>CM060915.1:85152568-86627637 GCA_030737875.1 Allium sativum
ATAGTTGAAATAAAATATTTTATAGTGGAAAATATTTTATAGTTAAAAATAGATTTTTTAACGTGTATATGAAATGAAATAAAAATAAACAAATCGAGCGATTTGTTTATATACACACATTTGACTGATATTGATTGGGACGATAAATTTTACACATCACCCAACTACACAAATAAAATCTGTGTTTAATTGTTTGAAACCCCACACGGGTATTGGGATGATATTTGATGTACACTAATCCCGATGTTTAGTTGTATGTCGATCGATTGATTGACAAACTGTTATGAGCGTTAAATATTTATATTCGATGCTTATACAGTGTAGAATGCACTTTGGATGATGGTCGATTATTCATCGTTGTTATTGTATACATGTGTTGTAGAAAATCCATATAATTAACATTATATGGTATTTGATTGGGCTTCATTCAATATTTGAAATAGAAATATTTGAAAAAAAATATTTGAACAGAAATATTTGAAAGGAAACATTTGAATAGAAATATTTGAAAAGGAAATGTTTGAAATAGAATATTTGAAAACAAAAATATATGAAGCCGTGTTGATTAGATTGACGCCATTTTGACGTGAACGATATTTATATCGATTTTATTCATTTTATAATGAATATCGAAAGTGATTTCAAAATCTGATATTTTGAAAAGAATTTGAATTGAATAGAAAACGAATTCGAATTGAATAGAAAACGAATTTGAATTTAATAGAAAAAGAATTTGAATATAATAGAAAACGAATTTGAATTGAATAGAAAACGAATTCGAATTGAAATGAGTAGAAAACGAATTCGAATTGAATTGAAAACGAATTTGAATTAAATCGAATAGAAAACAAATCTGAATTGAATTGAAAACGAATCGAAATAGAATTAAAATCGATTTGAATTGAAATCAAATAGAAGTTAATGTAAAAAGAATTTATAAGGGAAAATTCAATTTTGATTCGAATTTGAAATAAAGGTTGAAATTGTTTTTGAAACAAATTTGAAATGATTTATAAAATTCGTTTTAAAAAGGAAATCGACGAAATATATTTATATATATTATATATATAATGGCCTGAATAGAACGCGCTGCGCCGCGGTAGTTCGCGAATTTCGACCATTGACTTCGAACGGACATTGTGGGAGATCCGACTGTCGGATTCTCCTAAAACCGGAACCGTTGGGTTCGTATCGAAAAGAGATTTCTAACTAATATTAGAAATTTGAAATCTAACGGTTGGATTTGGAATCATGTCCAAATCAAATTTGGAAAAGGTCGTTGTAAGTGCAGTTAGATGGCCGTTGATGGAAATCGACTGTACGGGCCTTGATAAAATTATTAAAAATAGTAATAATTTGTGTAAAATCATAAGAAATGATTTGTGAAGAATTGGGATAAAAAACTCCATATTTGAAAAGATAAAAATAGATTTTTATCGAAATGATCTAGTTTTGAACTAGAATTAAAATTCTGTTTATTTTTAAATAAATAAATTTGATTTGAAATGGTTTCGAAAATAACCAGAATTTCCAATGATTTCATTGGAATGGATTTGAACCGAAATTGTCTTCGGAATATTTCGATGTTGGACTTCGTGATTATACAGATGTTGTTATGGAAATTTGAAAGATATAGATATTTCCAATACGATATTTGTTGGTCGTAGAATTTGATATTGAATATAAGCCGATATATTTTCTATTCAGAGCCTTGTATTTAATATCAAATGTGATTTGGGTTTGTTGTGAATGGCGCCTTTATTAACGCTGTTCTTAAACCCTGTTGAGGAAAAGATTAAATCTTTTTATTTAGATTTAACGAAGTGCACCAATTAAATAATATTTAATTGGAATTAAAATGTAATGTGATTTTGGATTTATAGTGACCGTGTTTTAAAATGACACTGATTCTTTAACCCAGTTATAGATTAAGACTAAGTGGAGTTTTAATGAATCTTTAATTAGATTGAAAAGATCGAGAATGGAGTATCACCAGTTTTGCTCCAAAGCGATAGTTAAATCTTTAATTAGATTTGGACGTGGAATGGTAATTAATTTTACCGACAACACCGTGGTATTAGATACGGAGTATTACCAGTTTTGCTTCATGGGATGAACAGGTTGGGATTGGGAAATAAAATAAATAATTACTTCGGTGTGGTTCGCTAATCCCGACTAGTTTGGAAAACTATAATTTGGTTTGAAATGACATCCAAAGGAAGATTAAAGGATAAATTTTAAAGAATTTATCTTGGATAAAATTATTGGGAACCTTTCCCTAAGAACGTGAAATTTAGAAACTAACTGTAGGTTAGCTAAGAAGGACGGTTTCCTGGTTATTAATCTGATGTTGATTTCGGCCTTCGGGGTTAATATTTGGGGAATTGTTCCCTTGCTAATTTACGGTTAGTGACTAATGAATTGGAATGAGGCGTATGTTGTGTTTGTGTAACATTTGTTTTTAATATACGCGGGTTGTTCGGAACGGTCGGGTTTATACCCATTCTGAACAACCGATTCGACGATAAGTCGAAGATGATGACGGTGGTCGAAGACCGAAAGTCTTCACATCGTTTAGGTGATTACTGATGATCTTGATTGGGTTGTACAACCAAGATGAGGGAATCAGTTGGTGGTCGTCCAGACATACTTTGAGATATACGGATATGCGAGGAAAGTGCATCCGGTTTCGATCAGACCTAGAACGGAGTTGTAAATGGATGGTGTGTCTGACATTGTATTCCTTTATACTGTATTCGTTGATCTCTGCTAAATATATATATGTTTGGCGGCGGGGAATTTATTCACTTGCTTAATGCACTTCTCTGAGACATACAAGCTCAGAGGTTATATATTGGAAAAAATCAGTGGTACGATATGGATTGATAGTGTGGCATTCTGAGATGCAGTGATCCAGACTTTTGTTGAAAAGCAAAGTCTGGTGGGTGATGATCAAAGCGCAGCTTTAATATAGCATGGCTTTGTGTATAGCGTCGATTCGCGAGCCTCACACCCCGGTATGGTGGTAAACTGATGGTTTGATCAGTTTGCTTTTTAGTGGATGGGCACCTTAGTGGTGTCGTGGATTCGGTCGACCGAGATGAGCTTAGTGCTCAGGGATATATAGAGTAAGCGGTGTTTTCTCTCGCTGGGACGTAAGCCGCGGTGATACTCTGGTCCCAAAAGTGCGGATGTGCAGATGGTGTTTTCTCTTGTGGGGACGTAAGCCGTAGGGAATTGCATTACGCGATCGATCTTTCGAATCAGAAGCCACCATGACGGAAATCCAATTTCCAATACGCAATATTGCAGTTTTAATTGTAGAACTAGTATGGCAACATGATATATGGTACCCATGCCGTCTATGATTGATACTTATGATTTGAAGTTGTTTTACACGCTATGCACTTATAGTAGTATCAAATGACCTGTTTTAAACGTACTAAGCATATTTGGCTATTATAAGGGAAAACCCTATCCCCGTGTTGTGTTGCATTGTGTGATAGGACCTGGGTCTTATAATAGCTTCATTTTTTCCAAAAAGCATTGTGCTGTTTTGTTATATGCACTGGTATTCTTGGGAGGAAACCCGTTCCGTGTTATGCGGCATGGTCCCTTGATTTACCTAACTTTGAAAATAAAGATAAATAATTGTTTTAGTTCTCACACCAGTCACATGACTGACCTGGAATTTATTGTTTTAACCTAAACTCTGGGTGCCCCTATTTTCGACACGGGCAGCTAGTAGTTTTGGTTTTGCAGATTTATATTCACAGGATCCTGGTTTACAGCTGGAACGATATCCGGAAAGCTTTGTATCCGTATATCTCCTTCAGTTGTGTATTGTATTATTTTCCGCTGCTATGTATTTAAATGTAATTTAAATCTTTGATATTTCTGTGTAATATTCATTTATACTCTGTATATTCTTGTATTCTGGTGCATTGTTGTATTATACAATGAAATGTTCCTCCGTCTACGTTCTGTTGTGGCTTGTTCTCGAACTATCCGCGCTTTCCTCACCGGGGAAGTTACGGGTTTTCACACACAGGAAGGTTAAAAATATAATTTTTATATCATGGGAAGGTTAAAAATATAATTTTTATATCATCGAAAGGTTAAAAATATAATTTTTATATCATAGAAAGGTTAAAAATATAATTTTTATACGTGTAGTGAGGATAAAAATTCGATTTTTATATAGAGGACGGTGAAATGAAAATAGGATTTTCATTGATGTAGAATAATAGAAATATGATTTTTATTAAGGTAGGGTTATAAAAATATTATTTTTATATAGGTAGTGAGGTAAAAATATGATTTTTATATACTAGATAATATAAAAATATGATCTTTCTTGTGAAGTGAACAATATAAAAATATGATCTTTCTTGTGAAGTGAACAATATAAAAATATGATCTTTCTTGTGAAGTGAACAATTAAAAATGTGATTTTTAATATCGACTACGTGAAACAGATCTCGTTAGAAGCACGGTGAAGATTTCCTACCTAAGAAGAGTCGAGGAATTTGGTTTAGCTATTCAGAGAGAACTCCTCACTTTTATATTTATTTCTAGTTTGAAATATATATTAGGATGCAGACGGTGTTTAGTAGCAACCGACACCCGTCGTCCATAGACCATGGATGACTTGTTGGTTTGGTTGCTATGTTGTGAAATTTGATTGTGTGATATGGAATGAAATAAAATATTTTATAGTGGAAAATTTTTTATAGTTCAAAATATAATATTTAACGTGTATATAAAATAAATATTTATAATCAAATCGGATGATTTGTTTATATACACTGATTTGACTGATATTGATTGGGACGATAAATTTTACACATCGCCCAACTGCACAAATAAAATCTGTGTGTGTTGATTTGAAACCCCACACGGGTATAGGGATGATATTTGACGTACACTAATCCCGATTGTTTAGATGTATGTCAATCGATGGGTTGACAGACTGTGTAAGCATCAATTATTTATATTTAATGCTAATGCAGTTGTGTGGTGCACTCTGGATGATGGTTGATTATTTATCGTTGTTATTTTATACATGTGTTGTAGAAAATCCATATAATTAACATTATATGGTAATTGATTGGGCCTCATTCCAATATAGAAAATAAATTCATGTGTTGAATTGAAAAATATTCATGTGTTGAATAGAATAAACAATCATGTGTTGAAAAAAAGCAGTGTTGATTAGATTGACGCCATTTTGACATGAACGATATTTATATCGATTTTATTCATTTTTCAATGAATATTGAAAGTGATTTCAAAATTCGAATTAAATTGAAATGAATTGAAATTCGAATTAAATTGAAATTTGAATTAAATTGAATAGATTTAAAATTTGAATTAAACTGAAATGAATTGAAATTCGAATTAAATTGAACAGATTTGAAATTCGAATTAAATTGAAATGAATTGAAATATGAATTAAATTAAAATTGAATTGAAATCTATTTGAAACGAAATGTAAAATGAATTTATATTGAAAATTTTGATTTTGATTTGAATTTGAAAAGGAAGTTGAAATCGTTTTGAAAACGAATTTAGACGATTTATAAAATACGGTTTGAAAGGAAATCGACGAAATATAAATATAAATATATATATATATATTATATAAATAATGGCCTGAATAGAATGAGTCGCGCCGCGGCAGTTCGCGAATTTCGACCATTGATTTCGAATGGATATTACGGGAGATCCGACCATTGGATTCTCCTAAAACCGGAACCGTTAGGTTCGTATCGAATAGAGATTTCTAACGAATATTAGAGATTTGAAATCTAACGGTCGGATTTGGAATATGTCCAAATCAAATTTGGAAAAGGTCGCTGTAAGTGCAGTTCGATGGCCGTTGATGGAAATCGACTGTACGGGCCTTGATAAAATTATTAAAAATAGTAATAATTTGTGTAAAATCATAAGAAATGATTTGTGAAGAATTGGACGAAAAACCACCTATTTGAAAAGATAAAAGTAGATTTTTGTCGAAATGAACTGGTTTTGAACTAGAATTATAATTCTATTTATTTTTAAAATAACTAAAGTGGATTTGAAATGTTTTAAAAGTAACCAGAATTTCCAATAATTTAATTGGAATGGATTTGAATTGTTGTCTTTGGAATATTTCGATGTTGGATTTCGTGATGATACAGATATTGTTATGGAAATTTGAAAGATATATTTATGTCGTTATTTCCAATACGATATTCGTTGGTCGTAGAATTTGATATTGAATATAAGCCGATATATTTTCTATTCAGAGCCGTGTATTTAATATCAAATGTGATTTGGGATTGTCGTGAATGGTGTCTTCATTAACACTATTCTTAAACCCAGTTGATAAAAAGATTAAATCTTTTTATTTAGATTTAATGAAGTGTACCAATTAAATAATATTTAATTGGAAATGAATTGGGATTGATTTTTGGGTTTATCATGAACGGTGTTTTAAATAACACTGGTTCTTTAACCCAATAATTAATGGAATGTGATTTTGGATTATCGTGAACGGTATCTTCAATAATACTGTTCTTAGACCCAACTGAGTTAAGAAAATCATAAACTAACTGGAGATTAGTTAAGTTGAATGGTTTCTTGGGTAATGATCTGATATTGGTTTCGGCCTTCGGGGTTAATATTTAGGGAATTGCTCACTTGCTATTTTACGGTTAAAGGCTGATAGAATGGAATGTGATTTTGGGTTTATCGCGAATTGTGATTTAACTGACATTGATTCTTTAACCCAGTTAAAGATTAAAACTAAGTGTATTTTTAATGAATCTTTAATTAGATTGAAATGATCGAGAATGGAGTATCACCAGTTTTGCTCCAGGCGATAGTTAAATCTTTAATTAGATTTGAACGTGAAATGGTAAATGAATTACCGATAACACCGTGGTGTTAGATATGAAGTATGACCAGTTTTACTTCATGGGATGAATAGGTTGGGATTGGGAAGTAAAATAAATGATTACTTCGGTGTGGTTCGCTAATCCCGACTAATTTGAAGTGATATTCAAAGGAAGACTAAAGAATAAATTTAAAGGAATTTATCTTTGATAAAATTAATGGGAACCTTTCCCTAAGAAATGTGAAATTTAGAAACTAACTTTAGGTTAGCTAAGAAGAACGGTTTCCTGGGTATTGATCTGATGTTGGTTTCGGCCTTCGAGGTTAATATTTGGGAAATTATTCTCTTGCTAATTTGCGGTTAGTGAATGATGAATTGGAATGAGGCGTATGTTGTGTTTGTATAACACCTGTTTATTATATACGCGAGTTATTCAGAAAGACCGGGTTTATCCCATTCTGAATAACTGATTCGACGATGAGTCGAAGATGAAGACGGTGGTCGAAGACCGGAGGTCTTCACGTCGTTTGGATGGTTACTGATGATCTTGATTGGGCCGTGCACCCAAGAGGAGGGAATCAGTTAGTGGTCGTCCAGACGTACTTGGAGATCGATGGATAAGCGAGGTACAAGGTGCCTCCGGTTTCGTTCAGACCCAGAACGGACTTGCAAATGGACTGTGTGTCTGACATTGGATTTTATTCTGTGTGGTTGATTTCTATTAAATATATATCTATTTGGCGGCGGAGAATTTATTCTCTTGCTTAACGCCCTTCTCTGAGATGTACAAGCTCAGAGGTTATATATTGATGGATATCAAACGCATGGAGTGAATTGCGTGTGTGGCATGCCTAAGTGGCAATTGATCAAGGCTTCTATTGAAAAGCAGAGTCTTGTGGTTGATGATCAAAGCACGGCCTGTGTGGCATAGCTTTGTGTAACGTTGATTCGCGAGCCTCACACCCCGGTTGTGAACCAGAAACGGGAGAGGACCTCAGGGAGGGCATGTGTTTCCTTCTAGCTAAAATTGGCGTCAGTGGTTTTACACGCCTTGATGAGTTTGACTTATGTGGTTGTTGCAAGGCGCCTCGGATATATCGGTGACTATGTGAAGCCGATGGAGTCATTTGTTGGCTCATTTACGCCACAAAGGGCGGGGAAACGTAGTATTCAGGCATAATAATCCACATCGGTGGACCGGCCCTGACGATCCAAGGGGCAGTTGCGGCTGTTCCTGAGACACGGGCGAGAGCGTCTTAAATCGGTAGAGGACTATCTTTTGCCTCGGTTCACAGAAGGAAACCCAATTTCCAATATGTGACAATTGCGGTTTTGATAGTATTCATATATGGCGACATAGTGGTATGGTACATTCATGCCGCCTATGATTGATATTTATGATTGTATATAAAATCAGAAACTAACTGGAAATGAGAAAAGATGGGCGGTTTCCTGGGTATTGGTCTGATGTTGGTTTCGGCCTTCGGGGTTAATACTTAGGGAATTGTTCTCTTACTAATTTACGGTTGGAGTCTGATTAATAATTAAAAGATTAAATTTAGCATATCAAGCATTCTTTGGTATTATACAGTAAAACCCTATCCTCTGGCTTGCGTTGCATTGTGTGATGGGACCTGGGTCTTATAATAGCTTTATTGTTCTTTATTTAGCATTGCGCTGTTGTTTTATGCACCAGTATTCTTGAGAGGAAACATGTTCCGTATTATACGGCGTGGTCCCTTGATTTACCTAACTTTAAAATAAAGATTAATAACTGTTTTAGTTCTCACACCAGTCACATGACTGACCTGGAGTTTATTGTTTTAACCTAAACTCTGGGTGCCCTTATTTTGACACGGGCCGCTAGTAGTTTTGGTTTTGCAGATTTATATTCACAGGATCCTGATTTACAGCTGGAATGGTACTCGGAAAGCTCTGTATCTGCGTATTACTTTCAGTTGTGTTTTGAATTATTTTTCTCCTGCTATGTAATGTAATTTTAAATCTCTGATATTTTCTGTTGTGTATTATTTGTTTATACTCTGTATATTCTTTTATTCTGATGAAATTGTTGTAATAAGTAATGAAATGTTCTTCTGTTTGCGTTCTGGCTTGTCGTGTTCTAATAACAATCAGGGGTTTCGAACAGTCTTGGTCGGTTTAGCGACTGATTCGGATCGAGTGAAATTCCTTTTCTTTACATTTGGTATCAGAGCTTTGGTTTACAAAGCTCAGAGAACAAGACACGTTAGAACCATACGAAAGAATTCATTAGAGATTGGATTAGTAATATCCAGTGAGAATGACTCGTTAGAGATAGGATCAGTAGTATCCTAGAACGAGTGTGAAGAGTGATGTTTTTAAAATAAAAGTGAAAACAAATTTTGTTTTGAAAAGTTAAATTCAATTATACGTATTTGAATATTTATTTATATTGATTTGGACTATCCAGTATATAAAGATTTTGTATATACGTCTGATCCACGTGTATTCGAAGTTTTAATATACTGGATAGATATAGAATCACACTCTAGTCGCCTGGAGATGATTCTGTTGGTGACTACGTAGCATCAGCAGTTTGTGTTCGAGTTTTGAAGGTGTGATATCTATATATTTCCTATTGACTGGTGTGAGAACCAAAATTAGATAGGGCCTATTGTTGTGATTTGCATCAAAAACAAGATTTTTTGACTATGTATCAAAGTTATGAATTTGAAATGATAATCAACTAATTGATTGCTGGTCGTGTTGTTTGATTATTGTTTAATTAATTAAATGTTGAACCTTAAGCCAAATTGTACCAAATAGTGAATTGTATTGAAAATTTATCGCATTTGCATGCATGTACATGTACTTACATTGAACAGGTCATTGCAAAGAGGCTAGAGCAGAAGAATAAAATTGTTTGCCCGAAAAATAGGTACATGTTTACCAAATTTACTGTTTTGTTTAGGTGATGATGATTTTATGAGCCGATTGGCTAGCCGCTTGGCTTTTTCTTTTAGATTGAAGAAGGTCATGGGAGGATATATGAAATATCCCGAAGTCCCCGGTGCAGGGGAGATTATGGAGAAATTTTTCTTAAATTTAGGGTGTTAGCCAAATTTTTGAAAAAAATTTAAAAGTTCTTAGAAACTGAAAAGTTGAAGAACTTAAGCCGTAGTGAAAATACTGGGAGTTGAGTTGATTTGTGAAACAACTTTCAGCTCCGTTCCTTTTCGGGGACGAAAAGTTTTAAGTGGGGGAGATTGTAATATCCCGGAAATCCGAGCCGATTTAAAATTTTTATTTTGGCAATTTTATTGAACTTTGATTATTTAAAATGAATTATTTTAAATAATAATGACGAGAAATTTATTTTGAATAGAATTAGAACGTATATATTTATATAGATCGTCGTTAAAATATAATTATTTATTTATAATTATAAAAGGAATTGAAAATGGCGCGGCAGTTCGATAATTCGATTTCAAATTTCGAATGAATGTACAGGATTCAAAATAAGTCGGATTTTAGCAAAACCAATAATATTAGAATCTATTTGAGAATATATTTCCAACAAATCCGAAAAAATCAAAATTTCATAGCGGGGATAAAAAGTTATGTCTAGTAGAAAATTCAGAATAGTCGCTATGGAATTCTGGCCCTTAAAAATGGTCATTTTGCAAACGACCTCGGTTTTCGACGAAACCACTTTTGTTGGATACGCGATGTAAAATTATTGCTAGGTTTCAAATTTCATAATTTTTCAAATCAATATGTGAGTGTGGCAAAGGAAAACGCATTTAACTAGTTTTAGTCGATTTTAATTGACAAGAAAATGGCCATTTTTCAAACGGTCTCAGAATTCGATGAAATTAGTTTTGTTAGGACCGTATCATGGATGCAAAGCTAGAAATAATTTTTCTGGAATTTTTAGAGTTCGCATGTGGCCCAGTAATTTGAAATGTGCGTTTAAATTGAATATATAAAGATTTATATTTTAAATTAAACGAAAACCTATCAAAATGATGGACTTGGCCTACGATACAAATCCCATTGTGTTCGGGATGGGGGTAATACGCTAGGGACAACAGTCGTTGGGTTGCATTTCGAGTTTTGGTGAAAAGTAAAGATTCTTAAAGGAGAATTAAATAAAATTAAATAAATTATAAATAAACCCTTATACCCTCTCTCCTTTCCCCCGTTGAAATTCGTTACAGAAAAGTAAAAAAAAGGGGAAGCGGATCGAATCCCCATTGCCCCCCCCTCCACTCCCCAAACTGGCGTCGCACGCCACCGTGCGCTCAACCCCAGTCCGACGATTCATCACCCCCCCCCATTATTCTCCTCCCTCCTCTCGTGCAGCACCCGATCCGAGCCCCAAACCTAAAGCCCCATTCGACGCAGTACCCCTGCCACCAGCAAGACACCCAACCACCTACGAGTCCAGCTCCGACCACCAAAAACTCGCCAGTCAACCTCCGATCTTCTCCGGCGACGAAACCCTAAAATCAAGTGAGTTTTAAATCCGATTTTTATTTGCATTTCAACTAGACTTTTCATTGAAGTATGAAGTTATCATAGAAAAGGAACGATTTTTATAATAGAAAAGGTTAGAACTTTAATTATAAAAAGACCGGATTTTTATCATGAGGAACGTGGTATAAAAATATAATTTTTATATCATGGAAAGGTTAAAAATATAATTTTTATATCATAGAAAGGTTAAAAATATAATTTTTACATCGTGGCATGGTTAAAAATATAATTTTTATATCATGGGAAGGTTAAAAATATAATTTTTATATCATGGGAAGGTTAAAAATATAATTTTTATATCATGGGAAGGTTAAAAATATAATTTTTATATCATAGAAAGGTTAAAAATATAATTTTTATACGTGTTGTGAAGATAAAAATTCGATTTTTATATATAGGACGGTGAAGTGAAAATAGGATTTTCATTGATGTAGAATAATAATAAATATGATTTTTATTAAGGTAGGGTTATAAAAATATAATTTTTATATAGGTAGTGACGTAAAAATATGATTTTTTATATACTAAATAATATAAAAATATGATCTTTCTTGTGAAGTGAACAATATTAAAATATGATCTTTCTTGTGAAGTGAACAATATAAAAATATGATCTTTCTTGTGAAGTGAACAATTAAAAATGTGATTTTTAATATCGACTACGTTAAACAGATCTTGTTAGAAGCACGCTGAAGATTTCCTACCTAAGAAGAGTCGAGGCATTTGGTTTAGCTATTCGGGGAGAACTCCTCACTTTTATATTTATTTCTAGTTTGAAATATATACTAGGATGCAGACGATGTTTAGTAGCACCCGACACCCGTCGTCCACAGACCATGGATGACTTGTTTGTTTGGTTGCTATGTTGTAAAATTTGATTTTGTGATGTGGAATAAAATAAAATATTTTATAGTGGAAAATATTTTATAGTTAAAAATATAATTTTTAACGTGTATATAAAATAAATATTTATAAACAAATCGAACGATTAATTTATATATACTGATATTGATTGGGACGATAAATTTTACACATCGCCCAACTGCACAAATAAAGTTTGTGTGTGTTGATTTGAAACCCCACGCGGGTATTGGGATGATATTTGACGTACACTAATCCCAATTGTTTAGTTGTATGTCAATCGATGGGTTGACAGACTGTGTAAGCGTTAATTATTTATATTTAATGCTTATGCAGTTGTGTGGTGCACTCTGGATGATGGTTGATTATTTATCATTGTTATTTTATACATGTTTTGTAGAAAATCCATATAATTAACATTATCTGGTAATTAATTGGGCCTCATTCCATTATAGAAACTAAATTCATATGTTGAATTGAAAAATATTCATGTGTTGAATAGAATAAACATTCATGTGTTGAATAAAAGCCGTGTTGATTAGATTGACGCCATTTTAATGTGAACGATATTTATATTGATTTTATTCATTTTTGAATGAATATTGAAAGTGATTTCAAAATTCGAATTAAATTGAAATGAATTGAAATTCGAATTAAATTGAAATTTGAATTAAATTGAATAGATTTGAAATTCGAATTAAATTGAAATGAATTGAAATTCGAATTAAATTGAATAGATTTGAAATTCGAATTAAATTTAAATGAATTGTAATTCGAATTAAATTGAAATTGAATTGAAATCGATTTGAAATGAAATTTAAAATGAATTTATATTGAAAAATTCGATTTTGATTTGAATTTGAAAAGGAAGATGAAATCGTTTTGAAAACGAATTTAAACGATTTATAAAATACGTTTTGAAAGGAAATCGACGAAATATATGTATAATATATATATATATATATTATATATATACAATGTCCTGAATAGAACGCGCCTCGCCACGGCAGTTCGCGAATTTCGACCATTGACTTGGAATGGATATTACGGGAGATCCGACCGTTGGATTCTACTAAAATCGGAACTGTTGGGTTCGTATCGAAAAGAGCTTTCTAACGAACATTAGAGATTTGAAATCTAACGGTTGGATTTGGAATTATGTCCAAATCAAATTTGGAAAAGGTCGCTGTACGTGCAGTTCGATGGCCGTTGATGGAAATCGACTGTACGGGCCTTGATAAAATTATTAAAAATAGTAATAATTTGTGTAAAACCATAAGAAATAATTTGTGAAGAATTGGGATGAAAAAACCCCTATTTGAAAAGATAAAAGTAGATTTTTTTCGAAATGAACTAGTTTTGAACTAGAATTATAATTCTATTTATTTTTAAAATAAATAAAGCGGATTTGAAATGGTTTTAAAAGTAACCAGAATATCCAATAATTGATTTGGAATGGATTTGAATCGAAATTGTCTTTGGAATATTTCGATGTTGCATTTAGTGATGATACAAATATTGTTATGGGAATTTGAAAGATATATTTGTATCGTTATTACCAATACGATATTTGTTGGTCGTAGAATTTGATATTGAATATTAGCCATTATATTTTCTATTCAGAGCCTTGTATTTAATATCAAATGTGATTTGGGTTTGTCGTGAATGGTGTCTTCATTAACACTATTCTTAAACCCAGTTGAGAAAAAGATTAAATCTTTTTATTTAGATTTAATGAAGTGTACCAATTAAATAATATTCAATTGGAATTGAATTGGGATTGATTTTTGGGTTTATCGTTAACGGTGTTTTAAATAACACCGGTTCTTTAACCCGATAATTAATGGAGTGTGATTTTGGGTCGTTGTGAACGGTATCTTCAATAATACTGTTCTTAGACCCAACTGAGCTAAGAAAATCAGAAACTAATTGGAGATTAGTTAAGTTGAATGGTTTCTTGGGTATTGATCTGATGTTGGTTTCGGCCTTCGGGGTTAATATTTAGGGAATTGCTCACTTGCTATTTTACGGTTAAAGGCTGATAGAATGGAATGTGATTTTTGGTTTATCGCGAATCATGTTTTAAATGACATTGATTCTTTTACGCAGTTAAAGATTAAAACTAAGTGTAATGAATCTTTAATTAGATTGAAATGAACGAGAATGGAGTATCACCAGTTTTGCTCGAGGGGATAGTTAAATCTTTAATTAGATTTGAATGTGAAATGGTAATTGAATTTACCGATAACACCGTGGTGTTAGATATGAAGTATGACCAGTTTTACTTCATGGGATGAATAGGTTGGGATTGGGAAATAAAATAAATGATTACTTCGGTGTGGTTCGCTAATCTCGACTAGTTTGAAGTGATATTCAAAGGAAGATTAAAGAATAAATTTAAAGGAATTTATCTTTGATAAAATTAATGGGAACCTTTCCCTAAGAAAAGTGAAATTTAGAAACTAACTGTAGGTTAGCTAAGCAGACTGGTTTCCTGGGTATTGATCTGATGTTGGTTTCGACCTTTGGGGTTAATATTTGGGGAATTATTCTCTTGCTAATTTGCGGTTAGTGACTGATGAATTGGAATAAGGCATATGTTGTGTTTGTGTAACACATGTTTATTATATACGCGAGTTATTCAGAAAGACCGAGTTTATCCCACTCTGAATAACTGATTCGACGATGAGTCGAAGATGAAGATGGTGGTCGAAGACCGGAGGTATTCACGTCGTTTGGATGGTTACTGATGATCATGATTGGGTCGTACACCCAAGAGGAGGGAATCAGTTAGTGGTCGTCCAGACGTACTTGGAGATTGATGGATAAGCGAGGTACAAGGTGCCTCCGGTTTCGTTCAGACCTAGAACGGACTTGTAAATGGACTGAGTGTATGACATTGGATTTTATTCTTTGTGGTTGATTTCTATTAAATATATATTTGTTTGGCGGCAGAGAATTTATTCTCTTGCTTAACGCCCTTCTCTGAGAAGTACGAGCTCAAAGGTTGTACATTGATGGATATCAAACGCATCGAGTGAATTTCCTTTGTGGCATGCCTAAGTGGCAATTGATCAAGGCTTCTGTTAAAAAGCAGAGTCTTGTGGTTGATGATCAAAGCACGGCCTGTGTGGCATAGCTTTGTGTAACGTTGATTCTCGAGACCCACACCCCGGTTGTGAACCAGAAATAGGAGAGGACCTCAGGGAGGGCATGCATTTCCTTCTAGCTAAAAGTGGCGTCAGTGGTTTTACACGCCCTGACGAGTTTGACTTATGTGGTTGTTGCTGTTGCGAGGCGCCTCAAATATATCGGTGACTATGTGAAGCCGATGGAGTCATTTGTTGGCTCATTTACGCCCCCAAAGGGTGGGAAAACGTAGTGTTCAGGCATAATAATCCACATCGGTGGACCGGCCCTGATGATCCAAGGGGCAGTTGCGGTTGTTCCTAAGACACGGGCTATAGCGTCTCGAATCGGTAGAGGATTATCTTTTGCCTCAGTTCACAGAAGAAACCCAATATCCAATACGTGACAATTGCGGTTTTGATTGTATACCTATATATGGCGACATAGTGGTATGGGACATTCATGCCGCCTATGATTGATATTTGTAATGACCCGCATTGGCAGAGGTATTAGAATTAATTTATTTAATTATATAAATGGTGGGTTAGTGAATTTAATGGTCGTGGAATTTAATAATGGTGATTATTTAATTAAAATAATAAATTAAATAATATATTTAATTCTGAAATGATCAGAATTGGCTGAAATGACGATATGGTGTGAACTGGATCATCTGTGATATTTAATCCAGCTTGGAATTGAATTTGAATAACGAATATATTATATAAACGACACTTTGAACGTAGAGTTATAATATAAATTATAAACGAGCTCGAAATGGAACTGCAGTTCGTAAATTGGCGATTTGAACTTCAACTGAATATACAGGATTCGTTTTAAGCCGGATTTCTGTGAAACAAGAAACGTGTGGAGCTGGTGGAGTATATCTTTCTAGTGGAAGAAAAAAATCGGGATTTCGCCGTGTAGATTTTGATGCACGTCCAAATCAAATTTTAGAAAAGTCGCTGTGGAATTCCTTTATAATTTATAAAGGAATTATTAATATTTTAAAAAGAAATTTCAATATAAATCGAATATCGGGTTGACCCTGATTGGAATATCGAGTAATAAATCCCAGTAGAGTTGTATGGTATTCCAATGTGAAGATAGACGATAATATTTATTTTAAATATTTAATTTAATTATATTTAAATATATTTATATATTTAAATGGGCCATCCAGAGCTTTAAAAATAGCCACTTTTGCAAACGAATTCGGAATTCGATGAAACTAGTTTCGTTGGATCCACAATGTCAAATAGTTGTTAGATTTCCAGTTTCATGATTTTTAGAGTCACTGTGTGGCCGTACAGATTTTTAGAGTGAGAAACAGTCAGTATTTCGACGGTTAAAAATACGCTGTGTGAGCATACGGGGTCGGAATTCAACGAAACTAGTTTCAATGGGACCGTAATGTCGAACTATAGCTGCATGTCCAGTTTTGTAATTTTTAGCTATCATATGTGATAGTACAGATTTTCAGAAGGCGAATACTGGCAGCATTATAATATAAATGAATAAAATTATCAAAAATAAAATATCTAGATATTTCGATTTGCCTATAAATACATCCTTAACATCTCATAACCCTAACCAAAATCATCGCACGGTCAAGGGAAAATCTACCGCCATGTACTCAAATGAAAATTGAACTTCTAAATCAAAATCCAACTGTTTCTCCCACCAACAGATTTCTGAAATAATATATATAAGATTTGCAGGCTTTTACTCTCCACGTTGGTGTCATTTTCGTGCCATTGGACAGTATTTGGGGAGCTCGACATTTTTAACAGTCGGCTATGGTTGCTTTCAGCAGGATCTAGGGAGGGCGTTGGGAATTCTCGAGCACAGCGTTGGATTTAGGGGACCAAGGCGATCTGGTAGAGCCGAAATGGTGGAGTTCAGTGAGGAAAGACTTCGGTGATGGCACTGTAGCTGTCAGAGTGTGATTGTTGTCGCGATCCAGAGGCGGTGTCGGAGGTATGGCAGTGGTGCTCAACAGGTTCGGTTTGGGATGAGAAACTTGATGGCGGTTTCAGATTTGGATTTCCATTAAGAAATGATTGAGCGATGTAGGAAGAAGTAGGCGCTGTTAATGTCAGTTCGTGGAGTTGTCTGGAGCACGAGTCAGGGAGGATGAGATGCGGGTCTGGTTTTGATATGCAGGAGCCGGTTTCAAATAGGAGATGGTACTGTTGATTTTGGAAGCGGATTAAGGTGTTGTCGGTTTTGGTGGATCAACAGATTGAGGAAGAAAGGGGATATACGGGTCTGCCTTATTTTGATGGGCTGAGAAATCAAAGGGGACGGTCGTTTTGGTTGTGGGATGGTTTAAATACATGAAGCCCAGTTATATTATAAAATTAAAATAAAATAAAAAGAAGAAAGAGAAAGAGAGGTACGGAATGGTGAACTGAACATTGGAGACGGAATTGTATTTGTATGGAGGAAGAACACTGTTTAGTTCGGTGTGGGTCTGATGAGTTTGGGCCGACATGAAAGGTGAAGCTCCATTATTTAACTTAGAATAAAATTTATAAAGTTTTACTTTATTGAAATAATGTGTTAACTTATAATCGAAGTATCCTACTCATACTTTATTCAAAATTAACGAACCAGGATCTGTTAGGATCGTCGGATCGCCGACGTACTGGAATCGGTTTGGAATGATAGTTGGAAATATGACAGATTAAAACGTCAGAACGGAACTGACGAAGGGTTATCGTTATTTAACAATAATCGACAAGGTGAGTAAATCTCACTAACTCTGAACAGTTTATAATTTCATGTTGTATTTTTAGAACTGTTAGATGTTGGATGATTGACTGTGTGTTGACTGTTTGATTGAACTGCTAGTCAGATAGTTGAATTTCTATATTGATTCTGTTTAACAGAATATATCATATGGAACTGAAAAGTGATGTTATCTATATTGTTTAACATCTGTGATGCAGGGAAACAGGTTGGAGGAATCTGACTGGATTCCTCAACATTTATTTTACTGTTTTCGTATATTGTGATATATGATGTGTTGTATAATCTGTTATGGATTATGGGTGTTGGAATGATGTTGATCATTGTTATTCGATTTTGTAAATATCATAAAAGACCCTGGGATGTAAAAAAAAATTATTTCAATGTATATTGAAATAAAGGGAGTTTATAAAATCAACAGATTTTATGAAAGGAAATATTTCGAAAGTAAACAAAAAGGGAAAAATGTTTTTAAAACGAATAGAGTTTTAAAAAGGGGAATCATTTATAAAGTGAAGAACTGTTACCAAAAGTAAATCTTTATAAATGAATAGTTTATTCGAATAGAATAAAGGAGCTAATCGATGTTAGTTAATCGATTAGAGTTGAAGCAAATGAGTTAATCGAATATAGTTATTCGAATGAAAGTAAAATGAGTTAATCGAATATAGTTATTCGAATAGAAGTAAAATGAGTTAATCGAATATAGTTTATTCAAATAGAAAGCAAAGGAGTTAATCGATGTTAGTTAATCGATTAGAGAGTAAAGTAAAAAGGAGCTAATCGATGTTAGTTTAATCGATTAGAGATAAAGTAAAAAGGAGTTAATCGATGTTAGTTAAATCGATTAGAGTTAAAGTAAAAAGAGCTAATCGATGTTAGTTAATCGATTAGGGTTAAAGTAAAAGGAGTTAATAAAATATAGTTTATTCGAATAAAGTTAGTAAATCGAATATAGTTTATTCGAAAGGGGTAAAGTGAATAGAGTAAATCAAATAGAGATCTATTCGAAGGAGGATTAAGTAAGGAAGTTAGTAAAGGAATATAAAGTGAGCTTTGCCTAATTCAAAGTTAGAAATGTTGTTCAGTTAAGGTCTGAGAGGTAGTTCTACCCCAACTTGATTGGCTTCATTTTAACTAAGGAATAGTTAAGGTTCGGTAGTAAAGAATATGGTTTGAGTTGGCATCGCGATGGTTTGTTTAAACATCTGTCTAAGTCCAATGAAGAAGCTTTGGAAATGTTTTCCAAGTAAGAAACCAGAAATGTTTTCTAATAAAGGAAACAAGGAATGGAAATGTTTTTTCCATTGTTAATAACGTATATTTTCCCAAATTTAGAAAATAAGAAATATTGAATATAGGTAAATAGGAGATAAGTAAATTAATGAAATAAAGGGATAAATGTTGAATGATGTTTGATCGATATAAATTTCCATTTGGAAATAATATCGTTGTTTGCACACTTGTTTTTATTCGATAGTTAAATCACAGACTATCGAAATTTTGACCATTTTAACGTTGTTAATATGGAGAGACCGGTTGGATTATTATCCAAAGAACCACTTTGTATTGGCATAAGCGTGCGAATCATATATGCCAAAGAAAATTGAAGACGGAGTTATGCAAGGGCTATCCTGTTTACAGAATAGTTCCTTCGGTTCATCCTGTTCCTGGATGACTTGTATGGACGGATGCCCGACAGAGTATTTCCTGACGATCACATATATCGATTTCTCCAACTATACCAAGAGTGGAAGCGGAGAAGGAAACTTCTTTTAGCTAACGCGTAATGTATGGTTGAGGACGTCGATCGGTGATTTGATGGATTTGACGATGTGGCATTCAAAGTGAATCTGATGTGATGATAAAGCGTAGCTTCTAGCCATCATCCGGTAAATGACAGAAATCGGGCAGGCAGCATGGCTAAGTCGGTCGTACCGAAGTAGGGTGTATAATCACCTGATCTAGAGTTTCATTTACTTCTAAAAATCTATTGTTGATGCTGTCCCATTCGGGAAACGGTTGCTGATCCCAACCGTTGGTGATATACATTCGATACGCTCAAGCGAAATAAGTGGTCGGTCATGTGTGGCCTGGTTGCAAGACGTTCTAGTTGAACCCAGTGTATTCCTCTCTAGAGGTACACTAGCGAAAGGTGGTTCCATACCTTGTCATAGTTGGAAATCCATTACCCAATACGTGCTTGCGGTTTTGATTGTATACTATATATGTAGAACGTGAGATGAAAGGGTTTCTGCTAGATGATTATATATATACTATGGTTGATAGACATTATTATAATATCAAAAGGTTTTTGATATAAAGATATTTTGGATTCTCATAAGGGAAAAACCCGTTCCGTTATGCGGTGTGGTCTTATGAGAAAACGTTTACCTGTATAACTGTTTTAAACTATTTTACTCATACCAGTCCCATGACTGACCCGGAGTTTATTTTGTGTTGTTTTCCATAAACTCTTGGGTGCCTAAATTTGTACGGGCAGTCAAGTAGTCGGGATTTTACAGATACACTTGAAGAGCTGGAGCAGGAGGCTTCAGGATCATATAGCTATAGTTATTTCCGATGTGTTGTAAGTGTTGTACTTTGATAATAATATGTATACTCAAGTACAGATTTGTATTTCAAAGTTATGTTATGAAATATATTTATTCGTTCCGCTGTGAGATTCGTGTTACTCTGATGTTGTGTTCTTCTTCTTCTTCTTCTTCTTCTTCTTCTATTCTAATTTTCTATCTTATCTTTCCTCACCCTCTAATTTCTTTCACTAATTACCAGGATTTTTCGATGTTTTGGTTATCGACATCGTGTTTATGTCGATAACCAAAGCCTTTGAAAATCCGGGTCGTTACAGTTGGTATCAGAGCTTAAGTTAAGAATTACTTGGCTCTGTGGCGTGACTCGGTAGAGATTGGGTTAGTAATACCCTAGACTGAGATTGAGTGTATATATACGAGTGAACGTATTTGTATTTGATATAAAAATTTGTTTTATATTGTGGAGATACATTGGTTGAGTTGTTTATGAGTTCTGGTCGATCAGTTTGATCCACTGTATCGGTAGCAGTTACTAAACACTCGAATACGATGAACCGTCATGGTATGTTTTGAAAAGAGGGTAAATTAAAATAAGTTTACCTAAGGTATATCCTGATATAGAGAAGATATATATATATCAAAATTATAATATAGTGGACATATTGGTTGTTATTATAATCAAGTAAGATTATAGATTAAATGGTTATGTAAATAACCAATCAGAATTCATATAAATGAAATACGTGAAATCAGATGAGTTAAATCTAAAATTTAAGCCAGAAATCGAGTTAAAATTCTGGAGAATTGGATAAGTGTTTGTATATGGATTTGAATTTAAAATAAGGAAAATTTAAGATCCTGGGAGATTTTAAATTTGTTTACAAGCAGAGTGAATTATATTTTGAAATGAATTTCAAAGTGGAAATGTTTAGAAATGGTTTTATAGTATTGAACTCACTTTGATTGCTGGAAAATAGATTCTGATGATGACAGCTGCATCATCAGTATTCATTTTCGAGTTGTAAGTGACGAATTACTACCAAAGATACTGTTTTGAAATTGTTTTGGGAAAGACAAATTGTGTTGAATTTCAAATGAAATTTCAAATATAGAATTTGAATTTTTAAATAGATTTGAAATATTAACTTGTTTTAAAAGAAATAAAACGAGAAGTTCCTTTATAAATGAAGTTTGTAAATAGTTCTTTTATAAGCGAAGGTTATAAATGAAGTGAAAAGAATTATCATTGGATAATTCAGAAATAAAAATACAAGTGTGAAATTGAAAGGGAAATCTATTTTCCAAAGGTAGAAATATCGATTTCAAAAAGGAATTGAAATCGTGACTTATTTAAAGGAATTTGAATAAAGGGAGTTCAAGCATAGAATTTAAATAAGAAAATTCAAAGGGGATTTGAATAAAGAGAATTCAAATAGAAATTGAATATAGAAATTCAATAGAATTTTGAATATATTAAATTCAATGGAATTGATATAGAGTTTGAATATAGAAATTCAAATGGCATTTGGATATAGAAAATATAAAAGGTTTCAAATATAGGATTTGAATATCGAAAGTGGAATGAAATTTGAATGTAGAGGATTCAAATAGAATTGAAATTGAAATTTGAATATAGAAGATTCGAAGAAAATTGAAATGAAATTCAAATATAGAATTTGAATAAGAAAATTGAAACGAAATTCAAATATAGAATTTGAATAAGAGATTTGAAATGAAATTCAAATATAGAATTTGAATAAGAGAATTGAAATGGAATTTGAATATAGGAAATTCAAATAAAATTGAAATGGAATTCAATTAGTTGATAAACAAGTTAAACCTATATTTGAACATGTATATTCAAATAAAAAGGTGAAATGGGCAAACCAGTAATTTGAAAATCACTTAACGAACTAAGTTAAAATGATTGGATTAAGTTGAAATGAATTAGAAATGTATAAATATACATGAGACATGTATGGATAAGGTATGAACGTATATAAATAGAATGCTCGACAAAAGGTATGTATTTAATTCATATATGAGATTTTATGCGCCGTATCGGCTAGCCGCTTGGCTTTTTCTTTTTCTTTTGGATTGGTGAGGGCCATGGGAGGCTATTTGAAATATCCCGATGCTCCCAGTACAAAGGAGGTTATGGCGAATTTTTCCGGGAATTTAAGGAGTTAGAATATTTTTTTAAGATAATTTGATAATTAGAAATTAACGTATCAATATATATAGAAGTCGATAAGGAAACGTACTTAGAAATAGGATAATACAATCAAAAAGGAAGTCTAGAATAAAATCTAGTAAGAATAGAAAGAGAAAGTGTATACGTGATTAAAAGTTAAGAAGTAGTTGTATGGTATTTATTATTCGAGTAAGTAGTCATATCTGTTTTGACGTTATAAATGTTATTCAGTCAAGGTCTGAGAGGTAGTTATACCCCAACTTGATTGATTTCATTATTAACAAATAAATAGTAAGATTTCAGGCTCAAAGATCAATGTTGAATAAGAGTTAGTTGAATATAGTAATTGGGTTGTCGTAACGATGTTTTACACAACATCCGTTTTAACCCAAATAAGTGTAACTTGGAAATAGAAATAAAGGATATTTCCTAAGAATAGAAATAAACGAGATCGGGAAAGAGATAAGTAATTGGAACATTTTCCAATTATAAATAGCATATATTTTCTAAAGTTTAGAAAATAGAGGAAGGCGATATTCGGAAATGTTTTGCAAATAACATAAAAGGCCAATACGGTTATTGAAAATATTTGGTTAACAAATATTGATAAAGAAATATAGAAGTGATTTAACTAATGGAATATTAATTAAGGGCTCAGTGGCATGTTTAAAAAGGAAAATTTGATTTTTGAAAAGAGTAAACTGTTTGAAAACTCGCAGGGAAAGACTGTTGAATTAAAACCAAATGAAATAGGAATTTGTAAAAGCAAATTTGAATTAAAGTAAAGCCAGTAAAGTGGTAACTGAGGTTGAATAAGAGTGATATCAAGACAAATTGGATTGTGAGATTCAAATTTGAAGTGTAATGTGATAATCAAGTTAAGAGTGGGAATCAAGAACGAAACTTGAGTGGAAATGATATTTGGCTCAAATATAAGCGAATGATTGTGTTGTGGATAAAAGTGATTGGGATTTGATTGGGATAACCCTTGTATATGCTGAGTTGATAGCATATGGAAGTAATAGAGTTGATTTGCCCGACAAAAAGGTACAAGTTTATATTTCATATGATATGAGATTTTGATAAGCCGAATTGGCAAGCCGCTTGGCTGTTTGATTTTCTTTTGGGTTGGAGATGGCCCAGAGAGGCGAGTTGGAGTTTGAAGTATTGACCAGTACAAAGGAGGTGCTGGCGAAATTTTTCGAAGAGTTAAGGAGTAGGAAAATTTTCAGGATTTTTGAAAATTTTCGATAATAAGGATTAATTAATATTTAATTAAAATTAAATTGGTTTAGTTGAAACTGAAGTTAAGAAGTGAACAAATATGTTCTAACCAGTCGATAGGGTCGTCCTCTACCTCTTAGCAATTTCGAGGACGAAATTATTTTAAGTGGGGAAGATTGTAATGACCCGCATTGGCAGAGGTATTAGAATTAATTTATTTAATTATATAAATGGTGGGTTAGTGAATTTAATGGTCGTGGAATTTAATAATGGTGATTATTTAATTAAAATAATAAATTAAATAATATATTTAATTCTGAAATGATCAGAATTGGCTGAAATGACGATATGTTGTGAACCGGATCATCTGTGATATTTAATCCAGCTTGGAATTGAATTTGAATAACGAATATATTATATAAACGACACTTTGAACGTAGAGTTACAATATAAATTATAAACGAGCTCGAAATGGCGCTGCAGTTCGTAAATTGGCGATTTGAACTTCAACTGAATATACAGGATTCGTTTTAAGCCGGATTTCTGTGAAACAAGAAACGTGTGGAGCTGGTGGAGTATATCTTTCTAGTGGAAGAGAAAAATCGGGATTTCGCCGTGTAGAATTTGATGCACGTCCAAATCAAATTTTAGAAAAGTCGCTGTGGAATTCCTTTATAATTTATAAAGGAATTATTTATATTTTAAAAAGAAATTTCAATATAAATCGAATATCGGGTTGACCCTGATTGGAATATCGAGTTATAAATCCCAGTAGAGCTGTATGGTATTCCAATGTGAATATAGACGATAATATTTAAATATTCATATATTTAAATGGGTCATCCAGAGCTTTAAAAATAGCCACTTTTGCAAACGAAGTCGGAATTCGATGAAACTAGTTTCGTTGGACCCGCAATGCCAAATAGTTGTTAGATTTCCAGTTTCATGATTTTTAGAGTCACTGTGTGGCCGTACAGATTTTTAGAGTGAGAAACAGTCAGTATTTCGACGGTTAAAAATACGCTGTGTGAGCATACGGGGTCGGAATTCGACGAAACCAGTTTCAATGGGACCGTAATGTCGAACTATAGCTGCATGTCCAGTTTTGTAATTTTTAGCTATCATATGTGATAGTACAGATTTTCAGAAGGCGAATACTGGCAGCATTATAATATAAATGAATAAAATAATCAAAAATAAAATATCTAGATATTTCGATTTGCCTATAAATACATCCTTAACATCTCATAACCCTAACCTAATTCATCGCACGGTCAAGGGAAAATCTGTCGCCATGTTCTCAAATGAAAAGTGAATTTCTAAATCAAAATCCAACTGTTTCTCCCACCAACAGATTTCTGAAATAATATATATAAGATTTGCAGGCTTTTACTCTCCACGTTGGTGTCGTTTTCGTGCCATTGGACAGTATTTGGGGAGCTCGACATTTTTAACAGTCGGCTATGGTTGCTTTCAGCAGGATCTAGGGAGGGCGTTGGGAATTCTCGAGCACAGCGTTGGATTTAGGGGACCAAGGCGATCTGGTAGAGCCGAAATGGTGGAGTTCGGTGAGGAAAGACTTCGGTGATGGCACTGTAGCTGTCAGAGTGTGATTGCTGTCGCGATCCAGAGGGGGTGTCGGAGGTATGGCAGTGGTGCTCAACAGGTTCGGTTTGGGATGAGAAACTTGATGGCGGTTTCAGATTTGGATTTCCATTAAGAAATGATTGAGCGATGTAGGAAGAAGTAGGCGCTGTTAATGTCAGTTCGTGGAGTTGTCTGGAGCACGAGTCAGGGAGGATGAGATGTGGGTCTGGTTTTGATATGCAGGATCACGGTTTCAAATAGGAGATGGTACTGTTGATTTTGGAAGCGGATTAAGGTGTTGTCGGTTTTGGTGGATCAACAGATTGAGGAAGAAAGGGGATATACGGGTCTGCCTTATTTTGATGGGCTGAGAAATCAAAGGGGACGGTCGTTTTGGTTGTGGGCTGGTTTAAATACATGAAGCCCGGTTATATTATAAAATTAAAATAAAATAAAAAGAAGAAAGAGAAAGAGAGGTACGGAATGGTGAACCGACGTACTGGAATCGGTTTGGAATGATAGCTGGAAATATGACAGATTAAAACATCAGAACGGAACTGACGAAGGGTTATCGTTATTTAACAATAATCGACAAGGTGAGTAAATCTCACTAACTCTGAACAGTTTATAATTTCATGTTGTATTTTTAGAACTGTTAGATGTTGGATGATTGACTGTGTGTTGACTGTTTGATTGAACTGCTAGTCAGATAGTTGAATTTCTATATTGATTCTGTTTAACAGAATATATCATATGGAACTGAAAAGTGATGTTATCTATATTGTTTAACATCTGTGATGCAGGGAAACAGGTTGGAAGAATCCGACTGGATTCCTCAAAATTTATTTTACTGTTTACATATATTGTGATATATGATGTGTTATATAATCTGTTATGGATTATGGGTGTTGGAATGATGTTGATCATTGTTATTCGATATTGTAAATATCATAAAAGACCCTGGGATGTAAAAAGAATTATTTCAATGTATATTGAAATAAAGGGAGTTTATAAAATCAACAGATTTTATGAAAGGAAATATTTCGAAGGTAAATAAAAAGGGAAAAATGTTTTTAAAACGAATAGAGTTATAAAAAGGGGAATCATTTATAAAGGGAAGAACTGTTACCAAAAGTAAATCTTTATAAATGAATAATTTATTCGAATAGAATAAAGGAGCTAATCGATGTTAGTTAATCGATTAGAGTTGAAGCAAATGAGTTAATCGAATATAGTTATTCGAATAAAAGTAAAATGAGTTAATCGAATATAGTTATTCGAATAGAAGTAAAATGAGTTAATCGAATATAGTTTATTCAAATAGAAAGCAAAGGAGTTAATCGATGTTAGTTAATCGATTAGAGAATAAAGTAAAAAGGAGCTAATCGATGTTAGTTTAATCGATTAGAGATAAAGTAAAAAGGAGTTAATCGATGTTAGTTAAATCGATTAGAGTTAAAGTAAAAAGAGCTAATCGATGTTAGTTAATCGATTAGGGTTAAAGTAAAAGGAGTTAATAAAATATAGTTTATTCGAATAAAGTTAGTAAATTGAATATAGTTTATTTGAAAGGGGTTAAGTGAATAGAGTAAATCGAATAGAGATCTATTCGAAGGAGGATTAAGTAAGGAAGTTAGTAAAGGAATATAAAGTGAGCTTTGCCTATTTCAAAGTTAGAAATATTGTTCAGTTAAGGTCTGAGAGGTAGTTCTACCCCAACTTGATTGGCTTCATTTTAACTAAGGAATAGTTAAGGTTCGGTAGTAAAGAAAATGGTTTGAGTTGGCATCGCGATGGTTTTTTTAAACATCTGTCTAAGTCTAATGAAGAAGCTTTGGAAATGTTTTCCAAGTAAGAAACCAGAATGTTTTCTAGTAAAGAAAACAAGGAATGGAAATGTTTTTTCCATTGTTAATAACGTATATTTTCCCAAATTTAGAAAATAAGAAATATTGAATATAGGGAAACAGGAGATAAGTAAATTAATGAAATAAAGGAATAAATGTTGAATGATGTTTGATCGATATAAATTTCCATTTGGAAATAATATCGTTGTTTGCACACTTGTTTTTATTCGATAGTTAAATCACAGACTATCGAAATTTTGACCAATTTAACGTTGTTAATATGGAGAGACCGGTTGGATTATTATCCAAAGAACCACTCTGTATTGGCATAAGCGTGCGAATCATATATGCCAAAGAAAATTGAAGGCGGAGTTATGCAAGGGCTATCCAGTTTACAGAATAGTGCCTTCGGTTCATCCTGTTCCTGGATGACTTGTATGGACGGATGCCCGACAGAGTATTTCCTGACGATCACATATATCGATTTCTCCAACTGTGCCAAGAGTGGAAGCGGAGAAGGAAACTTCTTTTAGCTAACTCGTAATGTATGGTTGAGGACGTCGATCGGTGATTTAATGGATTTAACGATGTGGCATTCAAAGTGAATCTGATGTGATGATAAAGCGTAGCTTCTAGCCATCATCCGGTAAATGACAGAAATCGGGCATGCAGCATGGCTAAGTCGGTCGCACCGAAGTAGGGTGTATAATCACCTGATCTAGAGTTTCATTTACTTCTAAAAATCTATTGTTGATGCTGTCCCATTCGGGAAACGGTTGCTGATCCCAACCGTTGGTGATATACATTCGATACGCTCAAGCGAAATAAGTGGTCGGTCATGTGTGGCCGGGTTGCAAGATGTTCTTGTTGAACCCAGTGTATTCCTCTCTAGAGGTACACTAGCGAAAGGTGGTTCCATACCTTGTCATAGTTGGAAATCCATTACAAAATACGTGCTTGTGGTTTTGATTGTATACTATATATGTAGAACGTGAGATGAAAGCGTTTCTGCTAGATGATTATATATATACTGTGGTTGATAGACATTATTATAATATCAAAAGGTTTTTGATATAAAGATATTTTGGATTCTCATAAGGGAAAAACCCGTTCCGTTATGCGGCGTGGTCTTATGAGAAAACGTTTACCTGTATAACTGTTTTAAACTATTTTACTCAAACCAGTCCCATGACTGACCCGGAGTTTATTTTGTGTTGTTTTCCATAAACTCTTGGGTGCCTAAATTTGTACGGGCAGTCAAGTAGTCGGGATTTTACAGATACACTTGAAGAGCTGGAGCACGAGGCTTCAGGATCATATAGCTATAGTTATTTCCGCTGTGTTGTAAGTGCTGTACTTTGATAATAATATGTATACTCAAGTACATATTTGTATTTCAAAGTTATGTTATGAAATATATTTATTCGTTCCGCTGTGAGTTTCGTGTTACTCTGATGTTGTGTTCTTCTTCTTCTTTTTCTTCTTCTATTCTAATTTTCTATCTTATCTTTCCTCACCCTCTATTTTCTTTCACTAATTACCAGGATTTTTCGATGTTTTGGTTATCGTCATCGTGTTTATGTCGATAACCAAAGTCTTTGAAAATCCGGGTCGTTACAATATTTATGATTGTATATAAAATCAGAAACTAACTTGAAACGAGCTAAGATGGGTGGTTTCCTGGGTATTGGTTTGATGTTGGTTTCGGCCTTCGGGGTTAATACTTAGGGAATCGTTCTCTTACTAATTTATGGTTGGAGTCTGATTAAGAATTAAAAGATTAAATTTAGCGTATCAAGCATTCTTTGGTATTATAAGGTAAAACCCTATCATCCGGCTTGCGTTGCATTGTGTGATGGGACCTGGGTCTTATAATAGCTTCATTGTTCTTTATTTAGCATTGCGCTGTTGTTTTATGCACTGGTATTCTTGGGAGGAAACCCGTTCCGTGTTATACGGCGTGGTCCCTTGATTTACCTAACTTTAAAATAAAGATTAATAACTGTTTTAGTTCTCACACCAGTCACATGACTGGCCTAGAGTTTATTGTTTTAACCTTAACTCTGGGTGCCCTTATTTTGACACGGGCAGCTAGTAGTTTTGGTTTTGCAGATTTATATTCACAGGATCCTGATTTACAGCTGGAACGGTACTCGGAAAGCTCTGTGTCCGCGTATTACTTTCAGTTGTGTTTTGAATTATTTTTCCACTACTTGTAATGTAATTTTAAATCTTGATATTTTTTGTTGTGTATTATTGGTTTATACTCTGTATATTCTTGTATTCTGATGAAACTGTTGTAATAAGAAACGAAATGTTCTTCTGTTTGTGTTCTGGCTTGTCGTGTTCTCATAACAATCGGGGGTTTCGAACAGTCTTGGTCGGTTTAGCGACTGATTCAGATCGAGCGAAATTCCTTTCAATACAAGATCATTCCTAGCCTTGACTCTTCATGGAAACCCAACTTCCAATACGACACCGTGCTATTTTGATTGTAGAACTAGCATGGCGACATAGTATATGGTGGTTATGCCGTCAATGATTAATATATTATGACTGAAAGGTTTTTAAAACATATATACACCAATAATAGTATCAAATCCGTTTTTATCGTATCAAGCATTTTTGACCATTATAAGGTAAAACTCTATCCTCTGGCTTGCGTTGCAATGTGTGATGGGACCTGAGTCTTATAATGTTTTCATTTTTCTAAAAAGAAGTGCGTTGTTTTAACGATTTACTTTATTTAAATTTATGCACTGGCAATCCAATGGAGAAAACCCATTCCGCTTTAGCGGCGTGGTCCTGTGATTAGCCTACGTATTAGATAAGTTAAGTAAAGATTTCTCACACCAGTCCCATGACTGACCCGTAGTTTGTTTCCATTGCAAACTCGGGTGCCCTCTTTTTCACACGGGTCGTCGAGTAGCTTAATTTTCAGATATATTGAGCAGAATTCTGGATCGAAGCTTAGAGTTGTGTCCAGAGCATTGATGTCCTTCCGCTGTGATTAATCTAATTATCCCGCTGCATTGTATTAGTTTTGTTGTAATTAAATCTTACACTGTACTATTTATCAATGTACTCGGATATATTCTGTAATCTGATGTAACATTATTATAATGTTTATAAAAGTCTGTTGTTATTTGTTCTGATGTGTTGTTTTCCCAAAGTTAACGTATTTGGGTTTTGAGCGGTCCTGGTCGATTTAATGGTCGATCGGGTCGGGTGAAATCCGGGTTATTACAGTTGGTATCAGAGATTTGGTTACCTCAAATATTTGTGGTACAACTCATTAGAACTAAACAAAAGACTCATCAGAGATTGGATTAGTAATATCCAATAAGAATAACTCGTTAGAGATGGGATCAGTAGTATCCTAGAACGAGTGTGAAGAGTACTATTTTTTAAATTAAAAATGCAAGAAAATTTAGTTTTGAAAATTTAAAATCTTATATTACCTATTTAAATATATCATTTTATTTTTGATAATCGATATATAGAGATTTTAATACACGTCTGATCCACGTGTATTCGAAACCTCAAATATACTTGATAGATATAGAATCACACATTGGTCGCCCGGAGATGTTCTGATGGTGGTTCGAAATATCATCAGAATTTTATGTCCGAGTTTCGAAAGTGGTATATCTATTTATTTCCATTGACTGGTGTGAGAACCTAAACTAGATAGGTTCTATTGCTTTGATTTGCACTAAAAAATATGATTTTTGACTATATATAAAAGTTATATATATTTGAAAAGTTAATCACCTAATTGATTGCTGGTTGTGATGTTTGATAATTAGTTTAACTAATTAAAATATTGGAATGATAATTAATTCAACAATATATAAAAGAATGATAAATTTAACTAAATCAAATTTAATATTGAACTTAATTGAAAATTGATTAAAATTAAAAGTTGAGTTGGTTAATTTAACAACTTTTAGCTTCGTTCCTTTTCGAGGATGAAAAGATTTTAAGTGGGGGAGATTGTAACAACCCGCAAATTCTGAACCAATTTAAAAATTTTATTTTAGAAATTTTAATGGGATTTTAGTAGTTAAAATAATTTATTTAAAATAATAATGATTAAAAATATATTTAAATCGAAGTTAGAATGAAAATTTTAATTTTAATTATAAAAGGAGTTAGAAATAGCACGGTAGTTTGAAAAGTCAAACTTGAACTTTGACCGAATGTACAAAATTCATTATAAATCAGAATCGAACGAAACAAGAAATATTTAAATCTGTTTAATCATATCATTCTAGCGAATCTAAAAAACTGAAATTTCACTTTGAAAATAGAAAGTTATGTCCAGTTTAAAATTCAGAATAGTCGCTGTAGAATTTACATATATTTTAATATTAAAAATAGCCATTTTTCAAACGACCTCCGTTTTCGACGAAATAGCTTTTGTTGGAACTGGAATGTTAAATTATTGCTAGATTTCAATTTTCATAATTTTTAGGATTAATATGTGAGCGTGGCACAAGAAACCGTTTTTTGTCAATTTCAGTCAAAACTGATCGACTAGAAAATGACCATTTTTCAGACTGTCTCAGAATTCGACGAAATTAGTTTTGTTAGAACCGTATCATCAAAACAAAGTTAGAAATAATTTTTCTGGAATTTTTAGAGGTAGTATGTGGCCCCGGGGAATTTAAATGTAAGATTGAATTAATTAAATAAATGATTTAAATATTAAATTAGGGCATTGTTATTGACACTCCAAATATTGTTAGGGGGAGGCCAATTTTTTACTTTCTAAAAAATTGTTAAGGGGAGTACCAAGCAGGAAAGTAGCCCCTTAACAACTAAATGTATTTTTACATTATTATCCATTTAGGCTTAATTTGGGTTTTGTGATTTAGAAGACTTATGATTTTACAGTTGGCTAATTCTATTTATACACCTAAAATTGCTAAACATATACCCAAAATTATAATAAACTAACATACACCATATATTACTTTACATACACCGTTTCTTTTACTAAAATATCCATGTTCTCATCTTCTTTTTCTTTCCCTTTTCAAATTTAAAACAAAATTATCAAAAATTAGAAACTCTTTGCATCAAATTGAGTAAAATTTTATAAAATGAAATATATTTCTTGTACTAATATTGCAACTTTTGTTAACTTTATGGGAAAAAAATTCAATTTCAACAAAATTACTGAAATTTTACAAAATAAATCAACATTTCTAAATTTGACCATTATTTATGAATAATTTCTTAATTGAAATTTTAGATTACATGATTAAATAATTCATTAACATATCTAGTTCGTATCAAATTTCAATACTTTTAAGAATGATTTGACTTTTTAAATGCAGAAGTATTAAAAAAACAATTACGAGAAAAGGGTAATTTAGTAATAAAATTTTATGGAAAAAAATAATGGGTATGTTAAGGAATTTTCGGTGTATAAATATAATTTTCCTTTATGGTGCGTAATTTTTAGAAGTAAGGGTAAAAACGTAAAAAGTAAAAAAAAAATAGTTGCCTACATTGATCCCTCCCTTAACAATTTAAAAAAAGTGGAGTGTTCTTAAAATTTGTCCTCCCCCTAACAGAAAATGGAGTGTCAATAACAATGCCCTTAAATTAAATAAAACAGGCTGAAGACATTCAATTGGGCTGACGGGACCTAGCCTGTTGGATCCGAAACGAGGGCTAATGGGTTGGGTAGACTCCGTTTGGAATGAAATCGGATTAGTTTATGATGTATGGATTTACTTGTAAATATTACATTAAATAATATAAAAATACATCTTCTTCCAATACCCTAATTCCATCAACAGTAGCCGCCGCCTCTTCTGAATCTATGGCCGAATTTGCTTCCATCTTCTTCCACTAAAATCTCCCCCTCCTCAGCAAATTAAACCTCACACATTTGCGAATATCAAGGAGATTTTCCTCCTCTATTTTTCCATATGGGTGGATAAACATTTGGAGGCTCGAACGATGAGGTATAGAGCCCCAAATTCGTGCCAGAACCACCGCCGTACCCCTTTCCCCCCGGGCTCGATCGAGCTGAGCGAAGGTGGTCCCCCCTGGTGCGTTACTGGTAGCTCTCCGACGCGCCGCCTTCTGATCGTCCTCTAGTGCTGCGAATTGATAGCAAGGATCAACCCTAAAATTGAACAAAAGCTGAAACCAACGGCCGTATACTGTAAAGAGGGAGAAAGGTTTAAATCCTTAATTTTTTTGCTAATTTAATTTCAAAATAATTATCAATCTTATTCGGACAATAAATAATGCATACGACAATGAAACTTAACAATTTCAGATTCAGTGTGATCGTACGACAAAAATCTACAATCCTAGACTGGAAAGGGAAAATTCCGAGCAGTCTGAAATTTTGACAAATTGGCGAATCCAAACCGACTGTGAGATTTCTAAATTCAATTATTTAATCAGTTTAATAATTTTTATCGCTGATAAATAATTATATGTGTGTTAAGTAATTAGCTATGCGATGTGATGCAATTTTGATGATTGATCTGTTTATTCTGTGTGCATGTATGATAGATCTGTTGTTTTTAGATCTATATATGTTAGTCAAATAAAACATTTTCCCTTTTGCCAATATTTGAGGATTATGTGGATTAAACAAAGATAAGTATTAAATTGAATTTGTTGGTCAATTAGTGAATTGGAATAGAATTGCCGATTCAAGAAAAGTCAACATTTTGCTTATATTGTTGAACTGAATTTGATTGTCAATTCAATATAGAAAAACTATGTTATTCCTTATTTTTGAATTGATCTAGTTTATCAATTCAATACATCATGCTATGTAGCTATTTTCGAGTTGATTTAGTTTATCAATTCAACAAACAATACTATGTTATCATTTTCAAGTTGATTTAGTTTATTAATTCAAATACTCAATATTATGTTATATAGAAATTGACTTTTTATTTGTGTTCTTTAACGCAAATATAACATAGAAATATAAGTTTCACTTTTTTATTTGCATTCCACTATGCAAATAAAACATTGGAAATAAAGGTACACTTTTTATTTGCATTCCCTAACGCAAATATAACATAGAATTAAAAGTTCACTTTTTATTTGCATTCCACAATGCAAATAAAACATTGAAATTAAAAGTTCACCTTTTGTTTTGCATCCTTTAATGCAAATGAGCATCTAAATTAAAACTTGCTCTTTTATTTACATCCACCAATGTAAATAAACATGAAAAATAAAGTTTGTTCTTTTACTTGCATTCACTAATGCAAATATATAGGTATAAATAAAAAATTTCTTTTATTTGCATTTCACAAATGCAAATGTACATGAAAAATAAAGTTTGTTCTTTTATTTGCATTCACTAATGCAAATATATATATAGAAATGAAATTTTTTCTTTTATTTACATTCACTAATACAAACAAAACTAGAAATAAAAAGTTATAGTTTTATTTGCATCCCTTGTCGCAAATAAAAGTAGAGAAAAAAAATTACATTTTTATTTGCATTCCTTGTCGTAAATAAAACATGTAATAAAAAGTTATATTTTTATTTGCATTCCTTGATGCAAATAAAACTTGAAAATTAGAAGTTACATTTTTATTTGCATTTCTTGATGCAAATAAAGCATAAATTAAAAAGTTACAATTCTATTTGTATCTTAGATGTGGATAAAACACAGTTTTAAAAAGATTACAGTTTTATTTGCATTTAGATACAAATAAAAACATAGTTTAAGAAATTATATTTTTATTTATACTTTAGATGTAAATAAGAGAATATAATTAAAAGTATCATTTTTACTTTCAAATTAGAAACAATAAAAAAAAGATTGTACATCAAAAATTACATTTTAATGTAGTTTAGATTGCATAGAAAAGATTAGAATAAAAGATTATATTTTTATTTGCATTATTTGATGCAAATAAACAGCCGTATTAAAAGTTGAATTTGCATTTGCATTTCTTTGATGCAAATAAACTATGAACTTAAAAGTTGCATATTTATTTGCATTCCTTGATGCAAATAAAATACTGAATTAAAGGTTGAATTTTTATTTGCATTCCTTGATGCAAATAAAACCCTGAATTAGAAAGTTGCATTTTTATTTGCATCCTTTGATGCAAATAAAATACAAAGATAAAAGTTGTATTTTTATTTGCATTGTATTTTTATTTGCATTCCTTGATGCAAATAAATCATAAATTTAAGTATTACCTTTTATTTGCATTTTAGATGCAAATAAAAAGCATAGTTTAAGAAGTTACACTTTTATTACAATTTGGATATAAATAAAAGAACAGGATTAAAAATATCATTTTTACTTTTAAACTAGAGTAAATAAAAGGATTACGATAAAATGAATTCATCGTAGTTGTAATTTTATTAAAATAAATAAAATGATTTTATTTTCATCACAGATACAAATAAAATTTAACAACCCGGAAAATCTGAGTCAGTTTAAAATTTTTATTTTGGCAATTTTAGTGGAATTTGAATATTTAAAATGAATTATTTTAAATAATATCGACGAGAAATTTATTTAGAATAGAATTAGAACGTATATATTTATATACGTCGTCGTTAGAATATAATAATTATCTATTATATTATATGAAAGCACAATCTTCCTCCAATGACCTTTCAGTTCCATTTCTACCAAAAAATCAATACGCTGACATGTGTCCAAAGAAATTAATCAATGGTGGAAAATGAGTCTAAACATTTGCGCCTTTTGGTTTTCTACAGTAACTTTCCTTCCTTCTATTGTTAGACATTCACAATTTGAAACTTCCCCATTAATGTTAAACTTACAATCCCAATTGTTTTTGACATACTTGCTAAAATTATTGCCAATTGAATGCTTCTTTATCATTCTTATTATTAATTTTTATTATATATAAATAAAGTTCAAAAGAATTGATTGTAATTCTTTCATATCTACGCATTATTTATTCATAGTTTGCCTCCTTGCTCCATTAAAATATAAATTAAGCTATTAACATTCAAAAGTTTTGACTTCTATATTTTTAACATCTACAAATTCAAATTGTTGTTAATCACATGTATCTACTCTAATATACATGTCAAAATTCAATACGCTAACCTGTGTCTTGAGAAAATAATAAATAGTGGAAAAGTGAGTTTAAAACATATGCAACTATTGGTTTTCTACAGTAATGTTTCTTCCACCCACTTTTGGACATTAACAATTTAAGAATTCCCTTATTAATGTTAAAAACGTACAATATTTAAAAAAAAAATCACATACTTGCTAAAATTATTAATATCAATTGAATGCTTCTTTAAGTGAGTTTAAAACATATGCAACTCTTGGTTTTCAACAGTACTTTTTCTTCCATCCACTTTCAGACATTAACAATTTGAGATTCCCTGATTTATGTTAAAAACTTACAGTCCATATATTCTTTTCGCATACTTGCAAAAATTATTATGAATTGAACGTTTCTTTACCATTCTCATTATTAACGTTATTATACGCGTAAAATTCACTAGAATAAATTTTAATTCTTTCAAATCTACACACTCTGTGTTCATATTTTGGCTCCTCATTTTTTTCCTTCTAGCACTACTCCATTCTAATATAAATTCAACCATTAATAATCAGATATTATCACAAGGTTTTATTTATTTTTCTACTTTAATATTATTATAATTTTCATTTTCATGAAAAAAATATATTAAAATAATATGTAAATTTTCAATGTAATACGATAACGGATCTTTAAAACACAATTAAATTATCTTATTTGTTTTTTCTCTTTAATTACTGTTGTCTCTGCCAATAATTTGGATTTTAGATTTTATTTTCTTCCAATTTTGGCTTTTTCCTGGCAAGATACATATTATAATAATATAAAAAATACCGACTATAGTTCAAATATTTATTTCTAACTTTTCTTCTTAAATACAAGAATTCTCTTTATTTCTAGCTCAAACTTTTCACTTACCCGCTTCAAACATTTATTCAATGGTTTTCACATTGTCCTTATTTGCAAAAATTGTCCAAGATCATTAATGATGACCGTTTCATTTCTTTATATTCTATCCCTAAATGTGGCCTTTTCATTCTCTCTTCTATTTTCATTTCTTACATGTTGGCATTATTGGTTGCTTTTATTCTCATTTACTAAATTCATTTTCCAATTACTATTTTCAGTATCAATTGTTAATTCCTCCTCTCAAATATAGTTCACTATATAAGAAATCAAATATTTTTTTATTGGTTATCGATTTCCAACTCAAGTTTAGGTATTTCTTCCTTTGATTAAGTTCTATTGCTTTATACTTTTTGTTTCTTCACCAAAATTTATGTTACTCATATTAATCTGCTTAATTTTTTGCTTAACTTCAGGTATGTTGTTCCTTTTGTTATGTTCCATTGTATTATGCTTTTTGGTTCATCAACAATATTCATGTCTCGATCGTGATCTAATTGACTTTCTAATCTAAATAGGAAGACATTATTCTTATTCGTTCCTATTTTTGGACATCGTCTTTGTTTCCAGTTGTTGACTGGTGTTTAAATTTATAGATCTTCAGTATGTAGGTTGCTCTAAATATAATTAATGATTTTGAAATTTTTTTGATGTTTCTTTATCTATTGATCGCTTCAATGTTTGACTTAATAACATCTATTTTATAAACTATTTTAAAGCATAAGTGTCATCGTTCCTTTTGGATTTCTATTTGAAATTATATTGGTCCATTTGTGTTTATTGTGTTCCAATTATCCAAGTACAAAAAAATAACGATTGATTTTGATGAGAATTTATTTAGTAGTGAAAATGTTGTACAAAAATAATTTTTGGTTTTATGTTATGATTTATTCTCAATTAGAATTTTCAGAACGTATTATATATAAAATTGAATATGGCCTCCGTAATTATCTCTCATCTCATTTGTTTTTACCTTAAAGCTAAATTCCCATAATTTTTAACATATAGTTTTCATTTACCATTTTCAAACATGGATTTAATGGTTTCCTTTACATTTTCTCTGGATGCAAAAGTTACCAAATATTATTAATAATGATAAATTCGTTCTTTAATTTTCTATCTTTGTCTAACTTAATGTCATCCTCTTTTGTTTTTTCATTTTCATATTTCCAATTTTTTTTTGAGAAAAATTTATCTTGCAATTTGTTATATTTGTTTTTTTTTTTCATTTCATTTACCTAATTGCATTTTTAGTCAATACTACAGTATTAGTTTTCAATGTCTTCCCTCAAATCTACTTCATTTTATGAAAAATTGAATATGGGTTGAATATTTGTCGATGCCCTACTTGATTTTAGGTACCTAATATTCAACTCATTTTAAGTATGGGTTTAAATATTAAATTGTGCATTTTGTTTTTACCAATCTATATATATATATATATATATATATATATATATTTCTATCTTAATTAATTCACTATCTACCTTAAAATAGAGATATGTCGTCCTTCTTCATTACTATTTTTGGGTTTTAACATTGTTTTCCAATTTTTATTGCTTTCTAAGTTTATAGATTTTCATTTTGTTTTATGTACAACTAACGACTTTCACGATTTTTGATGACCTGTATGTTGTTCCAATGGCAATGCCTTAAGATTTTCTTTATGAACTATTTTTAGGCATTTTCACCTTAAAAACTGAATTATTCTAATTTTTAACTTATAATTTTCATTTACCTCTTTCAAACATGTATTCAATAGTTACCTTAGCCTTGTCCTTACATGCAAAAATTGCTCAATATTATTAATAATGACTAATTCCATTTTTAAATTTTCTATCTTCAAAAATACTCGACTTAAATTTCCCTTCTTATGTTCTCTTATAATCAATGCTTTAGATTTCATCTTAAGCTACATTTAACTTGCAATCTATTAAATTTTTTACTTATTTCATTATCATTTATAAAATTCCATTCTCAATTACTGTTTTCAATATTATAAGATAAATTTTTAATACCTTTCTTCAAATCTGCTTTATTATAGGAGAAAATAAATATAGGTTGAATATATATATCGATTTCTTGCTCAATTTTAGCTATGTATTTCCTTCAATTATGTTCTATTATTTTATCCTTTTTGTATCTTCACCAGTCATATTTCAGTTTATGCTAGTTCATTTTATATCTTAAAGAGATAAATGTCATCCTTCTTTATTCCTATCATGGGTTATAACTTTGTTTTCAAGTACTTATTACCTTCTAATTCAAGAAATTATCATTTTGTTCTACATCAAACTAAATGAATATGCATATGAGATTTAAAATCATATGCATATGCATCTTAATGCACATAAAATACTATTTTGCTAATTGTTTGTTTGTAAGCTGACTAATAAGTTATATTTGCAATAAAACCAATACTCTATTTTTTTTATAAGTACACGGTGTCTTGACATTGTTATGAACTGGAAAAACATTTGTTTTATTTATCATGGGCATTCCTCCTTGAGAATAGGTCCATTATGATTTTGAGATCTATTACTTCTGAATTTTAAATGATACAAATAGTTGTCAAATAGCATCATAAATTTTTAGTTCTATATAATGATTTGTTTGTTATTAGGATATTTAAAATTTCCAATTATTATTTATAATGATTTTTCCTATTTAACTAATGGTATGATAGAAATTACTTAATTCTTTGTAACTCTATTACATATTGAAATAGACGTGGTATTAGAATTTTGAATTCAATGTTATTTTTTTCATAAATTATGATTGTTTGAAGCTACTAATTTAGTTGATTGTATGATTAAGTGGTGCTTAGGTAGCAAGCGACGAGTAAATTGGTTTTACATTTCCAACGACGTTTGTACTTAGACATATTATAGATTTGAAAGCAACTTGCCGTATAATGTTGGATAAAAATTGGTTACTCATTTATATTCCCAGAAAAGTTCCAATAAGTTCATATGTTTTTGGGATTATTCCACATCCGTACAGTACATGATTTTTTCCTACTAAATTTAAAGTTGTACCTTTCTCTTTTCCGAACATTTTGTCCTTCATAATTTGTGTCTTTCCATTTTGCTCTATACTTCATAATTATTCAAAGAAGATTTCTTATGCCAAGGGTGGATAAGCCTAATCGATTGATCTATAACAGACTATGAAAGTTTCATGGTTTGAAAGGCAAATAGAAGCATGATACAGAAATTGATCATATTTTGTAGCAAAAATCATGAAATTCAAAAAAAAGCGCAAATAATGCATAGACTAAAATGCAAATTTGCTGTTAGCATGGTTAAATTTGTAGCATTATGCCTTCGAATTGTGCGAGTTTTCTTCAAAATGTCAATGTTGCATGAATCCAAATTTTATTAGCTTGAATTTTTTAATTGTATTTAATGTATAGTTGTTCTGTAGTTTTGATAGACTTGAAGTATGATTTAGATATACAGTGTTTTTCTAATTATTAATCCAAATATTAAGATTGGTTTACACATGAATATTTCTATTATGCATAAATTGAATATGGTTCAAGTATTTATCTCTCACCTTTATCATATTCACCTTAAAAACTTAATTCTTCTAAATTCCAACTTATAATTTTTAACTGCACCTTTCAAATATTCAATGGTCTTCTCAACGTTGTTCTTAAGTGCAATACTTATGCAATATCATTAATAACATGGTGTTCATTTTTTAAGTTTCTATCCTTAAATATATTGAATTTAATGTCCAGATAAGTTGTAGTTACTACAAAATTTATTTCATAATAAAACGAAATCATTTGGACAACTTTTCACATTTTGCAACATAACATTCCAACTTCTATTTAATATCAGTTTTATGGTGTGTATGGTGTCCGTTTTACAGTGTATTGTCCTTGAAAATAAATTTTTGATGGATTGTTCTTGAATTAAAAAAAAATTATGGAATTTATCCTTCACAATAAACTCCCCTACAAAAATCGTTTTGATAATAATCTGAATTTAATATATATTTTTATAATAAGTTTGATACTTTAGTTAAGTTGTGCTCTCATTATGATATCTTAAGGGAACCAAACGATACATCTAGAACGATCGTGTAAAACGCCAAACTTCTAACCACTGATACTACAGGTCTTTGACTTTATTTCTAACAACTCAACGTGTTTATTGTTGTTCTTTACACTATTCATCTTATTCTGTTTATTTTAATGAAATGTCATCAACAATTAGCTTTATGCATGTTACATGTATTTCATTTTGTGATATACAATTTTGTATTAAATTACGTTAATTGCTATGTTGGTTTAGTTATTTCATGTATGAATAATTAAATTAATGGAAGATGATTATTATCAAGTTCTAGAATTTTAATTGTATACTCATATTCTACACATATTTTTTTATGTCATATTATCCTATGGATGTTTAGAAATATGATGTGTTAAAGTTACTATAATATTTTTATTGTGCATGTAGTATCGGATAATGTCGAAAAGTAGACGTGATCTAATCTTAAAACAAAATTTTAACGATAATTCGACTTAAGTGTTATTTTTGGTTAAGTATGGAAAACTTCTATTAACCGAACTATGTGTATACATATATGAGTATGTATTATAGAATAAACCTATATTAGATATATTTCTTACATTGCAAAACATAACATAGTAACGCACTTCTTAACATGTTAAGAATAATTAATGGCTAACATTATCTTTTGTTGGGCGTAATTAATGTGCATTAAAAATGTGTTATACTTAAATACATTTTTCAGTAGATATTTATCGATACTGTTTAAAAAAATGTAATCTATTTCAAAAGTATAAAATATATAAACATACTTATTCACCATTGAAATTTAAAAAACTAAGAAACATAAAAACAGATGTTGTGAATTCCGTGTGCGTAGCACGGGTTCGCACTAGTTTATAATTATAAAAGGAATTGAAAATGGCGCGGTAGTTCGATAATTCGATTTCAAACTTCAAATGAATGTACCGGGTTCAAAATAAACCAGATTTTAGCAAAACCAAAAATAATAGGATCTAATTGGGAATATCTTTCCAACGAATCCGAATAATTGAAATTTCATAGCGGGAATCAAAAGATATGCCCAGTTGAAATTTTAGAATAGTCGCCATGGAATTTCGGCCCTTGAAAATAGCCGTTTTGCAAACGACCTCAGATTTCGATGAAACCACTTTTGTTGGGTTCGTGATGTCAAGTTATTACTAGATTCCAATTTTCATAATTTTTCGAATCAATATGTGAGTGTGGCAAAGGAAAACGCGTTTGACCAGTTTCAGTTGATTTTCATCGACTGGAAAATGGCCAATTTTCAAACGGTCTCAAAATTTGATGAAACTAGTTTTGTTAGGACCGTATCGTCAATACGAAGCTAGAAAATATTTTTCTGGAATTTTTCGAGTTAGTATGTGACCTCAGTAAATTGAAATGTACGTTTAAAATTCAATATATAGAGTTATATTTTGATTTCTACGAAAACTGATCGAAACTGTCGAATCAGCTTTCGATACATATTAATATAAAGGGTCAACCCTTTCCTTCTCTCCTCACTCAGTCAAAACGAAAATAAAAAAAAATCCCCAAACCCACGACGCCCTTCCTCGATCTGCCACCGCCCGCCGTGGCCAGCTCCATCGCCCTTCCCCACGACCGCCCTGGCCTCACTCGCCCCCCCCCCCCCCCCCCGTGATGCGCCTCCTCCCAATCCTCTCCCCTTCTCCTTCCCCAATTGAAAAACCGCCGTACCCTCCCCTCGATTGACCATTGAAGCCAGGGCGCGCACCCCATTTCCGCCCCGCCTTTCTTCCCCACATCCCTCGCGAGAAACCCCCTGCTGACCCCGACGTGATGACGAACCCCCTTCCCCTTTTGGCGACGTTGATGAACATCCCTATTTTTAAAGCAAGGTAAATTTTATTTTAGTTATTTCAGTTTCTTTTAATTATTTATTTCATATAAAACTGAAAAATAAAATGAGGATTTTTATTAAAGAAGTTAGTTTTTTTTATATAATTATGAAAGGATTAGATTTCTAGATATGAGAAGTTCATATTTTTATGTGTATAAAGACTAGATCTTTGAATTGAAAAAGATATGAAATTTATTTATATGAAGCTTAGATTTCTATTTACAAGAAATTATAATTTTTGAACACATAAAGTAGGGATTTTTAATTCAAAAGTCGTGATTTTTGTTCATGAAACAAGGTGAGATTTTTATAGAAAGAAAAGTAAGATTTTTATTACGAAGTTAGGGAAGATAAAAGGACGATTTTTATATATAAAAACGAATAATAAAAATGTGATGTTTACTATGAAAAGAGATGAAAGATTTTATTTTTATACAAGTTTGAGGTTAAAAATATTTTTTTTTGTAATATAGAAAGGATAAAAATATAATTTTTATACTAGTGGCATATTAAAAATATGTTTTTATATAGTATAGGTAATAAAAATATGATTTTTACATGGTAGGAATTATAAAAATATAATCTTTATAAGATAGAGAATATAAAAATATCATCTTTGTATATGTAGTGAAATAAAAATCTGATTTTTATTATATATACGTTGAAATAAAAAAGGGATTTTTATAGTGATGAAATAAGAAGGCAAAATCTTTATATTTGAAAAGGTGAAATCTTTATGTAGAGAATAGCGGGATAAAAATAGAATTTTTACCTATATAGTAGTAGTGTAAAAATAGAATTTTTATCTATATTGCAACAATATAAAATTGTGATTTTTATATATGTAGTGGCTACGGGCAACGAAAGTGACAAAAGGAGAGAACAACGATGACTTCTACATAAGAAGAGTCGAGGCGTTTGGATTAGCTAGTCGGTGAGAACTTCTCACCTTTCATTTTTAATCTTCTAGTTATATAAATATATACTAGGATGCAGACGGTGTTTAGTAGCACCCGGCACCATCATTCACCGACCATGTACTTGTTTGTTTGGTTGTGTAGTTGGTTAGATTATTTGATTTGAATTTGATTGTTTGGTGAAATGGAATGGATTTGATTGATATGTGGATGGTGTGGGCCATTATTAGACCGGGGATAAGGCTAGGCCTTGTCCCGTTTCGAGTATCGGGCCGTTATGCCGCCGAAATTTTCTAGAATAAGTTAGAAAAATAAAGATATCATTCTATTTAATAAATGAACCGAATAGAATATTCATAGGTTGAATAAAATAATTTGGTCGTTAAAAATATAATTTTTTTTAATGGGAACGTGAATAAATAAATATTCATTTACAAACCGGACGGTTTGTTTATGTACACCTATTTGAAGGACATTGATTGGGACGATAAATTTTACACATCGCCCAACTTAACAAATAAAATCTGTGTTTGTTGAGTTGAAACACCACACGGGTATTGGGATAAAATACGGCATACACTAATCCCAATAATTAGTTGTATGTCGATCGATGGATCGACAGGCTGTTATAAGCGTTAAATATCTATATTTGATGCTTATATAGTGTAGTGCACTTTGGATGATGGTTGATTATTTATCGTTGCTATTATATACATGTGTTGTATGGAATCCATATAATTTAACTTTATATGGTAATTGATTGGGCCTCATTCCAATTTAGAAAATAAAGAATATTATAAAATAAAGGTTCATGTGTTGACAGTACTCATCCGTTGAGATTAGTCATGTGTTGAACGAAATATTTTAACAATAAAATTTACATCTTTATCATATATAAAATTAGAAACTAACTTCTTAATAAAATAAAGGTTCATGTGTTGACAGTACTCATCCATTGAGGTTAGTCATGTGTTGAACGAAATATTTTAACAATAAAATTTACATCTTTATCATATATAAATTTAGAAACTAATTGGAAAATAGATAAGATGAGTGGTCTCCTGGATATTGACTTGATGTTGGTTTCGACCTTCGGGGTTAATATTCGGGGAATCGTTCTCTTACTAATTTACGGTTGGAGTCTGATTTGAAATCAAACGATAGATACCATAATTTTTATAAAATATATTAAATAACAAAAATAGTCGCACGTGGGCAGTACTCATTCATTGAGATTAGTCATGTGTTGACAAAAATATAGAGTCATGTATTGAAAGAAATATAGATTCAATTGTTGAATAGAATAACGAAGTTATTGAAAAATATAAAGCCTTGTTGATTAGAGATGCGCTATTTTGACGCGAACGATATTTATATCGATTATATTCGTTTTTATAATTGAATTGAATATATAACGAATTCGAATTGAATTGAAAACGAATTGAAATAGAATAAAAATCGATTTGAAATGAATTCAAATTGAATCGAAATTTGAATTAAATTGAAATGAATTTAAAACGAATTTATAAGGAAAATTTCAATTTTGATTTGAATTGGAGATGGAAGTTGAAATGTTTTTGAAACGAATTTATAACTATTTATAAAATTCGTTTTAAATAGTAATCGACGAAATATATATTATATATATATATATAATATAATGGCCTGAATAGAACGCATCGGGCCGCAGTAGTTCGTAAATTTCGACCATTGACTCCGAACGGACATTACGGGAGATCCGACCGTCGGATTCTCCTAAAACCAGAACCATTGGGTTCATATCGAAAAGCGCTTTCTAACAAATATTAGATATTTGAAATCTAACGGTTGGATTTGGAGATACGTCCAAATCAAATTTGGAAAAGGTTGTTGTAAGTGTAGTTCGATGGCCGTTGATGGAACTCAACTGTACGGACCTTGATAAAATTATTAAAAATATCAATAATTTGTGTAAAATCATAAGAAATGATTTGGAAATAATTGGGATGATAAACTCCATATTTGAAAAGATAAAAATAGATTTTTATCGAAATGAACTAATTTTGAACTAAAATTAAAACCCATTTATTCTTAAATAAATAAATTGGATTTGAAATAGGTTTTAAATAGAATTGATTCTTGGGTTTATCATGGAGGGTGTTTTAAATAACACTAGTCCTTCAAACCAATAATAAATAGAATGTGATTTGGGTTTATCGTTAACTGTGTTTTAAATGACATTAGTTCTTTAACCCAGAAAAAGGAGTTTTAATGAATCTGCAATTAGATTGAAATGTGAATTGATAATTTAAATTATCAAATTTGGAAAGTGAGCGAGAATGGAGTATTACTAGTTTTGCTCCAAAGCGATAGTTAAATCTTTAATTAGATTTGAACGTGAAATGGTAATTAATTTTACCGATAACACCGTGGTGTTAGCTATAGAGTATTACCAGTTTTTCTTCATGGGATGAATAGGTTGGGATTGGAAAATAAAATAAATAATTACTTCGGTGTGGTTCGCTAATCCCGACTAGTTTAGAAAACCATAATTTGGTATGAAATGATATCCAAAGGAAGATTAAAGAAGAAATTTAAAAGAATTTATCTTTGATAAAATTAATGGGAACCTTTCTCTAAAATTATGAAATTCAGAAACTAGCGGTGGGTTAGCTAAGAAGAATGGCTTCCTGGTTATTGATCTGATGTTGGTTTCGGCCTTCGGGGTTAATATTTGGGAAATTGTTCTCTTGTTGATTTACGGTTAGTGGCTGCTAAATTGGAATGAGGCGTATGTTTTGTTTGTGTAACATTTGTTTTTAATATACGCGGGTTGTTCGGAAAGCCGGGTTTATACCCCTTCTGAATAACCGATTCGACGATAAGTCGAAGATGATGACGGTGGTCGAAGACCGGAAGTCTTCACATCGTTTGGATAATTACTGATGATCCTGATTGGGCTGTACACACAAGAGGATGGAAATAGTTGGTGGTCGTCCAGACGGACTACGAAATCGATGGATATGCGAGGAAAGTGCCTCCGGTTTCGTTCAGACCCAGAACGAACTTGTAAATGGACTGTGTGTCTGACACTGGATTTTATTCTGTGTTGATTGATCTCTATTAAATATACATCTGTTTGGCAGCGGAGAATTTATCCTCTTGCTTAACGCCCTTCTCTAAGACGTACGAGCTCTGAGGTTGTATATCGATGGACATCAGTCGCATGGCATGAATTGCCTGTGTGGCACGCCTAAGTGGCAATTGATCAAGGCTTCTGTTGAAAAGTAAAGTCTTGTGGTTGATGGTCAAAGCACGGCCTACGTGGCAGCTTTGTGTATAACGTGAATTCGCGAGCCTCACACCTCGGTATGAGTTAAAAACGGGATAAGGACTGCAGGGAGAGCACAACGTTTCTTTCTAGCTTTGGTGGTGTCAGTAACTTACCAGCCCTGACATTTATATACTTTTCACCTATGTGGTTGTTGGATGAGGCGCCTCGATTTTAGGTCTGTAAGGACCAGGAAATGTGTGTTCAGGAATACTAATCCTCAAACGTAACAGAGGACCGGCCTTGAAGCATCCAGGGGTTACCCAGAGTGTGTAGTCCCGAGGCATTTGCTAGAGTGTCTCGAAGCGGAGAGGAGCTTGCCCCTTGCCTCGACTCATGACGGAAATCCAATTTCCAATACGTGTATTTCGGTTTTATTTATAGAGCCTAGTATGGCAACATGATAGATGGTACCCATGCCGCCTAGGATTGATATTTATGATTGAAAATGCTTTGACACTATACACTTATTATAGTATAAAATGATTTTTTTTAAATGTATCAAGCATGTTTGGCTATTATAAGGGAAAACCCTATCCTCCGGCTTGCGTTGCATTGTGTGATGGGACCTGGGTCTTATAATAGCTTCATTTTTTGAAAAAGCATTGCGTTGTTTATTCTATGCATTGGTATTCTTGGGAGGAAACCCGTTCTGTGTTATACAGTGTGGTCCCTTGAATTACTCTCTTTTAAAGTAAAGTTTAAATAACTGTTTTAGTTCTCACACCAGTCACATGACAGACCTGGAGTTTATTGTTTTAATCTAAACTCTGGGTGCCCCTATTTCCACACGGGCAGCTAGTAGTTTTGGTTTTGCAGATTTATATTCACAGGATCCTGGTTTACAGCTGGAATGATATTCAGAAAGCTCTGTATCCGTATATCACCTTCAGTTGTGCTTCGTATTATTTTTCCGCTGCTATGTAATTTATTGTAATCTCTGATATTTGTCGAATGTAATTTATTCATTTATACATTGTATATTCTTGTATCTGATGGAATTGTTGCAATAACAATGAAATGTTCTTCTGTATGCGTTCCAATTTGTCCTGTTCTCAAAACGATCAGGGGTTCCGAACGGTCTAGATCGGTTTAACGACCGATTCAGATCGAGCAAAATTCCTTGCCATCACATTAAAAGATTAGAATTAAGAAGGTATATTTTTAGTGTCATCTTGGCTTCAATAAAAAAAAGTAAAAAAAAGATAGAGAAGGTTTATTTTCCTTTTGTTGCAATACAAAAAGATACATTTTTATCAGTTAAATAGAATGAGACAAAATTTATTTAATTTGTTCATTTTAAAAAGGATGAAACAAAATAATCACTTTTTTCAATTTATATTAGTTGAATCAGACATTCATTTTATCGGATTGTATTGGTTGAAACCAAAAAGGACATTTTTGTCAAATAAGAATTAAACACAAATAGCATTTTGATAAAATAGAATTGTCTACAAATGAAGGTATCACTCTTCTTATACATTTTGTAGAGGTAGAATTTATATGCAAATATAATAACCATTTTTATTTGCATAGCATACAATAGAATTTACATGCAAATATAATAATCATTTTTATTTTCATAACATATAAGAGAATTTATATACAAATATAAAAATCTTTTTTTATTTGCAAACTTACATTGGAACTTATATTCAATCATAAGGATCATGTTACTAGTCAAAATATACATTAGAATGTATAGGCGAGTTAAAGTGACATTTCTATATGGTAATGCATACATTAGAATTTGTATACAATTTAAAATAAACATTTTATGCATTGAGTTATACCTTAAAATATATACAAATGAGATTATTTCTTTTACGCTAATAATAATTACATACAAATTAAGTATAATGTAAATTAACTTTTATTTGTCATTGTGACGATCCCAAAACCCCGTGACACGGTGTTAAGGATAATCATTGGAATATAACACATTAATCATCATTAGCAGATCACAGATAATAGCATAAACAGAAATTAGAATAATTTACACACATATGACAGCGGAATCATATAGATAATATCACATCAGAGAAGCACAGTACAGGATACAACTTAGTGCATAATGATACATAATCAGTCACCATCGCCTGAGGCGGAATCATACATAAAGAATACACAAAGGGAATATCAGTCTACATCGCCAGTGGCGGAATCATAATATAGATACAATAATGGCGGAGAAAATCCAAGTCAGCACGGTGTAGTCGAGCCTCGCCATGAGCCAAAAGGTGCATCAGAAACCTGTAACTAGGCTGCCCGTGTGAAAATAAGGGCACCCGAGTTTGCAAGGTGAAACAAACTACGAGTCAGTCATGGGACTGGTATGAGAAATCTATTCAACTTATTAACAACAATAATAAGGCAAATCAAAGGACCACGCCACTTTCGCGGAACGGGTTTACTCCAATGAGTGCTAGTGCATGAAGTAAAGTAAATGATTAAATCAACGCAATGCTTTTTCTAAAATGAAGCCATTATAAGACTCAGGTCCCATCACACAATGCAACGCAAGCCGGAGGATAGAGTTTTTACCTTATAATGGCCAAAGATGCTTCATACGAATAAAACAAAGTGTTTGATATTATTACTAGTGCATATATGTTTCAAAAGCATATTCAATCATAAATATCAATCCTAGGCGGCATAGCTACCATCTACTATGTCGCTGTACTAGTAATACAATCACAACCGCACATTTCGTATTGGAAATTGGATTCCTTCATGAGTCGAGGCAAGGGGCAAGCTCCTCTCCGTTCGAGACACTCTAGCAAATGTCCCAGGACCCCACTATGATCCTTGGAATCGGCTGGGCCGGTCCTCTCTTACTTTTGAGGATTAGTTATTCCTGAACACACGTTTCCCGGTCCTTACAGACCTATAATCGAGGCGCCTCGCATTCCAACAACCACACAGGTGAAAAGTATATATAATGTCAGGGCTGGTAGGTCACTGACACCACCACAGCTAGAAAGAAACGTCGTGCACTCCCAGCGGTCCGTCTCCCGTTTTTGACTCATACCGAGGTGTGAGGCTCACGAATTCACGTTATACACAAAGCTAGTCACACAGACCATGCTTTGATCATCAACCACAAGACTTTGCTTTGCAACAGAAGCCTTGAACACATGCCACTTAGGCGTGCCACACAGGCAATCCACTCCATGCGACTGATTTCTGTCAATACATAACCTCTAAGCTCGTACGTCTCAGAGAAGGGCGTTAAGCAAGAGAATAAATTCTCCGCCGCCAAACAGATATATATTTAACAGAGATCAATCAACACAGAACAAAATCCAATGTCAGACACACAGTCCATTTACAAGTCCGTTCTGGGTCTGAACGAAACCGGAGGCACCAATTCCTCGCATATCCGTACAATCAACACTATGTTTGGACGGTTACTACTTCAATTCCTTCATGGTAGCTACTCCAATCACGAGCATCAGTAGCGCCCATCCATCCAACGTGGAGATCGTCGGTCTTCAGTCGTCTTCGACTCTTCGACTTCTCAACGTCGATCGATTATTTGAAATGAGATAAACTCAGCCTTTTCAAATAACCCACGTATATTTAGATTTTCAAACCAATTAATCACAGGGTTGAACTATTCAATATTCACATTTCAGTTGTTTAGTTATAATTTTCACGTCAAATACATTCAACCATCACATATCAAGCAAACACAACAAAATTGGTTTATTTTCACTCTTTATCGTCTATAGCACTTAATAACGATATATCGCCATTTTAATTTAATTTAAAACGGCCATAATTAATTAAACGACGTTTCAGGTCGTATCGACGCACTGGCGCTGCTTTCCACTAATTTTGTTTTACACATATAGGAAAATCTAACCGTTGGATCTTCACAAATTTTACACCATTAGGAAGGTCTTTTCAAAACGAACCCAACGGTTCCAGTTTTAGGAAAATCCGACGGTCGGATCTTCCACACTAACCATTTGAAGTTACGATTTCAATTTACGAACTGCAGCGTCGTTATTCGATTTAATTTAATTATATTTATATATATATAAATATAATCGTTTCTGGCGCTGTTTTTCCTTAATTTTGTTTCAAACATTCCAGACAATCCAACCGTCGGATCTTCACAAAGTTGGTGCCGTTGGAAAGATATTTCCAAGGCGAACCCAACGGTTGAGGTTTCGGGAAAATCCAATGGTCGGATCTTCCGCACTAGTCATTTGAAATCACGGTTTCAAAATATGAACTGCACGGCCACGTTTCGTTTTAATTATATTTATATTTATATATTTATATAAATATAGTCCATTCAACAATTCCTATATCGTTTTCACTTCAAATATTTTTCTATCTCCCTAAAATTTTGGAAAATTTCGCCATAACCTCCCCTGTACCGGGGGCATCGGGAAATCGCAAATAGCGTTCCCGGTCCTTCTAATCTCAAAAAGAAAAAGAAAAAGCCAAGCGGCTAGCCAATAGGCTCATAAAATCATCACCCAAACAAATCTGTAAATGTGTACCTATTTGTCGGGCACAAAATTTTATTCCACTTCTCTAGCCCCTTTTGCTTTAACCTGTTCAATAGATATGCATGTACATATATACAATTTCTAACATTTATCATTTTCTACTCAACTTCATATTTGACTTGCTTTGGTCTAAAAATACCATTCATTCTAATGTCGCATGCATAGGCTAAAATCATATCATTAGCTAGTTAATGTATATTTCAGCTCATGCACGTTTATTTGAACAAGTGGGTATTTTTAACACTTCATATTTCAAAGATGATAATTTTGGCGAACTAAAATAGATTTCAACACATGACTATTTTATTTAGTTCTTATGCATGTTAAAAATAATATTTCTATCACAAATATTTATTTCAACGTCCGCATATCTTTAGCATATCACACATATGATAAAAATCATATTTTTATCATTTAAAATATTTATTCAACCAATGTATGGTTTCAACACTTCATAGTTTAAATAAAAATGTAATTTTTTATTGTTCAATCTTTTTATTCAACACATGAATCTTTTCCACTACACACATTTCTCAACAAATGAGCATTTCCACACATGGACAATTTATTTATGTTGTTCATATTAGAAAGATGGGATTTTTATGATTGAAACTATTTATGTAAGGCGAATATTTTTCATACTTCATATATATATAAAAATGTGATTTTTATTGTTTATACACTTCATTCATTCACAAATGAATTTTATTTTCACACAACACTTTTCAACACATGAATATTTCCACACATGGACATAGTTTCAATATATGACTTTAATTTCAATGCATGTAAAATAATTTCAACATATGAAAATAATTCTAACACACAAAGATTATTCAAAATTTCGGCAGCATAACGGCAGGGTAGTTAAACCGGCACCGTCCCTAGTACGGCTCCTCGCTCTACCTTAAAACCTCGCGGTTTTTGACAATGGGGATCATGCATCTAATTCGCACGCAGGCGGCATGTTTATATTTATTTCATTACCACAAACTAATCCTAAGTGGTTTCAACCAAAAATTTTTCCAATCACAAACGGGTATTTTTCAACCTCAATCAATTCAATACCAACCACAAAACTATCCCAAACAACAATTTGCCATCAACCAATTTTCACCACAATTTCAACCAATAAATATCGTCCATGGTTTGTGGACGAGGGGGCGTATATATATATATATATAAATATTTATATATAGCACTTCACTTTTATTTTCCACACACACATATATATATAAAAGAATGTGATTGAAGAGTGAGAATTTCTCACCAGTAGCTATCCAATAACACAACTCTTCCTTTATGGAAACCTTCGTCTATTTCGTCTTCTTGTCGCTTTCGTTTCCCGTATTCTCTACATAAGTAAAAATCGAATTTTTACTAGGTTATTCAATATATAAAGATTATATTTTAAAAACAAAGATTATATTTTTAATATTCCTATGATGTAAAAATTATATTTTTATTGCTTTAAAAATATAAGAATCACATCTTACTTTTTCTACTTAACAAAATTCTGTCTTTTCTCTTTTTAAAAATATGATCTTTATTTTTAAAAGTTCAAATCTTTTTCTACTAAAAGATTAAATCTTTTTCTATTAAAAGATTAAATCTTTTTCTACTATTTTAAAGTTTAAAATAAAATCAGTTTTTATTTTCTTTAAAATCAGTTTTTATTTTCTTTTCAAAACAGTTTTTGAAACTCTTTTATAAAAATGCATTTTTTTATCCCTTTTTAAAAAAAATGCAGTTTTTATTCTAAAAAAAAATGCAGTTTTTATTCTAAAAAAAAAATGCAGTTTTTTATTCTAAAAAAAAAATGCAGTTTTTTTTTTCTTCTTTAAAATTCTGTTTTATAAATCTTTAAAAATTTCTGCTTTTATTTCTTTAAAAATTCTGTTTTTAAATCTTTAAAAATTTCTGCTTTTATTTCTTTAAAAATTCTGTTTTTAAATCTTTTATAATTTCAGTTTACTTTCTTTTATAAAATTTCAGTTTACTTTCTTTTATAAAATTTCAGTTTTAAAAATCTTCTTCTAAAAATTTCTGTTTATAAAACTAAAAAAAAAACAGTTTATAAAACTAGAAAAAAAATACAGTAATTAACTATAAATCAGTTTCATAAAGCAAAAAAAAAATAAAAAAAAAATAAATGCTTACCGTGGTATGCGAAGGGGAGGAGGGAAGTCGAGGGGGTTCTGGCGGTGTTCGGAGGTGTCGGGCGGCAGGGTGGTGGTCGGTGGCTCAGGGAGGCGTCGCGTCTGGGTTCGAGGGTTGCGACGAGGGTGCTTCGATTTGCGAGGGTGGTGGGGGCTCCGAGGCGTCGTTCGGTGGGAGGAGGAGGTAGGTCGGGTGGTGGGGCTTCGGCGAAGGTTCGGCGATGGCTTCCAGGAGCAAGGCGGCGGCGCGATTAGTTTCTAGGTTTTCTCCTTTTTCTTTTTTTTATTTGCTTTGTGAATACTGATCGGGGGGGGGGGGGCCAAGGCAGAAGAAAAGGGGAGGGAATTCTTTTTTTTTATTTTATTTATTTTATTATTATTTAATTATTAAATTTGCATTAGGGTTGACTTTTACATATGACCTCGAAACGAGGTCCACCGTCTGTCGTCCATAGCGTTTTACCCCCATTCCGAACACAATGGGATATGTATCGTAAGCTGGTTTGATCGTTACAATCAGTTTCCGTTGAATTTACCTTTAAATCCTTATATTGAATTTTAAACGTACATTTCAAATTACCGGGGTTACATACTAACTAGAAATATTCCCGAAAAATATTTTCTAGCTTCGTATTGACGATACGGTCCTAACAAAACTAGTTTCGTCGAATTCTGAGACCGTTTGAAAAATGGCCAATTTCCAGTCGATTAAATTCAACAGAAACTGGTCAAACGCGTTTTCTTTTGCCACGCTCACATATTGATTCGAAAAATTATGAAATTTGAAACCTAGCAATAGTTTGACATCCCGGACCCGACAAAAGTGGTTTCGTCGAATTCCGAGGCTATTTGCAAAATATAAATTTTCAAACTGACTTACTATTCTTAACTCACTAATTTATTGAAATATTCTATTTCAATGCTTCAAATTGCTTTGAAATAATCAATTTAAAATTTTTAAATTGGCTCGTATTTTCCGGGTTATTACAATCTCCCCTACTTAAAACTTTTCGTCCTCGAAAAGGAAACAACTATAAAGTAGGAAATAAAATGTAAATGCAAAGTATGGTGAGGTACCTTGCACCGGAGTTAGTCAGAGATATCCACTCTGCATTTGGGGTAAGCTTGCTTAATGCTTTCCTCAGTTTCCCAAGTACAGTCTCTAGGATCACTGCCCCACTGCACTTTAACTAGATGAATCTTTTTCCTCCTGAGTTCCCTAGTTTCTTTGCCAACAATTTTTAATGGCTCTCGTCTGAGTGCTAATTCTGGAGTTATCTCCACATCTTGTTGCGCTGCTTCTTCTACAATAAGATCCGGATCATGTACATGTCTCCTAAGTTGAGATACGTGAAACACATTGTGCACTCCAGGCAACCAATCTGGCAATTGAACCCTATAAGCAAGAGTTCCAATTCGTTCAAGTGTAGGAAAGGGACCAATAAATCTCGGTGCCAACTTCCCAGTCTTACCAAATCTGATTACTCCTCTCATCGGAGAAACTCTTAAATAAACATGATCACCAACAGCAAATGTCAAATCTCTCCTTCTAGAGTCTGCATAACTTTTCTGTCGGCTTTGGGCGGATTTCAATCGCTTCTTGATGAAGTCCACTTTATCAGATGCTTCCCTGATCATATCGGGTCCTAGTACAAGTCTGTTGCCAGTTTCTACCCAACATGCTGGAGATCTGCAGGGTCTGCCATATAATGCTTCAAAAGGTGACATCTTCAAACTTGCTTGATAGCTATTGTTATATGAGAATTCTGCCAAATGCAAATGATCTTCCCATGACCCACCAAAATCGATTATACAAGCCCGCAATAAATCTTCCAAAATTCTATTCACCCGCTCAGTTTGGCCATCTGTTTGGGGGTGATAAGCGGTGCTCATATTCAGTTTTGTCCCCAATTCAGTCTGGAAAGCCTCCCAGAATTTGCTAGTAAATAGGGGATCTCTGTCACTGACTATGCTGATGGGAATTCCATGCAGCTTAACAATTTCTTTGAAATATATCTGAGCTAGACTTTGGGCAGTTCGATTGGATCTGACAGGTATAAAATGGGCAGTCTTCATGAAGCGATCTACGATTACCCAAATACTGTCATTACCTTTCTTGGTTCGCGGCAAACCATCTATGAAATCCATGGAAATCTGTTCCCATTTCCAACCTGGGACTTCCAACGGTTGCAACAGTCCAGCTAGCTTTTGTTGGTCACTCTTGACCAATTGACAAGTAGGGCATCTGCTAACATACAAAGAAATATCTCTTTTCATTGCCTTCCACCAGAAAGTGCGTTTGATATCGTTGTACATTTTACTCACCCCAGGATGGATGCAAAATTTGGATTTATGGCATTCATCTAGTACTTCTCTTCGAAGGCCTGGAATATTTGGGATGCAAATCCTGTTATTTAACCTGAGAACCCCCTTATTGTCAATACGGAAGCTCGTGGTTTCACCTTCCTCGACTCTCTTACTGATTCTCTGAATGAATTCATCTTCTTTCTGAAGGGCTGAAATCCTATCAATCAATCCAGGTGTAATTATAAGATGGGCAACAATTGCGGTTTTTCTACTAAGCGCATCCGCTACTACGTTAGCTTTCCCCGGCGTATACAGGATATCAAGATCATACGCTGCAAGAAATTCTAGCCAACGCTGCTGTCTCAGATTCAGATCTTTCTGGGTATATAAATACTTCAACGATTGATGATCTGTGTACAGTATAAATTTCTCGCCCAATAAGTAATGTCTCCAGATTTTCAAGGCAAATACGATGGCTAGCAACTCAAGATCATGAGTCACATAATTCTTCTCATGCGGTTTCAATTGGCGGCTTGCATAAGCGACTACTTGGCCTCTCTGCATTAACACTGCACCAAGACCCCTAATAGAAGCATCTGTCCAAACCGTCAAATCTTGATTGCCATCAATAATAGTTAACACTGGAGCGGTGGTCAGCTTCGATTTCAATTCCTGGAAAGCTTCTTCACAGTCGGAAGTCCACTTAAACTTCTCATGTTTCTTTGTGAGCTTCGTTAACGGACCGGATATCTTCGAAAAATCCTTAACGAACTTCCGATAATAACTAGCCAATCCCATAAAACTTCTAACTTCTGTGGGAGTAGTGGGTTGTTTCCAGTCTTGAATCGCTGTTATCTTGCTTGGGTCAACAGAAATTCCTTTCCCTGACACGACATGGCCAAGAAATTTAACTTCTTCTTGCCAGAAGACACATTTAGAGAATTTGGCTTTGAAGACGTTCTTCCTTAGAATCTCCAATACTTGTTCTAAGTGTTTTTCATGCTCGGGTTTTGATTTGGAGTAGATCAAAATATCATCGATGAATACGAGGACAAATTTATTCAGAACTCCCCTGAACACTCTATTCATTAGATCGACAAAGTATGCTGGAGCGTTACAAAGGCCAAACGGCATTACTAACCATTCATAAAATATGTCTGGGCCTCTGAAAGCGGTCAAAGGAACACACTCTTCTGCTATTCTCAATTGATGAAAACCTGTAGCTAGGTCCATTCGGGAAAATACTTTCGCCCCATTCAATTGGTCTAGCAAATCATCAATGCGGGGTAGTGGATATTTATTTTTGAGCGTCTGTTTGTTGAGGTCTCGGTAATCAACACATAATCTAAGAGTACCGTCTGACTTTGGGACAAACACGACAGCTGCACCCCAATTAGAAAAACTCGGTCTGATTAGACCTTTCCACAACAGTTGACGAGTTTGGTCGCCTAATTCTTCTTTTTCTTTCGGAGTCATTCTACGGATTGGATGTACCACGGGTCTGGCATTGGGAATTAGATCGATTCGGAATTCTATTTCTCTTTGCGGAGGTAAGTTTTCAACTTCTTCAAACACATCCGCATAGTTGCTAACAATCGGAATCTTTTCTATAGAAGTGGGGATAAGTTCTAATGCTGACCAAAATTCTTCTCTATTCGGATTTGAACCATGACAAGGAACCGTAATATATCCAAGCTTCGTTCGGATTTTCACGATTCTTTCCGCACACTTCACTTCAGCTTCATATTTCGTTAACCAATCTAGCCCGAGAATAATATCGAATTCGGGAAAATCCATAACGATCAAATTGAAAGGAAACTGGTATCGGGAAAAAGAAATAGGAACTTTGCAATATGAACCGAGAGTAATAGGACCCCCTATCGGGTTATGAACTTCAACCGATTCTTTAAGCTTTCGCTGTTTTAACTTTAGTTTGTGCACTGTGTTTTTAGCAATAAAACTACGGGATGCACCTGTGTCAAATAATACAGAAACAGGAATATTTTTAATTGTAAGGGTACCTCCCAAAACATCGGGTTTACCTGCTCCATCGGAAGCAGCTGGCGGGCTAGACCCGTCATAGACATGAGCTACAGTAGCTTTCTTTAGCAAAGGACAGTCTTTGACTAGATGGCCGGTCTTGCGACAGTTGAAGCACGAGCGAGGGTTCTGAGAGCCTTGGCTCGAGCCTTGAGAATTTGTTCTCTGCCTCTTCGGAGCTGTGCAGACGTTTGAGTAGTGCCCCGGCTTACCACAATTAAAGCAATTTCCTCGTGGCGGATTGCCAGTCTGAGGCTTTGAAGATGCTGCTTGGCTTGACTCGCCCTGATTTGCAGTAGGTTTGCGCTTGTTTCCTGCTTGACTTCTAGCGCGATCCTGTTCCAGATGCCTTTGATCAAGGTCTTCATAGTTGCAGGTCATTTCCACTAGCTCGTTGAAATCCAGCTTGACATGGGCCATTGCTCTATCATGATATTGGCGTTTCAGCCCAAAAATGAATCTCTTATTCTTGGATTTCGCGGTAGCAACAAGTTCGGGAGCATAGGGCGACAGCATTGTGAATTTGTTCAGATAATCTTGCACGGAAAGATCCCCTTGCTGGAGATTGGCGAAGTCATCGTGCATTCTTTCTAAAGCTTGTTCTGGGACATACTTCTCCTTGAAGAGTTCTTTGAATCCGTCCCATGTTCTTCCGGCTTCTCTATTCCCGGCGGTAAGAGAGTCCCACCATAATTCGGCTTGTTCCTGCATAAGCCAGGCGCCCATAGTAGCTTTGTCTTCGCTTCCTAGCCTTAGGCCTTCAAGAATTTTCTCGCATGTTTTGAGCCATGCAAGGGCCTCTATTACGGTGCCAGTCCCTGAGAAGGTCTTGCCTCCTAAGTTCTTATATCTCTTAGCTACACGGTCGAGCTCGAAGTATTGAGCTGCCGGAGGTTGTATCAAAGGCCCTTCTTGAGCTGGGATTTCTCCCCTTCCTCGGCCTCGGCCGGCACGGCCTCCTCTAGCAGCGGCTCCTCTGGTAGCCATTTGTCAAATTCTGTATAAGTAACGAAAAAGTCAGTTAACAGAAATAATAGTTTATTGCATAGTTAAGCAGAAATTCCTATGGAAAGATAGCGATGGACTGATCAATTGTTTTTGCTATTCTGCTCAGCTCATTCTAGGACTTTACTAGTCCTATCTCTAATGAGCGACTCGCCGTAGAATACTACTGATTCTATCTTCACGAAGTGTTTAATGTGTTAGACTCCAGAACTAAGGTTAACCAAAGCTCTGATACCAGTTGTGACGATCCCAAAACCCCGTGACACGGTGTTAAGGATAATCATTGGAATATAACACATTAATCATCATTAGCAGATCACAGATAATAGCATAAACAGAAATTAGAATAATTTACACACATATGACAGCGGAATCATATAGATAATATCACATCAGAGAAGCACAGTACAGGATACAACTTAGTGCATAATGATACATAATCAGTCACCATCGCCTGAGGCGGAATCATACATAAAGAGTACACAAAGGGAATATCAGTCTACATCGCCAGTGGCGGAATCATAATATAGATACAATAATGGCGGAGAAAATCCAAGTCAGCACGGTGTAGTCGAGCCTCGCCATGAGCCAAAAGGTGCATCAGAAACCTGTAACTAGGCTGCCCGTGTGAAAATAAGGGCACCCGAGTTTGCAAGGTGAAACAAACTACGAGTCAGTCATGGGACTGGTATGAGAAATCTATTCAACTTATTAACAACAATAATAAGGCAAATCAAAGGACCACGCCACTTTCGCGGAACGGGTTTACTCCAATGAGTGCTAGTGCATGAAGTAAAGTAAATGATTAAATCAACGCAATGCTTTTTCTAAAATGAAGCCATTATAAGACTCAGGTCCCATCACACAATGCAACGCAAGCCGGAGGATAGAGTTTTTACCTTATAATGGCCAAAGATGCTTCATACGAATAAAACAAAGTGTTTGATATTATTACTAGTGCATATATGTTTCAAAAGCATATTCAATCATAAATATCAATCCTAGGTGGCATAGCTACCATCTACTATGTCGCCGTACTAGTAATACAATCACAACCGCACATTTCGTATTGGAAATTGGATTCCTTCATGAGTCGAGGCAAGGGGCAAGCTCCTCTCCGTTCGAGACACTCTAGCAAATGTCCCAGGACCCCACTATGATCCTTGGAATCGGCTGGGCCGGTCCTCTCTTACTTTTGAGGATTAGTTATTCCTGAACACACGTTTCCCGGTCCTTACAGACCTATAATCGAGGCGCCTCGCATTCCAACAACCACACAGGTGAAAAGTATATATAATGTCAGGGCTGGTAGGTCACTGACACCACCACAGCTAGAAAGAAACGTCGTGCACTCCCAGCGGTCCGTCTCCCGTTTTTGACTCATACCGAGGTGTGAGGCTCACGAATTCACGTTATACACAAAGCTAGTCACACAGACCATGCTTTGATCATCAACCACAAGACTTTGCTTTGCAACAGAAGCCTTGATCACATGCCACTTAGGCGTGCCACACAGGCAATCCACTCCATGCGACTGATTTCTGTCAATACATAACCTCTAAGCTCGTACGTCTCAGAGAAGGGCGTTAAGCAAGAGAATAAATTCTCCGCCGCCAAACAGATATATATTTAACAGAGATCAATCAACACAGAACAAAATCCAATGTCAGACACACAGTCCATTTACAAGTCCGTTCTGGGTCTGAACGAAACCGGAGGCACCAATTCCTCGCATATCCGTACAATCAACACTATGCTTGGACGGTTACTACTTCAATTCCTTCATGGTAGCTACTCCAATCACGAGCATCAGTAGCGCCCATCCATCCAACGTGGAGATCGTCGGTCTTCAGTCGTCTTCGACTCTTCGACTTCTCAACGTCGATCGATTATTTGAAATGAGATAAACTCGGCCTTTTCAAATAACCCACGTATATTTAGATTTTCAAACCAATTAATCACAGGGTTGAACTATTCAATATTCACATTTCAGTTGTTTAGTTATAATTTTCACGTCAAATACATTCAACCATCACATATCAAGCAAACACAACAAAATTGGTTTATTTTCACTCTATATCGTCTATAGCACTTAATAACGATATATCGCCATTTTAATTTAATTTAAAACGGCCATAATTAATTAAACGACATTTCAGGTCGTATCGACGCACTGGCGCTGCTTTCCACTAATTTTGTTTTACACATATAGGAAAATCTAACCGTTGGATCTTCACAAATTTTACACCATTAGGAAGGTCTTTTCAAAACGAACCCAACGGTTCCAGTTTTAGGAAAATCCGACGGTCGGATCTTCCACACTAACCATTTGAAGTTACGATTTCAATTTACGAACTGCAGCGTCGTTATTCGATTTAATTTAATTATATTTATATATATATATAAATATAATCGTTTCTGGCGCTGTTTTTCCTTAATTTTGTTTCAAACATTCCAGACAATCCAACCGTCGGATCTTCACAAAGTTGGTGCCGTTGGAAAGATATTTCCAAGGCGAACCCAACGGTTGAGGTTTCGGGAAAATCCAATGGTCGGATCTTCCGCACTAGTCATTTGAAATCACGGTTTCAAAATATGAACTGCACGGCCACGTTTCGTTTTAATTATATTTATATTTATATAAATATAGTCCATTCAACAATTCCTATATCGTTTTCACTTCAAATATTTTTCTATCTCCCTAAAATTTTGGAAAATTTCGCCATAACCTCCCCTGTACCGGGGGCATCGGGAAATCGCAAATAGCGTTCCCGGTCCTTCTAATCTCAAAAAGAAAAAGAAAAAGCCAAGCGGCTAGCCAATAGGCTCATAAAATCATCACCCAAACAAATCTGTAAATGTGTACCTATTTGTCGGGCACAAAATTTTATTCCACTTCTCTAGCCCCTTTTGCTTTAACCTGTTCAATAGATATGCATGTACATATATACAATTTCTAACATTTATCATTTTCTACTCAACTTCATATTTGACTTGCTTTGGTCTAAAAATAAAATTCATTCTAATGTCGCATGCATAGGCTAAAATCGTATCATTAGCTAGTTAATGTATATTTCAGCTCATGCACGTTTATTTGAACAAGTGGGTATTTTTAACACTTCATATTTCAAAGATGATAATTTTGGCGAACTAAAATAGATTTCAACACATGACTATTTTATTTAGTTCTTATGCATGTTAAAAATAATATTTCTATCACAAATATTTATTTCAACGTCCGCATATCTTTAGCATATCACACATATGATAAAAATCATATTTTTATCATTTAAAATATTTATTCAACCAATGTATGGTTTCAACACTTCATAGTTTAAATAAAAATGTAATTTTTTATTGTTCAATCTTTTTATTCAACACATGAATCTTTTCCACTACACACATTTCTCAACAAATGAGCATTTCCATACATGGACAATTTATTTATGTTGTTCATATTAGAAAGATGGGATTTTTATGATTGAAACTATTTATGTAAGGCGAATATTTTTCATACTTCATATATATATAAAAATGTGATTTTTATTGTTTATACACTTCATTCATTCACAAATGAATTTTATTTTCACACAACACTTTTCAACACATGAATATTTCCACACATGAACATAGTTTCAATATATGACTTTAATTTCAATGCATGTAAAATAATTTCAACATATGAAAATAATTCTAACACACAAAGATTATTCAAAATTTCGGCAGCATAACGGCAGGGTAGTTAAACCGGCACCGTCCCTAGTACGGCTCCTCGCTCTACCTTAAAACCTCGCGGTTTTTGACAATGGGGATCATGCATCTAATTCGCACGCAGGCGGCATGTTTATATTTATTTCATTACCACAAACTAATCCTAAGTGGTTTCAACCAAATATTTTTCCAATCACAAACGGGTATTTTTCAACCTCAATCAATTCAATACCAACCACAAAACTATCCCAAACAACAATTTGCCATCAACCAATTTTCACCACAATTTCAACCAATAAATATCGTCCATGGTTTGTGGACGAGGGGGCGTATATATATATATATATATATATATATATATATATATTTATATATAGCACTTCACTTTTATTTTCCACACACACATATATATATAAAAGAATGTGATTGAAGAGTGAGAATTTCTCACCAGTAGCTATCCAATAACACAACTCTTCCTTTATGGAAACCTTCGTCTATTTCGTCTTCTTGTCGCTTTCGTTTCCCGTATTCTCTACATAAGTAAAAATCGAATTTTTACTAGGTTATTCAATATATAAAGATTATATTTTAAAAACAAAGATTATATTTTTAATATTCCTATGATGTAAAAATTATATTTTTATTGCTTTAAAAATATAAGAATCACATCTTACTTTTTCTACTTAACAAAATTCTGTCTTTTCTCTTTTTAAAAATATGATCTTTATTTTTAAAAGTTCAAATCTTTTTCTACTAAAAGATTAAATCTTTTTCTATTAAAAGATTAAATCTTTTTCTACTATTTTAAAGTTTAAAATAAAATCAGTTTTTATTTTCTTTAAAATCAGTTTTTATTTTCTTTTCAAAACAGTTTTTGAAACTCTTTTATAAAAATGCATTTTTTTATCCCTTTTAAAAAAAAATGCAGTTTTTATTCTAAAAAAAATGCAGTTTTTATTCTAAAAAAAAAAATGCAGTTTTTTATTCTAAAAAAAAAATGCAGTTTTTTTTTTCTTCTTTAAAATTCTGTTTTATAAATCTTTAAAAATTTCTGCTTTTATTTCTTTAAAAATTCTGTTTTTAAATCTTTAAAAATTTCTGCTTTTATTTCTTTAAAAATTCTGTTTTTAAATCTTTTATAATTTCAGTTTACTTTCTTTTATAAAATTTCAGTTTTAAAAATCTTCTTCTAAAAATTTCTGTTTATAAAACTAAAAAAAAACAGTTTATAAAACTAGAAAAAAAAATACAGTAATTAACTATAAATCAGTTTCATAAAGCAAAAAAAAATAAAAATAAAATAAATGCTTACCGTGGTATGCGAAGGGGAGGAGGGAAGTCGAGGGGGTTCTGGCGGTGTTCGGAGGTGTCGGGCGGTAGGGTGGTGGTCGGTGGCTCAGGGAGGCGTCGCGTCTGGGTTCGAGGGTTGCGACGAGGGTGCTTCGATTTGCGAGGGTGGTGGGGGCTTCGAGGCGTCGTTCGGTGGGAGGAGGAGGTAGGTCGGGTGGTGGGGCTTCGGCGAAGGTTCGGCGATGGCTTCCAGGAGCAAGGCGGCGGCGCGATTAGTTTCTAGGTTTTCTCCTTTTTCTTTTTTTTATTTGCTTTGTGAATACTGATCGGGGGGGGGGGCAAGGCAGAAGAAAAGGGGAGGGAATTCTTTTTTTTTATTTTATTTATTTTATTATTAAATTTGCATTAGGGTTGACTTTTACATATGACCTCGAAACGAGGTCCACCGTCTGTCGTCCATAGCGTTTTACCCCCATTCCGAACACAATGGGATATGTATCGTAAGCTGGTTTGATCGTTACAATCAGTTTCCGTTGAATTTACCTTTAAATCCTTATATTGAATTTTAAACGTACATTTCAAATTACCGGGGTTACATACTAACTAGAAAAATTCCCGAAAAATATTTTCTAGCTTCGTATTGACGATACGGTCCTAACAAAACTAGTTTCGTCGAATTCTGAGACCGTTTGAAAAATGGCCAATTTCCAGTCGATTAAATTCAACAGAAACTGGTCAAACGCGTTTTCTTTTGCCACGCTCACATATTGATTCGAAAAATTATGAAATTTGAAACCTAGCAATAGTTTGACATCCCGGACCCGACAAAAGTGGTTTCGTCGAATTCCGAGGCTATTTGCAAAATATAAATTTTCAAACTGACTTACTATTCTTAACTCACTAATTTATTGAAATATTCTATTTCAATGCTTCAAATTGCTTTGAAATAATGAATTTAAAATTTTTAAATTGGCTCGTATTTTCCGGGTTATTACAGTCATCCACAATAATGTCATATAAATAAATTACATTCTATTATATATTAGAATTGTAAAAGAAATTATGCGAGTCAAATTTATATATTATTTCGACATTAGGAATAAAATATCATTGTTGTCCATCGTTATCAACATGTTGATAGTGTTAAAATTGGTTAAATTAATTAACCAATTATTTATTTGTATGTACTGTTGTTGGCTGAAAACCCCACACGGGTATTGGGATGATAATTGATATACACTGGTCCCAGTATTTATTCATATGTCAATCGATAGATTGATAAGCTGCAGTGAGCGTTATTATTTCATTTAATGTTCACAAAGTTGAGAACTTCACTTTGGATGTTGAATGGATGGTTTGAAGATTAATTATTATTGTTGTTATTTACATACGATGTATGAAATCAATATAACCAAAGTTATATGGTAAATGATTGAGTCGCTTTCCAATTCAGAATATCTTTTATATAAAGAATATTTTTAAACGAAGGATTTCTTTTAAATAAAGAATAAATCTTTCAACTAAGATTTTTGGTATTTTAATTCATATTTATTTATTAGAAAATGATTTTGGGTTTATCGTAAACAATGTTTTTAAATGACATTGATTCTTTAACCTGGTTAAAAATAAGGTTTATTCCTTAAATTGGAATAATTGTAAAGTAGTGATTTTTGATATTAAAACTGAATTGAAATTTTAATAAATCTTGGAAAATAAGATTTAAGAATAAACTCAAAAGACTTTATCTCTGATAAAATTAATGGGAACCTTTCCCTAATAATATGAATATTCTATTTAAAGAATATTCTGAATTAGAAAGAGGCGTTGGATGTACCCTTGTAACACTTGCTTTTAAATTATAAAAATACGCGAGTTATTCGGAATGACCGGGTTTAACCCATTCTGAATCATTACTACGACGATTAAAAGTCGAAGATGAAGACGGTGGTTGAAGATTGGTGATCTTCACATCGAATGGATGAGGACTACTGATGCCTTCGATTGCGGTTGCTACCTTGAAAAGGTTCCAGTGGTAGTTGTCCGGACGTATTGTTGATCGTTCGGATATGTGAGGTATAAGGTGCCTCCAGTTTCGTTCAGACTCAGAACGGACTTATAAATGGATGTGTGTGTCTGACGTTGGATTTCATTCCATGTAAATTGGTTTCTATTTAATATATCTTTTGGTGACGGAGAATTTATTCTCTTGCTTAACACCCTTCTCTGAGCCGCATGAGCTCAGAGGTTATATAATAGTAGTTACGATCGCATGGTGTGGACTATCAATGTGGCATGCCAAGATGCAATTGATCAAGGCTTTTGTTGAAAAGCAGAGCCTTGTGAATGATGATCAAAGCACAGCCTATTTAGGCATAGCTTTGTGTATTTCGTCACCTCACGAGCCTCACACCCCGGTATGAATCAAAAACGGAGCAAGGGAACGCAGGGAGTGCACACGTTTCTTTCTAGCTAGAAGTGGTGTTTGGGTTTAAGAAGGCCCAGCATTTTACTTATGTGGTTGATGGTTTTTGAGGCACCTCGGATTTTATTGGCCGCAATGGCCAATGTATAGGTCCAAAAGGATCGGGAAGCATGTGTTCAGGCATAACTAATCCAACCCATTGCACTATTGGGGGACCGACCCTGCAGGATCCAAGGCTTCGCCAACGTCCGAATCCCGAGACATTTCTAGTGTGCCTCGAATCAGTCAGGAGATCATTCCTAGCCTTGACTCTTGATGGAAACCCAACTTCCAATACGACACCATGCGGTTTTGATTGTAGAACTAGTATGGCGACTTAGTATATGGTAGCTATGCCGTCTATGATTAATACATTATGATTGAAAGGTTTTTAAAACGTATATACACCAATAATAGTATGAAATCCGTTTTTATCGTATCAAGCATTTTTGACCATTATAAGGTAAAACTCTATCCTCCGGCTTGCGTTGCATTGTGTGATGGGACCTGAGTCTTATAATGGTTTCATTTTTCTAAAAAGCATTATATTGTTTTAACGATTTACTTTATTTAAATTTATGCACTGACAATCCAATGGAGAAAACCCGTTCCGCTTTAGCGGCGTTGTCCTGTGATTAGCCTACGTATTAGATAAGTTAAGATAAGATTCCTCACACCAGTCCCATGACTAACCCGTAGTTTGTTTTACTTTTCAAACTTGGGTGCCCTCTTTTCCACATGGGCAGTCGAGTAGCTTATTTTGCAGATATATTGAGAAGGATTCTGGATCGAAGCTTAGAGCTGTGTCCAGAGCATTGATGGCCTTCCGTTGTGATTAATCTAATTATCCCGCTGCATTCTATTAGTTTTGTTGTAATTAAATCTTCCACTGTATTATTTATCAATGTACACTGATATATTCTGTACTCTGATGTAACATTATTATAATGTTTATAAAAGACTGTTGTTATTTGTTCTGATGTGTTGTATTCCCAAAGTTAACGTATTAGGGTTTTGAGCGGTCTTGGTCAATTTAACGGCCGATCGGGTCAGGTGAAATCCGGGTCGTTACGTCAACTCAACATCTCGAATCCCCATCCTACTCTGGTTCGGTGACAAGCTCAGTTCGAAATCACTTCGTTTCGATGTTCCCTGGCTCAGTGTGCCACGTCACCCATCATATAAACACTTTATTTCTGAATCAGCCAATTCAGTACGGCAATGTCGAATCGAATTATGGATGTTCATTGGAGACCTATTCAACTGCTTAAACGTGATCCACTTATCATACCTTGACCTGTGGAGATGCTTCCATAGTCTTTGTCGAAATAGATCTGTCTCTAATGTCTTGGCAGACCCGTAATCTGGAGCTCCAATAAATAACTAACTTTTGGACTTTTAAACGGATCGTTTTCTTCTCCAAACACTTGAACTCTGTAGAGACGAGAATTACTCCTTCCTATCAATATTTCTTACTACCAATCAACTATAACTTTTAATATGTATAGCATAAATAGAGGATTACCAGAAGTAGACCTAGGCAAATCGTCGAACCAGTATAATTTCTTGTGTTTTTTACTTTTATGCACAATATGTGATTCCAAGACTGTGAAATTATCTGTGAATTGCTTCATTTGAGTGTTTAACTTGGAAGAAACATTTTTTGAGTTAACACCAATTTTCCCTATTTCAAAATAATGGATTCCACCAAACTACTTTCCTCCGACCCCTTGCTCTTGGATCCTCCCACTGTCGATGATCTACCGTCGATGACTCTCAATGATCTACACCCTTTCCTCAATAATCCATTTGTGGTTCCTGATTCAATGATGCCAAAGGAACTCCTTTACGTCCCTTGCCCTAAACCTTATCCTCTTCCTTCCTTGCTTCCTAATGTAACAACCCGAAAATCTGGGCCAGTTTAAAATTTTTATTTTGGCAATTTTAGCGAATTTTGATTATTTAAAATAGATTATTTTAAATATTATCGACGTGAAATTTATTTTTAATATAATTCGAACGTATATATTATATACGCCGTCGTTAGAATATAAATATTTATATATAGTTATAAATAGAATTGAAAATGGCGCGGTAGTTCGATAATTCGATTTCAAACTTCAATTGAATGTACCGGGTGCAAAACAATCCGGATTTTAGTGAAACCAAAAACATTAGGATCTAATCGAGAATATCTTTCCAACGAACCCGAAGAATCGAAATTTCATAGCGGGAATCAAAAGATATGTCCAGTTGAAAATTCTGAATAGTCGCTATGGAATTCAGGCCCTTAAAAATGGGAATTTTGCAAACGACCTCGGATTTCGACGAAACCAGTTTTGTTGGCTCCGTGATGTTAAGTTGTTGCTAGCTTCCAAATTTCATAATTTTTCGAATCAATATGTGAGCGTGGCAAAGGAAAACGCGTTTGACCAGTTTCAGTTGATTTTAATCGACTGTAAAATGGCCATTTTTCCAACGGTCTCAGAATTCGGCGAAACTAGTTTTGTTAGGACCGTGTCGTCAATACGAAGCTAGAAAATATTTTTCGAGAATTTTTAGAGTTAGCATGTGACCCCGGTAATTTGAAATGTACGTTTAAAATTCAATATAGCGATTTAAATGTAGATTTAAAGGAAACTGATTGAAACAATCAAATCAGCTAGCGATACATATCCCATTGTGTTCGGAATGGGGGTAAAACGCTATGGGCGATAGGCGGTGGGCCTCGTTTTGAGGTCGTATGTAAAAGTCCACTTTTTACAAATAATTAAATAATTAAATAAAAAAAACCTTTCTTCCCTTTTTTTCGTTTTGCCCCCCCCCACGTTCATTCTTCAAATCGATTTTTTTTAAAAAAAAAACTCCCGATTGCCCTAGCCATCGCCCCCCCTTGACGGAAATCACTGCCGCCCGTCCTCCTTCCACCAACGCCTCTTCCTCCTTCGACACCACCTCCGAGCTTCTTCACTTTCATGGCAGGAGCTACCGCGATCGAGGGCGTCGAGTTCACCATCGTGGCAGCGGTTGGGGCGCCTCTCAGAGCTCTTCGTCATGAGCTGCTCCGTTCATCTGCTCGGGTCTCGTACGGCGTGAAATCTTCAACCCTAGGTTGCGACAAGGAGGGTTCAGCGTGTCTGAGAGGAACAGTACATGAAAAGGTAATTTATTTACTTAACTATTCAGTTATTAATTTAGCTTGGTTAAAAATCTGGAATTTGGTTTAGAAAAGAAATAAATAAAAATAAAACTGAATTTTCATAAATAGATAACATGAATTTCTAAACTAAATTTGCATTATTTTTAAAATAGCGATGATTTAAAAATGTGATATTTATAGAAAATAACTTGTTGTTAAAAGTGTTAGTTTTCAATTACGAATTTTCATATAAGTAAGCATTGTTGTGAAATGAAATATATATATATATATAGTTTGAAATAAAAAGGTGAGATATTTATATTGAAAAAGATTCGATTTTAAAAATATAAAGATTCGATTTTAAAACAATAAAGAAGATATTTTTTTAAGTGAAAAGAAGATATTTTTAAAAGTGAAAAGATGATATTTTTAAAAGTGAAAAGACGATATTTTTAAAAATAGTAAAGGCGCGATTTTTATATATTGAACATCGAAGTAAAAATATGATTTTTATATATTGAACATCGAAGTAAAAATATGATTTTTATATATTGAACATCGAAGTAAAAATTTGATTTTTATACATTGAACATCGAAGTATAAATATGATTTTTATATATGTAGTGAATACGGGCAACGAAAGCGACAAAAGGCGAGATTGGCAAAGATTTCTATACAACAAGAGTCAAGATGATTGGATAGCTTTCTGTGAAAATCTCTCACTCTTCAATTTCTTTTCTAGTTATATATTTATACTAGGATGCAGACGGTGCTTAGTAGCACCCGACACAATCGTCCACAGACCATGGACTTGTTTGTTTGATTGCAAAAATTAGTTAGATGATTTGGTTTGAATTGAATGATTTTGATTGATTTTGATTGATGTGTGAATGGCGTGGGCCTTCACTGGACCGGGGATTAGGCTAGGCCTTGTCCCTTTTCTAGTATCGTGCCGTTATACCGCCGAAATTTTCTAAAATAAGTTAGGAAAATAAAAATATCATTTTATTGAATAAATGAACTGAATAGAATATTTTCATAGGTTGAATGAAATGTTTTATCGTTAAGAATATAATTTTTAACGTGAAAGTGAACAAATAAATATTTATAAACAAATTGGTCGATTTGTTTATATACACTGATTTGACTGACATTGATTGGGACGATAAATTTTAAACATCGCCCAATTGCACAAATAAAATCTGTGTATGATTGTTTGAAACCCCACACGGGTGTTGGGATGAAATTTGAAGTTCACTCATCCTGATTGATTAAATATGTCGATCGATTGATTGACAGGCTGTTATAAGCGTTAGATATCTATATTTGATGCTTATATAGTGTAGTGCACTTCGGTTGATGGTTGATTATTTTTCAATGCTATTATGTAAGTGTGATGTGTGAAAATCCATATGATTAACTTTATATGGTAATTGATTGGGCCTCATACCAATTTAGAAAATAAAGAATAATATAAAATAAAGGTTCATGTGTTGACAGTACTCATCCGTTGAGATTGGTCATGTGTTGAACGAAATATTTTAGTAATAAAATTTACGTCTTTATCAATATAAAATAAAGGTTCATGTGTTGATAGTACTCATCCACTGAGATTGGTCATGTGTTAAACGAAATATTTTGATAATAACAACTATTTTGAAAAAGAAATATTTGAAATAGAATATTTGAAAATAGAAATTTATGAAGCCATGTTGATTAGATTGACGCCATTTTGATGTAATCGATTTATATCGATTCTATTCATTTTGAAATGAATTGAATTGAAAACGATTTCGAAATGAATTGAATTGAAAACGATTTCGAAATGAATTGAATTGAAAACGATTTCGAAATGAATTGAATTGAAAACGATTTCGAAATGAATTGAATTGAAAACGATTTCGAAATGAATTGAATTGAAAACGATTTCGAAATGAATTGAATTGAAAACGATTTCGTAATGAATTGAATTGAAAACGATTTCGAAATGAATTGAATTGAAAACGATTTCGAAATGAATTGAATTGAAAACGATTTCGAAATGAATTGAATTGAAAACGATTTCAAAATGGAATTGAAAGCGATATGAAATGAATTGAAATTGAATTGAAATTTGAATTGAATAGAAATGAATTTTAAAACGAATTTATAAAGTAGAATTCAATTTTGATTTGAATTGAAATGGAAGTTGAAATTGCTTTTGAAACGAATTTTAAAACTATTTATATAATTCATTTTAAATAGAAATCGATGAAATATATATTATATATATTATATATATAATATAATGGCCTGAATAGAACGTGCCGCGCCGCGGCAGTTCGTGAATTTCGACCATTTATTTCAAACGGACATTACGGGAGATCCGACAGTCGGATTCTCCTAAAACCGGAACCGTTGGGTTCGTATCGAAAAGAGCTTTCTAACGAATATTAGAAATTAGAAATCTAATGGTTGGATTTGGAATTATGTCCAAATCAAATTTGAAAAAGGTCGCTATACGTGCAGTTCGATGGCCGTTGATGGAAATCGACTGTACGGGCCTTGATAAAATTATTAAAAATAATAATAATTTGTGTAAAATCATTAGAAATGATTTAGAAAGAATTGGGATGAAAATCTCTATATTTGAAAAGATAAAAATAGATTTTTATCGAAATGAACTAGTTTTGAACTAGAATTATAATTCTATTTATTTTTAAATAAATAAATTGAATTTAAAAAGGGTTTTAAAAATAACCAGAATATCCAATGATTGCATTGGAGTGGGTTTGAATCGAAATTGTCTTCGGAATATTTCGATGATGGAATTCATGATTATACAGGTGTTGTTATGGAAATTTGAAAGATATATATTTATATCGTTATTTCCAATACGACATTTGTTAGTCGTAGAATTTGATATTGAATATAAGCCGATATATTTTCTATTCAGAGCCTTGTATTGAATATCAAATGTGATTTGGGTTTGTCGTGAATGGTGTCTTCACTAACACTGTTCTTGAACCCAGTTGAGAAAAGATTAAATCTTTTTATTTAGATTTAATGAAGGGTACCAATTCAATAATATTTAATTGGAATTGAATTGATATTGATTTTGGGTTTATCGTGAACAGTGTTTTAAATAACACTCGTTCTTTAACCCGATAATTAATGGAATGATTTTTGGGTTTAACGTGAACAGTGTTTTAAATAACACTCTTTCTTTAACCCGATAATTAATGAATGTGATTTTGGGTTTATCGTGAACCGTGTTTTAAATGACACTGATTCATTAACCCAGTCGAAGATTAAAACTAAGTGGAGTTTTAATGAATCTTTAATTAGATTGAAATGATCGAGAATGGAGTATCACCAGTTTTGCTCCAGGCGATAGTTAAATCTTTAATTAGATTTGAACGTGAAATGGTAATTGAATTTACCGATAACACTGTGGTGTTAGATATGAAGTGTTACCAGTTTTACTTCATGGGATGAATAGGTTGGGATGGGGAAATTAAAATAAATGATTACTTCGGTAAGGTTCGCTAATCCTGACTAGTTTGAATTGAGATTCAAAAATAGAATAAAGAATAAATTCAAGGAATTTATCTTGGATAAAATTATTGGGAACCTTTCCCTATAAATGTGAAATTTAGAAACTAACTGTCGGTTAGCCAAGCAGAATGGTTTTCTGGATATTGATCTGATGTTGGTTTCGACCTTCGGGGTTAATATTTGGGAAATTATTCTCTTGATTAATTTACGGTTAGTGACTGATGAATTGGAATGAGGAGTATGTTGTGTTTGTGTAACACTTATTTAAAATATACGCGAGTTATTCGGAAAGACCGGGTTTATCCCATTCTGAATAAATGATACGACGATAAGTCGAAGATAAAGACGATGGTCGAAGACTGGAGGTCTTCATGTCGTTTGGGTAATTACTGAGGATCTTGATTGGGCTGTACACCCAAGAAGATGGAAACAGTTAGTGATCGTCCAGACGTACTTGGAGATCGATGGATATGCGGGGTACTAGGTGCCTCCGGTTTCGTTCAGACCCAGAACGGACTTGTAAATTGCCTGTGTGTCTGACATTGGATTTTAGTCCGTGTGATTGATCTCTATTAAATATATATCTGTTTGGCGGCGGAGAATTTATTCTCTTGCTTAACGCCCTCCTCTGAGACGTACGAGCTCAGGGGTTATATATTGATGGATATCAATCGCATGGAGTGAATTGCCTGTGTGGCATGCTTAAGTGGCAAATGATCAAGGCTTCTGTTGAAAAGCAAAGTCTTGTGGTTGATGATCGAAGCAAGGCCTTTGTGGCGTAGCTTTGTGTAACGTTTACTTCGCGAGTTTCACACCCGGTATGGACCAAAAACGGGAGACGGACCTCAGGGAGGGCATGCGTTTCTTTCTAGTTAGGAGTGGCGTCAGTGCTTGAACTGGCTGACGAGTTTGACTCATGTGGATGTTACTTATTATTACTTGTTGAAAAGCGAGGCGCCTCGTGATATCGGTTTCGGCCGATGCTTCTGGTCGGCTGACGGGCCAGATTTACGCCCCAAAGGGCGGGGAAACGTAGTGTTCAGGCATAATAATCCACATCGGTGGACCGGCCCTGACGATCCATGGGGCAGTTGCGGCTGTTCCTGAGGCTCGGACTAGACAGTCTTGAATCGGTTGAGGATCTTGCCCGTAGCCTCGGTTCATACCATAAATGATAACCCAACTTCCAATACGACGTCTTGCGGTTTTAATTGTAAACTTATATATGGCAACATAGTGGTATGGGGCATTCATGCCGCCTACGATTGATACTTATGATTTGAAGTTGTTTTATACACTATGCACTTATAATAGTATCAAATGACTTGTTTTAAACGTATCAAGCATTCTTTGGCTGTTATAAGGGAAAACCCTATCCCCGGGCTTGCGTTGCATTGTGTGATAGGACCTGGGTCTTATAACATCTTCATTTTTCTTTATTTAGCATTGCGCTATTTGTTTTATGCACTGGTATTCTTGGGAGGAAACCCGTTCCGTGTTATACGGCGTGGTCCCTTGATTTACCTAACCTTTAAAATAAAGATCAATAACTGTTTTAGTTCTCACACCAGTCCCATGACTGACCTGGAGTTTATTATTTTAACCTAAACTCTGGGTGCCCTTATTTTGACACGGGCAGCTAGTAGTTTTGGTTTTGCAGATTTATATTCACATGATCCTGGTTTACAGCTGGAACGATATCTGGAAAGCTTTGTATCCGTATATCTCATTCTAGTTGTGTATTGTATTATTTTCCGCTGCTATGTATTTAAATGTAATTTAAATCTCTGATATTTCTGTGTAATATTCATTTATACTCTGTATATTCTTGTAATCTGATGCATTGTTGTAATATAAAATGAAATGTTCTTTTATATGCGTTCTGTTGTGGTTTGTTCTCGAACTATCCGCCACTTTCCTTTACGGGGAAGTTACGGGTTTTGACAGTTGGTATCAGAGCTTTGGTTTACAAAGCTAGAGAACAAGACACATTAGAACCGTACGAAAGAATTCATCAGATATTGGATTAGTAATATCCAACGGGAATGACTCGTTAGAAATGGGATCAGTAGTATCCTAGAACGAGTGTGAAGGGTATATTTTTCAAGAGAAAACAAGTTTGGTTTTGAAAATTTAAATCAACTATTCGTATTTGATTATTTATTTGTATTGATTTTGGAAAATTCAGTATATAAAGAATTTGCATATACGCCTTGCAAACGTATATTCAAAGTTTTAGTATACTGGATAGATATGGAATCACATTCTAGTCGCCCGGAGATGGTACTGATGATTGTCATGACATCATCAGTATTTATGTTCGTGTTTCGAAGGTGTGATATCTATATATTTCCATTAGACTGGTGTGAGAACCAAAACTAATATGGATAGATTTATTGTTATGAATTGGCATCAAAAACATGATTTTCTTTATATGTATCAAAGTTATGAATTTGAAACTCTAATTCACTAATTGATTGATGTTTGTGTTATTTGTTCATTCGTTTGCTAATTTTTAACCATTTAGCCTAATTGAACCGAATATTGAATTATATTGAAAATTGGTTGCATTTGCTTGCATATACATGTACTTACATTGAACAGGTCATAGCAAGGAGGCTAGAGCAGAGAATAAAATTTGTTTGCCCGACAAATAGGTACATGTTTACTACATAATTTACTGTTTTGTTTGGGTGATGATGATTTTATGAGCCTATTGGCTAGCCGCTTGGCTTTTTCTTTTTCTTTTTGAGATTAGAAGGACCGGGGAAGCTATTTGAAATTCCCCGATGCTCCCGGTGCAGGGGAGGTTATGGCGAAATTTTTCAAAAATTTAGGGTGTTAGCCAAATTTTTGAAATATTTGAAAATTCTCAGAAACTGAAAAGTTGGAGAATGGAAGCCAGATCGAACGTAGAGCTGATTGATCAAACCACTTTCGACTTTGTTCCTTTTCGGGGACGAAAAGTTTTAAGTGGGGGAGATTGTAACAACCCGAAAATCTGGGCCAGTTTAAAATTTTTATTTCGGCAATTTTAGCGAATTTTGATTATTTAAAATAGATTATTTTAAATAATATCGGCGTGAAATTTATTTTCAATATAATTCGAACGTATATATTATATACGCCGTCGTTAGAATATAAATATTTATATATAGTTATAAATAGAATTGAAAATGGCGCGGTAGTTCGATAATTCGATTTCAAACTTCAATTGAATGTACCGGGTGCAAAACAAACCGGATTTTAGTGAAACCAAAAACATTAGGATCTAATCGAGAATATCTTTCCAACGAACCAGAAGAATCGAAATTTCATTACGGGAATCAAAAGATATGTCCAGTTGAAAATTCTGAATAGTCGCTATGGAATTCAGGCCCTTAAAAATGGGAATTTTGCAAACGACCTCGGATTTCGACGAAACCAGTTTTGTTGAGTCCGTGATGTTAAGTTGTTGCTAGATTCCAAATTTCATAATTTTTCGAATCAATGTGTGAGCGTGGCAAAGGAAAACGCGTTTGACCAGTTTAAGTTGATTTTAATCGACTGTAAAATGGCCATTTTTCCAACGGTCTCAGAATTCGGCGAAACTAGTTTTGTTAGGACCGTGTCGTCAATACGAAGCTAGAAAATATTTTTCAAGAATTTTTAGAGTTAGCATGTGACCCCGGTAATTTGAAATGTACGTTTAAAATTCAATATAGCGATTTAAATGTAGATTTAAAGGAAACTGATCGAAACGATCAAATCAGCTAGCGATACATATCCCATTGTGTTCGGAATGGGGGTAAAACGCTATGGGCGACAGGCGGTGGGCCTCGTTTTGAGGTCGTATGTAAAAGTCCACTTTTTACAAATAATTAAATAATTAAATAAAAAAAAACCTTTCTTCCCTTTTATTCGTTCTGCCCCCCCCCCCCCCCACGTTCATTCTGCAAATCGATTTAAAAAAAAAAATCTCCCGATTGCCCTAGCCATCGCCCCCCCCCCCTTGACGGAAATCACTACCGCCCGTCCTCCCTCCACCAACGCCTCTTCCTCCTTCGACACCACCTCCGAGCTTCTTCACTTTCATGGCAGGAGCTACCGCGATCGAGGGCGTCGAGTTCACCATCGTGGCAGCGGTTGGGGCGCCTCTCAGAGCTCTTCGTCATGAGCTGCTCCGTTCATCTGCTCGGGTCTCGTACGGCGTGAAATCTGCAACCCTAGGTTGCGACAAGGAGGGTTCAGCGTGTCTGAGAGGAACAGTACATGAAAAGGTAATTTATTTACTTAACTATTCAGTTATTAATTTAGCTTGGTTAAAAATCTGGAATTTGGTTTAGAAAAGAAATAAATAAAAATAAAACTGAATTTTCATAAATAGATAACATGAATTTCTAAACTAAATTTGCATTATTTTTAAAATAGCGATGATTTAAAAATGTGATATTTATAGAAAATAACTTGTTGTTAAAAGGGTTAGTTTTCAATTACGAATTTTCATATAAGTAAGCATTGTTGTGAAATGAAATATATATATATATATATAGTTTAAAATAAAAAGGTGAGATCTTTATATTGAAAAAGATTCGATTTTAAAAATATAAAGATTCGATTTTAAAACAATAAAGAAGATATTTTTTTTAAGTGAAAAGAAGATATTTTTAAAAGTGAAAAGATGATATTTTTAAAAGTGAAAAGATGATATTTTTAAAAGTGAAAAGACGATATTTTTAAAAATAGTAAAGGCGCGATTTTTATATATTGAACATCGAAGTAAAAATATGATTTTTATATATTGAACATCGAAGTAAAAATATGATTTTTATATATTGAACATCGAAGTATAAATATGATTTTTATATATGTAGTGAATACGGGGAACGAAAGCGACAAAAGGCGAGATTGGCAAAGATTTCTGTGCATCAAGAGTCAAGATGATTGGATAGCTTTTTGTGAGAATCTCTCACTCTTCAATTTTTTTTCTACTTATATATATATACTAGGATGCAGACGGTGCTTAGTAGCACCCGACACAATCGTCCACAGACCATGGACTTGTTTGTTTGATTGCAAAAATTAGTTAGATGATTTGGTTTGAATTGAATGATTTTGATTGATTTTGATTGATGTGTGAATGGCGTGGGCCTTCACTGGACCGGGGATTAGGCTAGGCCTTGTCCCGTTTCTAGTATCGTGCCGTTATGCCGCCGAAATTTTCTAAAATAAGTTAGGAAAATAAAAATATCATTTTATTGAATAAATGAACTGAATAGAATATTTTCATAGGTTGAATGAAATGTTTTGTCGTTAAGAATATAATTTTTAACGTGAAAGTGAACAAATAAATATTTATAAACAAATCAGCCGATTTGTTTATATACACTGATTTAACTGACATTGATTGGGACGATAAATTTTACACATCGCCCAACTGCAAAAATAAAATCTGTGTTTGATTGTTTGAAACCCCACACGGGTGTTGGGATGAAATTTGAAGTTCACTCATCCTGATTGATTAAATATGTCGATCGATTGATTGACAGGCTGTTATAAGCGTTAGATATCTATATTTGATGCTTATACAGTGTAGTGCACTTTGGTTGATGGTTGATTATTTTTCAATGCTATTATGTACGTGTGATGTGTGAAAATCCATATGATTAACTTTATATGGTAATTGATTGGGCCTCATTCCAATTTAGAAAATAAAGAATAATATAAAATAAAGGTTCATGTGTTGACAGTACTCATCCGTTGAGATTGGTCATGTGTTGAACGAAATATTTTAGTAATAAAATTTATGTCTTTATCAATATAAAATAAAGGTTCATGTGTTGACAGTACTCATCCATTGAGATTGGTCATGTGTTGAACGAAATATTTTGATAATAACAACTATTTTGAAAAAGAAATATTTGAAATAGAATATTTGAAAATAGAAATTTATGAAGCCGTGTTGATTAGATTGACGCCATTTTGACGTAAACGATTTATATCGATTCTATTCATTTTGAAATGAATTAAATTGAAAACGATTTCGAAATGAATTGAATTGAAAACGATTTCGAAATGAATTGAATTGAAAATGATTTCGAAATGAATTGAATTGAAAACGATTTCGAAATGAATTGAATTGAAAACGATTTCGAAATGAATTGAATTGAAAACGATTTCGAAATGAATTGAATTGAAAACGATTTCGAAATGAATTGAATTGAAAACGATTTCGAAATGAATTGAATTGAAAACGAATTCAAATGGAATTGAAAGCGATTTGAAATGAATTGAAATTGAATTGAAATTTGAATTGAATAGAAATGAATTTTAAAACGAATTTATAAAGAAGAATTCAATTTTGATTTGAATTGAAATGGAAGTTGAAATTGCTTTTGAAACGAATTTGAAAACTATTTATAAAATTCGTTTTAAATAGAAATCGACGAAATAAATATTATATATATTATATATATAATATAATGGCCTGAATAGAACGCGCCGTGCCGCGGCAGTTCGTGAATTTCGACCATTTATTTCAAACGGACATTACGGGAGATCCGACCGTCGGATTCTCCTAAAACCGGAACCGTTGGGTTCGTATCGAAAAGAACTTTCTAACGAATATTAGAAATTAGAAATCTAACGGTTGGATTTGGAATTATGTCCAAATCAAATTTGAAAAAGGTCGCTATACGTGTAGTTCGATGGCCATTGATGGAAATCGACTGTACGGGCCTTGATAAAATAATTAAAAATAATAATAATTTGTGTAAAATCATAAGAAATGATTTAGAAAGAATTGGGATGAAAATCTCTATATTTAAAAAGATAAAAATAGATTTTTATCGAAATGAACTAGTTTTGAACTAGAATTATAATTCTATTTATTTTTAAATAAATAAATTGAATTTAAAAAGGGTTTTAAAAATAACCAGAATATCCAATGATTGCATTGGAGTGGATTTGAATCGAAATTGTCTTCGGAATATTTCGATGATGGAATTCGTGATTATAAAGGTGTTGTTATGGAAATTTGAAAGATATATATTTATATCGTTATTTCCAATACGACATTTGTTAGTCGTAGAATTTGATATTGAATATAAGCCGATTTATTTTCTATTCAGAGCCTTGTATTGAATATCAAATGTGATTTGGGTTTGTCGTGAATGGTGTCTTCACTAACACTGTTCTTGAACCCAGTTGATAAAAGATTAAATCTTTTTATTTAGATTTAATGAAGGGTACCAATTCTATAATATTTAATTGGAATTGAATTGATATTGATTTTGGGTTTATCGTGAACAGTGTTTTAAATAACACTCGTTCTTTAACCCGATAATTAATGGAATGATTTTTGGGTTTATCGTGAACAGTGTTCTAAATAACACTCGTTCTTTAACCCGATAATTAATGAATGTGATTTTGGGTTTATCGTGAACCGTGTTTTAAATGACACTGATTCTTTAACCCAGTCGAAGATTAAAACTAAGTGGAGTTTTAATGAATCTTTAATTAGATTGAAATGATCGAGAATGGAGTATCACCAGTTTTGCTCCAGGCGATAGTTAAATCTTTAATTAGATTTGAACGTGAAATGGTAATTGAATTTACCGATAACACTGTGGTGTTAGGTATGAAGTATTACCAGTTTTACTTCATGGGATGAATAGGTTGGGATGGGGAAATTAAAATAAATGATTACTTCGGTAAGGTTCGCTAATCCCGACTAGTTTGAATTGAGATTCAAAAATAGAATAAAGAATAAATTCAAGGAATTAATCTTGGATAAAATTAATGGGAACCTTTCCCTATAAATGTGAAATTTAGAAACTAACTGTCGGTTAGCCAAGCAGAATGGTTTTCTGGATATTGATCTGATGTTGGTTTCGGCCTTCGGGGTTAATATTTGGGAAATTATTCTCTTGATTAATTTACGGTTAGTGACTGATGAATTGGAATGAGGCGTATGTTGTGTTTGTGTAACACTTATTTAAAATATACGCGAGTTTTTCGGAAAGACCAGGCTTATCCCATTCTGAATAACTGATACGACGATAAGTCGAAGATAAAGACGATGGTCGAAGACCGGAGGTCTTCACGTCGTTTGGGTAATTACTGAGGATCTTGATTGGGCTGTACACCCAAGAAGATGGAAACAGTTAGTGGTCGTCCAGACGTACTTGGAGATCGATGGATATGCGGGGTACTAGGTGCCTCCGGTTTCGTTCAGACCCAGAACGGACTCGTAAATGGACTGTGTGTCTGACATTGGATTTTAGTCCGTGTGATTGATCTCTATTAAATATATATCTGTTTGGCGGCGGAGAATTTATTCTCTTGCTTAACGCCCTCCTCTGAGACGTACGAGCTCAGGGGTTATATATTGATGGATATCAATCGCATGGAGTGAATTGCCTGTGTGGCATGCTTAAGTGGCAAATGATCAAGGCTTCTGTTGAAAAGCAAAGTCTTGTGGTTGATGATCGAATCAAGGCCTTTGTGGCATAGCTTTGTGTAACGTTTACTTCGCGAGTTTCACACCCGGTATGGACCAAAAACGGGAGACGGACCTCAGGGAGGGCATGTGTTTCTTTCTAGTTAGGAGTGGCGTCAGTGCTTGAACTGGCTGACGAGTTTGACTCATGTGGATGTTACTTATTACTACTTGCTGAAAAGCGAGGCGCCTCGTGATATCGGTTTCGGCCGATGCTTCTGGTCGGCTGACGGGCCAGATTTACGCCCCAAAGGGTGGGGAAACGTAGTGTTCAGGCATAATAATCCACATCGGTGGACCGGCCCTGACGATCCATGGGGCAGTTGCGGCTGTTCCTGAGGCTCGGACTAGACAGTCTCGAATCGGTTGAGGATCTTGCCCCTAGCCTCGGTTCATACCATAAATGATAACCCAACTTCCAATACGACGTCTTGCGGTTTTAATTGTAAACTTATATATGGCGACATAGTGGTATGGGGCATTCATGCCGCCTACGATTGATACTTATGATTTGAAGTTGTTTTATACACTATGCACTTATAATAGTATCAAATGATTTGTTTTAAACGTATCAAGCATTCTTTGGTTGTTATAAGGGAAAACCCTATCCCCCGGCTTACGTTGCATTGTGTGATAGGACCTGGGTCTTATAACAGCTTCATTTTTCTTTATTTAGCATTGCGCTGTTTATTTTATGCACTGGTATTCTTGGGAGGAAACCCGTTCCGTGTTATACAGCGTGGTCCCTTGATTTACCTAACCTTTAAAATAAAGATCAATAACTGTTTTAGTTCTCACACCAGTCCCATGACTGACCTGGAGTTTATTATTTTAACCTAAACTCTTGGTGCCCTTATTTTGACACGGGCAGTTAGTAGTTTTGGTTTTGCAGATTTATATTCACAGGATCCTGGTTTATAGCTGGAACGATATCCGGAAAGCTTTGTATCCGTATATCTCATTCTAGTTGTGTATTGTATTATTTTCCGCTGCTATGTATTTAAATGTAATTTAAATCTCTGATATTTATGTGTAATATTCATTTATACTCTGTATATTCTTGTAATCTGATGCATTGTTGTAATATACAATGAAATGTTCTTTTATATGCGTTCTATTGTGGTTTGTTCTCGAACTATCCGCCACTTTCCTTTACGGGGAAGTTACGGGTTTTGACACCTAACCTCCTTCTCCGTGCATTCTAGCTGTTCTTATGCAACCGCTATCGAAATCAAACCCTTCCACCCACTTCTTACCTCGCTGCCCAGACCGCGTTCCTTGGCCAGTTGAGGGCTCCCAACAACTTTTTCCTTTATTCTTGCACACTCTTATATTTTTTAATCCAGTAGTCGTTGCTTCAATTGTGCAGGCTTTAGACACGTGGCCAGTAACTGTAGGAGCCCAAAGATTTGTTTCCCCTATGGTACATTGTAACACCCCAGAATTTGGAATAATTAAGTTAGTTATTTAGTTATATTCCAAAAACAAAATTTGAGAAAACAATGGAATTTGACTATGACACTTACACTATTTCGTTCGCGATGGAATTCTAGTTAACTTTCATGTTTGGAACTTCGTGGACAGAGTCCATAAGAAAAAGCTACTAATGAAATATGAAACAGATGGTAAATAAATAAATAATATGCATTTATGGTAGCATGTAATTACCATATATCTCCCCACCTCACGTAGGACGCAGCTCGACCTGAGATCGACCTTGAGGTCACGTCGATCGATCGCCCTTCAAGTCTAGGTTGAGCTTGACTCTTTGTGATAACTAGGGTTTTATATTATAAAACTTTATGTCAATGGACAAATTTCGTCATATCTCTTCTAAAATTATAAAATTTAAACATAAACAAATAAGATTAACCAGGATTGGATTATTGAATCTAGATTTGTGCAAAAGGATTGGTTCTACGAATAGGTAATCATTACTAATAGTTTTCCTACTACATTTCCGGTTCTTATTTTAGATCCAAAAATATGAATATGTATATATGTATCCCCTTTTTATATAAATTGTAGATCTATAGGATTTCGAATTATTGGCCTAAAAGCTATATTCAGAGTTGGATTTGGAATGGATTTCAAGTGATGGGAAATATATTCATTATTAAAAATATCATATTTGTTTTGTTTTTGTTAAATACGGATTTATATACCTTAAAGTATAAAATTTGTTTAGTTTGTGTAAATCTGAAATTTCTGCATACAAATGTGATATGGATTTTTAGGTCTTTGAGATATAGTATTCTTATCTTGCCTACAATTCTTTAATATGTTTTGCGATTATTGCAATCACCCTACGTCCAGAAATTAGTCCATAAACATTGTATCATGTATGAAGTTGTTATTCAAAATTTATGGGGGTATTGTTTGTTTTTTTATTTGATCATTGTAAATTAGCCATTTTGGCTCTTTTAAAATAAAAGGCATTATTTGAAATTTACAAGAAATATAAGTAAATCATATAAGAAGAGTTGTGTAAATTTACATACTTTGTAAGTAGATCACATCATCTATTACAAATAGAACACAACATATTTCTTTTGATTTGAAATATGTCAATATTCCATCTTTTAAATAGTTTGGAATTTTTTTATAATAATTATGGTAAATAACCTTTTAATGTGATTTTGAATCTCAAAAAAATTAAATACAAAAAGGATTGTTCTTTACATTAGCTTGGAATAGAATATGAAATAATAATAATAAAACATAACCAGTAACCGCATAAATATCATGTTATATATATTATTGCTTTATCTGACCAAACTTGCGTAATTGACACTATAAATATTATTAATAAACTTAAGTAGCGCGTTTGAATGTTGAATGGTTTCCACTTTTTATGGAAATATATATAGTCATAATTCCAATAATAAGTGGAAATGAATAATTGTAACCATTGTGTTGTTGGCAATAAGTATGGAGTCAATTACTATAATTTAAAAGTGATAAGTAAGTTAAAAGGCAATTAATACTGTAACGATGAATGTTGTGGGGAAATGAATGAATAGGTATTAAATGCAACATGAATACAATTGAAATATGATAGAAATAAATGTTGTAACTCCATGTTGGGAAATCATTATATATATACTTATATAAGAACTAACCAAATTAAATAATGATAGTAAGATTTTGGTAGTTACAACAATTAGAATTAAAATAATAAAAAGGACTACAATGAATGACATTTAGTAGGATGTCTATTGCCTTAGGGAATAGGACCATTAGGTGATAAATGGAATGTGACCGTTATAGTAATTAATTAATTTAAAGGGGGGTTTAATGGGAATTTGGGCATTTATTATCATAGTAAATGCAAACTCCAATAAGGAAATAAATAATACCCTAGTGAGTCATAAGAAACATCCTTACCTTATTCTAGTTTAATTCTAGAGACAATATCCTTAATTAATTAATAAGGATTGGACTTAGTAGGCTAATATTGTGAGGTCAGTTACCTTATTCGATAGAAGTTTGCACTTTTCAGTAGTCAGATATACATAAAACTGATATGAGATATCATTAACCATATGAACCCATAATGGTAGAATTATTACATCACGTGAATTATCCTAAATGTTTACTTCAAGTGTGAGGTATTAAGTCGTTATATGGCCCACCTTCATCCTAAAAGAATAAACTAAAAAGGAAATAATTCTTAGTGTGGCCTACTTTGGGAGTAAAGGTACTAAGTAATGTGATCCACCTATAGGGTATTAATGGATTAGACTCACCATCCCCATAAAGGTAGATTCTTTGGGTCCGCCCCTAGTAGGTATTAAGTGATCATATAGCTCACCTCCCCCCTTATAAGAAGCATTAAAAGGATAATTAGGTAAGAGATTGGTAATCTCCATGATAGTCTGCTTCTTCTAGGTAGTAAGTGACTGAGTTAAAGTTCGCTTTAAGGAAAGGTATTGCATGTCCATAGGTTTGCCTATCCTGCGGGAAGTAGTAAGTGACTAGGGTAATATCTAATAATGTTAGCTAGATAGTAACAACTGGTCCGCTGAGGGTAAGGTAATAAATGATGATTAATCGTCTACTTGGCATATAGGTAATAAGTGACAGCTTACTATCTCTCACCTTATGTGGGGTTTGGGAATATTCGTGAATAACACAAGCCTTAAATTAGTAGGATTTCGTATCTAGTGTCCTCTAATTTACAATAGTGAGTAGTAAACCACCTAGTAACGTATTAAGCTATCGAAGAATCCGTCTTTATAGTATATTATCAGTGTGGCCTTAAGTGGCCGTATAGATATGATCCACTTCCTTTATTAATAGGATACTAATAGTTGGAGATTCCACCTCTTGGTTTAGGTATTTGCTGGGATGGTGGTTTAAAGGCTTCATACCTATGCTTAAAAGTTCTTTCTCAGAATTACAATAACATTACCTTTAGGAAGTGTTGCTTTGGGTATGGAAGTTAATCGTCGTGCGTAATCTATACAGAGTTAGGTTAGGATCACTAGCCTTGTTAGACATATTATTTGGTTGAAACTAAATGGGATGCATTTGTGTACTGTAAATGATGTTATGCAATTTCTACTCTCTAAGACTTGTTATTCTGACCCCCTCCCAAAAATTACCCTCAGGTTTATCTTAGGGAAGACATGTTTTTGCATGTAGTCAAGTTTGATTTTTTGTTCTTCTTCCCTCATGCTTGGTGTTAATGTGGCGATTTTCTTTTAAGTTAGTTGCCTTAGTTAATACTAGTTATCCTATCTTATTTCCAATGTGAGTTAGTTTTATTGTACTACAATTTTTCTCATGCTCATAATTTGCATGTACCAGATTTATTCTGTAGTAACCCGTAACTTCCCCGGTAAGGAAAGCCCGGATTGCTTTGAGGACAAGACCAATCAGAACACAAACAGAAGAACATTTCATTGTTTATTACAACAATTCCATCAGAATACAAGAATATACAGAGTATGAATAAATATTATACATTTGATAAATAACAGAGATTTAAATACATATAAATACATTGCAGCGTAAAAATAATACAACACACAACTGAAAGAAATACACGGATACAGAGCTTTCCGAGTATCGTTCCAGCTGTAAACCAGGATCCTGTGAAAATAAATCTGCAAAACACAACTACTAGCTGCTCGTGCGGAAAATAAGGGCACCCTGAGTTTAGGTTAAAACAATAAACTCCAAGTCAGTCATGTGACTGGTGTGAGAACTAAAACAGTTATAAATCTTTATTTTTAAAGTTAGGTAAATCAAGGGACCACGCCGTATAACACGGAACGGGTTTCCTCCCAAGAATACCAGTGCATAAAACAACAGGGCAATGCTAAATAAAGAAAATGAAGCTATTATAAGACCCAGGTCCCATCACACAATGCAACACAAGCCAGAGGACAAGGTTTTACCTTATAATAGCCAAAGAATGCTTGATACATTTAAAAACAGATTATTTTGATATTACTATAAGTATATAGTGTCAAAACAATTTCAATCATAAGTATCAATTACAGACGGCATAAGTGTCCCATACCACTTTGTCGTCAATACTAGGCTCTACAAATAAAACCGAAATATCACGTATTGGAAATTGGATTCCATCATGAGTCGAGGCAATGGGCAAACTCCTCTCCTTTCGAGACACTCTAGCAAATGTCTCAGGACCACACACAGCGATCCTTGGAATCGGTTGGGCCGGTCCTCTCTTACTTTTGAGGATTGGCAATTCCTGAACACATGTTTCCCGGTCCTATAGGACCTATATAATGGTCTGTACGTCGGCTCACATAGTCCCAGTTATCGACCATATATTCGAGGCGCCTCGCATTCCAACAACCACACAGGTAAAAAGTATATAAATGTCAGGGCTGGTAGGTCGTTGACATCACCCATAGCTAGAAAGAAACGTCGTGTTCTCCCAAGGGTCCGTATCCCCTTTTTGACTCATACCGAGGTGTGAGGCTCGCGAATTCACGCTATACACAAAGCTATGCCACACAGGCCGTGCTTTGATCATCAACCACAAGACTTTGCTTTTCAACAGATGCCTTGATCATTTGCAACTTAGGCATGCCACACAGGCAATTCACTCCATGCGACTGATGTCCATCGATTTACAACCTCTGAGCTCGTACGTCTCAGAGAAGGGCGTTAAGCAAGAGAATAAATTCTTCACCGCCAAACAGATGTATATTTAATAGAGATCAATCAGCACAAAATAAAATCCAATGTCAGACACACAATCCATTTACAAGTTCGTTCTGGGTCTGAATGAAACCGGAGGCACTTTCCTCGCATATCCATCGATCTCCAAGTACGTCTGGATGATCACCAACTGATTCCCTCCTCTTGGGTGTACAGCCCAATCAAGATTATTAATAATCATCCAAACGATGTGAAGACTTCCGGTCTTCAACCACCGTCTTCATCTTTGACATATCGTCGAATCGGTTATTCAGAATGGGTATAAACCCGGCCTTTCCGAATAACCCGCGTATAAAATAAACAAGTGTTATAGAAACACAACATACGCCTCATTCCTATTCAGAATATTCTTTTATTCAAGAATTCACATTCTAAGGGAAAGGTTCCCATTAATTTTATCAAAGATAAATTCTTCTAAATTTATTCTTTAATCTTCCTTTGGATACCATTTCAAACCATGTTAAGGTTTTCCAAACTCGTCGGGATTAGCGAACCACACCGAAGTAATTATTTATTTTATTTCCTAATCCCAACCTATTCATCCCATGGAGCAAAAATGTTAATACTCCATATCTAACACCACGGTGTTATCGGTAAATATTAGTTACCTTTTCACGTTCAAATCTAATTAAAGATTTAACTATCGCTTTGGAGCAAAATTGGTGATACTCCATTCTCGATCATTTCAATCTAATTAAAGATTCATTAAAAGTCCACTTAGTTTTAATCTTTCCACAAATCAATATCCTGTCTTTAACTGGGTTAAAGAACCAACGTCATCTAAAACACGGTTCATGATAAACCCAAAATCACATTCCATTGTTAATCAGGTTAAAGAACAGGTGTTATTCAAAACACCGCTCACGATAAACCCAAAAACCAATTTAAATTCAATTCCAATTAAACACTAATTAACTGGATAATTTCAATAAATCTTAATTAAAAGATTTATTCATTTCTAAACTGGGTCCAAGAAGAGTGTTATTTAAGACACCATTCACAACGAACCTAAAATCCCATTTGATATTAAATACAAGGCTCTGAATAGAAAATATATCGGCTTATATTCAATATCAAATTCTGAAATCAACAAATATCGTATTGGAAATAACGATATAAATATATCTTTCAAATTTCCACAACCATATCTGTATAATCACAAAATCCAACATCGAAATATTCCAAAGATAATTTCGATTCAAATCCATTCCAATTCACGTATTGGAAATTCTGATTATTTTTAAAACCACTTCAAATCCAATTTATTTATTCGAAAATAATGGATTATAATTCTAGTTCAAAACTAGTTCATTTCGATAAAAATCTATTTTTATCCTTACAAATGTGGAATTTTTCATCCGAGTTCTTTCCAATTCATATATTATGATTTTACACAAGTTATTAATAATTTTATCACGGCCCGTATAGTCGGTTTTCAATAACAGCCACCGAACTGCACTTACAGCGACCTTTTCCAAATTTGATTTGGACATAATTCCAAATTCAACCATTAGATTTCAAATTTCTAATATTCAATGGAAAGCTCTTCTCGATACGAACCCAAAGGTTCCAGTTTCAGGAGAATCCGACGGTCGGATCTCTCGCAACGTCAATTTGAAATCAATGGTCGAATTCGCGAACTGCCGCGGCGCGGCGCGTTCAATTCAGGCCATTATATATAATATATATATATATATATATTATTTCATCGATTTCCTTTTTAAAACGTATTTTATAAATCGTTTTAAATTCGTTTTTGAAAGGATTTCAACTTCATATTCAATTTCGAATCAAAATTGAATATTCCACATCATCGATATACAAATGATAATATTTTCAAAACGTTATATTTTGAAATCACTTCTTTTTCTATATTCATTATAAAAACGAACATAATCGATATAAATATCGTTCGTGTCAAAATGGCGCATCTCTAATCGACACGGCTTTATATATTTCAATAACTTCGTTATTCTATTCAACAAATGAATATTTATTCTATTCAACACATGAATCTATATTTCTTTCAACACATGCGTATCGTCAACACATGACTATTTTTATTATTTAATATATTTTATAAAAATTATGATAAAGATGTAAATTTTGTTGTTGTTTAAATATTTTACTTAACACATGAATATATATTTTATTCAACACATGAATATTCTTTATTCTGTTCAACACATGAATATTTATTATTCTATTCAACACATGAATATTTATTATTCTATTCAACACATGAATATTTATTTTATTCAACACATGAATATATATTTTATAGTATTCTTTATTTTCCCAATTGGAATGAGACCGAATCAATTACCATATAATGTTAATTATATGGATTCCATACAACACATGAATATAATAGCAACGATAAATAATCGACCATCATTCAAAGTGCACCACACAACTGCAGAGGCATTAAATATAAATAATTAACGCTCGTACAGTCTGTCAATCAAACGATCGACATACCGCTAAACAATTGGGATTAGTGTACGTCAAATATTATCCCAACACCCGTGTGGGGTTTCAATACACAAACACTGAATATTATTTGTCCAGTTGGTGTGTAAAATTTATCGTCCCAATCAATATCCTTCAAATAGGTGTACATAAACAAACCGTCCGGTTTGTAGATGAATATTTATTTATTCACATTCACGTTAAAAATTATAGTTTTAACGATAATTAATTTATTTCAACACATGAATGTTTTATTATACATTTCACATCAACATCACAAACAAACTTCACAACACATCAAACAAGCATACAAGTCGTCCATGGTCTGTGGACGATGGGTGTCGGGTGCTGCTAAGCACCGTCTGCATCCTAGTATATATTTTTAACTAGAAAACAAGAATTAAAGTGAGAAGTTCTCACCGACTAGCTAAACCAATACGTCGCGACTCTTCTTATGTAGAAATCTTCGTCATGCTCGCATTTTTCAATTTCATTGTCCATAGCCAGTACATATATAAAAATCACATTTTTATATTGTTGCTATGTATATAAAAATCACATTTTTATAATCACTCTATATGGATAAAAATTCTATTTTTATACCGCTACTATATAGATAAAAATTCAATTTTTACACTGCTACTATATAGATAAAAATCATATTTTTATACCGCTACTATGTAAATAAAAATCATATTTGTATACTTTACATTATATAAAAATTATATTTTCATTATCTACGTCTTCATATTTACTTCACCATTTCAACTACATAAAGATTCAAACTTTTCTAATATAAAAAATTCGATTTTTATACTTTAAGGATTCACTTCTTTTCTTGTTTCAAAATCCAACTTTTCAAATTAAAAATCCAAACTTTCATATACGATAAAAATATTATCTTCCTCTCTCGCCATTCTCTATATAAAAATATTATCTTCCTCTCTCACCATTCTCTATATAAAAATAAAATAAAATAAAAAGGAGACTTACAATAGGGGGTTAGCTGCGCGTCGGAGCTCCCATAGGAGGGCAGGGCGAGACGGTGGTGTGCTCAGGCGGTGATGGTGCGAGTTCGTGGGTTTTGGGGAAAATAGGGGGCGCGGTTTAATTCGAGGAGAGAAAAGGAGACGAAGGGGGAAGGAGGAGGGGAGTGAGAAGAGGGCTTGGGAGGAGGGTTGCCACCATCGACGTCGGAGGAGGAGACCGCGCCTCGGCGGCAGCGCATTGGCGGGCGCAGCAGCGGCCGCTGCTCCTTTTATTTTCCTTCGATCGATTTTGAAATGATTTTGACCGGGGGGGCTTAAGAGGAAAAAGGGTTGACCAATCTATTTAATTTAATTTTTAAATTCCAAAAAAGGTACTTTTTATTTCGACCTTCAAACGAGACCCACCGCCTGTCGACCCTAGCTAATTACCCCTATTCTGAACGCAATGGAATATGTTTCGTAAGCCAGTTCGGCTGTTTCGGTCAATTTTCATCAAAATCCAAATATAACTCTATATATTAAATTTGAACGCACATTTCAATTTACCGAGGCCACATACGGACTCTAACAATTCCCAAAAAATATTTTCTAGCTTCGTATTGACGATACGGTCCTAACAAAACTAATTTCGTCAAATTTTGAGACCTTTTGAAAAATGGTCATTTTCCAGTCGATTAAAATCAACTAAAACTGTCAAAACACGTTTTCCTTTGCCACGCTCAGATATTGATTCGAAAAATTACGAATTTTGGAATCTAGCAATAACTTGACATCATGGATCCAACAAAAGTGGTTTCGTCGAAAACCGAGGTCGTTTGCAAAATTTCCATTTTTAAGGGCTAGAACTCCATAACGACTATTCAGAATTTTCAACTGGACGTAATTTTTGATCCCCACGATGAAATTTAAATTTTTCTGATTCGTTGGAAATATATTCTCAATTAGATTCTAATATTCTTGGTTTCGCTAAAATCCAGTTTATTTTGAATCCTGTGCATTTATTTGAAATTGGAAATCGAAATATCAAACTACCGCGCCATTTTCAATTCCTTTTATAATTAAAATAGAATATTTATATTATAACGACGATTCAAATAAATATATACGTTCTATTTCTATTCAAAAATAGATTTCTCGTCGTCATTATTTAAAATAATTCATTTTAAATATTCAAAATTCATCAAAATTGCCAAAATAAAAATTTTAAATTGACTCAGAATTTCCGGGTTGTTACAATCTCCCCCACTTAAAACTTTTAGTCCCCGAAAAGGAACGAAGCTGGAAGTTGTTTAACAAACCAACTCAATTTCCATTATTTCCATTACGGCTTAAGTTCTTCAACTTTTCAGTTTCTATGAACTTTTCAAATTTTTCAAAAATTTGGCTAACACTCTAAATTTTCGAAAAATTTCGCCATAACCTCCCCTGCACCGGGGACTTCGGGATATTTCAAATAGCCTCCCATTGGCTCATCAATCCAAATAGAAAAGGAAACAGCCAAGCGGCTAGCCCATCGCCTCATAAAATCATCCAAACCCAATAAATTTGTAAACATGTACCTATTTGTCGGGCAAACAATTTTATTCTTCAGCTCTAGCCTCCTTGCTATGACCTGTTCAATGTAAGTACATGTATATGCATGCATTTTCAAACAATTTTCAATACAGTTCAATATTCGGTTCAATTTTGGCATAATGGTTCAAAATTTCAAACAAATAAACAAACAACACAACCATCAATCAATTAGTGGATTATCGTTTCAAATTCATAATTTTTATATATATACAGGAAATCATGTTTTTGATGCCAAATCACAACAACAGATCCTATCTAGTTTTGATTCTCACACCAGTCTAATGGAAATATATAGATATCACACTTTCGAAACACGAACATAAATACTGATGATGTCCGGACATCACCAGAATTATCCCGAGCGACTAGAGTGTGAATCTATATCTATCCTGTATATTAAAACTTCGAATATACGTTCATGACACGTATATGCGAAATCCTTAAATATTGGATTGTCCAAATTCAGTACAAATAAAATATTCAAATGTGTATACTTGAATTTTACTTTCAAAACAAAATTTGTTTTCAATTTTACTTTTTTTCCTTAAAACATACGCTTCACACTCATTATAGGATACTACTTATCCCATCTCTAACGGGCCATTCTCATTGGATATTACTAATCTAATTTCTGATGAATTCATTCGTTTGGTTCTAATATGTATTGTTCTCGAGCTCTGTAAACCAAAGCTCCGATACCAAATGTAGTAACCCGTAACGTCCTCGGTAAGGAAAGCACGGATTGCTTTGAGGACAAGACCAATCAGAACACAAGCAGAAGAAAATTTCATTGTTTATTACAACAATTCCATCAGAATACAAGAATAGATAGAGTATGAATAAATATTACACATTTGATAAATAACAGAGATTTAAATACATTTAAATACATAGCAGCGGAAAAATAATACAACACATAACTGAAAGAAATACACGGATACAGAGCTTTCCGAGTATCATTCTAGCTGTAAACCAGGATCCTGTGAAAATAAATCTGCAAAACCCAAATACTAGCTGCCCATGCAGAAAATAAGGTCACTCAGAGTTAAGGTTAAAATAATAAACTCCAAATCAGTCATGTGACTGGTGTGAGAACTAAAACAGTTATAAAACTTTATTTTTAAAGTTAGGTAAATCAAGGGACCACGCCATATAACACAGAACGGGTTTCCTCCTAAGAATACCAGTGCATAAAACAACAGCACAATGCTAAATAAAGAAAATGAAGCTATTATAAGACCCAGGTCCCATCACACAATGCAACGCAAGCCGAGGATAGGGTTTTACCTTATAATAGCCAAAGAATGCTTGATACGTTTAAAAACATATTATTTTGATATTACTATAAGTATATAGTGTCAAAACAATTTCAATCATAAGTATCAATCATAGACGGCATAAGTGTCCCATACCACTATGTCGCCAATCTTAGGCTTTACAAATAAAACCGAAATATCCCGTATTGGAAATTGGATTCCATCATGAGTCGAGGCAAGGGGCAAGCTCCTCTTTGTTCGAGACACTCTAGCAAATGTCTCAGGACCACACACATCGATCCTTGGAATCGGTTGGGCCGGTCCTCTCTTACTTTTGAGGATTGGCAATTCCTGAACACACGTTTCCCAGTCCTATAGGACCTATATAATGGTCTGTACGTCGGCTCAAATAGTGCCAGTTATCGACCATATATTCGAGGTGCCTCGCATTCCAACAACCACACAGGTAAAAAGTATATAAATGTCAGGGCTAGTGGGTCACTGACATCACCCATAGCTAGAAAGAAACGTAGTGTTCTCCCAACGGTTCGTATCCCGTTTTTGACTCATACCGAGGTGTGAGGCTCGCGAATTCACGCTATACACAAAGCTATGCCACACAGGCCAAAGGTGTTTAGAATTGAATTATAATAATGAATTTATTAATTTAACGATGTTTGAACGTATTTATTATAATATAATTATAAACAAGCTCGTAACGTCGCAGTAGTTCATAATATTACATTATCAACCTCAAATGAATATACAGGATTCGTTATGGCTTTGATTTCTTCAAAACAAGAAACATTCGAATCTAGTTGGTTATATTTTTCTTATGGTATAGAAAATTGAAGATATCATCTTGTAGATTGTGAGTTATGTCTAAATCAAATTTTCGAAAAGTAGTTATGGAATCGTTTATAAAACATAACGATTTATTTAATATTATTAAGTATTGGTTTGGATTTTGGACAAGTTTCTTGAGACGTATACTTAATTTAATTTATAGAATTTTACTGTAATTTTTAATTTGGAAAATATACAACATTTTGTTTAATGTATTTTGCAACCTATATCAAAATTTTTGGAATTTCACAAGATAAGTTATCTTGTTTATTATTATACTTTTGGGTTCGTGGCACATTGCTCATCATAATGGTATTTTTAATTTTGTCTATAGTAGTACATAAACAAACAAAATTTTATGCAGCTGGTACCCTATATATATATACAAACACATACACAAACACACACACACATATATGTATATACCCATACCAGTAAGAAACATATAACATGTACCTTAGAAATCTAAAATACATAGACCCTAATGAAGAGTAAGTGCAGTCCTAAATGTTCAAGTAAGGCTCATGTTGCCTAAGAAAAATATCAGGCCTATTTGTTGAGAGGTACGACCTATTCCTTGGCCACCAAGGAATTAAATCGCTACAAATACGCGAAGACTTGGGTTCTTTCTTCCTCTTCAAGAATTCGGCATATCCTATGGAAGATGCAGACCTTAAATTCTTAAACAAATTCAATACTCTCCTAAAAATTCCAAAACCCATATCATTGTAACTCTCAAGCCTTCCTCTCCAACCTCATGTTTGTTTCGTTGGGTTTCAGGAAATTTTTTGTCGCGGTCATCTTTTTGCTACAACACCTAGGGTTGTGCCTCATCGTCGGCGTGAGAAGTAACTGACTATTTCATTGATGACAATGTGTTCACGGCAACATGGCTCACAAGTGGATGAAATTTAGGGTTATTTGGTGGACATTTTGATCGCACCATTAATGGAGCAATGCGTGAAAGCGAGCCTAAAGTCGCGATGTATTTGAACTAGTGACTATGTTTTTGATTTTGAATTCGAAGGCTTCTTCTTTTGTCTTTAAGAAATTAATACTACACTTAAAAAATATTCCATAGATAATGCTCGAATTCAAAAAACAACATGTCCCTTTTTCTTGATGTTCTTCACCTATTAGAACAAATACTACATTCAATAAATCACATGAATGTTGCACTTAAGCTTTTGTGTGTTGTCTACTGCCTATTCAGTAGAGCTTCACTTGAATGTACTTCTTAAAACCATTCACACCACTACTGGAATTTGCTTTCTTTTACTCGAGCATGGCCTGGAGTGTTCATTGCTATATGTCCACAGTGCATACTGCCATGTGGAAGCCTGACTTGTACTTGAACAATTCCCTGCATATATCCTTGAATCTGAATTATGTGCTTGTACTTTTTAGTGTTGTTTACTATTTACAGTCTATGTGGTTCCACTTTGTGTTCTCGGCCATGTTGAGTTACTTCTGGTCGATTTTCTTTGCCATGCACATATCCATGTGACTTCTTAGTTGATGTTGTTATATATTAGCATGCCACGGACTTGTTGATTTCACATTAAAACTGCTTTAAACTTGTGTACACAACTGTTGCACCCTTTGTTTTGTCACACATGACCATTCTTCTTGGGCTTCGTGCATGATTGGCTTCTTGCTGCACTATATTCTTATGCACACTTTTCTTAGAAGATTCTTATGTCATGTTGAAAACATATATAGTTGCATATTGATTTCATGCAACATGGACTTGCCATTTCATGTGCATTTGAAAACCTATGTTGTTGCCATTGTGTATCCATGCTGCAGTGCCTCCTTTCCACGGTACTTGAGCTTGAAGCTGAAATACTTGTTTCCTTTTGTTCATATCCCCTGTTGTACATTGCATAGGCTTGGATATTGTCTTATGCATGTTGTAATATGTTGAAACCTGCATCTGCATTGAGCTCATGTGTGCTATGTCTTGCCACCTTGTTCCATTTGACGTGCACAGTCCTGTGTATGTTGCAACCCTTATGTGTATTTCACTCCTTATTTTTCTAGGTTGCACATCATGTTGTGTAAAAGTGCTTCGATGTTGCTCTATGTGTTTTCATTTGCAATTCACCATGTTTACTTAAACATATTTGTTAGACTGAGCTGTCTTGTTCATACTAATCCATTGCTTTTGATATGCTGATCCTGGTTTCTTTATTGTGCTTGCCTTTTCATGTCTTTGTTTACTTGAATTAGTGTTGTGCATTTGAAACTCGAGCTAGACTGTTGTATCTTGTCACTTGCCTTCGTTCTTTTGACCTTGATTTTGTGTTGATCATATCATACGCGTTACACTATATACATACATGTAAATATATATATGCATAGATATGTATATATATATATATATGTATATGTATGTGTGTGTATCTTCCTTTCTACTTGGATTGTCTTTTTCACTTGCATTGAATTTCTTGTTTCATGTGCACTTACAGATGTTTGACCATATTGCCCCCGCACATTATAAATATATGTGTGTATACATACAAATGTATGTGTATACATGTATCATGCGAGTGCAATTATATTTTCTATTTAGATCAACAGACCACTATACATTGGATCATGGCTAGTCAAGTTCAGTAGACCACAATTTTGAGTTGATGCTGGTCTTGGTCTGTAGACCACTATAGCTGTGTTGAGGCTGAACTGTGGGCACTTGATATATAGTTTACCTTGTGGTATTTATAGTAAATCATTATGAATATCACAAGTAGTCTAGACACAAATATATATATATATATATATATACACACACACACATATCGGACAAAGTCAAGAAAAATGATGAGAAACACACAAAAATTCTGAAGCAAATAAAATTAAAAATAATTTAATATCTTCTAGAATGTAAATCAATTTTTTTTTCCAATTTACTGTGTGTGTTTCTGTGATAGGTATACATGTGATTGGACTGACTCTGAAGCAGAAAGATGACAAGTGAGCCAATGAGTGTGTATACAAAACTGTTTGTGTTTGTACATGACGGAGTGAATGTAAGTGAGTGAATATGTAACAGAGTAAAATGAGTGAACTGTAGTGAGGAACTAATGTACATGAAATTGAATATGAAATTAAGTGTATTATATCACTAAGATGCACAATAATGAAGTTAGAAGTTTGTACTATTTAAATGTTGAAATATAATATTATATTTGAATAAAACACTATTCGAATATTTAAATTCTTGTGCAATAGTATCTATTCAAAATTAAATATTTATTATTGTATTTGTTGCAGTATAATAGTACAATTACAAACACATTTATAATAATATGTATATGTTTGTTATCATCAAAAAAAATATTAGTATATACAACACCTCCCTCTTGAAAGATGAAACCAAAAAGGAATTTATTCTTAGCATGGCTGTAACACCCCGTATTTTCAGTGTAAGATAATAAAATAATAATAACTTAATTAAATATTAAAAATTAAGTAAAACGGACTGTGCAATTGCGTCCGTCTCGAAATTCTGGTCAAGATAGACACCTGGTTTGCGTAAAAACGGACGCCATATGAAGAAGTTATGAGCATTAGAAGTTTGTATACATATAAGGAGCTTATATGTGTGTGTATATATATATATATGGCTGTGTGTATTTTATAAATATATCCATAAAATTCAAAAATCAGTTCAAAATCAAAAACGCGGACGGGAAATTTCGGAGGGAAAATGGACCGTTGGGGGTCGACCTAGGTGTAAAGACCCGGATTTCGCCCATCCCCAACCGATCGCAAGATCAATCAAGACCGTTCAAAACCCGCGTACGTTAACTTTGGACATACAACAACATCAGAACGACAACACAAACTTTTATAACATCAATAATAAATGTTACATCAGAGTACAGAATATCAGAATACATCGATAAATAATACAGCTGCCCGTGTGGAAAGAGGGCACCCGAGTTTGCAAATTGAAACAAACTACAGGTCAGTCGTGGGACTGGTGTGAGAATTCTATACTTAACTTATCTAATAAGTAGGCTAATCACAGGGCCACGCCGCTAACGCGGAACGGGTTTACTCCAATGGATCGCCAGTGCATAAATAAAGTAAATTGTCAAATAACGTAATGCTTTTTAGAAAAATAAAACCATTATAAGACCCATGTCCCATCACACAATGCAACGCAAACTGGAGGATAGAGTTTTACCTTATAATTGTCAAAAGATGCTTGATACCTAAAATACGATATTATTAGTGTGTATATATATACTTAAAACATTTCAAATATAATATCAATCCTAGACGGCACAAATACCATCTACTATGTCGCCATACTAGTTATACAATCAAAACCGCAAGGGCGTATTGGAAATTTGGCTTCCATCATGAGCCAAGGCTAGGGAGGAGCTCCTGACCGATTCGATACACTCTAGCAATGCCTCAGGATTCGGACACTGGCGAACTCTTGGATACAACAGGGCCGGTCCACAAATACTTTAGTGGATTAGTTATGCCTGAACACATGCTCCCCGATCCTATTGGACCTACAAATCGTCCAAGGGCGACTGATAAGAATAAACCGAGGCCTCGCAAAAATTCCATCAACCACATAAGAAAATGTCGGGCCGTGTTAAAGCCCAGCACCACTTCTAGCTTGAAAGAAACGTGTGTACTCCCTGTGTTCCCTTCTCCCGTTTTAGACTCAACCGGTGTGTGAGGCTCGCGAAGTCACGATATACATAAAGCTATGCCTAAATAGACTGTGCTTTGATCATCAACCACAAGGCCTACTTTTCAACAAAGCCTTGATCATTTTCATCTTAGCATGTCACATTTTCAGACCCTACCATATTATTGATCATCTACCAATATATATATAACCTCTAAGCTCATACGTCTTAGAGAAGGGTGATAAGTAAAGAATAAATTCTTCACCACCAAACAAAATATATAATCAGTAGTGTTCAACAAATACAGTAGAAAGGAATACAATGTCAGACACACAATCCATTTACAAGTCCGCTCTGCGTCTGAGCGAAACAACGTGTCCGTCGATCTCCAAATGCGTTTGGACCATCATTACTAAATACCTTGCCTTGGAAGGCCAATCCCAATTCAAGATACCAGTCGTCATCATCCCAAAGATGTGAAAACCTTCGGTCTTCAATCACCGTCTTCGTCTTCGACTCTTGATCATCATAATGATTATTCAGAATGGGTTAAACCCGGTCTTTCTGAATAACTTGCGTATGTTGTGATTAAAAAGAAAATATTGGAAAATCACACATTACGCCACATTCCAACTCAGAGTATTATTTTAATAAGATATTCATATTAAAAGATTCTCATTAATTTTATCAAAGATAAACTCTGAAAATAAAATCTTAAATCTTCCTTAAAGAATTTATTAAAACTCCAGTTTGATTTGATATCAAAAATCAATATTACAAGATCATTTATTTTAAATCTATAAAATAGATTTATAAATTCCAAATAATAATTTCAATGTAAATTGGATTAAAGGAAAAATGTCGTTTAAAACACCGTCCACGATAAATCCACTTCACATCTCAATTTATATCATATCACAAAATATAATTACAAATCGTAATAATCTTTAAAACACATATTTAAAAATAATCATTAAAAATATTCTTTATATAAAAGCTTCTAGATGAGAAGTTTTCTTTGTATAACAAATTTTTATCTTTTACAAATATTCTTTGTATTAACATATAGTTGATTAAAAATATATTATGAAAATATATGCACTTTATATAAAAAAGATTTCTAACGTAAAAATATTCTTATTTAAAAGAACACCTGAAACGAAATGCGACTCAATCATTTACCATATAATTTGGATTTTGTGGATTTCACACACATCATATATATGATAAGAATAGCATAATCATCAAATCATCCAAAGTGTAATTTCCATTGTGTAAGCGTTAAAATTAAATAATAACGCTCATCGCAGCCTGTCGATCCAACGATCAACATACAACTAAATATTGGGATTAGTGTATGTAAATTTCATCCCAACACTCATGTGGGGTTTCGACCAATCAAGCAAATGATAAACTAAGTTGTGCACTTGAGCGATGTGTGAAAATAATCGTTCCAATCACATAAACAAGTCGGGTAACTTGTGAATGGAAGTGTAATACACAATATATATAACCATGACAAGAAAATGTCTCTTTTTCAATGAATGAATAAGAACAATAACTTTGTCTCTATTGCCAATTTCTATTCCGCTAGTTTAAACTCAAGCAAAAATGTTTATTTTGTTTTGGTAATTCTAATAGGATAAAAGGAATAATTTTGATTTAACTAACCTATCTTGACAAGTATATGTCTTGCCAAACATAACATATATATATATATATATATATGTATATATATATATATAAATTGCTTTAACTAATTCATTTTGACAAAAATGAATATTTCTGACAAAATCTCTATTTTGGTTTAACTAGTATACATTGACTAAAATAAATAATTATTTTCAACAAATGTAAATTGATAATAGTGAATATTTTGTTATTAACTAGTATAAATTGACAAAGGTGTATATTTCACTTTAACTAATCAATTTGAAAAAAATGCATATTTTGTTTCCACTAGTATAAATTGATAAAAGTAATTATTTTATTTTAACTAATCAAGTTTGGCAAAAATGTTTATTTCATTTTTTTTATGTTTGCAAATAAAAATGTAACTTTTATTTTTGATGTTATATTGCATTGTGGAATGCAAAGAAAAGAACAAACTTGATTTTCAAAGTTTATTTACATTTGCGAATGTAAAAAGAGAAAATTTTATTTTCAATGTATATTTGCATTCGTGAATGCAAATAAAGAAAGAATTTTATTTTCAATGTATATTTGCATTGAAGAATGCAAATAAAAGAACAAATTTTATTTTCAGAAGATATTTGCATTTGTGAATGCAAATGAAAGGACAAACTCTATTTTCAAAATATATTTGCATTAGGGAATGCAGATAAAAGAACAATTTATATTTTAATGTATATTTGCATTAGAGAATGCAAATAAAAGAATAAACTTTAATTTCCATGTATATTTACATTAGTGATTCCAAATAAATGAACAATTTTTCCTTTCAAAATATATTTGCCTTAATTAGTGCAAATAAAAGAACTAATTTCATTTTCAATGTATTTTTACATTTGTGAATGTAAATAAAAGAATAAAATTTGGTTTCAACATATATTTATATTGGTGAATGCAAATAAAAGGGTAAATTTTATTTTCAATGTATGTTTGCATTAGTGAATGCAAATAAAAGATTGAACTCAAAATTTCAATTCTAAAATATCATAAAAAGGGTATCTCATTGTTTTACACTTTTCTATGTGTTCTAATAACAACTAAAAGAATCCTTTTATTTGTTTATACTTTTCTATATATTCTAATAACATATAAAAGAATATTTTATATGTAAATATTTTTCTATGTATTCTAATGTCAAATAAAAGTGAATTTTATTTGTATAATAAATTCTAATTTCTAAATGAGAAATAAGAAGTAGATTTTATTTGTCTAATAAATTCTGAGTTTCAAATGACAAATAAAAAAAATGAATTTTATTCATGCAACAAATTCTAAGTTTCAAGTGACAAATAAAAGTGGATTTATTTGTGCAACAGATTCTAAGTATATATTTTTGTTGTAGCATGTATATAAAAAGATGGACTTTATTTCTATATCATATTTGTATTGAAAATACAAATAAAAAGATGAACTTAATTTCTATGTTACATTTGTATGGAAAATACAAATAAAAAGATGAACTTAATTTCTTATGTTATATTTGTATTGAAAAATACAAATAAAAAGATGTACTTTATTTCTATGTTATGTTTGTATTGAAAACCACAAATAAAAAGATGAACTTTATTTCTATGTTATTATTTGTATTGAAAAACACAAATAAAAAGATGATTTCTTTTTCTATGTTATTATTTGTGACGAATAACACAAATAAAAGAATGGTTTCTTTTTCTCAAATAAAATGTAAACACTTATGTGTTTTCTCAAATATTACTTTTAATTTACAAATACAGTGTAAATAAAGTTTTGTTTTATAAACATGTTTTTAATATCAACAATAAAATTTAATATTTTATAACGATTCTAATTCTATAATATCCTATGTTTAAGGTGACAGTAAAAAGAAAATTTTACTATAATTCACAAATTTGTTCTTAATGTAAACAAATAAAAGTTAGATTTTATTTGTTGCCCCAAAATTCTATTGTAATGAAACAAATGAAAATATATTCTATTCGTTGTTCATATTCTATTGTAAACAAACAAATAAAAATAATATTCTATTTGTCGTTCAAATTTCATTGTTCATTTCAGAATAATAAAAATAATATAATAATTTAAAATAAATTAGAGCAACTAGATTACGATTTAAATCTGAAATAAATATGATTTAGATCTAATTTTAGATCTAGTTCTCTAACCACAAATAAATTCAACAATATATTAAATTCAATGCAGATCTAATCTATCATGAACAAACAAACATAACACAAGCAACAATATGTACAACACAGAACATTTCAGATTTGATTTAACATCACAATACAATTACTATTAACACGAGAAAATAATTAAAAATAATTTAAATAATAAATATTAGAGTTCTCACATCGATATGGCTGAAAATTCGACTGTCTCAGATTCAGTTCTGGTCTGCGCCATCGCGAAGGTCTCGGAAAGACGAGTCCAACGCAACTTACGATTCGTCAATCGGCCCTCGTATGAAAGAGATATTGATTTTTAAAGATCGGATAAATTAAATATTAAATTAATAAAATAATTAAAAAAAGACCTTCTTCTTCTCGTTCTCACGTATTCGGCCGCACCCAATATCCATCCCCGAACCCTCCACGTCGCACCCCCCTTTGGCCCACCAGGCGCCGATCAGACACCGCCACTCCGAAGCTCCGCCTGCGAGCCACCACCGCCCAGAAGCCCAGCCAACTCGGTCTCCCCCTTGCCTCGAAATCCGAACCCGAACGCGCCCACTTCCTCGCCAGAATTCACGAAATCTGTGTACCAAAACCCGATCTTAACCGTATAGATTCGAAGCTCTCTGAATTCCCTTCGATTTGGTATATAATTTGTAGATTTTCGTTGAACGGATTGAGTGAAATTAGTGTTTGAAGTTGGGATGCTTCTGGCCATTGTTTTAATAGGCGGCGGCTGAAAAAAATTAGGGTTAGGGTTTTATTTTTCGGATTTTTATTATTTTATTATTAAAAAATGTGTTATAAAGGTGAAAATGCGGGCTGTCTCCGAATTGGGCTTGCTTACTGTCGATCTTAATGTTTTGAGGTCTTCTGAACACAATGGGACAGGTCTCGGGGTCCAAATCCGAAATCTGTAGAAATTTTATTTAAAATCCCATTAAAAATTAATTAATTAAATACCGACCGTACATTTAAATATGCCGGGGCCACATATGACCTCAGAAAATTCCAGAAAAATATTTTTAGCTTTCTTATGACGATACGGTTCTAACAAGACTAATTTCGTTGAATACTGAGACTGTTTGAAAAATGGCTATTTTCAAGTCGTTTAAATTTAACTGAAATAGTCAAAACACATTTTCTTTCACCATGCTCACATATTAATTCGAAAAATTCTGAAAATTGAAACTTAGCTATAATTTGACATTCCGATTCCAACAAAAGTGGTTTCGTCGAAAACAGAGGTCGTTTGAAAAATGCCTATTTTCAAGGGCAATATATTTAATATTAAAAATACATTTTTAAACAAATAATTTCCGAAACTCAAAATAGTGTTTATATTTTTAAATGCAGACACATTATTCCAGACTCAATGGAAGTGGTTTCGAGTCCAATTTCCTTCATATGTGAAAAGTAGCCTTTCGGGCCATATATGTTATATGTATAAATTCTACAGCGACCTTTCTAAAAATTGAATTGGCCATGACTTTTGATTTCCGCTATGAAATTTCAATTTTTCAGATTCGTTAGAAAGATATGATTAAACAGATTTAAATATCTCTTGTTTCACTCAATTCTGATTTATTTTGAATCATGTACATTCAGTTAAAGTTTAAAATCAAATTTTAAAACCACCGCGCCATTTCTAACTCCTTTTATATTTGAATTAAATTAATTCATTTTAACTTCGATGAAAATAACTTTTAGCCATTATTATTTATAATAAATCATATTATATTTTCAAAATTCATTAAAATTTTCTAAAATAAAATTTTAAATTGGTTCAGAATTTGCGGGTTTTTACACTAGGGGTCGACCCACCCACGAATCTGGAAGCTTCGTTTCTGACGTGGACGATTCTGGTGTTTTATATTTTGATCTGAGGGTCCTAGTTCCTCCGTAACTCTTATAATTAAGACCATAGGCCTAACCCTAAATCTCATAATTCGGTGGCTACGCTAGAGCTCCGTCATTGCTCCCTCTCTTTCTCTCTCCTCAAACATATTAAGAAATTTAGATTTGTAAATTAGAAAATCTTAAATTAAGATATAGAGGGAAGAGATTGGTGTTTTTTTCAAAAGGCGCTCAGAATTACGTGAAAAGCAAGGTAACATCCCAGATCCAATCTATTCATATTCTTCCTATTTTCTTTCCCTTCTCTCTTAATGAAAATAATCGATCCATGTTATTAGGTTTCAAATCAAATTAAAGGGAAAGGAAAACGATGGATGATAGAACGGATCAGATCCAAAATTTGGGGAAGTATGAAAGGTGAGTGGTTTTAACCTATAGCATTTAGATGATGTTATGACTATCGTTTAGAATTCCCCTTTTTATAAATTGGGAAATTGCCAATTTAATTATAAATTGTTGTTATAACAAGTTGAGACATTAATATGAATAGATCAGGAAATTCATATGTTGAATCTATTAAATTGGGGGGATGATTAGCATGATATAACGTCAAATTGTTAATATGAATAATTCATATATTGAATCAGTCGAATTGCTGGAATGTTTACATGTTATGATACAAATTTGGACATATGGGAAAAATTCATATATTGGATTTGTTGAAGTGCTAAGAAGTTTACACGTAAATTTGTCCCAATTATATATAGGGAATAACTGGAGTAAGTATATGACTATATGGATTCATGTTAACACAGAATCGAATAAATATGGGTTTGGGGGGTCGACCAAATTATTTTTAAAGATCTTAAATTGGATCATAAGTATAGAAAAATGATTTGGGCGTAAATGGGATCATATATAAAATATGAATTGGCATAATTTGAATAACATGAATTTAGACATATAATCCATCATGAATATAATTGGTAAATGGGCATTAACACCTTTAAAGGCATATGTTTAAATAATTGATTAATAATGAATGCCTAGGATTACAATTAGAAATTGTAATTACACTTATGACACAAGGTTAGGTTGCATTAGTGGTGTAAGTCTGCCCGGACCCGACCGGCAGATCCAGCAGCCACTAATGTTGAACCTAATGTGAGAGGTCTAACTGCGCAAATACGAGACGGGCTATGACACGAGGTTAGGCTCAACCTGTGGAAGAAGTCTGCCCAGACCCGACCCGTATATCCAGTATCCACAAGTTGTAGGCCTAATGGGGGGGTCTAGCCCATTATAAACCATAAACAGACATGATAATGAATTGGACTACTTAACCTAATCTAATCCATAGGGATTGTATGAATATGAACTAAAGTTAGGGCTAGGTAAAAACTGAATGGACAGTGAGTGGACTAGGCAAATCTAAGGGGGTGGGTAATATTTACATATAGGCCGGCAAACTTAGCCCGATAAGGTTACGTAATTAAAGACACCTAGTGGTATACATAACCGGTAGAAATAATAAAGTTATGTAATTAAAGACACCTTTTAGAGTAAGCATAACTTGTAGAAATGATAATCACCTACTGTAAATAAATAACATTAATGAAAATGTTGTATAATAAGTAGAATTGTCCCAGGGACAAGTAAATATTATAACTTAGGTTAAAATAAACTAATAAGGAAATGGGATAACTGGCAAAATGAGATAGGGGACACTTAATTGTAAATTAAGTAATCAGTAAATGGCGAAAGCCGGAAACTAGTTGAGAAAAGGGGGACAATATACGAAACATAGAAAGTTGTACTTAATTATAAATTAAGTAATCCGTAAACTTGGAGGTCTGAAACCCGCTGATAAGAACGATATGTTCAGACCTGTCCTAGGGACAAGGGGAAATTATAACATAGGTTATAATAAATAGGTATAGAAACTTATTAATGGGCCTTAGTTAATAGAACTAAGTTAATAAGTAAACAACGATAAGTTGTATTGACGATGTAAAGTGGAACTATGAATAAATGAGAAAGGATGATGAAAACTTATGAAATGAAATAAGTTATACTTAATCATAAATGGTAAGTGACATGTTAATTGGAAAACATGTGAATTGAGATACACTTACTTAATTATTAAGTAAAACATGTTAGTATAAGGATGAAATCAAACAAGAATATAAAAGAGATTGTGGATTACAGAATTGGGCCACAATCTAGAGAATAACATGTTGTGGGCTTGTTAATAAACTTAAATGGGTTAAGTTATATGACTTAAATTAATAAGCAAGAGAAAATTGATAATTTGAATGAGAATTCAATATGAAAGGGAATAACCAAGTTAAATGGAAACCTAATGAGGTAAGGCAAGCGCATAAAAGAATGTTTAGATGTAGGGTCTAACAACATATTAAAGTGACTTGCTTAGACCAATCCTTGTTTGTCCAAGACAACATGATAGAGGGTTCTCGCTCTTGGCTTAGTGGCGAGCGAGAGACGCTTACCTCTACACATCCTAAGAGCGGGTTGTTAGACAAGGGGGCCTGGATAGTCGAAAGGCTAGCCGTAAAACAAGGTGCTAGGGTACCGGTGTAATGCTACAACGGAAGGTAGTTGTCTCCATTAGGGTTGTCACATCTGGTATCAGAGCTTAGGTTTAGGATTCCTATATGAATAGTGAGTGAACATATTTGTATTTTCAAAAATATAAAGATATTATATATGTACCTAGATCCATAGAGGAACCCACTAAATAGAAAGAGTATAATATGATAAGAAATGGGGATGTTGTTTGGTACACTAAAGGAATGAATATGGAAATTCGAGACCCTTAGGTAAATTGGGTAGAGAGTCTATAATGTATTTTGTATGGAAGGAAGATGAATCCCATATGATTAGTATTTTGGGTTAAGTGGGTTTGGTAGTAAAACCGTATAAATAGGAAATGGTTAAAACGAGAAAAACAGAATGGATTAGGAATATATATATAGTTGAGAGAATTGACCTTGGGGAATGTCTAAGAAAGCCTAGAAAATTGGAAACCCGCTTTGAGTCTAACCTCATTGTTAATTTTAAGAACTTGTGATTATAAAAGTTTTGGGAAAATAGTTTATGGTGTTTTCAAGTTTTAATCTTAAAAGTCATAATTTTAAAATATGTAAAGAAGTACACATATTGAGTTTTAAAGAAAAATTCTCTCAGTAAAAGGTGCAAATTATAGAGCATGTACAACTCGCTAGTTTTTCTTATTATATTTCATACAAGAATTTTTAATCAAGAAAGTTTTGAAGTCTCTATTCTTTAAACAATTATTTTTGATAAATTGTTTAAAAGAGAATTTTTTTTTGGGTGGACAAAATAAGTTGTAGAAAACAAGAATAGAGTGGATGTTGGCACCTTGTATTAAGAGACTAAACCGACCTTATAGGTAAGAACAAGTCATAAACCCGATGGAGAAAATAGTTGTCCATATCTACTCCCGTTTTTGTGATTGGAAAAAAATGATAAATTACATTTTTTTTTAAATGTCATGTTTTTATGGTTTGGCAAAAAAACTTTTCAGGAGGAAAATAAAGTTTTAAGGCTTTTAATTTTTGGAAGGAAATTTAAATGAAAAAGAGCCAAACCATGTTTCAAAAGTATGGAGTAGGTAAGGATTAGTGCCTAGGGAAGACGGGAAAATTTTTGAGGCTATAAAGTAAATAGCGAGATTTATCTTGGAATAATAGTGAGTTCCCGTAGAATGCATAAGCATTGGAAAGCCTAGGATGTTGCTTGAAATAATTATTGGTACACAGCTAGGACTAGTGGCGACTACTAGATAGAAAAGGGGCAAGTAAGTGTTTAGACCATGTTACTAATTTTCAGGTTAGGGGCGAAACCTGTTACTACACTCTTACTGGGATCGTTCCATTATTTTGTTCTTGTTAGGTGGTTAGGGTAGCACCTAAACCTTATGTGGATCCCATTGTTGGGCTTTTCTGGAGAGGGCATGGTCCCGAGATTCTTGGCCCTTAATAATAGCAGTGTACGGTGGTTGTTCTCCTGTTTTAGTTGGGAGACTAGAAGCTTATTTAAATTTAAACTAAGATCAGATAATTAAATAATCCAAGAAGAGAAAAGGTACTACTGAAAAGGAAACGGAAAATTCAGTAAAGCAACAAAAATGGAAAAAGATGGATAAGAATAAAAATTTCCATGATAAGATGAAGAGAAAACCAGTAACAAAAGAAAATTTTCTTATGTGGGTTGTGCATGGATAGGAAAATAGGAAATCTTTATAAATAGTTTCATAAAATCCATGTACGGTTAGAAACAGGTTGGAAAAGAAAAGCGGAAGATGCAGATTTTTCCGTTTTTCACTGTTTTGTAACAAAAGAAATTGAATTTAGAAAATTAGTTTTTTATGAAATTCGAAAAATAAAGGTTGTTGGTAGGAATATGGATGCAACAATTGGATGAACTATGCTCTTACTCAGTAAGAGTGTAGGAGAATTTGAATGAAAAAGCTTTTTGATTTTCAAAATATTGCATTCATATAGAGCTGCCAGTATATTTAGGATGTGAGCATCATATTTTAAAAGGATTTTTGAAAAACTTACATACACGTAGGAGGTATTGCTTAGGAAAGCCTGCATTGTTATATTGTACTTCACTTTGCACAAGTGCACAATGTTTGCAAAAATCGGATGCACACATGATGGATGTATATTATGCGAGGGTTTAATTTATTTTACCCTTATCGAACTTCGGGGATGAAATTTCCTAAGGGTGGAAGAATGTGACACCCGTATTTTCAGTGTAAGATAATAAAATAATAATAACTTAATGAAATATTCAAAATTAAGTAAAATGGACTGCGCTGTTGCGTCCATCTTGAAATTCTGGTCAAGATAGACACCTGGTTTGCGTAAATCGGACACCATATCAAAAAGTGATGAGCATTAGAAGTTTGTATACATACAAGAAGCTTATATGTATATATATTAAATAAATATATCCAGAAAATTCGAAAATCTGTTCAAAAGTAAAAAAACGTGGGTGGGAAAGTTTGGAGGGAAAACGGACCGTTGGGGGTCGACCTAGTGGTCGACCCACCAACAGGGGGGTCGACCTAGGGGTCGACCCTCCCGCGAGTCTGGAACCTTCTTTTCTGAGATGGACGATTCTGGTGTTTTATCCTTTGATCTGAGGGTCCTGGTTCCTCCGCTACTCCTATAAATAAGACCCTAGGCCTAAGCCCAAATCTCATAATTCGGCGGCTACACTAGAGCTCCGCCATTGCTCCCCTCTCTCTCTCCCCTTAAACATATTCAAAAATTTAGATTTTTAAATTAGAAAATCTTAAATTAAGATCTGGAGGGAAGAGATTGGTGTTTTTATTAAAAGGTGTTCAGAATTACGTGAAAAGCAAGATAATGTCCCAGATCTAATCTATTCATATTCTTCCTATTTTCTATCCCTTCTCTCTTAATGAAAATAGTCGATCCATGTTATTAGGTTTCAAATCAAATTAAAGGGGAAAGGAAAGCGATGGATGATAGAACGGATCAGATCCAAAATTTGGGAAAGTATGAAAGGTGAGTGGGTTTAAACTATAGCCTTTAGATGATGTTATAACTATCGTTTAGCATTCCCCTTTTTATAAATTGGGAAATTACCAGTTTAATTATAAATTGCTGTTATAACAAGTTGAGACATTAATATGAATAGATCAGGAAATTCATATGTTGAATCTATTAAATTGGGGGAATGATTAGCATGGTATAATGTCAAATTGTTAATATGAATATTTCATATATTGAAGCAGCCGAAATGTTGGAATGTTTACATGTTATGATACTAATTTGGACATGTGGGAAAAATTCGTATATTGGATTTGTTGGAGTGCAAAGAAGTTTACATGTAAATTTGTCCCAATTATATATAGAGAATAATTGGAGTAAGTATATGACTATATGGATTCATGTTAACATAGAATCGAATAAATATGGGTTTTGGGTATCGACCAAATTATGTTTAAAGATCTTAAATTGGATCATAAGTAAAGAAAAATGATTTGGGCGAAAATGGGATCATATGTAAAATATGAATTGGCATAATTTCAATAATATGAATTTAGACATATAATCAATCATGAATATAATTGGTAAATGGGCATTAACACCTATAAAGGCATAGGTTTAAATAATTTATTAATAAAAAATGCCTATGATTACAATTAGAAATTTAATTGCGCTTATGACACAAGGTTAGGTTGCATTAGTGGTTTAAGTTTGCCTGGACCTGACCGGCATATCCAGCACCCACTAATGTTGAACCTAATGTGAGAGGTCTAAGTGCGCAAATATGAGATAAGCTATGACACGAGGTTAGGTCGAACCTGCGGAAGAAGTCTGCCCAGACCCGACCAGTATATCTAGCATCCACAAGTTGTAGGCCTAATGTACGGGGGATCTAGCCCATTATAAACCATAAACTAATGAATTAGGCTACTTAACCTAATCTAATCCATAGGGATTGTATGAATATGAACTAAAGTTAGGGCTAAGTAAACATTGATTGGACAGTAAGCAGACTAGACAAATCTAAAGGGGTGGGTAATATTTACATATAGGCCAACAAACATAGCCCAATAAGGTTATGTAATTAAAGATACCTAGTGGTATACATAACCGGAAGACATAATAAAGTTATGTAATTAAAGACACCTTTTAGGGTAAGCATAACTTGTAAAAATGATAATCCCCTACTATAAATAAATGACACTAATGAAAATGATGTATAATAGGTAGACTTGTCCAAGGGACAAGTGAAGATTATAACTTAGGTTAAAATAAACTAATAAGGAAATGGGAAAACTGGCAAAATGAGATAAGGGACACGTAATTGTAAATTAAGTAATCAGTAAATGGGGAAAGCCATAAACCAGTTGAGAAAAGGGGGAAAATATATGCAACATAGAAAGTTGAACTTAATTATAAATTAAGTAATCCATAAACTTGGAGGTCTAAAACCCGTTGAAAAGAATGACATGTTCAGACTTGTCCTAGGGACAAGGGGAAATTATAACATAGGTTATAATAAATGGGTAGAGAAACTTATTAATGGGCCTTAGTTAATAGAACTAAGTTAATAAGTAAACAACGACAAGTAGTTTTGACGATGTAAAGTGTAATTATGATTAAATGAGAAAGGATGAGGAAAACTTATGAAATAAAATAAGTTATACTTAATCATAAATGGTAAGTGACATGTTAATTGGAAAACATGTGAATTGAGAAACATTTAATTACATATTAAGTAAAACATGTTAGTATAAGGATGAAATAAAACAAGAATATATAAGAGATTGTGGATTACTGACCTTGGGCCACAATTTAGAGAATAACATGTTGCGGGGTTGTTAATAAACTTAAATGGGTTAAGTTATATGACTGAAATTAATAAGCAAGAGAAACTTGGTAATTTGAATAAGAATTCAATATGAAAGGGAATAACCAAGTTAAAAGGAAACCTAATGATGTAAGGCAAGCGCGTAAAAGAATGTTTAGATGTAGGGTCTAACAACATATTAAAGTGAGGCACTTGGACCAGTCCGTATGTTTGAGGGTGAATAACCCAACATGGTAGATCATCAAGGTGTTATAGGGCACGAGAGGTAGTGCACATTCATATGATTGTTCTGACGACTCCGAACGACTGGAAGGTGAAGCACGCGGCTTCCTGAGGTACGTAGGTGCTCCTAGAAGTCCTCTGTGCGGCGACACATGTCTTAGGCTGTGCCCGAGAGGTTGGGTTTGCGTGTAACTACTAGATGGGTGGGCCTTGACTGCAGATGTAGCTATGCAGTCAGAATGTTGTGATGAGGTGACACCAGGGTGGTTCGGCGGTTGCCTCACGAGGAGGCAGAGGGACAGGATCAACAAGGATAGTAAATCGTCGGACTCCCATCATCGGCAACCAGTGGGATGCGGAAACACTCGAGCTAAACCCAAGATACCATTTCACCCGTCACTATCGGGGTAAGGGGTTGAGGGGAGATGCCACATTAGATTGTTTGTGTAGTGCCAATCGCTTAGCTCTGGTAGGGTAACAACCCGGAAAATCAGAACCAAATTAAAATTTTTATTTTGGCAATTTTAATGGATTTTGGACATTTAAAATGATTAATTTTAAATAACAACGATTTAAAATTTATTTTAATCGAAGTTAAAATGAATAAATTTATTTTAATTACAAAACGAGCTTGAAATAGCGTGGTAGTTTGAAAATTCGATTTCTAATTTCAAATGAATATACAGCATTCAATTTAAATCAGAATTGGACAAAATAAGAAATATTTGAATCTATGTAACAATATCTTTCTAACAAATGTGAAAAATCAAGATTTCACTTTTTATACTGAAAGATTTGTCCAGTTTAAAATTTAGAATAGTCGCCATGGAATTTATAAATATATGTATATATAAAGCCCTTAAAAATAGCCAATTTGCAAATGATCTCTGTTTTCAACGAAACTACTTTTTTTGGATTCGAAATGTCAAATTATTGCTATATTACAATTTTCATAATTTTTGGAATTAATATGTGAGCGTGGTAAAAGAAAACATGTTATGTCAATTTCAGTTGAATTGGATCGACCAGAAAATGGCCATTTTTCATACGGTCTCCAAATTCAACAAAATTAGTTTTTTTTAGGACAGTATCGTCAAAACATAGCTAGATTTATTTTTCTGGAATTTTTGGAGTTAGTATATGGCCCCAGAAAATTAAAATGTACGTTTAAATTCAATATATATTGATTTATATTTTAATTTTAAGAAAAACTAATCGAAATGATATAATGGGCTTATGAAATTGTGTCTGGAATGGGGGTATTTAGGTAGGGGTGACAGTCGTTGGGCTGATTTGGAGTTCAGACGAAAATGAATAAATTAGAGAATTAAAATGTTATTTAATATTATTATAAATATCAGTCAAAGGGGGTCAAAAACCCTAGCCTCCTTCCAATTCGATCTGTCGTTGTCAGTTCCTTTTTAGGGTTAAAAAAATTCAATTCTTTTTCAATTCTTTTCTCTTAATCCCCTTAATTAAATTCGAAACTCCAAGAACAAAATTTGTTGATCTTTCTGAGATCTTTGAATTGAACGGCGGTGATCTTTTTTGTGCTCTTATCTGGGGCAAATTGCGGTTTAAAGTGGGTATGTTCGATCGAGATTTCTGGCTTAGGAGGGGTCTCGAGTGGGCCAACGATGGAGGATCTGGTCATGGCCAACCTCGTGGTGGCCGCCAATCGATCTCAAGCGGTAGGATTTTGGCGCGATGGACGGAAATCAAAACCGACGGATGGGTTCCAACGAATATGGGTTCCAGAATTAGAAAAGGAAGAAAAATGTGGCTTTATTTTGTTATTAAGGGTAAAGAGGATTTTAGTTATAATTAATTATATTTTAATTATCATAAATTGTAATTAACATGTAAACAGCCATAACTTGTTCGTTTGACGTCAGAATTCGACGATTCAAGTTGCGTTGGATTCGCAGCGACGAACACTACTTTTCAGAACTAACCAGAATCAAAATGGAGCAAATTAGAATTTCGGGCAAATTCAAAACCGAATAGAACAAAAATTCAAAAATAAAAGAATGGAGGAGTGGAAACGAATGTGAGAACACTTTCTCGCGCAATTTATTTACAGTTAAATATATACTAGGACGCAGACGGTGCTGAGCAGCACCCGACACCTTTGATTGTACAAACCATGACTATTTGTTTGGATTGAATGGAATATGTTGTGTTGATTAAATGAATGAACTGTATGAAATATTCATGTGTTGAATAAAATATTTGAATAATAAAAATATCATTTTTATTGTATAAATGAACTGTGTGAAATATTCATGTGTTGAATAAAATATTTGAATAATAAAAATATCATTTTTAGTGTATAAATGAACTATATAAAATACTCATGTGTTGAAATAAATATTTTATCATTAAAAATATAATTTTTGACGTGTATATGAATGAAAATAAATATTCATTTACAAATTGGACGTTTTGTTTATGTACACTCATTTGACTAATACTGATTGGGACGATATGTTTTACACATCTCCCAACTGCACAAATAAAATCTGTGTGTTTTGATTTAAACCCCACACGGGTATTGGGATGATATTTGACATACACTAATCCCAATTGTTTAGTTATATGTCAATCGATTAGTTGACAGACTGTTATAAGCATTAATTATTTATATTTGATGCTCATACAGTTATGTAGTTCACTCTGGCTGATGGTTGATTGTGCATCATTATTATTGCATACATGTGTTGTATGAAATCCATATAAATAACATTATATAGTAATTGACTGTGTCTGATCCCAATTCAGAATGAACGAATATTTTAAATAACGAATAATTTAAAATAACGAATATTTTAAAATAATATTCTATAAAGGATTAAAATATGATTTTGATGTTCGATTTTGGAAGGACACGAAAATATTGAAATATATGAAGATGTATTGATTAGATTTACGCCATTTTGACGCAAACGATATTTATATCAATTTTATTCATTTTTATAATGGATATCAAAAAGGAAACTGTTTCAAAATCTGATATTTTGAAAATATTATCATTTATATATTAATGATATGGAATATTCAATTTTGATTTAATATTGAAAATGAAGTTGAAATCGTTTTTAAAATGAATTTAAAACGATTTATAAAATACGTTTTAAATGGAAATCGACGAAATATATATAATATATATATATATATTATATTATATGGCCTGAATAGAACGCGCCTTACCGCGGCCTTTCACAAATTTCGACCACTGACTTCGAATTAACATTACGGGAGATCCGACCGTCGGATTCTCCAAAAAACTGGAACCGTTGGGTTCGTATCGAAAAGAGATTTCCAGCGAATATAAGAGATTTTAAATCTAACTGTAACACCCCGCATTTTTAATGAAATTAATAATGTGGAAATACGTGTATATATTATATACGAAGATATATTTAAGAGAAAAATCAAATAATGACAATAAATATTTCATGTAATAAGTTCATGCAGTGAAATGAAGGAAAAAATTAAGTGCAATACATGAAATGTAAAGAAACGCATGTGAACAATTAATTAAAAAAAGAAATAAAAAAATTTGAAGAGCTTCAGGAATTTGATTACGAAATTAGCGTCATTGCGTTCGTGGCGCTTTTCTAGTCAATGTAGACCTATGGTTTGCAGAAAACCTATTTAGGATGAAAAAGATATCTTTAAATTAAATATTGTAGCAAAACATGAAAAAGAGAAATGAGAAAAGAATAATGTTTATCATTGTTCTAAGGTTTGTAAACAAAAGACTTAGTAGCTCATTTGGTTAGAACATGTGACTTGCATAAAAGAGGTACAAAGTTCGATCCTTGCCAGTGTCATATTTTTGTTTTAGGGGAATGACTAAAAAGTGGCTTAGTGTGAACGCAGTTCAAAGAGTGGTTTTGTAACAACCCGGAAAATCTGGGCCAGTTTAAAATTTTTATTTTGGCAATTTTAGCGAATTTTGATTATTTAAAATGAATTATTTTAAATAATATCGACGAAAATTTATTTTGAATATAATTAGAACGTATATATTATATACGTCGTCGTTAGAATATATAATAATTATATATAATTATAAAAGGAATTGAAAATGGCGCGGTAGTTCGAGAATTCGATTTCTAATTTCAAATGAATATACAGAATTCAATATAAGTCAGAATTGAATGAAACAAGAAATATTTGAATCTGTATAACGATATCTTTCCAACGAAGTTAACAAACTGAGATTTCACTTTTTAAATGATAAGATATGTCCAGTTGAAAATTCTGAATAGTCGCTTTGGAATTCAGGCCCTTAAAAATGGGAATTTTGCAAACAACCTCGGATTTCGACGAAACCAGTTTTGTTGGGTCCGTGATGTAAAGTTATTGCTAGGTTTCAAATTTCATAATTTTTCGAATCAATATGTGAGTGTGGCAAAGGAAAACGCGTTTGACCAGTTTCAGTTGATTTTAATCGACTGGAAATTGGCCATTTTTCCAACGGTCTCAGAATTCGACGAAACTAGTTTTGTTAGGACCGTATCGTCAATACGAAGCTAGAAAATATTTTTTGGGAATTTCTAGAGTTAATATGTGACCTCGGTAATTCGAAATGTACGTTTAGAATTCAATAAAGTGATTTAAATGTAAATTTAACGGAAACTGATTGTAACAGCCGAATCAGCTGACGATACATATCCCATTGTGTTCGGAATGGGGGTTAAACGCTATGGACGACAGGTGGTGGGCCTCGTTTTGATGACGTATGTAAAAGTCAACTTTCAAAAATAATAAAATAATAAATAAAGAAAACCCCCTTATCTCCTTTGCCCCCCCCCCCCCCCCGTCCAAATTCATTCAACAGAAAGAAAGAAAAAAAAAAACCTGCTTGCCCCAAATTCCCATCGCCACCTCCGATTACCCATCGTCGGACCTCGCCAGACCCGCTGCCTCTCCTCCGACGATCTAACCTCCTCCTCCCCCTTCCGTTTCTGCTCCTCCGCCCTCTTCTAATGAACCCGAGCCCCAAGCCGACGCCACCTGAATCGAACCCCCCTCCTCCTCTCGCCGCACCTCCCCTCCAACTCTGGCGAGCAGCAGCGCTATTCCCCCCTCTCCTTCCGTTCAACGATGGCCAGGTAGTTTCCTTTTTTTTTAACTATTTTGCTTTTTCCTTTGTTATTTTTATTTCCTATTTATATATAAAGAATATAATTTATTTATATATATAGCTTAGTAAAAAGTTTTCAGATTTTTCACCATATAAAAATTTGATTTTTTTATATGTAGGAATAGCGAATAAAATTTGGATTTTTATATATATCAATGCAAGATAAAAATAAGATTTTTATTTAGGTAGTAGTAAAATAAAGATTCGATTTTTGAAACTGGAAAGATTTGTTTTTTCTAAATAAAGAGATATGATTTTAGTTTAGAAAAGTTGAGAGTTTAATTTATGAAAAGATTTCATTTTTATACATAGAAAAAGGTTTCATTTTTAAAACAATGAAAAGGTTTCATTTTTAAAACAATGAAAAGGTTGGATCTTTAAGATTAAAACGGTGAGATTTTATAAATAGGTAAAGGTGAGATTTTTTATCTATAAAAAGATACGATTTTTACTTCTAAAAATATGATTTTTATATATTGAACTTCGATAGAAAAATAGAATTTTTATATATTGAACTTCGATAGAAAAATAGAATTTTTATATATTGAACTTCGATAGAAAAATAGAATTTTTATATATTGAACTTCGAAGTAAAAATTCGATTTTTATATATAGAATAGAAAAGCAAAAATTCGATTTTTAAATATTGAATAGCAAAGTAAAAATTCGATGTTTACATATGTAGAGAATACGGGCGAAGAAAGTGATAAGAGACGAGAACAGTGAAGATTTTCTGCATTGGAAGTGCCGTGGAGCTGGATAGCTATAAGTGAGAACTTCTCACTCAAATTCTATTTTTCTAGTTATATATATATATACTAGGATGCAGACGGTGCTTATTAGAAGCACCCGACACCCGTCCACATACCATGGACTTGTTTGTTTGGTTGTGTAGTTGGTTAGATTATTTGATTTGGATTTGATTGATTGGTTGAATTGGAAATTGATTAAAATTGATATGTGAATGGCGTGGGCCTTCACTAGACCGGGGATAAGGCTAGGCCTTGTCCCGTTTCTAGTATCGTGCCGTTATGCCGCCGAAATTTTCTAAAATGTGTTGGAAAATAAAAATATCATTTTATTGTGTAAATGAATTGAATAGAAATTCATAGGTTGAAATAAAATGTTATGTCGTTAAAAATATAATTTTTAACGTGAATTTGAGTAAATAAATATTCATTTACAAACCAAACGGTTTGTTTATGTACACTTATTTGAATGACATTGATTGGGACGATGAATTTTACACATCGCCCAACAGCACAAATAAAATATGTGTTTGATTGTTTGAAACCCCACACGGGTGTTGGGATGAAATTTGAAGTTCACTCATCCTGATTGATTAAATATGTCAATCGATTGATTGACAGGCTGTTATAAGCATTAGATATCTATATTTGATGCTTATACAGTGTAGTGCACTTTGGTTGATGGTTGATTATTTATCGTTGCTATTATATACATGTGTTGTATGAAAATCCATATAATTAACTTTATATGGTAATTGATTGGGCCTCATTCCAATCGTGAAAATAAAGAATATTTTGATAATAACAAAGATTTTGATAATAGAAATATTTGAAATAGCATATTTGAAAATAGAAATATGTGAAGCCGTGATGATTAGATTGACGCCATTTTGACGTGAACGATATTTATATCGATTGAAAACGATTTCGAAATGAATTGAATTCAAAACGATTTCGAAATGAATTGAATTGAAAACGATTTCGAAATGAATTGAATTGAAAACGATTTCGAAATGAATTGAATTGAAAACGATTTCGAAATGAATTGAATTGAAAACGATTTCGAAATGAATTGAATTGAAAACGATTTCGAAATGAATTGAATTGAAAACGATTTCGAAATGAATTGAATTGAAAACGATTTCGAAATGAATTGAAAACTATTTCGAAATGAATTGAATTGAAAACGATTTCGAAATGAATTGAATTGAAAACGATTTCGAAATGAATTGAAAACGATTTCGAAATGAATTGAAAACGATTTCGAAATGAATTGAAAACGATTTCGAAATGAATTGAATTGAAAACGATTTCGAAATGAATTGAATTGAAAACGATTTCGAAATGAATTGAAAACGATTTCGAAATGAATTGAAAACGATTTCGAAATGAATTGAATTGAAAACGATTTCGAAATGAATTGAATTGAAAACGATTTCGAAATGAATTGAATTGAAAACGATTTCGAAATGAATTGAATTGAAAACGATTTCGAAATGAATTGAATTGAAAACGATTTCGAAATGAATTGAATTGAAAACGATTTCGAAATGAATTGAATTGAAAACGAATTCAAATTGAATTGAAAGTGAAGTGAAATGAATTCAAATTGAATTGAAATTTGAATTGAATAGAAGTGGATTTTAAAACGAATTTATAAAGAAGAATTCAATTTTGATTCGAATTGAAACGGAAGTTGAAAATGCTTTTGAAACGAATTTAAAACTATTTATATAATTCGTTTTAAATAGAAATCGACGAAGTATATATTATATATATTATATATATATAATATAATGGCCTGAATAGAACGCGCCGCGCCGCAGCAGTTCGCGAATTTCGACCATTGACTTCGAATGGACATTACGGGAGATCCGACCGTCGGATTCTCCTAAAACCGGAACCGTTGGGTTCGTATCGAAAAGAGCTTTCTAGCGAATGTTAGAAATTTGAAATCTAACGGTTGGATTTGGAACTATGTCCAAATCAAATTTGAAAAAGGTCGCTGTAAGTGCAGTTCGATGGCCGTTGATGGAAATCGACTGTACGGGCCTTGATAAAATTATTAAAAATAGTCATAATTTGTGTAAAATCATAAGAAATGATTTGTGAAGAATTGGGATGAAAAACTCCATATTTGAAAAGATAAAAATAGATTTTTTTATCGAAATGAACTAGTTTTGAACTAGAATTATAATTCTATTTATTTTTAAATAAATAAATTGAATTTGAAAAGGGTTTTGAAAATAACCAGAATTTCCAATGATTGTATTGGAGTGGATTTGAATCGAAATTGTCTTCGGAATATTTCGATGTTGGAATTCGTGATTATACAGGTGTGGTTATGGAAATTTGAAAGATATATATTTATATCGTTATTTCCAATACGACATTTGTTAGTCGTAGAATTCGATATTGAATATAAGCCGATATATTTTCTATTCAGAGCCTTGTATTGAATATCGAATGTGATTTGGGTTTGTCGTGAATGGTGTCTTCACTAACACTGTTCTTGAACCCAGTTGAGAAAAGATTAAATCTTTTTATTTAGATGTAATAAAGTGTACCAATTAAATAATATTTAATTGGAATTGAATTGATATTGATTTTTGGGTTTATCGTGGACAGTGTTTTAAATAACACTCGTTCTTTAACCCGATAATTAATGTGATGTGATTTTGGGTTTATCGTGAACCGTGTTTTAAATGACACTGATTCTTTAAACCAGTCGCAGATTAAAACTAAGTAGAGTTTTAATGAATCTTTAATTAGATTGAAATGATCGAGAATGGAGTATCACCAGTTTTGCTCCAGGCGATAGTTAAATCTTTAATTAGATTTGAACGTGAAATGGTAATTGAATTTACCGATAACACCGTGGTGTTAGATATGAAGTACTACTAGTTTTACTTCATGGGATGAATAGGTTGGGATTGGGAAATTAAAACAAATGATTACTTCGGTAAGGTTCGCTAATCCCGACTAGTTTTGAATTGATATTCAAAAATAGATTAAAGAATAAATTCAAGAAATTTATCTTGGATAAAATTAATGGGAACCTTTCCCTATGAATGTGAAATCAGAAACTAACTGTCGGTTAGCTAAGCAGAATGGTTTTCTGGATATTGATCTGATGTTGGTTTCGGCCTTCGGGGTTAATATTTGGGGAATTATTCTCTTGATTAATTTACGGTTAGTGACTGATGAATTGGAATGAGGCGTATGTTGTGTTTGTGTAGCACTTATTTAAAGTATACGCGAGTTATTCGGAAAGACCGGGTTTATCCCATTCTGAATAACTGATACGACGATAAGTCGAAGATGAAGACGATGGTCGAAGACCGGAAGTCTTCACGTCGTTTGGGTGATAACTGATGATCTTGATTGGGCTGTACACCCAAGAAGATGGAAACAGTTGGTGATCGTCCAGACGTACTTGGAGATCGATGGATATGCGAGGTACTAGGTGCCTCCGGTTTCGTTCAGACCCAGAACGGACTTGTAAATGGACTGTGTGTCTGACATTGGATTTTAGTCCGTGTGATTGATCTCCATTAAATATATATCTGTTTGGCGGCGGGGAATTTATTCTCTTGCTTAACGCCCTTCTCTGAGACGTACGAGCTCAGGGGTTATATATTGATGGATATCAAACGCATGGAGTGAATTGCCTGTGTGGCATGCCTAAGTGGCAATTGATCGAGGCTTCTGTTGAAAAGCAAAGTCTTGTGGTGATGATCAAAGCAAGGCCTTTGTGGCGTAGCTTTGTGTAACGTTTGATTCGCGAGTTTCACACCCGGTATGAACCCAAAACGGGAGACGGACCTCAGGGAGGACTTGCGTTTCTTTCTAGCTAGAAGTGGCGTCAGTGGTTTTACACGCCCTGACGAGTTTGACTTATGTTGTTGTTGCTGTTGCGAGGCGCCTCGGATTGATCGGTCGTTCTCGAACCGATGGAGTCATTTAGTTGGCTCATTTACACCCCATAGGGTGGGGAAACGTAGTGTTCAGGCATTTTAATCCACATCGGTGGACGGCCCTGTCGCTCCAAGGGCCCACCTGAGTCTGGGTCCTGTGGCTCGGGCTAGAGAGTCACAAATCGGTTGAGGACTATCTTTTGCCTCGGTTCATAGACGGAAATCCAATTTCCAAATACGTGACTTTGCGGTTTTATTTGTAGAGCCTAGTATGGCGACATAGTGGGATGGGGCGCTCATGCCGCCTATGATTGATACTTATGATTTGAAGTGTTTTATACACTATGCACTTATAGTAGTATCAAATGATTTGTTTTAAACGTATCAAGCATTCTTTGGCTGTTATAAGGGAAAACCCTATCCTCGGCTGCGTTGCATTGTGTGATGGGACCTGGGTCTTATAACAGCTTCATTCTTCTTTATTTAGCATTGCGCTGTTGTTTTATGCACTGGTATTCTTGGGAGGAAACCCGTTCCGTGTTATACGGCGTGGTCCCTTGATTTACCTAATGATTTAAAATAAAGATTAATAACTGTTTTAGTTCTCACACCAGTCACATGACTGACCTGGAGTTTATTGTTTTAACCTAAACTCTGGGTGCCCCTATTTTGACACGGGCAGCTAGTAGTTTTGGTTTTGCAGATTTATATTCACAGGATCCTGGTTTACAGCTGGAACGATATCCGGAAAGCTTTGTATCCGTATATCTCATTCTAGTTGTGTATTGTATTATTTTCCGCTGATATGTATTTAAATGTAATTTAAATCTCCGATATTTCTGTGTAATATTCTTTTATACTCTGTATATTCTTGTAATCTGATGCATTGTTGTAATATACAATGAAATGTTCTTCTGTATGCGTTCTGTTTTGTCCTGTTCTCAAACGATAGGGCGTTTCGAACGGCCTGAATCGGTTTAGCGACTGGTTCGGACCGAGCGAAATTCCTTCTCGTCACAGTTGGTATCAGAGCTTTGGTTTACAAAGCTAGAGAACAAGGCACATTAGAACCATACGAAAGAATTCATCAGAAATTGGATTAGTAATATCCAATGAGAATGACTCGTTAGAGATAGGATCAGTAGTATCCTAGAACGAGTGTGAAGAGTATATTTTTGAAAATGAAAACAAATTTTTGTTTTGAAAATCTAAACCACTTAATCGTATTAGATTATTTATTTATATTGATTAGGACAGTCCAATATATAAAGATTTTGCGTATGCGCCTAGCTAGCGTCTATTCGAAATTTTAATATACTGGATAGATATAGAATCATACCCTAGTGGCCCGAAGATGATTCTGATGATTGACTAGTCGTCATTAGTATTCATGTTCGAGTAACGAAGGTGTGATATCTATATATTTCCTATTGACTGGTGTGAGAACCAAAATTAGATAGGGCCTATTGTTGTGATTTGGCATCAAAAACCTGATTTTTGTATATGTATCAAAATTATGAATTTGAAACTCTAATTCACTAATTGATTGATGTTTGTGTTGTATGTTTATTTGTTTGATAATTTTTAGCCTTTTAGCCTAATTAAATCAAATATTGAACTGTATTGAAAATTGGTCGCATTTGCTTGCATATACATGTATACATTGAACAGGTCATAGCAAGGAGGCTAGAGCAGAGAATAAAATTTGTTTGCCCGACAAATAGGTACATGTTTACTACATAATTTCCTGTTTTGTTTGGGTGATGATGATTTTGTGAGCCTATTGGCTAGCCGCTTGGCTTTTTCTTTTTCTTTTTGAGATCTGAAGGACCGGGGAAGCTATTTGAAATTCCCCGATGCTCCCGGTGCAGGGGAGGTTATGGCGAAATTTTTCGAAAATTTAGGGTGTTAGCCAAATTTTTGAAATTTTGAAAATTCTCAGAAACTGAAAGGTTGGAGAATGAAAGCCAGATCGAGCGTAGAGTTAATTAATCAAACCACTTTCGACATTGTTCCTTTTCGGGGACGAAAAGTTTTAAGTGGGGGAGATTGTAACAACCCGGAAAATCTGGGCCAGTTTAAAATTTTTATTTTGGCAATTTTAGCGAATTTTGATTATTTAAAATGAATTATTTTAAATAATATCGACGAAAATTTATTTTGAATATAATTAGAACGTATATATTATATACGTCGTCGTTAGAATATATAATAATTATATATAATTATAAAAGGAATTGAAAATGGCGCGGTAGTTCGAGAATTCGATTTCTAATTTCAAATGAATATACAGAATTCAATATAAGTCAGAATTGAATGAAACAAGAAATATTTGAATCTGTATAACGATATCTTTCCAACGAAGTTAACAAACTGAGATTTCACTTTTTAAATGATAAGATATGTCCAGTTGAAAATTCTGAATAGTCGCTATGGAATTCAGGCCCTTAAAAATGGGAATTTTGCAAACAACCTCGGATTTCGACGAAACCAGTTTTGTTGGGTCCGTGATGTAAAGTTATTGCTAGGTTTCAAATTTCATAATTTTTCGAATCAATATGTGAGTGTGGCAAAGGAAAACGCGTTTGACCAGTTTCAGTTGATTTTAATCGACTGGAAATTGGCCATTTTTCCAACGGTCTCAGAATTCGACGAAACTAGTTTTGTTAGGACCGTATCGTCAATACGAAGCTAGAAAATATTTTTTGGGAATTTCTAGAGTTAATATGTGACCTCGGTAATTCGAAATGTACGTTTAGAATTCAATAAAGTGATTTAAATGTAAATTTAACGGAAACTGATTGTAACAGCCGAATCAGCTGACGATACATATCCCATTGTGTTCGGAATGGGGGTTAAACGCTATGGACGACAGGTGGTGGGCCTCGTTTTGATGACGTATGTAAAAGTCAACTTTCAAAAATAATAAAATAATAAAATAATAAATAAATAAATAAATAAAAAAAAGAAAACCCCCTTATCTCCTTTGGCCCCCCCCCCCCCGTCCAAATTCATTCAACAGAAAGAAAGAAAAAAAAAAACCTGCTTGCCCCAAATTCCCATCGCCACCTCCGATTACCCATCGTCGGACCTCGCCGGACCCGCTGCCTCTCCTCCGACGATCTAACCTCCTCCTCCCCCTTCCGTTTCTGCTCCTCCGCCCTCTTCTAATGAACCTGAGCCCCAAGCCGACGCCACCTGAATCGAACCCCCCTCCTCCTCTCGCCGCACCTCCCCTCCAACTCTGGCGAGCAGCAGCGCTATTCCCCCCTCTCCTTCCGTTCAACGATGGCCAGGTAGTTTCCTTTTTTTTTAACTATTTTGCTTTTTCCATTGTTATTTTTATTTCCTATTTATATATAAAGAATATAATTTATTTATATATATAGCTTAGTAAAAAGTTTTCAGATTTTTCACCATATAAAAATTTGATTTTTTTTATATGTAGGAATAGCGAATAAAATTTGGATTTTTATATATATCAATGCAAGATAAAAATAAGATTTTTATTTAGGTAGTAGTAAAATAAAGATTCGATTTTTGAAACTGGAAAGATTTGTTTTTTCTAAATAAAGAGATATGATTTTAGTTTAGAAAAGTTGAGAGTTTAATTTATGAAAAGATTTCATTTTTATACATAGAAAAAGGTTTCATTTTTAAAACAATGAAAAGGTTTCATTTTTAAAACAATGAAAAGGTTGGATCTTTAAGATTAAAACGGTGAGATTTTATAAATAGGTAAAGGTGAGATTTTTTATCTATAAAAAGATACGATTTTTACTTCTAAAAATATGATTTTTATATATTGAACTTCGATAGAAAAATAGAATTTTTATATATTGAACTTCGATAGAAAAATAGAATTTTTATATATTGAACTTCGATAGAAAAATAGAATTTTTATATATTGAACTTCGATAGAAAAATAGAATTTTTATATATTGAACTTCGAAGTAAAAATTCGATTTTTATATATAGAATAGAAAAGCAAAAATTCGATTTTTAAATATTGAATAGCAAAGTAAAAATTCGATGTTTACATATGTAGAGAATACGGGCGAAGAAAGTGATAAGAGACGAGAACAGTGAAGATTTTCTGCATTGGAAGTGCCGTGGAGCTGGATAGCTATAAGTGAGAACTTCTCACTCAAATTCTATTTTTCTAGTTATATATATATATACTAGGATGCAGACGGTGCTTATTAGAAGCACCCAACACCCGTCCACATACCATGGACTTGTTTGTTTGGTTGTGTAGTTGGTTAGATTATTTGATTTGGATTTGATTGATTGGTTGAATTGGAAATTGATTAAAATTGATATGTGAATGGCGTGGGCCTTCACTAGACCGGGGATAAGGCTAGGCCTTGTCCCGTTTCTAGTATCGTGCCGTTATGCCGCCGAAATTTTCTAAAATGTGTTGGAAAATAAAAATATCATTTTATTGTGTAAATGAATTGAATAGAAATTCATAGGTTGAAATAAAATGTTATGTCGTTAAAAATATAATTTTTAACGTGAATGTGAGTAAATAAATATTCATTTACAAACCAAACGGTTTGTTTATGTACACTTATTTGAATGACATTGATTGGGACGATGAATTTTACACATCGCCCAACAGCACAAATAAAATATGTGTTTGATTGTTTGAAACCCCACACGGGTGTTGGGATGAAATTTGAAGTTCACTCATCCTGATTGATTAAATATGTCAATCGATTGATTGACAGGCTGTTATAAGCATTAGATATCTATATTTGATGCTTATACAGTGTAGTGCACTTTGGTTGATGGTTGATTATTTATCGTTGCTATTATATACATGTGTTGTATGAAAATCCATATAATTAACTTTATATGGTAATTGATTGGGCCTCATTCCAATCGTGAAAATAAAGAATATTTTGATAATAACAAAGATTTTGATAATAGAAATATTTGAAATAGCATATTTGAAAATAGAAATATGTGAAGCCGTGATGATTAGATTGACGCCATTTTGACGTGAACGATATTTATATCGATTGAAAACGATTTCGAAATGAATTGAATTGAAAACGATTTCGAAATGAATTGAATTGAAAACGATTTCGAAATGAATTGAATTGAAAACGATTTCGAAATGAATTGAATTGAAAACGATTTCGAAATGAATTGAATTGAAAACGATTTCGAAATGAATTGAATTGAAAACGATTTCGAAATGAATTGAATTGAAAACGATTTCGAAATGAATTGAATTGAAAACGATTTAGAAATGAATTGAATTGAAAACGATTTCGAAATGAATTGAATTGAAAACGATTTCGAAATGAATTGAAAACGATTTCGAAATGAATTGAATTGAAAACGATTTCGAAATGAATTGAATTGAAAACGATTTCGAAATGATTGAAAACGATTTCGAAATGAATTGAAAACGATTTCGAAATGAATTGAAAACGATTTCGAAATGAATTGAATTGAAAACGATTTCGAAATGAATTGAATTGAAAACGATTTCGAAATGAATTGAAAACGATTTCGAAATGAATTGAAAACGATTTCGAAATGAATTGAATTGAAAACGATTTCGAAATGAATTGAATTGAAAACGATTTCGAAATGAATTGAATTGAAAACGATTTCGAAATGAATTGAATTGAAAACGATTTCGAAATGAATTGAATTGAAAACGATTTCGAAATGAATTGAATTGAAAACGATTTCGAAATGAATTGAATTGAAAACGAATTCAAATTGAATTGAAAGTGAAGTGAAATGAATTCAAATTGAATTGAAATTTGAATTGAATAGAAGTGGATTTTAAAACGAATTTATAAAGAAGAATTCAATTTTGATTCGAATTGAAATGGAAGTTGAAAATGCTTTTGAAACGAATTTAAAACTATTTACATAATTCGTTTTAAATAGAAATCGACGAAGTATATATTATATATATTATATATATAATATAATGGCCTGAATAGAACGCGCCGCGCCGCGGCAGTTCGCGAATTTCGACCATTGACTTCGAATGGACATTACGGGAGATCCGACCGTCGGATTCTCCTAAAACCGGAACTGTTGGGTTCGTATCGAAAAGAGCTTTCTAGCGAATGTTAGAAATTTGAAATCTAACGGTTGGATTTGGAACTATGTCCAAATCAAATTTGAAAAAGGTCGCTGTAAGTGCAGTTCGATGGCCGTTGATGGAAATCGACTGTACGGGCCTTGATAAAATTATTAAAAATAGTCATAATTTGTGTAAAATCATAAGAAATGATTTGTGAAGAATTGGGATGAAAAACTCCATATTTGAAAAGATAAAAATAGATTTTTTTATCGAAATGAACTAGTTTTGAACTAGAATTATAATTCTATTTATTTTTAAATAAATAAATTGAATTTGAAAAGGGTTTTGAAAATAACCAGAATTTCCAATGATTGTATTGGAGTGGATTTGAATCGAAATTGTCTTCGGAATATTTCGATGTTGGAATTCGTGATTATACAGGTGTGGTTATGGAAATTTGAAAGATATATATTTATATCGTTATTTCCAATACGACATTTGTTAGTCGTAGAATTCGATATTGAATATAAGCCGATAGCCTTGTATTGAATATCGAATGTGATTTGGGTTTGTCGTGAATGGTGTCTTCACTAACACTGTTCTTGAACCCAGTTGAGAAAAGATTAAATCTTTTTATTTAGATGTAATAAAGTGTACCAATTAAATAATATTTAATTGGAATTGAATTGATATTGATTTTTGGGTTTATCGTGGACATTGTTTTAAATAACACTCGTTCTTTAACCCGATAATTAATGTGATGTGATTTTGGGTTTATCGTGAACCGTGTTTTAAATGACACTGATTCTTTAAACCAGTCGCAGATTAAAACTAAGTAGAGTTTTAATGAATCTTTAATTAGATTGAAATGATCGAGAATGGAGTATCACCAGTTTTGCTCCAGGCGATAGTTAAATCTTTAATTAGATTTGAACGTGAAATGGTAATTGAATTTACCGATAACACCGTGGTGTTAGATATGAAGTACTACTAGTTTTACTTCATGGGATGAATAGGTTGGGATTGGGAAATTAAAACAAATGATTACTTCGGTAAGGTTCGCTAATCCCGACTAGTTTTGAATTGATATTCAAAAATAGATTAAAGAATAAATTCAAGAAATTTATCTTGGATAAAATTAATGGGAACCTTTCCCTATGAATGTGAAATCAGAAACTAACTGTCGGTTAGCTAAGCAGAATGGTTTTCTGGATATTGATCTGATGTTGGTTTCGGCCTTCGGGGTTAATATTTGGGGAATTATTCTCTTGATTAATTTACGGTTAGTGACTGATGAATTGGAATGAGGCGTATGTTGTGTTTGTGTAGCACTTATTTAAAGTATACGCGAGTTATTCGGAAAGACCGGGTTTATCCCATTCTGAATAACTGATACGACGATAAGTCGAAGATGAAGACGATGGTCGAAGACCGGAAGTCTTCACGTCGTTTGGGTGATAACTGATGATCTTGATTGGGCTGTACACCCAAGAAGATGGAAACAGTTGGTGATCGTCCAGACGTACTTGGAGATCGATGGATATGCGAGGTACTAGGTGCCTCCGGTTTCGTTCAGACCCAGAACGGACTTGTAAATGGACTGTGTGTCTGACATTGGATTTTAGTCCGTGTGATTGATCTCCATTAAATATATATCTGTTTGGCGGCGGGGAATTTATTCTCTTGCTTAACGCCCTTCTCTGAGACGTACGAGCTCAGGGGTTATATATTGATGGATATCAAACGCATGGAGTGAATTGCCTGTGTGGCATGCCTAAGTGGCAATTGATCGAGGCTTCTGTTGAAAAGCAAAGTCTTGTGGTGATGACCAAAGCAAGGCCTTTGTGGCGTAGCTTTGTGTAACGTTTGATTCGCGAGTTTCACACCCGGTATGAACCCAAAACGGGAGACGGACCTCAGGGAGGACTTGCGTTTCTTTCTAGCTAGAAGTGGCGTCAGTGGTTTTACACGCCCTGACGAGTTTGACTTATGTTGTTGTTGCTGTTGCGAGGCGCCTCGGATTGATCGGTCGTTCTCGAACCGATGGAGTCATTTAGTTGGCTCATTTACACCCCATAGGGTGGGGAAACGTAGTGTTCAGGCATTTTAATCCACATCGGTAGACCGGCCCTGTCGCTCCAAGGGCCCACCTGAGTCTGGGTCCTGTGGCTCGGGCTAGAGAGTCACGAATCGGTTGAGGACTATCTTTTGCCTCGGTTCATAGACGGAAATCCAATTTCCAAATACGTGACTTTGCGGTTTTATTTGTAGAGCCTAGTATGGCGACATAGTGGGATGGGGCGCTCATGCCGCCTATGATTGATACTTATGATTTGAAGTGTTTTATACACTATGCACTTATAGTAGTATCAAATGATTTGTTTTAAACGTATCAAGCATTCTTTGGCTGTTATAAGGGAAAACCCTATCCTCGGCTGCGTTGCATTGTGTGATGGGACCTGGGTCTTATAACAGCTTCATTCTTCTTTATTTAGCATTGCGCTGTTGTTTTATGCACTGGTATTCTTGGGAGGAAACCCGTTCCGTGTTATACGGCGTGGTCCCTTGATTTACCTAATGATTTAAAATAAAGATTAATAACTGTTTTAGTTCTCACACCAGTCACATGACTGACCTGGAGTTTATTGTTTTAACCTAAACTCTGGGTGCCCCTATTTTGACACGGGCAGCTAGTAGTTTTGGTTTTGCAGATTTATATTCACAGGATCCTGGTTTACAGCTGGAACGATATCCGGAAAGCTTTGTATCCGTATATCTCATTCTAGTTGTGTATTGTATTATTTTCCGCTGCTATGTATTTAAATGTAATTTAAATCTCTGATATTTCTGTGTAATATTCTTTTATACTCTGTATATTCTTGTAATCTGATGCATTGTTGTAATATACAATGAAATGTTCTTCTGTATGCGTTCTGTTTTGTCCTGTTCTCAAACGATAGGGCGTTTCGAACGGCCTGAATCGGTTTAGCGACTGGTTCGGACCGAGCGAAATTCCTTCTCGTCACAGGTTTAGTATGAAAATGGTTAATTGGGAAGATAGCTAAAAAGAAATATACATATATATATATATATATATGGCATGTAGGTGTCAACACCTTGCTGTTGTTCATCATATGGCACACATGGCGCATTTTTGTTGGTCAAGGATAGTTTTTTTGAACGTGGCTTTTTCTGGTTGGTTGGGTGACGATTTTACTTGTATTAGGGCTGATGTGGCTTTATTTGATTGGTCTGATGAGGTGTCTTTATTTCATGATGATTTGGATTGCTTAGATGAATCATAAGATGAACTAAAGGCTTATATTGATCACAGACATTTATATATACATAGCTAAACCTAAACCCTAACTTCAGAACCTAAACTATGATGTCGTCATGCTATTCATCTACAAACTAACCTAGTTTCCACCATAACAAATCAAATTCTAGATTAAAGATAAAATGATAAGAGATAAAGATTCAAAGCCTAGGAATTGCGAAAAGGAATTCTAGAACAACAACGAACGAATCAACGCCTACATCGACGGATTAGCTTAGCAACTTCAGAAATCAAATCCCAGAATTCAAAATCTGTTTTCTGTGAGTGCAGTTACTTTCACAAGATAATTGTTTAAACGTAATTGTGATGAGTTATGAATTGGACTGTATGAAAATGTTTGTAAATCATATAAAGTTTATGTCTTTGCAAACTATGTTTTGATTTATGCTTGATTTGATTCATTATATGCAAGTTATGTTCTATGTTAATTCATACGCCTAATTACGTATGCAAGTTATGTATGTAAGTTTGCTCGATCTATGCAAGTTATGAAAGATTATATGCAAGTCATGTTCATACATGTAAGATCATATTTATATGTTCATACGTTTAGATCTACATGTTTATAAGATTAGATCCATATGAGTCCATATGTTTAGAACTATATATTCATATGTTTAGATCTACATGTTTATATGATTAGATCCATATCAGCCCATATGTTTAGAACTATACGTTCATATATTTAGATCTACATGTTTATATGATTAGATCCATATTAGTCCATATATTTAGAATTATATGTTCATATGTTTAGATCTACATGTTTATGTGATTAGATCCATATTAGTCCATATGTTTAGAACTATATGTTCCTACGTTTAGATCTACATGTTTATATGATTAGATCCACATTAGTGCATATATTTAGAACTATATGTTCATATGTTTAGATCTACATGTTTATATGATTAGATCCATATCAGTCCATATGTTTAGAACTGTATGTTCATATTTTAGATCAACATGTTTGTATGATTAGATCCATATCAGTCCATATGTTTAGAACTATATATTGATATTTTTAGATCTACATGTTTATATGTTTAGATCCATAGCAGTTCATATGTTTAAATCCGTGCAAGTTTATGTTTAGATCTATGCTAGTTCTCATTCCATATGTTGATTGGATCTGTTTTTTATATATGTTTACTAGATTTATGTCGTCTTGGATCTATATTTTTAATGCCAGTTATGATGTTATGTGTTTCTTCCCATTTTCCTTTTTTGTTCGGAGTTGGGCTAATTGCGAGCCTAACGTATCACATGAACTATACGACGAACGATGTGGGAATGTTGGGGAAAAGTTTACGTAAAAGTTAAATATTATGTAATTGGCATAAAAAGGGGTTTTAAGCATATAATTAATTTTGGGCATAACGAGAAAATGTGGCATAACTTGAATTGACCACACTTATGGATAATTTACGTATAAACTTGGACATGAATGGTAAATATGTAAATTGGCTAAAAGATGAACATACCTAACCCGAGGTTAGATTGAGTTGGGGTGTAAGATTGCTCGAAACCACCCGGCACATCCAGCGACCGCAACAACATAGAGCTAATGTGATAGGTAGCGCATTAAGCCCAAAATCACGAAGTTAGAATGAGTTTGCAGTAGAAATCTGCCTGGAACCTCCCGGCACATCCAGAAACCGCAAATAACAGTTCTAATGTGAGAGGTTGGTGCTTTAATGAATAAATTAAGGCTAAGGAACGGACATGCTAAAAATGGAAAGGTTAAGTAAAATATGAACAGGCGACACTTAACCAATACAACATGTTAGGTGGGTGGGTTAAGTAAACATGGACAAGAAGACAACTTAACCAATATTACATGAACAAAGTGGATAGGGTTAATGCAAGCTTAACCAGTAATACATATGGACTTGATAAGGGGAAGGGTTAAGTAAATCTTGGGTAAGTGGGTAATATTAGTATATATAGGCCCACAAACTTAACTGTTAAATAAACATGTGTGAATCAGTGAGAAGGTTAAGTAACATATGAATAGGCAACACTTAACCAGTACAACATGTTAATTAAGAAAATGGGTGGGTTAAGTTAAATTGAGAACACTTAACCATTATAACATGTTGATTAGGAAACCGTAGTAACGGGGACCCATTTCACTAGTAACCCACATAGATGTATCGTGGTACCCTGAGGTAGGCAGGGTGGGGCACGATTACTTGGATGATTATAAGCGGTCAAAATAGCTGCGGGTGGTGCAGCAGTGTAGGTTCCGATGGAGTATGGGCGTGCACGTGCTCCGGAGTGGAAAAAGCAGACACTGGGCATCAGTAGTATACATTGTGCTTCTTGAATCGTGTCGGATTGCCATCATGGGAGTTGATACACCCTATGATGGGGCTAGCACAGGTATCTACATACAAGCGAGGCCGAGTGACACAAGTAATAATACATACGAGTTAGGGAGCCGATCGAACGAGGAAGATAGTGGGTGTAACTCATGGGGGTCGGAGTAAAAAGGGGCACCCACGATAGCAGCTAGGAGTACATGAAACTACCATTATCATGATTAGTAAGAGGGATCAACTTTTAGTAAGGGACTAGTAAGGGTGCGGTGTAACTAGTAATGATACGGTGTTACTAGCATTAGTGCAGTGTAGTAATTTTCCTGTACTGATTAGAAGCACAATCAACGTTATATCTTGTTCATCTTGTCTGCTTTGTCATGCCTGTTTATTCTATAGTCATTTCTTGCTTTCCAGTTTATGTTCTTATCATGTTACTTTAATAATTATATTGTTAAAGCCACTGGACTCACCAGACTTATGTCTGACCTAGTTTGTTTTGCCTCTTTTCTTCCGTTCCCTCCCCCATCCCCCCCCTAGGTTCTTAGAGAGGAAATACTCAAGCTTAGTTCAGATATCTCTTTCTTCTAGCTTGAAGTTGAATGATGTATTGCTTGGCTTTGATTCTGCGTATGGCATTTTTCTGTTTGGGATTATGGCTTTAAAATTATGTACTTTGAAGGTTTTGTACAAGGCTGATATTATGTACTTGATTTTTGGTATTTGGAAGTGTAATCAAACTTATTTCTGTTTTCACTGCAAAAAAGTTATAAAATTTTCAAGTACTACTTTTTCTGTCTTGTAATATTCCGTTCTGTTTACTTATAATGCTCCATGAAACTTAATGCATTCCCTTTGTGAGTGACATTAACGGACGTGGGGTGTTACACTTTGTATCAGAGTTGAACGTTACAAGATTAGATAAAAGTTTTTGAAAACTATTTTCAAAAAGGTTTTAAAAGGAAGTATTTTCAAAAGGAATGTTTATTTTGAAAAATATATTCCCCAAAATCCATATATCTTTCTTCCGATTCTTTGTTTCGAGTTCCTTCTTCTTTCCCTTTTGAATCTCTTCTTCCGCGTATAGATGTTTTTTCTAAGATGTGTAAGGACTTTCGTGCGTTGGGCGGAAAACCGCTTTATGGGACTGAGACGTTTGTCGATGCTAGAAGTTGGCTTAATGAAGTGGAGGACTTGTTGGTACCTTTGAGATAGACGATGGGAGGAAGGTTCAACCAGCTGCTTGGTTAATGAAGGATGAAGCTTCATTTTGGTAGGAGGTCACGAATGGAGAACATGCAGGGGAGACATGGATAGGACATAGGATAAGAAAGTGGATCCAAGGAAAGGCGGTAAGGATAACAAGGGCCAAGAGAAAAAGAAGTACCACAATTGTGAAATACCTGGCCACTTAAAGAAGGACGTTAGAAAGAAGAAAAAGTCTAGTTGTTATCATTACGGAGAGACATGATATCTTATCAGGATTGTCCAAAGAGGCAAGGGCAAGGGTAAGGACAAATACAGGATCTTCGGAAGGGCAGGTTGTGTTCTCGTGGTCGGTATATCGGAAAGAGATAGGAAATTTCTGTTGAAGATTTGATTTCTTTTTCGTAGAACTCTTTTCGACTTTTGCGCTTCGCACTCGTTTGTATCTACTTCGATAGTTAAAACACTGCACTTAAATACTAGTCTAGTTATGGATCTCATTGTAATCTTAAATCCTGTTGGTTGTTTGACTCACTTATCTATGGTTTTTCGGGATTTGAGAGTGTCTACCTTGGGCGTTGGGCTTGAATGCAATGCCTTCATTCGTGGTTTCACGGGTTATAGCTTGATTCTAGGAATGGATTAGCTAACCATGCATGGTGCCATACTAGACTGTGAAAAGAGGGTAGTTAGACTGTTGACTCGTTATGGAAAGACACTTGATATTTCCTGTGACCCTAGGGGTTTAGTGATTCTTAGCTACCTAGAATCTCTTGACGTATTCATTGATAATTTGAAATCTGTTCGTGTGGTCCATGAGTTTGATGACATCTTTGATGAAGTTCAGGGTTTACCCCCGAGGCGCTAGATAGGCTTTGCGTTTCACGAGACGAGAGCTTGAGGAAGACGATCCTTGAAGATAGACTTGATTCGAAGACGAATGAAGACGACACAGGACCGACAAAAGTCATACACTGGTAAGAGGAGAACTGATCTTGAGATCGATGTTGGAGACATAGTCTTTATCAAAGTATCACCGCTAAGGAACGTAGTTCATTTTGGGGCCTACGGAAATTGGCACCAAGGTTCGTGGGGCCATTCTCCATTACAGAGTGAATTGGACAGATGGCATACAGAGTGAAGTTGTCGGAGAAGCTTAGTGGTGTTCATGAAGTATTTCATGTGTCGCATTTGCGGAAATGTTTACATGATACCGCGGAAGTAGTGGAGCCGAGCATGCTTAGGGAAGTGGAAATGGAGTAAGATGCCACGATTAGATGAGCTCCTACATGCATCCTTGGATCGGAGGTCAAGAAGTTATGAAATCGAGAGGTCAAGTGGTTAAAGTCCAATGGGGAGATGATCAAGGAGATGCAACTTAGGAGACGGAAGACAAGATGCGTACGCTATATCCTTTTCTTTTGGAGGGTATGTTCTTAATTTGTCCTTTTTCTATAGCTTTATTTATGCTTGTTCTATTGTTCAGTATGTTCTCTCGATTACATATTCGATCTTTAGGCCGGAAAATCCTATGGTTGTAAACATGTGTTTGAGATATGTTATGTTTGGTGGATGCAAGTGTTTGTTGGTGGTTGCTCATGGATGCATTTACACACACATTAGGCACTTGATCGGCTCAATCACATTCATATTGCATATGAATAAGTGTGCATAATTAATTTGATGGATGTATATTGAATGTGTTATCATATGGATGTTGCACTTGAATGAATGATTGTGCATGCATGTAAAAATGATATGTATCATTAGGATTCGTTTGCATACATAATGGACCTATTACACTATCATGAATTGCATTAAGGAGCTCGACTGAGTAAGGAGACCGCCTGATTTTGCATTAGAGTAAGAACATATACACACATTATGCATATGTTCATGAAAAGCATTAGAAATCTTTTAAGGACAATGTATGCTTGTGGATGATAGATAAGTAGATTGATGATTGGATGGTAGAATATATTCTTCTTAACTCAGAGATTTCGGGGATGAAATCCTTTAAGTAGTGGAGAATGTAACACCCCGCATTTTTAATGAAATTAAAAATGTGGAAATATGTATATATATTATATACATAGATATATTTAAGAGAAAAATTAAATAATGACAATAAATATTTCATGTAATAAGTTCATGCAGTGAAATGAAGGAAAAAATAAAGTGCAATACATGAAATATGAAGAAACGCATGCGAACAATTAAATAAAAAGAAAAATTTGAAGAGCTTCAGGAATTTGGTCACGAAATTAGCGTCATTGCGTTCGTGGCGATTTTCTAGTCAATGCAGACCTATGGTTTGCAGAAAACCGATTTAGGATGAAAAGGATGTCTTGAAATTAAATATTGCAGCAAAACATGAAAAAGAGGAATGAGAAAAGAATAATGTTTAGCATTGTTCTAAGGTTTGTAAACAAAAGACTTAGTAGCTCATTTGGTTAGAACATGTGACTTGCGTACAAAAGGTACAGAGTTCGATCCCCACCAGCGCCATATTTTTGTTTTAGGGGAAGGGATAAAAAGTGGCTTAGTGTGAACGCAGTTCAAAAAGTGGTTTAGTGTGAAAATGGTTAATTGGAAAGATAGCTAAGAGGATATATATATATATATATATATATATATATATATATATATATATGACGTGTAGGTGTCAACACCCAGCTGTTGCGCATCATGTGGCACACGTGGTGCATTTTTGTTGGTCAAGAATTGTTTTTTTGAATGTGGCTTTTTTTGGTTGGTTAGGTGAAATTTTTCTTGTATTAGGGCTGATGTGGCTTTATTTGATTGGTCTGGTGAGGTGTCTTTGTGTCATGATGATTTGGATGGCTTAGATGAAAGTTGATCTAAAGGCCCATATTGATCTTAAACATCTATATATACATAGCTAAACCTAAACCCTAACCTTACAACCTAAACTATGAAGTCGTCATGCTGATCTACAAACTAACCTAGCCGCCACCATAACAAATCAAATTCTAGATTAAAGATAAAAAGACAATAGATAAAGATTCAAAGCCTAGGAATTGCGAAAAGGAATTCTAGAAAAAACAAAGAACGAATCAACGCCTACATCAACGGATTAGCTTAGCAACTTCAGAAATCAGATCCTAGAATTCAAAATCCATTTTTTGTAGGTGCAATTACTTTCACAAAATAATTGTTTAAACGTAATTGTGATGAGTTATGAATTGGACTGTATGAAAATGTTTGTAAATCATATAAAGTCTATGTCTTCGCAAACTATGTTTTGATTTATGCTTGATTTGATTCATTATATGCAAGTTATGTTCTATGTTGATTCATACGCCTAATTACGTATGCAAGTTATGTACGCAAGTTTGCTCGATCTATGCAAGTTATGAAAGATTATATGCAAGTCATGTTCATACATGTAAGATCAAATTTTATATGTTCATACGTTTAGATCTACATGTTTATATGATTAGATCCATATCAGTCCATATGTTTAGAACTATATGTTCATATGTTTAGATCTACATGTTTATATGATTAGATCCATATCAGTCCATATATTTAGAACTATATGTTCATTTGTTTAGATCTACATGTTTATATGATTAGATCCATATTTGTCCATATGTTTAGAACTATATGTTCATATGTTTAGATCTACATGTTTATATGATTAGATCCACATTAGTCCATATGTTTAGAACTATATGTTCCTACGTTTAGATCTACATGTATATATGATTAGAACCATATTATTTCATATGTTTAGAACTATATGCTCCTACTTTTGGGTCTACATGTTTATATGATTAGATCCATATTAGTCCATATGTTTAGAACTATATGTTCATATTTTTAGATCTACATGTTTATATGATTAGATCCATATCAGTCCATATGTTTAGAATTATATGTTCATATGTTTAGATCTACATGTTTATATGATTAGATCCATATCAGTCCATATGTTTAGAACTATATGTTCATATGTTTAGATCTACATGTTTATATGTTTAGATCGATACCAGTTCATATGTTTAAATCCATGCAAGTTTATGTTTAGATCTATGCTAGTTCGCATTCCATAAGTTGATTGGATCTTTTTTTTTATATGTTTACTAAATTTATGTCGGCTTAGATCTATTTCGTTTATGCTAGTTATGATGTCATGTGTTTCTTCCCTTTTTACTTTTTTGTTAGGAGTTGGGCTAATTGCGAGCCTAATGTATCACATGAACTATACATACGAACGACGTGGGAACGTTCGGGAAATGTTTAAGTAAAAGTTGAATATTATGTAATTGGCATAAAAAGGGGTTGTAAGCATATAATTAATTTTGGGCATAATGAGAAAATGTAGCATAACTTGAATTGACCACACTTATGGATAATTTACATATAAACTTGGACATGAATGGTAAATATGTAAATTGGCTAAAAGATGAACATGCATAACCCGAGGTTAGATTGAGTTGTGGTGTAAGACCGCCTGGAACAGCCCGGCACATCCAGCGACCGCAACAACATATATCTAATGTGAGAGGTTAGCGCATTAAGACCAAAAATCCGAGGTTAGAATGAGTTTGCGATAGAAGTCTGCCCGGAACCGCCCGACACATCTAGCAACCGGAAACAACAGTTCTAATGTGAGAGGTTGGTGCTTTAATGAATAAATTAAGGCTAAGGAATAGACATGCTAAAAATGGAAAGGTTAAGTAACATATGAACAGGTGACACTTAACCAATACAACATGTTAAGTGGGTGGGTTAAGTTAACATGGACAAGAAGACAACTTAACTAATATTACATGTACAAAGTGGATAGGGCTAAGGCAAGCTTAACCAATAATACATATTGACTTGAGAAGGGGAAGGGTTAAGTAAATCTTGGGTAAGTGGGTAATATTAGTATATATAGGCCCAAAAACTTAACTGTTAAATAAACATGTGTGAATCAGTGAGAAGGTTAAGTGACATATGAATAGGAAACACTTAACCAGTACAACATGTTAATTAAGAAAATGAGTGGGGTTAGGTTAAATTAAAAACACTTAACTATTATAAGATGTTGATTAGGAAACCCTGGCAACGGGGACCCATTTCAGCAGTATTTCACATAGATGTATCATGGTACCCTAAGCTAGGTATGGTGGGGCATGATTAGTGGGTTGATTATAAGCGGCCAAAATAGCGGCGGGAGGTGCAGCAGTGTAGGTTCCGATGGAGTATGGGCGTGCACGTGCTCCGAAGTGGAAAAATCAGGCACTAGGCATCAGTAGTATACACTGTTCATCTTGAATCGTGTCGGGTTGCCATCATGGGAATTGATACACCCCATGATGGGGCCAGCATAGTAATCTACATACACGCGAGGTTGAATGACGCAAGTAATAATACATGCGAGTTAGGGAGCCGATCGAACGAGGAAGGTAATGGGTACAACTCGTGAGGGTAGGAGCAAAAACGGGCACCTATGATAGCAGCTAGGAGTAAACGAAACTACCATTATCATGAGTAGTAAGAGGGATCAACCTTTAGTAGGGGATTAGTAAGGGTGTGGTGTAACTAGTAATGATATGGTGTTACTAGCATTGGTGCAGTGTAGTAATTATCCTGTAGTAATAAGAAGCGCAATCAACATTATATCTTGTTCATCTTGTCTGCTTTGTCATGCCTGTTTATTCTACAGTCATTTCTTGCTTTCCTGTTTATGTTCTTATCCTGTTACTTTAATAATTATATTGTTAAACTCACTGGACTCACCAGACTTATGTCTGACCTAGTTTGTTTCGCCTCTTTTCTTCCGTTTCCCCCGCAGGTTCTTAGGGAGGAAATACTCATGTTTAGTTCGGATATCTCTTTCTTCCTACTTAAAGTTGAAAGGTGTATTGCTTGGCTTTGATTCTGCATATGGCATTTTCTGTTGGGGATTATGGCTTTAAATTATGTACTTTGAAGGTTTTGTACAAGACTGGTATTATGTACTTGATTTTTGGTATTTGGAAATGTAACCAAACTTATTTCTGTTTCCGTTGCAATAAGTTATAAAATTTTCAAGTACTACTTTTTCTGTCTTGTAATATTCCGTTAAGTTTACTTATAATGCTCTACGTAACTTAATGCATTTCTTTTATGAGTGACATTAACGGGCGTGGGGTGTTACACTAACAGTTGGATTTGGAATTATGTCCAAATCAAATTTGGAAAAGGTCATTGTAAGTGCAGTTCGATGACCGTTTATGGAAATCGACTGAAAGGGCCTTAATAAAATTATTAAAATATAAATAATTTGTGTAAAATCATAATATATGATTTGGAAAGAATTGGGATGAAAAATTCCATATTTGAAAAGATAAAAATATATTTTAATCGAAATGAACTAGTTATTAACTAGAATTATAATCCTATTTATTTTTAAATAAATAACTTGGTTCGAGAATGGGTTTTAATATAACCAGAATTTCCAATATATAAATTGGAATGGATTTGAATGGAAATCATCTTTGGAATATTTCGATATTGGATTTCCGTGATTATACGGATATTGTTGAGAAATTTGGAAGATATATATATATATATATATATATATATATATATCGTTATTCCCAAAGCAATATTTGTTGATTTCAGAATTTGATAATGAATATAAGCCGATATAATTTCTATTCAGAGCCTTATATTTGATATCAAATTGGATTTTGGGTTTTTCGTGAACGGTGTCTTAAATATCACTGTTCTTAAAACCACTTGAGAAAAGAATAATCTTTAATTAGGATTTAGTGAAGTTTTCCAATTAATTAATATTTAATTGGAATTGAATAAAAGAATTGTATTTTTGAGCTTATAGTGAACGATGCTTTAAACGACATTTGTTCTTTAACCCGATTAACCGTGAAATGTAATTTGGAATTTATAAATATTTTTATTAAGATTTAATGGAAATTTTCAAAGTAAAGGTTTCCAGTTTAATAAAATAAATTGGAATTGAATGGAATTTGATTTGGTAATAATCGACGTGAACTTCTGTGGAGGAAGACTGTTACTATATATTGAATTTAAAAGACTTTGCCGTTATTCCATTTATATTATTGGTTGGATATTGAAATTTATATCGATTATATATGTTGATCTGTTTCCGTGAAGATTCCATAATTAATGGAATGTAATTTTTGGTTTATCGTGACCTGTGTTTTAAATGACAGTGGTTCTTTAACCCAGTTAAAGATATGATTTATTTCCTGAATTTGAATAATCATTATATAATGATTTTTAGGAAGATTAAAACTAAGTGGATTTTTAATTAATCTTTAATTAGATTGAAATGTGATAATTTAAATTATCAAATTTGGGAAATGATCGGGAATGGAGTATCACCAGTTTTACTCCAGGTAATAGCCAAATCTTTAATTAGACTTGAACGTGAAATGGTAAATAAATTTTACCGATAACACCATGGTATTAGATATAGAGTATTACTAGTTTTGCTCCATCGGATGAATATGTTGGGATTGGGATAATAAAAGAAATGATTACTTCGGTATGGTCCTATAATCCCGACTAGTTGATAAACCTTAATTTGGTTTAGAATTGATATCCAAAGGAAGACTAAAGAATAAATTTAACGGAATTTATCTTTAATAAAATTAATAGGAACCTTTTCAAAAGGATATGAATATTTAAACAAAGAATATTCAGAAATGGAATGAGGCGTATGCTGTGTTTTTATAGAACTTATTTATAATATACGCTAGTTATTCGAAAAGGGCGGGTTTATACTTGTAACACCCCAAATTTTCTGTAAACATAAGAGTAATAAAATGAAGTATAATTAATTTTAAATGTGAGAATTAAGGAAAACGGGTTACGCCATTGCGTTCGTCCCTGAATCCTGCTTGAGATAGAGTCTGAGTTTGCGTAAATCAGACTCCGTATGAAGAAGTTATGGCTTTGAAAACTATGCATTCTGAAGGCTTTTGTACAAGACTGATATTTATGAACTTGAATTCCGATACTGTGATTTTGAAAGATGTAACTAAACTCATTTCTGTTTTCTGTTGTAATGAAGTTATAAATTTTTCAAGTACTACTTAACTTGTAAATTTCTGTTCTGGCTACTAAAAGCGCTCCACCAAAGTTAAGGCATTCCTTTTTGCGAGTGACCATAACGGAGGCGGGGTGTTACACTTGGTATCAGAGCTGAAGGTTACCAGATTGGATAAAAAGTTTTTTAAAACTATTATCAAAAAGGTTTAAAAAGGAAGTATTTTAAAAAGTAGAGTTTACGAGAAACATAATCCCCAAAGCCATAGCCTATCTTTCTATCCTTTGTTTTGAATCTTTCTTTTTCTTTCGTTTCAGAATGTCTGGGGATCTTAACCTTCCAGAGGGCATACCGATACCTGGCTGGTTCAGAAGGTACCTAAAAGCTAGGGCTAATGATGCAGGCCCAGCAAACGTCCCTCTTACCCCAACTGCAGCGGTTCCTCCTCCTCCTCCTCCGCGCGTGAATACTTTCCCGAAGATATGTAGAGACATTCAAGCCATGGGTGGGAAGAACTTTAATGGAACTGAATCCTTCATGGAGGCAAAGAACTGGCTCAAAGAAACTGAGGATTTGTTCGTTATCTTCGAGGTGGACGATAGGCAGAAGATACAGTTGGCGGTATGGTTGCTTAAGAACGAAGCTTCTTTTTGGTGGAAGTCACAAATGGAGAGCGTCCGGTAGAGAGATGGATGGATTTCAGGCATAGGTTCGAGATGAAATTTCTCTCACGAGCGGAAGAGAGTATATACATAGAGAGGTTCTTGGCGTTGAAGCAGGGGAATTTATCAGTGAGAGAGTACGTCAACAAGTTTAATCAATTGACAAGATTCAGCTTAGATTTGGTAAATACACCGCATAAGAAGGCACTAAGTTTTGCTAAAGGTTTGAACGAGCCGCTACACGGATTGGCAATGTCCCGCATTCCTATGGGGCTACCTTCGAGAAATTAGTTGACATGACATTGATGCATGAAGAGGAAACCGAAAGTGAGAAGAAAGAAGAAAGGCTTGAAGGACCACAGAACAAGAAGGCGGGGCCCAAAAAGGAAACACAAAAGAACGATGCGAAGTCTGAAGACAAGAAGGAGAAGAAGTACTTTACTTGTGGAAGCTCGACCCATATGAATAAGGATTGCAGAAAAAGGTAAGGCACTTGCTTCAACTGTGGAGAAATGGGACACTTCACTAGGGACTACCCAAAGAAACAAGGACAAGGGCAGAGGGCAGGACCAACTTCTGGAGGACAGGAGAATACCCTCGAGGCTCGTGGATAGGATAGAAATAGGAAAACTTTCTGTATAAGGATTAACCTCCTTATCTGATTGTGGAGTTAAAAACTCTTTCTGATTCTGGCATTTTGATTATGTAATTGAAACTCTGCACTTTAAAACTAGTGTTTTTTCTGATTTCTCTATAGTCTCAAACCCCATGAGGGTTACGACTCATCTGTTTGTGATAATTTGGGGTTTGAGGGTATCTGTGTTGGGCGTTAAGTTGACTATGACGCATATATTATGGGTTTTTATAATGCTTAGTTTCCTAAGAATCATTTGGTAATCTGATCTATATCAGTAGTCTGTAGGTATCTGAATATTTCTGAAAAGGATAGGTGTTTTTACTCAAAGCTTGGAGTAGATTTCCAGTTGGACATTTGTTCACTTGGAGTGATTCTCTGAGTGTTAATCTGATGTTGATTTCGGTCTTCGGGGTTGATACTTAGGGGGTTATTCTCTTAAACCGACGTCTAATGGGAACCTAGATTTTGTTTTAATTGTGCTTGCTTCTATCACTTGACTTTATCGACTGAATCTTCGACCTTCAGGTAGAAACTAATGGGTGTAAACATGTGTTTGAGACATGTTATGTTTGATGGTTGCAAGTGGATGCAAGTGGTTGCTAGGTGTTTCTCATGGATGCATATACACACACTAGGCACTAGATCGGCTCAAAAACACTCTCATAGTGCATACGGATGTGTGTGCATTTTTTTTAAATTTTTATGGATGCAAAATGGTTGACTCAGCACATGGATGTTGCATATGAATGAATGGTTGTGCACTCATATAGAAATGATATGTATCAAAAAGGAAAATTGCATACATGTTGGACTCATGGCACTGACATAATTCGCATTAAGGAGGTCAACTGAATCAGTGGACCGCCTAATCTTTGCATTAGATAAGGAACATATACACGCACTTTTTCATATGTCCATACAACATTAGAAGTTTTCTAAGGACAATGGATGCTTGTGGATGATGGTTGAGTAGATGGATGATCGGATGGTAGGACACATTCTTCCTAACTTGAAGATTTCGGGGACGAAATCCTTTAAGTAGGGGAGAATGTAACACCCCGAATTTTCTGTAAACATAAGAGTAAAAAATGAAGTATGATTAATTTTAAATGTGAGAATTAAGGAAAACGGGTTACGCCATTGCGTTCGTCTCTGAATTCTGCTTTAGATAGAGTCCGAGTTTGCATAAATCGGACTCCTATGCAGAAGTTATGGCTTTGAAAACTATGCATTCTGAAGGCTTTTGTACAAGACTGATATTTATGAACTTGAATTCCGATATTGTGATTTTGAAAGATGTAACTAAACTCATTTCTGTTTTTTGTTGTAATAAAGTTATAAATTTTTCAAGTACTACTTTATCTGTCTTGTAAATTTCTGTTCTGTCTAATAAAGCGCTCCACCAAAGTTAAGGCATTTCCTTTTGCGAGTGACCTTAACGGAGGCAGGGAGTTAAACTTGGAATCAGAGCTGAAGGTTACCACATTAGATAAAAAGTTTTTGAAAACTATTTTCATAAAGGTTTAAAAAGGAAGTATTTTAAAAAGTAAAGATTATTTTGAAAAACATAATCCGCAAAGCCATAGCCTATCTTTCTATCCTTTGTTTTGAATCTTTCCTTTTCTTTCGTTTCAGCATGTCTGGGGATCTTAACCTTCCGGAGGGCATACCGATACCTGGCTGGTTCAGGGGGTACCTAGAAGCTAGGGCTAATGATGCGGGCCCAGCAAACGTCCCTCCTCCCCCAACTGCAGCGTTTCCACCTCCTCTTCCTCCTCCGCGCGTGAATACTTTCCCGAAGATATGTAGAGATTTTCGAGCCATGGGTGGGAATAACTTTAATGGAACTGAATCCTTCGTGGAGGCAAGGAACTGGCTCAAAGAAACTGAGGATTTGTTCGTTATCTTCGAGGTAGACGATAGGCAGAAGATACAGTTGGCGGTATGGTTGCTTAAGGATGAAGCGTCCTTTTGGTGGGAAGTCACAAATGGAGAGCGTCCGGTAGAGAGATGGATGGATTTCAGGCATAGGTTCGAGATGAAATTTCTCTCACGAGCGGAAGAGAGTATATACATAGAGAGGTTCTTGGCGTTGAAGCAGGGGAATTTATCAGTGAGAGAGTACGTCAACAAGTTTAATCAATTGACAAGATTCAGCTTAGATTTGGTAAATACACCGCATAAGAAGGCACTAAGTTTTGCTAAAGGTTTGAACGAGCCGCTACACGGATTGGCAATGTCCCGCATTCCTATGGGGCTACCTTCGAGAAATTAGTTGACATGACATTGATGCATGAAGAGGAAACCGAAAGTGAGAAGAAAGAAGAAAAGCTTGAAGGCCCACAGAACAAGAAGGAGGGGCCCAAAAAGGAAACACAAAAGAAGGATGAGAAGTGTGAAGACAAGAAGGAGAAGAAGTGCTTTACTTGTGGAAGCTCGACCCATCTGAACATGGATTGCATAAAAAGGAAGGGCACTTGCTTCAACTGTGAAGAAATGAGACACTTCACCAGGGATTGCCCAAAGAAACGAGGACAAGGGCAGAGGGAAGGACCAACTTCTGGAGGACAGGCGAATACTCTCGAGGCTCGTGGATAGGATAGAAATAGGAAAACTTTCTGTAGAAGGATTAACCTCCTTATCTGATTGTGGAATTAAAAACTCTTTCTGATTCTGCCATTTTGATTCTGTAATTGAAACTCTGCACTTTAATACTAGTCTTATTTCTGATTCCGCTGTAGTCTCAAACCCCATGACGGTTACGACTCATCTGTTAGTGATAAGTTGGGGTTTGGGGGTATCTGTGTTGGGCGTTAAGTCGACTACGATGCATATATTATGGGTTTTTATCATGCTTAGTTTCCTAAGAATCATTTGGTAATCTGATTTGTATCAGTTATCTGTAGGTATCTGAATATTTCTGAAAAGGATAGGGGTTTTTACTCAAAGCGTGAAGTAGATTTCCAGTTTGACATTTGTTTAATGGGAGTGATTCTCTGAGTGTTAATCTGATTTTGATTTTGGTCTTCGGGGTTGATACTTAGGCGGTTATTCTCTTAAACCATTGTCTAATGGGAACCTAGCTTTTGTTTTAATTGTACTTGTTCTATCACTCAACATTATCGACCGAATCTTCGACCTTTAGGTAGAAACTAATGGTGTAAACATGTGTTTGAGACATGTTATGTTTGATGGTTGCAAGTGGATGCATGTGGTTGCTAGTGGTTGCTCGTGAATGCACATACACACACTAGGTACTAGATCGGCTCAAAAACACCCTCATACTGCATATGGATGTGTGTGCATTTTTTTAAAATTTTTATGGATGCAAAATGATTGACTCAGCACATGGATGTTTCATATGAATGAACGGTTGTGCACTCATATAGAAATGATATGTATCAAATACGAAAATTGCATACATGTTGGACTCATGGCACTGACATAATTCTCATTAAGGAGGTCAGCTGTATCAGTGGACCGCCTAATCTTTGCATTAGATAAGGAACATATACACACACTTTTGCATATGTTCATACAACATTAGAAGTTTTCTAATGACAATAGATGCTTGTGCATGATGGTTGAGTAGATGGGTGATTGGATGGTAGGACACATTCTTCCTAACATGAAGATTTCGGGGACGAAATCCTTTAAGGAGGGAGAATTTAACACCCAGAATTTTCTGTGAACATAAGAGTAACAAAATGAAGTATAATTAATTTTAAATTTGAGAATTAAGGAAAACGGGTAACGGCATTGCGTTCGTCTCTGAATTCTTCTTGAGATAGATTCCGAGTTTGCGAAAATCGGACTCCGTATGAAGAAGTTATGGCTTTGAAAACTATGCATTCTGAAGGCTTTTGTACAAGACTGATATTTATGAACTTGAAATCCGATATTGTGATTTTGAAAGATGTAACTAAACTCATTTCTGCTTTCTGTTGTAATAAAGTTATTAATTTTTTAAATACTACTTTATCTGTCTTGTAAATTTCTGTTCTGTCTACTAAAAGCGCTCCACCAAACTTAAGGCATTCCCTTTTGCGAGTGATCATAACGGAGGCGGGGTTTTACACTTTGTATCAGAGCTGAAGGTTACCAGATTTGATAAAAAGTTTTTGAAAACTATTTTCAAAAAGGTTTAAAAAGGAAGTATTTTAAAAAGTAGAGTTTATTTTGAAAAATATAATCCCCAAAGCCATAGCCTATCTTTCTATCCTTCGTTTTGAATCTTTCCTTTTCTTTCGTTTCAGCATGTCTGGGGATCTTAACCTTCCGGAGGGCGTACCGGCACCTGGCTGGTTCAGGAGGTACCTAGAGGGTATGGCTAATGATGCGGGCCCAGCAAACGTCCCTCTTCCCCCAACTGCAGCGGTTCCTCCTCCTCCGCGCATGAATACTTTCCCGAAGATATGTAGAGACTTTCGAGCCATGGGTGGGAAGAACTTTAATGGAACTGAATCCTTCGTGGAGGCAAGGAACTGGCTCAAAGAAACTGAGGATTTGTTCGTTATCTTCGAGGTGGACGATAGGCAGAAGATACAGTTGGCGGTATGGTTGCTTAAGGACGAAGCTTCGTTTTGGTGGGAAGTCACAAATGGAGAGCGTCTGGTAGAGAGATGGATGGATTTCCGGCATAGGTTCGAGATGAAATTTCTCTCACGAGCGGAAGAGAGTCTATGCGTAGAGAGGTTCTTGGCGTTGAAGCAAGGGAATTTATCAGTGAGAGAGTTCGTCAACAAGTTTAATCAGTTGGCAAGATTAGACTTAGATTTGGTAAATACACCGCATAAGAAGGAACTAAGGTTTGCTAAAGGCTTGAACGAGCCGCTACACGGATTGGCAATGTCCCACATTCCTATAGGGGCTACCTTCGAGAAATTAGTTGACATGACATTGATGCATGAAGAGGAAACCAAAAGTGAGAAGAAAGAAGAAAAGCTTGAAGGACCACAGAATAAGAAGGCGGGGCCCAAAAAGGAAACACAAAAGAAGGATGAGAAGTCTGAAGACAAGAAGGAGAAGAAGTGCTTTACTTGTGGAAGCTCGACCCATCTGAACAAGGACTGCATAAAAAGGAAGGGCACTTGCTTCAACTATGGAGAAATGGGACACTTCACTAGGGACTCTCCAAAGAAACGAGGACAAGGGCAGAGGGCAGGACCAACTTCTGGACGACAGGCGAATACCCTCTAGGCTCGTGGATAGGATAGAAATAGGAAAACTTTCTGTAGAAGGATTAACCTCCTTATCTGATTGTGGAGTTAAAAACTCTTTCTGATTCTGACATTTTGATCCTGTAATCGAAACTCAGAACTTTAATACTAGTCTTATTTCTGAGTCCGCTGTAGTCTCAAACCCCATGAGGGTTACGTCTCATCTGTTTGTGATAAGTTGGGGTTTGAGGGTATCTGTGTTGGGTGTTAAGTTGACTAGGACGCATATATTATGGGTTTTTATCATGCTTAGTTTCCTAAGAATCATTTGGTAATATGATCTATATCAGTAGTCTATAGGTATCTAAATATTTCTGAAAAGGATAGTTGTTTTTACTCAAACCGTGAAGTAGATTTCCAGTTGGACATTTGTTTAATGGGAGTGATTCTCTGAGTGTTAATCTGATGTTGATTTCGGTCTTCGGGGTTGATACTAAGGGGGTTATTCTCTTAAACCGATGTCTAATGGGAACCTAGCTTTTGTTTTAATTGTATATGCTTCTATCACTCGACTTTTCGATCGAATCTTCGACCTTTAGGTAGAAACTAATGGGTGTAAACATGTGTTTGAGACATGTTATGTTTGGTTGTTGCAAGTGGATGCAAGTGTTTGCTAGTGGTTTCTCGTGGATGCATATACACACACTAGGCACTAGATCGGCTCGAAAACACTCTCATAATGCTTATGGATGTGTGTGCTTTTTTTAAAAAAATTTATGGATGCAAAATGGTTGACTCAGCACATGGATGGTGCATATGAATGAACGGTTGTGCACTCATATAGAAATGATATGTATCAAATAGGAAAATTGCATACATATTGGACTCATGGCACTGAAATAATTCACATTAATGAGGTCAACTGAATCAGTGGACCGCCTAATCTTTGCATTAGATAAGGGACATATACAAACACTTTTGCATATGTTCATACAACATTAGAAGTTTTCTAAGGACAATGGATACTTGTGGATGATTGTTGAGTAGATCGATGATTGGATGGTAGGACACATTCTTCCTAACTTGAAGATTTCGGGAACGAAATCCTTTAAGGAGGGGAGAATGTAACACCCCGAACTTTCTGTAAACAAAAGAGTAACAAAATGAAGTATAATTAATTTTAAATGTGAGAATTAAGGAAAACGAGTTACGCCATTGCGTTCGTCTCTGAATTCTGCTTGAGATAGAGTCCGAGTTTGGATAAATTGGACTCTGTATGAAGAAGTTATGGCTTTGAAAACTATGCATTCTGAAGGCTTTTGTACAAGATTAATACTTATGAACTTGAATTCCGATATTGTGATTTTGAAAGATGTAACTAAACTCATTTCTGTTTTCTGTTGTAATAAAGTTATAAATTTTTCAAGTACTACTTTATCCATTTTGTAAATTTCTATTCTATCTACTAAAAGCGCTCCACCAAAGTTAAGGCATTCCCTTTTGCGAGTGACATTAACGGAGGCGGGGTGTTACACTTGGTATCAGAGCTGAAGGTTACCAGATTGGATAAAAAGTTTTTGAAAACTTTTTTCAAAAAGGTTTAAAAAGGAAGTATTTTCAAAAGTAGAGTTTATTTTGAAAAACTAATCCCCAAAGCAATAGCCGATCTTTATATCCTTTGTTTTGAATCTTTCCTTTTCTTTCGTTTTAGCATGTCTGGGGATCTTAACCTTCCGAAGGGCGTACCATACCTGGCTAGTTCAGGAGGTACCTACAAGCTAGGGCTAATGATGCGGGCCCAGCAAACGTCCCTCCTCCCCCAACTGCAGCGGTTCCTCCTCCTCCTCCGTGCGTGAATATGTTCCCGAATATATGTACAGACTTTCGAGCCATGGATGGGAAGAACTTTAATGGAACTGAATCCTTCATGGAGGCAAGGAACTGGCTCAAAGAAACTGAGGATTTGTTCATTATCTTCGAGGTGGACGATAGGCAGAAGATATAGTTGGCGGTATGGTTGCTTAAGGATGAAGCTTCTTTTTGGTGGGAAGTCACAAATGGGGAGCGTCTGGTAGAGAGATGGATGGATTTCAGGGATAGGTTCGAGATGAAATTTCTCTCACGAGCGGAAGAGAGTCTATACGTAGAGAGGTTCTTGGCGTTGAAGCAGGGAATTTATCAGTGGGAGAGTACGTCAACAAGTTTAATCAGTTGGCAAGATTCGTCTTAGATTTGGTAAATACACCGCATAAGAAGGCACTAAGGTTTGCAAAAGGTTTGAACGAGCCGCTACATGGATTGGCAATGTCCCACATTCCTATGGGGGCTACCTTCGAGAAATTAGTTGACATGATGTAACACCCCGTATTTTTGTTAATACTAATATTCACAAATTAAAAGAATTAATATTGAGAATTTGCACGAAATAGCCTTAAAAAGTCATATAACAAATTTGAGATATGTGAATTGCCTTAAAAGGCGAAAAATGGAATTAAGACATTAATTGGAAAATTAATGTGTAGAAATGGTCATAAGTTAATTATGGATTAATTTGAATTCATGAATAGGTGCGTGTGTATATATATATATATTTATATATATATGGGCAGTTAATATAAACATGAATAGAAGTTTATTAATTTGCTGAGTGTTTACTGAGTCACTTCTGACTCATTGCTGAGTCAATAAGATAAACCCCATCTTGTCTGAATGGCTGCGGTTATTTCTAGGTTAAATCTAATGGCCTAAATGAATCCTAACATCTATAAATAAGTGGGTAGACTCTAACCCTAAATCACTTGAAAAATTGGAGAGCTACCGACATGCCATTGCCATGGAGTTCAGCATAGCCGTCACAAACTAAAGAAGAAGAAGGCCTAATCTACAAACTAAATCTACTCAAATCAAATCAAAAGCTCTCTCTCTTTCTATTTCTCTTCTTTAAAATTGTGAGTATGATGAATCTCACAATATTATTATAAAATAATTTGATTAAGTTATGAATGGATCACAAGAAAGTGATATGAATTGTTATGTATTTGTAAATTATGTTGTGGATCTCTTGTTATGCCATTATGTTATCATATATATGTTCTTATGTTGTAGTGATTATGTTGTAAATAATCCTATGCTATGTCATATGTGATTAATCATGCTATGCTATGTTGTAAATCATATCATGCTATGTTGCAAATTATGATATGCTATGTTGTAAATCTTATATATGTTGTAGATCTCATATTATCACATATGTTGAAATACTTATGTTATATGATAATGATGTCATGTTAAGTTGTGTTGAATCATACAAGTTGTAAAATCATGATGTTAGTATTTATGCGAATTGGATCATGTTTAAAGTTTATGTTTTTTATATAATAGATCTTGATTATGGGAATTTGCCTATTGGGTTAGGTGTACCCATATACATGAATCTACAAATTAATTGGATCTTGAATATGGGAATTTGACTATTAAGTTAGGTGTACCCATATACATGAATCTATGATTAAATGAATTTTGATTTTTGGGAATTTGCCTATTGAGTTAGGTGTACCCATATAAAACCATATTGTTAATGATGTTGATTCACACATGTCCTATACAAGTTAATGAAATTTGATCAAAATCATATTATGTGAATTATGAATAAGTTGACACCCTTAGATCCATGACATGTATAACCTTATGCAAGTTGTAATGTATGCAAGTTTTACCCCTTGTTATGATTTATTTAGTCACATATATATGTTGTTGTTGTGAATATTTTCTTTTATGCTATGAGTTAGACTAATCGGGTCTAGCATACATTTTGCGAATAAACGTTCAAACGTGGGGTAGGGGTAATATTAGGAAATTAATAAATTGGGGTGCAATTGATATGATTTTGCATGCCTTAAATGGATGACCATAATTGAGTCAATTATGGACATTGTTAAATTTGGAATTAATTAATAATTCAAGTAGGGAATTATTAAAATTGGGGAAAGTGGATTATTAATAATAATAAATGCTTAGGACACGAGGTTGGACTCGTTTGTGACGTAAACCTGCCCGGACCCGCCCGGCAAATCCAGTAGTCACAAATGTCGGCCCAATGTGAGAGGTCCTAGGCCCAATCTAAAGCATAAAAGTTGTAAAGACACGAGGTTAGACTCTTTTGTAGTGTAAGACTGCCCGGACCCGCCCGGCAAATCCAGCTGCCATAAATGCCAGTTTAATGTGAGAGGTCTTTATGAGGTTATGGCCTTAATGAATTAAGAAATACTTAGCCAGATAATCATGTAAGGTGGGACATGGGGGTTAAGTAGGTGCCTTGGGTGGCATGAGGAATATAGTGGTTGCCTTTAGAGGCATTTGAAATACGATTAGACTTAACCAAATACACATGTAAATGAACATGACTAAGTGGGTTAAGTGGATGGACTAATGGGACAAGCTTAGGTGGAATGCTTGTGGGAAATAATGGGGGCCCATTTCAACCAGTATCCCAAAACGTATCTTTGTGGGCTCGACCCAAGTCGAGGACAGGACACGCATACTGGGTTTGACTATAAGAGGCCAAAACAAGGAGCGATGGCAACGCAAGTCCAACGGGTTTCATATGCGTGTGTGGACCCGGGCTGGTAGGTAAGACGTTGTTGCATCGTGTAGGTATAAGCCGTGCATCTCCTTTATATCGGGTTGCCACTTAGGGGATTGATACACCCCACTGTGGGGCCAGCACGGGTATCTACGAGTAGGGAGCCGATCGAAAAATGGAAAGTGGGGTACACCTAGCGGAGATAGGGGTAGGCGGCACCTATGTAGTCAGCTAGGAGTACGTAAAGCCATTAAGAAAGTTTCTAAGTGAAGCTAAGTGGAATCAATCTTTAGGGTGACTGGTGTGGTGCAGTATAGTGTTTATCCTTTAGTATTTAGGAGCGCCTATAACGTTTTTTTTAGCGATTGTCTATGTCCTTAATCTGCTCTTTTATAGACATTTCCTTGTTTTCTAGCTTATGCCTTAGTCTAGTTATTTTGATAATAGTATTGTAGAATTATCATACTCGCCAGACTTTATGTCTGACCCCCCCTCTTTTTCATCCTTTTCTCCCTTCAGGTCCTCAGGTTGGGCCAAGTTCCAGTGGAGTCTGATTGGATTGCTTATCTCTTGGAAAGCTTGGACTGCTGAAGTAAAGTCCAGCTTGTTATCTTTTTTTTTAATGGGTATTTATGTAATGGGATTATGTACTTGTTTTATCAAGATAGATATTGTACTTGACTTTGATTATGGTGTTATGATGTAATCAAACATGTTTTGACTTCTGCTGCAATTGAAATAAAGTTTTTAAATTTCCAAGTACTATTTTATATCTGTCTTGTTGAAATTTTACTGTTCTATATTCACCTAAAACCTCCATAGAAGTTAATGCATTCCCTTTGTGAGTGACATTAATGGACGTGGGGTGTTACACGTGGTATCAGAGCATAAGCTTACCAGAACAGATAAAATTTTTAGAAAAATATTTTTCTAATGTATATTTGGAAGAAGTGCTTTCAAAAACATGTTATTTAGAGAAAGTTTTTATGAAAAACATAATCCCAAATAGCCATATCCTTATCTTTATCTTTCGAATTCTCCATTTTGAATCTTTCCTTTTTCGTTTCAGCATGGCTGAAGATCTTAATCTCCCAGAAGTTGTGACGGTTCCAGGGTGGTTTAGGAGATATTTGGAGGCTAGGGCCACCAACGCAGGCCCAGCAGATGTTCCTCCACCCCCAGTTGCACCCATTCCTCCTCCTCCTCCTCCTCCTCGTGTTGACACTTTTGCAAAGACGTGCAAGGAATTTAAGGCTATCGGAGGAAAAAAATTTCAAGGGACTGAGACGTTTGTTGAGGCCAGAGACTGGCTTAAGGAGACTGAGGAATTGTTGGATATCTTTGAAGTGGAAGATGGGAGGAAAGTCCATTTAGCTGCTTGTTTAATGAAGGGAGAGTCCTCGTTTTGGTGGGAGGTCACTAACGGGGAACGTCCAGTTGATTCATGGGCGGATTTCAGACGAAGGTTTGAAGCAAAGTTTCTTTCAAGGGCAGAGGAGAATTTAAATATGGAAAAATTCGTGACATTAAAGCAAGGGAGCTTATCAGTGAAGGAGTATGTCAATAAATTTAATCAGTTAGCAAGGTTTGGCTTGGAGTTGGTGAACACGCCAGAGAAGAAAGCTTTGAGGTTCGTTAGAGGCTTGAATGAACCGTTGCAAGGGTTGGCCATGACCCACATCCCTATGGGAGCCACCTTTGAAAGGCTAGTAGAAATGGCACTTATGCATGAGGATAAGGCAGTTGAAAAGAAAGAGGATCAGAAGAAACCCCAACAGCAAAATAAGAAGGGTGGTAAAAACAATAATGGCAAAGGGAAGAAGAGATGCTTCAATTGTGGGACGCCTAGCCATCTCAGCAAAGATTGTAGAAAGAAAAAGAAGACTGGTTGTTTTCATTGTGGAGATGCGGGACATTTGGTGAAGGACTGCCCAAAGAAGGGGCAGAGGGCAGGGTCTACCTCGGGAGGACAGGAGCAGGCTCTTATGGCACCAGGGCAGGCAAGGGGGCAAGTTCAGGCTATTGCGGCCCCACCGCTGCAAGAAAGAGGTAGAACAATTTCTATTGAAAACTTAGTTTTTCTGTTTGATCATCCTGTCCGTACCTTATTCGATTCTGTCGCATCTCATTCGTTTATCTCTGCATCATTAGTTGAATTACTGCACTTGAACACCAGTTTAGTAGAGGATCCCTTGGTTGTTTCAAATCCAATTGGGGGTTCGGCTCATTTGACCATGATATGTTTGGATTTGAAAATCTCTATACTTAGCGTTGAATTTAGATGTGATGCTTATGTATTGGGCTTCACGGGCTATGGGCTAATTTTAGGAATGGATTGGTTATCTAGAAATGGGGCCATTCTTGATTGTGAAAGGAGAGTAGTTAGGTTTGTGACTCGCCTTGGTAATGCTCTCGACATCTTTTGTAGTCCCATAAATTCCGTTATGCTAAGTTATCTTGAATCGCTTGACGCGTCTGTAGAGAATCTGCGAACGGTAGAGGTGGTCCGGGAATATCCGAATGTGTTTGAGGAGGTGAAGGGCTTACCTCCAAAGCGGGAGATAGACTTTCGAATTTATCCTGTGGATAATGCTAAACCCGTATCTTTGCTAGTGCGCCAAATGGCTCCTCGTGAAAGGAGGGAACTCAATAAGCAAGTGAAGGAGTTGCTTGAGAAGGGGTTCATAAGACGTAGTATATCAGAGTGGGGTGCTCCAGTAGTATTTGCTACAAAGGCGGATGGGTCCTTTAGACTTTGTGTGGACTATAGAGAACTAAACAAGCTTACTAAAAAGAACCGACACCCACTGCCGAGGATTGACGATCTCTTTGATCAGTTAGTTGGCGCCTCAGTGTTTTCGCAGTTGGACTTAGCCACTGGCTTTCATCAACTGAGAGTGGCTGAGGATAGTATAGATAAGACTGCTTTTAGGACTCCTGACGGATTCTATGAATGGCTAGTGATGCCCTTTGGTTTGACAAACGCCCCCGCATATTTTGTTGATTTGATGAGTAGGGTGTTTAGGGAGTACCTTAACAAATTCGTTGAAGTCTTTGTGGATGACATCTTAGTCTTTTCTAAGAATGAAGAAGAGCATGCCCTACATCTTAAGGAAGTGTTGGAAACCCTTCGAGCGCATAACCTTAAGGCAAAATTTTCTAAGTGTCACTTCTGGAGGAAAGAAGTACGGTTCTTAGGGCACATGGTTTCCAAGGAAGGGATAGCAGTGGATCCCGCAAAGGTGGTGGCCATCCAAGATTGGAAGGTCCCTAAAAATGTAACCGAAGTAAGAAGTTTCTTGGGGTTGGCTGGCTATTATAGGAAGTTTATCAAAGACTTTGCAAAAATATCAGCTCCATTAACACGGTTAACGAAGAAGAACCTGGTTTTTACGTGGGACGAAGATTGTGATGATGCGTTCCAACGTTTAAAGAGAGCCTTAACTTCAGCCCCAGTCTTAGTGCTGCCAGACGGGAATAAACCGTTTACCGTCTATACTGATGCTTGTGGGACGGGACTTGGCGCGGTCCTCATGCAAGAGGGAAGAGTAATAGCCTATGGTGGAAGGCAGTTGAGGGTTCATGAAAAGAATTGCCCTACGCATGACCTTGAGTTAGCCGCAATTGTTTTCGCGCTTAAGTCTTGGCGTCACTATCTTCTTGGTGAGAAATTCGAACTGTTCACTGACCACAAATCATTAAAATACTTATTCTCTCAGAAGGATTTGAATTTAAGGCAGCAACGGTGGATGGAATTCCTAGCCTCCTACGATTTTGAAATAGCATATACCCCAGGCAAGGGTAACGTGGTAGCAGACGCCTTAAGTAGAAAAGGTTGTCCTTGAGTCCGTTGTTTGTTGAACGACAAAGCTTAGAATTCATCTCCATGTTTGACTTTAGACCCTCCGTTGACCTAGTACCTGGTTTGTTAGCATCCTTGGAGGATAGACCTACACTTCTAGGACGAGTTGGTGAGGCACAGGAAGACGACCCCCAGTTGGTAGAGATAGTAGAAAAGCTCAAAGGAAGGGAGTCGTCTAGCCATCTTCGTAGGTATACCCTAGACGATAAGGGTTGGTTACGAAGGGATAATAGACTTTGTGTACCACAAGACGAAGACTTAAGGGAGGCCATTCTTGATGATGCTCATCGCTCAAATATGACCATTCATCCCGGCGGAGACAAGAAGTACAAAGATATGAAGCGGTTTTCTTTTGGGCCGGTATGAAAAAGGATGTGGCCGAGTACGTCGCTAGATGCTTGGTGTACCAACGAGTAAAAGCGGAACAAAAGAAACCCGGTGGGTTGCTTCACCCATTGGAAGTTCCACTATGGAAATGGGAAAGCGTCTCAATGGATTTTGTGGATGGATTACCAAGATCAAGGAAGGGTAATACGGGGATTTGGGTTATAGTAGATAGACTTACTAAGAGCGCCCATTTTATTCCCGTGAAAAGTAAGAGGACTGCACCGTGGTTGGCTTCTGTATACATTAAAGAGATAGTTCGTTTGCACGGTATTCCTTCTAGTATAGTAAGCGACCGTGATCCCATCTTCACTAGCGAATTTTGGAAGAGTTTACAAGAGGCGGTAGGGACTCGGCTATGTTTAAGCACCGCATATCATCCTCAGACGGACGGCTAGACCGAGAGGGTGAATCGTATTCTAGAGGATCTTTTAAGGCTTTGTATCCTAGACTTTGGGGGTACATGGGAAGAGCACCTTCCGTTGGTAGAATTCGCATATAATAATAGCTTTCAGTCTAGTATTGGCATGGCACCTTTCGAAGCTCTTTATGGAAGGCCTTGCCGTTCGCCTACATGTTGGTGGGAATCTACCGATAAAATCCTACTTGGGCTCGATATGGTTAGGGAAACCTCGGAGAAGATTGATTTGATTCGAAGGAGGATGAAAGCAGCACAAGATAGGCAGAAATCGTATGCTGATAAGAGGAGGACAGATCTTGAGTTTGACATTGGGGACATGGTTTTTATCAAAGTGTCTCCGTTACGGAATGTTGTTCGCTTTGGGTCTGTTGGGAAATTAGCGCCAAGGTTTGTAGGGTCGTTTCCTATAAAAGACAGGATTGGGAAGATGGCGTATAGGGTGGAGTTGCCTGAGAAACTTAGTGGAGTACACGACGTATTCCATGCATCACATTTGAGGAAGTGTTTGCACAAGACCGCGAAGGTGGTAGAGCCGAGCTTGCTTAAAGAGGTGGAAATAGAGCGTGATGCAACAATTAGACGAGCTCCTACATGCATTCTTGGGTCGGAGATCAAAAAGTTGAGAAATCGAGAGGTCAGACTAGTTAAAGTGCAATGGGGAGATGATGAGAGCAAAGCTACTTGGGAGACAGAAGGGAAGATGCCTTTGCTATACCCTTTTCTTTTTGAGGGTATGTCTTTTAATTTCTCCTTTATCGCTTAGCTTATCTTATCTTATCTTTAGTATGTCCTCTCATTAGTATCTTTGACCTTTAGTTAGGATAATCCTATGGTTGAAACATGTGTTTGAGACATGTTATGTATGATGGTTTCAAGTGGTTGCTAGTGGTTGCTCGTGGATGCATATATACACACACTTTAGGCACTAGATCGGCTCAGTCACTACATATTGCATATTGCATAAATGAATGTATTTAGTATAATGGATGTATAATGGTTGTACCATCATATAGATGCTACATTCGGTTGAATGGATGTGCACGCATATAGAAGTAGTTTGTAAGCAATTAGGATCTTTTGCATACATAATGGATGCATGGCACTATCATGAATTGCATCAAGGAGGTCAACTGAATCAGTGGACCGCCTGATTTTGCATTAGATATGGACATAGACACACACTGTGCATTTAAACATGAAAGCATTAGAAGTCTATAAGGACAATGGATGCCAGTGTTTGTTGATTGAGTAGATGGTTGATGATAGGATATAAACTTGAAGATTTCGGGGTCGAAATCCCTTAAGGATGGGAGAATGTAACACCCCGTATTTCTGTTAATACTAATATTCACAAATTAAAAGAATTAATATTGAGAATTTGCACGAAATAGCCTTAAAAAGGCATATAACAAATTTGAGATATGTGTATTGCCTTAAAAGGCGAAAATGGAATTAAGACATTAATTGGAAAATTAATGTGTAGAAATGGTCATAAGTTAATTATGGATTAATTTGAATTCATGAATAGGTGCGTGTGTGTATATATATATATATTTATATATATATATATGGGCAGTTAATGTAAACATGAATAGAAGTTTGTTAATTTGCTGAGTGTTTGCTGAGTCACTTCTGACTCATTGCTGAGTCAATAAGATAAACCCCATCTTGTCTGAATGGATGCGGTTATTTCTAGGTTAAATCTAATGGCCTAAATGAATCCAAACATATATAAATAAGTGGGTAGACTCTAACCCTAAATCACTTGAAAAATTGGAGAGCTACCGACATGTCGTTGCCATGGAGTTCAGCATAGCCGTCACAAACTAAAGAAGAAGAAGGCCTAATCTATAAACTAAATCTACTCAAATCAAATCAAAAGCTCTCTCTCTTTCTATTTCTCTTGTTTAAAATTGTGAGTATGATGAATCTCACAATATTATTATAAAATAATTTGATTAAGTTATGAATGGATCACAAGAAAGTGATATGAATTGTTATGTATTTGTAAATTATGTTGTGGATCTCTTGTTATGCTATATGTTATCATATATATGTTGTTATGTTGTAGTGATTATGTTGTAAATAATCCTATGCTATGTAATATGTGATTAATCGTGCTATGCTATGTTGTAAATCATATCATGCTATGTTGCAAATTATGATATGCTATGTTGTAAATCTTACATATGTTGTAGATCTCATATTATCACATATGTTGAAATACTTATGTTATATGATAATGATGTCATGTTAAGTTGTGTTGAATCATACAAGTTGTAAAATCATGATGTTAGTATTTATGCGAATTGGATCATGTTTAAAGTTTATGTTTTTTATATAATAGATCTTGATTATAAGAATTTGCCTATTGGGTTAGGCGTACCCATATACATGAATCTACAAATTAATTGGATCTTGAATATGGGAATTTGCCTATTAAGTTAGGTGTACCCATATACATGAATATATGATTAAATGAATTTTGATTTTTGGGAATTTTCCTATTGAGTTAGGTGTACCCATATAAAACCATATTGTTAATGATGTTGATTCACACATGTCCTATACAAGTTTATGAAATTTGATCAAAATCATATTATGTGAATTATGAATAAGTTGACACCCTTAGATCCATGACATGTATAACCTTATGCAAGTTGTAATGTATGCAAGTTTTACCCCTTGTTATGATTTATTTAGTCACATATATATGTTGTTGTTGTGAATATTTTCTTTTATGCTATGAGTTAGACTAATCGGGTCTAGCATACATTTTGCGAATAAACGTTCAAACGTGGGGTAGGGGTAATATTAGGAAATTAATAAATTGGGGTGCAATTGATATGATTTTGCATGCCTTAAATGGATGACCATAATTGAGTCAATTATGGACATTGTTAAATTTGGAATTAATTAATAATTCAAGTAGGGAATTATTAGAATTGGGGAAAGTGGATTATTAATAATAATCAATGCTTAGGACACGAGGTTGGACCCGTTTGTGACGTAAACCTGCCCAGACCCGCCCGGCAAATCCAGTAGTCACAAATGTCGGCCCAATGTGAGAGGTCCTAGGCACAAACTAAAGCATAACAGTTGTAAAGACACGAAGTTAGACTCTTTTGTGGTGTAAGACTGCCCGGACCCGCACGGCAAATCCAGCTGCCATATATGCCAGTCTAATGTGAGAGGTCTTTATGAGGTTATGGCCTTAATGAATTAAGAAATACTTAGCCAGATAATCATGTAAGGTGGGACATGGGGGTTAAGTAGGTGCCTTGGGTGGCATGAGGAATATAGTGGTTGCCATTAGAGGCATTTGAAATACGATTAGACTTAACCAAATACACATGTAAATGAACATGACTAAGTGGGTTAAGTGGATGGACTAATGGGACAAGCTTAGGTGGAATGCTTGTGGGAAATAATGGGGGCCCATTTCAACCAGTATCCCAAAACGTATCTTTGTGGGCTCGACCCAAGTCGAGGACGGGACACGCATACTGGGTCTGACTATAAGAGGCCAAAACAGGGAGCAGTGGCAACGCAAGCCCAACGGGTTTCATATGCGTGTGTGGACCCGGGCTGGTAGGTAAGACGTTGTTGCATCGTGTAGGTATAAGCCGTGCATCTCCGTTATATCGGGATGCCACTTAGGGGATTGATATACCCCACTATGGGCCAGCACGGGTATCTACGAGTAGGGAGCCGATCGAAAAATGGAAAGTGGGGTACACCTAGTGGAGATAGGGGTAAGCGGCACCTATGTAGTCAGCTAGGAGTACGTAAAGCCATTAAGAAAGTTTCTAAGTGAAGCTAAGTGGAATCAATCTTTAGGGTGACTGGTGTGGTGCAGTATAGTGTTTATCCTTTAGTATTTAGGAGCGCCTATAACGTTTCCTTTAGCGATTGTCTATTTCCTTAATCTGCTCTTCCATAGACATTTCCTTGTTTTCCAGCTTATGCCTTAGTCCAGTTATTTTGATAATAGTATTGTAGAATTATCATACTCGCCAGACTTTATGTCTGACCCCCCCTCTTTTTCATCCTTTTCTCCCCTTAGGTCCTCAGGTTGGGCCAAGTTCCAATGGAGTCTGATTGGATTGCTTATCTCTTGGTAAGCTTGGACTGCTGAAGTAAAGTCCAGCTTGTTATCTTTTTTTTAATGGGTATTTATGTAATGGGATTATGTACTTGTTTTATCAAGATAGATATTGTACTTGACTTTGATTATGGTGTTATGATGTAATCAAACAGGTTTTGACTTCTGCTGCAATTGAAATAAAGTTTTTAAATTTCCAAGTACTATTTTATATCTGTCTTGTTGAAATTTTACTGTTCTATATTCACCTAAAACCTCCATAGATGTTAATGCATTCCCTTTGTGAGTGACATTAATGGACGTGGGGTGTTACATATGACATTGATGCATGAAGAGGAAACCAAAAGTAATAAGAAAAAAGAAAAGCTTGAAGGACCACAGAACAAGAAGGCGGGGCCTAAAAAGGAAACACAAAAGAAGGATGAGAAGTCTGAAGACAAGAAGGAGAAGAAGTTCTTTACTTGTGGAAGCTCGACCCATCTAAACAAGGATTGCAGAAAAAGGAAGGGCACTTGCTACAACTGTAGAGAAATGGGACACTTCACTAGGGACTGCCCAAAGAAACAAGGACAAGGGCAGAGGGTAGGACCAACTTCTGGAGGACAGGCGTATACCCTCGAGGCTCGTGGATAGGATAGAAATAGGAAAACTTTCAGTAGACGGATTAACCTCCTTATCTGATTATGGAGTTAAAAACTCTTTCTGATTATGGTGTTTTGATTTTGTAATTGAAACTCTACACTTTAATACTAGTCTTGTTTCTGATTCCGCTGTAGTCTCAAACCCCATGAGGGTTACGACTCATCTGTTTGTGATAAGTTAGGGTTTGAGGGTATCTGCGTTGGGCATTAAGTTGACTATGATGCATATATTATGGGTTTTTATCATGCTTAGTTTCCTAAGAATCATTTGGTAATCTGATCTGTATCAGTAGTCTGTAGGTATCTGAATATTTCTGAAAAGGATAGGGGTTTTTACTCAAAGCGTGAAGTAGATTTCCAGTTGGACATTTGTTTAATTGGAGTGATTCTCTGAATGTTAATCTGATGTTGATTTCGTTCTTCGGGGTTGATACTTAGGGGGTTATTCTCTTAAACCGATATCTAATGGGAACCTAGCCTTTGTTTTAATTGTACTTGCTTCTATCACTCGACTTTATCGACCGAATCTTCGACCTTTAGGTAGAAACTAATGGTGTAAACATGTGTTTGAGACATGTTATGTTTGATGGTTGCAAGTGGATGCAAGTGGTTGCTAGTGGTTGCTCGTGTATGCATATACACACACTATGCACTAGATCGGCTCAAAAACACTCTCATACTGCATATAGATGTGTGTGCATTTTTAAAAAAAATTTATGGATGCAAAATGGTTGACTCAGCACATGGATGTTGCATATGAATGAACGGTTGTGCACTCATATAGAAATGATATGTATCAAAAAGGAAAATTGCATACATGTTGGACTCATGGCACTAACATAATTCGCATTAAGGAGGTCAACTGAATCTGTGGACCGCCTAATCTTTGCATTAGATAGGGAACATTTACACACACTTTAGCATATGTTCATACAATATTAGAAGTTTTCTAAGGACAATGGATGCTTGTGGATGATGGTTGAGTAGATGGGTAATTGGATGTTAGGACACATTCTTCCTAACTTGAAGATTTCGGGGACGAAATCCTTTAAGGATAGGAGAATGTAACACCCCAAATTTTCTGTAAACATAAGAGTAACAAAATGAAGTATAATTAATTTTAAATGTGAGAATTAAGAAAAACGGGTTACGCCATTGCGTTTGTCTCTAAATTTTGCTTGAGATAGAGTCCGAGTTTACGTAAATCGGACTCCGTATGAAGAAGTTATGGCTTTGAAAAGTATTCATTCTGAAGGCTTTTATACAAGACTGATATTTATGAACCATTTTAGAGGTTTGATAGAACCGGCTAACATATAGTTTATGGTATAACTAATCATCGACGGATGACCGGCCATAATGAGCCAAGGGGTTCACCGTGGGGTATCATGAGGCACTTGCTAGTGTGCCTCGAAATCGGTGAGGATAATCCCTTGCCTCGGTTCATTGATGGAAACTCAATTTCCATAAGTGATATTCAGTTTTAGTTGTAAATATATATTTGGCAACGTAATATATGGGTACCTACGCTGCCTATGATTAATACATTTATATTTGAAGTTGATTTCTTCACTTATAGTAATAATAAAATATGAAATTTCATGTACCAAGCATTTTTGGCTATTATAAGGTAAAAACTCTATCCTCTGGCCTGCGATGCGTTGTGTGAAGGGACCTGAGTCTTATATTAGCTTTATTTTCCTATTTAGCATTGCGCTATATCTATTATGCTTTGGTATTCTTAGGGTTAAACCTGTTCCGTGTTATACGGCGTGGTCCCTTGATTTATCTAACTTTAAAATCAAGCGAACAACTGTTATAGTTCTCACACCAGTCACATGACTGGCCTAGAGTTTATTTTTTTTACCTAATCTCTGGGTGCCCCTATTTTCCATACAGGCCGCTAGTAGTTTTGATTTGGCAGATTTCTAGTTTACAGGATCCTGGTTTACAGCTAGAGCTATATTCGGAACGCTCTGTATCTGTGTATTTCTTACAGTTCTGCTATGTATTATTTTTCCGGTGCTATGTAATGTATTTTAATCTCTGATATTTTCCAATGTGTAATATTTCATACTCTGTTATATTCATGTACTCTGATGTAAATTCTTGTAAGAAGCAATGAAATATTCTTCGGTTTGCATTCTGATTTGTCGTCTTCTCAACTCAATCCGGGCTTTCCCGTACGGGCGAGTTTGGGTCGTGTAAATTTGGTATCGGAGCTTTGGTTTACAAAGCTCGAGAACAAGACACATCAGAACCAAACGAAATAATTCATCAGAGATTGGATTAGTAATATCCAATGGAAATGACTCGTTAGAGATGGGATCAGTAGTATCCTAGAATGAGTGTGAAGAGTGTTATTTTTAAAATAAAAAAGAAAACAATTTTTTTTGAAAATTTAAACTGTGTTATGCATATTTGAATATTTTATTTTATATTGAATTTGGACAATCAAGTATATGTAGATTTTGAATATATGTCTGATCCACGTGTATTCGAAGCCTCAAATATACTGGATAGATATAGAATCACACTCTAATCGCCCAGAGATGATCCTAGTGATTAATTGATTATCAGCAGTATCTATGTTTGAGTTTCGAAAGTGGGATGTCTATATATTTCGAATTGGCTGTTGTGAGAGCCAAAACTTAGATAGAGTATACTGTTGTGATTTGACACTAAAAATATGGTTTTTGAATATACTAAAGATATATAACTGAAAAGGTAATCAACTAATTGATTGTTGGTTGTGATGTTTGATTATTAATTCAACTAATAAAACCAATAAGAGAATGTAAGTTGAATTTAGCTAAATTGAATCAAAATATTGAACTTAATGAAATTTTGTTTGGAATTGCATACGTATACATGCATATATACATTGAACAAGACATAGCAAGGAAGCTAAAAAGAGGAATCAAATTGTATGCCCGACAAATAGGTGCAAGTTTACTAATTTATTGGGTTTGGATGATTTTACGAACCGCTTGGCTTTCTATTTTCCATTTGGATTGGTGAGGGCCCTGCAAGGCTAGTTGGGGTTTTAAAGGTCTCCCCGTACAAAAGAGTATATGGCAAAAAAATTCCAAAATTTAGGGTGTTAGCCAAAATTTTGAAGAAATAGAAAATTCTTAGAAACTGCAAAGTTGAAGAATTAAAGCCAGAATGAAAGTCGAGTTGGTTAGTTAAACAACTTTCATCTCCACTCCTTTTCGAGGACGAAAAGATTTTAAGTGGGGGAGATTGTAAAAAAAACAGAAAATCAGAACCAATTTAAAAATTTTATTTCAGAAATTTTAATGGATTTGGATATTTAAAATGATTTTTTTTAAATAATAACAATTTAAAATTTATGTTAATCGAAGTTAAAATGAATAAATTTACTTTAATTATAAAACGAGCCTGAAATGGCGCGGCAGTTTGAAAATTCGATTTCCCATTTCAAATGAATATACAAAATTTAATTTAAATCAGAATTGGACGAAATAAGAAATATTTGAATCTGTGTAACAATATCTTTCTAACGAATGTGAAAAATCCAGATTTCACTTTATAAATTGAAAGATATGTCCAGTTTAAAATTTAGAATAGTCGTTATGGAATTTATATATATAATGCCCTTAAAAATAGCCATTTTGCAAACGATCTCCGTTTTCGATGAAACCACTTTTGTTGGGTTCGGAATGTCAAATTATTGCTAGATTCCAATTTCCATAATTTTTGGAATTAATATGTGAGCGTGGTAAAAGAAAACGTGTTTTGTCAATTTCAGTTGAATTGATCGACCAGAAAATGGTCATTTTTCAAACGGTCTCCAAATACGACAAAATTAGTTTTGTTAGGACCGTATCATCAAAACATAGCAATAATTGTTTTCTAGAATTTTTGGAGTCGGTTTGTGGCCCCGGTAAATTAAAATGTACGTTTAAATTCAATATATATTGATTTATATTTTAATTTTAAGAAAAGCTGATCGAAACGATAGAATGGGCTTATAAAACATATTCCATTGTGTCCGGAATGTGGTATTTAGCTAGGGGTGACAGTCGCTGGGTTTGATTTGGAGTTCAGACGAAAATGTATAAATTAGAGAATTAAAATATTATTTATATTATTATAAATATCAGTCATAGGGGGGTCAAAAATCCTAGCCTCCTTCCAATTCGATCTGTCGCCGCCAGTTCCTTTTTAGGGTTAAAAACGTTCAATTCTTTTTCATTTTTTTTCTTTTAATCCCCTTAATTAAATTCAAAACTCCAAGAACAGAATTTGTTGATCTTTCTGAGATCTTTGAATTGAATGGCGGTAATCATTTTTCATGCTCTTATCTGGGTCAAATTGTGGTTCAAAGTGGGAATGTTCGATCGAGATTTCTGGCTTAGGGGGTCTAAGTGGGCCAGCGACTTCGGCGGCGAAGGCTCTGGCCATGGCCAACCTCGTCGTGGCCGCTGATCGATCTCAGGCGGTCCGATTTTGGTGCGATGGACGGAAATCAAAATCGACGGATGGGTTCGAACGAATGCGGGTTCCAGAATTAGTAAAGGATCAAAACGTGGCTTTATTTTGTTCTTAAGGGTAAAGAGGATTTTAATTATAAATTATATTTTAATTATCATAAATTGTAATTAACATGTAAACAGCCATAACTTGTTCGTTTTTGTCACAATTCGACAATTCAAGTTGCATTGGATTCGCAGAGACGAACACTACCTTTCAGAACTAACCAGAATCAAAACGGAGCAAATTAGAATTTCGAGCAAATTCAAATCCGAAAAGAACAAAAATTCAAAAATAAAAGAATGGAGGAGTGGAAACGAATGTGAGAATCTTTCTCACTCAATTTATTTACAGTTAAATATATACTAGGATGCAGACGGTGCTTAGCAGCACCCGACACCATTGATTGTACAAACCATAATTGTTTGTTTGGATTGAATGGACTGTGTTGTGTTTATTGAATGAATGAACTATATGAAATATTCATGAGTTGAATAAAATATTTGAATAATATAAATATCATTTTTATTTTATAAATGAATTGTATGAAATATTCATGTGTTGAATAAAATATTTGAATAATAAAATATCATTTTTATTGTATAAATGAACTGTATAAAATATTCATGTGTTGAAATAAATATTTTAGCATTAAAAATATAATTTTTAACGTGTATATGAATGAAAATAAATATTCATTTACAAATCGGGCGATTTTGTTTATGTACACTCATTTGACTGATATTGATTGGGATGATATATTTTACACATCGCCCAACTGCACAAATTAAATCCGTGTATGTTAATTTTAACCCCACACGTGTATTGGGATGATATTTGACAAACACTAATCCCAATTGTTTAGTTGTATGTCAATTGATTGGTTGACAGACTGTTATAAGCGTTAATTATTTATATTTGATGCTTATGCAGTTATGTAGTGCACTCTGGCTGATGGTTGATTGTGTATCATTATTATTGCATACATGTGTTGTATGAAATCCGTATAAATAGCATTATATGGTAACTGACTGTGTCTGATTCCAATTCAGAATGAACAAATATTTTAAAATAATGAATATTTTCAAATAATGAATATTTTAAAATAATATTCTATAAAGAATCAAAGTATGATTTTGATGTCCGATTTTGAACAAACATGAAAATATTGAAATTTCTGAAGCCGTGTTGATTAGATTTTTGCAACTTTGATGCGAATGATATTTATATCAATTTTATTCAGTTTTATAATGCATATTAAAAAGGAAATGATTTCAAAATCTGATATTTTGAAAATATTATCATTTATATATTAATGATATGGAATGTTCAATTTTGATTTAAAATTGAAAATAAAGTTGAAATAATTTTTAAAATGAATTTAAAACGATTTATAAAATATGTTTTTAATGGAAATCGATGAAGTACATAATATATATATTATATATTATATCGCCAGAACAGAACGCGCCATGCAGCAGCCGTTCGTGAATTTCGACCATTGACTTCGAATTGATATTACGAGAGATCGACTGTCGGATTCTCCTAAAACTGGAACCATTGGGTTCGTATCGAAAAGAGCTTTCCAATGAATATAAGTGATTTGAAATCTAACGGTTGGATTTGGAATTATGTCCAAATCAAATTTGGAAAAGGTCGCTATAAGTGCAGCTCGATGACCGTTTATGGAAATAGACTAAAAGGGCCTTAATAAAATTATTAAAAATATCAATAATTTTTGTAAAATCATAATAAATGATTTGGAAAGAATAAGGGTCGAAAATTCCATATTTGAAAAGATAAAAATATATTTTTATCGAAATTAACTAGTTATTAGCAGGAATTATAATCCCATTTATTTTAAGTAAATAAATTGGATCGAGAATGGGTTTTAATATAAAAAGAATTTTCAATATATGAATTGGAATGGATTTGAATGGAAATCATCTTCGGAATATTTCGATGTTGGATTTTCGTGATTATATGGATATTGTTGAGAAATTTGGAAGATATATATATCGTTATTCCCAAAAAAATATTTGTTGATTTTAGAATTTGATATTGAATATTAGCCGATATAATTTCTATTCGGAGCCTTGTATTTGATATCAAATTGGATTTTGGGTTTGTCGTGAACGGTGTCTTAAATAACACTGTTCTTAAACCCAGTTGAGAAAAGAATTATCTTTTAATTAAGATTTAGTGAAGTTTTCCAATTAATTAATATTTATTTGGAATTGAAAAAAAGAATTGGATTTTTGGGCATATAGTGAACGATGTTTTAATTGACATTTGTTCTTTAACCCAATTAACCGTGAAATGTAATTTGGAATTTATAAATATTTTTATTAAGATTAATGGAAATTTTCTAAAGTAAAGTTTTCCAATTTAATAAAATAAATTGGAATTGAATGGAATTTGATTTGGTAATAATCGAAGTGGACTTCTTTGGAGGAAGACTGTTACTATATATGGAATTTAAAAGGCTTTGCCGTTATTCCATTTATATTATTGGTTGAATATGGAAGTTTATATAGATTACATATAGTGATCTGTTTTTCGTGAAGATTCCATAATTAATGGAATGTGATTTTGGGTTTATCGTGAACTGTGTTTTAAATGACAATGGTTCTTTAACCCAGTTAAAGACAGGATCTATTTCCCGAATTTGAATAATCATTTTATAATGATTTTTGGGAAGATTAAAAGGAGTTTTAATGAATCTTTAATTATATTGAAATGTGATAATTTAAATTTTCAATTTTGGGAAATAAATGAGAATGCAGTATCACCAGTATTATTCCAGGCGATAGTGAAATCTTTAATTAGATTTGAACGTGAAATGTTAACTAGATTTTACCATTAACACCGTGGTTTAAGATATGGAGTATTACTAGTTTTGCTCCATGGGATGAATCGGTTGGGATTGGAATAATAAAAGAAATGATTACTTCGGTATGGTCTGATAATCCCGACTAGTTAATAAACCTTAATTTGGTTTAGAATTGATATCCAAAGGAAGATTAAAGAATAAATTTAAAGGAATTTATCTTTGATAAAATTAATGGGAACCTTTCCCAAAGGATATGAATATTTAAATAAAAGAATATTCAAAATTGGAATGAGGCATATGCTTTGTCTTTATAGCACTTGTTTATAATATACGTAGTTATTCGAAAAGGCCGGGTTTATGCCCATTCTGAGTAACTGATTCGACGATAATCGATGATGAATGTAACGACCCGTATTCTACGCATCATAGGATCGTAGGATATTTATTTCTTTCACATACGAAGTCGTATGGTCATGCAACTTTGGGAGACGACTATTGGGGTCATTTCCCATGTTCATGATTTTTCTCGATTTTTAAATGACCTTTTTACCCCTAGTTGGCACTGTTTTGGTCATAACTTTTGACTGGAAAGGAATTTTGACCTGAAACTACTTCCATTGCCTTCGGATGATGGTTTCTCTTTCCGTAGAGTGGTCACATTAGCCAAACGGACTCACCGTTTGGGAGATATGGCTGAAACAAGTTTCAGATGGTGAAAAACAGCTTAATTGGGCTTAACCGGGTGATTAGCAGTTAGGCCCAAGGGGAATTTCGGGTTTAGAGGTATAGGAGGACTGATTAGGGTTAGGTTATCACTTTCATTTCAGTTTTGAGCCGCCACAAACCTTCTTGAGACCTTAGTAATGGCTTCCATCCTCTAAAACCACTCCTAAACACATTTTTAGTGAAGATTAAGCCTAAACTACATCAAAGCAAGGCCAAATAGCAACAAAGCAAGGTTGGAGCTGCTGCTATACATAGGAATTCGACCCAAACAGAGAGTATTTCGGATTTGGTGTTTCATTTGTGGCCAAGGTGAGTGATTTGCATAGTTTTTGCGCTAATTACGGTGATTAAGGGTAATTAGTGAAGATTAGCGAATTTATACGTAAATAAATTCTGGAAAAATTCTTAAAACTCTAAAATAATGTTTTAAGGTTCTGTTAGAAATTTGGGTTAATTTCGATGTGTTTTGCTAATCGTATGCTTAAACATGATTAAGAGGGATTATAGGAAAATGTGAGGTTTTAGCCACTTTTGATCCATTTTGGTTCATTTGAATTGTTGTTAGGTGTTTGTGGTTGTTCTTACATGTTGCTATGACTCTATGGTATGTTTTATGATTGATTAGAATAGTTAGATTGGTTGAAAACGTCGTCGAATGGCGTAGAAAGCTCGCTGGAAAGTTGCAGAAATGTGCAGGTTCCGAACCGGATCGGATCGGAGTAGATGGTCGGATCGGATTTGTGAACTGACCAAGGAAATCTGAACTGGATCGGAGCTTGTCACTGGAGGAGGATCGGCGAGAAGGAAGGCTGTTTGCTTAGAGTTGGAGTGGACAAGGCGGATCGGATCGAAACTAGGGAGCGGATCGGATCGGAGCTGTGGAGCGGATCGGATTGGAGAGGATCGGATCGGAGTAAGCTAAGGGGGCGAAGCGGATCGGCAATTGGAGAAGGACAGGATCGGGTATGGGAACTTAGAAGGGAGCAACCACCGAACCAACCAGAGAATAGGCACTACACTTCCGAACCGAACCAAGTGGAGAACCCGAACCGAAGGAGCACCGAACAGAATGGAAAAGATGACTACCGAACCGAACCGACGAAGATGATGACTACCGAACCGAACCGAATTCCAGGACTGCGCGACAACTCTTCTGAAGACCCACTCCAATTCGACCAAACCCGAGATGCAAAGGAAGTCCAAATGAGAAGTTAGAGCTCAGGATTCAGATGGGAATCAACGAGTTCGCTTCATGGTTGGGCTTTGCTGCGGGACGCGTGCCAAGGAGTTATCGACGTCTGTAGCTTTGGACCACTATGGTAGGAGGTACGAAGGCGGATTCAGGGCCATTATGGCATCGGTAGAACCAAGGGCTACAACCAATGAAGTGGGTCATTGAAATGTTTGGTCATGACCCCATATGTTTAGCTTGGTCGTAGCAGGGTCTCTACAAGTCGGGATTCGTCGTTGCCTCAGTTTGTCTAGTGTTCCAAAGTGGTAGATATCGTATGCTTTACACACTGAGTGAGAGATGTGAGGATGGTTGCTATGGTTGATTTGTTTGCTATCATTATGACATGTACACCCCACCCCCGTATCCTTACACCCTTTATTATGGCACCTTGGAGTATTGTACGGTATGTGGTACTAACTCTTTGGTTGCAGGTCCAGGTTCAGGTATGGCTTAGTATACCTGTTATTATTCTGTTTAGATGCTTATCGCTCATACCAGGCTTTATGTCTGACCCAGAGTTTTATGTCCCCTCTTATTACTCTTGGTGCTCATACAAGCAGACTAGAGACAGGTTAGCTGGTGATGCACGGGTAGATGATCCAGAGACGAGCAGGAGGCTTCCACGTACTATATACATAATATTCTCCCTGTGTTGTTGAAGATCACTGCTTGGGCATTGGTGGTGTATCTTCTACTTTAGCTTTCTTTTGTTTAGAGACAGTAAATTTGGAAAATTGTAATAAGCTGTATTTGGATTTCCGCTGCTCTGATGTTGACATTGATTATTAGTTATCAGCTTATGCACTGTCTCGCCTGTTTTATGTCAAGTATGTTATTATTATATTTTATCCCATGCGCTGTGAGACATTCTACAGGTTCCTTGATTAGCTCATTCTCTTCTTCCCTTTCTTTGGAGACCGTTCTGTGCTAGCTGGGCATGCGTACAGCGCACTTCCAGACGAAATGCAGGCTGGTGCGGGGCGGGCCGTCACACTTGGTATCAGAGCTCTAGGTTGCGTAGTTAACCTAGGGAAGTTATCAGGGAGAGATGATATACGTACACGAGAGAGCGTATTTGTGATTATTTTGGTTTTTAAAAGCTATATACATATATATACTATTAGTAGTATAAGGATGAAGTCGTACTGCACTAGCACCACTATGGAGTCGTTAATCATTTCCTTTTTCAGATTGACGATGAGCCGATATACTAGAGGTGCTGGTAGGGGAGCCAACAATGGGAATGCTGCTGACATGAGGACGATGTTTACTGACCTCATGAGAGAGATGCTTAGAGATGTACAGAGGGCAGCTCCCAATGGTGGAAATGGTGGTGGTCCAATAGTGCAGGCGCCAAGAGTCGACTTCGCCAAGCTGAATAAGGATTATACTAGTCTTGGTGGGAAGTCATTCCACGGAACGGAGTCGGCTACGGATGTTCAGGATTGGTTGGATAGTTGCGAACGTATCTTCGAGGATTTGGGTATCGAGGATGCGATGAAAAGAAAGCTAGCGTCCCGTCAGCTGCAAGGGTGGGCAATGAATCGGTGGAATGCTATAAAGGCAGCTACTCCCGAAGATCAGATTACTTGGGAGCAGTTTAAGGCTCGCTTTAGTGAGAAGTTCATTCCGGCTGCTCAGAAGTCAGTGTTGTTCAAGAAGTTCTTGGAGCTCAAGCAGAATGGCAGAGCTGTCTCGGAGTATATTGCTGAATTTGACACCTTGTCAAAGTATGGGTTATCTCTCATTGATACTGCCGAGAAAAAGAATGAGAAATTCATAACTGGTTTGGATCAGTACTTGGGGGAAAAACTTATTAACCACATCGATGAGACGTTTGAATCGATTGTGGGGAAAGCGTTAAGATCAGAAAGTCTCTACCCTAAGTCGAAGACTGAGGTTGCATCTGCAGAAGAGCCAAAACCACAAGCAAGTGGTGGAGGCAAGGGTGGTTCCCAGAATAAGAGAAAGCAGAACCAAGCTAAGGATGGCCAGAAGAAAAAGAATAAGCAAGATATTGAGTGCTTCAGCTGTGGTAAGAAGGGCCATTATGCTAGTAATTGTGGGGCCAAGCCAGCGGATAGGAAGTGCTTCAACTGTGGCCAAATGGGACATCACAAGGACAAGTGTCCACAGCCCCCTAAAGAAAAGCAAATGGTGAAAGCATATGCCCTTAATGCTATTCCTTCTTCGTCGAATGCCCCAACTGCGGCGGAGAAGGGAAAGAATGTCGTCATTCAAGGTATGCTTTCTGTTTATGATGTTCCTGTTAGAGTTTTGTTTGATACCGGAGCTTCCAATTCTTTCATATCTAGTGACCTGGTAGATAGATTGGGATTGGAGCCCGAGATTGTCGATAGACCTTTAGTAGTGACGAACCCGATTGGTGGTTCGACTAGCCTTAGCATGATTTGTCGTAATGTGGTTCTATCGAGTCATGGATGCATGTTTGTTTGTGATTGCTTTGTTTTGGGCTTTACTGGGTTTGGCATTATTTTGAGAGTAGATTGGCTCCGAAGATACGGGGTGGTGGTAGACTGTGAGGGCTTTTTGGTGACAGCTAGAGTGGATAATGGGCGGAGGATAGTGTTTGGTGGTCTACCCAGTGAGGGGGTATTGGCTAGTTTTCTAAACTCCCTCGACATTCCGCATAGTGAGTTGTCAGGTTTGCCCGTGGTTGGCCATTATCCGGATGTTTTCGAAGAAGTGACCGGACTTCCACCACACCGAGAGATCGAGTTCCGTATTGATTTGGTAAAAGATGCCAGACCTATGGTGATGCCACTTCGTCGTATGGCACCAAGAGAGCAGCGAGAGCTCGAGGTGCAAGTCAGTGATCTTTTGAAGAAGGGATTTATCAGAAGGAGTGTTTCTGAATGGGGAGCACCAGTCGTGTTTGCTACCAAGGCGGATGGTTCCCTTCGTTTGTGTGTAGACTACCGCGAGTTGAATAAAGTGACGAGGAAGAACAAGTATCCTCTACCGCGGATAGATGATTTGTTCGATCAGTTGAGTGGCGCGAGAATATTTTCTCAGTTGGATCTCGCGATAGGTTTTCATCAGCTTAGAGTGGAAGCTGAGAGTATAGCTAAAACGGCATTTCGAACGCCGTCCGGATTTTATGAATGGTTGGTTATGCCATTTGGGCTGACTAATGCCCCGGCATATTTTGTGGATCTTATGAATAGGGTATTCAGAGATCAGTTGAATAAGTCTGTTCTTGTGTTCGTGGATGATATTTTGGTCTATTCGAGGACAGAGGAAGAACACAAGGAACATTTAAGAGTAGCGATGGAGGTGTTGAGAAAACACCAATTGAAAGCCAAGTTTTCTAAGTGTCACTTCTGGAAGAGGGAAGTGAGGTTCTTGGGCCATGTTGTATCAGAGAATGGTATTGCCGTGGACCCAGCAAAAGTGGCTACGGTACAAGATTGGCCTACGCCCAAGAATGCAACAGATGTAAGAAGTTTCTTGGGGTTAGCGGGATATTATCGTAAGTTTATCCAAGGTTTCTCCAAGATAGCAGCACCATTGACCCAGTTGACCAAGAAGAATCAAGCTTTTGTCTGGGATGAAAGGTGCGAGGATGCATTTAAAAGTCTAAAGGACAAGTTGACAAGCGCACCAGTGTTAGTCATTCCTAAAGGGGATGAAGAGATGACGGTATACACGGATGCCTGTGGTACCGGACTGGGAGCTGTATTGATGCAGGGCGGTAGGGTTGTAGCTTACGCAAGTCGGCAATTGAAACCGCACGAGAGAAGATACCCTACCCATGATTTAGAATTGGCAGCGACCGTGTTCGCGTTAAAGATGTGGAGACACTATCTCTTAGGAGAAAGATTTGAGCTGTTTACAGATCATAAGTCGTTGAAGTATCTATTCTCCCAGAAGGATTTAAATCTCCGTCAGCAGAGATGGTTAGAGTTCTTAGCTTCCTATGATTTTGACATCGCATACACACCAGGAAAGGGCAATGCGGTGGCTGATGCATTGAGTAGAAGACATGCCAGCTTAGGGGCTATGTTCCTTGAATGGAAGCAACTGGAGTTTATCGCGGGGTTTGATTTCAGACCAAAGTGCGAATTGGATCCAGAAATGTTAGCAAGTTTGACGATCAGACCCACTTTGATTGAGCGGATCGGCTCTAGTCAGAGGGACGATCCTAACCTATTGGAAATCATCTCCAAGTTAGAGATGGGTATCGATGAGGAGATGAACAAGTATGGGCTTGATCGAGATAGATGGCTTAGAAAGAATGGAAAGCTTGTTGTACCCAATGTCAATGGATTGAGAGATGAAGTGCCTAGAGAATGTCATCACTCAAAGATGACTATACACCCCGGTGGTAATAAGATGTATCGAGATATAAAGCAGACCTACTACTGGGAAGGAATGAAACGAGACGTTGGGAAGTTTATATCCAAGTGCATGAATTGCCAGCTAGTTAAAGCCGAGCAAAAGAAGCCTAGTGGGTTGTTACAGCCCTTAGAAATTCCCGAATGGAAATGGGAGCAAGTCTCGATGGATTTCATCGATGGATTACCAAGGACTAGATCGGGATATAACAGCATTTGGGTAATTGTAGATCGACTGACTAAAAGTGCAAGGTTTATACCAGTCAAATCGACCAGAACGGCAGCTAAGTTAGCAGAATTGTATATGAAGTGGGTAGTCAGATTCCATGGAGTACCTAAAAGCATTGTGAGTGACCGAGACCCGTTGTTCACTAGTGGGTTTTGGAAAAGCTTGCAAGAGGCTCTAGGGTCAAGATTACATCTCAGTACCGCATATCATCCTCAGACCGACGGTCAGACGGAAAGGGTGAATCGTATTTTGGAAGATCTCTTGAGAGCATGTATATTGGATTTTGGTGGATCATGGGATGACCATTTGCATCTAGTAGAGTTTGCATATAATAATAGCTACCAATCCAGTATCGGTATGGCTCCATTTGAAGCTTTGTATGGAAGACCGTGCAACTCACCATCATGTTGGATAGAGACTGGCGAGAAATTTATGCTTGGACCAGATGGGGTGAGGGAAACTTCAGATAAAATCAAGACCATTCAACAACGAATGAAGGCTGCCCAAGATAGACAGAAGAGTTATGCTGATAAGAGGAGAAGAGACTTAAAATTCTCCATTGGCGACTTGGTGTTTGTCAAGATTTCTCCGTTGAAGAGCGTAATACGATTTGGCAGGGGAGGCAAGTTGGCACCAAGATTTGTTGGCCCATTCCCTGTTCTTGAATTAGTCGGGAATTTGGCATACAGAATTGACTTACCAGAGAAGATGGCGGGAGTTCATAACGTATATCATGTTTCCCAACTAAGGAAGTTCGTTCACGACTCAGATATGACTATTTCACCTGATCAGTTAGGGGACTTCGAAGTAGAACCCGAGACGGTTGGGAACCGTAAGCCGGCCCGTATTGTCGAGCACGACATGAAGCAACTTCGAAGAAAGGCGGTGAAACTAGTCAAGGTTCAGTGGGGCGAGGACGAGGATGATTGTACTTGGGAAACAGAGGAGGACATAAGGAAGAAGTATCCAGAACTCTTTGCCTGGTAAGATTTTGACTTCGATTTAGTTTTCCGCATGCTAGGATAGGCTTGTTTGCTTGTTTTGCATGTTTGATTGTTGTACGTGGCTGTTAGGCATGCGGGATCCTTTGTATGTTTTGGGTTAAGGAATTTTGGGGACGAAATTTCTTAAGGGGGGGATAGTGTAACGACTCGTATTCTACGCATCATAGGATCGTAGGATATTTATTTCTTTCACATACGAAGTCGTATGGTCATGCAACTTTGGGAGACGACTATTGGGGTCATTTCCCATGTTCATGATTTTTCTCGATTTTTAAATGACCTTTTTACCCCTAGTTGGCACTGTTTTGGCCATAACTTTTGACTGGAAAGGAATTTTGACCTGAAACCACTTCCATTGGCTTCGGATGATGGTTTCTCTTTCCGTAGAGTGGTCATAGTAGCCAAATGGACTCACCGTTTGGGAGATATGGCTGAAACAAGTTTCAGTTGGTGAAAAATAGCTTAATTGGGCTTAACCGGGTGATTAGCAGTTAGGCCCAAGGGGAATTTCGGGTTTAGAGGTATAGGAGGACTGATTAGGGTTAGGTTATCACTTTCATTTCAGTTTTGAGCCGCCACAAACCTTCTTGAGACCTTAGTAATGGCTTCCATCCTCTAAAACCACTCCTAAACACATTTTTTGTGAAGATTAAGCCTAAACTACATCAAAGCAAGGCCAAATAGCAACAAAGCAAGGTTGGAGCTGCTGCTATACATAGGAATTCGACCCAAACAGAGAGTATTTCAGATTTGGTGTTTCATTTGTGGCCAAGATGAGTGATTTGCATAGTTTTTGCGCTAATTACGGTGATTAAGGGTAATTAGTGAAGATTAGCGAATTTATACGTAAATAAATTCTGGAAAAATTCTTAAAACTCTAAAATAATATTTTAAGGTTCTGTTAGAAATTTGGGTTAATTTCGATGTGTTTTGCTAATCGTATGCTTAAACATGATTAAGAGGGATTATAGGAAAATGTGAGGTTTTAGCCACTTTTGATCCATTTTGGTTCATTTGAATTGTTGTCAGGTGTTTGTGGTTGTTCTTACATGTTGCTATGACTCTACGGTATGTTTCATGATTGATTAGAATAGTTAGATTGGTTGAAAACGTCGTAGAATGGCGTAGAAAGCTCGCTGGAAAGTTGCAGAAATGTGCAGGTTCCGAACCGGATCGGATCGGAGTAGAGGGTCGGATCGGATTTGTGAACTGACCAAGGAAATCTGAACTGGATCGGAGCTTGTCACTGGAGGAGGATCGGCGAGAAGGAAGGCTGTTTGCTTAGAGTTGGAGTGGACAAGGCGGATCGGATCGAAACTAGGGAGCGGATCGGATCGGAGCTGTGGAGCGGATCAGATTGGAGAAGCGGGTCGGCAATTGGAGAAGGACAGGATCGGGTATGGGAACTTAGAAGGGAGCAACCACCGAACCAACCAGAGAATAGGCACTACACTTCCGAACCGAACCAAGTGGAGAACCCGAACCGAAGGAGCACCGAACCGAATGGAAAAATGACTACCGAACCGAACCGACGAAGATGATGACTACCGAACCGAACCGAATTCCAGGACTGCGCGACAACTCTTCTAAAGACCCACTCCAATTCGACCAAACTCGAGATGCAAAGGAAGTCCAAATGAGAAGTTAGAGCTCAGGATTCAGATGGGAATCAACGAGTTCGCTTCATGGTTGGGCTTTGCTGCGGGACGCGTGCCAAGGAGTTATCGACGTCTATAGCTTTGGACCACTATGGTAGGAGGTACGAAGGCGGATTCAGGGCCATTATGGCATCGGTAGAACCAAGGGCTACAACCAATGAAGTGGGTCATTGAAATATTTGGTCATGACCCCATATGTTTAGCTTGGTCGTAGTAGGGTCTCTACAAGTCGGGATTCTTCTTTGCCTCAGTTTGTCTAGTGTTCCAAAGTGGTAGATATCGTATGCTTTACGCACTGAGTGAGAGATGTGAGGATGGTTGTTATGGTTGATTAGTTTGCTATCATTATGACATGTACACCCCACCCCCGTATCCTTACACCCTTTATTATGGCACCTTGGAGTATTGTACGGTATGTGGTACTATCTCTTTGGTTGCAGGTCCAGGTTCAGGTATGGCTTAGTATACCTGTTATTATTCTGTTTAGATGCTTATCGCTCATACCAGGCTTTATGTCTGACCCAGAGTTTTATGTCCCCTCTTATTACTCTGGGTGCTCATACGAGCAGACTAGAGACAGGTTAGCTGGTGATGCACCGGTAGATGATCCGGAGACGAGCAGGAGGCTTCCACGTACTATATACATAATATTCTCCCTGTGTTGTTGAAGATCACTCCTTGGGCATTGGTGGTGTATCTTCTACTTTAGCTTTCTTTTGTTTAGAGACAGTAAATTTGGAAAATTGTAATAAGCTGTATTTGGATTTCCGCTGCTCTGATGTTGACATTGATTATTAGTTATCAGCTTATGCACTGTCTCGCCTGTTTTATGTCAAGTATGTTATTATTATATTTTATCCCATGCGCTGTGAGACATTCTACAGGTTCCTTGATTAGCTCATTCTCTTCTTCCCTTTCTTTGGCGACCGTTCTGTACTAGCTGGGCATGTGTACAGCGCACTTCCAGACGAAATGCAGGCTGGTGCGGGGCGGGCCGTCACAATGAAGATGGTGGTTGAAGACCGGAGGTCTTCACATCGTTTGGATGATTACTAATGTCTTGATTGGACCATACACCTAATACAAGGTAATAAGTGGTGATCGTCCAGACGTACTTGGAGATCAACCGTATATGCGAGGAACTCTCTCCTATATTGGACATATGTGACGAGGAATAAGGTGTTGCCGGTTTCGTTCAGAGCCTGAACAGACTTGTAAATGGATGTGTGTATGACATTAGGTTTTATTCTATGTTGATTTATTTCTATTAAATATATATCTGTTTGGTGGCGGAGAATGTATTCTCTTGCTTAACACCCTTCTCTAAGACGTATGAGCATAGAGGTTATATGTCGATAGATATCAGCCGCATGGCGTGAATTGTCAGTATGGCATGCTGAGATGAAAATGCTCAAAGCTCTTGTTGAAAAGCATGGCTTTGTAGTTGATGATTAAAGCGCGGCTTTAATATAGCTTTGTGTAGCATTAATTCACGAGCCTCACACCCAGGTGTGAACCAAAAAAGGGATAATGACTGCATGGAAATGGACATATGTTAGTTCTAGCTACGAGTAACATCATGGTATGGATCCCAGACTGTTTAATCATGTGGATTTTGCACACTATTATTACTTGATGGGAGACAAGGTACCTTAGACATATAGGCACCGCGGGGAAGATGGATATTATATCGGTCGCTACGGGGCTGATGGACATGGTCGACATACTGACCATTTTAGAGGTTCGATAGAACCGGCTAACATATAGTTCATGGTACAACTAATCATCGACGAATGACTGGCCATGATGATCCAAGGGGTTCACTGCGGGGTATCCTGAGGCACTTGCTAGTGTGTCTCGAATCGGTGAGGATAATCCCTTGCCTCGGTTCATAGATGGAAACCCAATTTCCATAAGTGATATTCGGTTTTAGTTGTAAATATATATTTGGCGACGTAATATATGGGTACCTACGCCGCCTATGATTGATACATTTATATTTTAAGTTGATTTCTTCACTTATAGTAATAATAAAATATGAAATTTCACGTACCAAGCATTTTTGGCTATTATAAGGTAAAAACTCTATCCTCCGGCTTGCGTTGCATTGTGTGATGGGACCTGAGTCTAATAATAGCTTCATTTTTCTATTTAGCATTGCGCTGTATGTTTTATGCACTGGTATTCTTAGGGTTAAACCCGTTTTGTGTTATACGGCGCGGTCCCTTTATTTTATCTAACTTTAAAATCAAGATAATAACTATTTTATTACCCACACCAGTCACATGACTGACCAGGAGTTTATTTTTTTAACCTAAACTCTGGGTGCCCCTATTTTCCACACGGGTAGCTAGTAGTTTTGGTTTTGTAGATTTCTAGTTTATAGGATCCTGGTTTACAGCTAAAGCTATATTCGGAACGCTCTGTATCCGTGTATTTCTTACAGTTGTGTTATGTATTATTTTTCCGCTGCTATGTAATGTATTTTAATCTCTGATATTTTCCAATGTGTAATATTTATTCATACTCTTTTATATTCTTGTACTCTGATATAAATTGTTGTAATAAGCAATGTAGTGTTCTTCGGTTTGCATTCTGATTTGTCATGTTGTCAACTCAATCCATGCTTTCCCATAAGGGCGAGTTTGGGTCGTGTCAAGTAGTCTTTACTACTTGAGGAAGGGGCCGAGTTGGGGCCGTAGCCACCACGAAAACAGACCCTAGATATATCTGTATACAGAGGCTCTTTAAAGACGGGCATGTATAAATATGGAAAAGCTCCCGACCAAGTTCCGTGTTTCTTGTATCGCCCTGCCACGGAAGTCGGTGCACATTAGAGGACGTGCAATTGAGGCTTCAAGCTACAATTGAAGATACGTATGGTGGACAGTCTAGATACATGCATGTCGGCTCTGGGTGGTGTATCGTAGACTTGAGGGCATTACTTCGGTATGAAGTCTGACTCGAACTAAGGTGGAAGTCAGTACGTTTACATAGCATAGTAATGATAGATATATGCGAAATGTAATATTGTTATTTGTACGTCACTACGACGTAGGCTGAGGGACTGCGTATATTCTGATGGTGTTAAGTTGGAGACCGTGCGAGTAGGGTACCATGGGGTGAACCTCAATATTAGGGGTAGCCACATATATATGGTATTAGGTTAATCCACAGGGAAGTAAATGGGCGCGGTGTATATGTAAGCCTCGAGTGTTGTTAACCCAAGTAACCTAATAAATTAGAAAATATGGTTAAACGGTATATATAGGATTATCCAAAGTTTATAGTTTAAATCCAATCACCAGAACTTGTGTTCTAACCCCCTCCTCATAACATACTCGTAGGTTAGATTTGTTGCAGAGACATGAGACATTATAGCTTTGGATACTTGTTAAGCAGTATTATTAATACGGTAAGGCTATACTTTGACTTATATTATATTTTATCCATTCAGCTGTGAGATATTTTATGAGCTCTGACATATTTTATGTCTCTGTCTTTTCTACAGGATACCAGAGCAACTCAATCCGAGTTTCGATATATTGGAGTTTTTGAAAAAAAAATCGGTCTGTTGAAATTCGGGTTGTCACTTTGGCCTACTTCGGGATTAGAGGTTTTAAGTGGTGTGGTATTCCTATAGGGTATTAACTGATTAGAATCTCCCTTCTCTATAAGGGTATAGTCCTTGGGTCCTCCTTTAACGTGTATTAAGTGATAGGACAGCTTACCTCTCCACTTATAAGAAGTATTAAATGGATAGTTGGGTACGAGATCAGTTATCTCCATGATAGTCTGCTTCCTCTACGTAGTAAGTGACTGTGTTAAAGTTCACCTTGTGATAAGGTAATAAATGTTCATAAGATTTTCTATCGTACGGGAAGTATTAAGTGACTAGGGGATTATCTAATAAGGTTTTCTAAATAGTATCAAAGGGGTTCGCCGAGGGAAAGGTAATAAATGAAAATTAATCGTCTACATAGTCCTTTGGTAATAAGTGACTGGTTGTTATCTCTCGCTTATGGGGGGTTTGGGAATATGCATGAATGTCGAAAGCCTTAAATTAGTAGGAGTTAGTAGTTAGTGTCCTCTAATTTAAATTAGTGAGTTGTATACCACCTAGTAAGGTATTTAGTGATCAACAGATCCGCCATTATGGTATATTATTAGTGTGGACATAAGTGGCTATATAAATATGATCCATTTCCTTAATTAATAAGATATTGAATAGTTTGAGAGCCTGCCTCTTGCTTTTGGTATTTGCTGGGATGGTGGTTTAAAGGCTACATACTTAAGTGTTAAAGTTTTATCTCAGAATTACTATAACGTTTTCTTTGGAAGTGCTACTTTGGGTATGACTGTTAAACGTCATGCATAATCTTTACAAGGTTAGTTTAGAATCACTAGCCTTGTTAGGCATATTATTCGGGTGAAACTAAAAGGGATGCATTTGTGTATTATAGAAGGTGTTATATGTTTTATAATCACTAGGACTTATTTTTCTCGGCCCCTCCTTATAACAACTCTTGGATTTATCTTAGAGAATACAGGTCTTTGCAAATATTCAAGTTTGGTTTTAGTCCTTATTCTCCCGTGCTTGGTATTGATGTGGAGATTTTCGTTTAAGGTTATTTCCTTAGTGGATACTAGTTATCCTATCTTAATTTCGTTGTGAGTTAGTTTTATTGTACTCTGATTTTTCTCATGCTCATTTTTTTGCAAGTTTCTGATTTATACTCTCCGTGCTTAAATGAGTTTGAGTTTTCATTTTTGCCGAAGTTTGGGCTCAAAAAAGTATGGAGTGTTATATTCATATGCTCACTCGACCGATCGATTCATTCATGAATAGAAGAGACAAAAAGCCTTTTTCACTCTTTCTCGTGTCCCAACGCTGTCTCTGCCTATTCTTCTTCTCGTCATGATAGACTAGTAAAATAAGAAAATCTTTCTTCCCATATGTACCCAAATCCTCTCATATCTGCCTTTCCCCACATAAACACCCTCTATGTTCACAATATCACTTCTCAACTAGCTCGCACAACTTCTCAACCAAACCAACGAAGTACTCCTCCCCTCGTCGATTTTCTTCACTAAATCCACCATAATTGCTAGTCAATGGAGCCTCCATTCTATCTGCTCATCCCTCACCGACACTTTCTACCAAATCAAGTGGTCTATCCATATCCTCTTTGACCAGCAATTCCTTATCTGCTTCCCTTCTTCTGACCTCCTAGCCTCTGCCTTACAGCACCATTTCCTAGCCAAACTGGTGGCTCTCTCCTCCTTAACCTGTGGGCCCCTTCCTTCGAGTCATACAACAGAGAAACTTGGTCCATTTCATGGGTTAAGGTCAAGGGGATCACCACCTATCTTTGCCACCTACATGATGTCCTCATTGCTCCTCTCTACCCTATCAACCTTTGCATTCACCCCGATGACTGCACGTGGGCTCAAGCGGACCTCTTTTTTGTCTTCTCCATATGTCTAGTCCTTAAGGTCGTTTACTTACCCTATTTTTACTGCATGTCCATCTACAACACCGATTATCTTATCACGGTTGGAAACTGGGATCATTTCCACTCTACCCATGAATCTTAAGACCTCCTTCTTGGCAACAGCTTTGAGAACCACTAGAAGTTTTTCAAGGACCCCCTCCAGCTACCTAACCCCTCTCCTTCCTTTGAGCCATGCTTCGACACCATGTTGGTCGAAGATAACTTAGTTGAACCTTCCACCCCATTCTCCCTCATGCCTATCCTTCCCCGATCAATTTGATAACCCCACCCCTGATGCTTCCATTTAGGTAGTCGACCCTCGTGGTTGGCTCCTATTACCCTCGCAGAAGGATATATATGACCCACTAGATGACCTTGACCTTTCCAACCATGATTTACCCCCTTCCGTCCCCAAACACCTTCTCCCCATATTGTACCCACCCTCCCCCTTGCCTAACTCTCCACCCTCATCGCCCACCTTGAACCCTATCCCCGTCCGGCCCGCTCTCTCCTTGTCTTCATCAACGACCATAATTGTAAGATTACTTTCTCCATAAGCTGGTAATCATCCTTCAACGTTAGGGAGTTTTTATCAACATATTGTTTTTTGTTAAATAATTCCGCCCTTAATAAGAAAATCGCATGTTGTATAGGAATACACATTCTCCTCGATCATTATTTGACCATGCAATCTTTGGAAAATGAGCATATATCCCTTTCCTAATGAAAATCTTATCCTGGAGTATTCGGGGGTTAGGGGATCCCTGTAAACGGTTTGCAGTTAGTGCATCCTATCTGATATGCATTTAGATATTATTTTTCTATAAGAGACTAAAATATCTGACCCCCTATACTTCACTTTTGGTCATCACCTTGGCCCCACTCTTTCGCGCTAGGCATTTATTAATGCCCAAACATCCAGCGGCAGCATCCTAACTTCATTGGAATGAATCTTTCTGGTCCATCAACCAAATCCACAAGCTTCCTACCTTCCTCCAAGTGTTCTTTCTCCATAAATCAACGAGAAAGCTTTATCTCTTCTCCCATATTTATGGTCCTTTTCTCAATCCGAAGAGATGTGCTCTCTGGCAACATGGTATTGCTTTGGGTAGCCGGTATGCGGGCCAATGGTTGCTGGGAGGTGACTTCAACATACCCCAAGTGTTTCAGACTAGAACTCAGGGATCCACTCCCCAGATAATAATGCCTTTAACGACTGCACTAACTCATGTGCCTTCTTTGACCCACCTATATATCTCTAACCGTCGCTTTACCTGGTCTAACCGCCGCTCCTGTCCTTCGCTTGCAAAACATGACTGGTTCTTGTTCAACAATATGTCTGAGGATTCTCACCTTGTTTCTTTCATCCAAGGTCTTTCTTTAATTATGTACAACTATTGTCTTGTTCAAATGGATTATGGATCCCCTTTTCACCCTAAACCATCTTTCTTCTTGAAGTGACTATGGCTTCTTGAACTAGGCTTCGATGATTTTTTTTGCACTACTTGGATGTCCCTTACTGCCTCTAACTCCCCGACCGCCACAATTGTGTCCAAGCTGCGCTCTCTGCATAAAATGGATCGCCCTTGGGTTAGAACTATCTGGGGTTCTCCCAGAAGTTGTACCTCGACATTTAAAAATGAAATTTGTCCCTTAACACCTTAGAGGAGTCAGCTCCTCTCGATGCCTCTGACTAGCCAGGCTTCATAACCTAGAATCGAAACTCTTGCGCCTTATTCAGTAGGAAGAAATTGGCTGAAAACAACATTCCAACGCTAAATGGCTTGCCAAAGGTGATAGAAATACTGCCTATTTCCATAGATTTTCAATGGTAGAAGGCACACTAATGTTATTTTTGAAGTTTGGCACAACAATGTCACTACTCAAGACCCCTTAGCAATCTCAAATATTTTTACCCCCTACTTCAGAAAACTTCTTAGTCAAACCTCCCTCCTCTCCTCCTCATCGATTGAGATCTCCTCTACCCCAACCAAGATTCTATCTCTATTGACTCTCTCTTTTCCTAAGACGAGAGTCTAACCGCTCTTAAAGCCATGGATGACAATAAATCACTTGGTCCTGATTGGTCTGGTCCTCTGTTCTTCAAACATTACTGGTACCTCTTCAAGTCACAAATCCTCAACCTATACCATGAATTCTACTCTAACCCTACATGTATTTCAAGATTTAATTATGCTAAAATAATCATTTTCCCCAAACACAAAGGCGCATCTAATCTTAATAATGTTTGCCTTATCGGCCTCCTTAATTGTTCCTTCCAACTGATCTATAAGATGCTCGCTAATCATTTCTAGTCTCATATCGCCTAACTCATCAATCCTGAACAATCTGCCTTTATCCAAGGTTGTAACACACTTGACTGTGTCATTACCACCCTAGTGGTCATCTTATATTGTCATCAAACCGCATCTCCAGACCTTCTCTTTAAAATTGACTTATATAAAGCCTTTGACACGGTCAACTGGAACTTCATACTTGAAATCTTAACCCATAGAGGCTTCTTTCCTCGATGGTGCAACTGGATTTCTTGTATCTTGCATTCTAGCCTCTCCCATGCATCAATCAATGGCGTTGATGGAGCCCTCATAAAATCTAACTATGGTCTCCGCTAATGCAAACCCTTATTGCCCCTCCTTTTTGTTCTTGTAGCAGATGTCCTAAACCGTATGATCAAACTAATTACTATGCAATACCTCCTCTTTGGCATCCGCCTCCATCCCAATATACTTGACATTGTCAATATTCAATTTGCTGACGATACCATCCTCTTTTCCACAACTAAAAAAATAATCTTCCACTTTTCGGAAGTGTTGCATTACACTTTCGAACTCATCTCTTACATCTCCATCGACTTCTGCAAAAGCTGCCGCCAGTTCCCTCAACTGCCACCGTGGAGGCTTCCTCATTACTTACCTTGGTGTTCCCATCCACTCCACAAAGCTCGATCATTCAAACTGGATTGTCCTTACCTACAAAATTGAATCCTACCTCGCTTGTTGTAAAGCTTCTTCACTCTTTAATGCCGATAAGCTTACTTTAATTAATTCCTTCCCTTCTTGTATGCCTTATACTGGCTATCCTTCCACTATGTGCCCTCCATGGTCATCAGTAAGATTGACCACATGTGTAGATCCTTTCTCTGATATAGTGGCTCTACCAAATCCCTCGTCATCTAGGGTAATGTCTGCAAAGACGACTCCCAAGGTGGCCATGGTCTTCCCGATCTCCGCAATATAAACCTCGCCCAATACACAAATTGGCATTGGCGTTGCCTAACTGCTGACTCTTTTCCATGGAAAATCTAGATCGTTTCCATCCACTACAAAAACACTGCCACTGCAATTCTCCACTTTTCCCCCATGATTTCCGTTCCTTGTTCTGGCAAGGTGTTCTACGAGTGCTCCTTAGATTACGACTCTTTTTGCACAATACCATCGGCAGCAACCACTTATGCTCCTTCTGGAATTATTCTTCGTATCACAAATGCCTGCTTCAACATCTATTGCATGACCTTTATGAAGCCTCGCCCAACCATTACCTTATTGCTCATGACGCAACTTTAATTGGCACGACCAACCTCGCACTACCTCATATTTCTCAAGCGAAGTTCTGTCCCAACTACTCTAAATAGTTAGCATCCTTCCCTCTATATCCCAATCTTGCAATCAAGACAAACACACTTGTACCCTTCAGGCTAAGGCTGGCTTCACTATTGCCTCCTGCTATCACCAATTCAACTTCTCGGGCCAATCATTCACTTTCCCCGGACTCTGGAAGATTCTTAGCTCACCACGAATCCGCTTTTTTCTCCAGTGCCTTACGCATGAAAAGATTAACTTTATGGATAATATGATTCAAAAAATGTCCATCTGACCCTTGGTGTGTCATTTACTAAGGCACTATCAAATTAATCTCGCAGCTCTTCGTGGATTGCAAATTAAGTTTTTATATCTGGTCCTCCTCCACCACCTACATCATAGGATTCACTCCTCCCTGTAACCCCCTTTTTGATTATTGGCAATACTCTAAGGCAAACAAAGATTTGGACGCTTTCATCGCTGCCTTTTGCTAGTCCATTTGTATTAAGAGAAAATGGGATGTTGTAAAAATCGAGCTAGCTCTCAGTTCGACCTGTGTCATAAAATAACTTGTATGTATTCTTCCTGGACATGTGCCCTCTTTCTCCAATTGTTCCAGCTCCGACATTGGGAAGGCGAAAACAACTGGACCGAATCTGTCGGGAGCTCCAATGATGTTGTCTCCCTCACCAAAAGTCCTTTCACCAGAATATGGTAATTGTTATATTTAGCCATGTCAATAGTTCTCTTATGCTGTGTTTCATTATATGGATCTCGCTTTTCTTTTTTAGCCTTTTTGCCTCATGATGTATTTGGTCCACACCACTTTTTGGACCTTATTGTTGTAGTGAAGTTCTGTATTGTACTATCTAAATCTGGACATCTGTTATTTTCAGGGCTTCGGTTAGGCCTGTTGACCGAACCTATTTACTAGTTATAACTACTAACCGTTTATGTAGTGGTGCATAACATAATTCTTCTTAAAAAACCAAATCAAATCGTTTGAAACAACCATATTTTTATTGCCTTAGGATTAAAAATATAACCATCAGAAAATCATAAATAAATCACAGATATAGAATATCTCGTAGCAGAATAAATTAAATACAATACTAGTTCACGAAGTTACTAAATACATAGTCTCAAAATAAGTAAAAAATATCAAAGTTACACAAGAAAATACAGTGGAAGTCTTAATACATATGATTTTTAATACGTAAGGAAATAACTAGAATAAATAAATAAAGATATAGTCTTCAACATGCCTCCAGCTCCAAAAGGTGTAAATTCAATATTATGATACTCAATCTGTCCTAAGCATAAAGTCAAACAAAACATTTGACTCAGGACTAACACTTTCATATAAGTGAATCAACTCAAGTGAAATTTTTAGTGAAATGCTTTAGTAACTTAAAAGATGTTTGGAATTCTCATCCCCTATGGATCCATGGAATTATATACATATAGTACACTATATTGTTATAACAGTGACTACATAAATATACTATTGAAAATAGCAGACAAGGGATTACCATTATTACCCTTACATTGTTTACAATACTACAGTCTATAGATACCATAAACTCCATTATAAACTAGTGGCTATATGAGGGTACTCCATTGGTATGGTACAAATAAAAATTGTAGGTTCTTGATCAGGATAATATGACAAGGCATACGTGACAATACTCACGCTAGGATTCTATTAATTACACGCTCGGACCGGTGGTAACGTATAGCCACAACTACTGCCCACCTTGAACAAAACTCCCATAATCAAGGGTGCGTACCAATCAAATCACAAAGTAGTAAGTATGATTTTGAAGAGCCGTGTTTGATCGAAGAAGCAACGTCACTTAATCATGGTATAACTCCTATTTTAGTTATTTTAATGATGACCAAAAGGACATGGTTATCCATTTTCGTTCTCTTACTTCATTCCACTAGAGTTTGCCAAAACATCATGCTTCATTCTAGATTCTCTACCACGCATACAGTTGTTAAAGTGGTTTACGATATTAATAAATATATGACACAATCCGACCCTGCTCTCTTTAATAATCAACCATTATATTTTTCACACCGTGGTCATTTATAGTTACATAAATAACACATTTTAAAGTCATAAATAAATTAACTTCAAATATTAATTTCAAAGTATTTATTCAAACAATTCGGTATTGGATTTAGTTTCGAAATTCAAATTCCATATCATCAAACAATCCATTATCAAGTTCAAATCTGATTTTGTATTTATTTCACAAATATAATTATAAATCGAAATCTTCATCTTATCACTTCGGATATAATGGTTCAGATTGGAAATAAACTTTATTTTAAAAAGTAAAATAATTTAAAAATAAGTTCATATAATATTAAAATTTATAAAATAGTTTAATAAATAGTTAAAAATTATAATAGTTAAAAATATATAAATAGTTTTATTATAACAGTTATAAAGTCTTAAAAGACACATAATTTAAATTTGAATAGTCACAAAATAGTTCAATAGAAAATAATACTAGTCTAGAATAAATTAAATATATTAATCCAATCTGCACAAAACATTCTTATTTCAAAATTCAACTTATCATTCATTTCAGGTTTCAAATATTCATTCAAATCAACTTCAATTTAACATGTATAAATTTTTATTATATTAGTTTACAAATTAGAATTACAGTTTTAAACCATTACTTCAATTTTGTTTAAACTTTTGGTTACAAATTCATTTAGTTTCATTTTATCTTTACCAAAGCAACATTCAAAGTTTACTTGAACCAAAATCTCGTGCGGATATGGCTAAACTCTCAAAAGTGTGCACTCCTTCAAAATTTTGGCAATGATTAATACCTTATTCTAGAAAATTCGTTAGATTGGTAACGATCCAACAGTAAATAGACTTAAATGCATCTCAAAATTTCACAATATCTCTATCATATCCATTCAAGAACATCATGTAGAATTCTTATCTTTGCCTAAGCTAGTCAGAAAATTGGGATTTACTAAGGATCTATCTAACTGTAATGGTAAAATTTAAGTTCAGCTGAAATTCGATTGGACAACCTCGGTGGTCCTAAATTTGGAACAAGTTTTAGCTTTTTCCGTTAAAAATTATCCTCAATTAAAGCCACAACCATTCTCACCCGTTTATGCCAATGTAGCAAGTCTGACCGCCTTGGTCTCTAGAATGAAATTTCCCTGCTTTCCACTTTAGACTTCGACTCTTTGGTTATTGGAAGGGATTTTATAATCATTGCGCACCAAGATAGAAAAATCCATGGAGATCCAACCAATAATTGATCAATTGATGATTTCGATAACTCTATATCCACTGCTAGCCTTCAGGAAATTCCTCTTTATGGCTCGTCCTTTACTTAGTGTAATAATTGGGAAGGAGAAGCTCGTATTTCTACCAGGCCTGATCGAGTTTACGGTGACTATGGCTAGTTTTCCAATCCTTCTCGTCCACGGTCGATCATCTTATAAATTCAATTATGACTACGCACTGATGCTTCTTTGCGAAAAATTGAATTCTATGTTTGCTTATAAGCCTTTTGGATTCCAAAACATGTGGGTCACTCATCACAGTTTCTTGTAACCCTCTCTGTGCGTTTACTTCCAAATTGCATAATGCTAAAATCCATGTTCATGTTAAGAACAAATCCACCTTCACTAATATTTTTGAACGGGTCATGGAAAATGATGAAAATGACTATAGCGGAAGCTATTTATGATGCGGATTCATCCCTTATTGGTCGAAAGTCATGTATCTAAGCGAAAAATGCCTTTGATAATGCTCTCCATATTGAGTAGATCTTCTAAGAAAAATGCTAGGATTAAATGGATCATCTATGGAGATTCCACTTACAAAATTTTCCACTTTAAGGTCTCTAAAATATAACTAAACTCTTTATTCACAAGATTCGAAAACCTGAATGATCATAGTCCCATGAGGGCAGTGAAACTGATAGTACAACCGTCTCGTAATTTAAGGATCTTCGAGGGTCCCCATCCACTTCAACCTTCAACCAAGACTTTTTATAGCACATTCTCACTCTCATTCAATATCTTGACAATGTTAGCATTGTTTCACTCTCCGCCCTTGAGGGGATCAAAGATTTTATCTACCTACTTATATAGCATGGTGGGTCCAAATTGATTTAATGGCTTCTTTCATCTCTTCTTTTGGGATATTATGGACCCTATCTCATTTTGGCAGTACAAGACTTATTAAGTGGCTTTCCAATCACAAAGTGCAGGATTTCCATTAAAATCATCCTTATTCCCAAAAGGATAATTCTAAAAACCTATTGATCTTCGGTCGATTAGTCTTTGCAACTTCTACATTAAGGTTATATCTAAAATCATAGCTAATGTACTTTCCCATATTCTTTTGAACATCATATCTGATTCCCAAGCAGGCTTCATCAAAGGTAGACTCATTTATGATCGAGTCATATTAGCTCAAGAGTTTGTTTCCTATATTAACAGCAAAATCATAGGCTCTAATATGGCCATCAATGCAGATATGTCCAAAGGGTATAATCAATTAACTCGGTTCTGCATTAGCATGGTCCTTGCAAAATTTTCTTTTAGGAAACTATTATTGATTTTATTTGGATACTTATTTCCAACTGCTGATACTTCTTTTTAATTTATGGTGTTCCTCGAGACTTCTTTCCTTTAGGCAGAGGTGTCCAACAAGGAGGCCTCCTCTCTCTGGGCCTTTAATCATCAACAACTGGAGATATCAATAGTGGCCTTTATAAATTAATGATTTCTGTCAATATCAGGCACTTCTCTCTCGCTAGTTAAGTGCCTCTTGTTTCTTCCACTCCCTTTACTGATGACATTTTGATATTTACTACCAGTTACTTAAGGTCCATTAGCGATCTCATTCAGTTATTAAAATTTTTTACAAGATATGCTCCGATCAACAGATTGAATTCTTTGAAAGTTCAATTATTTTCTCTTCCCAAGCCTTTACCACCTTAAAATAAGGCTTCTTATTGGTCGCAAACTTCAAATCTCATACATAGGTATTCAACTGTAACAAGAAAAAACTAACCTTTAGTTTAGATATCCCATTAACAAAGATCAGTTACTCATTAGTAAATGGAATGCTTCATTCTGTTCATAGGTAAGGCGATTGGTCCTTATCAGGTTAGTCCTTAGTGCACTGGAATGCCATATATTCACAATCTCCTATCCCACTGATTCCTTCTTTGCTACATTTCATCGTATTTGGGCTAACTTCATTTGAGGATCTGTGGATAATCACCTAAAACATCACTGGGTTTCTTAGGATCGTATTTGTTGTCCCAAAACAGAAGGTGGTCTTGGCGTTTGCATCATGCATGATGCCTGCAAGGCTTATATCTTTAAACTCTGGCACCGTTTCCATTCTTGAAACTCCTTTTAGGTTGGATTTCTCCACCACAAGTATTGGTGCCTTGTGTCTCAAGGCTTCCAAGGCATCCCAGATTGCTCAGGTGAATATTGGAAACGTATGTAGAAAAGTAAATCCCTATATGATGTGGCATTATTTATGAACTTACCTATCTTGAATATTGGGCCGTTTTCGCTTAAGTGCACTTTGAAAGTTATTCTACCCCATTATCCCATTCGTCTTCCTTTTTCAATTATCTAAGTCATCGCATCCAACAAAAAAAATTATATGTTCACATGGAAGCTTCTCCATAATTCCATTCCACTTTACGTCAACATCTCCAAATTAGGCATCAATTCCATATAGCGTCCTAGATGTTTTAACGTCAATTACGAATATTTTAATATGTTTTAAAATATTGATTTGGAATATATATGGTTATATATATATAATTTGTTTATATAACGAAGCTCGAACGTATAATTTATATATATAATTATAATTGTAATTATAAAAGAACTCGAAACGTCATGGTAGTTCATAATTTAGGATGTGGACTTCTATTGAATATACAGAATACGTTATAAGTTGGGTTTTTATGAAACAAGAAACGTTAGGATTTATTTGATAATAGTTTTCTAATAAAAGAGAAAAATGGATATTTCAGCTTATAGATTGTAAGTTATGTCCAATTCAAATTTTCAAATAGCCGCTGTGGAATTCGTTAATAAATGATAATGTTTATTAAGTAAATATAAGAGATTTGGATATCGTTTTAACCCGAATTTCTGAATATTGAATTTTAGAATCTATATTGGTTGAGTCTGAAGTTGTATAAGATCCCATTTGAATATATATACAATGATATTAATTTATTATCGCTAAACGGAGCTATTTCGGAATTAAATATTATGTTATCGATATTATATAAGCCTCAGAAATGATTTCTTTTTCAAACGACCTCCGTTTTCGATGAAACAAGTTTTATTGGAATACGTATAATTTATTATTGCAAGATTTCTAGTTTGGAACCAAATGGATTTGTTTTGTTGGCAGACGAAATTTAGAGCTGAACCGATAAATTAAAATACCACCGTTGCACAAACAGAGCCCGTTTTCAGTGAAATTAATTTTATTGGGATCGGAACGCTAAGATGTAGTAGTATGTTCATTTTTGTTGCATTTGAAGTTCATGCGTATCATTGCGGATTTTATGGTCAGTGTTAGATAGCGGTACCATATATAATAAATAAGAGGAGGGTTCAGTGGCACCCCAAATAATGAGCACCCCAATTGCCCTCCTCTCTCTACCTCTTATTTATTATAAATTATCCTAGTGGAAGTAGAGAGAACTAGTGGAGGGAGAGAAAAACGAATGTGCGGTGGAAATCGGGGGCATTTAGGAGTGCTGCACTATTTGGGGTGCCATTGAACGCTAGCCAATAAAGAAATATATAAACTTATGTAAATTCAATAACTCACATATCGTATCTCTAACATAAAATACAAACTGCTGGCCATAACCGGGAAAATTCCACCCAGCACAAGAATTAAGTTGTATAAAACAAATCGCTTTGTTTGTCCTTCAGCAGACAAGATCTTATAATATAAAACACAGATTTTTAAACTAACTCAGCCAACAAACATAATCAACACATATACAATGCGCAGACCTATACACCTAACCTAAGCGTTAAGTGATGGACGTTAATTCTATCTTCTTTTCCTCCCCCTATATATACATCATGCCAATTCATTCTCTTCCCAGTTGAAAGTAAACCGAAGCCTCCATTACAATAAATAAATTAAAGGGGTGGGCTCGGTCTGCCGTAGTGGGCCTATAGGCCATTATTAAAAAAGAAGGAGAAAGAAAAAATAAACGTTAAATGGCCACATTAGGGAGAATAGTGGACGTGGCCTGGTGAGTTCATATCGTGACTGCATCTATTTAATACCCTATTTAAATTTAAATAAATATGCCCAACCCAACATGATTTGTTAAAATGTGTACGAATTGGGGACTGAGTTGTTGAGGTAAAGGTAGCTGACTGTTTTTAAATCAATCTTAAATGGTGATCTGTCGAGTATAATCTATTTGAATAAAAGAAATTAATTGTTAAGTATTAATAATTAAATTTGAATCGTAAAACTTATATTGTTATCAATCGTTAGTAGAATGGGACAACCGAATTGTGCTGGAACCGTATCGACAAGCATAACGTTGTGGAGTTGGAACGGAAGGAGACAGAAGCAGTTGGATATTTTTCCGTTTTACCGACGAATGGAAATCAAGGTGAGTTCAACTCACTCAGTTTATCACGTTTATATCTTATATTATAATGCAAAACATGTGGTCAATGGGTCAAAGTGAAGCCTTTAAAAAAAAAAAAGCCTTTCTTCGGATTTTAATTAACAGCAGCTACAAGGGTACTTACGTCGTTTTTGTACCATTTCCTACCACATTACTCACATTTCAGCCCACAGTCCCACGTTTTTCATTCATTGTTCAACGCTTTCTTCTTTCTCCATAATTAACTTCCGCTTCCCTAATTGCAAAGAAAAATTGAATTAGCCAGAAAGGGAATCGATCTAAAGAGAATAAAATACGTATGCCAATGGGTTCCGACGTCCAGATCTACAACATATTCGACTAAAAACCCATCTTCCCAATCTTCTCTCACAGTCGATGCTCAAGCATTTCCACCTCTTCAATCACAGTGTTGATCGTCGATAAGGGCCTTCAAAGTGGTTCTAACATTGCAGCTTTTGCCAGAACCTTTAGCCCGCAAGTAAGTCTTTTACCGATAATATTTGATTATAATCTTACCATACTATTTGAATTTTCACACTGTTTGCCTCTTTATATGGTTTTTTTTTTTTTTTTAAGGCTGAAAAAAAGCAAATTTACATATTTCTTTCTAAATGATAATTGTTCTTACTATAATGATTTTCATATAGATATTTGAGCATATATTGGTATGCATGCACATACCTATATACATTATGTATGCACATATATATGTAAAAATAAGTGTGTATCTGTGTTTATGCATGTGATCAAATAATTAACAAATGGTATGATTCATGTATTGTCGATTTTGTTGGTTTCAGGAAACTCTGACAATGAAAAAAAAGACCAGTTTGTTCTTAGAACGGCAATTATGCCTAAAATACTAAAATTTCATTCCAACTCAAAACTAGATATTCATTTCCTTCCAATAACATTTGCATTCCGTGTCCGATAATATGTAGTTGCAAACAAAATAAATATTTTTATCACATGATGAATCATTAAAGGATTAGTACTTTAAAAAATTTGAACATTGAACAACACCACTTTTGTTTTTATGATCTGCAAACTTTCAGAAATCTCAAGGAGTGAAAAGTGAAATCCAATCTGATATAGAAATATAAAATGATTATAGGGGCAATAATCGATATTCTACCTGTCCAATATCAAAAATGCTCATTATTTACTTGCTTGGACCTTTTCAATGCTCCATCACATTGTAGTGTGTTTGTTCTAAGTTTTCAATAAGATCAAAAAAAGAAGGAAAAAAATAGGCATGGAGATGTTCGTGGATAAGTCCCCTCCCCCATCTCTGTCTTTCCCATAAATATCAAAATTGAGAAGCAAAGGTATGTCATTTTGCTAGCAATTAAATTAGTATTGTCTGAAGTACCGTTAAGCAATGTTATGTTGGATCGTACCTATCCTTATCCAACTCTTTTGGTAAAATTATTCTTGAAATTAAAAGTGCCTTGAAGCTTGATTCATAAATTTGCTCGCTTCTTTCATTATATCAGGTGCTCGTTACAATTTGTGCTCATTACAATTTGAGAAAATATATCATGATAAAAAACATCAAGAAAACAGGTAAGGCGATGATCTTTTTCTTTGTCACCTTTTAAAATTGTAGTTCAGATTTGACAATGTTGATTGTTTGGTTTTATATTGGTTCTATCGATTGTATTACATGCCCAAATTATATTAGTTATTTCATTTCTTATTACAGTTTTGGCTGTCAAAATACATAGATTGACGTCGCATTTGTACATGTTATTGTGACGTGTATCTTCTATTTCTCTTTCTCTATTTGAATAAAAACATATTGATGTATTGTTGTTCAAAACCACTCTTTATAGTATCTGAAGTTGCCTTGCAAGCTGACATGCGCTTTTTTTTGGAAGTATGTTCTGTGATAGCTAAATATATGCATGGATGATTATTATGATAGGTTAATGGTGCCATGATTTTACAGAAAGCTATGACGGCATACTCCAATATGATTGCAATGCAATCGAGGGTAGGAAAATGTGATTACATCAAAGAGGATGACCAATATAGGATGGACGAATTTGCATGAGACATGTTATTGCGGGAAATATGGAAATTAAGGATCTGGAGATAATACAACAAAAAGAGTCCTCTGGGGGAATTGACCATCCTTATAAATGGAGCAATAGGATACACTGCTGGACCTTTTATTTTAGATATTATACGGTTGGCTACACCATGAGTAGTATTTTTTATAGGGTTAATGCCTTATGTTGTACAGGTATATGCGTATGTAGTCGGATAAATATGTGCATGTGAAGTATGCATGAGCAGATTGGTTTATAGTTCAATTATTTGTAATTTTTCCTTTTTTTTCCTCTTTTCATCCTAGGCGACTAAAATGAAATTTTCTTTGGTTATGATAGCATATGTATATTCGTCCTTGCATGAAACCATATGTACATGTGAACTTTGATATGGGTGATCAAATTTTTTGGAACATCAATACATTTATTAACCCTGCAACTTTAACTGTTTGGTGCATAGGATTATCTAAACTTCATTATGATTCTCTGTATACGCACATACATGAATGAAGGAAATCTAGAGGAATTCAACAACTGGAAGTAATTGATAAAATTGTTATTGTATAGCTCTAAGTATATAAACATTGGTCTTGCGTGTAAGTGAATGATTCTACTTTATTACAAATGTTACGGCGATTGTTCCAAGTATCTAAGTATACATCTATACGTGAATACAACTTTTAAATCTGGAGTTATCCTACAGATGGAATTTATTAGTTCTCGTAGTCGCATGGATGGAGAGAGAGCCTATTTTATCCACCATTTCCAGCTTTGATCAAATACATTTATGCACACGTCCATCGGGCATGTCTACGTATTGGTAAAAAATAAAATGAAGTTTCCACTAAGCAAGAACATGTTTGACTAACTTACGCATGCATATTTTTCTTTTTTCTTTTTCGATTTAGTGTTCAGTTTTCAGGTACTAAGTTCCTCATGCCGAAATAAAAGAGAGATGATTTCAACTTCGTAGCAAGCTTTTGTATAAAAAGGTCGTAATAAAGTGGAATGAGATGTTTTACTACTAAATAAACCTCAGCTTATTTTAAATAAACTGGGTTTTTAATTTGTGTGAAATGTTTTCTATTGATGGATGATTTGATGATTGTTTGTATAGACACTGAATATTTTTAATACCCATTCATTAAATTAAACGTTTCTTTAATTTAATCAAATTAAATTATTATTCTAAAGATTATATTCCAAATGAAGTAATTTACCTTGTTGGTTACATTTATAATAATATGAACATATTTAATAAATTATTAGATGTTTGAATGGATGTGGTGAAGTGATTGTTGACCATTATTAGTTAAACTTTCTATTTTTGTTTACCGTGATAAATATATTGTTGTATTAAATTTGAGGTAATTCATTTTGATGTTGAGAAGGACAGGTTGGAGGGATCCAACCGGATTCCTCAAATATGTTATTTGAGTTAATAGTATATAATATGAACTGCTACCACCAAAATTAACTCTAATACAAGCTAACGGTGAAGGGGTATCGGATGACCGTGTAACACCCCGTATTTTAACAACACTAAAGAGGATAAATTAAAGAATAATTAATTTAATATTCAGAATTAAGGGAAATGAATTATGCCATTGCGTCTATCTCGAAATTTTGGTCAAAATAGACACTTGGTTTGCATAAAACGGGCACCGTATGAAGAAGTTATTGAGGTTTGAAATTTGTACATACGTAAGATAATTATATATACATAATAGTTCAAGCCTATCTAGAAATCAATTCAAAAATCAAATTTAGGTGAGCGGGAAAAATCCCGCCTAAGGGAGTCGACCCATGGGTCGACCCCCCCTAGGGCAGACCTGGCAGATTAGAGTTTGGGGATGGTAGCTATATATATGGCCTTATTTCTCATGTTTTTGCACAACAAAAATAATGGAGGAGTAGATGATGTTGCTGCCCAGATTGAATCAAACTTTTTTCTTCTTCTGCAATCAAGTTTAGATTATTCAAATGTAGATCTGTGATTCAACATCTGCTATTCTCCTTCTATTTTTCTAGATCTAAACACTGTGAGTCCATGTTAATTTTAGATCTAAATATTTAAAAATAAAATGTGATATGACATTAACTTGGATCTGTGCCTGTAACCTTATGAATCATATCAGATCGGCTATAACCTATGTATTTATGATGTTATGACATGATTATGACTTAGATCTAAATCTTCACCTATTTGTCAAGTCAGATCTGCCATTGTCTCACTATTTTACCTATCATGTTTATGGTTAAAATTGGACCTGTTATTAGTTAGACATCTAAATCATTGTTTAGATCTAATCATGTCTGTTATGACATTCTACTATGTTGGAATCAGTTCTATTATCACATGTTCACCAGACCTATTCCTATATGCCCATCTTATCATTATGTCACTATATGTTTATTTCAATTTTGTTAGTATAATCAATTCTGTCACCTTCCTTTCATCCTTTCCCTTCTATTTTATATAGTCAGGCTACTTTCGAGCCTAGGCATGCCGCTAAAAATATGCGAATGTGTTAGATTGGGAATGAGGGGAAAATGTTAAAAATTAGACATAACTTGTAAATTGGAAAATCGGCATAACTTGAATAATGTATATGAATATGAATTTGGGGCATATAATCCATTATGAACATAATTGGGAAAAGGGGGCATGAAAGCCTATAACGACATAGGAATAATTGGTTAACAATTGAAATGCCTAGGATTACAGTAGTTAGAAACTGTAATCGTACTTAGAAATTGCACTTGTGGTAGAAGTCTGCTCGAAACCACTCAGAACCGCCCGACATATCCAGCGACCGCAAGTGTTGAATCTAATGAGAGGGGTCTAAGTGCATAAATACAAGACGTGCTAAGACACAAGGTTAAGCATAACTTGTGGAAGAAGTCTGCCCGAAACCGACAGGCATATCCAGCATCCACAAGTTGTAGGCTTTATGTCTGAGGTCTAGTACATTATAACCATAAATGAATATGGCTATGAAGATGAATACTTAACCTAGTTGAATCCATAGGGAATGTGTGAAAATGTATATTTGAATTGAGGTTCAGTAAACTTAGTTGAAAACAGTGGGAGGGTTAAGTATATCTAGGTTGGGTGAGTAATATTTATATATATAGGCCCACGAACTTAACCGGTTGGAGTTATGTAATTAATGATACCGTTAGATAAGCATAACCGGTGGAAATCCTAGTACTGGGGATCCAAGATAAACTGAAGAGCTTGCATCATCTTGTATGGGACCCGTTTCAGTCAGTAACCGTTATATAGTAATCAAACGAGTACTCCGAACTAGGTCGGAGTAGGGGCATGCTTATTGGGCTGATTGTAAGAGATCCAAACATGGAGGATGGTGTGGGCGGCGCAAACCGACCAGGGTCATGTGCGTGCATGGTCCGGGCAGAGGGGGATAAGACGACCGTGACACCTATACATATGGTTGTGCACATCATTGAAGGGTTGCCTCTTTAGGAAGTGATATGTCCTACTGTGGGGCCGGCACAGGGTATCTACAGAGTAGGGAGACGATCGATAAGGGTAGTAGTTAGCGTGCATCTAGACTCTGGTAAAGTTTAGGAGCCTGTTAGGTTAGACTTCCTGTTGATTGTATCGGTAAAAACCTCTCATTAGAAGTACGCCTAAGTCAACCATCTTATACATGTTGGGGATCATCTCATTCTTGTTATACTACTATTAGTGTAGAGAAATCATTAGAGAAGCATCTTACACTCTATCATTTTTATCTTGTTCACCTTGTCATATTTACCTTTTATGATGTTATCTTTCTTATCCATTTTATATGTCTGTAATGATACTTTTACTTATTTACATGCTAAAATTAACTGGACTTGCCAAACTTTATGTCTGACCCATTGTGTCCTCTTCTTTCTCTTCTGTTCCCCCCCTAGGTTCTCAGGGTGAGAATACTCAAGCTTATTTAGGATTATGCTATCGTCTTGCTCGGAGCTGCTTAGATGTATTGCTTAAGTTCTTATCTTTGCTACTATGGCTATGTTTTTCTTTTGGGGAATTATGCTTCTTTTATTTTTGTACTCTGATGTTTTAAGTACAAGATAGAAATTTTAAGGATGTACTGGTTTTTATGTATTTCAAACATATGATGTTTTGAACCACGATGCTTTATGATTAATAAAGTTTTAATTCAACTCCTATTTTATATTTGTCTTGTAATATTTCTATTTCCGTTTACCTATAACGCTTCACGAAACTTCTCTTAATGAGTTACATTAACGGACATGGGGTGTCACACTTGATATCAGAGCTGAAGGATACCAGATTAGATAAAAGTTTTTGAAAATTGTTTTCAAAAAGGTTTTAAAAGAAAGCATTTTCAAAAAGAAAAGTTTGTTTTGAAAAACATATTCCCCAAAGCCATATGTAATATCTTTCGATCCTTTGTCTGAATCTCTTTCCTTTTCAGCATGTCTGGGGAACCTATTATTTATGAGGGCATTACGATCCCAGGCAGGTTACGTAGGTCTCTAGAGGCCACGACACCTGCCGGAGGTCAAGCTGACATTCCTCCCCCAGCTGCACCAGTCGTTCCTCCTCCTCCTCCTCCAAGGGCAGATAATTTCGCTAAAATCTGCAAAGATTTATGTGCCATGGGGAGGAAAGCCATTCCGTGGAACCAAACATTCGTAGAGGCAAGGAATTGGCTCATGGGTGGCCCAGGACAGTATAAATAAGACCTCTTTTAGGACTCCAGATGGTTTCTTTGAATGGCTCGTAATACCTTTTTGGTTGACGAATGCACCCGTCTATTTTGTTGATCTGATGAGTAGGTGATCGACGCTTTCCTATGAACTAGAAAAGCGCGAATTTTAAAATAAATACTGCAAACGCACAGATGTGTAGTATGCAGGTCGAACACAGGGAGGTTGATTAAAATCAAATTATTTATCTAATCTCTTGGGCGAGTTAGACGAATCCTTGAGGTTGGTTTTGAAAATAATAAAAATTGAAACTACGATCTGATCCAGAACAAATCTAATTGAACCGACGATCAAATCACAATTATCAATTGGAAAGCAAATAAAACTATGAATCAGATATGAATCTAATCAAATCCAATTTAACCTAGGAAAGCAATAACACGAACAGAAAATAAAAGTGCAGAATAGAGATAACAACAGAAATAAAATTAGCACTATCATTGAAACTAATCAAACGATTAATCACTAATGCAAATAAATGTAAAATACAAATAGTGTTCTACCAAATCTAATTGGATAGACAACACTAATTGCTAAGAAAATAAAAAAATGCAGAAAATAAAAGAGAACCAGAAACTTTATTAATGGAGAAGAAGAGAAAATAGGATGGTGGCTACAATGATATTACAAGGGTATTTATAGGAGATAACCAAACCCTAACCCTAACCCTAATACAATGATAGATGGACCTTAGGGAATTCACAAAAGAGTTTACAATGAGAATCTCAAATGGGCCTTAGTTAAATCTATTAAATTTTTGGCCTTTCTTCTTTTCCTCTTGGTTCTTTGAAAAGCCTCCCTTGATTTGAGATGTGCACGGCTTTTTTTATCAATCATTTTCTTGTCCAACGGCAACTAGATGTGGGATCTTCCTCTACAATTCTTCAAAATGTAAATATATAGCAATCTGATCACCAATTCTCTACTTTTCTGGTTGCATGCGAGCTGGGTTGGAATATCTGTAAAAGTAACAAAACAATACCCAAGTAATATTTATTTATATACAAAAGATAAGATATAAGAGCATAAAATAAACACATTTCTATGTTAATCAGATACCCCCACACTTACCTTTTACTCGTTCTCGAGTAAAACAAAAATTAAAAACTAACTAGATAGGTCACACTTTCGTAGGAAACACGACTGCATTGAGCGTATACAACAAGCCGTTAAACCTCTAGGTGTCCCTAGTAGGACGAGTGGTGTCTCGTGAGGGTTTTCAGCGGATACTACCCACAGAATCCAAAATGCAGTATGCTATGATTCTAATGAAACTACGTGAATGCAATGGACATATGCAAAATAAAAAAAAATTGAAAACACGACTGCATTGAGCGTATACAACAAGCCGTTAAACCTCTAGGTGCCCTAGTAGGACGAGTGGTGTCTCGTGAGGGTTTTCAGTGGATACTACCCACAAAATCCAAAATGCAGTATGCTATGATTCTAATGAAACTACATGAATGCAATGGACATACGCAAAATAAAAACAAAAAATGAAAACAAGGCTTGTTTCTGAAGTGGTACAACAAATTAAATTAACAATTTCTAGTCAGTTGATTTTATTTTAGATATCTCAACTTGTCACAAATTTTCAATATAAATCAAGTTTTCAAATGTTAAATTCCAGTTTGACCAGTTAGTTCGGTTGATAACATAGTGCAGCCATGAAATAAATTCTTAGTTTGCTTGGCACAGTTTGTAAAGTGGTATTCTAATTTCCTTGTGTATGGCTAGTCAAGTCAATAAGGTCAAGAAGTGTTTGGGCATCATCGCTTATTCTTTATTCTATAAAATTTTAAAATTTATGATTAAGTACATGCACCTAACTTAGAAGACCAAGGTTTACCACCCATGCACTGCCTCACGGACTAACGGAGAGTGGGTAAAGAGCTTGGCGGATTGTGCAGGCCGACTTTGACTTTGTCAACAACGTGTCGGTAATCCTTAGGTGTCCAATCTCATAAAATGAGACCAAGATATTCCAATGCTGACTTTGTCAACAACATGTCGGATAGAGCTTGGCGGGTTTGCACACCAACGCTAGATATACAAGCAATGTTGGATACCCTTGGATTACTATTATCATTATTGAATTTATACGCACAAAAGAGAGTTCCGCGAATTCAGCTTAACACAACTTAGTTTTAAAGATTTTGAAAAGCCAATATAAGTATTTTAAGTCCTCCACTTATTTAAACAAAGTCTACAATATAGAATAGATTTCATGGCCATCACCTAAGAATCTTCCAATGTACCGGTTACACTATTATCCCTCAAAATTCAACTTTTCATTGTATTTCATATTCGATCTTAGCTGAGAGAAAAAAATACTATCAACTGATTAATAATCCTTAACTTATTTTGCTGTATCAATCTAAAATGGGTCGTATTAAAAAAAAATATGGTATGTTACTACGATCTAAAATGTAAGATGGTCCTATCTAAATGCATGAAAATGAAAAAGAAAATAAATAAAAATAAACGAATGAAATGTAGACTCCCCCCACACTTGGATAAAACAGTGTCCACACTGTGAACGTTTCCTAAATTTGAAAGATTGTACCCGAAGGTGAATGAGTTGTAAAATTATTTGTAAAATGAAATGAAGTTTAGCCACTATATGTGAATGAAAATCATATGTACGATGATATATGTGTTTGCGATGCATGCGACGTAAAGAATGCCACTAACTTTTTCCCCCACACTTGGTTCTTGCCCTATGAGTCCCATTCCGGCTATGTCTAGGCATGTTTTCTAATAAGCAAAGGTTTTTGAAAAACATCTCATCTTTAAACCTAGATTTATAGTCCAGGAGATAAATATCCAGGGTCATCCTAACATGATGTTTTTCAATCAAGCTAACACTCCAAAAATAATTCATGTGCTCAACAAGTTTATCAGTGTAATTGTCCAAAATTTGTGATCGTATATAAATTCAGTGAAATTTGAATTCTGAGTGTTGATCAAGAGTATGTGATCACATTTCTCATCATTAACTGACAACGTATTTTCAACACTGACAATTTCAAGTTCGTTTGAAATTTTCTCAAAGTTAAAATTTTCGAACTCGTGACCTGAATCTACTTCTTCCTCATTTAGCAACTCATCTTCATACAATCCAAAGAATTTATGTTCGTTAAAATCGTTTTTCAATTTTGAGTTTTCGAAAAATTCAACATTTCTATTTTGTTCAATTTCCAAAATTTTAAGTTTCTCGCAGCCCGGAAGAGGAAGATCAAAATCTAAACTTAAATCTTTTTCTTGAAAAGAATCGAAGTCCAAATCATTTGTTGAATTTTGAACAACTTCATTTAGATCATTATTCTCAATTTCCAAAGTTGTAATCTAAAAATTTTCAATATCAGTAAAGAATGGATTATTTCCTGATTCATCGCATTGACTTTGATTTTGTTGCTCGAGTTGTTCTTTAAAACACGTTATTAAACAAAGAAGTTCATCAAGTTGTCTATTTTTTCACCAAGCTGTCTATCTTTCTTTTCTACCCTCTCTATAAGAATGTTAAGGTGATATTCTTCATAATCATTGATTTGAGAGCTCTCGTTTTGGATTTCTTCATTCTCAAAATTATAGTCCACATCAATTTCACAATCAATATTATTTCCAATGTGGTAGTTGTTTGAATTTTCAGAAAACTGACAATGATATCGGAAATAATTTTGATCATAAAAGTTATGTTCGTAACCAAAGCAGTTGAAATTCGGTGGAAAATTGCAATTTTGGTTATTTTCAAGATGTTGATATAAGCTATAACTTTGGAAATTTTGGTTTACAACCCCATATTGATGTTGATCAAAGCTATCTTGGGTTTCAAAGCTATTTTGATGTTGATGTGGCCCATAATCGAAATTATTGAAATTTGAATTGAAGTTGCCATTTCGATCATATCCATGATTTTGAAAACGTTGGTCATTTGAAATTTTTTGGAAATTGTTAATACTGGGCCCACAAAATTTTGGAAAATCTTTCTTCATGAGTTGTAATTCAGACTCATACTCTTCAAGAGGACGTCTACTCCAATTATTATCCCACAATTCTCTCAAGGAATTTTTTGAATTAGACATTTGAATGAAGTCAAAGAAAGACATAAATTATTCTCACTTCAAAATAGTGTAAAAGAATGAGTTGTGCTCTATTAATTAACTAACTCAATTAGAAGGGGGAAGAGGGTCTTATGGCCATTCACGTATAGTATAAATACTAAGGGATACGACCAATGTTTTACGGGTACTATGCAACCTCTTTTGCTAATAGTTCAATAAATTGAACTAATATATATCCGCGATCCAATTATACGAGACAGTTAACTTCACAAAACACCACTTTGCAATTATATTATTTTGCAAATCAAATCAGATTTTATAATTGAAATACGAAGAGAGAGATGATTTTGGTTATGAAAATTCGTTCATCACAGACAGATTCAGAAATTTCAATAACATAACAGTCACAGAATAATAGAAGAATTGAAAAAATTTGTACAAGCAAGACGCAGCCCCTACAGAAGATTTTTACAAGCAATTTCTATATTTTTGTTTTCTTCGCAGAAGAGCACCAATAGAGTTCGTAAAATTTTACAGTGGGGTATGGTTGTCCGTCCAGAGCTATCGAATGATGCTAATAATTTAACTCCAACTGTTTGCGGTCCATTGGCCTTTTCAATTCCCTCTTGTTGTTTGACCCCTTCGTTATCGCCTTTGATTTCATTTTGATTTGATTTTTTTGTTTCGAAATAAGCAACTAAAAAAATAACAAGGAATAAAACTAAAATAACTAATAAAAGAAACAAAAACAAGAGCACTAAAATGCTAAGAAGAGAAAAAAAAGCTAAAGTTTTCACAAGTCAAAAACAAAGAAAAACAAAGCCTCACCCACTAAGCACTAAACCTTGACCGTAATTAAATAAAATCAACTAGCACTTGACAGTTCCCAGCTCCAACCATGTACCAATGCCACGAAACAAACGCAGCTTCCCTTGGATTTTCCAGAAGCTACCCAGTCGGTCTCAACCAAAATTAAAACACTTCGCCTTCCTCTCTAGAAAACAAATCACGCAGCAATTTTGTTTTCTATGGCACTTCGTTTTTTTATCACGAACGTTTAGGGATCGCGATAGGGTTCTTCAGTTCGATTCGGTGATTTCGGGCAAGGGTTTTTTTATGGGTTTGAATCGAGGTTTGGTTAGGGTATCAGGTGGTGCGAGTTGGAGTTATGTCGTGGGTGAGGATGTTTGTATGGGTTTGAGTTGGATGTTTGAAGAACTGGATTTGGGAAGAGGATTGTGTTGGCGTGAGGTTGAAGTGGTACTGTGTGCTTGGACAGTTTTGTTTGTGAAAGAGACAGTGGTTGATGGGGATGTTGATGAACGGTGCAGAGGCTTTACGGATGTGAGCAACGAAGATGTTGAGAATAGCAGTTTCAGATCTGGCTTGTAGAATTGTGTTGTGATGGGCTCGCTTGGTTTGCGTGATTTTTGGATCTGCGGTGAAGACTGCGATGGACTGGTGTTTGTTTCGGTGGAGGGATGAATGCGGTTTGAGGTGGTGAATAGGGACGGAATTTGTATGGTTTTAGGGGTTGCGTGAAAGAGATGTGGCGACTTTGTGGGTACGGGGTTTTATTGTGGAGTGAGGCGCTGTAGCGGGGCATTCGGTGGTTTGTGTACTGTTATGTAAAGGTAATCGGTTTCGGCAATGGGAGAGATCAACATGAGCTTTGCTGTGATGCAGTGATGCAATGGAAGGATTGTGGCTTGCTGTAAATTGTGAACGTGCAGGTGATTTATGGAGCTTGAATTGGTTTGTGATGATGAGGGCTGGTTTGTGATAGCAGTTGGTAAGTAGTTGTTTTGCCAAAGTGAAGGGGACCGCTGAAGTTGTTTGTGTCTGAAGGTGGGAGTTATTTGTGGCAATAGGAGAGAGATCGTCAGGGAAGTTGATCTGCAGATGGGATGCAGTGCGTGATGAGGCCAGATAGTAGGGGATGGTGTTGAAGGTGGTTTGTGATCGGTTTGATGTTGATTCGGGTTATGGATTCTTGGAAATGGTTTTTGGGTTTTATGGAGGTTATGGATTTGCTAATCGGGTCTGTGGAGGATGTCCTGCGGATTAGATGACGATATGATGATGTGCTTAAGGTGATTGCTGAGAAAAGGATGATGAAATGACAACGAACTGTGGTGTTGGATTGTAACAGACAAAAGAAGGGGAAAGAAATTTGTAATTTTTTTATTTTTCAGAAAATGGAAAGAAATTGTAGACAAAAAAGGATTTTTTTTTTTTTTGTAAAAGTGTGAATGTCGAAAGAAATTGAAGAGGAATTGGCAAGTATTTATTTTTCGCTTGTCTGGAAGATTACAATATCATTGACTAATACCAAATCTTACCAATCGAGATTTTTATTTTCTATATATACAAGAAAAAAAAGGAAAAAAATTAAAATAAAAACTAAAACGAATCCATAATTAATTAAATAATAAAATTTAATCGTCACCTCCCCGGCAATGGCGCCAAAAACGTGATCGACGCTTTCCTATGAACTAGAAAAGCGTGAATTTTAAAATAAATACTGCAAGCGCACAGATGTGTAGTATGCAGGTCGAACACAGGGAGGTTGATTAAAATCAAATTATTTATCTAATCTCTTGGGCGAGTTAGACGAATCCTGGAGGTTGGTTTTGAAAATAATAAAAATTGAAACTGCGATCTGATCCAGAACAAATCTAATTGAAAGATCAAATCACAATTATCAATTGGAAAGCAAATAAAACTATGAATCAGATATGAATCTAATCAAATCCAATTTAACCTAGGAAAGCAATAACACGAACAGAAAATAAAAGTGCAAAATAGAGATAACAACAGAAATAAAATTAGGATTATCGTTGAAACTAATCAAACGATTAATCACTAACGCAAATAAATGTAAAATACAAATAGTGTTCTACCAAATCTAATTGGATAGACAACACTAGTTGCTAAGAAAATGAAAAAAATGCAGAAAATAAAAGAGAACTAGAAACTTTATTAATGGAGAAGAAGAGAAAATAGGATGGTGGCTACAATGATATTACAAGGGTATTTATAGGAGATAACCAAACCCTAACCCTAACCCTAACCCTAATACAATGATAGATGAGCCTTAGGGAATTCACAAAAGAGTTTACAATGAGAATCTCAAATGGGCCTTAGTTAAATCTATTAAATTTTTGGCCTTTCTTCTTTTCCTCTTAGTTCTTTGACAAGCCTCCCTTGATTTGAGATGTGCACGGCTTTTTTTATCAATCATTTTCTTGTCCAACAGCAACTAGATGTGGGATCTTCCTCTACAATTCTTCAAAATGTAAATATATAGCAATCTGATCTCTCCAATTCTCTACTTTTCTGGTTGCATGCGGGCTGGGTTGGAATATCTGTAAAAGTAACAAAACAATACCCAAGTAATATTTATTTATATACAAAAGATAAGATATAAGAGCATAAAATAAACACAGTTCTATGTTAATCAGTAGGTTGTTTAAGGAGTTTCTAAATAAGTTTGTCGTACTCTTTGTTGATGATATCTTGATTTTCTCGAAGATCGAGGAAGAGCATGCCTTACATATAAGGGAAATTTTGAAAACTCTGCATGCCCATAGGCTTAAAGTAAAGTTCTCCAAATGCCATTTTTGGAGAAAAGGGGTGTGATTTTCATGGCATGTGGTTTCGAAAGACGGGATAGCAGTAGATCCTGCAAAGTTGGTTGCAGTTCAGGATTGGCAAATCCCAAAGAAAGCCAACGGAGGTGAGAAGTTTTCTAGGGTTAGCAAGCTATTATAGGAAGTTGGTTAATGACTTCGTAAAGATATCAGCCCCACTTACCAGGATGACAAAGAAGAATCTCACGTTTACGTGGGATATAGATTATGATGTTGCTTTCCAAAGACTAAAGAGGGCTCTGACAACAGCCTTAGTCTTGACCTTGCCCGATGGGAACAAAGTGTTTACTGTATACACTGACGCATGTGGTATAGGGTTTAGTGCAATTCTGATGCAGGAAGAAAGGGTGGTATGTTATGGAGGAAGATAGCTAAGAGTTCATGAGAAGGACTACCCTACCCACGACTTAGAGCTAGCTTCCATAGTATTCGCGCTTAACACGTGGCACCTTGGAGAGAAGTTCAAGTTGTACACTGATCATAAATCTCTCTTGTACTTGTTTTGGCAAAAGGATCTTTATCTGAGGCAGCAAAGGTGGATGGAGTTCCTAGCATCTTATGACTTCGAGATTGCTTAAACCCCTGGTAAGGGTAATCTGGTTGTAGATGCACTAAGTAGGCCGAGGATGGTCTTAAGTCCTTTGTTTGTGGAAAGGAAAACTTGGTTTTTATATCGACTTTTAACTTTAAATCCTCCATCGAGTTTTTACTTGGCTTATTTGCATCACTAGAGGTACGGCCTACACTTATGGACCAAATGGGAAATTCACAACAAAATGATCCATATGTTTTGGACATTTTGGATAGACTCGGTAAAGGGGAGACTTCTAGTCACCTCAGTAGATACTCCACTGACGATAAAGGGTGGTTGCAATGAGATGGAAGGCTCTATATTCCCCGAATTGGAAGCTTGATAAAGATAGTCTTATAAGAAGCCCATCATTCCAAGATGACTATTCATCCAGCTGTCAATAAGATGTATAGGTATATGCAGTGGGTTTTCTTTTAGGCTGGTATGAAGAGGGATATGGCGGAGTTTGTTTCTCAATGTTTGATTTGCCAGCAAGTTAAAGCTGAGCAAAAGAAGTCCGGTGGTTTAATTTTTCCTTTAGAGCTTCCGCAGTGGAAGTGGGAGAGCATCTCTATGGATTTCATAGATGTGCGTGCATGGTCCCGGTAGAGGAGGATACGATGACCGTGACACCTGTGGATATGGTTGTGCACATCAACGAAGGGTTGCCATTTTAGGAAGTGATACGTCCTACTGTGGGGACGGCACAGGGTATCTACGAAGTAGGGAGCCATTCGATTAGGGTAGTAGTTAGGTTACATCTAGACTCTGGTAAAGTTTATAAGCCTGTTAGGTTCGGCTTCCTGTTGATTGTATGGGGTAAAAACCTCTCACTAGAAGTATGCCTAAGTCTACCATCTTGTACATTTTGGGGATCATTGCATTCTTGTTATACTAGTATTCGTGAAAATAAATCGTTAGAGAAGCATCTTACACTCTAGCATGTTTGTCCTGTTCACCTTGTCATAAATACCTTTTATGATGTTATCTTTCTTATTCGCTTTATATGCCTATCATAATACTTTTATTTATTTACATGCTAAAAGTAACTGGACTCGCCAGACTTTATGTCTGACCCATTTTGTTTCCTTTTCTTTCTCTTCCGTCCCCCTCCCCCCAACCCTCAAGGTTCTCAGGGTGGGGATACTCAAGCTTAATCAGGGTTCTGCTATCGTCTTGCTCGGAGTTGCTTAGATGTATTGCTCAAGTTCTTATCCTTCCTACTATGGCTATGTTTTTTTTGGGGAATTATACTTCTTTTATTATTGTACTCTGATGTTTTAAGTACAAGACAGAAATTTAAAGGATGTACTGGTTTTTATGTATTTCAAACATATGATGTTTTGAACCATGATGCTTTATGGTTAACAAAGTTTTAATTCCGCTGCTATTTTATACCTATCTTGTAATGTTTTTGTTCTCGTTTACTTATAATGCTTCACGAAACTTATTGCATTCTCTTAGTGAGTGACATTAACAGACGTGGGGTGTCACAGACCATAAGTACATAGGGAATCTCCTAAAAACCAGAGTCAAATACTAGAATTAACCAAAAGCAAGAAGGAATAATCTAAAAGCTGCATAAACTGGAACCTTCTGAACACAAAAGACTACATAATACCGATAGGATTTATCCGACAAGACCTATCCAACAAAGTCTATCTGGCAGGATTAATCCAGCAAAGGGATCCTATGGCGAAAGGTCATCTAAGTCGGAATCTAAGAAAGAGGGCGGCGAGAGCTCCTCTAATTAGAACCTAGAAGGATAGAAGGGCTATCGGTATTAACTTGCTTAATATCGATACATCAGGGGGTGAAGACGTCAACAGTGTCAAACTGGAAGTACATAAAGATTATTCATCTACTGCATAAATACCGAAAGGTCACATTGATAGACAATAGATAATCACTTGAAGCAACCTTCCAGAAGATCAAGTTATACCCGAAGACTCTTCCTGAAGGTAAACCGGAACCGTAGAAGGGATACAAGCTATCCATATTAGTCTATTTAGTATAGACACTGACAGTGGTTCCGAACCAGTAGCTATCTGCATATCTCATGAGCGTAAGCTCCTCTAATTATTCACAGGAAAACCAGAAGCCTACATCCGGAAGCTCATAACCGAGAGCATACAACCAAGATCTCTTATCAAACTCAAAGAACCTCGAACTTATCGGAATCTTCACTATAGAAGCTATAATCAGCACCACAAAATGGATGGAAGCCAAAACATCCGAGACCAAGGGGAAAAGCAGCTGATAGAGGTTCCTACAGGCCCCACAGCAGAAGGGGCCCCGAATTCTTTATAAATAAGACCCCAAGGGTCAAATTTTGGGGACGATTTTCTCATTTTTATTGTTGTACTCTTTTTCTATGGAGTAAACCCTAATTCTTAAATCAATTTGGGGATTACTTCTATTCTATCATTGTAATCTAAATCAAAGGTCAATAAAGAGTGAATCGATACTTATGATATTTCTTTATGAGTTTGTTATGTTATTTCCTAGTTATTGATCATCGCAGCTTACTGTTTGTTTCCAACATATACATGAACCTGACCCAAGCCTTTCCTAAAGTCGATTAGTGCTTTCAAAAGGTACAAGTAGACTAAGTTTTTGAAGGTTATGAATGTTTGTACGTGGGAGAACTCAATATCCGCAGTTTTATATGCATTTGAAATCCCAAATATGCAAGTTCGTGTAAAAATCTTAGTTCATGACTATGCCTGTAAGTTGTGTGACATATTTAGCCTTTGAAGTGTGTCTTTAATTTTCAAACACCCCAACAGACAAAGAAATATCAGGTGCATGTATCAGTACACATGTATGAATAATTCCAGATATACATATGATTTTAATACTGCATGTTTTTTGGTTATCTTTCTTTTAAAACATGTAACCTAATGCAGCCCAGTTCAGTATAATATTCATGTTCAGATTTCTGATGCATCAGATTTGAGTATAAGCGTCATTAAGTTCCATAATAACCTATCAAGTGCGTCACATTTCTAGATTATGATTCCAAATTTGTGTTATATGGGTTAAGTTTAATAATATGAAAATCCTAAAGAAAATTTGTACATGTGCGATTTTAGGAACATTCAAGTTCATAATACATTTAACGTTTAATATATAATTATTTTATAGAAGAATAGAGCTCATCATATGCGTGAATGTCTTCGTAGCAAAACTCATGTACTATCAGATTTCAAATGTTTAGTAGTTAAAAAAAAACCTGATTTTTGGTAATGTATAAGGTTGAGCGCATATATCACCATGTATCAGGTTTATATAGCCTTATATGGACCGCATGTAGCTACAAATGTAGTAGTTTACTATGCTTTGAGATCTTCCTGAAGATTCGTCGATAAAGAAATACAAGGGAACGTGTATTCTCAGGCGTGAGTCTTTCAAATATATAGTTAGTAAAGAATCCAGTATGGAAAGCTTTTAAATATATAGTTAGTGAAGAATCCAGTATGTAAAGCTTTCAAATACATATGATAGATATTTGATCTAACCATTCCGGATGAACTTATGACAATATTCTAAAAGGCAGGTGTGCAAAGGCCCATCAATATGAGATGATAAAACATATAAGCCTATTAATATGAAATGCAATTGAGAATGTGGTTATATCATATGTAGCGTTGGATCATATTTATTTAATTATTACATCATATTTTTATTGGTTCCACATTATTGTAGATGGAGAGTTATTGAGTCATACAAGCTGTTTGGTTAGCAGTCCTGATTGTTGCTCTCTTCATTTCTACTTCTGAGTCATTGTAGCATGATGTGGCTACGAATGTCCAACTTGCTCAATCCCAGACTGCTTCTTCACGTGTTGTTATGGCTTATGCTTCGACCACTTTGATTGCTTCCTTCACTACTTTTGCATTGTAATGCCACCAAACTAAAGATGGTGGGCAAGATTATCTCTGCTTTCCAGATGTTTAAAATATGTTTTGATGTGCCATTTGAGGTTAACGTTAAATCAAGTATATATTTTATGTAGCGATACATGTGTTGTATATATATATATATATATAATATATATATACAGTGCCGGCCTGGGGGAGAGCCCACCAAGCCCATGGGCTGGGGCAAACCCCAGGCTTAGGGCAACAAAAAAAAATCGATCAGTTCGTTCGCAGAAAACATTTCATGCTGTTTCCATCTCCACCCTGGTTCTCATCCTTGCAGAATCGATTAAATTAATCCCGCAGCAAAATTTTGGGCGTTTTGCTCAAACCCTAATTCGATCGTATCTCCGTTGCCGAATATCACACAATTGCTGCTCCTTCCATCCCTAATTCTAAACAACTTGAGGTAATTTCTTTTTTTCAGTTTCTGCTAATTCGATTTGTGCTAATTCGATGGATGAATTTAATTTAGGTTTATTTTGTTCTTTGCTCAATGGAATTCCCTAAATAAATTAGTTTCAGTTGTCTGTTTGTCTAACTCTAGTTGCTTGTTTAATTGAATTTCCTGAATGATTGAATGACTATATGTGTCATAATTTACAAATGTAAATTTTTTAAATAAATTAGTTGTTTGTCTAGTTTTCATTTCTCTGAATGAAGGACCGAACCTTCAAAGGCCATTCAATTTATGTTCAGCAAGTAAATAATGAGTAGCCTGCTGTGAATTTAATTTAGGCAAAGGCTTAGGCCATTCAGTTTCTGGAAAGAAAAAAAATTATTTGAATTGTTTATTTATTTGTATGTTAGTTAGTTTAGTTAATAATATTGTTAATTTGTTATTTGTTAAAAAGAAGAGAGTATGAAAAAAGAAGAAGACGATAAGAAACGGATGAGGAATAGGAAGCAAAACTCAGGAGCTAACAATAGAAAAGTAAAACAGCGTCAAGATGCATTATCTGCATCATTAGTAGACACAATTTCTAAATTGTTCAATGCAAAAACACGACAATCTATTGGTTCAAGTCAAGTTAAAGAAACAAGTGAAGCTACCAATGAAAATGTTGATCAAGTCTTTAAAGATCATGTAGATGAAGTGCGTATTAATGAAGTTATTTATTCTAATGAACACGTTGATGAAGAAACAAGCAACGATATTCAAGTCAATGTATATTTGGACAAAGACATTAATGTAGATCAAGTCAATATAGATTTGGAAGAAAGTGTGCTTGATTTGGACAAAGACGTTGATGTTGATCGTGATCCGGGTTTATGGGGGCCTATGAGTGATATGAAAAGAATAATAATTGTTCAAAGAGAACCAATCAAGATTTTGAAGAAAAATGACAAGTTTCTAAGTGTAATAAAATTTGGAAAAAGTAGAAGTTTCTCATCCAAGCATTACATTCATCGTTTTCCAAATGGCGAAGAGCATGAAAGGAAGTGGTTAATATATTCAAATGCAATGAACAAGGTTTTTTGTTTTTGTTGCAAATTATTTAAAAAATTGATGGCAAGCAAATTATCGGAAGATGGAATAGATGATTGGCATAATCTTCCGCACAAACTTAGAGGGCATGAAACTAATCCGGAACATTGTGAAACTGTTGTGAAATGGGTGATTTGCAAAAGGGGCTAAAGAAAAAGGCAACCGTTGATAAAAAAAATGGAAGCACAAATTGAGAGAGAGAAAATTCGTTGGAAGATGATATTGATTCGAATTATTGAAGTTGTGAAAACACTTTGTCGGAATAGCTTGCCATTTCGTGGAAGCAATGAGAAGATACATGAGAAGAATAATGGACTTTTTTGTCAACTTATTGAGTTTCTTGCTAAATTTGATCCGATCATGCAAGATCATCTTCGGCGTGTAGTCGACAAAGAAATTCAACACCACTACCTTAGTCATAAGATTCAAAACGAGATAATACTTCTATTATCAAAAGAGATCAAAAAAATATATTAACCAAGATCTTAAAAGCGAAGTACTTTTCGGTTATTCTTAATTGTACACCGGACTTAAGCCATGAAGAACAAATGTCAATCATTATAAGATGTGTGGATATTGAAGATATTAATGAGGTGAAGGTGGAAGAGTTTTTCCTCGGATTTATAGTGGTTGATGATACGTCGGGGCTTGGCCTTTTCAAGCAACTTGAAAATGTCTTGCATGAACTTAAACTTAATATTGATGATGTAAGAGGTCAAGGTTATGACAATGGATCTAATATGAAAGGTAAACACCAAGGTGTACAAAAAAGACTTCTTGATATGAATCCTCGAGCATTTTACATGTCATGTGGTTGTTGTAACAACCCGTATTTCAATAACATGTTAAAACGAGAATCAAGGCAGAATTTAATTTTAAATTCTGAATCAAGTAGAACGGGCTATGCCATTGCGTTCGTCTCGGAAAAATACGCGAAATAGAGTCCGAGTTTTCGAAAATCGGAGTCCGTATGACCCGGTTAAGGCCCAAAGAAGTTTTCGGGAAATTTGAATTTCGAAACATGCAGAAATGGGGACAGGCGGGAAAATTCCCGCCCAGACAAGTCGACAGGCATGTCGTCAGGCATGTCGACAGGCATGTCGACAGGGCTGTCGACTTGCCCTGTCGGCTGATTCTGATCTGGTGCACCTATTTTCTATCTTGGCTAGGTTTTTGGGCCTGGTTTGAAATCTGACGGTTCAGGTTGGTCCTAGGGTTAATCTAAGGGCCTAAAACTATCCTAATCTCTATAAAAAGACCCTAAACCTACCCCTAAACCCTCATTATTCACTCATGTAACTAAACTATGGCCGAATTTCTACTCTCATGGCCTCCATCTCAAATCCCTAGAGCCTATGCATTCAAATCGGGTTCAAATCAAAAGATGCAAGCTTGCTACACCAAATCAAGGCCAAATCAACATTGCTATGCGAGTTCCATGACGATTCTTCAACAAAGGAGGCACCTTTCTTAGCCAAGATGATTCATGCTTCTTTCCCTAGGCCTAACTATCTAAGTTCTAGCTACTTTTAGACGGAAACGGTAGTTTTGATAATGACATGGGATAAAATGAGGCTAAACATGATTATGCGAACCTATATGAACCTTACCATGCCTCTTGTGTTAATATTTATGATCTTAGGCCATGTGAGTGACTTAATCATGCCTCTCATGCTATGCATAACCTAGTTTAACTTGCAAGTTTGGATCTTTATACATGAAATGCTAGCATGAACCTTTAGGAACCACTTTACTTGTGAAACATTGGCTAAGACAAGATTTTGGGGCTTATGCATGTTTATGAACCCAAACCCCTTATGCTAACATGCAAGTTTGTGGCCAAACCCTTTATGAGATTATGCATGCTCGTGGCCAATCCCCTCTTTTAAGTTGTGCATGTTTATGGCCAAACCCTTTTTGATAATATGCATGTTTGTGGCCAAATTACCTTATGACACTATGCATGTTTATGGCCAATCCCTTTATGATGTTATGCATGTGGAAGCCAAGCCCTTTTTGGCATCATGCATGTTTTGAGACCAATATGTGACATAGTATCCTTACTATGTTGACTCGCTTTGCTTGCGTTGGGAAAACACGATTTGGGGTAGTTAGATAAACATGAACATGTCACAAAATCTTAACTTGAACATGACATGTGTTTATACTTGAAAATATGACTTGAAAGATAACATGGAGGTTGGCATGTAAGTATGCATAAAAACCTGAGCTTGGGAATTTACCTATTAAGTTAGGTCTACCCTTTGGGAATTTACCTATTAAGTTAGGTCTACCCAAATGCTTGAAAACTTGTAACATGTTTTGGAAACATGATGAACTTAGATAATATAAGTGTGGCCAACTCGAGGTTGGGTTGAGTTTGCAACGTAAAACTACCCGGAACCGACCGGCCTAACTAGTAGTTGCAAACAATAGGACCCAATGTGAGAAGTTGGTCATGTCGCGCTTAAGACCCGAGGTTAGACTAGGTTTTGGTGTAAATCTACCCGGACCCGCCCGGCTTAACTAGTAACCACAACAAGGTCTAATGTGAGAGGTTAAGAGTGCATTAATTGAATTAATGCCACATGATAAGGTTAAGTAAATTTGACTAATGACAGTTAACCGATATGACACGAATGGGTATGTTAAGTGGGACCGGACTTGATTCCTTAATGACACTTAACCATGCAAGATGATTAGGAGATGGGGTTAAGTAATTTACACTTAACTAATCCGACTGGGAAATTAGATGAGGTTAAGTAATTAAGACTTAACTAACCTAACCACGGTAATTAGATGGGGTTAAGTAATCCACACTTAACTAATCTAAAAACGGTAATTCGACGGGGTTAAGTTAAACACTTAACCAATTTAAACTTGGTAATTCAATGAGGTTAAGTAACCCATACTTAACCAACTTAACTTGGTAATTTAATGGGGTTAAGTTAAACACTTAATTAATTTAACACGATGATCTGATGAGGTTAAGTGATCTATACTTAACCAATCTAACTCATTAATTTGATGAGGTTAAGTTAACCTATACTTAACCAATCTAACGTGAAAACATGATAAGGCTAAGTCACGAATCACTGGAATACGCTTGACCGATTTGACTCGGTAATTTGACAAGGTCGAGTTAATTTATATAATTAACCAATCTAAAATGATAATTAGACGAGGTTAAGTTATGGATTGCTTAATATACTTAGCCAACTTGACACATGGTTTGTAGGGTTAAGTCTTGGACTTGGATACTTAGCCAATTTTGACATGGTTTGTAGACGGGCTAAGTTATGAACTTAAGTGACACCTAACCCATTAGATAAACCCTAATTCGGAGGATTAGGTAAATAACCATAGTTAACAAGGATTATGGAAATAAGGCTAAGTGGTAAACCTTAGTTAAGGGAAACTAAGTAATAATTCTTAGCCAAGGAAATGTGGACCACCTCTTAGGTAGATGAGTAACCCGATACGGTAGGTCATCGTTTAAGTATACGTGTAGGAGCAGGCTATCTGATTTAGATAAAGGCTCCAGCGAACTGGGTAACGAAGCAACGGCTTCGGGGAACGTGAGGATATTCTTGGTATCCCTCTGTGAGGTCGCAGATGATCATCCTGGGCTCACAAGAGGTTAAGGTCTGCGTTAGAAGAACCAAGAGTATGCCTTGGTTGCTATACGAGCGACCTAAAGACTGTGATGGATAGCAGTGAGTCAACGAATACATGATAGTGCCCTAGATAACAAGTTCGTCGATCATCTACCATCTTGAGTCAAGCGTGTACGTACGGAAAGGCAGGGAACACCCAACAGACCATAATTGCTATCTAATTATGGGTGAGGTAGGCCGTAGGATGTGGGCTGGCCGGAGTGTAGTTCTCATGCAAGATTTTCTCTTGTGTTGCCTTTCACTAGTTGAGGGAGGGGTCTCGTGGGACCATAGCCACGTGTAGAAAAGCAGACCTTAGTATCTGCATCGGCAGATAAATCTAAAGCTCCCGACCGAGTCCTGTATTTCTTGTTTTGCCCTGTGACAGGACTCGGATGGCACGATGTGATACATGTGCATACAGTTATAGAAAAACGATTCACGATGAATGCGTGGGAAAAAGGGCGCAGTTGAGGGTTAGCGTAATCCCTAGTGGCCTAGGTGGTTTAACCCAAACCGAAATACGAAAGCGTGCAATAGGTAAGCGTAATCCCTAGTGGTGCTAGGTGGCGTAAGTCCTAGTAGTTCAAACGATGATTCATATGGAAGAGCCTAGCTAGAACAAGGGTGACAGTCCAAACGATTTCAAGGATAATACGACATGAGGAAGTCCGTACGAGGTACGGCAAAGGACTGAACTTATATACATGAAAAGAAACATATGATTTGAGTGACCTATATATGCGATATATTAGGTTGACATGGACCATTACACGACTTTGAACAAGGGACATTCATGGTTAACACATGACGCGGGTAGGGATACTAGTACGAGAGGTGCAGAGCAAATATACATGTTAGAACTAGGAAGAATATACATAATAGATACCATGGGATGTTAGACGGGGTAGACACCTTGGGATAACGTACTTGATAGAAATCTGACGATGTGATACCTTGACTTATCATAACACCGTAGTTTATCATGATACCTTAGTTTACCTTGCCACGGTAGTTCAACCGGCTACCCTGGTTTATCTATCTTGTAGTTATCCTTATGTTTACTTTCAGTTTATGCATGTCATGTTACCTTTACCTGTTTTTATAGTGGAAGTAGATAGGACTTACTCAGTCTTTTTGACTGACCCGTTTTGTTTCGCCTCTTTTCTTCCGTTTCCCCCCCAGGTTTCAGGGAGGAAACAATGCTGTTTAGTTCGGACTTCTTCTGCTTGGAGGTCATCATGGATGGCTTGGACTTCTCTTGGCTATGGCTACTTTACTGTTTTTACTTGGGGAATAATTTATTAAAAAGTCTTTATGCTTCTTTACTATTGCAAGACAGGTTTTGATGTACTCTGATGTAAAAGGCTTTAGACCTTATTTATTCATGTTATGAAAGTTTGATTTTACTTCCACTATTTATATATGTTCTGTCTTGTGATATTTCTGTGCATGTTTACCAATAATGCCCCTCTAAAGCTAGTGCATTCCTTTGCGAGTGACCCTAGCGGAGGCAGGGTGTTACATTTGGTATCAGAGCAGAAGGTTACTAGACTGGGCAAAAGTTTTTAAAGACCTTCTGAAAACTATTTGAAAAAAACCGTTTACAAAGAAGCATTTTTCAAGAAAATTTTCTTTTAAAAAGAAAAAGGCTATTCCCCAAAGGCCATTAGCATCATCCTTGTTTCCTTGATTGGATCTCTTTTCCTTTCTTTCCTCCATCTGTAGTCACAGTGGTTTTGACTGCGACTAGTCTTTCTAGCTACGTAAGTGTCTCCCGTACGATGGAGGTGGTTCTCGAGAGACCGTTGCAGAGTTATACAAGAAAGGATAGTGAGAAAGAGGATAAAGGATATGAGCTTATGGGTGAGCAACGTGTTGGTATGGCTTAGTCCTCAAAGGAGGGAGAAAGATGAACAATGAAACCCATGACGAGAGGGTACCTTTGGCATAGTGAAACGGGACAGATAGTTAAGTATCATGGGACAAGGACAAGATCATTGGGAGGGCAATAGTATGCTCTCATTTCTAGGGTACCTCAGAAGGAGGGTAACGATCTTGTTAAAGGTTTAGCTTTTCTTCTCTATCATCCTGTCGGGACTTTGTTTTGATCACCGCATCTTTTAAGTCCGCTTCGATAGTTGAGTCTTTGCACCTTAGTACTAGTATAATAGAGGATCCCGTTTTTGTCTCAAGTCCTATTGGAAGATCGGTCCATTTACTCATGGCTTGTTTGGATTTGAGAATGTCTATATCAAGTGTTGAGCTTGGAAATAATGCTTATGTTTATAAGTTGTGGATGGATTCTAGGGATGAAGTGGTTATCCAGTAGGGGTGCCACTCTCGGTTTTTGGTAGGAGGGTAGTTAGACCATTTGACTAGCCTTGGTAATACCATCGAAGTATCGTGTAACCTTTTTGAGGTTCTGTCATGACTAGTTTCTCAGAATCCCTTGATGCCTTTATTGGAAATTTGAAGCCCGATCGAGTGGTGTTCGCCGATAAGACGGATGGTTTACTTCATTTATGCATGGGTTATAGGGATCACCCTAGTAAGTGCGCTTGATAACCTGGTTGGCATCTGTTTACTTTCAAGAGGAAGTTCTTCTACGAGAAATACCCTGTGGTACGAGGTCCGAGATTCACTAGTGAATTTTGGAAAGCTTGCATGAGATCATGAGTACGCAGTCATATTTGCGTCAAGTATTCTAGGAAAAGGATAAGTGCAAGTGGAACGAGAGGCGACGAAGAAATGAGTTCCAGCTCATGTTATGGAAACAGGAATAAGAAGCTACAAAATCGCGAAGTTAAAAGACGACTTTGATGGTCAAAGACTGGATACGCGCATGATATCTCTTTTTGGGAGTATATCCTCGATCCCTGTTTTTCTGTTGAGCTTGCTTGTAGGATATCTTTTGTGGATATCCTCTCGGTCCTGTTACAAACCCCGTACGGAGTTTGTTTTGTTTATCTTCTCGACCCTGTTTCAGGGAATCTTAGGTAGAACCCTATGGATGTAAACATGTATTTGAAACATGTTATGATTGATATGGTTGCAAGTGGTTGCAAGTGGTTGCTCGTGGATGCGCGAATACACATTAGATAATAGCTCGACTCGGTCACATTTCATATTGCATATGCACGAGTATTTATACTTGTTTATGGATGAAATCGAATGTGTTATCATGCGGTTGTTGCATATGAATGAATGATTGTGCACGCATATAGTATCTATATGGCTAGGACTATTTGCATACATGTTGGATTCATGGCACTATACATATTTTTGCATTAGAAAGATTATCCAGGCCTGATCATTAGCATTAGCTAAGGAACATGTACACACACATTTTGCATGTATTCATACAGCATTAGAAATCATCTAAGGACAATGGTTGCTTGTGGATGATGTTTTGAGTAGATGGATGATGGATGGTAGGATATGTTCTTCCTAACTTAGAGATTTCGGGGACGAAATCCTAAAAGGTGGGGAGAATGTAACAACCCGTATTTCAATAACATGTTAAAACGAGAATCAAGGCAGAATTTAATTTTAAATTCTGAATCAAGTAAAACGGGCTATGCCATTGCGTTCGTCTCGGAAAAATACGCGAAATAGAGTCCGAGTTTTCGAAAATCGGAGTCCGTATGACCCGGTTAAGGCCCAAAGAAGTTTTCGGGAAATTTGAATTTCGAAACATGCAGAAATGGGGCCAGGCGGGAAAATTCCCGCCCAGACAAGTCGACAGGCATGTCGACAGGCATGTCGACAGGGCTGTCGACTTGCCCTGTCGGCTGATTCTGATCTGGTGCACCTATTTTCTATCTTGGCTAGGTTTTTGGGCCTGGTTTGAAATCTGACGGTTCAGGTTGGTCCTAGGGTTAATCTAAGGGCTTAAAACTATCCTAATCTCTATAAAAAGACCCTAAACCTACGCCTAAACCCTCATTATTCACTCATGTAACTAAACTATGGCCAAATTTCTACTCTCATGGCCTCCATCTCAAATCCCTAGAGCCTATGCATTCAAATCGGGTTCAAATCAAAAGATGCAAGCTTGCTACACCAAATCAAGGCCAAATCAACATTGCTATGCGAGTTCCATGACGATTCTTCAACAAAGGAGGCACCTTTCTTAGCCAAGATGATTCCTGCTTCTTTCCCTAGGCCTAACTATGTAAGTTCTAGCTACTTTTAGACGGAAACGGTAGTTTTGATAATGACATGGGATAAAATGAGGCTAAACATGATTATGCGAACCTATATGAACCTTACCATGCCTCTTGTGTTCATATTTATGATCTTAGGCCATGTGAGTGACTTAATCATGCCTCTCATGCTATGCATAACCTAGTTTAACTTGCAAGTTTGGATCTTTATACATGAAATGCTAGCATGAACCTTTAGGAACCACTTTACTTGTGAAACATTGGCTAATACAAGATTTTGGGGCTTATGCATGTTTATGAACCCAAACCCCTTATGCTAACATGCAAGTTTGTGGCCAAACCCTTTATGAGATTATGCATGCTCGTGGCCAATCCCCTCTTTTAAGTTGTGCATGTTTATGGCCAAACCCTTTTTGATAATATGCATGTTTGTGGCCAAATTACCTTATGACACTATGCATGTTTATGGCCAATCCCTTTATGATGTTATGCATGTGGAAGCCAAGCCCTTTTTGGCATCATGCATGTTTGGAGACCAATATGTGACATAGTATCCTTACTATGTTGACTCGCTTTGCTTGCGTTGGGAAAACACGATTTTGGGTAGTTAGATAAACATGAACATGTCGCAAAATCTTAACTTGAATATGACATGTGTTTATACTTGAAAATATGACTTGAAAGATAACATGGAGGTTGGCATGTAAGTATGCATAAAAACATGAGCTTGGGAATTTGCCTATTAAGTTAGGTCTACCCTTTGGGAATTTACCTATTAAGTTAGGTCTACCCAAATGCTTGAAAACTTGTAACATGTTTTGGAAACATGATGAACTTAGATAATATAAGTGTGGCCAACTCGAGGTTGGGTTGAGTTTGCAACGTAAAACTACCCGGAACCGACCGGCCTAACTAGTAGTTGCAAACAATAGGACCCAATGTGAGAAGTTGGTCATGTCGCGCTTAAGACCCGAGGTTAGACTAGGTTGTGGTGTAAATCTACCCGGACCCGCCCGGCTTAACTAGTAACCACAACAAGGTCTAATGTGAGAGGTTAAGAGTGCATTAATTGAATTAATGCCACATGATAAGGTTAAGTAAATTTGACTAATGACAGTTAACCGATATGACACGAATGGGTATGTTAAGTGGGACCGGACTTGATTCCTTAATGACACTTAACCATGCAAGATGATTAGGAGATGGGGTTAAGTAATTTACACTTAACTAATCCGACTGGGAAATTAGATGAGGTTAAGTAATTAAGACTTAACTAACCTAACCACGGTAATTAGATGGGGTTAAGTAATCCACACTTAACTAATCTAAACACGGTAATTCGACGGGGTTAAGTTAAACACTTAACCAATTTAAACTTGGTAATTCAATGAGGTTAAGTAACCCATACTTAACCAACTTAACTTGGTAATTTAATGGGGTTAAGTTAAACACTTAATTAATTTAACACGATGATCTGATGAGGTTAAGTGATCTATACTTAACCAATCTAACTCGTTAATTTGATGAGGTTAAGTTAACCTATACTTAACCAATCTAACGTGAAAACATGATAAGGCTAAGTCACGAATCACTTGAATACGCTTGACCGATTTGACTCGGTAATTTGACAAGGTCGAGTTAATTTATATAATTGACCAATCTAAAATGATAATTAGACGAGGTTAAGTTATGGATTGCTTAATATACTTAGCCAACTTGACACATGGTTTGTAGGGTTAAGTCTTGGACTTGGATACTTAGCCAATTTTGACATGGTTTGTAGACGGGCTAAGTTATGAACTTAAGTGACACCTAACCCATTAGATAAACCCTAATTCGGAGGATTAGGTAAATAACCATAGTTAACAAGGATTATGGAAATAAGGCTAAGTGGTAAACCTTAGTTAAGGGAAACTAAGTAATAATTCTTAGCCAAGGAAATGTGGACCACCTCTTAGGTAGATGAGTAACCCGATACGGTAGGTCATCGTTTAAGTATACGTGTAGGAGCAGGCTATCTGATTTAGATAAAGGCTCCAGCGAACTGGGTAACGAAGCAGCGGCTTCGGGGAACGTGAGGATATTCTTGGTATCCCTCTGTGAGGTCGCAGATGATCATCCTGGGCTCACAAGAGGTTAAGGTCTGCGTTAGAAGAACCAAGAGTATGCCTTGGTTGCTATACGAGCGACCTAAAGACTGTGATGGATAGCAGTGAGTCAACGAATACATGATAGTGCCCTAGATAACAAGTTCGTCGATCATCTACCATCTTGAGTCAAGCGTGTACGTACGGAAAGGCAGGGAACACCCAACAGACCATAATTGCTATCTAATTATGGGTGAGGTAGGCCGTAGGATGTGGGCTGGCCGGAGTGTAGTTCTCATGCAAGATTTTCTCTTGTGTTGCCTTTCACTAGTTGAGGGAGGGGTCTCGTGGGACCATAGCCACGTGTAGAAAAGCAGACCTTAGTATCTGCATCGGCAGATAAATCTAAAGCTCCCGACCGAGTCCTGTATTTCTTGTTTTGCCCTGTGACAGGACTCGGATGGCACGATGTGATACATGTGCATACAGTTATAGAAAAACGATTCACGATGAATGCGTGGGAAAAAGGGCGCAGTTGAGGGTTAGCGTAATCCCTAGTGGCCTAGGTGGTTTAACCCAAACCGAAATACGAAAGCGTGCAATAGGTAAGCGTAATCCCTAGTGGTGCTAGGTGGCGTAAGTCCTAGTAGTTCAAACGATGATTCATATGGAAGAGCCTAGCTAGAACAAGGGTGACAGTCCAAACGATTTCAAGGATAATACGACATGAGGAAGTCCGTACGAGGTACGGCAAAGGACTGAACTTATATACATGAAAAGAAACATATGATTTGAGTGACCTATATATGCGATATATTAGGTTGACATGGACCATTACACGACTTTGAACAAGGGACATTCATGGTTAACACATGACGCGGGTAGGGATACTAGTACGAGAGGTGCAGAGCAAATATACATGTTAGAACTAGGAAGAATATACATAATAGATACCATGGGATGTTAGACGGGGTAGACACCTTGGGATAACGTACTTGATAGAAATCTGACGATGTGATACCTTGACTTATCATAACACCGTAGTTTATCATGATACCTTAGTTTACCTTGCCACGGTAGTTCAACCGGCTACCCTGGTTTATCTATCTTGTAGTTATCCTTATGTTTACTTTCAGTTTATGCATGTCATGTTACCTTTACCTGTTTTTATAGTGGAAGTAGATAGGACTTACTCAGTCTTTTTGACTGACCCGTTTTGTTTCGCCTCTTTTCTTCCGTTTCCCCCCCAGGTTTCAGGGAGGAAACAATGCTGTTTAGTTCGGACTTCTTCTGCTTGGAGGTCATCATGGATGGCTTGGACTTCTCTTGGCTATGGCTACTTTACTGTTTTTACTTGGGGAATAATTTATTAAAAAGTCTTTATGCTTCTTTACTATTGCAAGACAGGTTTTGATGTACTCTGATGTAAAAGGCTTTAGACCTTATTTATTCATGTTATGAAAGTTTGATTTTACTTCCACTATTTATATATGTTCTGTCTTGTGATATTTCTGTGCATGCTTACCAATAATGCCCCTCTAAAGCTAGTGCATTCCTTTGCGAGTGACCCTAGCGGAGGCAGGGTGTTACATTTGGTATCAGAGCAGAAGGTTACTAGACTGGGCAAAAGTTTTTAAAGACCTTCTGAAAACTATTTGAAAAAAACCGTTTACAAAGAAGCATTTTTCAAGAAAATTTTCTTTTAAAAAGAAAAAGGCTATTCCCCAAAGGCCATTAGCATCATCCTTGTTTCCTTGATTGGATCTCTTTTCCTTTCTTTCCTCCATCTGTAGTCACAGTGGTTTTGACTGCGACTAGTCTTTCTAGCTACGTAAGTGTCTCCCGTACGATGGAGGTGGTTCTCGAGAGACCGTTGCAGAGTTATACAAGAAAGGATAGTGAGAAAGAGGATAAAGGATATGAGCTTATGGGTGAGCAACGTGTTGGTATGGCTTAGTCCTCAAAGGAGGGAGAAAGATGAACAATGAAACCCATGACGAGAGGGTACCTTTGGCATAGTGAAATGGGACAGATAGTTAAGTATCATGGGACAAGGACAAGATCATTGGGAGGGCAATAGTATGCTCTCATTTCTAGGGTACCTCAGAAGGAGGGTAACGATCTTGTTAAAGGTTTAGCTTTTCTTCTCTATCATCCTGTCGGGACTTTGTTTTGATCACCGCATCTTTTAAGTCCGCTTCGATAGTTGAGTCTTTGCACCTTAGTACTAGTATAATAGAGGATCCCGTTTTTGTCTCAAGTCCTATTGGAAGATCGGTCCATTTACTCATGGCTTGTTTGGATTTGAGAATGTCTATATCAAGTGTTGAGCTTGGAAATAATGCTTATGTTTATAAGTTGTGGATGGATTCTAGGGATGAAGTGGTTATCCAGTAGGGGTGCCACTCTCGGTTTTTGGTAGGAGGGTAGTTAGACCATTTGACTAGCCTTGGTAATACCATCGAAGTATCGTGTAACCTTTTTGAGGTTCTGTCATGACTAGTTTCTCAGAATCCCTTGATGCCTTTATTGGAAATTTGAAGCCCGATCGAGTGGTGTTCGCCGATAAGACGGATGGTTTACTTCATTTATGCATGGGTTATAGGGATCACCCTAGTAAGTGCGCTTGATAACCTGGTTGGCATCTGTTTACTTTCAAGAGGAAGTTCTTCTACGAGAAATACCCTGTGGTACGAGGTCCGAGATTCACTAGTGAATTTTGGAAAGCTTGCATGAGATCATGAGTACGCAGTCATATTTGCGTCAAGTATTCTAGGAAAAGGATAAGTGCAAGTGGAACGAGAGGCGACGAAGAAATGAGTTCCAGCTCATGTTATGGAAACAGGAATAAGAAGCTACAAAATCGCGAAGTTAAAAGACGACTTTGATGGTCAAAGACTGGATACGCGCATGATATCTCTTTTTGGGAGTATATCCTCGATCCCTGTTTTTCTGTTGAGCTTGCTTGTAGGATATCTTTTGTGGATATCCTCTCGGTCCTGTTACAAACCCCGTACGGAGTTTGTTTTGTTTATCTTCTCGACCCTGTTTCAGGGAATCTTAGGTAGAACCCTATGGATGTAAACATGTATTTGAAACATGTTATGATTGATATGGTTGCAAGTGGTTGCAAGTGGTTGCTCGTGGATGCGCGAATACACATTAGATAATAGCTCGACTCGGTCACATTTCATATTGCATATGCACGAGTATTTATACTTGTTTATGGATGAAATCGAATGTGTTATCATGCGGTTGTTGCATATGAATGAATGATTGTGCACGCATATAGTATCTATATGGCTAGGACTATTTGCATACATGTTGGATTCATGGCACTATACATATTTTTGCATTAGAAAGATTATCCAGGCCTGATCATTAGCATTAGCTAAGGAACATGTACACACACATTTTGCATGTATTCATACAGCATTAGAAATCATCTAAGGACAATGGTTGCTTGTGGATGATGTTTTGAGTAGATGGATGATGGATGGTAGGATATGTTCTTCCTAACTTAGAGATTTCGGGGACGAAATCCTAAAAGGTGGGGAGAATGTAACAACCCGTATTTCAATAACATGTTAAAACGAGAATCAAGGCAGAATTTAATTTCAAATTCTGAATCAAGTAAAACGGGCTATGCCATTGCGTTCGTCTCGGAAAAATACGCGAAATAGAGTCCGAGTTTTCGAAAATCGGAGTCCGTATGACCCGGTTAAGGCCCAAAGAAGTTTTCGGGAAATTTGAATTTCGAAACATGCAGAAATGGGGCCAGGCGGGAAAATTCCCGCCCAGACAAGTCGACAGGCATGTCGACAGGCATGTCGACAGGGCTGTCGACTTGCCCTGTCGGCTGATTCTGATCTGGTGCACCTATTTTCTATCTTGGCTAGGTTTTTGGGCCTGGTTTGAAATCTGACGGTTCAGGTTGGTCCTAGGGTTAATCTAAGGGCTTAAAACTATCCTAATCTCTATAAAAAGACCCTAAACCTACGCCTAAACCCTCATTATTCACTCATGTAACTAAACTATGGCCAAATTTCTACTCTCATGGCCTCCATCTCAAATCCCTAGAGCCTATGCATTCAAATCGGGTTCAAATCAAAAGATGCAAGCTTGCTACACCAAATCAAGGCCAAATCAACATTGCTATGCGAGTTCCATGACGATTCTTCAACAAAGGAGGCACCTTTCTTAGCCAAGATGATTCATGCTTCTTTCCCTAGGCCTAACTATGTAAGTTCTAGCTACTTTTAGATGGAAACGGTAGTTTTGATAATGACATGGGATAAAATGAGGCTAAACATGATTATGCGAACCTATATGAACCTTACCATGCCTCTTGTGTTCATATTTATGATCTTAGGCCATGTGAGTGACTTAATCATGCCTCTCATGCTATGCATAACCTAGTTTAACTTGCAAGTTTGGATCTTTATACATGAAATGCTAGCATGAACCTTTAGGAACCACTTTACTTGTGAAACATTGGCTAATACAAGATTTTGGGGCTTATGCATGTTTATGAACCCAAACCCCTTATGCTAACATGCAAGTTTGTGGCCAAACCCTTTATGAGATTATGCATGCTCGTGGCCAATCCCCTCTTTTAAGTTGTGCATGTTTATGGCCAAACCCTTTTTGATAATATGCATGTTTGTGGCCAAATTACCTTATGACACTATGCATGTTTATGGCCAATCCCTTTATGATGTTATGCATGTGGAAGCCAAGCCCTTTTTGGCATCATGCATGTTTGGAGACCAATATGTGACATAGTATCCTTACTATGTTGACTCGCTTTGCTTGCGTTGGGAAAACACGATTTTGGGTAGTTAGATAAACATGAACATGTCGCAAAATCTTAACTTGAATATGACATGTGTTTATACTTGAAAATATGACTTGAAAGATAACATGGAGGTTGGCATGTAAGTATACATAAAAACATGAGCTTGGGAATTTGCCTATTAAGTTAGGTCTACCCTTTGGGAATTTACCTATTAAGTTAGGTCTACCCAAATGCTTGAAAACTTGTAACATGTTTTGGAAACATGATGAACTTAGATAATATAAGTGTGGCCAACTCGAGGTTGGGTTGAGTTTGCAACGTAAAACTACCCGGAACCGACCGGCCTAACTAGTAGTTGCAAACAATAGGACCCAATGTGAGAAGTTGGTCATGTCGCGCTTAAGACCCGAGGTTAGACTAGGTTGTGGTGTAAATCTACCCGGACCCGCCCGGCTTAACTAGTAACCACAACAAGGTCTAATGTGAGAGGTTAAGAGTGCATTAATTGAATTAATGCCACATGATAAGGTTAAGTAAATTTGACTAATGACACTTAACCGATATGACACGAATGGGTAGGTTAAGTGGGACCGGACTTGATTCCTTAATGACACTTAACCATGCAAGATGATTAGGAGATGGGGTTAAGTAATTTACACTTAACTAATCCGACTGGGAAATTAGATGAGGTTAAGTAATTAAGACTTAACTAACCTAACCACGGTAATTAGATGGGGTTAAGTAATCCACACTTAACTAATCTAAACACGGTAATTCGACGGGGTTAAGTTAAACACTTAACCAATTTAAACTTGGTAATTCAATGAGGTTAAGTAACCCATACTTAACCAACTTAACGTGGTAATTTAATGGGGTTAAGTTAAACACTTAATTAATTTAACACGATGATCTGATGAGGTTAAGTGATCTATACTTAACCAATCTAACTCGTTAATTTGATGAGGTTAAGTTAACCTATACTTAACCAATCTAACGTGAAAACATGATAAGGCTAAGTCACGAATCACTTGAATACGCTTGACCGATTTGACTCGGTAATTTGACAAGGTCGAGTTAATTTATATAATTGACCAATCTAAAATGATAATTAGACGAGGTTAAGTTATGGATTGCTTAATATACTTAGCCAACTTGACACATGGTTTGTAGGGTTAAGTCTTGGACTTGGATACTTAGCCAATTTTGACATGGTTTGTAGACGGGCTAAGTTATGAACTTAAGTGACACCTAACCCATTAGATAAACCCTAATTCGGAGGATTAGGTAAATAACCATAGTTAACAAGGATTATGGAAATAAGGCTAAGTGGTAAACCTTAGTTAAGGGAAACTAAGTAATAATTCTTAGCCAAGGAAATGTGGACCACCTCTTAGGTAGATGAGTAACCCGATACGGTAGGTCATCGTTTAAGTATACGTGTAGGAGCAGGCTATCTGATTTAGATAAAGGCTCCAGCGAACTGGGTAACGAAGCAGCGGCTTCGGGGAACGTGAGGATATTCTTGGTATCCCTCTGTGAGGTCGCCGATGATCATCCTGGGCTCACAAGAGGTTAAGGTCTGCGTTAGAAGAACCAAGAGTATGCCTTGGTTGCTATACGAGCGACCTAAAGACTGGGATGGATAGCAGTGAGTCAACGAATACATGATAGTGCCCTAGATAGCAAGTTCGTCGATCATCTACCATCTTGAGTCAAGCATGTACGTACGGAAAGGCAGGGAACACCCAACAGACCATAATTGCTATCTAATTATGGGTGAGGTAGGCCGTAGGATGTGGGCTGGCCGGAGTGTAGTTCTCATGCAATATTTTCTCTTGTGTTGCCTTTCACTAGTTGAGGGAGGGGTCTCGTGGGACCATAGCCACGTGTAGAAAAGCAGACCTTAGTATCTGCATCGGCAGATAAATCTAAAGCTCCCGACCGAGTCCTGTATTTCTTGTTTTGCCCTGTGACAAGACTCGGATGGCACGATGTGATACATGTGCATACAGTTATAGAAAAACGATTCACGATGAATGCGTGGGAAAAAGGGCGCAGTTGAGGGTTAGCGTAATCCCTAGTGGCCTAGGTGGTTTAACCCAAACCGAAATACGAAAGCGTGCAATAGGTAAGCGTAATCCCTAGTGGTGCTAGGTGGCGTAAGTCCTAGTAGTTCAAACGATGATTCATATGGAAGAGCCTAGCTAGAACAAGGGTGACAGTCCAAACGATTTCAAGGATAATACGACATGAGGAAGTCCGTACGAGGTACGGCAAAGGACTGAACTTATATACATGAAAAGAAACATATGATTTGAGTGACCTATATATGCGATATATTAGGTTGACATGGACCATTACACGACTTTGAGCAAGGGACATTCATGGTTAACACATGACGCGGGTAGGGATACTAGTACGAGAGGTGCAGAGCAAATATACATGTTAGAACTAGGAAGAATATACATAATAGATACCGTGGGATGTTAGACGGGGTAGACACCTTGGGATAATGTACTCGATAGAAATCTGACGATGTGATACCTTGACTTATCATAACACCGTATTTATGATGATACCTTAGTTTACCTTGCCACAGTAGTTCAACCGGCTACCCTGGTTTATCTATCTTGTAGTTATCCTTATGTTTACTTTCAGTTTATGCATGTCATGTTACCTTTACCTGTTTTTATACTGGAAGTAGATAGGACTTACTCAGTCTTTTTGACTGACCCGTTTTGTTTCGCCTCTTTTCTTCCGTTCCCCCCCCCCCCAGGTTTCAGGGAGGAAACAATGTTGTTTAGTTCGGACTTCTTCTGCTTGGAGGTCATCATGGATGGCTTGGACTTCTCTTGGCTATGGCTACTTTACTGTTTTTACTTGGGGAATAATTTATTAAAAAGTCTTTATGCTTCTTTACTATTGCAAGACAGGTTTTGATGTACTCTGATGTAAAAGGCTTTAGACCTTATTTATTCATGTTATGAAAGTTTGATTTTACTTCCGCTATTTATATATGTTCTGTCTTGTGATATTTCTGTGCATGTTTACCAATAATGCCCCTCTAAAGCTAGTGCATTCCTTTGCGAGTGACCCTAGCGGAGGCGGGGTGTTACAGTTGTCATAGTTTAAACCTTGCATTATGTGATATGGCTAAATCTTGTGTCAAAGCAAGGACATTTTTTGCATTCATACAAAAGATTTATACATTATTCTCAGGATCTACTCATCGATGAGATATTCTTAAAAGACATGTAAAAGGTTTAGCACCAAAAACATTGTCGGCTACTCGATGGGAAAGTCATGTTGAAAGTGTAAGAGCTATTAGATTTCAACCATCAATGTTAAGAGATGCATTAGTTGAAATTGCTAATAGTTCTAAAGAGGATATGGTGATGGCGGAAGCTAAAGGTTTATGCATAAATGTTCTAGAGAATTTTAAGTTCTTGGTAAGCCTTTGTATTTGGTAAAAGTTACTAAATAAAGTTAATCAAGTAAGCAAAACACTTCAACATGAAGATATGAATTTAGAAGATGCAATTACAAGATTAAAAGAACTTATTGAATTTTTTCGAAACTTTAGAGAGCGTGGATTTGAAGAAATGTTGAAAGAGGCTAATGAACTTGCTATGGATATTGGTATTGAATCAAAATTTGAGGAGAAAAGAATCATTCGTAGAAAAAAAACATTTTTCAACTAATAATGAAGAAAGTCAATCACCAAAAGAGATTTTTAGAGTCACATACTTCATTCATATCACAGATCAAGCTTTAACATCATTCAAGGATCGTTTCGAACAAATTGAACATTACGATAGCATCTTTGGATTTTTGTTAAATGCAAAGTTTGTAAATGTTGAGAAAGATGAGCTAATGGAGCATTGTATTCGTTTGGAAAGCTACTTGAAATACAATGAACAATATGATATATATGGAAAGAATTTATTTCAAGATCTTATTGTTTTGCAAACTATGCTACCAAAGGAAATAACTAAATCAATTGACATTCTTGATTTTATAAGATCTTACATATAAGATGGTGGTTTTCAATGTGCATGGGTTGCTTATCGGATTTTGTTAACTATTCCGGCTACGGTTGCTTCCGCCAAGAGAAGTTTTTCTAAACTGAAATTGATTAAAAACTATCTTCGAACTACGATGTCACAAGAAAGATTGAACGGACTTGCAATGATATCGATTGAAAGTGTGTTTTTGGATAAGCTTAATTATGAAAATTTGATTGAAGAATTTGCTACAAAAAATGCAAGAAGAAGCATTTTTCTTTAAGCTTAATTATGGTCATTATTTTGGATAAGCTTAATTATAGTCATTATTTTGAATAACTTAATTATGGTCATTATTTTGTATGAAAGGTTGAAGTTTAGTCTATATTTTGGTGATGATTAGTCCATATTTTGATAAATGAATATTGTAGCTTGCTTCATGTGTAAATGCAAAGTCTGGTGATGACATATATAATATATTGCTTATTCTTGCATATGCTTATATTTATGTGCTTGATGCAGGTCTGGTGATGGCATAATTGGCATTCATTGGCTCATTGCTGATTATGCGTGTGACAGTAATTTATTCTAATATCGTTAAAAAAAAAAAAAAAAAACTGAAAGTTTTAAAGAGTGGGCAACAAAATGTGGTTATGGCTCGGGCAGCAGTTTTCTTGGGCCGATACGATATATATATATATATATAAGTGTATATATTTACTGCTTATTGTAATGAATATCGTCACACTCTATAATTTCAACAAAACCAAAATGTTCCAAAATCGATAACGAAAATTTCAACTTTTATCATTTTAGTTTGTGCATGATTACAAAAACAACATTCGTTATTTTGATCTATCTTTCTATTTTGATGTTTGTTCTTCTTAAATATTGATTAGTCTAGTACCTTAATATATATTATCTCCTTTCAGATTCGTCAAAATGACTGTTTGGTCGTAAGCAAGCTAATCAATAGCTTGGCAGAGGGAACTGTTAGTTCATCATTAACACAGTGCCTATTAAGCTGATACGCTACCCAGGTATTTCCCATTGATCAGTATATTGGAAATTGGAATACATATCATATTGTTCATAAACTAAAAGCCCCTTTTCAGTTTATTGGAGAATCTGGCGTGAATACACAAGCCGGATACCCACATCCTTTTTATTCTTTTCTTGAAACCTATCTGCATCATAAAGCAGATAAGGTAATATTTGAAGCTGCTAGCGACTTCCGCAATTCTTGTGTGTAGGAGTTTAAATAATAAAAGATCATTTGTTCTATATTTCACTTTATTTTACTTTTCTACACTTTTGTATTATATACCCTCCTCTACGTAACTGCCAATTTACATAATATAACTTCTAGTACAACAGTTCAACATTTTTCACCTTAACTGTTTTAGGAGGATTAATAGTATGATGTTCTTCCCTAACAGCAGGTATGCGCTTTTCTACAGCTATTCTATTGTCAACTTCACTATTCACTTCATCTGCATACATATCATTACTGTATTTGAAAATCTACTTCGTAATCACTGCTTGCTTTTGTCGCAGTTGATATTTCTTTGATGCGAAATTGATCAATTTCGAAGACTGAAGCATCATCGAAAAATTTCACTCGATAATGTGATTTTCTGTGTGTATAAGGCATATTTGGGTAAAGCTAAGTTTTGTGGTGTTAATTGTTGTGTGCAAGCTTGAACTTATAGGGGAAAACATAGCATGAATTGTGCTACTTCTATCAGTATCAACAATTTTCTATTCCTAAATAATTAACAGTTTTTTTATTTATTTGTTTTTCATGGCTCATCTTAGTGTAAAAATTAGGTAGTAAGAATCATAGGATGTGAAATATATCAAGCATCTATCTTACATTTTTCCTAATTGGTGGAGGCATATTGCTTAGTTTTCATTAAGCGCTTAGTTTTCATTTAGTAGGATTAGTATCGTTAAGCGCTACTAGAGTTTAACAACGGTGGTGACTGGTGAATGACGGGGGAGTACTTCTGTTATTTCATTCTAAAAATTTATAATTTGAAAGAACTATTGTTTTGTTGAGTAGTAGTACACGTGTGCAGCCTGCTGTTCATGAAATTGATGAATTGAATGCATAAGAGCATCTCCAACAGTGTTACGGGCCGTAACGTTACGGCCCGTAACATTACGGGAGATATCTTTGATATCTCCCAACAGGCGCGAGCTGATTTTATCAGCTCGTAGCCTGCGAGCTGATTTTATCAGCTCGCGAGCTGATAAAATCAGCTCGTGCCTGTTCCCGAGCCTATATATGGCTCGGGAGGGGGGGGGTTGTTTTGGTTATATTCATTTAATTTTAATTTCCTCCTTTTTAATTTCTTTTTTAATCGTTCCAACGTCGGGATGCCGCCACGCGTGACGAAGAGCGGGAGACGCACAGTTAGAGTTATGCCAGACGACATGTCTGGTCCAGTACACCTTCCTCCACCAGAGGGGACGACGATTGAGGACTTACGTATCCTTCACGAGATGCCACATGGATTCAAACATCGATCAGTTACCGCGCTGGACACCGTTCAGGTATTAGTTTTACTTTATAGTTTTACGTTATAGTTTAGTGCATGTACGTTCTATGGTCTAGTAGTTTGAACGTCAATAGTCATTTAAATAGTATACATTATTGCACGTACTAGTTAAATATTGATTTAGCTGTTAAATAGTCTTTTAACTGTTAAAACTTTATCATGTAGTAGTTTGTTATACGTTAGTAGTACGAACTTTAATACTCATTTAACTGTTAAATAGTCATTTAGTGCATGCACGTTATCGTTTAGTGCATAGGCGTGCTTGGTTTTATAGTCGTTTAACTGGTATTATTTTAATAGACTCGGTATGTAAACGTTCGCGGGAGTTGGGCGAAGTTTGTAGCATCAGCCTTAGACATATTACCTCTGGATATTCGAGAGAGACTATTTGGCAGTCCATTTGGAGGTTTTTTACGTATTATACCTCCCCAGTCCTTCGATCGACCTTTGGTCGAAGCCTTATCAGAGAGATGGTGGCCTACGACACACACCTTTCACTTCCCGGATTTTGAGCTAGGTATCACCCCAGCCGATTTTTACATGCTTTCGGGGATTGAGATAGGCCTTCCAGATAGAGTCATACCTCCATTTGATTCCCAGTTTGAGTCACCCGAGTCGTACATACAGTATTTGCCAGGTTTGGATGCGGCTCGTGTAGCTAATGGTGCCGTTCCCTGCACATATTTACTTGATTATATTACAGCGCATGTAGATGCGGTAGATTTCCACGACATACTGTACAGGGCTACCATTTTATACCTCCTTGGTTCGATGTTCTTTACGAACCAACAGAGTTCGATTAGGCTTGGCTACCTTGCAGCACTAGTTGATTTAGATCAGCTGCATATGTTTGATTGGGGCTCTGCCATACTGGGTTATCTATACACCGCTCTTGACTCCTATGCTTTTAGAGAGGTTCAGCAGATGTATGGTTTTTGGTACATGTTGCCGTGCTGGTACTACGAGTACACGGCCAACATGCACCCACACATACAGCCCACCGCCAGTCATGCCGCTGATGCCTTTTTCCCACGGATGCGTAGATGGGAGAGTTTGCACGTAGTTCAGCGTTCTCCTTCTGGTGTGAGACACGACTTGATGGAGGCTCGTACCCAGTTGGATATGAGGGAGAGGGGGAACATATTACGAGCACCTTGGGCTTCTTATTGGATGTTACTTGCAGCCGGTGGCCCAGTACCTGATGCCCATCCATTAGCCATTGCATGCAGCTTATCTACTCGACGTGTCCTCTTCTTCCCACCGGCCCACCTTCCTGTTTGGTACTTGGGAGACCGATGCTATTACCAGAGTACCGGTGAGTTGCGCGTACCCGTAGATCCACCTTTGCCACTTGATATGTTCGGGCCGCAGCGTGTTATAGGGAGACAGTATGTGGCTGGATTGAGACAGGCAGGATGGGTAGATACGACCGACTTTCACTTACCCGACGCAGAGTTTGGTCCTTACTGGGTTCGGGTAGCTCCTAGACGGTACTTGCTGCCGGATTATGTGCGGGGTGTGAACTCCGATCACATTGGACCCCGATTGGTCAGTGGTAGAGTTCACCCTCCGCCGTTTACTTTCGACCCGACCCCTTCACAGATATCCGACCCTCCGCAGGATTTTGCTCTCGCCGATACATTCCAGACATATGATCTTAGCGGGACACAGATATCCCTGCCTATTGTTTACCCACCTGCATACATGGTGTATGGTGTCCCTACTGCTGGATTATATCCGTCACATGAGGTAACATTTGTACTTGTGAATTTACGTTGTATGTTATATGCTGTAGAAACTGATTTTATATGTTCTATATATGCAGTATGCACCCAGGTTGGACCAGCATAGGATACATATCGCGGCTATTCAGGTGATGGCGTTGCAGTATACTCAGTCCATGTATCAGGAGCACCAGGCGATTGTGCAGGGATTGCAGGAGCAGATATATGACTTACAGGCCAGATTAGCTGCAGCAGAGGGTGGGGGGACAGCAGCATCAGGTACCATTGTAGGGTCGTGTACTGGTGGTTCAGGAGGAGGTGGTTCTGGAGCAGGTGGAGGAGGAGGTGGTTCTGGTTCTGGAGGAGGAGGAGGTGGTGGAGGAGGTGGAGGAGGTGGAGGAGGTGGAGGAGGAGGAGGTGGAGCAGGTGGAGCAGGTGGTTCGGGTGCGTAAATGTTTAAATCCTTCAATAAACATACACTTAAACCAATAAAGAGACACACAAACCAATAAACATACACTTAAACCAATAAAGAGACACACAAACCAATAAATAGACACTCAGACCAATAAAGAGACATACAAACCAATAAAGAGACACTCAGACCAATAAAGAGACACACAAACCAATAAACATACACTCAAACCAATAAAGAGACACACAAACCAATAAAGAGACACTCAGTCCAATAAAGGAATCCAATAAAGAGACACTCAAATCAAACCTTATATATAACAGCAACATTGTCATACATATCTCAAATCAAAACTTACTAACAAATATAAATGGATTCCAGTTTTACAAAATGCTTGCTGGCTTTTGCTAGCGATTCAGAGGAAGATGAAATCCTTCAAGAGGAAGCAGAAGAAATACAAGAAATACGGGACCTATACCGTGAAGCGTACGGTTCATCGTCCACAACTAGAGGGGGATCGGTTCCTGGAAGGAGGTTTATACACCGAAATCATGCTAAATACCACAAGTCTTTGATGCAAGATTACTTCGATGAGGATTGCACTTACGGGCCTGATATGTTTCGTCGAAGATTCAGGATGCGGAGAAACCTATTTCTTCGGATATTGGCTGGTATTCAAGGTAACAATGATTACTTTAAGTACAAACATAATGCATCGAAGACACAGGGATTGTCCGGTGAACAAAAAATGACGGCAACTATGAGAATGTTAGCTTATGCCACTCCAGCCGATGCTTTGGACGATGCATACCGCATAGCAGAGAGCACGGCACTAGAAACACTTGAAACTTTTTGTCAAGCAATTGTGGACGTCTACGGAGAAGAATACTTACGGTCCCCAAACGAAGCAGATGTAGTGCGAATCAGAGAGATGCACGAAAGCAGGGGTTGGCCGGGAATGTTAGGAAGTCTGGACTGTATGCACTGGGAATGGAAGAACTGTCCTAAGGGATTACAAGGTGCGTACAACGGCAAGGAAAGACGACCAACCATCATTTTGGAAGCTGTGGCATCGTACGATCTGTGGATATGGCACGCTTTCTTCGGAATGCCCGGGTCTAATAACGACTTAAATGTTGTGGAAAGATCTCATTTGTTCAATGATCTTGCTAAAGGCCAGGTACCTCCTTTAACATTTACCCTAGGCCAAAATACTTACAACCATGGCTATTACCTAGGTGACGGCATTTACCCGAAATGGAGCACCATTGTTAAAACATGTCCAAATCCATTAACTCCTAAACAAGTCATGTTCGCGGCGATGCAAGAGGGACAAAGGAAAGATGTGGAACGTGCTTTCGGTGTTTTACAATCTAGATTTGCAATGATAAGTAATCCATGTCGGCTATGGCGTAGGAGTAAGATGTCTACAATCATGTTTGCTTGCATCGTTCTTCACAACATGATTATAGAAGATGAAAGAGATATGGATAAAGATCAACGTCACTGCGATTACGAGGGTGCTTCGCTACCACCTCCAGTATTCCGACAAAACCAACCACTAACAGAGGAGGACTTCAACGTTCATTTGAGCCGTCAAGTTATCTACAGAGATGCAGAACTCCATAACCGGCTACAGAAGGATCTTATGACTCATTTATGGAACCACCACGGCGATACCTAGTTATGAAGAACCATTACCTGAATGTGTTTTATTTTATGTTTGTCTGAACTTATCGATTATGTATGCAGTAAAGATGTTCCTAAGTTATTAATCATCTATTGTACGAACTCCTTTTCTACTATTACTTCTCTTGTACGAACTCCTAAGTTATTAATCATCGATTATGTTTCATTTCCTAAGATGTTCCTAAGTTATTAATCATCGATTGTGTTTCATTTTCTATTATACAAACTCCTTTTCTTGTATTCGTACGAGTTATTAATCATCTATTATTATGTTCCTAAGTTTATTTTACAAATTACATATCGGTTATGTTTTTGTATACGACAAACTAGGGTAAAACGTTAAAAAAAAAATTTGGTTTTGCTCTTAGTAATCAAATATTATTATTATGTTTCGAAGTTTATTTTACAAAAAAATTAATGCATTTGGTATTGTATATGGTAAAAAGAGTTGGGAAAAAAAAAGGCCACGAGCTGATTTTATCGGCTCCTGAAGTCGCGAGCCGATAAAATCAGCTCGCGACATCACGAGCTGATAAAATCAGCTCGCGCGCCATATTCCGAACTCTGAATCCAGCCCGTAACATTTGCCTTCATATTACACCGTGTAACAACTGTTGGGTGCAAAAATAAGGGATATTACACCCCTTAACATGAATTTCCTCCATTGTTGGAGATGCTCTAAACCAGCATCCCACCTCGTGTTTCTTCACTTGTAAATCTACATGTAATTTAGCGCATTAGATGTTATTCTACATGGTGAAATTTCTCTGTTTCCTTTCTGTTGAAAAAGCAGTTAATAAATATTCAAAACGTTTGTGCAGGCAGCTTGGAGATGCGCACTTTTTTTTTTTTTTTCAATGGGTTAGAATAAGAAGGCATATATTTTTTTGTATTGATTTTAATTTATTTCCATTGGTTTGAATTTTCAAAAAGTTCTGCCAATCCCCAAAGACGTGCATGAAGAATTGATTTGAGCAGTTGAAGTTTTTAATGATGCATCTGGTACTTGTAGTTTTAAATATGAACTATGTTTTGTCTTTTATTAACTCAAATTGCTATCAATATGGAATTGAAAACATATGTATTGAATTTGGTAATTCATGTATTGAACTTTTTTTTTTAGTTGATCCTTTATCTTGCTATCATGAATATGTGTTACATTTGTTGAGTATTATGATTTTTTAGGTCATGTATTGCTTTTGAAATTGTTGTGAAGATTTATTGGATTGCTATTATTATAATATATTGAAAAGCATTATAAAAGATAATGTTATGCAGGAGCTATACAATGTTATAGAGCGAAAAATCCACTATTGAATTGATATTTTATAGCAGCTACATAGTGTTACAGAAATCCGTTATTTTCATGAAGAATGACATGTTTTATAGTGGCAATAGCGAGCTACTGTCTTTACGTATCATAGCAGCAAATAGCCGCTATAAAATCATACTCTTTTATAGCATCAGTTTCTGTGTTATAATTATTCAACTGTTTTTTATAACATGTGAATATACAGCGCTTTTCAGGCCGTTATAGTATTGTTTAATAGCGGCTATATGCCGCTATAATATAGTGAGTTTTGTTTGATACTAGAGCATCACATTCTTTCATTTGTAATGAGCTTGTGTGCCACTTGGGCTTGGAACTCAAGATTTGTGATAGAACTTTGATCGTGACTAATCCAATTGGGGGTTCGCCCTGTTTATGCATGTTGTGTTGTGGTCTAGTGTTGTCGAGTGATGGTTGCTCGTTTGTGTGTTATTGCTTTGTGTTGAACTTCGCTGGGTTTAGAATCATCTTGGGCATGGATTGACTCCAGAGATATGAAGAAAGAGTGAATTGCGAGAAGCTCGAGGTGAGAGTCGGAGACGTGGAAGGGTGAAAGGTGTTTATTAGATGTAAGCCCGAAGACGGGGCCTTCCTAAGCTATCTATATTCGCTTGAGATTCCACAGGAAGACTTGTCATATGTGCTGATCGTGAATGAGTTTGAAGATGTCTTTGACGAGGTCAAAGGGTTGCGAGATTCAAAGGTGCATGTTCGTGACCTTTTACGAAAAGGATTCATTCGGAGGAGTGTACCTGAATGGGGTGCACGAGTTGTGTTTGCAACCAAGGCAGATGGCTAGTTGAGATTACGTGTGGATTATCGTGAGCTGAAGAAGGTGACCAAGAAGAACAAATATCCGTTGCCGAGGATAGACGACTTGTTCGATCAGCTTCATGAGGCCAAAGTGTTTTCTCAGATGAATTTGGCAACGAGATTTTACTAGTTGAGGGTGGCAAATGATAGTGTACGAAAGACCGCTTTTAGGACACCATCCGCATAACAGCCCGCATTTACGTATCGGAAGATCGTAAAATATTTTTATTTAATTTTCTGAGGGTTGGATCATTCTAATATTTTAATATGTTGTTTATGGGGATGCGATACATGTCAATAATTTTTACCGATTATATTTATGACCATTTTCCCCTATCAGTATTGTACAGGGCATAAATTTTGACTCGGGTCTAATCAGAAGGTGAGACTTGTGCCATTCGAAAGGAAATGATGATTGTCTTCCGTTAGAGTGGTTAAATTATGGATTTCGCTCAGAGGTTGGCGGGAATCGCTGTTTTAAGGTTTAACAGTTGGTTGTTCAGGTTTTGGGAGCCTTGATGGGCTGATTTATAGAGGCCCATTAATGGGCTAGTGGAAGTAATAAATAGGGGGTGAGAGATATGGAGAATAGTCTAGTTCCTCCATTCTCTTATTTGGTGTCTTATATTCCTCTTTCCTCTAACACCTTTCCACCATTAAAGTTTGAGATCTGCATTAGAGAATCAAAGATCTACACATTTGAGGCTAGGTTGACATTGTTTCAAGGGAGAGTTCATCAAATGAAGGAGTTTGGATCAAAATCCTTGTTGTCTGGAATCTTGTTTCACCGTTTTTTGCTTTGATTTGGAGAATTGGTGAGTGATATGCATCTATCACATAGATTCAATCAAGTATATGAATGTTTGATCATGTTTTTCATCAAATTCAAGTGTTTTCTCATAGATATACACTTTGATAAGCTTATTTTTATATGATTCACCCTATGATCTAATTTAGCAAGTTTAAACTGGTAATTCTTATGCTATTTCATATTTTTATGCAAGTTAGATTCATAATTAAGTTCATATGTTCATTTATCATAATTTTGATGAAGTTGCTTAATTTCGGTGAAAATCATCATAATCATGTTGTTAATGATTTCATAACATGCTTATGGTTGTATTGGATGAATTGGATTAGTTAATTTTGTCGTTAGAATCGGTTGACGAAGTTTTGGTCAAGTTTGGAGAAGGTTCGGATCAGGCCTGTCAAAATTATGAAAATGCCATTGTGTCCGCTTAACCAAAAATGTGTCCACCTGACCAGAAATGTGTCTGCTTGACCAGAAGTGTGTATGCTTGGCAAGAAGTGAGTCTGCTCAACCAGAAATGTGTCTGCTCGACCAGGATTGTGTCTGCTTGACCAGAAGTGTATCTACTTGACCAAAAGTGAGTCTGCTCTACCATAAGTGTGTCTGCTCAACCAGGATTGTGTCCAATTGACCAGAAGTGTGTCTGCTTGATTAGAAGTGAGTCTGCCAGACCAGAAGTATGTCTACTCGACCAAGATTGTGTCCGCTTGACCAGAAGTGACCAAAAGTGTGTCCGCTCAACCAGAAGTGTGTCTGCCTGACCAGAAGTGTGCCTGCTCGACCAGGATTGTGTCTGCTTGACCAGAAGTGTGTCCACTTGACCAGAAGTGTGTCTACATGACCAGAAGTGAGTCTGCTCGACCAAAAGTGTGTCTGCTCGACCAGGATTGTGTCCGCTTGACCAGAAGTGACAAGAAGTGTGGCCGCTCGACCAGAAGTGTGTTTGCTGACCCGAAGTGTGTCTGCTCGACCATAATTGTGTCCGCTTGACCAGAAGTGTGTCCAATTGACCAGAAGTATGTCAGCTTGACCAGAAGTGTGTCCGCTTGACCAGAAGTAACCAGAAGTGTGTCTGCTTGACCAGAAGTGTGCCCGCTTGACCGCAAATGTATCCACTTGATCAAAAGTGTATTCGCTTGACCAGAGGTGTGCCCGCTTGACCAGAAGTGTGTCCGCTTGACCATAAGTGCGTGCTTGACCAGAAGTGTGTGCGCTTGACCATGTTAGGTTATTGTAGCGCCTTCAAACACCGTGATCGATGGTAGAAACTCTGTGGTTTATTTCTTTAGAAAATGTATGTGAATGTTATAGATTATATTGAACCCCATATTGATGTTGTTTGGTTCAATGATGATGATGGCTTCGACGAGAGTCCAGATGAGGATGTTCGAAGTGATGTAAGTTGGTTCATTGTTCGTCGTATGCAATGCATGTGGAAACGGCTCAAGGATGTGTTGAGTTCATGTGTAGTGATTGCTCTAAAGTGTTCTGAGCTTATGTATAATCGTAATTGATAACGACTAGAGGTGAGAAGGCTGAGGAATTATCATTGTCGTAGGTTCTAGCGGGCTCAAAGCTGGGGTGCAATTAAAGACCGATTGTAGGTCAAGTGCCTTAAGCGTCGTGTATGGTCTAGACACATGTTGTGTATAGCGTGTGGGGTGTTCTGCTAGAACCGCCGCGTCGTGTATGGTCCCTGACAGTTGGTGGCAAATTGTTTATCCAATCATACGATTAACGATGGTTTCAAAGCAAGGTTGGCGGTGATAACCAGTTTCAGTCATGGATGTTTGAATGCTTGGTTGCATTAGATGTTGTATGAGTTGCTTTTGCCATGTGTGAATGGATGGTCTAATTGTCTTGACTGGATTATTGTTTCTTTTGGATGTATGGATCGTAACGGCTATCACTATCAGGTGTGGGGAAGGCAGGAGTGAGTTCTTATCTGGAGCTAGGTGGATTAGTTCGTTTACTTACCCATTCTCATATACTTTGATGAAGTTTGTTAGCTGTATTATTCCTCATTAAAACTGTTGTCTAACTCAAGGTATTATGTTTCCCTCTTATTACCTTGGGTTGTTCATCCAATTGTTTAGATGGGCAGACTAGGTGGCAGGTGATTGCTTAGTGAGGGCGGTGTTGCTGTTCGGAGGCGAGCAGAAGGACGGCGTATTATTTTTACTACTATCTAGTACCTTTGTTTTCCGCTATTTGTCAGTCTACTCTGAGTGTTGTAGTGAGGCAAAATTGTATAAACACCATTGCCGAATCCAAGTGTATGGATACCACATTCTGGTTCTTATGGAAGTCTAGTGTTTTTCTGCTTTACTAATAATGTCTGTTGTACATGTTCTATTATATTTTATCCTTGCGCTATGAGTTTACGACCGGTTCCGATGAAATTTACCTACCTTGATGATTGTCCATCACTGCTATACACATCATTCAGTGCATTATTCCTCTTCTACAATGCAGAAGTTATGGGGTCGTCAATTTGGTATTAGAGCTTTGGGTATCAATTTTAGCCAAAGTTCAGAGAGGTAATCACGTATGAGAGACACATTTGTAGATTCCAGTTGGATGTATAATATATGATACTATTAGTATAGTAGCGTTGACACTAGTTTAGCGGCTTATCTTGTATGTGGACTAATCATTCCATTTTAGATTTAGAATGAGTCGTCAAACCTCTAGGGATGATCCTAAGACTGGAAGAGTAGGAGATGGAAGCCAATTGGAAGCTTTAATTATTGCACCTAAATATCTGGTTATTTCCGGGGCAGTCATGATGGAAATAGCTATGTTAAGGGTACCCATTATAAAAGTGGAAGTAGAGTGTGGTATTCTTTTGCAAGTGCCCAGATGGAATTCTGGTAAGCGACAGAGGGATTGTTCTCCTATGGATGAAGAAAACTTTATTCGCCTCAGTGCTACAAAGAAGAAATCTAAGAAGAATGTGCTATGCTTCAATTGTCAATTGGAGGGCCATTATTCCTAGGATTGTAAGGAAGAAAGGAAGTCTTTACATGTGGCAAGACAAGACATAAGAAAAAAGACTGCCCAAATACTCTAAAGAAAATGCAACTGGAGGAAACATGTGTGGTGGAGGCTATCCCGATCTCATATTACATTTCGAATGAGAACTAGAAGGAACTACTGTGGTTTGATATGCTTTTTGCTATTGAAGTTGTTAAGTTCAGTTTGGTATTAGAGCATCGCTTTCTTTTACCTAAAATAATATTGTATGCTGAATAAGTTTGGAACTTTAGAACTGTGATGGACCTTTGGTTGTATATAATTTAGTATGAGTTCATCTGCTCTTTTGGTAATTAGTTGTGATCCAATGTTGGTTAGTTATGGTTGCCCTTTTAGTACAAGATTTCTTTGAGTTTAACTTCGTTGTGCTTAGGATTACCTTAGCATTGATTGGCTCAAGAGGTATGCGACAAGTGTGAATTGTGAAAAGCTAGAGGTGAGAGTCGGGGATGTAAGGGCGAAAGGTGTTGATTAGGGGTAACCCAAAGATGGTGTTTTTGTGGGTTGTTATATTCGCTTGGAGTTCCACTAGAAGACTTGTCACCCATGCTAATCGCAAATGAGTTTGAGGATGTCTTTGACGAAGTCAAAAGGTGGCCACCACGTCGTGAGATTGAGTTTAGGATTGATTTGGTCGAAGGAGCTAAACCAATCGTTAGGCGGATGGCGCTTAAGGAACAACGAAAGTAGGAGGTGTAAGTTCGTGACCTTCTAGGAAAGGGATTCATTTGGAGAAGTGTTTCCGAATGGCGTACACTGGTTGTGTTTGCAACCAAGGCAGATGGCTCATTGAGATTGTGTGTGGACTATCGTGAGCTGAATAAGGTGACTAAAAAGAAAAAGTAACCATTGCCAAGGATAGATGACTTGTTCGATCAGCTTCACAAAGCTAAAGTGTTTTCTCAAATGGATTTGGCAACAGGATTTCACCAGTGGAGGGTGGCGAAGGATAGTGTGTCGAAGACACGCAAGTTTTGGAGCGATGTTTTCGGAATAGAAGAGACTCGAATATTTGGCAAGCTTATCGATAAGACCTACTCTTATTGGAAGGATTGGCGAGTGCCAAAATCGAGATGCAAAGTTTTTCAAGTTTATCCAGAAACTGGAACCAGAGGATAAAGAGTTCGAAGTCGATCGACAAGGTTGGCTTCGAAAAGAAGGACGACTAATTGTTCCTGATATTGATGGATTGATTGATGAGGTTTTAAGGGAAGACCATCTACATCTTGGTTAGTTTGCTTATAACAACAGCTACCAATCGAGTATTGGAATGTCACCATACGAGGAATTGTATGAGAGACTGTGTAGTTATCCAGCTTGTTGGTTCAAGACTAGAGATAAGTTGGTACTTGGGCCTGAAATGATAGAGAGACCTCGGATTGTATCGAGATCGTTCGACAATGAATGAAGGCAACCCAAGATCTTTAGAAGAGTTATGCCAATAAGTGTCAGAAGGACTTGTAATTCGACATTGACGATATGGTTTTCGTGAAGATTTCACCATTAAAGCACGTGGTTAGGTTCGGAAGTAAAAGAAAGTTAGTTCCTAGGTTCGTTGGACCGTTTTCGATAGTCGAGCCAATTGGAAGGCTCGCATATAGATTAAAGTTACTTGAGAAAATGTTGTGTGTACGTACACTACAAGAAAAATACCCTATTGCAACTAGCTATTTGCAACATGCGACAAATGACAGTTGCAGTAAATGATATTTAGCAACAGACCTTCCGTGTCTGTTGCAATAGATAAGATTTAACAACAGGCTTTTTACTCCAGTTGCGAAATGCATATTTTCGCAACAGTGATTTCAGACCTGTTGCAAAAACATACTTTTAGCAACTGCACTTCCACTCCTGTTGCAATAGAAATATTATTTGCAACTACACTTTCAAACTAGTTGCAAAAAATATATATTTAGCAACTATCTTTACCACTTGCGATAACTGTAATTTATTTGCAACAGGTAAGTCAGTTGCGAAAAGAGTGCTTCTGAAAATTATTTTTCCTCTAAGTAATATTCGATTATAATATAAGCATAATAGTTAATATATATATATACATACATTTGATTAACATTCGGTTATAGTTATGAAATAACAAGCAATTGATAAAAATTAGTAAATAATGAGTTATATTTTAATAAGTAATTAGTATAATATAATAAATAATAATTATTCGATACATAACTATATAATAATGTGGTTTAATTATTACTAATTAATATATTTGTTAATGTATGATAATTGATAATCGTAATATAGCTCCATTTAACTTTAAAAGTTATTATTGTTTGATTTTAAAATAAATATATGAGTTAATAAAATATCATATGTAAGTAATATGCTTTATTATTAAATAAATTTCAAAAAGTACTACCGTAGTCATCTTTAGGGGAAGATAACGAGCAAGCACTGATCTATTTCAAAAGTCATTTAACACTAAGTATCGTGTTTTATCTTTTTACCCATCCATCAATCAATTTCAAGGCTCTCCACTAATTAACGCGTTTTATTTTTTAACACTTCCGATGTGTGAAACTTTTCGCTCTCCACTTTCCTCAACTTTCCACTTTCCTCAACTTTCCACTTGTTAACCCGAGGTTGCGCCTACGTTTCCTCCATCTTCAATCGATCCGCTGCTATTCTCATTCGGTCGATCCATCCAGGCGCCCTCAAAATCGATCCGCTTCGTGCCGCCGTTCTAGGATTAGGTAAAATTCAAACCCTACTTTTCCTTCGATGTAATTGTTTACTCGATTTCGTTGTAATTGTTTGCTTCGTGCAGTCACTGATTCTCTCTAGAACTGATTGCATTAGTTTTTTCTCCATCTAAACGTAGTTGGTGGGGGTATTTGCGAATTTTAGAAACAAAGAATTCAACTGAATTATTATGTTTATAATAACATTATCATAGCTCTTATCTGCTGTTCATAAATAAGAATGGGTTTGTAAACAATGAGTTTCCTGCATTATTGTTTTCATATATTGTGTTGGCCCTATAAACTGAAACTGTGTTGGTTAGGTTTGGTTACTGGTTTGGGTACGATGTAGAAGTTGTGTTAGATTCGGAGGATCAATGGCGATTGAGCGTTCAAAGTTAGTGCTAGCCTAATGGCATTGATGTACGGTTCTTGTAGAAATAATATAAACAATTGAAAATAGTTTCAAGTGTGAAACCTTATATTGTTAAAAGGGCAATGTCTTTTAGAAATAGAATCCTAGGGAAATAAAGCACCAGCATATTTTAGATAGGATTTTTAATTTTGGAAATTTGATTAATTGGTAGTATTAATATGCTATACGTAATTTTGACATTAATGTTTTCTACGAACGGTATAATCGATTTTTCAATAGGAATTTGAAAAGGAAAACGACTTTAGCTAGAAAAATAATAGGGATTTTAATATTTTTGTTAAAAATTTACTTCTAATTTTTCTTTGATAAACAATTTTGGAAAGTTAAAATTTTTGGTTAATTATGAATTTGACTACTAATTTATGCTAGCTTAAGTTTAGAAATGATATATGTATACTTGCTTTAGCATTATATGCGTACATTTTCTACGATTGTTTCAACTTTCAACAAATAGTTGCATAGAAAAAAAAGGTCATACATCTTTAATTAATATCATTAAAAGCATAACTAATGTAGTTCAAGTCATGATATAGTAACAAAAGTATGAACATGAATTAAAAATTAATGTTGACATTATAGATCATTAAAAATTGACATTTGTACTAATATGTAACCGCAAATTAAAGAACAGGGAAAAACACAATCGTATGTTGTAAGCATTTCGCATATTCATTTTTGCCAATCAGATCTTGCAACAGTGGTGTAGAAAAGCAGGAAAATTAGGAATACCACATAGAAAAGCAGGAAAATTAGGATAACACAGGAAAATTAGAATAACATCTAGTGTAGTGGACTACGTAAATTGAGAAATACCACATAAAGAAGCAGAAGTGTTTTGACTAGCAAAGCACAAAAGAGAAACATATTTTCAAACCAAGATTAGTTTTTTTTATAACTTAGTCGAATTAGGTTTCAAGTACAAAAGATAAACATTGTAGACTACATGCAAAACATGGCTCGTTTTAGGGGTTGAAAGGGTTTAGGTTTCGACTACCGACTTATCACTCACACCATTGATCGATTTTGGGAATTTCAGGTTTTTAGGAAAGGCTAAGATATTAGAGGATCATCAGGATGGACAAAACATGGATCTATCTACCAAGGTTTTGTTAGTTTTGCATATTAGATTCATAGTTGCAATTATTTAAGATTGATTACCAATATCTTCATGTATTATAGAATGACAGAAGAATATAAGCAAGCTGTTTGGAATTTTGAATATTGGCATGCCGAAAGGGAGAGAAATCCGGAGAAAATTATTTTTCATTGCATAGAATGTCGGAATCTTAACTGGGAATCGCCAAGGAATGTCGTGTCACACTTGATTTGTTATGGATTTGACCCAACATATGATGTTTGGATTTTTCATGGGGAAGAACGTCCTTCACAAAATAAAGGTAATCAAGGTAATGAAGTGTCAGATGCATATAGAATGTACTTTGATACAAAAATATGTAATGAGAAGGTGGAAGGTCATGCTAATGTAAGACATATAGAAGGGATTAATGAGATCCTGAAGAATGTTGAAATTTCTTTGTATCCCGGGTGTGCAAGCTACACAAAGCTTTCAGCTACAATACTTCTTTATAAACACAAAACTCGAAATGGTTTAACTAACACAACATTTACGGAACTTCTTAAACTTTTGAAGGATATGTTGCCCGTAAAAGATACGCTTCCTGATTCCACGTATGAAACAAAGAAGCTGCTTAAATCATTTGGTTTAGGCTATAAGAAAATACATGCATGTGTGATTGTTGTCTATTTCGAAAAGAGGTTGCACATAGTGATTTTTGTCCTAAATGTGGTAAGTCTCATTGGTAAAAAAGTAAGACAAAGAAAGACGAAAAGGATGCCAAAATACCTATGAAGATTTTGAGATACTTTCCAGTAATACCTAGATTGAAAAGAATGTTCCTATCGTCAGTAATATCAGAGCAATTGAGATGGCATAGCAATTATAAGAGTAAAGATGATAAATTTGGTCATCCAGTGGATTCTTCTCAGTGGGCTACAATTGATAGGATGTATCCATCTTTTACATCTAATTCACGGAATTTAAGGTTTGGTCTTGCAAGTGATGGCTTTAATCCCTTTCGCCATTAGAACAATAAATATAGCTATTGGCCTTTGTTTCTTGTTGTGTACAACTTTCTTCCATGGCTTTGTATGCACAAAGACAATCTGATGTTATCTTTATTAATTCCTGGGCCACGACAACTAGGAAATGATATAGATGTGTATTTGCAACCACTTATTGATGATTTAAAAAAATTATGGGACATAGGGGTAAAGACTAATGATGCGTATAGTCGTAGTGAATTCAAATTAAAAGCCATTTTAATGTGGACAATAAGTGATTTTCTAGCTTATGGAAATCTAGCAGGTTGCACAGTAAAGGGTAAGAGTGCATGTCCTGTTTGTGGCGTCAATACTTGCTCGACATGATTGCCTTTTAGTAGGAAGTGTGCGTACTTGGGTCATAGGAGATTCCTTGACCCTAATCATGAGTATCGTCAACGAAAAAACTTGTTTGATGGAACTGTAGAGAATAGACATAAGCCTCCAGTACAAAACGGTGCTCAAATCTTCAAGTATGTTAATGATATTTGTTATGAATGGAGGAAAAAGCCAATGGAGGAATAGAAAGGGAAAGAAATAAAGAAAAGGAAAAGGGGAGATGGGAAGAAAATCGGAAGTCAAATATGGAAGAAGAAGTCGATATTTTTTGATTTGCCTTATTGGGAGGTAAATTTTAACTTAGAATTTTTATCTACCAAAGTAACTAGTACTTTATCATTAGGTATTTACATGAGATTATTTTTATTTTTTCAGGCACTTCCTTTGCGTCACAATCTAGATGTAATGCATGTTGAAAAAAAATATTGGTGAAATAATTCTTAGCACGTTACTTGATATTAAAGGGAAAACAAAAGATGACATCAATGCACGTAGAGATCTAGAAGTAATGGGTATTAGAAAAAAGTTGCATCCCATGGATACAGGAAGCAAAGTGTTACTGCCAGCAGCACCATGCATTTTAACTGACCAAGAAAAAGAGATATTTTACTATAGAATGAGGAATTTAAAAGTACCTGATGGATATAGCTCCAATATTGGAAATTTCTTTGCAAAACAAGATAAAATTTCAAATCTTAAGTCTCATGATTATGATGTTTTGATGCAACAACTATTATCTGTGAGGACTTCTACCCAAAGCAACAAGGAATGCATTACTTCGATTATGTTCTTTTTACAATGACATTTGTCAAAGAGTGATTGATCGAGATAAATTGGAATTCGTCAAGAATCAGGTTGCGATAACACTATGCGATCTTGAGAGATTCTTCCCTCCTTCCTTTTTTGATATCATGGTTCACTTGACAGTACATTTAGGGAGAGAAGCAAGAATTTGTGGTCCAGTATAATATCAATGGATGTATCCGTTTGAGAGGTAAATTTTTAACATGAGTTTTAAAGTAGTTAATTGTGTATGTATTTTTGGGGGCATTTTATGTATGCATCTTGATTATAGGTATATGAAAACATTGAAAGCATATATTAAAAAGCAAGCTCGGGCCGAAGGGTGCATAGCTGAGCGCTATTCTTCCGAAGAATGCATAAATATTGTGCTGAATATATTAAAGATGGGTTAGAAATTGGAAAACGAAGAAATAGAAATGAAGTGCAACAAAGTGATTCCATACTCGAGGGACGTCCTATCTCCAAAGGAAAACCTGTGGTAGTCACCAAGGATGTTATTAATGCTGCTCATCGGTATGTGTTGTTCAATACCGAAGAAGTGGAGCCATATATAGAGTAAGTATAAAGTTAATACAACTATTATGTTTGAAACAACTTAATTTTTGAGTCATGCATTTTCGTGTACAGAATGCACAAGGAAGAGCTGAAACGTTTGCATCCTCGGCTTTCACATGATGATGTAGAACTTTAAAAGCTGCATTCAAAGACATTTAGCGATTGGTTTAAAAAAAGGTTGAAAGTGTTATAAATTTTGTTTGAGATAGATAACTTTGAGGTAGAAGTATTTGTAATATACTATTATGTTTTTTCATGTTAAAGATGATAGACAAACATCGAATGTTAGCGAAATAGTAAATTGGCTTTCGTATAGACCTCGCCATCAAATAATATCTTATACTGGCTATGTTATTAATGGTCGACGTTTTCATACAAAAGAGTATAAGATGTCTACACAAAATAGTGGTATTTCTATCGAGGCAAGTACTATACGTGAAGATGGGTCTATTGAGAAAATAATTTACTATGGGGTTCTACGTGAGATTTTATTACTTGACTACCGCCGATTTCAACTTGTCATGTTTAAGTGTGACTGGGAAAATATTAATCGTGGAGTGAAGGCTGAAGATGGATTCACATTAGTCAATTTATACCAGTTCCAAAATCAATTTGCAAGTGACCCTTTCATTTTAGCTACGCAAGCTACACAAGTATTTTTTTTAAGAAAGCAACTCATCAAATTGGTATGTTGTATTGAAAGCACCACCTCGAGGTTTCCATGAGTTAGAAAACTATGATGAGGATGAAGGACCAACTAGTAAACCTGTAGACGAGTCACAAATTGATGATAGAGATGTAGACAATGGAGATGAAAGTTACATAAGAAAGGATTGTGAGGGCATTTTTGTATGAAATAAACATCTTTTATTGTTGTTTGTCATATAACCATATTCAATTCTAGAAAAGTATTTCTTTTTATTATTTACAATAATTTCCATTATATATGATTTTATATATACGATTCAAAATTTGGGATTGAACTTACACTGATATGCAACTAGACCTAGACATGAAAATCCAATATTATGCCACCTTTTTTCAACGGATTAGGCACTAGTAAATAGACAAGGCATGCTATTTTGATGTGTATTCTATTTAGCTGACATTTTGCATGCTGTATTCTATTTAGCTGACATGCATGCTGGATTCTATTTTGACGTGAAAATCCAAGTATCGTCACTTAGCTGACATTTGCATGCTGTATTCCATTTAGCTTCTAATTGTTATGGCATAACACATTTTCTCCTTTTATTGTTGTTATTTGTGGCAATATGTGTACTGATATTTTTATTGTTCTTTGTTAAACCGTTTGTGTATTTCTGATAAATTCTTCTGTACTGGTAATATGCTATTTCTAACACTTTGTATACTGATTTTTTTTCTCAGGTTGAAGCTAACTGAACAAGAAGTTTCAATGGGGAAAAAGGACCAAAACTTAACAGAGGTAAGATATTTAGAAACATGCAAGTAATCAATTTTTATTTAGGAATTCCTGTCAAATGATGTTATGTGCAATTTTCACCTTACCATTCATGTCTTTTATTACATGATACAGTGTGCATACAAACAAAATTAGCTTCAACTTTTATGAATTGACTTTTGCATATCCCTATCTTCAGCAATTTCTGGAATTCCTCTTTAATATGAGATACCACCTTCCATGGGTCGAGAATAACCTATTATGATACATTCAACCACAAAATTGAAAAACCACTCAAAATTATTACATGTGTATGCACAAACAACATTATTACTACATTTATCATTACCCTTCGCCCTTTTCCCCTCTGATGAGTTTCTAAATCTACTAGGGCTCATGGCTATCAATGGATTTTTTCTAAGACTCATGGGTGATTTTGGACTAGCACACCCTACCATTTTACGCTTCATGTTATGTTTTAACCAACCATTTGATTTTCTCATTTCATTTTCTTTCACAACATTTGTAACACATCTTCCATTTTAGACCTCAGATCCTTGTGTGTTCCCTGAATCATTGTGAGCAGAGTGGCCTGTTTCAATATATTCAGCTGTAAACATCTTGCAAGTTTTATAAGCGTTCGCACTAAGAAATACTCTAATATGAATCATCACCCTTTTTGGTAATCCGATTTGAAAGATTTGAAAATCTTCCTGCACCGAAACACCCCACCTCCGTTAAGGTCACTCACAAAGGGAATGCCTTAAATTTGGTGGAGGTTTATAAGTAAAAGCCACATATAAACTCAAGACAGATATAAATATACATAATTTAAACAGCGGAAACCAAACAGACTTTTATTTCATCAATACGTGTTCCAACAAAACATTTCCATCATTACAACCTCATAACTGTCTTGATTATTAAAGAAGCAAAAAACATAAATAAAAGTAACAAAAATCCCCATAGTGATATCCAAAGCCATGATCCGAGCAAAAGAGATCCAAATCATACATCTACGTTCTTGGAGCTTGTAAAGAGTCTAACTGAGCTGAGTTGTTTCCTCCTTGTGGACCTGGGGGGGGGACCAAAAAAAAGAAGACGAAAAGAAAATAGAGTCAGACATAAAGCCTGAGTAAATCTAGTAACTCTTCGGTATGTGAATAAGAAAAGGGCATGATAGATATAAACTGAAAATAGGAAAGTGTCACAAGCTAAGGAAGTGTCGCTTAGAACCGAATATACTATCGCACCCATACTGTATCTCTACACCTACTTGAGTTTCTTCAAACTGGCACCCCATGGTGAGGGTGAAGTGATCCACATTTTCGAAAAATCGGCTCCTACTCACGTTAACATGTGTCATACGACCCACAAGGATTATAGATACCAATGCTGGTCCCACCATGGGGTGTATCAAGACCCATGATGGCGGCCCTGACACAAATTCTAGAAGGCATAGGTTATACTACTGGTGTCCCTAGTGCCCTGTTTGTCTGCTCCGGAGTGTGTGCACGCCCGCACCCCGTTAGACCTAAACTGTGCACCCACCATCGTCGTTTTGACCGCTTACAATCAGCCCAGTAATCGTGCCCCACCCTACCTAGTTTCAGGGTACCGTTGATACCTAACTTGGGTTATGCTGAAACGGGTCCCTCGTTACCAGGATTTTCTAACCAAACATGTTAAGTGGTTAAGTGTCTGTATTTACCTAACCCCACCCATCAATTCTTGTTAACATGTTGAATTTGGTTAAGTGTTATAGTTGACTTAACCCTACTATCTGTCCTTAGCCTCTCAGGAGCACCTGACCACTCACATTAGACAGGCATTGCTACGTTACTGGATATGTCGGTCGGTTCCGGGAAGGTTTACACCGTAACTCAGTCTAACCTCGGGTCCTTATTGGGCTCAATGCTTAACCACCCACATTGGATAGGTATTGTTGTGACTACTGGACAGCCGGGCGGGTCCGGGCAGGTTTACATCACAACTCAATCCAATCTCGGGTTAAGCATATCGTGTTTTCTAAATTTACATACTTAATACTTCTCAATTATATATGTAAATGTTATATCTTTTATTGTTGGGTATATCAATTCATACAGCTTAAATGTCGTTGTCGTTGGCATGTGCCAACCATGCTAACATATATTTTCATGTTTTAAACCCAACGTTATTACCCCCGTTTATACATTCGCAACGTTATTACAAATGCTGGGCTCGACACAATTCAGCCCAACTTTATAAGCATAAGAAAAGAGGAAATCAAGAACATGTAATATTTTACAACATATAAGGGTGTGTGGCGTATGAACTTGCAATTTAGCGATGTTAACATAAGTGATGGGTCATGTGAACTTGCATTAAAATCAAAGTATAACTAAGTAGGTGACATATGAAATAACATAGTTTTGGTTTATACAAACTTGGGTTTAAACATGTTTAACTTGGCATAATGTCAACCACAAAACTAGCATGTTGTATATTCACCAAAATGTCCAACTATAACATCCAATCACATAGCCAATTTCAACATGAACTTGCATAGTTTATGAAACCCAAACGATACTTAACATAGATCCAATTATACTTGCAAATAAACATAAGAATGATTTCATAGGTTTTTGTCATGTAGGCATAAAAGGTTTCAAATCTAGAACATGTTTACATAAGCCTTAATTTAGACTTAGTGAATCTATATGGTCCATGTCATAAGCATAAACATAAAGGGATCAAATTCTACTTTTTGCCACAAACTTGCAAGTGCCATTGTTTTCATATACAATTGTTCAACAGGCTTGCATCAATAAATTTAGGCCGCAAATATCAATACACAAGTCATGATAGAATCATTACAATACACAAAATTTATATCATATTCATACAATAACACAATTCTATTTTCATTTACATCGAATCACATCACAATTTTTATTCATATTCTGAAAGGTCACTATACTTACAACGAATGCAAAATCTTGAATTCTGGATTCTGAATTCTGAAATTGAGATGCGCTCCTTTGGGTATATTAACGTTGCGCTGATTAATTTGATTAAACTTTTATCTTCTTCTTAATTTGATTCGTCTCTTAGGCTTTTCTCTCTTGACGGCTATGCTCAATTCCTCCCTGGCAGCATGACGACTCCCATCTTATTTTTTTGTGTGAATTTTCAGTTGAGACTTAGGGTGTATTTATAGATTTTTAAATTGTTTTGATCCGTCAAATGAATACAAGAGGAATCTAGACCATACAAAGTTCAAAGAGCCAATCAAGAGGGGACACGTCAGCCCTAGTGACACACAGAGCCACAGAAATTCAAGCCAGAGCCAGACCTAGCCAGCCAGGTCGACCAGGCAGGTCGACTAGCAGGTCGACACTATGGTCGACCTGGGGTGACCAGGTCGACACTATGGTCGACCTGGGGAGGCCAGGTCGACACCATGGTCGACCGTATGGTCCACCTGGTCTTTGGGCGGGAATTTTCCCGCCCAACCCAGTTTGAACCTGTTTTTCGAATTTCGAATTTTAAACTGAGCTGTTTGAATTTAAATTATATTCTGAAACTTCTGAAGGTCATAACTCCTTCATAAGGAGTCCGATTCGCGCAAACTCGGACTCTATCTCAAGCAGAATTCCGAGACGAACGCAATGGAGTAACCCATTTCCATTAATTCTTTCATTTAGAATTAATTACACTTTAATTTTTGAAGCTTAACGTTATAGAATTCACGGGGTGTTACATTCTCCCCCTTGAAAGGATTTCGTCCCCGAAATCTTCAAGTTAGGAAGAATGTATATCCTACCATTCAACAGTCCATCTACTCAACCAACAAACACAGGCGTCCACTGTCCTTAAAAGACTTCTAATGCTTGGTGATCATATGCATAGTGTGTGTACATGTCCTTATCTAATGCAGAAATCAGGCGGTCTACTGATTCAGTTGACCTCCTTAATGCGAATCATGTAAGTGTCATGAATCCATTATGTATGCTAATTTTTCCTACTCATAATTCTATATGAGTGCACAACTATTCATACAAATGCGACAACCATATGACAATATATCAAGTTTCAACCACATACAAATGAGAATACATATATGGATATGCAATATGAAGTGACTGAGCCGATCTATAACCTAGGGTGTGTGTATATGTATCCACGAGCAACCACTAGCAATCACTAGCAACCATTTGCAGCCATCATCCATAACATGTTTTCAAATACATGTTTGCATCCATTTGTTTTCTACCTAAGGAGTTAGGAAAAGGACCGAGGAGATATACCTAAAAAGATAGATAAAGCATAACTTAAGGAAAAAGAGAGATCAAAGATGTACCCTCAAAAAGAAGAGGGTAGGCAGCGCGTATTCTATCCTCAGTTTCCCAAGTCACGTCTTCCTCGGCGTCGCTCCACTAAACTTTAACGAGTTTGACTTCGCGGTTGCGTAGCTTTTTCACTTCAGTTCCTAAGATGCGGGTTGGAACTCTCCTCACAGTTGCTTCACGTTCCACTTCGGCTTCTTCTAGAATGCTAGGTTCCACCACTTCTGCAGACTCATGCAAACACTTCCGGAGGTGAGAAACATGAAAGACATTGTGAACTCCGGCCAGTCTCTCGGGTAGCTCTAATCTATAGGCCATCTTCCTAACCTTCTCGATGATAGGAAACGGTCCTACAAATCTTGGTGCTAGCTTTCCTGCGGATCCAAAACGAACGACATTCCTTAAAGGAGATACCTTAAGGAAAACCCTGTCCCCAACCTCAAAATCAAGGTCGGTCCTTCTTTTGTCGGCGTAGGATTTCTGTCTGTCTTGGGCAGTCTTCATCCTTCTCCGTATCAAGTCCACTTTCTCCGAAGTCTCTCGAATCATGTCTGGACCAAGTATAAGCTTATTTGTAGACTCCCACCAACAAGTTGGTGATTTGCACGGTCTTCCGTACAAGGCTTCGAAGGGCGCCATACCGATGGTAGCTTGGTAGCTTGGTAGCTGTTGTTGTAGGCAAATTCCACTAAAGGAAGGTGATCCTCCCACGTCCCTCTAAAGTCAACCACGCAAAGTCTCAAAAGATTCTCTAAAACTCTATTCACCTTTTCCGTCTGGCCATCGGTTTGGGAGTGATAGTCCATGCTCAAACATAACTGTGTGCCTGCGGCTTCTTGCAGACTCAGCCAAAACTCGCTTGTGAAGATAGGGTCTCGGTCACTAACAATGCTGGAGGGTATCCAATGGAGTCGAACTATTTCCTTGAGATAAAGAGATGATAGAGATGCGACAGTCCTTCTACTCTTGATAGGTATAAAGTGGGCGCTTTTAGTAAGCCTTTCCATTATTACCCAAATGCTAGTGTTGCCTCTTCTTGACCTAGGCTGTCCATCAATGAAGTCCATTGAAATGCTATCCCACTTCCACTGTGGGACCTCTAAAGGATGAAGTAGTCTTCCAGGCCTCTTCTGTTCCGCCTTGACCTGTTGGCAGGTCATGCACTTAGAAACGAGATATGCCACGTCTTGTTTCATGCCGCTCCAAAAGAAAGTCCTTTTTATATCCTTGTACATCTCATCACCGCCAGGGTATATAATCATATTGGAATGATGCGCTTCCTCGAGAACCTTCTTTGTCAACTCCCTTGCTTGTGGGACACATAATCTTCCATCTCGCCTCAGCCAACCCTTATCATCGATGGCGTATCTACTGAGGTGACCAGAAGTCTTACCCCTAATAAGTTTATCAATCACATCAACAAGCTGAGGGTCTTCACGTTGTGCATCCCTATTGAGTCCAAGAGAGTAAGGCGTACTTCGAGAGATGCTAACAAACCCGGTACAAAATTCGAGGAGGGCCTAATGTTAAAACTGGCTATATACTCCAAGCTTTGCCTTTCCACAAAGAGCGGGCTTATGGTCAGTTTCTTTCGGCTCAACGCGTCTGCTACTACGTTGCCTTTGCCGGGAGTATAGGAAATTTCAAAGTCATACGAGGCAAGAAACTCCATCCATCTTTGCTGCCTCAAGTTAAGATCCTTCTGGGAGAAGAGATATTTCAACGATTTATGGTCAGTGTATAATTCGAACCTCTCACCTAGGAGATAATGGCGCCCAGACTTAAGCGCAAAGACGATGGCGGCTAACTCAAGATATGCTACTACCCTTCCTTCTTGCATTAGAACAGCGCCTAGTCTCGTTCCACATGCATATGTGTATACAGTGAACATTTTGCTTCGATCAGGCAGAGTTAGGACTGGGGCTGTTGTAAGAGCCCTTTTTAATCATTGGAAAGCAAACTCGCAGTCCAAATCCCAAGTGAACGCCAGATTCTTCTTTGTTAGCCTTGTGAGTGGGGCTGAGATTTTCGCGAAATCCCTAATAAACTTTCGGTAGAAAACGGCTAGCCCCAGAAAGCTTCGAACTTCGGTTGCATTTCTTGGTGTCTTCCAATCTTGCACTACCACCACTTTCGCAGGGTCCACGGCCAACCCCTCTTTGGACAATATATGCCCCAGAAATCTTACTTCTTTCCTCCAGAAGTGACACTTGGAGAATTTGGCTTTTAGTCGATGAGCTCGAAGAGTTTCCGTGATTTCTTTCAGATGTTGAGCATGCTCTTCCTCATTCTTTGAGAAGATTAAGATATCATCTACGAAGACAACCACAATTTTGTTGAGGAATTCTCTGAACACCCTGCTCATTAGGTCTACGAAATAAGCGGGTGCGTTTGTCAAGCCGAAAGGCATGACAAGCCACTCGAAGAAAGCGTCTGGGGTTCTGCATGTCGTAATATCAATGCTATTGTAACAACCCGAAAATCTGGGCCAGTTTAAAATTTTTATTTTGGCAATTTTAGCGAATTTTGAACATTTAAAATGAATTATTTTAAATAATATCAACGAGAAATTTATTTTGAATAGAAATCGAATATATATATTATATACGTCGTCGTTAGAATATAAATAATTATATATAATTATAATAGAATTGAAAATGGCGCGGTAGTTCAATAATTCGATTTCAAACTTCAATTGAATGTACCAGGTGCAAAATAAACAGGATTTTAGCGAAACCAAAAATAATAGGATCTATTTGATAATATTTTTCCAACGAATCCGAAAAATCGAGATTTCATAGCGGGAATCAAAAGATATGTCCAGTTGAAAATTCTGAATAGTCGCTATGGAATTCAGGCCCTTAAAAATGGGAATTTTGCAAACAACCTCGGATTTCGACGAAACCACTTTTGTTGGGTCCGTGATGTCAAATTATTGCTATATTTCAAATTTCATAATTTCTCGAATCAATATGTGAGTGTTGCAAAGGAAAACGCGTTTGACCAGTTTCAGTTGATTTTAATCGACTGGAAAATGGCCATTTTTCCAACGGTCTCAGAATTCGACGAAATTAGTTTTGTTAGGACTGTATCGTCAATACAAAGCTAGGAAATATTTTTCTGTGATTTATCGAGTTAGTATGTGACCCCGGTAATATGAAATGTACGTTTAAAATTAAATATAGTGATTTAAATGTAAATTAGACGAAAACTGATTTTAACGATTGAATCAGCCTATGATATATATCCCATTGTGTTCGGAATGAGGGTAATTAGCAATGGACGACAGGCGGTGGGTTCGATTTTGAGGTCGAAAATAAAAGTTGCTTTTTGGTGGAAAATAAAATTAAAAAAATAATAATAAAACCCTCTCCTTTATTTCCTCTAGCCCCCCCTTTTTATTTCCAACCCGACTTTCAGAAAAAAAACAAAAGGAAATCGAGGAGGGCGACGGAGTTCAAACCACTGCCCAGGGGCACGCGCCACCGCACGCCACCATCTCCGTCTCCCCATCATCTGCCGTGCCGCCACCTTCTTCTCCTCCCTCCTCGACGTCAACCAAGACCCGCGCCCCCCTTTGCAGCCCCAAACCCATCGAACGAGACCTCCCCCTGGCCAACCACCGCCACCGCAACCTCCTACTGCCCCCTCAGCACCACCAGTGAACAAGAAAACCCCCCCTCCGCTCCTCCTTAAAGAAATGTAAGCACTTTCATTTATTTTGCTTTGTTTAATTAATTTTATCAATTAAAAATATGAATTTTTATATAGTAAAAGGATAAAAATATAATCTTTTATATTGTAGAGAGTTCAAAATATAATTTTTATTATAAGTAGAAGTTAAAAATATAATTTTTATCGCATGTAAAGGTTGGAAATATAATTTTCATATTATATAGATAATAAAAATGTGATCTTTATACGGTAGGATATAAAAAGACGATATTTTTATGTAGTGAAAGACGACATTTTTAAAGTAAAGAAAGGCGAAATCTTTATATTGAGAGTAGCGATGTAAAAATAGAATTTTTATCTATATAGTAGCAATGTGAAAATAGAATTTTTATCTATATAGTAGCAATGTAAAAATAGAATTTTTATCTATATAGTAGCAATGTAAAAATAGAATTTTTATCTATATAGTAGCAGTGTAAAAATATAATTTTTATCTATATAATAGCGAAGTAAAAATACGATTTTTATATATTGAATAGCGAAGTAAAAATAAGATTTTTATATATTGAATAGCGAAGTAAAAATTTGATTTTTATATATTGAATAGCGAAGTAAAAATACGATTTTTATATATTGAATAGCGAAGTAAAATTATGATTTTTATATATTGAATAGCGAAGTAAAAATACGATTTTTATATATTGAATAGCGATGTAAAAATTGAATTTTTACCCATATGGAGTAATGATAAAAATATGATTTTTATATATATAGCAACAATATAAAAATTCGATTTTTACATATGTAGAGAATACGGGCAACGAAGGTGACAAAAAGGCAAGAACGATGAAGATTTCTCTAAATGAAGTGTCGTGGAGTTGCGATAGCTATCTGTGAGAACTTCTCACTCTTCAGTTTCTTTTTTAGTTATATATATATGTACTATGATGCAGACGGTGCTTAGCAGCACCCGACACCCGTCATCCACAGACCATGGACGGCTTGTTTGTTTAATTGATGTGTTGTGAAATTTGTTTGCGTTGTTGATGTGGAATCGATAATAAAATGTGGGTGTGTTAAAATAAATTAATTATTGTTTAATTTTTTTTTTAACGTGAATGTGAATAAAGGAACATTTATAAACGAATCGGCTGATTTGTTTATATACACCGATTTGACTGATATTGATTGGGTCGATAAATTTTACACATCGCCCAACTGCACAAATAAAAATCTACGTTTGTTGATTTGAAAACCACAAGGGATGTTGGGATGATATTTGGTGCACATTAATCCCAATTAATTAATTGTATGTCGATCGATTGGTCGACAGGTTGTATAAGCGTTAATTATTCATATTTGATGCTTATGCGGTTGTGTGGTGCACTTTGGATGATGGTTGATTGTTTGTCGTTGCTATTATATACATGTGTTGTGTGGAATCCATATAATTAACATTATATGGTGATTGATTGGGCCTCCTTCCAATCGGGAAAATAATGAATATTATAAAAGAAAATTCATGTGTTGAATATAAAAAAAGGTCATGTGTTGACGATGTCCATGTGTTGAAAATATTCGTGTGTTGAGTAAAATGTTTTAATAATAAAATTTACATCTTTATCATATTTAAAATTAGAATTACTTCACGGTGGAGTCTAATTGAAAATCAAACGATAGATACCATAGTTTTATAAAATATTTTACATAACAAAAATAGTGATGTGTTAACAGTACTCATGTGTTGAGATTAGTCGTGTGTTGAAAGAAATATAGATTCATGTGTTGAAAAAAATAAATATTCATTTGTTGAATAGAATAAAGAAGTTTTTGAGGAATATAAAGCCGTGTTGATTAGAGTTGCGTTATTTTGACGCGAACGATATTTATATCGATTTTATTCGTTTTATAATGAATATTGAAAATTGATTTCAAAATTTAATATTTTGAAATGAAATTCAAATTAAATTAGATTAATACTAAAATTGAAATTTTATTGAATCAATTTGAAATGAATTCTCATCGAATATAAACTGAATTCGATTCGAATTGAAAAGAAAGTGAATTTGAATTCGAATTAAATAAAAATGAATTCAAATTGAATTAAATTGAAATTGAATTAAAAACGAATTGAAATCGTTTTGAATGAAATTTAAAATGAACTGAAATTGAATTGAAATCAAATCGATTTGAAATTGAAGATGAAGTTGAAATTTTTTTGAAATGAATTTAAACTATTTATAAAATTCGTTTTAAAAGGAAATCGACGAAATATATATATATATATTATATATATAATGGCCTGAATAGAACGCGCTGCGCCGCGGCAGTTCGTGAATTTCGACCATTGACTTCGAATTGACGTTGCGGGAGATCCAACTGTCGGATTCTCCTAAAACCGGAACCGTTGGGTTCGTATCGAAAAGAGCTTTCCAATGAATATTAGAAATTTGAAATCTAACGGTCGGATTTGGAATTATGTCCAAATCAAATTTAGAAAAGGTCGCTGTAAGTGCAGTTCGATGGCCGTTGATGGAAATCGATTGTACGGGCCTTGATAAAATTATTAAAACTATCTATAATTTGTGTAAAATCATAAGAAATGATTTGGGAAAAATTGGGCTGAAAAATTCCATATTTGAAAAGATAAAAATAGTTTTTTATCGAAATGAACTAGTCTTGAACTAGAATTAAAATCAATTTATTTTTGAAATAAATAAATTGAATTTGAAAGTAATTTTAAAAATAATCAATATTCCCAATACGTGAATTGGGCTGGAGTTGAATCGAAATTAACTTCGGAATATTTCGATGTTGGATTTCGTGACTATATAGATATTGTTATGGGAATTTGAAAGATATATTTTATATCGTTATTTCCAATACGATATTTGTTGGTTTCAGAATTCGATATTGAATATAAGCCGATATATTTTCTCTTCAGAGCCTTGTATTTAATATCGAATGTGATTTGGGTTTATCGTGAATCGTGTTTTATATGATGTTGGTTGTTTAACCCAGTTAAAGGCAAGATGTTGATTTTTGAAAATATTAAAACTAAGTGGAGTTTTAATGAGTCTTTAATTAGATTAAAATGTGAATTGATAATTTAAATTATCAAATCCGAAAGGTGATCGAGAATGGAGTACCACCAGTTTTGCTCCAAAGCGATAGTTAAATCTTTAATTAGATTTGAACGTGAAATGGTAATTAATTTTGCCGATGACACCATGGTGTTAGATATGGAGTATTACCAGTTTTGCTCCATGGGATAAATAGGTTGGAATTGGGATATAAAACAAATAATTACTTCGGTGTGGTTCGCTAATCCCGACTAGTTTAAAATGATATCCAAAGGAAGATTAAAGAATAAATTTAGAAGAATTTATCTTGGATAAAATTAATGGGAACCTTTCCCTAAGAATGTGATTTTGTGAATAAAAGAATATTCTGAATTGGAATGAGGCATTTGTTGCGTTTGTGTAACATTTGTTTATCATATACGTGGGATATTCAGAAAGGTCGGGTTTATACCCATTCTGAATAACCGATTCGACGTGATGTCGAAGATGAAGACGGTGGTTGAAGACCGGAAGTCTTCACATCGTTTGGGTGATTACTGATGACCTCGATTGGGCTATACACCCAAGATGAGGAAAACAGTTGGTGATCGTCCAGACGTACTTGGAGATGGATGGATATGCGAGGAAAGTGCCTCCGGTTTCGTTCAGACCCAGAACGAACTTGTAAATGGACTGTGTGTCTGACATTGGATTTTATTCTGTGTTGATTGAGCTCTATTAAATATACATCTGTTTGGCGGCAGAGAATTTATTCTCTTGCTTAACGCCCTTCTCTGAGACGCACGAGCTCAGAGGTTGTATATCGATGGACATCGGTCGCATGGAGTGAATTGCCAGTGTGGCACGCGTAAGTGGCAATTGATCAAGGCTTCTATTGAAAAGCAAAGTCCTTTGGTTGATGATCAAAGCACGGCCTGTGTGGCGTAGCTTTGTGTATAATGTGAATTCGCGAGCCTCACATCTCGGTATGAGTCAAAACGGGAGACTGACCACTGAGAGAGCACGACGTTTCTTTCTAGCTAGGATGGTGTCAGTGACCTACCAGCCCTGACATTTATATACTTTTCACCTGTGTGGTTGTTGGAATGCGAGGCGCCTCGGATATAGGTCTGTAAGGACCGGGAAACGTGTGTTCAGGAATAACTAATCCTCAAAAGTAAGAGAGGACCGACCCAACCGATTCCAAGGATCAAAGTGGGGTCCTGGGACATTTGCTAGAGTGTCTCGAAAGCGGAGAGGAGCTTGCCCCTTGCCTCGGCTCATGACGGAATCCAATTTCCAATACGTGATATTGCGGTTTTAACTGTAGAACTAGTATGGCGACATGATAGATGGTACCTATGCCACCTATGATTGATATTTATGATTGAAATTTTTTTTGACACTATACACTTATAAAAGTATCAAATGATTTTTTTTGACGTATCAAGCATGCTTTGGCTGTTATAAGGTAAAAACCCTATCCTCCGGCTTGCGTTGCATTGTGTGATGGGACCTGGGTCTTATAACAGCTTCATTTTCTTTATTTAGCATTGTGCTGTTTGTTTTATGCACTGGTATTCTTGGAAGGAAACCCGTTTCGTGTTATACGGCGTGGTCCCTTGATTTACCTAACTTTAAAAGTAAAGTTTTAAATAACTATTTTAGTTCTCACACCAGTCCCATGACTGACCTGGAGTTTATTGTTTTAACCTAAACTCTGGGCGCCCCTATTTTCCACACGGGCAGCTAGTAGTTTTGGTTTTGCAGATTTATATTCACAGGGTCCTGATTTACAGCTGGAACGATATCCGGAAAGCTCTGTATCCGTGTATCTCTTCTAGCTGTGTTTGTATTTTATTTTCCACTGCTATGTAATTTATTGTAATCTCTGATATTTATCGAATGTAATTTATTCAATTATACTCTGTATATTCTTGTATCTGATGGAATTGTTGTAATAGCGATGAAATGTTCTTCTGTTTGCGTTCTATTTTGTCCTGTTCTCAAAACGATCAGGGGTTTCGAACGGTCTTAGTCGGTTTAACGATCGATTCAGATCGAGCGAAATTCCTTGTCGTTACAGTTGGTATCAGAGCTTTGGTTTACAGAGCTCGAGAACAAGACACATTAGAACCATACGAAAGAATTCATCAGATATTGGATTAGCAATATCCAATTAGAATGACTCATTAGAGATAGGATCAGTAGTGTCCTAGAACGAGTGTGAAGAGTATATTTTTCAAATGAAAACAATTTTGTTTTAAAAATTTAAATTGTTTTATAAGTATTTGAATAATTTATATATATTGATTTAGACAATCGAGTATATAAAGATCTCGCGTATACGCGTCATGTACGTATAGTCGAAGTTTTAATATACTGGATAGATATAGAGTCACATTCTAGACAACCGGGGACAATTCTGATGATGTGGCCACATCATCAGTTTTTATATTCGAGTGACGAAGGTGTGATTTCTATATATTTCCATTAGACTGGTGTGAGAACCAAAACTAACATAGCTAGAATACATTGTTGTGATTTGGCATCAAAAACATGATTTTTTGTATATGTATCAAAATTATGAATTTGAAACTCTAATTCACTAATTGATTGATGTTCGTGTTGATTGTTTATTTGTTTGATAATTTTGAACCATTTAGCCTAATTGAATCAAATATTGAATTGTATTGAAAATTGGTCACATTTGCTAGCATATACATGTACTTACATTGAACAAGTCATAGCAAGGAGGCTAGAGCAGAGAATAAAATTTGTTTGCCCGACAAATAGGTACATGTTTACTATAATTTACTGTTTTGTTTGGGTGATGATGATTTTATGAGCCTATTGGCTTTTTCTTTTACTTTTTGAGATCAGAAGGCCTGTATGGCAATTTCGGGATTTTCCCGTGGCTCCCGGTGCAGGGGAGGTTATGGCGAAATTTTTCGAAAATTCCGGGTGTTAGCCAAATTTTTGAAGAATTTGAAAACTCTCAGAAACTGAAAAGTTGGAGAATGGAAGCCAGATCGAACGTAGTGTTGGTTAATCAAACCACTTTCGACTTTGTTCCTTTTCGGGGACGAAAAGTTTTAAGTGGGGGAGATTGTAACAACACGAAAATCTGGGCCAGTTTAAAATTTTTATTTTGGCAATTTTAGCGAATTTTGAACATTTAAAATGAATTATTTTAAATAATATCGATGAGAAATTTATTTTGAATAGAAATCGAACGTATATATTATATACGTCGTTGTTAGAATATAAATAATTATATATAATTATAATAGAATTGAAAATGGCGCGGTAGTTCAATAATTCGATTTCAAACTTCAATTGAATGTACCGGGTGCAAAATAAACCGGATTTTAGCGAAACCAAAAATAATAGGATCTATTTGATAATATCTTTCCAACGAATCCGAAAAATCGAGATTTCATAGCGGGAATCAAAAGATATGTCCAGTTGAAAATTCTGAATAGTCGCTATGGAATTCAAGCCCTTAAAAATGGGAATTTTGCAAACGACCTCGGATTTCGACGAAACCACTTTTGTTGGGTCCGTGATGTCAAATTATTGCTAGATTTCAAATTTCATAATTTCTCGAATCAATATGTGAGCGTGGCAAAGGAAAACGCGTTTGACCAGTTTCAGTTGATTTTAATCGATGGGAAAATGGCCATTTTTCCAACGGTCTCAGAATTCGACGTAATTAGTTTTGTTAGGACCGTATCGTCAATACGAAGCTAGGAAATATTTTTCTGGGATTTATCGAGTTAGTATGTGACCCCGGTAATATGAAATGTACGTTTAAAATTCAATATAGTGATTTAAATGTAAATTTGACGAAAACTGATTTTAACGGTCGAATCAGCCTATGATATATATCCCATTGTGTTCGGAATGGGGGTAATTAGCTATGGACGACAGGCGGTGGGTTCGATTTTGAGGTCGAAAATAAAAGTTGCTTTTTGGTGGAAAAAAATAAAAAATAATAATAAAACCCTCTCCTTTATTTCCTCTGGCCCCCCTTTTTATTTCCAACCCGACATTCAAAAAAAAAAAAAGGAAATCGAGGACGGCGACGGTGTTCAAACCGCCGCCCAGGGGCACGCGCCACCGCACACCACCATCTCCGCCTCCCCTTCATCTGTCGCGCCGCCACCTTCTTCTTCTCCTCCCTTCTCGACGTCAACCAAGATCCGCGCCCCCTTTCCAGCCCCAAACCCATCGAACGAGACCTCCCCCTGGCCAACCACTGCCACCGCAACCTCCTACCGCCCCCTCAGCAACACCAGCGAACAAGAAACCTCCCCCGCTCCTCCTTAAAGCAATATAAGCCCTTTCATTTATTTTGCTTTGTTTAATTAATTTTAGCAATTAAAAATCTGAATTTTTATATTATAGAAGGATAAAAATATAATCTTTTATATTGTAGAGAGTTTAAAATATAATTTTTATTATAAGTAGATGTTAAAAATATAATTTTTATCGCATGTAAAAGTTGAAAATATAATTTTCATATTATATAGATAATAAAAATGTGATCTTTATACGGTAGGATATAAAAAGACGATATTTTTATGTAGTGAAAGACGACATTTTTAAAGTAGAAAAAGGCAAAATCTTTATATAGAGAGTAGTGATGTAAAAATAGAATTTTTATCTATATAGTAGCAATGTAAAAATAGAATTTTTTTCTATATAGTAGCAATGTAAAAATAGAATTTTTATCTATATAGTAGCAATGTAAAAATAGAATTTTTATCTATATAGTAGCGATGTAAAAATAGAATCTTTATCTATATAATAGCGAAGTAAAAATACGATTTTTTTTATATTGAATAGCGAAGTAAAAATACGATTTTTATATATTGAATAGCGAAGTAAAAGTATGGTTTTTATATATTGAATAGCGAAGTAAAAATACGATTTTTATATATTGAATAGCGAGGTAAAAATATGATTTTTATATATTGAATAGCGAAGTAAAAATACGATTTTTATATATTGAATAGCGATGTAAAAATAGAATTTTTACCCATATGGAGTAATGATAAAAATATGATTTTTATATATATAGAAACAATATAAAAATTTGATTTTTACATATGTAGAGAATACGGGCAACGAAGGTGACAAAAAGGCGAGAACGATTAAGATTTCTCTAAATGAAGTGTCGTGGAGTTGGGATAGCTATCTGTGAGAACTTCTCACTCTTCAATTTCTTTTCTACTTATATATATATATATATATATATATATACACACACACTATGATGCAGACGGTGCTTAGCAGCACCAGACACCCGTTATCCACAGACCATGGATGGCTTGTTTGTTTAATTGATGTGTTGTGAAATTTGTTTGTGTTGTTGATGTGGAATCGATAATAAAATGTGGGTGTGTTGAAATAAATTAATTATTGTTAAAAATATAATTTTTAACGTGAACGTGAATAAAGGAATATTTATAAACGAATCGGCCGATTTGTTTATATACACCGATTTGACTGATATTGATTGGATCGATAAATTTTACACATCGCCCAACTACACAAATAAAAATCTACGTTTGTTGATTTGAAAACCACACGGGTGTTGGGATGATATTTGGCGCACACTAATCCCAATTAATTAATTGTATGTCGATCGATTGGTCGACAGGCTGTGTAAGCGTTAATTATTCGTATTTGATGCTTATGCAGTTGTGTGGTGCACTTTGGATGATGGTTGATTGTTTGTCATTGCTATTATATACATGTGTTGTGTGGAATCCATATAATTAACATTATATGGTGATTGATTGGGCCTCATTCCAATCGGGAAAATAATGAATATTATAAAAGAAAATTCATGTGTTGAATTTAAAAAAAAGGTCATGTGTTAATGATGTCCATGTGTTAGAAATATTCGTGTGTTGAGTAAAATGTTTTAATAATAAAATTTACATCTTTATCATATTTAAAATTAGAATTACTTCACGGTGGAGTCTAATTGAAAATCAAACGATAGATACCATAGTTTTATAAAATATTCTACATAACAAAAATTGTGGTGTGTTAACAGTACTCATGTGTTGAGATTAGTCGTGTGTTGAAAGAAATATAGATTCATGTGTTGAATAGAATAAATATTCATTTGTTGAATAGAATAAAGAAGTTTTTGAGGAATATAAATCCATGTTGATTACAGATGCATTATTTTGACGCGAACGATATTTATATCGATTTTATTCGTTTTATAATGAATATTGAAAAGTGATTTCAAAATTTAATATTTTGAAATAAAATTCAAATTAAATTAGATTAAAACTAAAACTGAAATTTTATTGAATCAATTTGAAATGAATTCGAATCGAATATAAACTGAATTCAATTCGAATTGAATAGAAAGTGAATTTGAATTCGAATTAAATAAAAATGAATTCAAATTGAATTCAAATTGAATTAAGTTGAAATTGAATTAAAAACGAATTGAAATCATTTTGAATGAAATTTAAAACGAACTGAAATTGAATTGAAATCAAATCGATTTGAAATTGAAGATGAAGTTGAATTGTTTTTGAAACGAATTTAAACTATTTATAAAATTAGTTTTTAAAAGGAAATCGACGAAATATATAATATATATATATATATATATATATATTATATATAATGGCCTAAATAGAACGCGCCGCGCCGCGGCAGTTCTTGAATTTCGACCATTGACTTCGAATTGACGTTGCGGGAGATCCGACCGTCGGATTCTCCTAAAACTAGAACCATTGGGTTCGTATCGAAAAGAGATTTCCAATGAATATTAGAAATTTTAAATCTAACGGTTGGATTTGGAATTATGTCCAAATCAAATTTAGAAAAGGTCGCTGTAAGTGCAGTTCGATGGCCGTTGATGGAAATCGACTGCACGGGCCTTGATAAAATTATTAAAAATATCTATAATTTTTGTAAAATCATAAGAAATGATTTGGGAAAAATTGGGCTGAAAAATTCCGTATTAGAAAAGATAAAAATAGATTTTTATCGAAATGAACTAGTTTTTAACTAGAATTAAAATCAATTTATTTTTGAAATAAATAAATTGAATTTTAAAGTGATTCTAAAAATAATCAATATTCCCAATACTTGAATTGGGCTGGAGTTGAATCGAAATTATCTTCGGAATATTTCGATGTTGGATTTCGTGAGTATACAGATATTGTTATGGGAATTTGAAAGATATATTTTATATCGTTATTTCCAATACGATATTTGTTGGTTTCAGAATTTGATATTGAATATAAGCCGATATATTTTCTATTCAGAGCCTTGTATTTAATATCGAATGTGAATTGGGTTTATCATGAATCGTGTTTTATATGACATTGGTTCTTTAACCCAGTTAAAGGCAAGATGTTGATTTTTGAAAAGATTAAAACTAAGTGTAGTTTTAATGAATCTTTAATTAGATTAAAATGTGAATTGATAATTTAAATTATCAAATCCGAAAGGTGATCAAGAATGGAGTACCACCAGTTTTGCTCCAAAGCGATAGTTAAATCTTTAATTAGATTTGAACGTGAAATGGTAATTAATTTTGCCGATGACACCGTGGTGTTAGATATGGAGTATTACCAGTTTTGCTCCATGGGATAAATAGGTTGGGATTGGGATATAAAATAAATAATTACTTCGGTGTGGTTCGCTAATCCCGACTAGTTTGAAATGATATCCAAAGGAAGATTAAAGAATAAATTTAGAAGAATTTATCTTGGATAAAATTAATGGGAACCTTTCCCTAAGAATGTAATTTTGTGAATAAAAGAATATTCTGAATTGGAATGAGGCATTTGTTGTGTTTGTGTAACATTTGTTTATCATATACGTGGGATATTCAGAAAGGCCGGGTTTATACGCATTCTGAACAACGATTCGACGTGATGTCGAAGATGAAGACAGTGGTTGAAGACCGAAAGTCTTCACATTATTTGGGTGATTACTGATGATCTCGATTGGGCTGTACACCCAAGATGAGGGAAACAGTTGGTGATCATCCAGACGTACTTGGAGATGGATGGATATGCGAGGAAAGTGCCTCCGGTTTCGTTCAGACCCAGAACGAACTTGTAAATGGACTGTGTGTCTGACATTGGATTTTATTCTGTGTTGATTGATCTCTATTAAATATACATATGTTTGGCGGCAGAGAATTTATTCTCTTGCTTAACGCCCTTCTCTGAGACGCACGAGCACAGAGGTTGTATATCGATGGACATCAGTCGCATGGAGTGAATTGCCAGTGTGGCACGCGTAAGTGGCAATTGATCAAGGCTTCTACTGAAAAGCAAAGTCTTGTGGTTGATGATCAAAGCACGGCCTGTGTGGCATAGCTTCATGTATAGCGTGAATTCGCGAGCCTCACATCTCGGTGTGAGTCAAAAATGGGAGACGGACCGCAGGGAGAACACGACGTTTCTTTCTAGCTAGGGTGGTGTCAGTGACCTACCAGCCCTGACATTTATATACTTTTCACCTGTGTGGTTGTTGGAATGCGAGGCGCCTCCGATATAGGTCTGTAAGGACCGGGAAACGTGTGTTCAGGAATAACTAATCCTCAAAAGTAAGAGAGGACCGGCCCAGCCGATTCCAAGGATCAAAGTGGGGTCCTGGGACATTTGCTACAGTGTCTCGAACGTGGAGAGGAGCTTGCCCCTTGCCTCGGCTCATGACGGAATCCAATTTCCAATACGTGATATTGCGGTTTTAATTGTAGAACTAGTATGGCGACATGATAGATGGTACCCTTGCCGCCTATGATTGATATTTATGATTGAAATTTTTTTGACACTATACACTTATAATAGTATCAAATGATTTGTTTTGACGTATCAAGCATGCTTTGGCTGTTATAAGGTAAAAACCATATCCTCCGGCTTGCGTTGCGTTGTGTGATGGGACCTGGGTCTTATAACAGCTTCATTTTTCTTTATTTAGCATTGCGTTGTTTGTTTTATGCACTGGTATTCTTAGGAGGAAACCTGTTCCGTGTTATACGGCGTGGTCCCTTGATTTACCTAACTTTAAAAGTAAAGTTTTAAATAACTATTTTAGTTCTCACACCAGTCACATGACTGACCTGGAGTTTATTGTTTTATCCTAAACTCTGGGTGCCCCTATTTTCAGCACGGGAAGCTAGTAGTTTTGGTTTTGCAGATTTATATTCACAGGGTCCTGATTTATAGCTGGAACGATATCCGGAAAGCTCTGTATCCATGTATCTCTTCTAGCTGTGTTTGTATTTTATTTTCCGCTCCTATGTAATTTATTGTAATCTGTGATATTTATCGAATGTAATTTATTCAATTATACTCTGTATATTCTTGTATCCGATGGAATTGTTGTAATAGCAATGAAATGTTCTTCTGTTTGCGTTCTATTTTGTCCTATTCTCAAAACGATCAGGGGTTTCGAACGGTCTTAGTCGGTTTAACGATCGATTCAGATCGAGCGAAATTCCTTGCCATTATAGCTATCTTCAGCTACCCTTAGCTGATGGAACCCAGTTGCCAGATCAAGTTGGGAGAAGACCGTCGCACCTACAAGCTGATCAAACAAATCGTCGATTCAGGGAAGAGGGTGCCTATTTTTCTTGGTCAAATTGTTTAACTCTCTATAGTCGATGCAAAGGCGAAATGAACCGTCCGCTTTGGTTGCGAACACCACTGGAGCACCCCATTCCGAAATGCTCCATCTAATGAACCCTTTTTCGGGAAGTTCTTTAACCTACTTACTGAGCTCCTTTCTCTCCTTTGGAGCCATGTGTCTCATTGGTAAAGCTACAGGCTTTGCATTATCCACAAGATATATGCGGAAGTCTATTTCCCACCTCGGAGGTAAGCCTTTCACCTCCTCAAAGACATCCAGATATTCCCGGACTACTCTTACTAATTGCAAATTCTCATCAGAAGAATCAAGCGACTCTAGATAACTAAGCATAACAACATTCAAGGGATTACAAGAAATTTCTAAAGTGTTACCAAGCCGAGTCAAGAGTCTAACTACTCTATTCTCACAGTCAAGAATGGCACTATTACTGGATAACCAGTCCATGCCTAAGATCAAACCATATCCCGAGAAGCCCAAAACAAAGGCATTACAACTAAACTCAACGCTGAGAATATAGATTTTCAAACCCAAACAAACCATTGACAAGTAAGCGGAGCCCCCAATTGGATTTGAAACTACTAACGGGTCTTCTACCATACTAGTGTCTAGATGCAGAGATTCTACTAAGGCAGATGATATAAAAGAGTGTGATGTGCCAGAGTCAAAAAGTGTGCGAACGGGATGATCATAAAGATAAACTACACTTTCTACAGAAATATTACTACCTCGTTCCTGCTGAGGTGCCACTAGCACATGAACCTGACCCCCTGAAGTGGATCTGGCTTTCTGTCCCTGCCCTTTCTTCTTTGGGCAGTCCTTAGCTTGGTGCCCAGTCTCTCCACAATGGAAGAAACCACCCATCTTCGCCTTCCTTTTTCGGTAGTCTTTTGATATACGTCCCACAATGCCACAGAAATTGCACCTTCTCCTCTCATGGGACTTATTGTTCTTCCCTCCTTTCTTGAAGTCTGTTTTCTTTTTTTGAAGACCCTCTTTCTTATCTTCCCCCTTAGTTTCTTTCTTGCCGTGGTCTTCCTCGTGTACCAACGCCATGTCCACCAAGCTTTCATAAGTCGCTCCCGTGGATACATTGGTCATAGCAAGGCTGTGTAGAGGCTCATTCAAACCCTTGACGAAGCGAAGTGCCATCTTGTGTTGGGTGTTTACTAAGTCTAGCCCAAATCTGGCCAGCTGATTAAACTGATTAACATACTCCCTGATTGTCATACTTCTCTGTTTCAGAGTTAGAAACTTTTCCATTTGCAGGCTTCTTTCAGCTTGGGAGAGGAATTTCGTCTCAAACCTTGTCCTGAAATCTTCCCATGTTTCCACCGCCCTCTGCGCATTGGTAATTTCCCACCAATAGGAAGCTTCATCCTTAAGCAACCATACCGCTAGTTGTATCTTTTGCCTGTCATCATCTCCAAAGATGACAAACAGATCCTCAGTCTCCTTTAGCCAGTTTCTTACTCCTACAAAGGACTCTGTCCCATAAAAGTCTTTTCCACCCATATCCTTGAAGTCTCTACATGTTTTTGCGAAGGCATTTCCACGAGGAGGAGGAGGAACCGCGGCCACTGGAGGAGGGATGTCTGCTGGGCCCGTGCCATTGGCCCTTGCTTCTATGTACCTCCTAAACCAGCCGGGTATCGGCACTCCTTCCGGGAGTTTAAGGTCTCCAGACATGCTGAAACAGAAAGGAAAAATTCAAAATGAAGGATAGAGAGAGATAGATAGGGCACATGGCTTTGGGGGATTTTGTCTTTTTTTTAAAAAAAAATATAACACTTTTTCTTGAAAAATGCTTCTTTAAACTTTCTTTTTTGAAAACAATTTCAAAAACTTTTATCTTATCTGGTAAACCTATGCTCTGATACCAAGTGAAACACCCCACATCCGTTAAGGTCACTCACAAAGGGAATGCCTTAAATTTGGTGGAGGTTTATAAGTAGAAGCCACAAATAAACTCAAGACAGATATAAATACACATATTTTAAACAGTGGAAACCAAACAGACTTTTATTTCATCAATACGTGTTCCAACAAAACATTTCCATCATTACAACCTCATAAATGTCTTGATTATTAAAGAAGCATAAAACATAAATAAAAGTAACAAAAATCCCCATAGTGATATCCAAAGCCATGATCCGAGCAAAAGAGATCCAAATCATACATCTACGGTCTTGGAGCTTGTAAAGAGTCTGACTAAGCTGAGTTGTTTCCCCCCTGTGGACCTGGGGGGGCGGGGGGGGGGAGGGGGGAACGAAAGAAAAGAAGACGAAATGAAAATAGAGTCAGACATAAAGCCTGAGTAAATCTAGTAACTCTTCGGTATGTGAATAAGAAAAGGGCATGATAGATATAAACTGAAAATTGGAAAGTGTCACAAGCTAAAGAAGTGTCGCTTAGAACCGAATTTACTATCGCACCCATAATGTATCTCTGCACCTACTTGAGTTTATTCAAACTGGCACCCCATGGTGAGGGTGAAGTGATCCCCATTTTCGAAAGATCGGCTCCTACTCGCGTTAAGATGTGTCATACGACGCCCAAGAATTGTAGATACCTATGCTGGTCCCACCATGAGGTGTATCAAGACCCATGGTGGCGGCCCCGACACAAATTCTAGAAGGCATAGGTTATACTACTGGTGTCCCCAGTGCCTTGTTTGTCTGCACCGGAGTGTGTGCACGCCCGCACCCCGTTAGACCTACGCTGTGCACCCACCACCGTCGTTTTGACTGCTTACAATCAGCCCAGTAATCGTGCCCCACCCTGCCTAGTTTCAGGGTACCGTTGATACCTAACTTGGGTTACTGCTGAAACGGGTCCCTCGTTACCAGGATTTTCAAGTCAAACATGTTAAGTGGTTAAGTGTCTGTATTTACCTAACCCCACCCATCAATTTTTGTTAACATGTTGAATTTGGTTAAGTGTTATAGTTGACTTAACCCTACCATCTGTCCTTAGCCTCTTAGGAGCACCTGACCACTCACATTAGACAGGTATTGCTATGGTTACTGGATATGCCAGTCGGTTCCGGGTAGTTTACACCGTAGCTCAGTCTAACCTCGGGTCCTTATTGGGCTTAATGCTTAACCACCCACATTGGATAGGTATTGTTGTGACTACTGGACAGTCGGGCGGGTCCAGGCAGGTTCACATCACAACTCAATCCAACCTCGGGTTAAGCATATCGTGTTTTCTAAATTTACATATTTTAATACTTCTCAATTATATATGTAAATGTCATATCTTTTATTCTTGGGTATATCAATTCATACCGCTTAAATGTCATTGTCGTTGGCATGTGCTAACCATGCCAACATATATTTTCATGTTTTACACCCAACGTTATTACCCCGTTTATACGTTCGCAACGTTATAACAAATGCAAGGCTCGACACAATTCAGCCCAACTTTATAAGCGTAAGAAAAGGGAAAATCAAGAACATATAATATTTTACAACAAATAAGGGTGTGTGGCACATGAACTTGCAATTTAGCGATATTAACATAAGTTATTGGTCATGTGAACTTGCATTAAAATCAAAGTATAACTAAGTAGGTGACATATGAAATGGCATAGTTTTGGTTTATACAAACTTGGGTTTAAACGTCTTTAACTTGGCATAATATCAACCACAAAACTAGCATGTTGTATATTCACCAAAATGTCCAAATATAACATCTAATCACATGGCCAATTTAAACATGAACTTGCATAGTTTATGAAACTCAAACGATACTTAACATAGATCCAATTATATTTGCAAATAAACATAAGAATGATTTCATAGGTTTTGGGTCATGTAGGCATAAAAGGTTTCAAATCTAGAACATGTTTACATAAGCCTCAATTTAGACTTAGTGAATGTATATGGTCCATGTCATAGGCATAAACATAAAGGGATCAAATTCTAGTTTTTGCCACAAACTTGCAAGTGCCATTGTTTTCTTATACAATTGTTCAATAGGCTTGCATCAATCAATTTAGGCCACAAATATCATTACACAAGTCATGATAGAATCATTACAATACTCATAATTTATATCATATTCATACAATAACACAATTCTATTTTCATTTCCATCAAATCACATCACAATTTTTATTCATATTCTGAAAGGTCACTATACTTACAACGAATGCAGAATCTTGAATTCTAGATTCTGAATTCTGAAACTGAGATGCGCTCCTTTGGGTAGATTAACGTTGCGCTGATTAATTTGATTAAACTTTTATCTTCTTCTTAATTTGATTCGTCTCTTAGGCTTTTCTCTCTTGATGGCTATGCTCAATTCCTCCCTGGCAGCATGACGACTCACATCTTATTCTTTTGTGTGAATTTTCAGTTAAGACTTAGGGTGTATTTATTGATTTTAAAATTGTTTTGAGCCATCAGATGAAGACAGGAGGAATCTAGACCGTACAAAGTTCAAAGAGACAATCAAGAGGGGACACATCAGCCCTAGTGACACACAGAGCCACAGAAATTCGAGCCAGAGCCAGACCTAGCCAGCAAGGTCGACCGAGCAGGTCGACTGGCAGGTCGACACTATGGTCGACCTGGGGTGGCCAGGTCGACCTGGTCTCTGGGCAGGAATTTTCCTGCCCTGCCCAGTTTGAACCTGTTTTTCGAATTTCGAATTTTAAACTGAGCTGTTTGAATTTAAATTTTATTCTGAAACTTCTGAAGGTCATAACTCCTTCATACGGAGTCCGATTCGCGCAAACTCGGACTCTATCTCAAGCAGAATTCCGAGACGAACGCAATGGTGTAATCCACTTCCCTTAATTATTTCATTTAGAATTAATTACACTTTAATTTGTGAAGCATAACATTATAGAATTCACGGGGTGTTACATGCACCCAAGGCTATGGATAACTTTTCTCGGAGAGTAATTGGGCTAGCATTCTCCTCTATTTGAAAATCAGTTAACTGAAGGAGAATTATTTACTTTCCTATGATGGTTTGGTTTTCTCTCATCTTTTTCTTTTTCAGAGTCTGCAACACTTCTTCTGTATAAAACACAAGTTCTTCCATGTTTCCTAAGATAGTAAAATTAGACATGGTTGCTCCAGAAATTCACTACAAAAGCTCATAAGACCAATAACATGTACAATGGTTTTAATGCTCTCATCATTAACAAGAATCATATCGAAAAGTGAAGATAATTTATGGGTTTTTTATACCTTCACCAGTAACAATTATCACATAAATGTATTGAAAATATTCTATTATTGCTTGTTGTGAAAAATGGAGGTCCAAATTTTTGGGCTCGTCTTTATGTAAGTACAGGATTAATATACTTTAGTGCAATTTTATTATTATAAGCTGTAATGAAAGGTCTAAATAAAATGAACCAAGAATTAAAAACTGGTGCACTAAAACTTAAACGTGAGTGCAAGCACATAACAAATATATGAAGTACAGCAAATGAAATATTTATAGTTGCAATACGATAACACAACAGTGTTGACTCTACTGTAATATAACATTCGACCTTTTTGAAACTAAGATGAACAATAAATAAAGAATAAAAATAAAATACATCACATATTGTAACGACCAGGATTTTCGGCGACTTTGGTTATCGACATAAGCTCGATGTCGATAACCAAAACATCGAAAAATCCTGGTAGTTAATGAAAGAAATTAGAGGGTGAGGAAAGATAAGATAGAAACTTAGAATAGAAGAAGAAGAAGAACACAACATCAGAGTAACACGAACCTCACAGCGGAACGAATAACATATAATAGATAACATAACTTTGAAATATAACATTTATGTATACAATAGCACTTATCAGAGTACAGCACTTACAACACAGCGGAAATAAACTATAGCTATATGATTCTAAAGCCTCCTGCTCCAGCTCTTCAATGTATCTGCAAATCCCGACTAATTGACTGCCCGTACAAATTTAGGCACCCAAGAGTTTAGGGAAAACAACAAAGTAAACTCCGGGTCAGTCATGGGACTGGTGTGAGTAAAACAGTTTAAACAGGTATATGAACAAGTAAACGATATCTCATAAGACCACGCCGCAGAACGGAACGGGTTTTTCCCTTATGAGAATCCAAAATATCTTTATATCAAAAACCTTTTGATATTATAATAATGTCTATGTACAAATAGATATCAACTAGCAGAAACGCTTTCATCTCACGTTCTACATATATAGTATACAATCAAAATCGCAAGCACGTATTGGATAATGGATTTCCAACTATGACAAGGTATGGAACTACCTTCCGATCAGTGTACTCTAGGAACGATACACTGGAGTTCAACAAGAACATCTTGCAACTCAGCCACAAATGACCGACCACTCATTTCGCTTGAGTGTATCGAATGTACATCACCAACGGTTGGGATCAGCAACCGTTCCCGTATATATATGGGACAACATTGACAGATTTAAGAAATAAATGAATATTCACTAGATAGGTGATTATACACCCTTCTTCGGTGCGACCGACTTAGCCATGCTGCCTGCCCGATTTCTGTCATTTACTGGTTGATGAGGCTAGAAGCTACGCTTTATCATCACAACAGATTCACTTCGAATGCCACATTGTTTGGTCCATCGAAAATCACTAATTGACATTTACAACAGTACATTACGTGTCAGCTAAAAGAAGTTTCCTTCTCCGCTTCCAATCTTGGTACGGTTGAAGAAATCAATGTACGTGACCTTTCTGGAAATACTCTGTCAGACATCCATCTTCATTCACTTAAAATGTCACATCGTCATACCCGCCAAATCACAAATTGACTTATCCAAAAATAACACGGGTATACAGCTAAGAGAAACGAATTCCTCCGCCACCAAACGTGAATACGTTTGAACTGATCAACTTACGCGATCCATTGGATATACTCTGTCAGACATCCATCTTCATTCACTTAAAATGTCACATCGTCATACCCGCCAAATCACAAATTGACTTATCCAAAAATAACACGGGTATACAGCTAAGAGAAACGAATTCTTCCGCCACCAAACGTGAATACTTTCGAACAGATCAACTTACGTGATCCATTGGATATACTCTGTCAGACCTTCGTCCATACAACTTGTCCTGGGACTGGACAAACCGAAGGCACTATTCCGTATATCCATCTTAGTCACTGTTATCTAAGATTTATACAATAGCCCTTGCATTTTACTCCGTCTTCAATTATATTTGGCATATATGATTCGCAACGCTTATGCCAATACAGAGTGGTTCTATGGATAATAATCCAACCGGTCTCTCCATATTAACAACGTTAAAATGGTCAAAACTTCGATAGTCGGTGTGTTAACTATCAAAGAAAAACAAGTGTGCAAACAATGATATTATTTCCAAATGGAAATTATATCGAACAAACATCATTTAACATAAATCTCTTTAGTTCATTTATTTACTTATCTCCTGTTTCCCTATATTCTAAATTCTTATTTTTTTTTATCAGAAAAAATTTCTGATTCTCGTTTGGAAAACATTTCCAAAACTCCTTTACGATCAAACCTTACCATTTCTTAGTTAAGAAGGAAGTCACTCAAGTTGGTGTATAATTACCTCTTAGACCTTAACTGAACAACGTTATAACTTCAAAATGGTCAAAGTTTATCTTTTAATCTTTAACAACTTCTTTACGCCTTTCTCGGATTCAATTTTACTAATCCACTTCTATATTTAAAACATTGGTTATAACGATAACGTTATAATCCCTCCTTTCGAATTATCTAACTTTAATTATAACTTCTATTCTTATTAGTGAATAATTAACCTAACACTTATTTATTTATAAATAAATAAATCTCTATTTAAACACTGGAAAGTATAAGTACTTTCCCCAATTCGATATAATCGAATTTGCCGATTAACTCTCTTCGAGAAATCTCTATTTGATTAACTCTTCTTCGAATAACCTATATTCGATTTACTTCTTCTCGAATGAACGATATTCGATAATCTCTCTTCGAATAACTAATATTCGATAACTCTTCCTTTCAAATATCTCATATTTGAAAATCTCACTTCGATTAAACTATAATTGATAACTCCTTTCGATGAAACTAACATCGATAACTCCTTTCGATGAAACTAACATCGATAACTCCTTTCGATGAAAATAATATCGATACTCCTTTCGATGAAACTAACATCGATTCTCCTTTGGATGAAGCTAACATCGATAACTCCTTTCGATGAAACTAACATCGATTTACTTAACTCGACGAACTTAACTCGACTAACTTAACTTGACTCGACTAACTCGACTTACTTGGTTCGACCAATTCGATTAACTAGGCTCGACTAGCTTGGTCGAACCACCCGATCAACTCAACTTATTTAACTTAACTTATTTCTCAACTCGATCAACTCGATCAACTCGATTAACTCCTATCGAATAACTAATATTCGATTAAACTCCATTCTCTTGACTCTAGATCGCAGCGATCACAATGGTTACGCCTGACTCCCTCAGGAAACATCCGACCGTCGTAGGCTATTTACAGCCCTACGAATTACGCTAGCAGTTGTACAAGATGGCAACTTACCCTGAATACTATGTTTGACTAACTCTGTCTCAAATAACTATATTTGATTAACTATAGTTCGTTTTAACTCTAATCGATTAACTCTAACTAATTAACTCCAACTGGTTAACTCTAACTGATTAACTCTAACTGGTTAACTCTGTTTGACTAACTCGACTTGACTAACCCCTTTCGAATAACATATTCGATTAACTAACTTTCGAATACCATATTCGATTAACTAACTTTGAATACCATATTCGATTAACTAACTTCGAATACCATATTCGATTAACTCCTTTCGAATGTCTATATTCGATTAACTAACTTCGAATACCATATTCGATTTCTCCTTTCGAATGTCTATATTCGATTACTTTATTCACTTTATAAAGATTTCCTTTTTAACAACGTTTTATTCATTTGAAAAGATTTGCTTTTAAATAACGGTTCTACACTTTAAAATTGATTTCCTTTTTATTAACTCTATTTATTTTCTAAATATTCCCCTTTCAATTCTATTTGTAAATGGTTTACAAATATTTCTTTTCTCTATTTTATTCTATTTGCAAATGGTTTGCAAACATTTCCTTTTCAAATTTATTCTTAAAAATATTCTAACTCCTTAAATTCCCGGGAAAATTCGCCATAACCTCCTTTGTATCGGGAGCATCGGGAAAATCCCCAAACTCGCCACATAGGCCTTTCCATTCAAAAAAGAAATGTTTTGAATTTATTTTCTTTTTGAATATCTCCTATTTATAAATATTCCAATTTATAAACATTCCTTATTTATAAATATTTATATTTATAAATATCTCTTATTCAATATCACTTTGGAAAATCTCCTTTATCTACATTACGGTATGTTATGGTATTCAATCATATCAAATCACGATGTCTAATCTCGTCCATACACACAAAATCAACAACAGGTTATAATTCACATCATATATTAAAATATATAAAAAACAATAAAATAACTGTTGAGGAATCCAGTCGGATTCCTCCAACCTGTTTCCCTGCATCACAGATGTTAGACAATATAATTAACATCGATTTCACTTCACTGTGAAATATTCTGATAAACAGAATCGGCATATAAATATTTAATGGTTTACATATATATATATATATATATATATATATATTTCTACTAACTGACTAGCAGTTCAATCAATCAACCAACACACAGCAATCAACAGATGATTAACAGTTCTAAAAATACAACGTGAAATTATAAACTGTTCAGAGTTGGTGAGATTTACTCACTTTGGACTGTTATCGTTAAAAACGATTAACTGTCTTTGATTTAGACAGACAATTTATTTCACCATAAATTGTAACGGGCTCGGATTCACTCCCAGTCAGTCTCATTGAGTTGCTCCCGTCCATACGATTCCAACGTAACTTACTGTTCGTCAATCCGACTTCGTACGAGCTAGATACGAACATTACAAATTAATACATATTGGAATTTTAAATTAAACTTGAATTTAATTTAAACTGGGCCTCACCCCCTTATTACTCCATCGTGGCCCAATACCCTCAAGGCCCGCTAACCCCTTCTTCCATAAAGACAATACCGTGAGCTGCTGTAGCCTTAATGGCCATTTTCATTCGTTCATCGCTCCACCACACCGCAAACTCTCCACCTATTCTCGAATGAACACCACCGCTATCCTCCTCTTCTCGTTCTCCTCCTCCTCATACCACCTTTTCTCAGCTCGGTTCACCTTTGCTGAACCCGTCGTCGAGATGCTCTGGTCCTCACAGTGACACGAGTGACAGCTTTTGCTACCAATTCACCTCAAACTCCACCAATACCCTCGTCTACTCTCCTGAGTCCAAAACCAACCTCCATTCCAACCGACAATCACCACATACCAAATGATTTCGAACCCTAAGTTGCTACCAAACCGCCGACCTCTGTAAACGTGAATCGCACATGCTAAAACCAAGCTGGAATTGTTGACAATCATCTCAGCAACTCATATATATTTATTTCAGGATTTAAGAGCATTGATTTGGTTTTATTTTGATTTTTCTCTTTGATTTTTCTCTTGTTCGAAACCTTACTGGAGAGAAAAATGTGGCGGCTCAAAGAACTCTTTTATAAGGGACGGGAATGTGTTGTGTAGATGTAAAGGAGGGATGTAGCCTTTGTTTTGGCCTCACACTTGGTTTAGATATTTTCTTCTTATTATATAATATTCGATTCAGTCTTCTAAAAATCACTGCGAACACATACGACGCCTAAAAATCATGAAAACTGACACGCTGATAGATTTTGACATTACGGTCCCAACGAAACTAGTTTCGTCGAATTCCGACTCGGTATGATCACACGGCGTATTTTTAACAGTCAAAATACTGACTGTTTCTCACTCTAAAAATCTGTATGACCACACAGTGACTCTAAAAATCACAAAACTGGAAATCTAACAACTATTTGATATTGCGGATCCAACAGAACTGGTTTCGTCGAATTCCGACTTCGTTTGCAAAACTGGCTATTTTTAAAGCTCTGGATGACCCATTTAAATATATAAATATATTTAAATATTATTAAATTAAATATAAATAAATTTATATTATCGTATATCTTCACATATGACATCGTACAGCTCCAGAATATCATATTAGAATTTATAGCTTGATATTTTAGATTCAGATTATCTCGATATTCAGTTTATATTGAAAATCTCTTTTATAACGTATATAAAGCGTTGCAAAATATAAAGGAATTCCACAGCGACTCTTCTGAAATTTGATTTGAACGTAAATCAAAATATACACGACGAAATCCCGATTTTTCTCTTCCACTAGAAAGATATGCTCCACCAGCTCCACACGTTTCTTGTTTCACAGAAATCCGGCTTAAAACGAATCCTGTACATTCAGTTGAAGTTCAAATCGCCAAATCGCGAACTGCAGCGCCATTTCATGCTCGATTTTAATTATAATATAATTATACATTCAAACTGTCGTCGATTGAATATATTCGTCAATATAATTCAACTCTAAGCTGAATTAAACCTAAGGGACGACCCCTTTCACGGAATATTGTGATTTCCAATATTCTTGATTATTTCTGAATTAAATATATTATTTAATTAATTATTTTAATTAAATATTCCCAGTTATTTAATTCCACGACCATTTAATTCACTATATCACTATATATATAATTAAATAAATTAATTATAATACCTCTGCCAATGCGGGTCATTACATATATGCAAAGAAATACTTCAGATACACCTACTATCATTGTTCAAAAATACCAAGCCAGTTTCGCACCAAAATATTTCTACTACTCACTTCATAAAAATTTATTTTAAACGGCAACTCTCAAATTATTTTTGCTAAATATTTCCATTTTATGTTTTCCCCTTTATTGTTTTGAAAATTAAATCTGCATTTAATTACTTGATTTAATGAATTTTTTCCTTTACAAAAATAAAAACATGTGCAGTCGAACAAAAAGTAGAAATAAGGATTTTGCAAGAACTTGTTTATAACTAAAAATAATTATTTTCTTAAAACTTGTTTGTAGAAAAGAAGATTGTATATTTTGAAACATAAGTTCTTTTTTTAAGTATCACCTCAAAAAGATATTTCCAAAACAAATAAATTTGTAAAGTGCGAATGAATTAAATGCCATGTTAAAAGAAAAATCAATTTAATCAAGGATAAAAGAAGATCTAAGAAGAACTGTGGAAAATAATAAATAGTCTCAATGAGAAATATATGCTCAGGTCTAATTAGCTTCATATTTATTTCATGTTAGTAATATATGTACATCCAATTTAATCGATGGTAGAATTTTGTAACTGCCGTTCACAGGCATTACGTGAAACAAACTAAACCATGCAATATTCTAAGTTAGTTGGGCTAGCGGTGCTAAGACTAAGGAAAATTTTGATTCAAGCAAGCTAATATTTGAAGTTTTTATTGGATATTATAAAATATTAATTCTATAAAAATAATTCAATTTTTGTGAGCAAAAAAATTCAAATAACAAGCATGATTTTATCTTAATCGTGAAAATACATGTAATAAAGTCCTTTTGCATGGTTGAGCTTCAAACTTTGTGAACAATATTTCTACTTATTTTTAGTTTTCCAACGCATTTTTGGGTTTGGATTCATTTATAATTCATTTCCAACCATTTTGGATTAGATTGAAATTTCGTTTGGTCGAGTTATCCTAAGGTTTTTCAACTCACCCGTAAATATTCACTACCGTTTTTTTGCAATTGTTTCATTTTCACTACATCTATATAGATGAGTAGAAAAAACTGAACTTGAACCACAAAATTAAAATTCAATGTACCATTAAAGAAGGGTTTTTGTGGAGACAAATACAACATAGATGACAAAATGGTGGTTTTCCACAACCATTTTTTTGCCACTCTATTATTTTCGCTCGATTTATTATTTCATGTACTTACTCTTCAACACCTGTTTACCATGATTCAACTGAGTTTTTTTTTTTCAAGCACACTTCCCATCACAACAGAGTTTGATGTCAATCTTTTGTGTTAAAGAATCACAGGTTTGGTTTTTTTTTAAAGCACACAAAAGAATTTTGTGTTGGACACACTTATTTATTAATTCTTTTTGTTGCATCAGCTAACCATATTACTTTTAGCTAATCTTATTTGTTATATGCTAATTTCAGAGCTCAATTGTAGCACTAAGACGATTAAAAAGGCAGAGTTTAACTGCACTTATAGCTTTGCATGCATTCGAAGATAATAAAGTTAAGAACAGTGGTGTAAAAATAAAAGAAAAGGGTGATACTGAAGTTGAAGCTGCTCAGATTTTAAACATTAATGTTAGAAGATCTCCTCGCAAGCGTCTTGTTCAGCCTTGTGATGTTGAAGTTGAAGCTACTCAGATTTTAAACACTAATGTTAGAAGATCTCCTCGCAAGCGTCCTGTTCAGCCTCAACCCGAGGAAATTCAGCATCAGCCCGAGGAAATTCAGCCTTTTTCTGTTTCTCCTGGCCCTAATTCAAATCCTTCTCCGAATATTACTCCAAACTCAACTGACACGCCTACTGCCATGGACCGGGATGTTTACAATGAAGATTGTCGACTAGAGCCGACTAAGAAAAGAAGAGGAAGGACGACGATGAAGAAACTTTCCTTGATTCCTGACGAGAAGCCTGAGTGGAATTCAATGATTTAGGTCAACCGGTAGGTGACAATTCTCGTCACTTGTCATCTTACATCGGTATATTAGTAAGGCAAATGGTTCCTATGACCATTAGTGAGTGGAAAAAAGTCGACAAGCACCTAAAGGATGATTTATGGACTTGTATACAAGCATGACCATTGTGATTTCTGTTTTTAAATTTTTATTTGTTTCTGTCAAGTTTTTATATTTTACCTTAATTGATTTCGTTTTGTAGAAACTATGTTATATATACCATTAAATAGAAAATTTTAAACAATCATTACTATTTTCTTAAAAATAAAAATTACATAATGTTAGCCCTTGAACCTATTTTCTTAAAAAAGAACGAAAATGAGTTCGGATCCAGAAAATAAACTCAACCACACTGATCAATAATTTGACGAACATGCAAAGCAATTTCTTCATGGGAGTACATCTTGTTGGGTTAGCTGAACTTTTACTTACCTTGCATGTGGCATGCATTGTTCCCAATCCCTTTCTATCATCTCTTTGTAGTGTTTCCAGTTCATTATTTTCTTCCCATTTAAGGAAGATTGGAGCTGGTTGGACCAAGTTTATTTCAAACAGCCTAGTTTATCTCTAATTAAGCTTCCCGCCTTTGCATAGCTCTTACTCTCTTGGTGCTCATTATTTTGCTTGTTATACCTCTCACTCTAGATTATTGTTGTAGCATAAGCTCTCGGCATTGCCATTGTACTTCCAGTCCTGTTTCGTGGGTTGCACATCATTGTATCAAAAATTTAACCAGTTTTACTATAGGTCAGTTATCATAAAACTAGTGGGTTGTTTCCCTTTTGCGTGTTTCTTGATAAAGCATAATCAAATTGTGATTGATTGGGAGTCTTATTTAAAATATTAATATACCTTGGGCAAACTGAATTTACACTTTGTTGTCACTCTCGTATTTGCATTTTTAAATTGCATTCATACCCGCTGTTTCACGCAAAATTTGACCATGTACATGCATTATAATTTGGTAGGTACTAGTGTCCCTTAGTTGCTTGACAAACATTCCTACTTACTTATGCTTGAATTTTCTTTGACTAGCATGTACTCAAAAATGTGTGTGTATATATAAGTTGGTGTGTGTGGACTGCATGGGTGTATAAAATATGATCAGGTCAGTGTGCATATTTTATAAAAATATGATCAGGTCAGTATTTAAAGATGATCGAAAATTTTAAAACAAACGACATTTTTTTAATTGCTTGACAATGATCAGGTCAGTGTTTAAAAATATGCTTAACTGTCCCTTACTTGCTTGACAATGCTATGTTAATAACAATTTAATTTGCTCTATAAAACAACCAACAATTTTTTTAATTCAAATTCAATAGTATTAAATAATCGGCAACTATTAAAAGAAAAAAAATCAATTTATTATTAACATGCAAAATAAGAAGCATTTTAAGACTAGCCGGTAACACATAACTTCCAATCCAAGAGAAGACGAATATTGTTGACTTTATGACATAGAGCTAAACCATGCATTAAAAACTGTTAATTAAGGAACAGTTAAGCATCCTATGAGACTGTAATTAGTAGAGTATATGTTTGTGCAGTTCTCGATGGTACCATACGTATATCTTCTGCTGGTAAAAGCGAGAAGATACAGCGTGCATGTTAACTTAGATGTCTGCATCAAAAGCAATGTTTTGCGTATTACAGATTAATTAAGTAGCTAATCGAGTTCAGTCAATGTTGTTAATTAGAGAGAGATTAAAAGGAAATGGTATTATTAAATGAAAAGAAAGGGAAAAAGGGGAAATGTAGTAAAAGCTTTGTCCGAAACGTTGTAGAGGAACTTTTAGTGCAGTGCCAGGTTTGTTGCCTCCGTAAAGAGTATCAGTTTCCAGCTGTGGCTTCAATTGCATTTTTATATTTAACCAACCTCCTTTTTATATATTATTACTTTCTATTTTTTCCTTTTGAACATCTTTAAATACTGACCTGATCATATTTTATACACTATAACATCTTTAAAATATGTTTAGGGGTAGTAAGCGCTCCATGCATGTATACAGTTGGTGCCCTTTTGAACATCTTTAAATACTATATACAGTTGGCACTGTTACACACTATAAGAAAGTGCTTCTTGCCTATCTTTTTTCACCTGCACATACAGATATTACTTTGTGGTCTTCTTATGCAATCCTTAGTTGTAGGTTACCATTATCGCATTGTTAATACATGGAAGAATCTCACCCTTCCATGGTCTATGTCTGCAGCTCACATGATTAACTTACTCAATTGTTTAAATTTATCGATGGCATTAGAACATTAAATCTAATGAACATGCAAAGAAATTTCATTAGTTATACATTTTTATTTTTTTCTAAAGGCAACTATGAATACATCATGAAGTCTTTCAATAATATGATGTTGTTTTATTGCTATTTCTGTTGTGCAGACGAAATTCAAGGTGGATGCAGTTTACAAGGACCTGTTGTTTCAGATGATGGGAGCAAGATGGAAAGAGTCAAAATCGAGATTGGTTTTTTCTATTAAATTGGCATCTGCTTCTCCCGACCCTTCTTCTACGTTAGCCATGCTAAAACCAGTTAAAATAAAGAGTGATGAGGAGTGGAATGACTTTGTAAAGGAAAAACTATTAGAAAAATATGAGGTAATAAGCTTTATCTGTTATAAATTCAAATGTAAATTACATTTTATTAAGGAAATTGTCTTGTGTATCTAACTAGCAATAAATTCAAAGCAATTAGAGAAAAGAACAAAACTCCACACACAATGGGTAGAAAGGGTTACGCTAGGTTAGCAGAAGAAATGGTAAGAAAATGCATGTTTGGGTTATGTTTACATCCATTATATATATATTTTTGTCTTCGTTTCTTACTTTTTTTGAGTAGAAAATGGAAAGTGGAACATCGAATGTTAGCAGAGACGATTTATGGTGCAAAGCCCACTTATAAAAAGATGGGAAGCCGTCGAATTCTGTTGTGGCTAAGTGCATCGTAAGAATTTATTTATATTAATATTGTAACTTTGTTACATATATGCTTCTATTTTCTCTTTTCTATCACACGCAGTTAAAAATGCTAGTCAAATTCAGTCGGTTCCCCAGTAGATTCTGACCGTTTATATCTCACAAATAATTTAAAGTTAGATTTTACATCATATCTAGATAGTTAGCAGTAGCACTCAGGTAATCTGTAGGCTGGCTGTTCTTAGTTTAGTACATATTTCATTTATTAATGTTGGATTTTTTTTAACAAAAATCTGCAGGCTAAGATAAAAGAGCGTAGCAGTAGCACTCATAGCTCTCAGGGAATGTCATCGATAGGTGAAGATGGAGTGTCGAAGGTTTTTGGAACCAAGCATAAGGGAAGAGTGAGAGGACTAGGCTTTGGCATTGTACCATCTCGAATTGGTATTCATGCAAGCAATTCAAAAAAGCTGTCTATATTGGAAAACCAAGTTGCTAGCTTGACGGCTAAAGTAGATGAGTTAACTAAATTGTTCATTACAGTAAGTTATAGATAGTTAGCTCTATTTATGAATATATGATATATTACAGTAAGTTATAGTATCTAACATTGTACATTTTACAGAAAACAAATGAAAAGAAGATCGATAATGCACCACATTTGGAGACTCCTTGTGACGGCCCGCCCCGCACCAACCGACATTTACTCCAAAGGTGCGCTGTACACATGTCCAGTTAGCACGGAACGGTCGCCAAAGAAAGGAAAGAAGAGTATGAACTAATCAAGAACCTTTAGAATGTCTCACAGCGCATGGAATAAAATATAATAATAACATACTTGACATAAAACAGGTGAGACAGTGCATAAGCTGACAACTAAAACCAACATCAACATCAGAGCAGCGGAAATCCAAATACAGCTTATTACCACTTTCCAAATTTACTGTCTCTAAAACAAAAGAAAGCTAAAGTAGAAGATGCACTACAAATGCCCAAGCAGTCATCTTTAACAACACAGGGAGAATACTATATATGTATCATACGTGGAAGCCTCCTGCTCGTCTCCGGATCATCTACCCGTGAATCACCAGCTAACCTGTCTCTAGTCTGCTCGTGTGAGCACCCAGAGTAATAAGAGGAGACATAAAACTCTGGGTCAGACATAAAGCCTGGTATGAGCGATAAGCAACAAAACATAACAATAACAGGTATAATCCAATCACACCTGAACCTGGACCTGCAACCAAAGAGTTAGCACTACATACTGTACAACACTCTAAGGTGCAATTTCAAATGGTGTAAAGATAACGGGGGTGGGGTGTGCATGTCATAGTGATGTCAAACAATCAAGCATAGCAATCATCCTCACATCTCTCACTCAGTGCGTAAAGCATATGATATCCACTACTTTGGTCACTTAATACTTTGGGCCATGACGGAATCCAATCCCGTGTAACTATCACTACAAGCCCGCTATCCATCTCTCAATGGTAAACCAAAGTTATGAATACCGACAACTCCTTTGCACACGTCCCGCAGCAAAGTCCAATCACGAAGTGAACTCATTTGTTTCCATCTAGATCCTGAGCTCTAACTTCCATTTGGACTACCTTTGCATCTCGGGTTTTTAGTCTTCACCGGATCGGTTCAGTCTTCCTTCTTCACTCCGCTACGGATCGGTTCGGATCTTGCCTAGCCATCGGTTCAGTTCGGTCTTCAATGTCCTCCACCAATTCATGCCAAGCTTCTTCGGATCGGGTCGGGTCTCAAGCCTCTCCATGGTGCCACGGTTCGGGTCGGGTTCACAACGTTGCATCGGTTCGGGTCGGGTGTCCCACTTCGGGTCGGGTCGGGTGCCCTTCTTCCATTCAGTTCGTGCTTCCGCTCCGATCAGCTCCCTCGTTCTTCACATGCTCCGATCCGATCCCTCCTCCTTTATCTGATCCGATCCTAGTTCAATTAGCATGGCCTTCCTTTTTGCCAATTTTCTCAAGTGTCAAGTTCCGATCCGATCGAATCTCTTGCCCAGTTCAACTTATCCGATCCGAGCCATCATATCCGATCCGATCCGAAACCTGCACTGTTTCCTTAAGCTTTTCCAGCAAGTGTTTACGCCGTTCGACGACGTTTTCGACCATTCTAACTATTTAAATCAATCACAATGCATGTCATAGAGTCATAGCAACATGCATAATCAATCACAAACATCAAAACATCAACATGATAGGTTAAAATGGATCAAACATACCCAAAACACCATATTTTCCCTTAAGCATGTTTAGGTGAAACTAATGATAGGCTTAGCAAAACTTAACCAAATTGAACCAAATTTCTACCAGAGGCATAAAATATTATTTTTGAATTTATAGACATTTTTCCAGAATTTATTAGTGTGTAAATTCGCTAATCTTCACTAATTACCCTTAATTAACTGTAATTAGTGTCAAAACAATGCTAATCACTCACCTTGGCCACAAATAAAATTCTCAGAACTGAAACCTCGCTGATTTGGGTGAATACTGATGTCTAACAGCAGCTCTAACCTTGCTTTCGTGTTTTCTCTTCTTAATTTGATGTAGATTAAGCCAAAACTTGTTTAGAAAGTGATTAGAAGGTGATTTGGGTGTTGGAGGCCATTGCTAGGGTTCCAAGAATGAAAGTGGCGGCTGAAAGAAATGTTTTCTAACCCTAATCAGCCCCTATACATCTCCAATCCCGAAATCCCCTTTGGGCCTAGCTGCTAATTACCGGTTATGCTCAACTAGGCTGTTTTTCACTATCTGAAACTTGTTTCAGCCATATCTCCCAAACGGTAAGTCCGTTTGGCTAATGTGACCACTCTACGGAATTGTAAACCATCATCCGGATCCAATGGAAGTGGTTTCAGGTCAAAATTCCTTTCCAGTCAAAAGTTATGGCCAAAACAGTACCAATTAGGGGTAAAATGGTCATTTAAAAATCGACAAAAATCATGAACATGGGAAATGACCCCAATAGTCGTTTCCCAAAGTTACGTGACCATACGACTTCATACGAAAAAGAAATTAATATTCTACGATCCTAGATATGTAGAATGCGGGTTGTTACATTCTCCCCCCCTTAAGAAATTTCGTCCCCGAAATTCCTTAACCCAAAACATACAAAGGATTCCGCATGTCTACCAACCATATACAACAATAAAACATGCAAAACAAACAGAACCATTCTGCCCTAACATGCGGTTTACTAACAAGGGAAGAATCATCGCCGCTAAAATCTTACCAGGCAAAGAGCTTTGGATATGACTTTCTTATGTCTTTCTCTTCTTTCCAAGTACAGTCGTTCTCTCGCCATCGATTCTCGTCTCTACACTAGAGATAGCTTCTAATAGGTTGGGACCGTCCCTCTAATTGTAACCGATCCACTTAATCAAGATCGATCTAATCGTCAAGCTTACTAGCGTTTCTGAATCCAATTCATACTTAGGTCTGAAGTCATATCCCTTGATATACTCTAGTTGCTTCCATTCCAGAAAAATAGCCTCTAAACTGGCACGTCTCTTACTCAATGCATCAGCTATCGTACCCAGTCTGATACTATGGCATTCGTCTATACTGTCATTTTCTTAGGTAATCCAAACCTATATGCTAAATTTTCAACTACATTCCAAATGTCCTTTCAAGTCCAACTTTAGTCCTTCTTACATTCGTATTGCACGTCCAACATACATTCACTTCCTAGAGGCAGACTAGACCCATCCAATGACCCTAGGCACTACACCAACATTTGTACTATACGTCTAACGTACATTCACCTTCTAAAGGTGAACTAGATCCATCCAATGAACCCAGGTACCCTACCCATATTCATACTGCACGTCCAACGTACATCCACCTTCCAAAGGTGAACTAGACTCATCCAATGAATCTAGGTACTCTACCTATATCCGTACCGTACGTCCAACGTACATTCACCTTCCAAAGGTGAACTAGACTCATCCAATGAATCTAGGTACACTACCCATTAGTCCAAGTCCAACTGAAACTCCTATATCCGTTGAATCTCCAAGACAACGGACGCTCCACAATGCCCAACATACTTCAAGTCTAATGTAAAGTATCTTACACTCGTCATATCACCATGATCAACGAACTTATCTATTTCCATTCAACAGGATCCTACAGGTGATACTCAAGAGAAGAAAGGTAAGAACAAACACAACAACCATAGTATCCATCAAACAAATCCTGTCTATCACCTGCTAAAGCCATGAATACGTCGACACCTACATGACTGGTCTAACCAATCCCAATATGTCGATTCTTGTATGTCTGGTCTAACCAACATCAAGAACTAATGGAAGCCCAACCTCCAAACGGACTACCGTACGTCCAACGTACGTTTATCCTCCAAGGATAACTAGATCACGTCCAACGGATCCAAGGTAAGTGGGCGTCCCCAGATACCCTTGCTTTTAATCCGCTTGAAACACTCAAGTCCCACCCAAGTCTATCCATTATCTTGCTGCCCTCTCGAGTCTAACTCGAGTCAATCCAATTCCTTGCAGCCTTCTCGAGTCCAACTCGAGTCAATCTATTACCCGTAAACTCAGACCCAGTCTTGAGTATCCATCACCTACCAACCCTAGTCCAACATGAGTCATCCCCCTATTCGTTGCAGCTCCTAGATCAACGAATACCTATTTTTCTTTCACGAGTTCAAGTCCAACATGAATCGTCCTAACCTTCGTTGCATCTTCCATGATCAACGAACTCATCCTATTCCTTCAAAGTTCTACTATCCAAAGAGAACATCAACATAGGGTCCTAAACAATCCATTACTTTGCATCTTTCTCGAGTCCCAGTCGAGTCATCTCATGACCTTGTCGAGTCCAACTCGGGGCAGTCCATACCATCGTAGTCTTATCATGTCACAGCTGCCCATCACTCCTCGAGTAAACCAAGGTATCATCCAATGAAAATCACAACGACTACTTATCCTTCACGCAAACCATCCTAGTCAGACTCGACATTCCCCAAGCACAAGCCCCAAAGGCCTAAACCAATATCAGACAAGCACCTAAGGAACATCTCCCCCGAATTCTGACAATCCACGTGAGGTGATACTAGCAAAACAACTAAACACTGGAGCACTCATTTGCCTCCCAGAGACAACGATAACCTCTCAGCTTCCCTAACTCAAGTTGTTACCACTATCACTAGGTAGGTACCCAATACCTTCCTATTCCTTTAGAGTAGATCAACTCCCCAAATAATGCTAATCCCAGTAAAGCCCAAAACAAAGAAATCACAAACAAAATACATCCATGGCTCGATAAGACCACGTTACGGTAAATAATACTGAGGCTAATCGAACCACCAATCGGGTTCATCACTACTAAAGGTCTATCGACTAACTCAAGTTTGTCAAACAAAACCCGATCAAAACATCTTAAATAGAAAGCATACTTCGAATAACGACACCTTTTTCCTTCTGCACCGCAGTTGGGGCATTCGACGAAGAAGGAACAGCGTTGATAGCATATGCTTTCACGATCTGCTTCTCCCTAGGAGTTTGTGGACATTCATTCTTGTGATGTCCCGCTTGGCCTCAATCAAAGCACTTCCTTTCCCCAGTCTTTTCTTGACAATCTCTGGCATAGAGGCCCTTCTTGCCACAGCTAAAGCACTCGCCATTTTTCTTACTTCTCTTATTCTGACCATCCATAGCTTGGTCTTGCTTCCTCTTATTTTGGGAACTATCCTTGCCTCCATCGCCTGCTTGCGACTTTGGCTCATCCGCATATGTAATAGCAACCTCGGTCTTTGGCTTAGGGTAAAGACTTTCCGATCTCAAAGATTTTCTCACAATCGACTCAAACGTCTCATCGATGTGGTTAATAAGCTTTTTCCCCAAGTACTGATCCAATCCAGTTATGAACTTCTCGTTCTTCTTCTCGGTAGTATCAATAAGAGATAACCCATTCTTTGACAAAGTGTCGAATTCAGCAATATACTCTGAGACAGCTCTGCCATTTTGCTTGAGCTCCAAGAACTTCTTGAACAACACTGACTTCTGAGCAGCTGGAATGAACTTCTTGCTAAAGCAAACCTTAAACTGCTTCCAAGTAATCTGATCTTCGGGAGTAGCTGCCTTTATAGCATTCCACCAATTCATTGCCCGCCCTTGCAGCTGACGGGACGCTAACTTTCTCTTCATCGCATCCTCGATACCCAAATCCTCGAAGATACGTTCGCAACTATCCAACCAATCCTGAACATCCGTAGCCGACTCCGTTCCGTGGAACAGCTTCCCACCAAGGCTAGTATAATCCTTATTCAGCTTGGCGAAGTCGACTCTAGGCGCCTTCACTATTGGACCACCACCATTTCCACCATTGGGAGATGCCCTCTGCACATCTCTAAGCATCTCTCTCATGAGGTCAATAAACATCGTCCTCATGTCAGCAACATTCCCATTATTGGCTCCCCTAGCAACACCTCTAGTATATCGGCTCATCGTCAATCTGTAAAAGGAAACGATTAACGACCCCATAGTGGTGCTAGTGCAGTACGACTTCAGCCTTATACTAGTAATAGTATATATATATATATAGCTTTTGAAAACCAAAGTAATCCCAAATACGCTTTCTCATATACATATACTATCTCTCCCTGATAACTTCCCTAGGTTAACTACGCAACCTAGAGCTCTGATACCAAGTGTGACAGCCTGCCCCGCACCAACCGACATTTACTCCAAAGGTGCGCTGTACACATGTCCAGTTAGCACGGAACGGTCGCCAAAGAAAGGAAAGAAGAGAATGAACTAATCAAGAACCTGTAGAATGTCTCACAGCGCATGGAATAAAATATAATAATAACATACTTGACATAAAACAGGTGAGACAGTGCATAAGCTGACAACTAAAACCAACATCAACATCAGAGCAGCGGAAATCCAAATACAGCTTATTACCACTTTCCAAATTTACTGTCTCTAAAACAAAAGAAAGCTAAAGTAGAAGATGCACTACAAATGCCCAAGCAGTGATCTTTAACATGTAACACCCCACCTCCGCCAGGGTGGCTCTTGCAAGCACTCTGACTTTGGAGGGGCGTTTGAATCAGGTAAACATGCATAATGATATATCAAGGCAGAACAAGAACATATGTATATATGTAAACAGAGTAAATAACATAGATAAAACAGCGGAAGATTTCAAACCATTTCAAAACCAGTCTGGTACAACATAATGTCAACTTTCCAAACAAACAAGTCTAGATAAAACAACATCAACTGTAAAACTGAAATACATAAGTACTAATCCCCAAAAGAAGTGATAGCCATAGCTAGCTTCATGTCAAACCGTACATGAGCTAAATCCCACAAGCAAGCGGTCCGAAATCCAGCTAAGCTCCAATATTCCCTCCCTGAGAACCTGGGGGGGGGGAACGGAAGAAAAGAGGCGAAAGAAAACAGGTCAGTCAAAAAGACTGAGTAAGCCCTACTACAATCAATGTAAACTGATAAAGTTAACTGGCATGAGCAGCAAGTATGATCATAAGGATACTAGCATGATGATTTACTAACAAGGTAGATAAAGGTGTCATCGCATAATCAGGATTAAGGTTTTGCACCACAGGTGTACTAGCAAACCAACATGACTGGAATAAACAAGTATTGATCCCTTGGCCCAAGCTTTGGCCCAATAACATGAAATGACCCTAATACAAGGTCCAACCAAACGGTCTAGTCGATCGGCTCCCTAAGCCTAACTCGTCACATGTTGGTGTCAATACGGCCCAAACATAATTGTAGTCGAACTGTGCCGGGTCCACCCTTCGGGTGTATCAAGCCCTAGGGTGCCAACCCCTGGACACCATAAACATGAGTGCACAGTCTCGATCTACTGGTAGCCATGGGTGACTTCTCCAAATACGGACTACGTGCACGACCATAGCCCGTCCGGAACTACATCGGCGTACCACCCGGCCGTCGTTTATTTGGTCGCTTACCTCCAGCCCAGTAATCGTGCCCCCTCCCTAGCCTAGTCCCTAGGGCCTTAATGATACCAATTTTTGGGGATTACTGCGGAGTGGGCCCCCATTGCTAGGTTTTCCTAGTGGGTTAAGTACGGTTTAACCCTCTTGCTAATCATGGATTAACTTGGTTAAGTGTAACGATGAGTTCACGACTTAACCCTGATTAATCTACCAAGCCCAAATTGGTTAAGTATTAAGTGGACCATGACTTAACCCTAATCACGAGGCATTAATTAATTTAATGCGCCTTAACCTCTCACATTAGACCTTGTTGTGGTTACTAGTTAAGCCGGGCGGGTCCGGGTAGCTTTACACCACAACTTGGTCTAACCTCGGGTTCAAGGTACAACATGGCCAACTTCTCACATTGGGTCCTATTGTTTGTAGCAACTAGTTAAACCGGTCGGTTCCGGGTAGGTTTACGCTACAAACTCAACCCAACCTCGAGTTGGTCACACTTATCTTTTCTAAGTGTCATGTCCATCATGTTTCCAAAACATGTTACAAATTTTCAAGCAATTGGGTAGACCTAACTTAATAGGTAAATTCCCAATGGGTAAACCTAACTTAATAGGTAAATTCCCAAGCTTATGTTTTTATGTCTTTTAAGTTTACCCAAACCCAAACGCAATCCCATCGCTTACATATCGCAATAGCGCATAAAGGATAGAAAGAGGGAACTTGGCATAATCGTGACATAAAGGTGTTGAAGCCACAAGTTCAACATGGTGGCATAAGAAATGTACATATGTTCATATACTTGCATATTACATTTTTAGGCCTCAAAAGCATGCATAAAACCAAACTTGGCATATTGGAGATACATGGTGCTAAATGACATGTAGACATGGCCATAAGTTCGCATTTAGCCTCACATGCAAGTTATCATAAGAGATATGATAACTTACACGTTGCCAAAATGCAACCTTTGGCATAAAGCTTGAAGCTTTATGTTCATAAACCCAAGATAAGCTTGCATAACATGATAGTATGAACAAAGTGTTCAACCCAAACTTGCATAACATAACTTGGCATACTTGCATATAAACTTGCATATCACAACATGATAAACTTGCATATAACTTGCATATCACAACATGATAAACTTGCATATAAACTTGCATATCACAACATGATAAACTTGCATTTCATAGCATAGTAAACTTGCATATAAACTCGCATATCATACATTTAACTTTAGAGCTTAAGTATGAAAGTAGAATAGGGCTTACAATGCTTAAGAAGTCACAAAAATATGACAAAGCCCTTATGAAATCAATCAAACCCAAAATGCAAGCTCTAACATAAAAACCCTTGAGCCAAAATGATCAAAACTCTTTCTTTATGATGCTAATATAAAAACTTGACTTGAATGCAAGCTAATGATGCTCATACAAGTTTGAAAACACTTGTATGCATGGAAAATCACTTAGAAATTTATTTAGGATTTGTATGAAGAGAGTGGAGGCCATGAGAGGATTGATTTTGCCATAGTTTAGTTGTAGGATAGATTAATGATGATTTAGGGCTAGGTTAGGGCCTTATTTATAGATTAGGAAAGTGTTTTAGGCCATAGGATTAAACCCTAGTTGCAATCTCAGCCCTTAAAACCGAATCTGGCCCCCAAGCTCAACACAATCTCAAAATGGTGCACCAAGATAAACAGCCCGGCTGGACCAAGTCGACAGCCAAGTCGACAGGGCTGTCGACTTGGGTCCAACCAAGTCGACTCCCAAGTCGACAGGGCTGTCGACTTGGGTACTCTGGCGGGAATTTTCCCGCCTGGCCCAAACTGGCCCAAATTTCCAAATTCAAACTTGAATTTGAAATCTGTTTTTACTTAGGAATTTTCTGAAAACTTCGTTGGGCCTTAATCGGGTCATACGGACTCCGATTTTCGAAAACTCGGACTCTATTTCGCGTATTTTTCCGAGAAGAATGCAATGGCATAGCCCGTTTCCCTTGATTCAGATTTTTAGAATTTAATTCTGCCTCGATTTACATTATAACTGGTTATTGAAAATACGGGTTGTTACATTCTCCCCTCCTTAAAGGATTTCGTCCCCGAAATCTTCAAGTTAGGAAGAACGTATCCTACCATCCAATCATCCATCTACTCAAAACATCATCCACGAGCAATCATTGTCCTTATAAGATTCTAGATATTATATGAGCATATGCAAAGGTGTGTGTATATGTCCTTATCTAATGCAAATATCATCAATGCAAATTATGTTAGTGAAATTAATCCATATGTATGCAATTCCTAACATAATGTATAACATCTATATGTGTGCACATAACATACATCCATATGCAACATCCATGTGATAACACAAAAATTTTCATCCATGAATAAGCATAAACACTCATGCATATGCAATATGAGGAGTGTGTGAGCCGATCTAGTGCCTAACGTGTATAATGCATCCACGAGTACCCACTTGCAAACACTTGCAACCACTTGCAACCATCAAGCATAACATGTTTCAAACACATGTTTCATCCAAAGGGTTTCTACCTAAGGTTCTCATGACAAGATTAACACGATAAACTAGATAAACATGGATAGCAAAGAGAAAGATATGCTAACAAAGAAAAGAGATTGAGAGTGTACCCTCAAAAAGGAATGGATAAAGCCCACACATCTTCTCCTCGGTTTCCCAAGTTGCGTCTTCTTCGGCTTCACCCCATTGAACCTTCACCAATTTGACCTCTCGATTCCTTAGCTTCTTGGTCTCCGTCCCCAAGATACGAATCGGAGCTCTCCTCAAGGTAGCCTGTTTCTCCACTTCCACATCTTTCAGAACACTTGGCTCAACAACCTCTGCTGATTCATGTAAACACTTCCGGAGATGCGAGACATGAAAAACATCGTGTACTCCGGCAAGCTTCTCGGGCAACTTCACTCTATAAGCCATCTGCCCGATCCTCTCTATAATAGGGAATGGTCCAACAAACCTCGGTGCTAACTTCCCAACGGCTCCAAATCGGACCACATTCCGCAAAGGAGAAACCTTCACGAAAACCATATCCCCAACATCAAACTCCAAATCAGTTCTCCGCTTATCAGCATAGGATTTCTGTCGGTCTTGGGCCGCTTTCATCCGTCTCCGAATCAACTCAACCTTCTCGGATGTATCTCTGATCGTATCAGGCCCAAGTATAAGCTTATCTGTAGTCTCCCACCAACATGTAGGCGACTTGCACGGCCTCCCATATAAACCTTCAAATGGTGCCATCCCTATGCTTGCCTGATAACTGTTATTATATGCAAACTCAACAAGAGGAAGATGGTCTTCCCAAGTACCACCAAAATCCAGAATACAAAGCCTCAACAGATCCTCGAGTACCCTATTCACCCTTTCGGTTTGACCGCCCGTCTGTGGGTGATAAGCAGTACTTAGATTCAATCTCGTGCCCATGGCTTCTTGCAAGCTATTCCAGAATTGACTTGTAAAGATTGGGTCACGGTCACTGACAATACTAGAAGGGACTCCATGAAGTCTCACAATCTCACGAAGATATATAGACGCTAGCCAAGATGCGGTCCTCTTGCTCTTCACCGGAATGAAATGAGCACTCTTCGTGAGTCTATCCACAATAACCCAAATGCTCGTATTCCCTTTCCTTGACCTTGGTAGCCCATCGATAAAATCCATGGAAATACTCTCCCACTTCCATAGTGGAACGTCTAGAGGATGAAATAGCCCACCGGGCTTCTTCGACTCGGCCTTAACTTGCTGGCAAATGATACATCTAGAGACAAACTCTGCCACATCCTTCTTCATCCCAGGCCAAAAGAAAATGCGCTTCATATCTTTATACATCTTATCTCCGCCCGGATGTATAGTCAACTTAGAGCGATGCGCTTCCTCAAGAACTCTTCTTACTAGATCTTCTATCATTGGAACACATAACCTTCCGTCTCTCCTCAGCCAACCCTTGTCATCAATAGAATATCGAGCGAGATGACTAGATGTCTCTCCTCGAATCAGCTTATCCATAATCTCAACTATCTGAGGGTCTTCTCTCTGCGAAGCCCCAACTTGATCAAGAAGGGTAGGTCTGAGTTCCATAGATGCTAAAGAACCGGTCTTCGACTCAACCGCCAAAGAGAAATCAAAGGTTGCCACATACTCTAAATTCTTCATCTCAACGAATAGAGGACTTAGGGTCAACCTTCTTCTACTCAATGCATCAGCTACCACATTCCCCTTACCAGGGGTATAGGCTATCTCAAAATCATAGGATGCCAAGAATTCCATCCATCTTTGTTGCCTCAGATTCAGATCCTTCTGAGAAAAGAAATACTTCAATGACTTGTGATCGGTATAAAGCTCAAATCTTTCTCCCAGAAGATAATGGCGCCAAGCCTTGAGTGCATATACTATTGCTGCCAACTCTAAGTCATGAGTGGGATAATTCTTCTCATGCACTTTGAGTTGTCTACCGCCAAAGCATATCACCCTTCCTTCTTGCATAAGAACAACTCCTAACCCCGTGCCACATGCATCGGTGTATACTGTAAATAACTTCCCTCCATCGGGCAAAGCTAGAACAGGTGTTGATGTGTGGGCTCTCTTGAGTTTCTGAAAAGCAAGCTCGCATTCTATGCTCCAAGCAAAAACTAAATTCTTCTTCGTCAATTTAGTGAGAGGAGCGGATATCTTTGCGAAGTCCTTGATGAACTTCCCGTAAAAACCCGCAAGACCTAGAAAACTTCTCACTTCGGTTGCATTCCTTGGAGTCTTCCAATCCTGAACTGCAACTACCTTAGAAGGATCCACCGCTAAGCCTTGCTTAGATACTATATGCCCAAGGAATCTAACTTCCCTTCTCCAAAAGTGACACTTGGAGAACTTGGCCTTCAACTGATGCACTCTAAGCGTATCCATCACCTCCATGAGATGCCTTGCGTGCTCTTCCTCATCCTTAGAGAAGATCAAAATATCATCTACGAAGACCACGACAAACTTGTTCAAGAACTCCCTGAACACCCTACTCATCAAGTCCACGAAATATGCGGGTGCATTAGTCAAGCCGAATGGCATGACAAGCCATTCGAAGAATCCATCTGGAGTCCTGAACGCAGTCTTGTCTATACTATCTTCAGCTACCCTGAGCTGATGGAATCCCGTAGCAAGATCAAGCTGAGAGAAAACAGAAGCACCGACAAGCTGGTCAAAGAGATCATCAATCCTCGGTAACGGGTGTCTGTTCTTCTTAGTCAGCTTATTCAACTCTCGATAATCAACACAAAGTCGGAGAGAACCATCTGCCTTGGTAGCAAATACCACAGGCGCTCCCCATTCAGATATACTTCGTCTAATGAAGTTCTTTTCAAGCAACTCCTTCACTTGCTTACTTAGCTCCCGCCTTTCACGCGGAGCCATGTGCCGAACGGGCAAAGAAACCGGCTTTGCATTATCCACCAGATAAATGCGGAAATCAATCTCTCGCTTAGGGGGAAACCCCTTAACTTCATCGAAAACATCCGGATACTCTCGAACCACTCTCACAGACTGAAGAGTTTCCATTGACGAGTCGAGTGATTCAAGATAGCACAACATGACGGGACCTCTCGGATTACAAGAAATTTCTAGGGTGTTTCCGAGGCGAGTCACGAGCCTCATAACCCTATGCTCACAATCAAGAATGACTCCATATCTGGATAGCCAATCCATGCCCAATATCAATCCGTATCCCTTAAAACCAGGAACATAAGCACTACACAAGAACTCTACACTCAGTATAGAGATCCTCAAATCCCCACATATCATAGATAAATGGGCGGAACCCCCAATAGGATTTGAGACACAGACGGATCATCTACCAAGCTAGTACTAAGGTTCAAACTATCAACAAGATCAGATGAGATAAAGCTATGCGATGCACCAGAATCAAACAAGGTACGAACTGGAAAATCAGAAATATATACAAGGCTCTAAACAGAAATACTACCTCGATCGGGAACTGGAGCGACATTGAGAGCATGAACTTGCCCTCCTAAAGGTCCAGCACGCTGAGTCTGACCCTGGCCTTGCCCTTGCTTCTTCGGGCAATCCTTACTAAAATGTCCAGTCTTACCGCAAAAAAAGCATTCACCATTCTTCCTTTTCCTCTTCTTACAATCCTTAATAAGATGCCCAACTGAACCGCAATAATGGCACTTTTCCTTGTTGTTCTTGCCCTTGTTGTTGTTCCCCTTGTTGCCTTGACTCTTGTTGTTATTCTGATTGCCTTGACTGCTTTGACCACTTGGATTACCCTGATTTACTTTTCCCTAGGAATCAGTCTTCTTGGCTTGAGTATCATTCACCTTGGTTTCTTTCTTGACATCTCCCTGAAGTAACGCCATATCAACCAAACTTTCAAACGTGGCCCCATAGGGAATATGTGACATAGCCAATCCCTGCAACGGCTCATTCAATCCTCTAGCAAAACGAAGAGCCTTCTTCTGGGGAGTTTTCACCATATCCAAGCCAAAACGAGCTAACTGATTGAACTTGTTCACATATTCTTTGACAGACATATCTCCTTGTTTCAAAGTTATGAACCTCTCCATTTGCAGATTCTCCTCAGCAGAAGATAGAAACTTAAGCATGAACCTTGACCTGAAATCGGCCCAAGTCTCAACAGGCCTAGTACCATTGGTGACTTCCCACCAATAAGCGGCTTCATCCTTCATAAGCCAAACCGCCAACAAGATCTTCCTCTGATCGTCTATCCCAAAGATAGCAAATAAATCCTCGGTCTCCTTCAACCAATTTCTGGCCTCTACAAAAGTCTCAGTGCCTTGAAAGTTCTTGCCACCCATTGCTTTGAAATCTTTGCAAGTCTTTGCGAAGTCAGCTTGAGGATGTTGAGGGGGAGGAGGAAGAGGAACCTCAGCGACAGGAGGAGGAGGAACATTAACTACCGGAGGAGGAGGAGGAACATTAACTACTGGAGGAGGAGGAGGAACATCTGCGGGGCCGGCTTCGGTCGCCCTAGCCTCCAAAAGTCTCCTATACCAAACAGGTACGTGCACTCCCTCCGGAATAGCAAAGTTATCGACCATACTGAAAACGAAGAAAAAGACAGATTCAGAATGGAGAAAAACGAAGGAATTTTGCTAATGGATTTTTGGGGAATAGCCTTTAAAATAAACTAGACTTTTCCTTGGAAAATACTTTATACTTGGTTTTGAAAATAGTTTTTCAAAAAGTTTTAAAAACCTTTTTTTGTTCCTTCTCGTAAACCATATGCTCTGATACCAAATGTAACACCCCACCTCCGCCAGGGTGGCTCTTGCAAGCACTCTGACTTTGGAGGGGCATTTGAATCAGGTAAACATGAATATTGATATATCAAGGCAGAACAAGAACATATGTATATATGTAAACAGAGTAAATAACATAGATAAAACAGCGGAAGATTTCAAACCATTTCAAAACCAGTCTGGTACAACATAATGTCAACTTTCCAAATAAACAAGTCTAGATAAAACAACATCAACTGAAAAACTAAAATACATAAGTACTAATCCCCAAAAGAAGTGATAGCCATAGCTAGCTTCATGTCAAACCGTACATGAGCTAAATCCCATAAGCAAGCGGTCAGAAATCCAGCTAAGCTCCAATATTCCCTCCCTGAGAACCTGGGGGGGGGAACGGAAGAAAAGAGGCGAAAGAAAACAGGTCAGTCAAAAAGACTGAGTAAGCCCTACTACAATCAATGTAAACTGATAAAGTTAACTGGCATGAGCAGCAAGTATGATCATAAGGATACTAGCATGATGATTTACTAACAAGGTAGATAAAGGTGTCATCGCATAATCAGGATTAAGGTTTTGCACCACAGGTGTACTAGCAAACCAACATGACTGGAATAAACAAGTATTGATCCCTTGGCCCAAGCTTTGGCCCAATAACATGAAATGACCCTAATACAAGGTCCAACCAAACGGTCTAGTCGATCGGCTCCCGAAGCCTAACTCGTCACGTGTTGGTGTCAATACGGCCCAAACATAATTGTAGTCGAACTGTGCCGGGTCCACCCTTCGGGTGTATCAAGCCCTAGGGTGCCAACCCCTGGACACCATAAACATGAGTGCACAGTCTCGATCTACTGGTACCCATGGGTGACTTCTCCAAATACGGACTACGTGCACGACCATAGCCCGTCCGGAACTACATCGGCGTACCACCCGGCCGTCGTTTATTTGGTCGCTTACCTCCAGCCCAGTAATCATGCCACCTCCCTAGCCTAGTCCCTAGGGCCTTAATGATACCAATTTTTGGGGATCACTGCGGAGTGGGCCCCCATTGCTAGGTTTTTCTAGTGGGTTAAGTACGGTTTAACCCTCTTGCTAATCATGGATTAACTTGGTTAAGTGTAACGATGAGTTCACGACTTAACCCTGATTAATCTACCAAGCCCAAATTGGTTAAGTATTAAGTGGACCATGACTTAACCCTAATCACGAGGCATTAATTAATTTAATGCGCCTTAACCTCTCACATTAGACCTTGTTGTGGTTACTAGTTAAGCTGGGCGGGTCCGGGTAGCATTACACCACAACTTGGTCTAACCTCGGGTTCAAGGTACAACATGGCCAACTTCTCACATTGGGTCCTATTGTTTGTAGCAACTAGTTAAGCCGGTCGGTTCCGGGTAGGTTTACGCTACAAACTCAACCCAACCTCGAGTTGGTCACACTTATCTTTTCTAAGTGTCATGTCCATCATGTTTCCAAAACATGTTACAAATTTTCAAGCAATTGGGTAGACCTAACTTAATAGGTAAATTCCCAATGGGTAAACCTAACTTAATAGGTAAATTCCCTAGCTTATGTTTTTATGTCTTTTAAGTTTACCCAAACCCAAACGCAATCCAATCGCCTACATATCGCAATAGCGCATAAAGGATAGAAAGAGGGAACTTGGCATAATCGTGACATAAAGGTGTTGAAGCCACAAGTTCAACATGGTGGCATAAGAAATGTACATATGTTCATATACTTGCATATTACATTTTTAGGCCTCAAAAGCATGCATAAAACCAAATTTGGCATATTGGAGATACATGGTGCTAAATGACATGTAGACATGGCCATAAGTTCGCATTTAGCCTCACATGCAAGTTATCATAAGAGATATGATAACTTACATGTTGCCAAAATGCAACCTTTGGCATAATGCTTGAAGCTTTATGTTCATAAACCCAAGATAAGCTTGCATAACATGATAGTATGAACAAAGTGTTCAACCCAAACTTGCATAACATAACTTGGCATACTTGCATATAAACTTGCATAACTTGCATATCACAACATGATAAACTTGCATATAAACTTGCATATCACAACATGATAAACTTGCATATAAACTTGCATATCACAACATGATAAACTTGCATTTCATAGCATAGTAAACTTGCATATAAACTCGCATATCATACATTTAACTTTAGAGTTTAAGTATGAAAGTAGAATAGGGCTTACAATGCTTAATAAGTCACAAAAATATGACAAAGCCCTTATGAAATCAATCAAACCCAAAATGCAAGCTCTAACATAAAAACCCTTGAGCCAAAATGATCAAAACTCTTTCTTTATGATGCTAATATAAAAACTTGACTTGAATGCAAGCTAATGATGCTCATACAAGTTTGAAAACACTTGTATGCATGGAAAATCACTTAGAAATTTATTTAGGAATTGTATGAAGAGAGTGGAGGCCATGAGAGGATTGATTTTGCCATAGTTTAGTTGTAGGATAGATTAATGATGATTTAGGGCTAGGTTAGGGCCTTATTTATAGATTAGGCAAGTGTTTTAGGCCATAGGATTAAACCCTAGTTGCAATCTCAGCCCTTAAAACCGAATCTGGCCCCCAAGCTCAACACAATCTCAAAATGGTGCACCAGGCTAAACAGCCCGGCTGGACCAAGTCGACAGCCAAGTCGACAGGGCTGTCGACTAGGGTCCAACCAAGTCGACTCCCAAGTCGACAGGGCTGTCGACTTGGGTACTCTGGCGGGAATTTTGCCGCCTGGCCCAAACTGGCCCAAATTTCCAAATTCAAACTTGAATTTGAAATCTGTTTTTACTTAGGAATTTTCTGAAAACTTCGTTGGGCCTTAATCGGGTCATACGGACTCCGATTTTCGAAAACTCGGACTCTATTTCGCGTATTTTTCCGAGACGAACGCAATGGCTTAGCCCGTTTCCCTTGATTCAGATTTTAGAATTTAATTCTGCCTCGATTTACATTATAACTGGTTATTGAAAATACGGGTTGTTACATAACAACATAGGGAGAATACTATATATGTACCATACGTGGAAGCCTCCTGCTCGTCTCCGGATCATCTACCCGTGAATCACCAGCTAACCTGTCTCTAGTCTGCTCGTGTGAGCACCCAGAGTAATAAGAGGAGACATAAAACTCTGGGTCAGACATAAAGCCTGGTATGAGCGATAAGCAACAAAACATAACAATAATAGGTATAATCCAATCATACCTGAACCTGGACCTGCAACCAAAGAGTTAGCACTACATATTGTACAACACTCTAAGGTGCAATTTCAAATGGTGTAAAGATAACGGGGGTGGGGTGTGCATGTCATAGTGATGTCAAACAATCAAGCATAGCAATCATCCTCACATCCCTCACTCAGTGCGTAAAGCATACGATATCCACTACTTCGGTCACTTAATACTTTGGGCCATGACGGAATCCAATCCCGTGTAACTATCACTACAAGCCCGCTATCCATCTCTCAGTGGTGAACCAAAGTTATGAATACTGACAACTCCTTTGCACACGTACCGCAGCAAAGTCCAATCACGAAGTGAACTCATTGGTTCCCATCTAGATCCTGAGCTCTAACTTCCATTTGGACTACCTTTACATCTCGGGTTTTTAGTCTTCACCGGATCGGTTCAGTCTTCCTTCTTCACTCCGCTTCGGATCGGTTCGGATCTTGCCTAGCCATCGGTTCGGTTTGGTCTTCAATGTCCTCAACCAATTCATGCCAAGCTTCTTCGGATCGGGTTGGGTCTCAAGCCTCTCCATGGTGCCTCGGTTCGGGTCGGGTTCACAACGTGGCATCGGTTCGGGTCGGGTGTCCCACTTCGGGTCGGGTCGGGTGCCCTTCTTCCATTCAGTTCGTGCTTCTGCTCCGATCAGCTCCCTCATTCTTCACGTGCTCCGATCTGATCCCTCCTCCTTTATCCGATCCAATCCCAGTTCAATTAGCATGGCCTTCCTTTTTGCCAATTCTCTCAAGTGTCAAGTTCCGATCCGATCGAATCTCTTGCCCAGTTCAACTTATCCGATCCGAGCCATCATATCCGATCCTATCCGAAACCTGCACTGTTTCCTTAAGCTTTTCCAGCAAGTGTTTACGCCGTTCGACGACATTTTCGACAATTCTAACTATCTAAATCAATCACAAAGCATATCATAGAGTCATAGCAACATGCATAATCAATCACAAACATCAAAACATCAACATGATAGGTTAAAATGGATCAAACATACCCAAAACCCCATATTTCCCCTTAAGCATGTTTAGGTGTAACTAATGATAGGGTTAGCAAAACTTAACCAAACTAAACCAAATTTCTACCAGAGGCATAAAATATTATTTTCGAATTTATAGACATTTTTCCAGAAATTATTAGTGTGTAAATTCGCTAATCTTCACTAATTACCCTTAATTAACTGTAATTAGTGTCAAAACAATGCTAATCACTCACTTGGCCACAAATAAAATTCTCAGAACTGAAACCTCGCTGATTTGGGTGAATACTGATGTCTAACAGCAGCTCTAACCTTGCTTTCGTGTTTTCTCTTCTTAATTTGATGTAGATTATGCCAAAACTTGATTAGAAAGTGATTAGAAGGTGATTTGGGTGTTGGAGGCCATTGCTGGGGTTCCAAGAATGAAAGTGGCGGCTGAAAGAAATGTTTTCTAACCCTAATCAGCCCCTACACATCTTCAATCCCGAAATCCCCTTTGGACCTAGCTGCTAATTACCCGGTTAAGCCCAACTAAGCTGTTTTTCACTATCTGAAACTTGTTTCAGCCATATCTCCCAAACGATTAGTCCGTTTGGCTAATGTGACCACTCTACGGAATTGTAAACCATCATCCGGAGCCAATGGAAGTGGTTTCAGGTCAAAATTCCTTTCCAGTCAAAAGTTATGGCCAAAACAGTACTAATTAGTGGTAAAATGGTCATTTAAAAATCGACAAAAATCATGAACATGGGAAAAGACCCCAGTAGTCGTTTCCCAAAGTTACATGACCATACGTCTTCATACGAAAAAGAAATAAATATTCTACGATCCTAGATACGTAGAATGCGGGTTGTTACACTCCTCGTACTCATACACCACAGGTAATATATGATTTAATTTCGTAAGATATTTTGATGGTTCTATTCTAATGATGTTTGACTCGGTCATGGGATAGGACCATCAAAACAGCCGTTTAGAGCCTTCAGTCGCGTATTGTATATATTTGAACATGTTTCGAAAGATTAAAACCACCATTATTTCGATCTGTTTAGAACCTTTGATTTTTCTTAATTTTATTTTTTGAGATTTTAGAACCAACCCTTAACATAACCACGTTTCAAGCATGAAAAAAGAAAATAAACAATAACATTTTCAATTTTTCTCATAACGACGATTTATAAGCGATTATATGTGATAAACAGTTTTCAAAAAACTGTCTATAAATTTTAAAAGATTAAAACAAAAGAAACCAATTCCTCCAACTCCAATGTTGGATTGGAAGAAATTAAGAAGCAACCTTCAACTTATATTATAATACCTTGCAGCTAGTTAGAATCCATCATATTTAAGATTCCATTTTCAGTTTATAAGATGCACATGGAGATTATTAAAATGGTCGGTGTTTGCCTGTCGGAAAAGGAATCTAGTACTATAAAAGACAAAATAACATAAGATCAAAGCTTCATTACTGAATACTCCTCCAAATTTTAGAGTTTCAATAAAAAATAAAAATAAAAAAAGCTTAAAAAAAGCACATACAGAACCCTTGTTCTACAATAATACCTCTAACGCATTATACTGAATTATGAGAAGGGATATCGACAGGTTTCCACCATAGTGCAAAAAATATATTTTTGGTAGTCCATTCAATTTTATTTTTTAAACCATACTGCATTATACTGAATAACTAAATCTTGCCATGGTATTATCAAAAAGTTGATGGAAATGAAAATTACAGTAGTCCTTTCAAAATAACTATATCGACATATTTTTTGGTAGTCTTTTAATTTTTTTTACATCTTTAGTTGACACTGAAGCAATTGATGCTGAAGTGTAGTAGCTCTGTAATTGATATAGAAGCATTGTTGATAATTAAAAACCTAACTCAACAAATGGTTAAAGAAAAAGATAATTTAATTAATTAAACTGAAGAATAATAATAATTTATTTTCATGTTGAATGAAATGTACACAGAAGGTTAAACATAAAATAAGAATCAATAATTTTCAACTTTTATACTTTTATTTTGTTGAGTTATATCAAACTGTGACCAATGGCCAAATAAATAATTGAAGGCTTTAAACAGTACTAGATTCTTTACCAAGGTTAGAGCCATCCCAGTATATTATGTTCATATCGTTCAATTTTTTTTTTAAGTTATAACTCCAACGGTTTTAAGGTTTAAATTATAACAAATACAAGTTGTAAATTAATCAATAATCGTAAGCCTGTTTCCCTTGTTTCGCAGTTTTACTTAGCTTCAATGAACTCTAATAAAAGTTGGTTTCATAGCAAAACCTATTTGGTTATGATTACAACCTTGGAACGAACCTGTCAGTCATAAACTTGAAGTTTTGCTATTGATGGATGGCTTCAAGTTCACAATTAATGCCATAAACAAAAATTAACATTGTTGATTTCTTAGTTTCTGACATAACTGTTCATGTCTTGGCCACATGCAGTGCATTACAACATAGTGCAGACACTGTTACATTTCAAAATGATGAAGTCAAAAGTGGGTAGGCAAAACAATAAGGGACCAGATGTTAATTATGACAGTGATCATATTCTTATCATTATTTGCAATATAGATTATTATTAGTTTTCTGAATAATCAAATGCTTATCATTATTCGTGTCTATTATGTGAATTCTATTCTTCCAAAGGCAAGGTAGCAACTAGGATTTGGTTGTAGGAAACACATATTTAGGTATAAATGCTACTTGAATGTTTGTTTTACTATATTATCGATAAAAATGAGCTAACTATGGAGCTCAACCGGTAACTTTATATATGCCAATGGATTTATGCAATCTATACATAAATATCGGAACCAGGAGAAACCAAATTAGTGTACCCACGCATCGAGCCAATTTTTTCAGCTCTGTTTCAACTCTGTTTTTGTTTTAGCCTTTTTTTTGTAGTCGCACCGTTAAATTAATAATGTGCAAATTGAAGAATATCGTCAAAATAGCAAAAGTCCTAAAAGTTTGTTTAAAAGGAAGTGCAAGCTATTGGGTATGAACAAGAACATAGTTGAAGAAGGAACGACTGCAAGCACCGATCTGAATGCTTCGGTACACTTTATGAAACTTGGGCAGGACTTCTGGAAGGTATGGGTTAATAATGTGACATCACCTTCATCTTATTGTTCTGGGTAGTAAGTGGTTTTATAAAGAAAAATCGGAATTTGTACAGTTACTCATGTCGTAAGATATAAACTCGTCAAATAAGTAAGTGTTCCTGTTTTATATGCTTGTGTTAAAAGCTTGTCATGTTAATATAGCTTAGAGTTTGTTTATTATATTATCATTAGTTGACAGAACATAGAATTCAGCACGTCACCTACCTTACAAAAAATTCAACTGCAAGTCGGAAAAAAAAATCTTTACAAACATTTTTCTATTTTATGCGGCACAACACATTCTTGGATCATCTCTTCTTAAAGATTGTTGCATACAATCAAACGTTTTTCAAACCAAAACACGTTCTTTTCCGATAATAAAATCAAATGTTCTAATTGTAACTAATTGGTTGGGAGCGTGGATCCATCGATCGTTACATTTATGCTGTCAATGATTGTTTACCACACGCTTTGCCGTGCAAATAAAAAGTATAATGAGTGTGCTTAGCATTTGTCTTTTTGAAATTAAGAAACACATACATGGGCATTCGGCGATTCTGGCATTGCTATTGCAAGCAGCAGGCATTTCTATTATCAAAACATAGTGACATTTCGGAACATTCTATCATCGTAGCATTCCTGTGTTGGTTTCTGCATTGCGCCGCTAACGTAAGGCAAACAGGAAATGAGGTTCTGTTTTCACCCGTATTTAAAGAGGGGTTTCAAGCGCAAGGAGCTCCTTATTAAGCGCATGGGATAAATCTAATATTAAGTGATTACCAGCTTTGGTTAGAAACAAAGTATAACAACGTTAATTGCCAGAGTGGCTAAAAATCTAAAATCAATGGAAATTAAAAATTGGAATAACATTTTTTAATGTTTCTGCCTTAAATTCTAGTTATATAATGAACCTTATTAATCCTCTTATTTTCAGTATAATTGGATCTCTGTGTACTCAAAATGATACTGGGCAGGCTTCGTCTCCTCCAACACTTTTTTTTAAACAGAAATTATATGATGAGAGTGGCCATTTTTCATGCTTGTTCTACTCGTTTTACATAATTTATTTTGATTATTATACATATATATAAAAAATGAATCACTCATGAACAATGAAACATCAAGTTTCTAGATCTTTGTTCCAGACTAAAGTCCACAGAAAAAAAGGTGACCAACAAAAACTGGGTATAAATTTTTTAACTTGAACAATAGTTTTGTTTCTTTTAATCCGAAGAAAGTTCTAGAAAACATGTTCAATATTCACAACCTTGTAATTTTACTTTTTTGAATCTAACAAGTATTTAAGCATATACCAGGAATAGACAAAGATCTGACTCGTTCCTTTTTTTGTGTTCAATGAAGTATTAGATGGTCTAGATTAAAGTGAATTAACTTATGAATTCATATTTTTTAAGTACTAATGTACGCACAAAGATGTTAATGTTTAAATTATAATTAACTGTATAATGTAACTGCCGAAATTGGAGAGGGAAGTCTCCAATTTCTATTATCAAAACACAGAGACATTTTGGAACATTCTATCATCGTAGCATTCCTGTGTTGGTTTCTGCATTGTGCCGCTAACGTAAGGCAAACAAGCAACGAGGTTCTGCTTGCAATATGATAACATATTCTATTTCATCTACACTTCATAATGACAATTCCTGTTCAAAACGTTTTATTCCGTTCGAAAGGCTATTAGGAAAACAAAAGATGCATTTTTCTATCAATGATTATGCATTTCATTATATAGTCATTTTACCATTGTTGTGTGCAATCAAGCAATTATACAAGATTATGATGTTAATTTTATAAGATTGGTTGTAAAAATGTACTTCGCTTGTTTCTTATTATATTTTGGAATACATAAGAAAGACTAAAAGATCTTTTTAATCACTAGTAGCATTAAGTAGTCTGAGTCAACACAACAACTAAGTTAGACATTAACGATGCTCTTTTTAGCCAATCGCTTTGCATTTCATTATGGGCTGTTTCACACTAGGATGCATATAATTAGATGATTATACAAGAGCGAGATGCCAATTTTATAGGACTAATTACACAAATATATTTTGTTTATTGTAATTATATTTTGGAATACGTGTAAAGGACTAGATGTTCTTGAAACTCAAAGTGGCTTGAATCCATACAATAGTCCGAAGTAACACATATGCAAATAGTATATATGTAATAGTATTATATGTTTATCTTCTACAAATTGTGTGCAAGCTGTATTGTTTTTGCTAGTTAAACTATATATGGTTTTCAGGTTTCTTTTATGATATTTATCTTGTATTGCTCAACTTTCATTATGTTGGTCTTTGCTTTCACTATTTGCGTTAAAATTAGAATTTTAACATGTATTGTATTGCTTTTTGAAGGTATGGGTTAACGTAGCCGTGGATCCTGAAGCTTTTCTACTAAGGCCTAATTAAGAGATGTACACCATTAAGGAGGCCGTTGGAACAACCGTGGCGTGACACAAAGACTTCATATCACTAGAGTAATATGTGCTGCTTAGCTTTTAGATGTTATGTTATGCTATATTTTGGAATTGTTGGTACCGTATGCATTTATATTATGTATGGATCACGTTTGTTACTATGCTAATTTTCGAATGTAACTTCAACTAATCTGTTGGAATGTTAAAGTTAGTGAATCTATTGTTTTGTCAATGTCTTTTCGAATGTATGTGTATTTCTTCATAATATGTCTTATCTTTACTACAGTAAATTATCGAATTTAGATATTGATGAATTGAATGTAGTATCTACAACTGTCAGTTGCAGTTGAGTCATTAGCAACAGGAAATAGCAGTTGTACTTGAACTTATTGCAACTGTCAAAAACAGTTGTGGTATCACTACCTGTTAAAAATTTGCAACAGGCAATTTGTTGTTGCAAAAGTACCTATTGCAACGGTCAGTAAATGTTGTAATTTGACTTACCGCAATGGTCAAAAATAGTTTTGGTACCTTGTTTTCGATGCCTAATATGGGCTTACAACGATCATTTGTTGTTGCAAAAGTAGATGTTGCAACAACAAAAGCCCATTGCAAAAAAGTATACCGCAACATCTTATTGCAAAGGACGAAAACTGTTGCAAACCTTTGGCAACTTGGGCTATGCAAACGGGCGCTGGCCTGTTGCAATAGGCCTACTTCAACAGATTTTGCCTGTTGTGAAAAGTGTTTTTTTGTTGTAGTGGTAACACTTTTCGTGAATCGTTTTTATGAAATATGTGCATGATCTGGATGTGGTAATATCTCCGGAACAATACGAAAACCTAGAAGTAGGGGCCTTAGTTACGAGACCTAGTAAGCCGCTTTGTGATGTGGGAAATGACACAAAACATCTTAGGAGAAAGATGGTTAAGATAGTCAAGACAATGGACCAAAGATGGCGACAATGTTACGTGGGAGACGGAGGAGACTATAAAGACGACTATCCAAAACTCATCGTCTGTATGACCCATTAATATCGCGCCATCATTACATCATTGTTACTAGTTGTTATAGTTACTTGTTGTTATCGTTGTTACTCGCCGTTCTTGTTGTTATCTTTATTGTTGTTGTTAGAATTCTACATGCTAGAATAGGGATATGGATGCATGTCTTGATGGCTGCTAGTTTGGATGATATAATTGGATTCTCATGGATGATAGGCACGTGGAATTGTTTTGGTTACTTGTGTTTGCTTGGAGTTTCGGGCGAAATTCCTGAGGGGGAGGGGGAAGGAGAAAATGTAACAGCCCGAATTTTACGTATCGGAAGATCGTAAAATATTTTTATTTAATTCCCTGAGGGTTGGATCATTCTCATATTTTAATATGTTGTTTATGGGGGATGTACATGTCCGTAAAATTTTTACCGATTCTGTTTGTAACCATTTTTCGCCTGTCAGTCTTGTACATGACATAAGTTTGGACTCAGATCAAATCAGAAGGTGAGACCTGTGCCATCGGAAAGGAAATGATGATTTCCTTTCCGTAGAGTTGTTGCATTAAGGATTTGGCTCAGAGATATGGGAGGAATCACAGTTTTTAGGTTTAACAGTTGGTTGTTCAGGTTTTGGGAACCTTAATGAGCTAATTTGTAGAGGCCCATTAGTGGGCCGGTGGAAACAATAAATAGGGGGTGAGAGATATGGAGAATAGTTTAGTTCCTCCATTCTCTTATTTTGTGGCCTATATTCCTCCTTCCTCTAACACCTTTCCACCATTAAAATTTGAGATCTGCATTAGAGAATCGAAGATCTACACATTTAAGGCTAGATCTATATTGTTTCAAGAGTTAATCAAATGAAGGAGTTTGGATCAAAATCCTTGTTGTCCGGAATATAATTTCACTGTTTTTGCTTTGATTTGGAGAATTGGTGAGTGATATGCATCTCTCACATGGATTCAATCAAGTATATGAATGTTTGATCATGTTTTTCATCAAATTCAAGTGTTTTCTCATAGATCTACACTTTGGTAAGCTTATTTTTATATGATTCACCCGATGATCTAATTTAGCAAGTTTAAACTAGTAATTCTTATGCTATTTCATATTTTTATGCAAGTTCATAATTTATCTCATATATTACTTTATAATTATTTTGATGAAGTTGCATTATTTCGGTGAAAATCATCATAGTCATGTTGTTAGTGATTTCATTACATACTTATGGCTGTATTGGATAAATTGGATGAGTTGGTTTCGTCATTAGAATCAGTTTACGAAGTTTTGGTCAATTTTGGAGAACGTTCGGATCGGGCCTGTCATAATTACGAAAATGCAATTGTGTCCGCTTGACCAGAAATGTGTCCGCTTGAGTAGAAGTGTTTCCGCTTGACCAGAAGTGAGTCTACTCGACCAGAAGTGTGTTTGCTCGACCAAGATTGTGTCCGCTTGACCAAAAGTGACCAGAAGTGTGTCTGCTTGACCAGAAGTGAGTATGCTCGACCAAAATCGTGTCTTCTCACCAGGATTGTGTCCGCTCGACCAGAAGTGTGTCCGCTTGAACATAAGTGTGTCTGCCTGACCAGGATTGTGTCTGCTCGACCAGGATTGGGCCTGCTTGACCAGAAGTGTGTCCGCTTGACCAGACATGTGTCTGCTCGACCAGGATTGTATCTGTTTTAACAGAAGTGTGTCTTCTTGACCAGAAGTGAGTATGCTCGACCAGAAGTGTGTCTGCTCGAATTGGATTGTGTTCGCTTGACCACAAGTGTGTCCGCTCAACCGGAAGTGTGTCTGCTCGACCAGGATTGTGTCCGCTTGTCCAAAATTATGTTTGCTTGACCAGAAGTGTGCCTGGTTGACCATAAGTGACCATAAGTGTGTCTACTTGACTAGAAGTGTATCCGCTTGACCAGAAGTGTGTCTGCTTGACCAAAAGTGTAATGTCTCAGATTTTCGGTCAGTTAAATTTGAATATTTAAATCTGTTTTAAATTTTGATTTGGTAATATAAATGAATTTTATATCGAATTTATTTAATAAAAAGGAGTTTGAATAATTATATTTATAAATTAATCTAAAACGAGCTCCATTTTCTATGAAACGAACTTTACTGGAATACGCATAATTAATTGTTGTTATATTTTCAATTTAGAGCAAAATGAAGTTGTTTTGTCAGAACCGATAAATTAAAATAACGTTATTGTACAAATGTAGTCCGTTTTCAACAAAACAAATTTTGTTGGGATCAGAACATCGAGACGTAGTGGTGTATTTATTCTCGTTGAATCTGAAGTCGGTATTCAACGGTGTATATATTTGACAGTAAGGTAAAACAGCGCTGAGTATCAGTTATATATAAACTTCCCGTATTAAAAATAAAAGAATATATACATATATTCCCACATATCCATATTTCATGCTATCTTCCACCTAATACTGGTGCGAAGTCGAACAGACATAATTGTCAAAGTTGATATCTTTTCTATACATTGATTACTCTGTGTAAATTTAATGAGGCGCACGGTGAAACATGCTACACAGTAACAACCTATCCTTTATATTGTATGTTGTGAAAACGAGGCGATGGTTATCCCTCACCATTTCCTTCTACAAGTAAACGCAAAGCTCCAAAATACATTAATTAGTCCATGATGGTACAGTATCTTTGACAAAACGAATTCAAAATCTAAAGAACATGAATTCCGATGCCTTCGTGCTTCCCTACAATCAAGGTTGGCTATTCTACATGCCTAGCAATACAGTATGCATATTCTCTTCGTTCCTTATTTATGCACACCATGCTGGCATAGTGGCATGTTTTTTTTTCATTCCATCTGGCAAGCTCAAACGAAACTCCCCTGTACTAAGCTTTTATATATATATATATATATATATATATATATATATATATATATATATATATATATACAGGATCAGGGAACCCCTGAATTTCAGTCATTCATTTATATTAAAAAAATTAATGGAAAGTGAGTGGTAGGTGAGAGAATGAATGAAAGGAGAGAAAGAGAATGTATGATGGAGAAGTGGTAGGCTAAATGAGTGCTCACTATTTGGGGTGCCATTGAACCTGTGTGTGTATATATATATATATATATATATATATATATATATACATACATTTTTTATTTTGCACGTGAACTCTCCCTCTAAATCTCCACCATCCATTTCTCCACTCATTCTCTCTCTTTCCACTAAGAAATAATATTCAAATGGGAAAAGAGAATGAGTGGGGAAATGGGTGGTGGAGACTAAAGGGGAGAGTTTACGTGCCAAATAAGAAGTCCAGGGGAATGCTCGTGTGTGTGTGTGTGTGTGTGTGTATATATATATATATGTGTGTGTGTGTGTGTGTGTGTGCATGAATGCTCGTGTGTGTGTATATATATATACATATATATATATATATATGTGTTTGTGTGTGTGTGTGTGTATGACGAGCGTTCAATAACACCTCAAATAGTGCAGCACCCCTAAATGCCCCCTGATTTCCACCACATATCTCGTTTCTCGCTCCCTCCACTCATTCTCTCACCTCCCACTCATTATTCTAATATAAATGATTGGTTTATATAAGAGGACAAAATGGGGTGCTCACTATTTGGGGTGCTATTGAACACTCTTATATATATATATATATATATATATATATATATATATATATATATATATATATATATATATATATATGGCAGATTCGAGAGCACCTCAAACAGTGCAGCACCTCAAAAGCCCCTCAACTACAACCAAGTATTTCACACTCTCTCCTTCCACTCATTCTCTCACTTCCCACTCACATTATTTAATATAGATGAATGGCTGTGGATCGGATGCAAATGGAAGGCTGACATTCAGGGGGCTCCCTGATCCTATATATATATATATATATATATATATATATATACATATATATATATATATATATATATAAACACACACGATTGTGTGTGTTGGAATTCGTAAGTATTGAATGAAATATACTTTTTCCATTAAGCGAACTGGTGCGACTGCTAAGTGAAAGAATGTGACTGTTAGAAGCATGCTTTTCCGCGAAAAGACACTTTGCGAAAAGACACTTCGCAAAAAGACGCTTCGCGAAAAGACACTTCGTGAAAAGACGCTTCGCGAAAAGACACTTCGTGAAAAGACACTTTGCGAAAAGACACTTCCTTTCACCAACGGTCATATTTCCCAACGGTCATATCTCAGCGAAAAGACACTTCGCGAAAAGACACTTCACGAAAAGACACTTCGCGAAAAGGCACTTCATTTCGCCAAACAGTTACATTTCAGCGAAAAGACACTTCGCGAAAAGACACTTCCTTTCATAGAAAGAGATGTGTTTGTACGAAGAGGTACGAGTACGACCGTTCGAAAGAGATGCAATCGTACGAAGAGGTACGGGTGCGACCGTTCAGAAGAGATGCGATCGTACGAAGTGGTATGGGTGCGACCATTTAGAAGGGATGCGGATAAACTATAAATAAGGAGGAAACCTGATCACTTTCCTCACTGAATTTCCAATCCGAACTTCCTTCTCTCTTTTGTAATACTCTTATAAATAATCACAGAGTGACATACTCATTAAAATCTCATGCAGAATACTTCTGTTGTATCTTGGGAGAATTTTGAAATAAAATTCTTAAGGAAATTGTTACGACAAGCCTCAGACATCATCGGGTTAGACTTCTAGTTTATTTGTATATTTATATACATTATTCTATAATCTCTCCTTTCTCTATGTTGTGCTATTTCTTAAATAGTATAACGTTGTTGTTGTAAATTGATTACAACATACTTATTGCGAATATTGAATTCCAGAGTAGTGGAAATTCAACTTATAAACTTGTGCGATGAGTTTAGAATTGATTATTCTCTGTTTTGTTATACTAGACGTATAACATCTTAAGAATTTTATATCTGTTTTCTTACTAAAACAGAGATGGCAACAGTTGAATTGTCAACAAAGGATGAGGTAGAAAATCAGTTAAATAAAAAGATCTAGATATTGAGATCTGATCAAGGTGGAGAATTTGAATCACCATTTGAACAATTCTGTGCAGAAAATGGAATAATTCATCAAACAATAGCCTCATATTCACCACAATAAAATGGTGTTGCCAAGAGAAAGAATATAACATTAAAAGATATGAATAATGTGATGCTATTGACCTCTGGCTTACCGACGTACCTGTGGAGGGAGGCCTTAAATATGTCTAATCATGTTTTAAACAAGGTCCCTCACAATAAAACAGAAACACTTCCATATGAGTTATGGAAAGGGTGTAAACCAAGCTTTAAATACCTCAAAGTGTGGGGGTGCTTGGCAAAGGAAGCAATGCCATCTTCTGAATTTGTATGTTGGAAAGAAGCAATCCAAAGTGAGATTGATTCAATTCTAAGTAATAAAACTTGGGAAATTGTAGATATTCCACCTGGAATAAAACCAATTGGCGGCAAATGGATTTTCAAGAAGAAAATGAAACCCGATGGCTCTATCAATAAATATAAAGCCAGATAAGTAGCCAAAGGATATCGTCAAAAAGAAGGTGTAGACTTCTTTGATACTTATTCACCGGTTACACGAATAACCTCAATAAGAATGCTAATTGCAATTGCATCCATTTATAATCTAGAGATTCATCAAATGGATGTAAAGACAACATTGTCAAATGGCGATCTCGATGAAGAGATCTACATGGAGCAAGAAGAAGGTTCATTTCAAAAGGAAATGAAAACAAAGTCTGTAGATTAGTAAAATCATTATATGGACTAAAACAAGCTCCAAAACAATGGCACGCAAAATTTGACAGTATCATGACGAAAAATGGTTTTCATATAAATTAATGTGATAAGTGTGTTTATTGTAAACAAGTTGGACAATCATATGTAATGATTTTTCTATATGTGGACGATATGTTAATATTTGGTCCGAATACCCAAGTAGTAGAGTCCATAAAGAAAATGTTAATTAACAATTTCGATATGAAAGACTTAGGAGTTGCAGACGTTATTTTGGGAATCAAAATAATGAGAACACCTAATGGAATTGAATTATCTCAGTCACACTATGTAGAAAAAGTGATTGAAAGATTCAAAAACTTTGGGATTAAAGAAGTACAGACACCTTTTAATCCGTCAGAAATACTGCATAAAAACTCTAATGAAAGTGTGATGCAACTTGAATACTCTCGTGTAATAGGATGTCTAATGTATCTTATGAACTGCACGAGACCAGATATAGCTTATGCAGTAAGTCGATTAAGCAGGTATACAAGCACTCCAGCAAAAGAACATTGGAAAGCACTAATGAGAGTGCTATGATATTTGAAAAATACTACAAACTATTCCTTACACTATGGAAAATATCCAGCCGTATTAGAAGGATATAGTGATGCAAACGGGATTGCTGATTCAGAGGAATCAAAATCAACAAGTGGTTATGTATTTACCCTAGTAGGGGCAGCGGTGTCATGGAAATCTTCTAAACAGACATGCATAGCTCGATCCACTATGGAATCAGAGTTCATTGCATTAGATAAAGCAGGTGAAGAAGCAGAATGGCTTCGCCACTTTTTAGAAGATATCCCATTCTGGCCTAAACCTGTACCGGCCATATGCATACATTGCGATAACCAAGCAGCGCTAAGTAGAGCGCATAATTTTGTGTATAATGGAAAGTCACGACATATTCGTAGACGCCATAACACAGTTAGGCAGTTACTCTCAAATGGAACTATTTCCATAGATTATGTGAAAACAAATGATAACCTATCGGATCCGTTTACTAAAGGTTTATCAAGAGAGAAAATTGACTGCGCATCGAGGGGAATGGGTTTAAAAGCCTAAAACAACAAGAGTTATCTTATATGGAAACCTATCCTAGCAGCTGGAGATTCCACGGACTAGGATCAATAGGCAAACCAGTTATGAATAACTCAAGACGTAATGCATTTTTTGGATATAGTCCTACTCCATTCCTATGGTGCACAATATAAATGCATGCCTACAGAAGTATTACAAGGTTAAAACTATGTTTTTTAATGATGACCATATCTTGAAAATAACAAGTGGGGTATATGTAGGATACTCTTAATGGTTGCGATCACCTATGTTAGTGTAAGATGGGTCGGCTCTATGAGAATTTTAAAAGGCTTGAATTCTCTATAACACTCGCAGAACCAAAAAATGTTCAGGACCAAAATGAACACAACCAAGAGATTGGATGAGAAGGGAATCAATGCTTCGTAAGACTTATTGTTTGGATATACAATAAAGGCTGACGGTTCAAGATGAAATAATTCACTGATTAGCCGAGTAGATCCGATAAGTCTTAACTAGGGAAAGTTCAAAGTGAAATATCTACTTATCCACGATAAAGCATTATTCCATATGTACTCTGTGATATTTCGCTTTGTGTGGGGGAAAAGAATATTATCATTCATGTAGGGGATTGTTGGAATTCGTAAGTATTGAATGAAATATACTTTTTCCATTAAGCGAACTGGTGCGACCGTTAAGTGAAAGAATGTGACTATTAGAAGCATGCTTTTCCGCGAAATGACACTTTGTGAAAAGGCACTTCGCGAAAAGACGCTTCGCGAAAAGACACTTCGCGAAAAGACACTTCGTGAAAAGACACTTTGCGAAAAGACACTTCCTTTCACCAACGGTCATATTTCCCAATGATCATATCTCAGCGAAAAGACACTTCGCGAAAAGACACTTCACGAAAAGACACTTCGCGGAAAGGTACTTCATTTCGCCAAATAGTTACATTTCAGCGAAAAGACACTTCGCGAAAAGACACTTCCTTTCATAGAAAGAGATGTGTCTGTACGAAGAGGTACGAGTACGACCGTTCGAAAGAGATGCAATCGTACGAAGAGGTACGGGTGCGACCGTTTAGAAGAGATGCGATCGTACGAAGTGGTACGGGTGCGACCGTTCAGAAGGGATGCGGATAAACTATAAATAAGGAGGAAAGCTGATCACTTTCCTCACTGAATTTCCAATCCGAATTTCCATCTCTCTTCTGTAATACTCTTATAAATAATCACAGAGTGACATACTCATTACAATCTCGTGTAGAATACGTCTGTTGTATCTTGGGAGAATTTTGAAATAAAATTCTTAAGGAAATTGTTACGACAAGCCTCATACTTCATCGGGTTAGACTTCTAGTTTATTTGTATATTTATATACATTATTCTATAATCTCTCCTTTCTCTATGTTGTGCTATTTCTTAAATAGTATAACGTTGTTGTTGTAAATTGATTACAACATACTTATTACGAATATTGAATTCCAGAGTAGTGGAAATTCAACTTATAAACTTGTGCGACGAGTTTAGAATTGATTATTCTCTGTTTTGGAATACTAGACGTATAACAGTGTGGAGGGCTGAGTTCGGTTGTAATGGAGGAGCATCGTTGTTTACGCCAGGAAGATATATCGGGATGCATGGACCGTTGGCGTGAACAGCTCATATTAAAGTGCAAAACCAAAGGAATCCATGTTTCCATCGATGAAGATGTATAGCTCGGGTTTAAGCGAACTAGAATAATAAATGAAGGGAAGTAGTACTGGGAAGAGGAGTAGTCTTGCATGGGAATACACAGGTTGGCATCAGATTTCCGGTTGCAAAAGGTGTCAATGGAATTTGGCAAAGTGTCTTCGAAGTCGGAAGTGTAGGCTTTTGTGGTGTTTGTAGAACTGGGTGGCATGGAGTTTTTCTGCAACAGAAGCATGGTTCAACCTGTAGCCATGCAACGGTTTGAAGGCGAGGAGTAGAAGAGAAGCAGACGGTGAGAACACTGATAACACTGAGGGACTGAGCTTTGGTAACTAAAGCGGATTTGCGTATGGTGTGTAGAAGAAGTGGACAACAGTGGTAAATGGAAAGTGTTGTGAAGCGTGGAGTATGTATGAGGAAGGGATCACAGCAGTTCAACGATGGTTAGTTCTGCGCAGTGACCGGCGATCCGAGAAACCCCATTCTTGAAAGTGACGCTGCGGTTGCAGTAGCATATGTGAGAGGAGGAAGATGGAAAACTTGACGTACTGGGTTCGGTGAATGGCAGGTGGTGGTTGCTTGACTGGTGCAGTGGGGCGCGTGAATTCGTGCTGGCCTAGGTAAAGCATTCTTGTAAGCTACAGGCATTAACACGTATGGGAGAAAAGGAGTTTTCAAGGGGTTATAAGCCACAAGTGAGTTCGGACCGTAGAGGGGATGGACGGAGAAATGGTGGCGGCGGTGAAAGGATTTGAGGGTGGCGACCTCAGTTCAGGTCATGGAAAATGGGGGAGAACGGGTTTCTTTAGATTTTAAGAAGTCAGGAAACTCAGATGGAGGAAGAGAAACGCGTGAAGGTTAATTAGCGTAATGACGTGGATTAACCGCTGATTTGGTCATTAGGCACTTGTAATAATCATATCTCTTACATACGATAACGAAATCTGATAAAATAGGACTTGCTGGGATCGCACAACGAAGCGGAGGCAATCGAGCTGGTTTGGTATCAATCAGAAGCTATTAGAATTTTATGTAATTTCAAACGTATGTTTGAAATTATATATAAAACGACACGGAAATCATTGATCGAATAAAAAGTGAGTTTACATTTTTCTGAAATACTGTGATGTGCTAAATTCATAGAATTATAACTTGTCATTGGATGATTGGTTGCTGTTGGTTGTTATTGTTTGACTGGCTAACATTATTATATTTCATCATTAAGTAGCATATACTATTATCAAATGTCATTGTGATATGTGTGCAGGGAAGAACAGGTTGGAAGAATCCAATCGGATTCCTCAAATAAATTATATATATATATTGTTATTGATCATATTATTCCTATATATGCTTTGTTTACCCCAAATGACATTAAAACCTGTTTTGGATGCTAATGATTGAATGGATTTTAATTATTGTTTGCTTTAATCAATTGACAGTATTGATTAAGTGATTGGCAGTAATGGCCTAAAATCTAGTGATTATGGAGTCGTATTAACACAGTTTAAGTTATAAATATACTTTATAACTGGATTGAAGTTGTCCAGTTAATTTATAAGTTAATTAAATTAGAAGGTTATAAATGTATTTAAATATTTATAGCCGTGTTTTATAAAAGAATTTATTAAACGTTATAGATAACAAGATCTTACGTCGTTATTAAGTTTTAAGAACGGAAAGTTAGAACTAACATATGGGTTAGTGAAATTGAATAATTGTTTTTATAAAACAATTAAATGATTTCTTTAAATTGATTAAGTTATTAATTAAATTAGGGGAAAAGATAAATGAAATCAATTAACAATTTAACTGATATTTGCGGTCGACGAAGTCGACTGTTTTAATTGAGAACAATGATTAGATTAAATTGATTTAAACAAATCAATAATTTCCCAAATATTCGTTAAACTTAAATGAATGTTGTTAACGGTTAATTAATCTTTGATTAACTATAATTTAAGGTAGTTATCGAATTGTCTTAAGTTAATTATTATTTAATAAGTTTTTAAAAGTGATTAATTATTATATATTTAGTTAATAATAAAGTTAACTACTATAATGTAGTTAATGTTGGAGATAAATAATAATTAAAGCGATTTCTGTTTAATTGTGAATTAAATTAAGAAGTGATCAATAGAAATAGGCTATGATTTAAGTCTAATAAGGGTTATAAAAGGATTTATAATCCAAGTTTACAAACAAAGTTTGTAAATGTGACTTGTAAAGCTAATGCAGAAGTTCAATAAGATTTTAATTAAATTGAATGACTATGATTGAAATGAGTTCAAAACGAATGATTAAATGGGTTTGTAAAAAGGTATTTAATAAGTTAGGTAAGGAGGGTATAAGAAGACGTCTAATGTAAGAAGTGGTTTAATAAACCATAATTATAATTAAAGAGTAAATGGGGATTTGAGAGGTTGAAATTAATATTAGTTTTAAGTTACGAACTTGTATATATCTTAAGATAAGAACGTCGTCGATCAAGGTCTGAGATGTCATTAGAATACCCCAACTTGAACAACTACACTATTATCGAGAGATGATATTAGTTCGTAACGGTATAAGAAGTAAAGAGGGATATTTCCAAAGAGAAAAGGAAATAAAAGGAATTATGTTTATAAATATAAATATTTCCAAGTAAAGGAAATATAAAAAAGAATTGAAAATGAACGGGACTAGGAAAGTGTAACGATATATTAGAGGTTAAGAGAATTAAAGGGATGGGTTTGAGGACATGCTTAATTTGAAGGTAACGATAGCAAAAGAGTTTTTTTAGGATCAAATTTATGAAATTAATTATAAGAACCAATGAAATGGTTTGTATGGAATATTTTATTTAAGGACCTAAGCTGCCAATTTACTTAGTTTTTACGTCTAAGATTTGATAGTTAAACAACCGACTATCAAATGAATTATTCTATTGGACATTTGACGTGTTGTTTTGAAGAGACCGGGATGGGGACGACCCAAAACCACTTCAAATCAACTATGCGGACGCGATTATCGTGCAGACTTAAAGTTGGAGCATTGAAGACCGTTGATCTTCATGAGCGGAAGAACTACTTGACAAATTTCTCTAGATTGCAACCATAGTTATTTGGATTATGATTCTGTTGTGATTGGAATCCACGGATTGCAAGGACTTCTCGCTACTGATCCTTAGGGTGATTCCTATATAGGATGCGGTAGGGGAGTGCCTTCGGTTCATCCTATTCCTGGATGACTTGTATGGACATGTGTCTGATAGCGTATTTTCTAAGAACTCACGTACGTTGATTTTTACAAACGTATTTCTGTTAGTGGCAGAGAAAGGCACTTCTCGTAGCTTAACGACCAGAGTACATTTATGAACGTCAATTAGTGATTTGACGGATCTGACGATGTGGCATTCAAAGTAAATGATGACCAGACATTCAAAAAAATAATTGTGACCTCAAGCCTCATTAATCGGGAATTGACATAAATCGGGCAGGCAGCATGGCTAGGTGGGTCATACCCAAGCAGGGTGTCTTGTCACCGATCTATAGAAATTCATATTTTTATTTTTCTTTCGTTTTTGTATCTTCAGATGACAGTTGGACGACCGACAACCGTGGATGACAATATATTCGATACACTCAAGCTAAATGAGTGGTCGGTCATGTGTGGTCGGGTTGCAAGACGTTCTTGTTGAACCCCAGTGTATACCCTATAGAGTACACTGATTGAAAGATGATCCCATACCTTTTTTGTTGGAATCATTCTCCAATAAGAGCTCTACGGTTTTTTTGATTATATAATAAATATGTAGAGCATGAGATGCAAGCATTCTACTACTTGGTTATTTATCTATGATTGATACACACTATTACAATATCACCGGATTTTGATATATCAAAACTGTTTTGGGTTATAGTAAGGTAAAAACCATCTGTGTTATGTGTGGGCTGATCTTACTATTATTCTTTCTTTCAAAAAAGTACTTCTAAAATTAAGCAAGTTGTTTGTTGTGAATTTACCACTGAAAGTATTCCGGACCGATCCGCGTGAATTTTGTTTTAAACCACGGGTCAAACCGATTATATTTACAGGTTCGTTTTCGCTTGGAGTTTAAGAGTTGGAAGCTGGAGGCTTCATTGCTAGTTATCCAGAGTTTATTTCCGTTGTGTCTGATATATGATGTACTCTGATGATTAGTATGTATATATACAGTTATTTTTGTGTAAAGAAATTTGATATCTTACATTTTACTCATTCCACTGTGAGATTCTGATGTTCTTCTTACTCTTCTATTCTATTAGTTCTATCTTTCTACTTCTCATCCTCTAACTTTTTCTCTCTAACATTCTGCTTTTCTGTATAATTTGGGTTGACTGTGGTAGTAAAATGTCAGCTTAAATTGGTATGGAAAAATAGGATGTTACAAGAAGTGTGTCCGTTTGACCAAAAGTGTGTGCGCCTGACCAGAAGCGTGTGCGTTTGACCATGTTAGGTTATTGTAGCGCCTTCAAACGTCGTGATCGATGGTAGAAAGGATGTGGTTTATTTCTTTAGCAAATGTGTGTGTGAATGTTTGAGATTATACTGAACCCTATATTGAGGTTGTTTGGTTCAATGATGATGATGGCTTCGACGAGAGTCCAGATGAGGATGTTCGAAGTGATGTAAATTGGTTCATTGTTCGTCGTATGCAATGAATGTGGAAACGGCTCAAGGATGTACTGAGTTCGGGTGTACTGATTGCTCTAAAGTGTTCTGAGCTTATGAATAGTCGAAATTGATAACGATTAGAGGTGAGAAGGCTAAGGAATTATCATTGTCGTAGGTTCTAGCGGGCTCAAAGCTGGGGTACAATTGAAGACTGATTGTACGTTAAGTGCCTTGGGCGTCGTGTATGGCCTAGGCACGTGTTTTGTATGGCATGTGGGGGTGTTTTGCTAAAACCGGGGCGTCATGTATGGTCCTTGACAGTTGATGGAAAATTGTTTAGCCAGTCATACGATTAACGATTGTTTCAAAGCAAGGTTGGCGGTGATAACTAGAGTCAGTCATGGATGTTTGAATGCTTTGTTGTATTAGATGTTATATGAGTTGCTTTTGCCATGTGTGAATGGTTGTTCTGATTGTCGTGACTGAATTGTTTTTTCTTTTGGATGTATGGATCGTAAAGGCTATCACTGACAGGTGTGGGGAAGGCAGGAGTGAGTTCTTCTCTAGAGCTAGGTGGATTATTTCATTTATTTACCCATTCTCATATACTTTGTTAATGAAGTTTGTTAGCTATTTTATCGCCCATTTAAACTGTTGTCGAACTCAAGGTTTTATGTTTCCCTCTTATTACCTCGGTCTGTTCATCTGATTGTTTGGATGGGCAGACTAGGTGGAAGGTGACAAGTGATTGATTAGTGAGGGCGATGTTATTGTTTGGAGGCAAGTAGGAGGCTGGCGTACTATTTTTACTACTACCTACTACCTTTGTTTTCCGCTATTTGTTATTATGCTCTGAGTGCTGTAGTGAGGCAAAGTTGTATAAATACCATTGTTGAATCCAAGTGTATGGATACCACTTTCTAGTTGTTATGAAAGTCTAGTGTTTTTCTGCTTCACTAATAATGTATGTTGTATATGTTCTATTATATTTTATCCTTGTGCTGTGAGTTTACGACTGGTTCCGATGAAATTTAACTACCTTGATGATCGTCCATAGCTGTCGTGCAAATCATTCAGCGAATTATTCCTCTTGTATAATGCAGGGGTTGTGGGCGGTCATCACAATTCAGTTTCTTCGAATGGTTGGTGATGCCATCTGGGTTGACTAATACGCCAATGTATTTTGTGGATCTTATGAATCGAGTTTTCGGAGGTCAGTTGAACTAGTTCATGCTTGTGTTCGTGGATGATATTCTGGTTTACTCTAGGAATGAGTAAGAGCACAAGACACACTTGCGAGTTGCTTTGGAAATCTTATGAAAACATCAGCTTAGAGCTAAGTTTTCAAAGTGTCAATTCTTGAAGAGCGAAGTAAGATTCTTAGGCCATGTTGTTTCTGGTAATGGGATGGCGGTTGACCCCGCTAAGGTTGCAGCAATCCAGGACTGGGATTGACCTAAGAATGCGACGAATATTCGGATTTTCCTTGAGTTGGCAGGTTATCACCAACGGTTTATCAAGGATTTGAATCTTCAGTAGAAACGGTGGTCGTAGTTTCTGGCATCGTATGATTTTGGTATAGCCTATACTCTTGGTAAAGGCAATGCAGTTGCAGATGCGTTGAGTAGAAGACACACAAACTTGGGAGTGATGTTTCAGAATGGAAGAGCCTCGAGTATTTGGCAAGATTCGATTTCAGGCCATCGTGTGAGTTGGAACCTGTGTGAGTTTGAACCTGAAATGTTGGAAAGCTTATCGATAAGACCTACTCTCATTGAAAGGATTGGGAAGGGCCAAAAGCTTTATGCAAAGATTGTCAGTTTATCCAGAAATTGGACCCAGAGAATTAGGAGTTCGAGATCAATCGAAAAGGTTGACTTCGAAAGAAAGTAGGAATTGTTGTTCCTGATATCGATAGATTGAGAGATGAGGCTCTAAGAGAATACCATCACTCAAAGTTGACGATTTATCCCGACGGCAATAAGATGTATCAGGACATAAAGTGAATCTACTACTGGGAGGGGATGAAGCGGGATATGGACGGTTCGTTTCCATGTGCATGAACTATCAGTTAGTAAAAGCTAAACAGAAGAAGCTGAGTGATTTGCTTCAGCCATTAGAAGTTCCTACATGGAAATGGGAACAGGTGTCGATGAATTTTATCGATGGACTACCTAGAACTAGGGAAGGAAACGAAGGGATTTGGATCATCATGGATCGCTTGACCAAAAGTGCAAGGTTCGTTCCTGTCAAATCGACAAGGACAACATCGAAGTTGGCTGAACTTTATGTTAAATGGATATTTCGATTCCACGGTATCCCAAAGACCATAGTGAATGACCAAGATCCATTGTTCACGAGTGGATTTTGAAAGACTTTGCAGGAAGCTTTGGGAACTGAGTTGGCTTGAGTGTGGCATATCACCCCTAAACCGATGGCCAAACCGAAAGAGTCAACCGAGTTTTGGAAGATCTCCTGAGGGCTTGTGTATTAGACTTCAGAGGATCATGGGAAGACCACCTACATCTAGTTGAGTTTGCATATAACAACTACCAGTTGAGCATTGGGATGGCACCATACGAGGCATTGTATGGAAGACTATGTAATTCTCCAGCCAGTTTGTTAGAAACTGGAGATAAGTTAATACTTGGGCCAGAAATGATTAGAAAGACTTCGGATTGTATCAAGATTGTTCGACAACGAATGAAGGCAGCCCAAGATCATTAGAAGGGTTATGCCGATAATCGTCGAAAAGATTTGGAATTCGATGTAGGCAACATGGTTTTTGTAAAGATCTCACCATTGAAGCGTATGGTTAGATTCAAAAGTAAAGAGAAATTGACTCCTAGATTTGTTGGACCATTTGCGATTATCGAGTGAATTGGAAAGCTTGCATATGATCAGAGTTACTTGAGAAGATGTCGAGTGTGTGTAATGTGTTCGAAGTGTTGTTTCTACGGAAGTGCGTGCATAAGTCGGATGTGGTGGTATCTCTGGAGAAGTACGAAAACCTAGAAGTTGAGACCGTAGCTACGAGACCTCGTAAGCCGCTTAGTGTTGTGTCGAATGACACGAAACAACTTAGGAGGAAGACGGTTAAGTTGGTCAAGGTACAGTGGAGTAAGGATGACGACGATTGTACATGGGAGACGGAAGAGAATATGAAGATGAGACATCCAGAACTCTTCGTTGGCATGACCCGTTAGTATCGTATCACCTTACATCATTGTAACTTGTTCTATTATGGTTGTGGTTGTTTTTAGAGTCCGCATGCTAGGATAGGGCTATGGATGCATGGTCTGACGGCTGCTAGTTTTGATGATAGAATTGGCTGCTCATGAGTGATAAGCATGCAGAATTGTTGTGGTTGCTTGTGTTTATTGGAATTCCAGGGACGGAATTCCTAAAGGTGGGAAGAATGTAATAGCCCGTATTTTACCTATTGGTGGATCGTAAAATATTTTTATTTTATTCCCTGAGGGTTGGATCATTCTCATATTTTAATATGTTGTTTATAGGCTTATGAGACATGTTCATAATTTTTATTAATTTTGTTTGTGGTCATTTTTCCCCTATCAGTCTTGCACATGGCATAACTTTTGACTGGGTTCGGATCAGGTGCTGAGATCATCTCATTGGAAAGGAAATGGTGATGCCAATTTCGTAAAGTGGTTACTTAAAGATTTGGCTCAGCGGTTTGGGAGGAATCGATGTTTTAAGGTTTTACATTTGGATGTTTAGGTTTATAAGCCATAATGGGCTGATTTGGGGCGGCCCATTAGTGGGCTGGTGGTGGGCTATAGATAGGAGGTAAGAGGCATGGAGAATAGTTTACTTCCTCCATTCTCTCATTTTAAAAGAGCTTGTGATCCTCTATTTCTCTATATTCATCATCTTTCCACTATTAAAGCTTAGAGAGTTGAAGATCTACATCTTTTGGTGCTAGATCTACTCAAATCGAAGAGAGAGTTCATCAAATCGAAGAGTTTAGAGAAAATTTTTCGCTGTCCCCATCTGGATCTAAGTGTTTTTGAGTTGTTTTGGAGAATTGCTGAGTGATATGCATCTCTCACGCGGATTCAATCAAGTATATGAGTTTTATGTACATATTTTCATCGTTTTAAATCAATTTCTCCTCTATCTACATCACGGTAAGTCCATTTTTATATGAATCGCCATAGGATCTAATTTAGCAACTTAAAACCGGAAATTTTTTAATATTTTCATATGTGCATGCAGTTAGATCGATAATTTAGTTCATATGTTCATTTATCATGATTTTGGTAAATTTTGTATAATTTTGATGAGAATCATCATATTCACGTTGTTAATGATTTCACAACATGTTTGTGGTTGAATTGGATGGATTGGTTGAGTAGATTTCATCGTCCTTGTCGTTTGACGAAGTTTGGTTGAACTTGGTGATGGATTGGACCAGTACAGACCATGTGTCGGTCGTATAGTACAAGGTTTAGTACAAAGTGTTGTATAAGGGGTAATACAGAAGGTCGGTCGGTCGAAGTAGCAATACAGGTCGGTCATGCTGAAGAAGGTGGTCGGCCGGTCATATCCCAGAAGAAGGCGGTCGGTCGGTAAACACAAAGTGATGTGTCGAGCTCAAGGCGGTGGGGTCGTTGTGCATTGGGTCGGTCCTGCATGGGGTCGGTCGTGCAATAGGATCGATCGTGGTTTTGATGCATGGATCGGGTCGGTCAGGGTGGTTCGGGTCGAGCATGGTCGGTCGGTTAGGGTAAGAAGGGTTTTGGTATGTCGGTCATGATATGGGTTGGTCGGTCGGCATCTCCAGAAGCACGGGTCAGTTACAGGTTGGTCGGTCGGTCTGGGAGGAGAAGTTCTGAGTCGGTCATGACGAAGTGGCAAGGGTCAGCCGGTTTCATTCTTGATTTGGTTTGGTCCATAGTGGATAGGTGTGTGTTTAAGGTTATGGCTCCGCTTTCAAACGCCATGGCTTATGGAAGAAATGTTATGGTCTGTTTTCATAGCAATTTGTTTAATGCTATGAATGGATTGATATTGAACCTTATGTTGATTATTCTCTTTGGTTAAGAGTGGTGATAACTTCGAAGTGAATTCAATAGGGAATGTCAAATTGATGTGATGTGTTCATTGGTAGTTGTAATATAACGAGTGTGGTGACAACTTAAAGGTGTTCTGAGCTGGTTGATAATGGTGGGATGGTCGTCGTCGATGACGACAAGAGGTACCGAATGCCGAGGAATTATCGCTGTTGTAGGTTCTAGCGGGCTCAAGCAGGGGTTACACGATTCCATTGAATGGTCGAGTACCCTGGGCATCGTGTATGGCCTAGACACGTTTCGTTGTATGGCATGTAGGAACCTGGCTAGAACCAGGGTTTACCAATGGTCCTGGACAATTGATGACAAGTTGTTCAGCCAGTCATATGATCAACGATGGTTTCTAAGCAGGATTGGCGATGGTAGCCAAAGTCTGTCATTTATGCTAGATGTTCTGTTTGTACCATCTAACGTAGTTTATCCAACATCGAAGGAGGTGTTTCTTGGGCGCTTGTCTGATATTGGTTTAGGGCTCTAGGGCTTGTGCTTGAGGGTTGTTAAATTCGACAAGGATGGATTACGTGAGATATATGATCTGGATGCTAAGAGTGATATTGTTGGTTGCTTCTGATTGCCATGAATATATGGTTGTTCTGGTTTCCATGGATGAATGGTTGAAAGGATTGATGTAAGTCCTATCACTGTCCAATATGGGGAAGACTGGAGTTGAGTTCTTCTCTGGTGTTGTAGGTAGATTAGTTCATTTATTTACCCTTCTCATATACTTTATTGATGATGTTAGATAACTGTTTTGTTGCTCACTAAGACTTTTGTTTGACTCAAGGTTTTATGTTTCCCTCTTTCATCTGGTTTTTGGATGGGAAGACTAGGTGGCAAGTGATAGTTGGTAGCTTAGTGAGGACGAAGTTGCAGTTCGGAGGCAAGCAGGAGGCTGGCATACTATCTTTTCTACTATATAGTATTTGGATTTCCGTTGTTTGTTATTCTTCTCTAAGTGTTGTAGAGAGGAAAATTTGTATAAACACTATTTTATAATTCAAGTGTATGGATATTACTTCCTAGTTGTTATGAAAGTTTGGTGTTTTTCTGCTTCACTAGTATTACATGTTGTATATGTTCTATTATATTTTATCCTTGCTTTGTGAGTCGTACGACAAGTTCCGATTGTGTTTACCTCCGATGATCGTCCATAGCTACCTGACACATCTTTCAGTGCATCATTCCTCTTGTTTAGTGCATGAGTTGTGGACAGTCGTCATAGTAGTAGATATTGGTTTTTATACAATAACAAGGTGCTGGGGTACGACCCAACATGGTACGCTTTTAGAAAGAAATACCAAGGTCCTTGCCTAGATCCCCTGCTAACCTATGACCGACTCAACTAGATGATGTTTAATATGTCATCACCCCAGTTGCTTTGTGACCCTTTCCCTATGGGCCCGCACACTACGAAAAGATAAATGTTTGTATCTAGAAGGCTGACAATCTTATCCCACTTAGTTGTGACCTATATAACTATGCTATATCTACATTGATTTAAATGATTCCCTACTGATGACGCTTGAGGCTACATTACAGCTTGCTTAGGCATTTTACACTTAAAATGTTTATTATTTTCAACATATTTCGATTTCATCGCCTAATCGGATTGAAGTAGTTTTTAGACAACTAGGAATGATTTTGGTAGCTATGAAACGACAATTGGTAGATTAAAACTGACCAACATTTGATAGTCTGCTATTTAACTATCAAACACACAATCTCTTTATAACTTGGAAACCATTTCCATATACTTATCTCAAATGTATAAGTATATCCATAAATTATTATTTTAGTACATAGAAATAAATACATACATATCTCATTGACCTAAGTATATGCACAAGCACCGTATTTTGAATTCATAGAAAATACATTTACATATCTATCTCATCGGTTAGGTTTATTATTAGAGCATGATTTTAAAAAACCTTTATGTGTGTGTATATATATATACACACACACACTTCTCTCACTAACCTAAGTATACACACAAACATTATATACTTAATATTTATAAAATAAATTAATATAACCATCTCATTGACCTAAGTATACTCGCAAAACATGATATTTTTTTATATTTGGAAATCTTCATCCACCTATCATAATGGTATAAGCATATTCACAAATCAATTTAGAATGTTTTTTTTACTTCTAGTCTTATTAAACGGGTTAACCCGTTTATATTCAAAATATGCTTTGCGAAACTTTTAAATGAAATATTTAGGTAATACAATCTATAAGTTTCCTTTATAAATTTCTTTACAAAATTTTACTTAAATAACTTAGTTACGAAATATTAGTAATGTAGTTACATTTTAAAACATTAATAAAATGAGATATTTAACGCTGTTGATAGGAAAAATAATAAAAATTCAACAATTCGAAAACAATATAATTTTAAAGTATACAACAACTTAAAAATAACCAGCAAAACAATTTAAAAATATAAAAACAGTTTAACAAATAAACAATTTAATAATAGAAAACAATTTAATATTATAAAAATAATTTGATAAACAATGAAATTTAATAATAATTTTTTTTGATAAATAAACAATTTAACAATATAAAACAATTTAATAAATACACAATTTAATAATATAAAATTATTTTAAAATATAAAACAATTAGAAAGTAATCAAATTAATAATCTAATAAATATAACCCATTTTAAATATAATAAATCCTATATATAATGCAAATGCTTCAATTAGACGGTCAAAGCAAAGCCTTTTTAAAAGATTTAAAATGCCCATAGTAATACAATATGGCATTAATTTCTTGTAAGATTATTTGTGTCACTCTTGTTAACTCATTTGCAAAGGCTGGATACTTTTGATCAAAATTCAATCGCGGCAACCACTATATCGACATTTGACTTGTGCAACTATGGTTGGTTTCTTTTTACTTTTATTTTTCACCCTTTAAACCCTCAGTTCCATGGTTTTCATCAGTTCTTGATGGTTTGTTTGGCTCTGCCACTTCCAGTTTTAGTTGGATTCAATTTGAAAAGTGAAAGTCCATTAACCCTTCACTTCAACGATGGTTACGAGGACTATTTTTTGGATCTTTGAATCAAAAACATTGTTGCATGGAGTAAGAAAGTGCTAGAAGTACTGTATATTGTTACTGATTTTCTCCAATTTTCATTGTATAAAGTATTGGTTGTAACTAAAAGGCTGTATTCTTTCGTTTAGAATATTATGATCAAGTGCATCCGTGTATCTGGAATTCGACATAGATTTAACAACACGGATGAAAGAGACAATAGTGTGTGCACATGAATTTTTCTTCTATAAAATACGTGGAGTATGCAATTCTAGTGGCAACATACACGCTTTCTAAAGTGAATAATTTGCTTCTTAATGTAGATGGGGCAGTTGACTCGCTGTTCTTCTATCTCAATTCTAGAAGTGGAACACTATGTTCATCATGCAAGAGATTGATGGCACTACTAGATTCACGTCACACTAACAATAGCTTACAACACAGTGTAACTTATTCTTAAATATATAAACAACTGAATATGTATACAACCACCTGAATTTTAGAGGAACATGTTTTGTTATAATTGTCCTATGGACTCGGTTCAACTATACATTTGATGTTAAAATACATATTTCTTTTAATTTGACTCCTCGAAGATGAAATGTTTTAAATTTAATCTAATTGTGTACTTTGTAGATGCTAATTCAGAAAGTTTAAGTATTGCATATTCTTGACAAAATTACAGCCTCGAGAGTTAGAGATTGAGTTTCCTATTCAAGATAGTAAGTTTCCACTATGCTCACATCTAATCTAATTTGTATAATAGCCACTCAACTTTAATAGTAGGTAAAATTTATACAAAGATAGCTCATTAGCTTATCTTCTTTGAATGAACCATGTTCCTCATGTAGTTCATTAACTTAAAGGATATCACAAAATCTAAAATATCTTATTGGTTATGGGTAGTTGAGAAAGAAAATGGGAAAATATGGAAAATTGTAGCTATCCATTGAAGAGTGACATGGATATTTGTTCAAGTCATAATGTGAGTTATTTTTATATTCATTTATCCATAAGCAACTAGCACGCCTGATTTTAATCAACTAAAATATATGCATGCACTATACATGGAATAGTGGATCTATACAAAGTACTACTCTATGTTATTGAGAAAAAAAATAGTGAGTGCTACATCCATAACTAAAATACTTCAGGATTTAGTTAAAAAATTATTCTTGACAATCTGCAACAAACACGGTGGATCAAAGATTTGCCAATTATTTCTTTTATGTTTTAAACAAAGTAAGAAAAATTTATTACATGATTTAGTTTACCACTAAAACTATGAGTGTTATGCTATAAAAGGAAGAAAAGAATATTGAATGTTTTGTTTTACCACAAGAATTGTGAATGCTACGCTTTAATTTTTATATGACTTTCTCATTGAGCATATTTGTGATCGTGTTATGACATGCCATGAGTTACAACTACATATTATGCCATTTTTTAAGGCTAGCCACAACCGTCATAGCCCCCTAAAACAAATGTTACTATTAAGCTGCATTACTTGTGTTTCCAACCTAACACAGAAAATTACCCTATTCTTTTGTTGTCGATTAATTATAAAAAGTAAAATTTTGGTATCCTCTAAATATAATCGACTATAATTGTTGGAAATTAGACCCACCTTTATTGTTTTTAAAAAAGTTTTTAGAATTTGTGCTCATGATATATAGAATTATTAGGGCTAATACATAGTTTACCTCGCATCTTTTATCTGTTGAAATCGATAAAAGGATTAAATTATTTTGCTTTCGTATTATTCAATCAAAGATCCATCTACATAGTTTAAAATTTATATGAGGCATATAGTTAGGTAAATTTCTTATGTTTTTGTGTATTTTAAGAGATTATGTCACGATATTCATATGAAATTTTAGATTATGTCATTATCATCGTACGTTTAACATTTGGTTACTAGCAAGTATAATTGTCGACGATAGCAATTGATTACCTTTGAAACCAACTTTTTGATTTCACATGGAAAGCTTGGATTTTAGAAGAGATGATGTACATTGATTTGTTACTCTCCTTTTAAGATTCACGAATTATTATAGTACAGTTTCCCTAAAACTGATGTTTAATGTCTTTTCATATGTTTTGTTAACACAAACATTCAAAATTCCCCTTTCATATTTTTTCCAGTCAAACGTATTGATGATATAGGTTTTTAATAAGAGTATAATTACATTAGGAACTTTTACTATTTTCTTTCCCTTTTATGTTACTATACAAGCTCGAATTGACTTGTTATACTATCGAAACAACTAATATGATCAATGATGCTACTCTCTTTTATCAAAATGAATGATTATCACATGTGCCTTATAATTTTGGCAAAATTCTTATGTGTTAAAGTATTTTAAGGCATTGACTTTTTCATATTTCATTTGATGTATATGGACTAATGATAATATGGTGATAAAATAATAAGAAATATAGTACTGTATCCATGATTTAGTTTATATGATGGTAAATTTTAGCAACGCTAATCTAGTTATAATAGTGGCCGCAACCACTTTCATTATAACAAATAATGAATACATGCAAAATAAAAGCTAGAAAAATTGTATAACTGCTACAAAGCAGGTTGATATGTCAGGACATAGAAAAGTAAAAACAGGAGTGAAGCAGAGTGGTTTAGCTACTAACAATGACCAACACAACTAATCTACAACAAAGGAGGAACTATTGGAGTCATCTGTGACACACCACATTTGTTAATGTCAGTAATAAGAGAATGCATTAAGTTTCATGAATTGCAATAGGTAAACAATAACTAAAATTCACAACATAGATATAAATAGACAGAAAAAAAATTAACTTTTTTTAATAAAAGAAAAATATTATTCCAAACCAGTTACATTCTCAAATACCAAATACTTCAAATAAAACCATTTGTCATATAATGCCAAACGTCAGAGTACAGTAATGCAAAACCATATCCCTTTTTACAAGGCATAGCAAAGTAAAAAGATAATCAAAGCGGTACATCATTTCAGAAGAAGTCCTGATCCAAGTTGAAAGAAAATTCTAGTCACTGTGTAGTACTACCACTTTAAGGACCTGAAAGGAGGGGGGGATAGAAAGAAGCGAAAACAAACATAAAGCCTAGTGAGTTCTAGTGAATTTTAGTATACGCATAAAATAAAGGTATCAAGACAGATAAATAAGACCGGAGGAAGAAGTACACTAGCATACATGTACAAGACAACAAGATTAAACAATGATCGATTAAAGTTTCTCATTTATATCCCAAGAACAAGTTTTTCTTTGCACCAATACTTGTATGTCCTGAATAGGTGTTACCTTAAATACATAACAGGATTAGGTGTTACCCTAATTACATAACAGGATTAGGTGTTACCTTGATTACTACCCATGCGATCAGCTCTTTACTACGTAAATATCCTATGTCCTCCCCGACAGTAGGGTGTATCACTACCTAACCTAGTAACTTATAGAACACAAAACTAATTACTGGTGTTACAACGGCTTAGTGTCCCTAAGTGTACCCATGCACGCTCATGACTCTGCTGGAATGTGTTCGTACCCACCTTCCTCTTTTTGAATCTCTTGCTATCTAGTTCAGTTTAGCATGCCCTGCCCCCTACCTATTGCGATACCCCGTAACAAGATACCCACAGGGATACCGACTGATATGGGTTCCACACTGCAAGATTGACACGAGCCAAACCCCCTAAGCTTCTTCCCCCATGTAACTAGGATTAAAGAGTCCACAAAATCTGATACAACGACAGAACAAGGTACCTCTTATCTTATTAATAATCAGGTTTAAGTTCATTAAAAAGCATGGTTGTATTATGATATTTTTCTGTAAATGCTTTTATGTGTACAACCCTTTCCCCAAAACAAGCACCTCCCCAAATGTAAATATACATTAAAGTAATTCAGTTTACTTAACCTACATCTGGTAGACTGGTACTTACATTTTCTTAACATGTTCTTTACCTAATCTCTGTATTAAGACTAATCTAACATGTATACATATATGCATATTCTTCTTTTGATCATATTCCCAATTTAAAGTCAAAAGCCCTCAATTTATAATATGCCCAGATTATCCTTTTTCATTGTGATTTCATAATATCCTAATTCAATAATGTGCAATCTTAAATCGAAAATGACCAAGGCTCTCGATGGCCTGGGGTCAGGTTAAATAAAAAGGAAAAAGTAGAAGGATAAGAACAAAATCAAATCAAACTGTATAAAACAGATATATAAATAAGACTGGATATAAATTAAACAACGGAATAGGGATAAGGAAGTTAGATGTAACGCCCCTCGTCCGTTAATGTCACTCACTAAAGGAATGCATTAAGTTTCGTGAAGTGCCATAGGTAAACAGACATAGAATAATTACAAGACATATATAAATAAGACAACAGTAGACATTTTTATTTTTATTTCAAACATAAAACATAATACCGTGGTCCATAATTTCATAAGTCACAAAAACCATTAAAATAAAATAACTTCTGTCTTGCACCATCAGTGTACATAAGTAAATAAAATGCATAATTCCCAAATTAAAAGAGTTAAGCCATAGTAGAGACAAGAACTTGAGCCATACTCCAGAAGTAGCTCCTAGCAAGATGATATCTGAGTCCTGATTAAGTCTGAGTGATTCCTCCCTCAGAACAGGGGGGAATGGAAGAAAGAAGGAGAAACAAAAGGGTTAGACATAAAGTCTGGCGAGTCTAGTTACTTTTAGCCAGTAAATAAAAAAAAGTAACATGATAGGCATATAAAGTGGATAAGAGAGAGATCACTACATAAATGGCAGGTGTGACAAGGTAATCAAGATAAGGTGTATGTGCCTCACTAATGATTAATCTGCGTTATTACTAGTATAACTAAAATGAGATGATCCCTTCCATCCTAAGTTGGTAGACTTAGGGAATATGTCTGAGTGTACCCTAACCACTACCCTAATCAATCGGTTCCCTACCCCGTAGATATCCTGTGCTAGCCCCACAGTAGGAGGTATCACTCCCTAAAGTGGAAACCCTTATTTTCCAAGATGTGCACAACCATATCTACTGGTGTCACGGTCGTCTTATCAACTTCTGCTTGGCTCATGCACGCACATGGCCCGGTCGGTTTGCACTGCCCAAACTATCTGTTTCGTTTGGATCTCTTATAATCAATCAGTAAGCGTGCCCCTTCTCCACCTAGTATGGAGTTCTTTATTTGATACCTACTCCGAGTTACTGACTAAAATGGGTCCCACACAATATGATACAAGCTCCTCCTTTGTCTTGTATTCCCACTAGGTTTTTCACTGACTATGCATACCCTTAGGTGTCTCTAATTACATAGCACTAGGTCAGTTATGCTTACCCTAAAGGGTGTCTTTAATTACATAACTTTATTATATTTTCCATCGGTTATGTATACCACTAGGTGGCTTTAATTACATAACCTTATTGGGTTAAGTTCGTGGGCCAGTATGTAAATATTACCCACCCCCTCTAATTTACTTAACCTACCCACTATCCATCCAATTTTACTTAACCCTGACTTAAGATCATAATCATACAATCCTTATGGATAAAATTAGGTTAAGTAGTCCAATTAAATACCATGTCTAATTATGGTTATAATGGGCTAGACCTCCCACATTAGGTCAACAACGTGTGGATGCTGGATGTGCCGGTCGGGTCCGGGCAGTCTTATTCCATAGTTGGACCAAGCCTCGTGTCTTTGCCCAATTCGTATTCGCGCACTTTGACCTCTCACATTAGGTTCAGCATTAGTGGATGCTGGATATGCCGGTCGGGTCCGGGAAGACTTCCACCACTAATGCAACCTAACCTCGTGTCATAAGTGCAATTACAATTCCTAACTGTAATTACTAAATATTCAATTATTATCCAAATCTACCTATGTCATTATAGGTAATTATTTCTATGTTTCCCCATTTGAATTAAATGTCCAATTTAAATAAATATTACATAAATTATGCCAATTATAAATCCCTTTTCCCCGTTTCCTAACTAACGTATTCACATGTATTTTGGCGGCATCTAAGCTATAAAGCAGCCTCGCCATAACAATGAAAAGGGAATATGACAAAGGTTATAGTTTCAACATATCTTCGCATAAATTAGCATGATAACAAGGTGAATAGATATGTAATTAACATCATCACAATGTGGACATAAAGTTGATAATTTGTGGCAATTACTATGATGTCAAAGCTAGCATGATGAGATCTAAATTAACCCTTTAAGTGTCCAACTATTTAGATCTAGCATAATTAGGGTGATATAGTAACATGTTTAGATCTAAAAATGGCTTCACATGTCAAGTTTACTACATATTTAAATTGATCACAATATGACAGGTGAAAGGTGATTTAATAAGGAACTAGATATAGCCAATGTTACAACTGTCCAATTTAATAGATGTGCATTCACCATAATATAGTTACAAGTCAAGATCCACATAGGCAATATAATAGAACAACCACAATTTTATTAGATCTAGGGAAACAGATTTATTATGACACAATATAGGATTTAACACAAGCAAAGAATCATACTTTACAACATATCCAATTCATAGTCTTTCACAATTTACTTTTATTTATCTAAACCTAAAAAAACTAGAAACTCACAGTATTAGGTTTAGAGAATTGAGAAAGAACGGATCTAGGATTTCTGAATTTGATTTGCAAAGTATGTTGTTGCAGAAAACAGTTCAGTTCGCACTTCAGTAGCATATGGCCTCCATGATTTCCAATGAAGAAAATATGAGAAATAACCACATATTTATAGCTGCTGAACCCTCTGAAACCGACTACGACATCACCCCTAGGGGTGTCGTCACCCCTGTGGGTGGGTTGACCCCTAGGTTGACACCCCTCTAGGGGAGTCGACCCCCTAGAGCGAGATTTTTTCCGCTCTGACGAATTTTCGAATTTGAATCGTTCTGGATAAAATTGTGACTCATCTATTACTCATGTGTATGTATATAATTCTTCTGTGCGTATACAAACTTAAAACCCTCATAACTGCTTCATACGTTGTCCATTTTACGCAAACCAAATGTCTATCTTGACCAGAATTTCGAGACGGACGCAATGGTGTAGTCTGTTTCCTCAAATTATGTATATTAAATTAGTTATTATTTAATTTATTCTCTTTAATGTCATTAAAAATTCGGGGTGTTACAATAGACATGTGTAAACATAACTGATTAATCAACTGACTGTAAAAGAACATATATTACTATAACAACTGCTTAGATGAATAATAGTAAAAGAAAAGTATATAAAATAAATTATAGGTATTGTATGTTCCAAATCCAATTTTATTTACTGCCATAATACATTTCTAGATATTAAATCTGAAATTTAACTTGAACTCACAGGCCTTCGTATTAGGTTCAGAAATAATTCTTGAAAAATGTTGTATGTTGATTGCAGAACTTTAATTTTGTCTACTAGTCTAACTTTCAGCTGTTTCTCCCCATTTTATTAATTAATTCAGAATTAAACAATGGAGGTATAAAGAGGTAAAGAATAGTTGTATGAAGATAAAATGAGAGAGAGCCCCTATTTATAGATTAACTGGGCTAATCCTTAACAGTTAGATTTTAGGGTTTTAAATCAAGCCATACAACTCATCCAACAAACGTAATATATAAAAATAGTCCAAATACATTGTCCAGAGTCAGATCTGCATGTAGTTGGGTCAACTCCTACCTACCGTGTCGACCTATGGGTCGACCCCTCCTGGACATGGGTCGACCCATAGTTTAACCCAGGTAGTCCCATGACCGTTGGTTCCTATGCTAATTTTTCTGATTAAATTTTTATTAGTATATATCCTATGTATACAATCTTCTTAGGGCCATATCTTTCTCATACATTATCCAATTTCCGCAAACTTGGGGTCTATATAAACCAAAATTTTAAGACGAACGCAACGGTAAACTCGGTTTTACTTAATTCTGAATATTTAACTATATAATATTCATTTTATTGTCTTTACTATACGGTAATTGTGTATTTCTCCCCAAAATTTAAGGATTTCATCCTCGAAATCTCCAAGTTAAGAAGAATGTTATTATTTTAACAACCTCCTACAACGATCTACTCATACATCATCCACTGGTGTCTGTTGTCCTTAAGAATTTCTAATGCTTGTATGAACATATGCCAAAGTGTTGTGCGTTTATGTTCTTACACTAGTGCAAAAATCAAGCGGTGGACTGATTTAGTTGACCTCCTTAATGCAATACATGTCTGTGCCATGTATCCAATATGTTTTCAAAAGTGTCCTATTATAACATATAAGGTCTACATGTGTGTACAACCATCCACTAAAATACAAGATTCATATGATGATTCAACCATTTTCATCCATTGAAAATTAAAATTGCACACACATCCATATGCAATATGTAAGTGCTTAAGCTGATCTAGTGCCTAGTATGTTTATATGCATCCACTGGCAAACACTTGCATCTACTTGCAACCATCAATCATAATATGTCTCAATCACATGTTTCCAACCATTGGTTTCTACCTAAGGATCGAAGATTCGAATGATAGGGTAAACATAATTGAATGGTAGAAGCAAATGCGAATTAAAATCTTGGAAAAGAAATTAAGAATGTACTCTCAAAAAGAAAAGGATAAGAAGCACGAATCTTGTCTTCGGGTTCCCACGTCATATCTTCGCGATCTTCTCCCCACTGTATCCTTACTAATCCGATTTCTTTATTGCGTTGTTTCTTAACTTCCGATCCAAGAATATGAGTAGGAACTCTTCTCACCGATGCTTCCTTCTCAACCTCCACATCTTCAAGTGTGCTCGGCTCCACTACCTCAGCTGTATCATGTAGACAGTTCCACAAATGGGAAATATGGACACGTCGTCTACACCCGCTAGCCTCTCCGCCAGTCCAACCCTATAGGCCATCTGATCTACCATCTACCCTACGGCGAATGGTCATACCAATCTTTGTGCGAATGTCCCTACTAAGCCAAAGCGAACAACATTTCATAGAGGTGATACTTGGATGAAGACCATATCTCTTACTTTGAATTCCGAATCAGTCCTCCTCTTATCGGCATATAACTTCTGCCTTTCCTGAGCCGCTTTTATTCCTCGGCGGATAAGGTCAATCTTCTTGGAAGTCTCTCGAATCATATCAGGCCCAAGTAGAAGTCTGTCTGTAGGCTCCCACCAACCATTCGACGATCTACAAGGTCATCCGTAAAGTGCCTCAAAGGGTGCCATGTGTATGTTTGACTAATAATTGTTGTTGTAGGAAAACTCAACCAATGGGAGATGCTCCTCCCAAGTCCCTCCGAAATCTAGGATATACAGTCCCATTAGATCCTCATGAACCTTATTTACCCTCTCAGTCTGTCCATTAGTCTGAGGGTGGTATGATTTGGTCAAAAATAGCTATTTACCTAGTGCCCCTTGTAAACTTTTCGAAAAATCACTAGCGAAGATGCGGCCACGACCGCTTGCTATAATGGAAGGTACCAAAAAAATTCGGACTATCCCTCGAAAGTATACCGATGCTAGCCAAGCTGCCGTTCTCTTTCTTTTGACAGGAACAAAGTGAGCACTCTTCGTAAATTTGTCTACTATCACCCAAATACTGGTGTTACCCTTCCTCGATCTAGGCAATCCATCAGTAAAGCCCATAGAGATGCTCTCCCACTTTCTTTGTGGGACATCCAAGGGCTGAAGTAATCCGCCTCGTTTCCTTTGTTCAGCCTTTACACACTGTCAATTCAAACATCTAGCCACAAATTCCTCTACATCCTTCTTCTTACCAACTTAAAATAAATCTTTCTTTATATCTCGATACATTTGGTCGACGCTTGAATGGATAGTCATCCGAAAATGATGAGCTTCCCCAAGATTGTTCTCAACAAATCTCTATCTCAGGGAACACACATCCTTCCATCTCATTGTAGCCTCCCTTTATCATCCACATAGTACCTACTTAGGTGATTAGAGTTCTCTCGTTTACTAAGCATGACCATGATGGCTGCTATCTGCCGGTCCTTTCGTTAGGTCGATATAATGCGCTCCAAAAGAGTAGGCTGTACTTCTAACGATGCTAACAAACCGGGTGTAAAAACCGTAGATGGACTAAAATCGAATGTCGATATAAACTCCAAGCTCTGCCTGTCTACGAATAAAGGACTCAAGGTCATCCTCTACCTACTCAACGTGTCCACCACTACATTACCCTTTCCTGGTGTACAAGCTATATCAAAGTCGTAGGACACTAGGAACTCCATCCATCGTTGCTACCTTAGGTTGAGACGCTTCTGTGAGAGAAAATATTTGAGTGACTTATGATCTGTGTATAGCTCAAATCTCTCTCTAAGTAGATAATGTAGCCAAGACTTCAATGCGAACACTATAGCGGCCAATTCTAGATCATGGGTTGGGTAGTTTTTCTCGTGAAGTTTCAACTGTGTGCTACTGCAGCATACTACCCTACCTTCTTGCATCAACACACCACTAAGTCTTGTGCCACAAGCATCTCTGTAGATCGTAAATGCATTGCTTCCACCAGAGAAAGCCAGAACTTGGGCTGATCTGTGAGCCCTCTTCAATCTTTGAAAAGGTTCCTCACAATCAAAGCTCCAAGAAAAAGCCAAGTTCTTCTTCATCAATCAGGTGAGCGGGGTAGATACCCTTGCAAATTCTTTGGTGAACTTCCTATAAAAGCCCGCCAACACTAGGAAACTCCTCTACTCAGTCTCATTCTTCGAAGCCTTCCAATCTTGAACTACGACAACTTTAGCGGGGTGTAACACCCCGTATTTTCAGTAAACATTAAAGTAACGAACTAAAAAAATACTTAATTTTAAAAGTGGAAATTAGGGGAAACAGGTTTCTCCATTGCGTTCGTCTCGGAATTTTGCTTGAGATAGAGTCCGAGTTTGCGTGAATCGGACTCCGTACGAAGAAGTTATGGAGTTCAGAAGATTTCAAGTTTAAACGGAAATTAAGTATAAATAATAATTAAATTAAAAAAATAGTTCGAATTTCAAAATTCCGAGAGAAGCGGCTGGGCGGGAAAATTCCCGCCCATAGGGGTCGACTACCCCCAGGAGGGGTCGACATAGGTGCCAACCCTCCAAAAGGGGTTTCGACTGGGGTGTCGACCCCCCTGTAGGGGTCAACCCCCTTGGCCAGATCTGGGCTGTTTTGTCCATTGATGTTTTCTGAGTCACTAGGGCATATGTGGTGTAACACCCCACCTCCGCCAGGGTGGCTCTTGCAAGCAACTCTGACTTTGGTGGGGCGTTTTAAAACAAGGTAAACATGCATAATGATATAGCAAGGCAGGACATGACATATATATATATATATATATATATATATATGTGTGTGTAAATAAACAGAGTAAGTAGATAAAACAGCGGAAGATTTTTCAACCATTTAAAAACACAAGTCTGGTACATCAAAATGTCAATTTCCCAAACAAACAAGTCTAGTACATACAATAACATCATCTGAAACTGAAAAGGAAAACATAAAAGTAGCTATCCCCAAAGTGGAAAAACCATAGCGAGCTCAAGTCCAAAGCATACATGAGCTATCCAAGAAAGCAGCTAAGATCCAAGCTAGGCTTCTGTATTCCCTCCCTGAGAAACCCGGGGGGGGGGGGGGAACGGAAGAAAAGAGGCGAAAGGAAAACAGGTCAGTCAAAAAGACTGAGTAAGCCCTGCTACGATCAGTCTATAAACTAATAAAGTTAACAACATGATGGAAACTGAGATGATCATAGATAACAGCATACTGGCATGATAAATTAACTACAAGATAGATAGAGGTGTCATCGCATAAACAAGGTTAAGTTCTGCACCACGGTATACTAGCAAACTAACATAACAGGTATTGATCCCTCAGCCCAAACTTTGGCCCAATAACATGAGGTGACCTTAATACAAGGTCCAGCCCAACGGTCTAGTCGATCGGCTCCCTATAAACCTAACACACCAAGTGTTGGTGTCCATACGGCCCACATATGGATGTAGTCAGACTGTGCTGGGTCCACCTTTGGGTGTATCAAGCCCTCGGGTGTCAACCCCAGACACTTAAGCAATAATGCACAGTCTAAACCTACTGGTACCCGTGCCTCGAGTTTGTCCAATACTGGACTACGTGCACGTCCGTAGCCCGCCTGGACCCGCACCGCTGTACCACTCGGCCATCGCTTTGGTCGCTTACATCCGTCCAGTAATCGTGCCCCGCCCTAGCCTAGCCTCTAGGGTTGTAATGATACCCAACTGGGATTACTGCTGGAACAGACCACGTTGCTAGGGTTTCCTAAGAGGGTTAAGTGCTATTTAACCCTTCACTAATCATGGATTAAATTGGTTAAGTGTAACCAACAGTTCACAACTTAACCCCATTTCATCCCTCGAACCCCTAAGTGGATTAAATTGGTTAAGTGTAACCAACAGTTCACACTTAACCCCATTTCAATCCCTCGAACCCCTAAGTGGATTAAATTGGTTAAGTGTAACCAAAAGTTCACACTTAACCCCATTTCAATCCCTCTCTAACCCCAAGTGGATTAAATTGGTTAAGCGTAACCAACAGTTCACACTTAACCCCATTTCAATCCCTCTAACCCCCAAATGGATTAAATTGGTTAAGTGTAACCGACAGTTCACACTTATCCCCATTTCAATCCCTCGAATCCCCAAATTGGTTAAGTATTAGTGGACCCTGACTTAACCCTAATCATGAGGCATTAATTAATTTGATGCACCTTAACCTCTCACATTAGACCTTGTTGTGGTTACTAGTTAGGCCGGGCGGGTCCGGGTAGCTTTACACCACAACTTGGTCTAACCTCGGGTCTTGGCACCACATGACCAACTTCTCACATTGGATCCTATCGTTTGTAGCCACTAGTTAAGCCGGTCGGTTCCGGGTAGAATTACGCTACAAACTCAACCCAACCTCGAGTTGGCCACACTTATGTTTTCTAAGTGTCATGTCCACTTTATTTCAAAACATAGTTACAAGTCAACAAATACTTGGGTAGACCTAACTTAATAGGTAAATTCCCAAGGGGTAGACCTAACTTAATAGGTAAATTCCCAATCTTATATTTTCATGTATTTTAAGTTTACCCAAACCCCCCAACGTCATTCTATCGCTTACATATTCATAATAACGCATAAAGGATAGGAAGAGGGAACTTGGCACGACATACATGATGGACTTGCATATCGCAACAAACATGCATAACATGTTAGACTTGCACAACTTAGCATAGTGAACTTGCACATTACCATAAACGTGCATAACATGTTAAACTTGCCTAACATGGTATAGGGAACTTGCATAAACATGCATAACTTGTCAAATATGCACAACATGTCATTTTGAACTTGCATAAGCATGCATAACTTGTCAAACATGCATAACATGGCATAGTGAACTTGCATAAACATGCATAACTAAATAAACTTGCAAATCATGGCTTGGTGAACTTGCATAAACATGCATAACTTGTTAAACTTGCAAATCATGACTTGGTGAACTTGCATAAACATGCATAACTTGTTAAACTTGCAAATCATGACTTGGTGAACTTGCATAAACATGCATAACTTGTTAAACTTGCAAACCATGACTTAGTAAACTTGCATAAACATGCATAACCAAATAAACTTGCAAATCATGACTTAGCGAACTTGCATAAACATGCATAACTTGTTAAACATGTATAACATGGCATATTGAACTCGCATAAGCATGCTTAACTTATTAAACATGCATAAATCCCAACTTTCATCACACATTAACTTTAGAGTTTCTAAAATGAAGGTAAGAGGGCTTACAAATATTATGAAGACCCAAATCTACTAATAAAGATTGAGAAGCCCTTTTTTATGCAAGCATATAAAAACCCAATCAAAGCTCCAATCATCAAAAATCCCAAAACTCTAGCTTTACAATTAAAGCTTGCAACTTGATGATGTATGCAAGCTAATGATCATTCATACAACTTAGAAATGCTTGTATGGACATCAAAACCTTCATAGAAATGATTCAAGAAGAGGGGTGAGGCTAGGGTTCTTAGGTGGAGGCCATTTGAGAATTCAATTTGACATAGTTTGGTTGCTAGAATGAATAATGGTGTTTTAGGGTAGGATTAGGGGCTTATTTATAGAAGATTAGAGTGTTTTTAGCCCTAGGATTAACCCTAGGTTAGTTTAGGTCCGTCAGATCTCGGAACTCTCTAGAACCAAGCCCCCCAATCAAGCCCAAATCAGAAATGGTGCACCAGGCAATACTGCCCGGCCACCCCCTGTCGACAGGGCTGTCGACAGGGCTGTCGACACCCTGGGGACCCTGTCGACAGGCCTGTCGACATGCGGGTCCTGGGCGGGAATTTTCCTGCCTGCGCCAGTTTGCCCTAACCCTTATTTTTAATTTTAAAATTTAAATCTGTTTTTACTTAGGAATTTTCTGCAAACTTCGATGGGCCTTAACTGGGTCATACGGACTCCGATTTTTAAAAACTCGGACTCTATTTCGCGTATTTTTCCGAGACGAACGCAATGGCATAGCCCGTTTCCCTTGATTCCCATTTTATAATTTAATTCTGCCTCGATTTATGTTATAACAGGTTATTAAAAATACGGGTTGTTACATTCTCCCCTCCTTAAAGGATTTCGTCCCCGAAATCTTCAAGTTAGGAAGAACGTATCCTACCATCCAATCATCCATCTACTCAAAGCATCATCCACGAGCAATCATTGTCCTTACAAGATTCTAAATGTTGTATGAACATATGCAAAAGTGTGTGTATATGTACTTATCTAATGCAAAGATCAGGCGGTTACCGATACAGTAAACTTCCTTAATGCACATGTATGTCTTATCTAATGCAAAGATCAGGCGGTTACTGATGCAGTAAACCTCCTTAATGCATATGTATGTCAGTGAAATGAATCCATATGTATGCAAATTCCTAACATAATTCATAGTATCTATATGAGTGCACATAACATTCATCCATATGCAACATCCATGTGGTAGCGCAACAAGTTTCAACCATGAATAAGTGTAAGCACTCATGCATATGCAATATGAGGAGTGTGCGAGCCAATCTAGTGCCTAATTGTGCATAATGCATCCACGAGCAACCACTTGCAAACACTTGCAACCACTTGCAACCATCAAGCATAACATGTTTCAAATACATGTTTCATCCAAAGGGTTTCTACCTAAGGCTCTCATGACAAGATAAACACGATAAACTAGATAAACATGGACAGAGAGATATGTATCCATTCAAACTCTGACATATAGTACTAACCGATGAGTCATAACCCCCTTATGGAGTTTACAACAGAAATAAGTTCGAAAATGGGACCGAGAGGATGTATTCAAAAGATAACTTGCAAGCGAGCTCCACAGGAAAACAAGGATCAAGGATGCACTCTTAAAAAGAGATATGACGCGCGTATCTAGTTTTTACTCTTCTTAGTCACGTTTCCTTGAGCTTAACCCCTACTGTGCTTTGACCGTCTTTTACTTCATGATCCCTTGGCTTCCTAACTCCTATTTACCAAATTCGAGTGGGAACTCATTTCATTATCGCCTCTCGTCTTTCTTTTCCACTTATTCTTCTTTCTGTATACTTGGCTTAAACATAACTGTAACCTCATGATTTCATGCAAGCTCTCCAAAATTCACTAGTGAATCCTGGATCTCGTCTACTTATTATAAAGTATTCCACGCAGCAGAACTTTTCTTGGAAATACCAATCCACGTTGCCAATTGCCCTATAAACGTGATTTTCTATAACTCAGGCTTAATCGAAATGAACCATCCGCCTATAGGCCATACCTAGATTCAGTTGCCTACCCATGGCTTCCCGTAGGCTCTTTCACAACTGGCCAACTTCTTGAGGGTAAACCGTTGCTAACCATGATGCAGTCCTCTCACTCTTCACCGGACTGAAATGAGCACTCTTCGTGAGTCCACCTACTATGACCCTCATACCTGTATTCCTTTTCTTTGATCTAGGTAGTCCATCCACATAATCTATCGAGATGTTTTCACACTTTCCCTTGCGGAACCTCCAATGGAGGTAATGGCCCGCCGGGCTTCTATGACTTGGCCTTAACCTGGTGGCACAACATGCATCCTGAGACCAACTCGGCCACCTCCTCGAGTGATGCGCATCTTTCAAAAACCTTCTTTACCAAGCCTTTCATTCGAGGAACGCATAATCTCTCCTCGCGCCTTAGTCATCCCTTGTCATCTATCTAGCGAGGTGACTTAACATCTCGCCTCGAATCAACTGGTCCATGTTCTTGACTAACTGCAAGTCTTTCTTCCTGTGAAACCCCCTGAAGAGGAAGTCTAAGCTCAGGGAATGCTAACTAATAAGCCAAACGGAGAAAGCTTCTCCCTTCAATTGCCCTCCTCAGAGTTTTCCGGTCTTAAACCGCAACCACTTTAGCGGAATCCACCGCTAAGTCTTACTTAGGAACTACGTGCCCAAGAAATCCAACTTCTTTCCTCCAAAGTGACATTTGGAGAACTTGACCTTCAACTGGTAGCTCTGAGCGTACCCATCACCTCCTTGAGATGTCTAGCATGCTCTTCCTCGTTCTTTTTAAGGAGATCGAAATATCGTCTACGACGACCACGACAAACTTGTTCAAGGACTCCCTAAACATCATACCCATCAAGTTCACGTAATATGCGGGTGCATTAGTCAAACCAAATAGCATGACTAGCCATTAAAAATCCATCTAGAGTCCTAAATGCAGTCTTGTCAATTCCATCCTCAGCCATCCTAAGCTGATGGAATCCGACAGCTGGATCAAAAGAAAACAGATGCTCCTACCAGCTGATCAAACAAATCATCGATCCTTGGTAACGGTTGTCTATCGTTCTCACGATAATCAACACATAAGCGAAGCAAACTGTCCACATTAGTAACGAATACTACTGGAGCACCTTACTCGAAAATGCTTCGTCTCAGGAAGTTCTTCTCAAGCAACTCCTTGACTTGCTTTCTTAACTCTCACCTCGTGAGGTCATGTGCCTAACCGGCCACGAAACTGGCTTGATATCACCAACCAGATAATGCGGAAATCTATCCCACGTTCAGGGGTAACCCCTTCACTCCACCCAAGATATCAGGATATTCTCGGACCGCCCTCACAGATTGCAAACTATCGATAGACGAGTCGAGGGATTTCAACATAACATGACGGGATCCATAGGGTTACTAGAAATTTCTAGGGTATTACCGAGGCGAGTCATGAGCCTCACAACCCTATACACAAAAACCAAGAATGGATCCAAAACAGGACAACCATTCTATGCCCAAAACCAACCCATATCCCCTGAAACCGAGAATAAAACATCCCACGAGAATTCTATACTCAAGATAGAAATTTTCATATCCACTCAGACCACAGACAAACTGGCAGAACCCCCAATTGGATTTGAAACACATACGGGATCATCAACTAAGCTAGTACTAAGGTGCAAACTATCAACAAGATCAGGTGAAATAAAACTATGCGATGTGCCAGGATCCAACAAAGTACGAACAGGGAAAGTCAGAAAATGTAAACAAGACTTTCAACAGAAACACTACCTCTATCACGAGCTGGAAGAACGGTGTTGAGGGGATGAACTCGCCCTCCAGGTAGTCCTGCATACTGAGTCTGACCTTGCCCTTGTTTCCTCGGGCAATCCTTGCTGAGATGTCCAGACTCGCCACAATGAAAGCATTCGTCCCGCTTTCTCTTCTTCTTCCTACATTCCCTGGATATATGTCCAACTTTACCACAGAAGTTGCATTTCCTATTCTCTCTTGGCTTGTCCTTGCGGTTGTTGTTATTCTTGCCTTGAGACTCATCCGCCCTGACCTCTTTCTTGTCATTCTTATCTTCTTCTTGAAGTAGGGCCATTTTCACCAAACTCTCGAATGTCGCCCCCAAGGGTATGTGAGACATGGCCAAACCGTGCAATGGCTCGTTTAATCCTAGAGCAAAGTGTAGGGCCTTCTTCTGGGCTGTACTACCCAAGTCTAAATCGACCCGAGCCAGTTGATTAAACTTATCTATGTATTCACTAATAGTCATGTCCCCTTGCTTCAGTGATAAGAACCTTAGTCCAAACCTTCCTCTAAAATCATCCCAAGTCTCAATTGGCCTAGTAGCGGTGGTGACTACCCACCAACGTGCAGCTTCTTCCTTAAGCAACCATACTGCTAATAAAACCTTCCTGCGGTCACCTATATCAAAGGCGGCTAAAAGATCTTCGGTCTCTTTCAACCAATTCCTTGCCTCTACAAAATTCTCTGTTCCACTAAATTTTTTGCCACCCACCATCTTAAAGTTCTTACAAGTTTCCGCAAAATCCGCTTGTGGAGGCTGAGGGAGAAGAGGAATATCAGCTACGGAAGGAGGAGGAGGAACAGCGGCCTCGACTGGAAAGACAACATTAGAGACACCCGGGACCGGTGCCGTGACTTCCAAGTACCGACGAAACCAATCGGGTATTGTTACTCCCTCGGGCAAGATGAGATTATCGGACATGCTGGAAACGAAAAGAAAAGAGTTCAAACAAGGGGTCAAAGGATAGTGCTAATGGCTCTTGGGGAATAGCCTTTAAAAATAACTAGACTTTTCTTTGGAAAATCCTCTATACTTGGTTTTGAAAATAGTTTTTCAAAAGTTTTAAAAACCTTTTTATCCCGTCTCGTAAACCATATGCTCTGATACCAAATGTAACACCCCACCTCCGCCAGGGTGGCTCTTGCAAGCAACTCTGACTTTGGTGGGGCGTTTTAAAACAAGGTAAACATGCATAATGATATAGCAAGGCAGGACATGACATATATATATGTAAATAAACAGAGTAAGTAGATAAAACAGCGGAAGATTTTTCAACCATTTCAAAACACAAGTCTGGTACATCAAAATGTCAATTTCCCAAACAAAAAAGTCTAGTACATACAATAACATCATCTGAAACTGAAAAGGAAAACATAAAAGTAGCTATCCCCAAAGTGGAAAAACCATAGCGAGCTCAAGTCCAAAGCATACATGAGCTATCCAAGAAAGCAGCTAAGATCCAAGCTAGGCTCCTGTATTCCCTCCCTGAGAACCTGGGGGGGGGGGGAAACGGAAGAAAAGAGGCGAAAGGAAAACAGGTCAGTCAAAAAGACTGAGTAAGCCCTGCTACGATCAGTCTATAAACTAATAAAGTTAACAACATGATGGAAACTGAGATGATCATAGATAACAAAATACTGGCATGATAAATTAACTACAAGATAGATAGAGGTGTCATCGCATAAACAAGGTTAAGTTCTGCACCACGGTGTACTAGCAAACTAACATAACAGGTATTGATCCCTCAGCCCAAACTTTGGCCCAATAACATGAGGTGACCTTAATACAAGGTCCAGCCCAACGGTCTAATCGATCGGCTCCCTATAAACCTAACACACCAAGTGTTGGTATCCATACGGCCCACATATGGATGTAGTCAGACTGTGCTGGGTCCACCTTTGGGTGTATCAAGCCCTCGGGTGTCAACCCCAGACACTTAAGCAATAATGCACAGTCTAAACCTACTGGTACCCGTGCCTCGAGTTTGTCCAATACCGGACTACGTGCACGTCCGTAGCCCGCCTGGACCCGCACCGCTGTACCACTCGGCCATCGCTTTGGTCGCTTACATCCGTCCAGTAATCGTGCCCCGCCCTAGCCTAGCCTCTAGGGTTGTAATGATACCCAACTGGGATTACTGCTGGAACAGACCACGTTGCTAGGGTTTCCTAAGAGGGTTAAGTGCTATTTAACCCTTCACTAATCATGGATTAAATTGGTTAAGTGTAACCAACAGTTCACAACTTAACCCCATTTCATCCCTCGAACCCCTAAGTGGATTAAATTGGTTAAGTGTAACCAACAGTTCACACTTAACCCCATTTCAATCCCTCGAACCCCTAAGTGGATTAAATTGGTTAAGTGTAACCAACAGTTCACACTTAACCCCATTTCAATCCCTCTCTAACCCCAAGTGGATTAAATTGGTTAAGCGTAACCAACAGTTCACACTTAACCCCATTTCAATCCCTCTAACCCCCAAATGGATTAAATTGGTTAAGTGTAACCGACAGTTCACACTTATCCCCATTTCAATCCCTTGAATCACCAAATTGGTTAAGTATTAGTGGACCCTGACTTAACCCTAATCATGAGGCATTAATTAATTTGATGTACCTTAACCTCTCACATTAGACCTTGTTGTGGTTACTAGTTAGGCCGGGCGGGTCCGGGTAGCTTTACACCACAACTTGGTCTAACCTCGGGTCTTGGCACCACATGACCAACTTCTCACATTGGATCCTATCGTTTGTAGCCACTAGTTAAGCCGGTCGGTTCCGGGTAGAATTACGCTACAAACTCAACCCAACCTCGAGTTGGCCACACTTATGTTTTCTAAGTGTCATGTCCACTTTATTTCAAAACATAGTTACAAGTCAACAAATACTTGGGTAGATCTAACTTAATAGGTAAATTCCCAAGAGGTAGACCTAACTTAATAGGTAAATTCCCAATCTTATATTTTCATGTATTTTAAGTTTACCCAAACCCCCCAACGTCATTCTATCGCTTACATATTCGTAATAACGCATAAAGGATAGGAAGAGGGAACTTGGCACGACATACATGATGGACTTGCATATCGCAACAAACATGCATAACATGTTAGACTTGCACAACTTAGCATAGTGAACTTGCACATTACCATAAACGTGCATAACATGTTAAACTTGCCTAACATGGTATAGGGAACTTGCATAAACATGCATAACTTGTCAAATATGCACAACATGTCATTTTGAACTTGCATAAGCATGCATAACTTGTCAAACATGCATAACATGGCATAGTGAACTTGCATAAACATGCATAACTAAATAAACTTGCAAATCATGGCTTGGTGAACTTGCATAAACATGCATAACTTGTTAAACGTGCAAATCATGACTTGGTGAACTTGCATAAACATGCATAACTTGTTAAACTTGCAAATCATGACTTGGTGAACTTGCATAAACATGCATAACTTGTTAAACTTGCAAACCATGACTTAGTAAACTTGCATAAACATGCATAACCAAATAAACTTGCAAATCATGACTTAGCGAACTTGCATAAACATGCATAACTTGTTAAACATGTATAACATGGCATATTGAACTCGCATAAGCATGCATAACTTATTAAACATGCATAAATCCCAACTTTCATCACACATTAACTTTAGAGTTTCTAAAATGAAGGTAAGAGTGCTTACAAATATTATGAAGACCCAAATCTACTAATAAAGATTGAGAAGCCCTTTTTTATGCAAGCATATAAAAACCCAATCAAAGCTCCAATCATCAAAAATCCCAAAACTCTAGCTTTAGCAATTAAAGCTTGCAACTTGATGGTGTATGCAAGCTAATGATCATTCATACAACTTAGAAATGCTTGTATGAACATCAAAACCTTCATAGAAATGATTCAAGAAGAGGGGTGAGGCTAGGGTTCTTAGGTGGAGGCCATTTGAGAATTCAATTTGACATAGTTTGGTTGCTAGAATGAATAATGGGGTTTTAGGGTAGGATTAGGGGCTTATTTATAGAAGATTAGAGTGTTTTTAGCCCTAGGATTAACCCTATGTTAGTTTAGGTCCGTCAGATATCGGAACTCTCTAGAACCAAGCCCCCCAATCAAGCCCAAATCAGAAATGGTGCACTAGGCAATACTGCCCGGCCACCCCCAGTCGACAGGGCTGTCGACACCCTGGGGACCCTGTCGACATGCGGGTCCTGGGCGGGAATTTTCCCGCCTGCGCCAGTTTGCCCTAACCCTTATTTTTAATTTTAAAATTTAAATCTGTTTTTACTTAGGAATTTTCTGTAAACTTCGATGGGCCTTAACTGGGTCATACGGACTCCGATTTTTGAAAACTCGGACTCTATTTCGTGTATTTTTCCGAGACGAACGCAATGGCATAGCCCGTTTTCCTTGATTCCCATTTTGTAATTTAATTCTGCCTCGATTTATGTTATAACAGGTTATTAAAAATACGGGTTGTTACATGTGGCGACTTATGGTTGGCTCTGTTTGGTCTGGATGGCTCTGATTTATCCTAGGTTAATCTAACGGCTCTAATTAAAGTAAACTTGTATATAAACAACCACAACCCTCAACCCTAAAACCACATAAAATTGCTCTCTGAAGCCGTTATGCTGTCCATGGCCAAACTAGCGTAGCCTCCATTTTTCTCTAAACTAAGAAGCAAGTTAGGAAGTCCCAAATCTAATCAAACTAGAGAATCAGTAGTCTACACTAAAGGATATTCAGTTTCAGAAATCAGATCCTAGAAAAACAAGATTGTTCTTTTGTTAGTAAGTTCAGTTATTCTTTAGATTTGAACAAATAAAAGTCATGACTTGTAATGAAGCGAAACTAGAACTGTGCCTAGTTGTAAGATAATCGTATTCTAATTCTGAAATTACTTATGCCTACGAGGCTATTGTGATTTATACGATCTATCATGTTGTATCTTAATTTGGTGATAAATCTATCATGTTGTATCTTAATTTGGTGATAAACCTATCATGTTGTATCTTAATTTGGTGATGAACCTATCATGTTGTATACTAATTTGGTGACGAACCTATCATGTTATATATTAATTTGGTGATGGACCTATCATGCCATATATAGAATTGGTGATTCTTTTATGACATGTTATATGCAAGATTCATAAGCTAAGTCGTGTTCATATAGGCTTATATGTCTAGATCTACAGGCTTAGATGTTTAGATCTATGTTAATTTGATCCAACTCAAATGCAAGTTTACATTTACATGCTTAATTTAAATTTGTGTAGTACTATGCCAAATTTATATCACACATGCTTAGTTGATCTATACTATTTTATGCCGTTAGAATGTTACATGCCCCTTTTGCTTTCCCCTTTTGTTTATAAGTTAGGCTAATTTGCGAGCCTAACGTTCTATGTAATTTATGCGAACGAATAACGGGGAGTACGTTGGGAAAAATATTAAATTATATGTTATTGGCATAGGTTGGCCCATAATCATGTAAATGATTAATGGCATGAAATGGTATAATTTGTATACCTTAGAATTTATGGGCATAATTTAGTGGGTAATTGGGGCATGACTTGAGTTGACAACATTTGTGGATAATTTACATGTAAACATAAATGGTAAATATGTAAATTAATTAAATGATGAATATGCCTAACTCGAGGTTAGATTGAGTTATGGTGTAAGACTGCCTAGAACCGCCCGGCACATCCAGCAACCACAAAAATACAGATCTAATGTGAGAGGTTAGCGCATTAAGTCCAAAAACTCGAGGTTAGATTAAGTTGTGGTGTAAGACTGCCCGGTACCGCCCGGCACATCCAGCGACCGCAACAATATTGATCTAATGTGAGAGGTTGATGCTTTAATGAATGAATTAAAGCTAAGGCAGGCTAAGAATGGCAGGGTTAAGTTAATTAAGGCAACACTTAACCAATATAACATGTTAACTAAACTGATGGGTGGGGTTAGGTTAATTTGAGAACACTTAACCAATTTAACATGTTGATTAGGAAACCCTAGTAACGGGGACCCATTTCAGCAGTAACCCACATAGATGTATCATGGTACCCTGAACTAGGCAGGGTGGAGAACGGTTACTGGGCTGATTATAAGCGGTCAAAACAACAGCGGGTGGTGCAACAGTGTAGGTTCCAACGGAGTATGGGCGTGCACGTACTCCGACATGGACAAATCAGGCACTGGGCATCAGTAGTATACACTGTGCATCTTGAATTTGTGTCGGTTTGCCACCATAGGAATTGATACACCCCATGGTGGGACCAGCACAGTTATCAACAATTAAGCGGGGACGAATGACACAAGTTATAAATGCATGCGAGTAGGAGTCGATCGATAAAGGGGATCATTTTATCATGAACACATGGTGCTAGTTGAAACACTTGTCAGTAGGTGTAGAGAAATAGAAATGAGTGCGATAGTATATTCAGTTTACCTTGCCTTATTTACTGTTATCTTATTTCTAGGGTATTCTCCTAGGTTCAGTTTACTCATGTTATGATCCTTTTACCTGTTTACATGCTAAATAATCACTGGACTTACCAGGCTTATGTCTGACTCATTTTCTTTCGTCTTCTTGTCTTCTGTTTCCCCCCAGGTCTGTAGGGAGGGAATACTTCAACTTAGTCCAGACCTTTTCCAGCTTGAAGAGAGAGTAGGCGTATTTCTTGGATTCACTTTTTGGGCTATGGATGTGGTTACACTCTTAATTGGGGATTTATGCTGCTTTATTATTGTTTATGCTTCTTTATGGTTTAGTCAAGACAGAGGCTTTATTGTAATGATTTTGGAAGTTGGTTTTTAAGACAGTTGCTGTAATGTTTTGACTGGACCACATGCTTATGAAATAAAATTTCAGTTTTCCGCTGCTTATATATCTATCTTGTAAATTATCTGTGTCTTTTACCTATAATACTCCACCAAAGTTAATGCATTCCCTTTGTGAGTGACCTTAATGGAGTTGGGGTGTTTACACGGGGTCTACTGCTATCCTATCCTTGGATACTACATGTCCTTAGAACCATACTTCCTTTTCCCAAAAGTGACACTTAGAAAACTTTGCCTTAAGCTAATGCGATCTTAGAGTGCGTAGAACCTCTCCTAAGTGTAGGGCATGCTCCACCCCATTCGTTGAGAAGATCATAATATCATCCACAATGACCACCACAAATTTGTTCATAAACTCCCCAAACACCCTACTAATCAAGTCCACAAAATATGCGAGTGCATTGGTCAGCATAAAAGGCATGACCAGCCACTTAAAGAGTCCGTTTGGAGTTCTGAAAGCAGTCTTATCAATACCGTCCTCTACCAACCTCAACTGATGAAATCCCGTGGACAAATCCATCAACGAGAAAACGAATGAGCGTACTAGCTGATCAAAGAAGTCATCAATCCTCGTAAAAGGGTGCCTATTCTTCTGGTGAGCTTATCCAGTTCTCTATACTCAACGCATAGACGAAGTAAGCCGTCTACCTTTGTCGCAAAAACCATTGGAGCTCCTCACTCTGATATGCTCCATCTATTGAATTCTTTCTCAAATAGCTCCAAAACTTGCTTTCTAAGCTCCCTCCTCTCCCTAGGAGCCATGTAGCACATCAGTAAAGCGACTGGTTTCACATTCTCTATCAAGTAAATCCATAAGTATACCTCACGCCGATGAGGTAATCTCTTAACCGCATCAAACACATCCAGATAATCTCTTACTATGGGTACTGATTGAAATCATCAACAGAAGTATTAAGCGAATCTAGGAAACTGAGCATAACTGACTCTTGTGGGTCACACAAAATCTCGAGAGTTTCCCCTTGGCACCTTAGAAGCCTAACAACTCTCCTTTCACAGTATAGGATGGCATCATACATGGCTAGCAAATTCCATTCCTAGAATCAATCCATAAACCATAAAGCCAAGAACATACGCGTCACATTCAAAATCGACGCCCACGATAGAAATTCTCAAACCCCAACATATCATAGATAAATGAGCCATACCTCCTATGGGGTTTGAGACTATAATAGGATCAGAAACAATACTAGTATCTAGGTGTAGATTATCTACCATAGAATTGGATATAAATGAATGAGAAGCGTCAATCAAAGAGATTCCAAATAGGATAATCAAAAAGGGGAATCAAAACATCGAGTGTGACTTTCCTACCTCGATCAAGTCCACTAGCCTTAAGAGCATGCACTTGTCCTCCAAATGATCCTATCCCTTTTCCTTGCTTACTAAGGCATTGCTTAGTGAAATGCCCAACTTGACCTCAATTGAAACAAGCTTTCTTTGTCTTTCTACTGTCTTTCACAAAATGACCCAAAGCTCCGCAACCATGGCACTTAACCTCTGGCTTGATGTGATCCTTATCAGGCTTTCCTCCTTTCTTTTTAGTTCCCTTCTTGGGCCATCATTTCTTTTTCTCTGCCTTGGTTTGTGTCTCCTCAACCTTGACATCTTTCTTCTCATCCTTAACGTCCTCATGCATCAAAACCATGTAAACAAGCCTCTCGAATGTTGCTCCCATCGGTATATGTGACAGTGCTAGTCCTTGGAGAGGTTGATTCAACCCTCTTGCAAATCTAAGAGCCTTCTTATGGGCAGTAATCACCAAGTCCAAAACAAATCTCGCTAGCTGATTAAACTTGTTAACATAGTCCTTAAAAGACATACTTCTTTCTTTAAAGCCAAAAATTTCTCCATTTGCATTCCTTCTTCTGCTTGAGATAAAAACTTCATCTCAAATCTCTGCCTGAAATCATCCCAAGTAACTGCTATGTGACACCCCACGTCCGTTAATGTCACTCACGAAGGGAATGCATTAAGTTTCGTGAAGCGTTGTAGGTAAACAGACACAGAATATTACAAGACAGATATATAATTTTATCAGTGGAATAAAAACTTTATTTATCATAAGATACCGTGGTCCAAAAACATCACATGTCTGAAACATAAGCCCATTACAACATAAAAGTTACTATCTTGTACTTCAAAAATATCAGATTACATAAAAGAAGTAAAATTCCCCAAGAGTAAAATATAGCTGTAGCAACAAGAATAGGAGCTTGAGCTATACATATCAGCAGCTTCAGCAAAATAAGAAGAATCACGGTCAAGCCCGAGTATTTCCTCCCTGAGAAACTGGAGGGGGGAACGGAAAAAAGAAGGAGAAACAAAAAGGGTCAGACATAAAGTCTGGCGAGTTTTGTTACTTTTAGCCAGTAAATAAATAAAAGTAACATGATAGGCATATAAAGTGGATAAGAGAGATCACTACATAAATGGCAGGTGTGACAAGGTAAATAGGACAACAAGATAGGATAAATAGCGCTTCTTAATACTTTCCTTGCTCTGCACCAATACTTGTATAACAGATATGTAATAGAAACAGGATAATCCCAATAGAAACATAATGGTAGTTTTAGGTGTAATCTAGTAATGGGTTTTAACCCAAACAGAACTGGTAACAAAACAGAAATAACAGGTGTTAGCCTAGACAGAAACACAGGTACCGCACAAAAACAAACAGGACTACATGTACCCTATTTACTACCCCCAAATCGATCGGCTCCCTATTCCGTAGATACCCTATGCTGGCCCCACATTAGGCTGTATCACTCCATAAAGTGTCAACCCTTCATTCTACGGATGTGCACAACCATATCTATTGATGTCACAACGTCTTATTTCCCGTGCAGGCGGAGTCATGCACGCATATGACCCCGATGGAACGCGCTGTCATGACACCGTCTTTCACGTTTGGATCTCTTATATTTAGCTCAGTAAAGTGCCCCACTCTGACCTAGTACGGAGTACCCGTTTGATACCTATTTGAGAGTTACTTTACTGAAATGGGTCCCACACAAGATGATGCAAGCTCTCCCCTTTGTCTTTCATCCCCACTGCTTGGTTTTCCACTGGTTATGTTTACCTAACGATGTCTTTAATTACATAACCCCAACAGGTTAAGTTTGTGGGCCTATATATACAAATATTACCCACCAACCCACGATGTACTTAACCCTCCCACTGATCCAACCATGTTCATTTAACGGTTAAGTTTGCGGGCCTATATATATAATATTACCCACCTACCGAAGATATACTTAACCCAGCCACTATCCAACCACTTTTTACTTAATCCAAACTTTAATTTATAACCATACAATCCCTATGGATTAGATTAGGTTATGTAGTCCAATTTATTACCATGTCTATTTATGGTTTATAATGGGCTAGACCTCCCATATTAGGCCTACAACTTGTAGATGCTGGATATGTCGGTCGGGTCCGGGCAGTCTAATTCCACAAGTTGGGCCTAACCTCGTGTCTTATCCCGATTCGTATTTGCACGCTTAGACCTCTCACATTAGGTTCAACATTAGTAGCTGCTGGATATGCCGGTCGGGTCTGGGTAGACTTCCACCACTAATGCAACGTAACCTCGTGCCATAATTACAATTACAATTCCTAATTGTAATTACTAAACATTCATTTTTTTAATTAATTAAACCTTTCCCTTTTATATGTGTTAATGCCCACTACAATAATTTGAATTATGTGTCTAAAATGTTCATATTCAAATTATGCCAATATTAACCCTTTTTCCCCCCGTTTCCTAAGTAGCGCACTCATAAATTGGCAGCATGCCTAGGCTGGACAATAGCCTGGTCATAAACGATAACAGGGAAAATAATGGGAATATAACCAAAGTGATCATTTAACATAACCTGACATAAACATAAACTAGCATGATGACAAGGTGAACATACATACTGCCGTGGACATGTAATTAACATCATAACAAGGTGGACATAAAATTTGTGAACTTGTGGCAGTCAATTAGTTCTAACATAACTATGATATCTCAATAAGCATAGTGAGACCTAAATTAGCAATTTAGATGTCCAATTGGTTTAGATCTAACAAGGTGATAATTTAGGTCTTATTAACGGTTTCAATGTCCACATAAGTTAGATCTACTGGTTTAGAAATAGATTTACACAAATCCACATCATAGCATGTCATAGAAGTTACAATTTAAGATACAGAATTAGGATCTACACAAATTCACATCGTAGCATGCCATAGAAGTTACAATTAAGATAAAGATTTAGGATCTACACAAATCCAAATCATAGCATGTCATAGAAGTTACAATTAAGATAAAGATTTGGATCAAATCCTAACCAATTCAAGGTGACATATGTTCATGATTTACATAAATTCTTAGATCTATCAAATAATAAAACTATCTAAATTAACAGAATTATATTAACCACAATATAGTTACAAATCAAGATCCACAATAATAACATAGTAGAATAATCCCAATTGAATTGGGTCTAGAGGAATAGATCTATCATGTCATGGCATAAGATATAATAATAGCATAGATTCATGGTTTATACAAATCCAAATCACAGTCTTTCATAATTTACTTTTATTTATTTATACCTAAAAATAACCAACTCACTGTGATTGGATTGCTAAGATGATAGAAAAGAAGTTGTTATTGAATCTATGCTTGAATCTCAGAATTTGAATTGTAAAACTGATAGTTGTTTTCAAGAAACGGATCCGTCTCAGTTTGCACGCCGGCAGCATTTGGCTCCTATAATTTCCAATGAAGAAAAATAGGAGGATCAGACACATATATATAGCTGCATAACCCTTTGAAACCGACAGCCACCTCAGCCCTAGGGGTGTCGACACCCCTGTGGGTGGGTCGACCGATTGGTCGATACCCCTAAATGGGGGTCGACCATTAGGTCGACACCCCTCTAGGGGGGTCGACCACCTGGAGCGGGAATTTTGCCGCACTGACAAAATTTTCAAATTTGAACTGTTCAGGATAAAATTCTGACCCATCTCTGACTCATGCGTATATATATATATATATAATCTTTCTACGCGTATACAAAATTAAAACCCTCATAACGTCTTCATACGGTGTCCGTTTTACGAAAACCAAATGTCTATCCTGACCAAAATTTCGAGACGAATGCAATGGTGCAGTCCATTTCCACTAATTCTGAAAATTAAATTAATTATTATTTAACTTATCCTCTTTAATGTTTTTAAAAATTCGAGGTGTTACATTCTCCCCTACTCAATGGATTTCGTCCCCGAAATCTCTAAGTTGAGAAGAATGCATATCCTACCATCCATCATCCATCTACTCATCCAACAATCACTGGCATCCATTGTTCTTAAAGATTTCTAATACTTATATGAATATATGCAAAGGTGTGTGTATATGTCCCAACACTAATGCAAAAATCAGGCAGTCTACTGATTCAGTTGACCTCCTTAATGCAATGTATGCTAGTGCCATAAATCCAATGTGTATGCAAATAATCCTATTATAACATGTAAGCTCTATATGTGTGCACACTTATTCATCCAAGTGCAACATCCATATGCTAATACATCCATTTCCATCCATAAAAGAAAATAAAATGCACAAACATCCATATGCATCATGAGAGTGATTGAGCCGATCTTGTGCCTAATGTGTGTGTATATGTGTCCACAGGCAACCACTAGCAAACACTTGCATCCACTTGCCTCCATCAAACATAACATGTCTCAAACACATAAAGGTTGAAGATTCGATCGATAGGATACAAATGAATGATAGAAACAGGTATGAATAAAAAGCTTTGGAAAAAGAAGCTGAAAGGAAAGGGTATGAAGCGTGGTCTTTGTCTTCAGTCTCCCAAGTTGCATCCTCGTTGTCTTTGCCCTATTGCACTTTTATTAACCAAACCTCTCCGTTGCGCAGTTTCTTAAACTTTGATCCAAGTATGCAAGTTAGAACTCATCCAATCATTGCTTCCTTCTCTACTTACACTTTCTTTCATAAGTTTGGCTCCACTACCTCAAACTCTATTCATTTTATCGTCGCTTGGATGAATATTCATCTTAGAATGGTGGGCTTCCTCAAGGACTGTCTTCAATAGGTTTCCCATCTTGATATGATTCACCTACCAAACCTCTTCTCAAGTAGCACCCCTACTTGCTTACTCAGCTCCCTCCTTTCCCTTGGAGCCATGTGGTAGACTAGCAATGCAACTGGCTTTGTCTACCAAATATATACGAAAGTCGATCTCGTGCCTCGGAGGTAAACCCCGAACCTCATCAAAAACATCGGAATAATCTCGGACTAATGGAACAGACTGCAAGTCTCGATAGATGCATCAAGAGACTCTAGGAAACTAAGCATAACTGACCCTTGTAGGTCACAAGAAATCTCAAGGGTCCTCCCATGACAAGTTAGAAGCTTTAACGACCCTCCTCTCACAATCCAGAATGGCACTATATATGGTAATCCAATCCATTCCTAGAATCAACCCATAGCCCATAAACCCGAGCACATACGCGTCGCATTAAAACTCAATGCCTACATAGATATTTTAAAACCCCGACAAATCATAGATAAATGAGTCGAACCACCAATGGGGTTTGAAACAACTACGAGATCCGCAACCATACTAGTAACTAAGTGTAGAGATTCAATCAATGAATCTAGATATAGATGAGTGTGAAGCACCAGGATCAAAAAATGTTCTAATAGGGTGGTTTGAAAGAGAAATTAAACCTTCCATAGAAATTTTTCTACCTCTATCAGGAGCACTGATCGCGAGAGCATGCACCTACACTCCAGAAGTTCCTGCCCTTTGACCTTGTCCCTGTTTCTTCGGGCAATCCTTAATAAGATGCCCGACCTCTCTACAAGCGAAGCAAGCATTCTTTCTTTTCCTGTAGTCATTGGTTAAGTGATCCTCTCGCCCATAACTATGGCACTTCCTCTCACTGTTTCAAATCTCGCAAATATTGCCCGAGATCTCCTCTGAGATCTCGTTTTGGGCTCCTTCCAAAATGAAACAGCAAATGTCACTCTAAATCTCCTTTCAAATATGTCGCCCGAGATATTGAAATATCGAGCGATATATCGACCAAGACGAAATACTGGAATATCGTCCGAGATCTTTGTTTTTTTGGTTAAAATTTAAATTTTTGCCTAAACTAGAACTATAATTAAAAAATTCAAATCTAGCCATATCAATCTTTTGTTATTTCACATTTTGCATGTTAAATGACTATATTGTATTTTCGTATATGTTTTACAATGCTTATGATTTCATATTCGTCTTTTTACATGCATGTTACTTGTGAAATTATGTATTTTATGGTCTATTTATGCTGAATTTTTTAATGTTTTGGATCCTTTTAATGTTTCCTATCTAACAATATTACTGTTTTAAGCAAATTATGATTTAGAGTATGAATGATCTTTCACAAAATATAGAATAATAAAGTTATTTTGCATTTTAAGTTTAAGTTACTATGTTTTTAATAGCACTCATAAAAATCATTTTGTTAAAATATCAATTTTAACATATCATGTTCCCCGAGATTGTTCCGATATGAACTTACGAACTCTCGAGTTAGAATCATCTCGTCCGAGATCTCCCCCGATACGAGACCGAGTCAATAGAATCCCTGAGACGAAACGCTACCGATATCCGAGATTTAAAACTTTGCTTCCTCTTATATTTAACCTTGTCATTCTTTTCGCCTTTTCTTCTGCTATTGTTGTTGCTGCCGTTGTCCCTTCTTTGGCCATACCTTCTTATTTTGCGTTGCTTCCTCAGCCTTTTCTTCCTTCTTTTCTCCCTCGTCCTCCTCATGCATTAGGGCCATATCAACAAGCTTTTCAAAAGTGGCCCCCCATTGGAATATGGGACATGGCTAGCCCATGCAGAGGCTCATTCATCCCTCTAACAAACCGCAAAGCCCTTTTGTGTGGTGTATCCACCAACTCTAACCCGAACCTTGCCAGCTGGTTGAACTTGTTCACATACTCCTTCACTCTCAAGTTTCCTTATTTGAGTGCTAAGAACCTCTCCATCTGTATGCTTCTCTCATCTTGGGAAAGAAATTTCATTTCGAACCTCTATCTAAAATCTTCCCAAGTTTCCACTAGACGTCCAGTTTAGGTGACTTCCCACCAAAATGTGGCTTCGTCCTTTAACAGCCAAGCAACTAACTGAATCTTTCCTTGATCTTGTACTTCAAAGATTACGAACAAGTCCTCGGTCTCCTTAAGCCAGTTCCTAGATTCTACGAATGTCTCGTTCCCATGGAATGGCTTCCCTCCCATAGCACAGAAGTCCTTACAAATCTTGGAGAAGGTATCTGCTCTTGGAGGGGGAGGAGGAGGAATGACTGGTGCAGCTGGGGGAGGAACGTCTCTTTGGACTTCAGCAGGCGCCGTGGCCTCCAAATACCTACGAAACCATCCGGGTATTATGATGCCCTCTGATATATTAGGAATGTTTTGTTCCCCAGACATGCTAAAAATGGAAAAAGGAAGAAATTTAGATAAAGGACCGAAGGATATAACATATGGCTACTTGGGGAATATTTTCAAAACAGACTTTTCTTTTTTAAAATAATTTCTTTTAAAACCTTTTTGAAAAATAAAATTTCAAAAATTTTCATCCAATCTGGTAACCTTCAGCTCTAATACCAAGTGTGACACCCCACGTCAATTAATGTCACTCACAAAGGGAATGCATTAAGTTTCGTGAAGCATTATAGGTAAACAGACACAGAATATTACAAGACAGATATATAATTTTAACAGCGGAATATAAACTTTATTTCTCTTAAGATACCGTGGTCCAAAAGCATCACATCTCTGAAAAATTAAACCCCATTACAACATAAAATTTACTGTCTTGTACTTCAAAAATATTAGAGTACATAAAAGAAGTAATATTCCACAAGAACAAAATATAGCCATAGCAACAAGTATAAGAGCTTGAGCCGTACATATCAGCAGCTCCAGCAAAATATACAAAATCATGGTCAAGCCCGAATGCTTCCTCCCTGAGAACCTTGGGTTGGGGGGGATGGAAGAAAGAAGGAGAAACAAAAAGGGTCAGACATAAAGTCTGGTGAGTCTTGTTACTTTTAGCCAGTAAATAAATAAAAGTAACATGATAAGCATATAAAGTGGATAAGAGAGACCATTACATAAATGTCAGGTTGACAAGGTAAATAGGACAACAGGATAAAATAGATAGTTCTTCTTTATACTTTCCTTGCTCTGCACCAATACTAGTATAACAAATATGTAATAGAAATAGGATAATCCCAACAGAAACATATTGGTAGTTTTAGGTGTGCTCTAGTAACGGGTTTTAACCCAAACAGAACTGGTACCTAAACAGAAATAACGGGTGTTAGTCCAGACAGAAACACAAGTACCCCATAGAAAAAGAAAGGACTAGATGTACCCTATTTACTACCCCCCCAATCAATCGGCTCCCTATTCCGTAGATACCCTGTGCTGGCCCCATAGTAGGGTGTATCACTCCCTAAAGTGGCAACCCTTCCTTCTCCGGATGTGCACAACCATATCTACTGATGTCACAGCGTCTTATTTTCCTGAGCAGGCAGAGTCATGCACGCATATGACCCCGATGGTACGCGCCGTCACGACACTGTCCTTCCCGTTTGGATCCCTTATATTCAACTCAGTAAGCGTGCCCCACTCCGATCTAGTTCGGAGTACCCTTTTGATACCTATTTAAGGGTTACTTGACTAAAATGGGTCCCACACAAGATGATGCAAGCTCTCCCCTTTGTCTTGCATCCCCACTACTATGTTTCCCACTGGTTATGTTTATCTAACGGTGTCCTTAATTACATAACCCCAATAGGTTAAGTTTGTGGGCCAATATATACAAATATTACCCACCAACCCAAGATGTACTTAACCCTCCCACTGATTCAAGCATGTTCATTTAACGGTTAAGTTTGTGGGCCTATATATAATATTACCTACCTCCCCAAGATATACTTAACCCACCCACTGTCCAACCAGTTTTTACTTAACCCTAACTTTAGTTTATAACCAAACAATCCCTATGGATTAGATTAGGTTAAGTAGCCCAATTTATTACCATGTCCATTTATGGTTTATAACGGGCTAGACCTCCCATATTAGGCCTACAACATGTGGATGCTGGATATGCCGGTCGGGTCCGGGCAGTCTTATTCCACAAGTTGGGCCTAATCTCGTGTCTTAGCCCGATCCGTATTTGCGCACTTAGACCTCTCACATTAGGTTCAACATTAGTGGCTACTGGATATGTCAGTCGCGTCCGAGCAGACTTCCACCACTAGTGCAACCTAACCTCGTGTCATAAGTACAATTACAATTCCTAACTATAATTACTAAACATTCCATTTTTAATCAATTAATTAAACCTTTCCCTTTTATAGGTGTTAAATGCCTAGTCCAATAATTTGAATTATGTGTCCAAAATGTTCATATTCATATTTTGCCAATATTAACCCTTTTCCCCCCGTTCCCTTACTAGCGCACTCATAAATTGGCGGCATGCCTAGGCTAGACAATAGCTTGGTCATAAACGATAATAGGGAAAATAATGGGAATATAAACAAAGTGATTATTTAACATAACTTGACATAAACATAAACTAGCAAGATGACAAGGTGAACATACATACTTTCATGGATGTGTAATTAACATCATAACAAGGTGGACATATAATTGGTGAACTTATGGCAGCCAATTGGTTCTAACATAACTATGATATCTCAATAAGCATAGTGAGATCTAAGTTAGCAATTTAGATGTCCAATTTGTTTAGATCTAACAAGGTGATAATTTAGGTCTGACTAATGGTTTCAATGTCCACATAAGTTAGATCTACTGGCTTAGAAACAGATCTACACAAATCCACATCATAGCATGTCATAGAAGTTACAATTTAAGATAAAGATTTAGGATCTACACAAGTCCACATCATAGCATATCATAGAGGTTACAATTAAGATAAAGATTTAGGATCTACACAAATCCACATCATAGCATGTCATAGAAGTTACAATTAAGATAAAGATTTAGATCCAGTCCTAACCAATTCAAGGTGACATATGTTCATGATTTACATAAATGATTAAATCTATCCAATGATATAACTATCCAAATTAACAGATATATATTAACCGCAATATAGTTACAAATTAAGATCCACAATAATAACATAGTAGAATAATCCCAATTGAATTGGGTTTAGAGGAATAGATCGATCATGACATAGCATAAGATATGATAATAACATAGATTCATGGTCTACACATATCCAAATCACAGTCTTTCATAATTTACTTTCATTTATCTAAACCTAAAAATAACCAACTCACTGTGATTGGATTGCTAAGATGATAGAAAAGAAATTAGTGTTGAATCTATGCTTGAATCTCAGAATTTGAATTGTAAAACTGATAGTTGTTTTGAAGAAAACGAATCTGTCTCAGTTCGCACGCCGACAACATTTGGCTCCCATAATTTCCAATGAAGAAAAATAGGAGGATTTGACATATATATGTAGCTGTAGAACCCTCTGGAATCTACTGCCACCTCAGCTCTAGGGGTGTCGACAATCCTGTGGGTGGGTCGACCCCTAGGTCGACACACCTCTAGCGTGGTCGACCCCCTAGAGTGGAAATTTTGCCACTCTGACGAATTTTTCAAATTCAAACTATTTTGGATAATACTCTGACTCATCTCTGACTCATGCGTATATATAATCTTTCTGCACGTGTACAAATTTAAAACCCTCATAACTTCTTCGTACGGTGTCAGTTTTACGCAAACCAAATGTCTGTCCTAACCAGAATTTCGAGACGAACGTAATGGTGCAATCCGTTTCCTCTAATTCTGAATATTGAATTAATTATTATTTAATTTATCCTTTTTAATGTTGTTAAAAATTTGGGGTGTTACATGCTTCTTGTCCTGCCTGTGTCCCTCCCACCAGTATGAAGCTTCTTCCTTCAGTTGCCAAGTGGCCAACTGTGTCTTCCTCCTATCAACGAGCTCGAATGACCAAAGACATTCTCTGTGCTCTAAGCCAATTGCATGCCTCAACAAAACTCTTAGCACCACGGAACGGCTTGCCTACCATTGTGAAGAAGTCCTTGCAAAGCTTAGAAAAATTGACTACAAGAGGAGGTGCAGCTACTACGACTGCTGCTGGTGGTGGGGCAGCTCCTTGAACACCGACAGGTGCCGTAGCCTCTAAATACCTATGGAACCATCATGGTGGTGGAACGCCCTTCGGAAGATTGGGCGCCCTAGACATGCTCAAAAGAGAAGAAACAAAGATTTAAAAAGAGATCGAAAGAATATTGTATATGGCTTGAGGGTATATGTATTTCAAAAATATGTTCTTATTTGAAAAACTTTGCTTTTGAAAACCATTTTTTAAACTTTTCTCTGATCTTGTAACTTTCAGCTCTGATACCAAATGTGACACCCCATGTCCGTTAATGTCACTCATAAGAAAATGCCTTAAGTTTCGTGAAGTATAATAAGTAAACAATAAATAAATTCACAAGACAAATATAAACAGGCAGTGGAGAAATAATCTTTTATTATTAAAAGCAAAACATTGTTCCAATCCAGTTACATCATCAAATACCAAATACTTCAAAAAAAAACCATATGTCTTATAATGCCAAACATCAAAGTACAATAATGCAAAACCATATCCTTTTTTACAAGGCATAGTATATTAGAAAAATAATCAAAGAGGTATAGCAAGTTAGAAGAAGTCCTAATTCAAGCTGATAGAAAATCCTAATCACTATGGAGTACTACCACTCTAAGGACCCGAAGGGAGAAAAGGAAGGAAAAGAAGAAAAACAAAATAGTTCAGACAGAAAGCCTAATGAGTATCAGTGAATTTCAATATATGTATAAAACAGAGGTATCCAGACAGATAAATAAGACTAGATAAGAAAGTACAGTAGAATATAAGTACAAGGCAATAAGATAAAATAATGATCGAGTAAAGTTTCAGACTTATATCTCAAGAGCAAGTTTTCTCTGCACCAATACTAGTGTATAAGGATTAGGAGTTACCCTAATTACATAACATGATTAGGTATTACCCTAATTAGTACCCATGCGATCGGATCCATAATAATTAAATATCCTATGTCAGCCCAGTGGGGTGTATCACTCCCTAACCCAGCAACTTATATAACATAAGCCTATTTATTGGTGTGATAGCGTCTTAGTTTCTCTAATCGGACTCATGCACGCTCATGACTCCATCAAAACATGCTCGTATCCACTTTCCTCTTTTTGAACCTCTTACTACATAGTTCAGTAAATCGTCCCCTGGCCCTTACCTAGTGCAAGGCCCCTTAACAGGATACCAATAGGGATACTAAATGATATGGGTTCCATACAACAAAATTGACACAAGCCAAACCCCTAAGCTTGTGCCCCCACGTATCTTGGAATTAAGAGTCCCTAAAACCCGACACAACAACATAACAAAGAACCTCATAGCTTATTAATAATCAGGTTTAACTTAGCAGTTTCAAGTTCATTAGTAAGCAAGGTTATATTATGACATTTTTCTGTCAATGTTTTTACGTGTACAACCACTCCCCCAAAACTAGCACCTGCCCAGATGTATATATACACTACAGTAATTTAATTTACTTAATCTACATCCGGGACTTACATTTTATTAACATGTTCTTTACTTAATCTCTCTATTAATTGTAATATAACATGTATACATATATTCATGTTCTTCCTTTTGATAATATTCACATTTTACAATCAAAAGTCCACAATTTATAATATGCCTAAATTCTCCTTTTTCATTGTCATTTCATGTTATCCCAAATTCAATTATACATAATCTTAAATCAGAAATTGCCTAGGCTCTCGATAGCCTAGGCTCAACTTAAATAAAAGGGAAAAGTAAAAGGAGAAGAACATAATTAAATTAAACTGTATAAAATAGGCATATAAACAAGATGGAAATAAATTAAACAGCAAAATGAGGATAAGGAAGATAAACATGTGTGAACATAACTGATTAATCAACTGACAGTAAAAGAACGTATATTACTGTAACAACTGCATAGATAAATAACAGTAAAAGAACAATGTAGAAAATAGCTTATTGTTATTGTACGTTCTAAATCCAATTTTTTTTTGGTGTCATATTACATTTCTAAATATCAAATCTGAAAGTAACTTGAACTCACAGGGCTAGGTATTAGGTTCAGAAATAGTTCTTGAAAAAAGTTGTATGTTTATTGCAGATCTTGAATTTTCTCTGTTAATCTGACTTTCAATAGCGTTACCCCATTTTATTAATTAATTTATAATATAGCCATGGAGGTAGGGAGAGGTGAAGAATAGTTGTATGTAGATAAATTCAGAGAGAGAACCCTTATTTATATATTAAATGAGCTAATTCTTAACCGTTAGATTTTACGATTTTAAATCTAGCTATATAATTCATCCAACAAACCTAATATATAAAAATAGTCCAAATACATTGTCCAAAATCGGTCCTACATGGGTTGGGTCGTCCCCTATCTACTGTGTCGACTTAGGTGTTGACCCCTCTTGGACATGGGTCGACCCAGGTCGGGATGAGTCGTCCCATGACCGTTGGTTCCTGCGCTAATTTTTCTGTTTAGTTTTTATTAATATATATCCTATGTGTACAATCTTCTTAGTTCCATATCTTTCTCATACGTTATCCGATTTATGCAAACTCGGGTTCTATCTAAATCAAAATTGTGAGTCGAACGCAAAAGGTAAAGTCAGTTTTACTTATTTCTGAATATTTAACTATATAATATTCATTTTATTTTCTTTGCTGTATAGTTATAATGCATTAAATTTTGGGGTGTTACATCATCACTACCTATAACATTTACGTACTCAGTAAATAGTACATCAAGATTAGGTACAAAACAAGAATTAGGACTACGAAACTCGTACTCCTGATCCCAAGTAGAATCAAGGAACATAGACCTATTCTTCTCACCTAGACCACCCATTACAATGAGCCCAAATCCATCTCCTACAACCTGTTATTTCAATCTTCTAAAACCATCCTCCGTGTTAGAGACATATTTATAGTACATTTTTTCAGAAGAACCATATCTCATACTAGAAAACTCATGGACCTACGAGCGGTCATTTGAGAACCAATAGATACCATTACAATCAGATTTCGAATATGTAGAAGCATCTTCATTTTCCAAGAGTTCGTTATTACGAAGGGGAAACTTATACCTGAACAGGTTGCTGAGTAACAACTGAAGGATCATATCATTCGATAGAGCTTTCAGAACTCATTTCAAACTAGGAGGACGAGGAATTAGAGCAGATAGAAGAATAGGAGCTAGCGCATGAAGTAGATGATTTCCAAGTACATGTAGTATGTCTGTAACCAAAGGAGTGGCATAGTGTGAAAATACCAGTCATCCATAGCGCACTCTCACCTCATCCCCATAATCATCCATAATTCTTAGTTAAATAGTCTTCGGAAGCGGTTTTCCAGGCATTATCTCAATTAAATATTTAGCGTAAAACAATTTTTCTCGAGCCATTATGTTAGTATCAAAACACTTGAGCTTTCCACTATAATTGGATAAACAGCTAAGAACTATCAACGATTGCAAAACAGAGGGCATGTGTGAGAAATAAGTGCAGATCGTTACTCCCTGGCTCGGTCAACTGATAGAATCCATGGAGTAATAATAAAAGGCTTCCCCATAATAATATTAGGCTCGAATCTGGTGACACGAAGATGCTCCTCTAGTAAGGAAAATTTCATAAAAAACATAGATCGTTCCATCCGGACTTGAAGATCACCTTGCAACTGGCACACTTTTCCACAATGCTCCTTCACAACCAGATAAGGAGGTGGAGTATCAAGAGAAAATCGAACCAGTGTGTCTAACCAGAAATCAATCCCTACATTTATCACCTTCGAAGGAAGATTACTAATTCCTTTAGAAATAGAATGCTCGAAATGTCAGGGCTCATAAGTAACAATGTTACGAGGAGTGTTCTCAAGCAACGAAGACCATTTATGAATATTAGTGTTAGTTATATCAGTCTCATCACTTTGCCTTCCATGTGTAATTGGTTTCTGAAACACCCCACCTCCGTTAGGGTCACTCTAAAAGGGAATGCCCTAATTTTGGTGGAGGTTTATAAGTATAAGTCACAGATATACAAGACAGATATAAGAACACATATTTTTGAACAGCGGAAAAACAACAACTTTTATTTCATTAAAAATACGTGTTACAACAATCATACCATAATTGTCTTACAATACTTCAAAAACATAACATCTTCATAACTGTCTTGATTACATTATTTAAAGAAGCATAAAGAAAACATAAATAAACTGCAAAAGTCCCGTAGTTGCTGTCCAAAGCCATAGTCCAAAACGAAAAGATCCAAGCAATACATTCTTTCTCTTCAAGCTGGATATGAAGGCTGGTCAAGCTGCGGTATTCCCTCCCTGTGGACCTGGGGGGGGAAACGGAAGGAAAGAAGACGAAAGAAAAGTAGAGTCAGACATAAAGCCTGAGTAAGTCTAGGACTATTCAGTCTATGAATAAAGAACTGGGTATGATAAGTATAAACTAGAAATGGGAAAGCACCATAAACTTAGTTAAGTTGTCTAGGGTCGAATATACTATCGTACCCCATTTTAATCTCTGAACCCATATAAACTAGTTCCCAACTGGCACCCCATAATCAGGGTGAAGTGATCCATTTTATAATGATCGGCTCCTACTCGCATAGTTACATGTGTCTTACGGCCCCCGATGTTGTAGTTACCTGTGCTGGTCCCACCATGGGGTGTATCAAGTCCCATGGTGGCGACCCGACACAATCCTAGAATGCACAGGTATGCTATTGGTGCCCAGTGCCTTATTTTTCTGCGCCGGAGTGTGTGCACTCCCGCACCCCGTTAGAACCTACACTGCTGCACCACCGCCGTCGATTTGACCTCTTACAATCAGCCCGGTAATCGTGCCCCACCCTGCCTAGTTTCAGGGTATCATGATACGCCTTGTAGGGTTACTGCTGAAAAGGGTCCCCCGCTACTAGGTTTTCTATTTCTAGCCAACATGCTAAGTTGGTTAAGTGTTTATAAACCTAACCCCCAATCAGTCTGTTTAGTTTAGCATGTTCCATTTTGATTAAGTATTAATATAATCTACTTAATCCTATCAATCCTGACTCAGCCATAATTATCTTATTAAAGCCTTGACCTCTCACATTAGACAGGTATTGTTGTGGCTGCCTGTTGCCGGTTGGGTCCGGGCAGTCTTACGCTACAACTCAGTCTAACCTCGGGTCCTTATTGGGCTCCATGTTTAACCACCCACATTGGATAGGTATTGTTGTGACTACTGGACAGCCGGGCGGTTCCGGGCAGGTTTACATCACAACTCAATCCAACCTCGGGTTAAACACATCGTATTTTCTACATTTACATATTTTGTCTTTCTTCTTTTTATATGTAAATATTTGCAGCCCATTATTCAAAATCAATTTAAGCTAATGGTGTAAAGGTTTACACCAATCATGGGCCCAACCCATACTTGAATTTGGGCCCCTTTGCTTTATGTTTTTCATTCATTAATTACTTTGGCCCAACGCTATTTTCCCCCGTTTAATACGCTCGTTTATTATATATATATATATGTTGGGCTTAGCCTTTTTAAGCCCAACTTAGCCACGTGAAAAAGGGGAGGCTTAAAGCGTGATTACATACACAAAAAGGGGAATGTGAACGCATGAACTTGCAACATAACTTTGGAACTACAAAATAGAAACTGGTGTACTTGCATAGTAGCAACGTATACTTTGGTCATAAAGCATAAGTGACATGAATCAAAGCATGTAAACTTGTAGTTAAGTTAGAATCTAAATTGGATATCATTATTGACACATAGTCTTAACTACAACATAAACCTATATTTTTCTTTAGGCATAATGTCAAACATAAGCAAATCATGTTCATAAGGTTACTACATGTTTACAAGGGTGCTTACTTTTGTTACTAATACAAAAGTATAGTTCAACTAGAATTATTCCAACTTAATCATTATTTTAAATCTATTCACATAACCATGGCACACATATACTTATGGCATAAATATTTCTAAACATGAAATCATGATTTTTACTTTAGTCATGCAAACTTGCAAATGGGATTTTAAATCTAACCTAGCTATGTACCACATGTGTCATCATATAATTCTTGTTAACAATATAGACCTAACATGTTTTTCAATTATGCAAAATATCAATCATAGCCTAGTCATATTCATAAGTTCGCAAAGAGGTTTTCTAGTACAAAAGTATGGCTTAATATATAGATCATGATGCCAAATTTTCAACATAATTTCATATGAATTATAATAACCCAAATTTGTTCCAATTACACACAAAATGATTTTTGTACAGAAATACACATTATGATGGCATAGTAGCAAAACCACAAACTTGCATGAATTTCAATTAAAGAACTACATACATGTAGCTTCAACATGAGTTACAAACTTTGCGAATATCCAAACGTATATTTGCATAAAACTACCGCAAACATGTAGTTTTTATAATGAATAACATACTTTGCAAATATCCAAACGTATACTTGCATAAAACTACCGCAAACATGTAGTTTTTATAATGAATAACATACTTTGCGAATATCCAATCGTTATACAATATTCCAAATCGATAAGAATCATAGTAACGCACAAATATGAATTACTTATCACCACAAATCAAGTGTACAAACCAACACAGTTATTTATTCATACCAAAATAATACTCTACTAACAATCGTGTGGCGAATTCTCCAATTCAGGAATTTGGAGATGCGACTCCTTTTGATGTAGGCATTGATTTGATTTGTTTAAGTTGCTTTATTCTTTAGAATTTGCCTCCTAATCGTCTCTCAAATTGGTGGCTACTCCTAGTCGTTCCTCAGCAGCATGATGGCCTTATTCTTATTTTTTTGTGTGAGTTTAGGTTAAGTTTGAGTTGTATATATAGAATTTTAGGATTAATTTAGGCCGTTTGATTAATCCTAGAAATGACCACAACCGTTCAGTCAGGATAGAGTTATCCTATTGACTCAGCCATGAATCAGAAGTGACTCAGCATTGACTCAGCGATGAGTCAGAAATGACTCAACGTATTAAATGTTCACCAATTCAAACGTAAATACGTATTTAATAGATACATTTTTCCCTTTACCGTATTAATTACCCATATATAAATATTTATTTATATATGAATAAATATTTTCTTACCTTTAATTTGTCAAAATTAAAAATTGGAGAAGGCCAAAAAAAACCATCCTTGACAACCAAAAATGCGCAACGTACGCTACATGATGCGTACACGTCATATATATATATATATATATATATATATATATATATATATATATATATGCGTATATGTATATATATATTATATATATATATATATTCATTTTTCTCTCTATCTTCCCAATTACCCATTTTCACACTAAACCACTTTTGGACTGCGTTCACACTAGGCTATTTTAAGCCATTCCCCTAAAACAAAAATAAGGCGCTTGCGGGGATCGAACTCTGTACCTCTTGTATGCAAGTCATGTGTTCCAACCAAATGAGCTACTAAGTCTTTTGCTTACAAACCCTAGAACAATGCTAAACATTATTCGTTTCCCATTTTTTTTTTCATGTTTTGCTGCGATATTTAAATTAAAGATATCTTCTTCACACGTTATCCGTTTTGCGTAAACTCGGACTCTATTTCAAGCAGAATTTCGAGGCGAATGCAATGGCGTAACCCGTTTCCCTTAATTCTTTGATTTGAAATTAATTATACTTTAATTTGTGAATCTCACCGTTATAGAATACACGGGTGTTACATTCTCCCCCACTTAAAAGGATTTCGTCCCCGAAATCTTCAAGTTAGGAGGAATGTATATCCTAACATCCAAACATCCATCTACTCATCCATCAAACACGAGTATCCATTGTCCTTAAAAGACTTCTAATGCTTTATGATCATATGCGAAGTGTGTGTGTACATGTACTTATCTAATGCAAAATCAGGCGGTCTACTGATTCAGTTGACCTCCTTAATGCGAATTATGTGAGTGCCATGAATCCATTATGTATGCAAATTTTTTCTATTCATGATTCTACATGAGTGCACAATCATTCATACAAATGCAACATCCATATGGCAAAACATTAAAGTTCAACCATATACGAATGCAAACATATATGCATATGCAATATGAAGTGATTGAGCCGATCTAAAACCTAGATTGTGCGTGTATATGCAACCACGAGCAACCACTAGCAATCACTTGCAACCATCATCCATAACATGTTTCAACTACATGTTTACATCCAAAAAGATTCTACCTATGGTTCTCAAGATAGGATCGAGGAGAGAAATAGGATAAAACAAAGCATCTAGAATAAGTTAACGATGTACCGCCAGAAGGTCCGGTCTGCTTCTCAGGGCAGTCTTTGCTGATGTGTCCAGTCTTCTATAACAACCCGAAATTCTGGGCCAGTTTAAAATTTTTATTTTGGTAATTTTGGCGAATTTTGTTTATTTAAAATGAATTATTTTAAATAATATCGACGAGAAATTTATTTTGAATATAATTAGAACGTATATATTATATACGTCGTTGTTAGAATATAAATATTTATATATAATTATAAATAGAATTGAAAATGGCGTGGTAGTTCGATAATTCGATTTCAAACTTCAATTGAATGTACCGGGTGCAAATCAATCCGGATTTTAGTGAAACCAAAAACATTAGGATCTAATTGATAATATCTTTCTAACGAATCCGGAAAATCAAGATTTCATAGCGGGAATCAAAAGATATGTCCAGTTGAAAATTCTGAATAGTCGCTATGAAATTCAGGCCCTTAAAAATGGACATTTTGCAAATGACCTTGGATCTGGACGAAACCAGTTTTGTTGGGTCCGCAGTGTCAAATTATTGCTAGGTTTCAAATTCCATAATTTTCTGAATCAATATGTGAGCGTGGCAAAGGAAAACGCGTTTGACCAGTTTCAGTTGATTTTAATCGACTGGAAAGTGGTCATTTTTCCAACGGTCTCGGAATTCGACGAAACTAGTTTTGTTAGGACCGTATCGTCAATACGAAGCTAGAAAATATTTTTCTGGAATTTTTCTAGTTAGTATGTGACCCCGGTGATTTGAAATGTATGTTTAAAATTCAATATAATGATTTAAAGGTAAATTTAACGGAAACTGGTTCAAACGATCGAATCAACCTACGATATATATCCCATAGTGTTCGGAATGGGGGTAAAACGCTATGGACGACAGGCGGTGGGTCTCGTTTTGAGGTCGAAAATAAAAGTTGCTTTTTGAAAGTAATTAAATAATTAAATATATATATATTTTTCATATAACCCCCCCTGTTCTTTGTTTTCACGACTCATAAATAAATAAATAAAAAGGGGGCTTGGAAGAGAATCGACGGGGGGGGGGGGCGATTCGTCGCCCATCGCGCCGCCGGAGCAGGCGTTCCCTTCCCCCTCCGATCCTTCTCCTCCACCTCCTCCAGCCTTCTACCTCGCGATGCCTTCCTCTCCTCCTCTGTAGAACTCGTCGTCCCCCTCCCAATCCTTCGAGCGCCGCCACCTAGCCCTGAGTCCACCGCTGCTGGCGTCAGGTCCCACCGCCGACCCCCTATTTCCTCCTCTCCGATTAGGCCACGCTCCCACAGCCCCAATCCCACCCGCGACACCCTGATGAATCCCACACCATAACCCGAGGCCCCCTCTTCAGTTTCGAAGGTGAGTTTTAATTTAAATCAGCTTTATTAATTTCAAATTTTAATTATCTTAGTGTGTTAAGCAAAAAGGACGATTTTTATATAAGGGGATTTAAAAAGAAAAGGCGATTTCTATGTAAAGATATAATTTTTACATAAACAAGAAATTAAAAATATGATTTTTATATTTTTAAAGTATTAAAAATATAGTCTTTACTATATAGAAGATATAAAAATATGATTTTTGGTTAGGTAGAGAATTAAAAATATAATTTTTACATGATAGGAATATTAAAAATATCATCTTTATTTGCGTAGAAAAATAAAAATGAGATTTTTATAAAGATGAAATCTTTAAATTTGAAGAGGCGAAGTCTATGTTTTTATAAAGGCGAAATCTTTATATGGAAAATAGCGTGATAAAAATATAATTTTTATCTATATAACATAGTAGTAAAAAATTCGATTTTTATATACTGAGTAGCGAATTAAAAATGTGATTTTTATATATTGAACTTCGAATTAAAAATGTGATTTTTATATATTGAACTTCGAATTAAAAATGTGATTTTTATATATTGAACTTCGAATTAAAAATGTGATTTTTATATAGTGAACTTCGAAATAAAAATATGAACTTTATATATTGAATAGCGAAGTAAAAATTCGATTTTTACATAGGTAGTGAAAGCGGGCAACGAAGGTAACAAAAAGGCGAGAACGAAGGAGGTTTATATCAAAGAAGAGTCAAGATGTTTGGATAGATATCGGTGAGAATTTCTCACCTTTCAATTTCATTTTCTAGCTATATATATATACTAGGATGCAGACGGTGCTTAGTAGCACCCGACACAATCGTCCACAGACCATGGACTTGTTTGTTTGGTTGCGTAGATTAGTTGGATGATTTGATTTGAAATGGAATTGTTTGGTGAAATAAATTGATTGATTGATGTGTGAATGGCGTGGGCCTTCACTAGACCGGGGATAAGGCTAGGCCTCGTCCCGTTTCTGGTATCGGGTCGTTATGCCGCCGAAATTTTCTAAAATATGTTAGAAAAATAAAAATATCATTTTCATTTTGTAAATGAACTGAAATAAAATATTGTATCGTTAAAAATATAATTTTTAACGTGAATGTGAATAAATAAATATTCATTTACAAACCATACGGTTTGTTTATGTACACCGATTTGACTGACATTGATTGGGACGATAAATTTTACACGTCGCCCAACTGCACAAATAAATCTGTGTTTGATTGTTTGAAACCCCACACGGGTGTTGGGATGAAATATGAAGTTCACTCATCCTAATTGATTAAATATGTCGATCGATTGATTGACAGGCTGTTATAAGCGTTAGATATCTTTATTTGATGCTTATACAGTGTAGTGCACTTTGGTTGATGGTTGATTATTTTTCAATGCTATTATATACATGTGTTGTATGGAAATCCATATAGTTAACGCTATATGGTAATTGATTGGGCCTCATTCCAGTTTAGAAAATAAAATATATCAAATAACAAAGGTTCATGTGTTGACTGCACTCATCCATTGAGATTAGTCATGTGTTGAACGAAATATTTTTATAATAAAATTTACATCCTTATTATATATAGAATTAGAAATCGGCTGGAAAATAGATGAGATGAGTGGTCTCCTGGATATTGATCTGATGTTGGTTTCGGCCTTCGGGGTTAATATTCAGGGAATCGTTCTCTTACTAATTTACAGTTGGAGTCTGATTTAATATCAAATGATGGATACCTTAATTTTTATAAAATATATCAAATAACAAAGGTTCATGTGTTGACTGTACTCATCCGTTGAGATTAGTCATGTGTTGAACGAATATTTTAATAATAAAATTTACATCTTTATCAATATAAAATAAAGGTTCATGTGTTGACTGTACTCATCCGTTGAGATTAGTCATGTGTTGAACGAATATTTTGATAATAAAATTTACATCTTTATCAATATAAAATAAAGGTTCATGTGTTGACTGTACTCATCCGTTGAGATTAGTCATGTGTTGAACGAAGTATTTTAACAAAAAAAGTCACACATGGACGGTACTCATTCGTTGAGATTAGTCGTGTGTTGACAAAAAGAAATATTTGAAATAGAATATATAAAGCCGTGTTGAATAGTGATGCGCCATTTTGATGCGAACGATATTTATATCGATTACATTCGAAATGAATTGAATATAAAACGATTTCGAAATGAATTGAATATAAAACGATTTCGAAATGAATTGAATATAAAACGATTTCAAAATGAATTGAATATAAAACGATTTCGAAATGAATTGAATATAAAACGATTTCGAAATGAATTGAATATATAAAGATTTCGATTTGAATTGAATATAAAACGATTTCGAATTGAATGGAATAGAAAACCAATTTGATTTCAATTGAATATATAATGAATTTGATTCAAATAGAAAACGAAACGAATTTGATTTGAATAGAAAATGAATTGGAATCGAATATAAAACCAATTTAAATTGAATTGAATTAAAAACGAATTCAAATTGAATTGAAAGCGAATTGAAATGAATTCAAATTGAATTGAAATCTGAATTGAATAGAAATGAATTTTAAAACGAATTTATAAGAAGAATTCAATTTTGATTCGAATTGAAATGGAAGTTGAATTTTCTTTTGAAACGAATTTAAAACTATTTATATAATTCGTTTTAAATAGAAATCGACGAAATATATTATATATATATTATATATATAATATAATGGCCTGAATAGAACGCGCCGCGCCGCGGCAGTTCGTGAATTTCGACCATTTATTTCAAACGGACATTACGGGAGATCTGACCGTCGGATTCTCCTAAAACCGGAACCGTTGGGTTCATATCGAAAAGAGCTTTCTAACGAATATTAGAAATTTGAAATCTAACGGTTGGATTTGGAGATACGTCCAAATCAAATTCGAAAAAGGTCGCTATAAGTGCTGTTCGATGGCCGTTGTTGGAAATCGACTGTACGGGCCTTGATAAAATTATTAAAAATAGTAATAATTTGTGTAAAATCATAAGAAGTGATTTGAGGAAAATTGGGGTGAAAAACTCCATATTTGAAAGGATAAAAATAGATTTTTATCGAAATGAACTAGTTTTGAACTAAATTTAAAACCCAATTATTTTTAAAATAAATGAATTAGATTTAAAAAGGGGTTTTAAATAATCATAATTTCTAATATATTTGATTGAATTTGAAATGGGTTTATCGTGAACGGTGTTTTAAATAACACTAGTTCTTTAACCCGATAACAAATAGAATGTGATTTGGGTTTGTCGTGAACTGTGTTTTAAATAACACCTAGTTCTTTAACCCATTAAAAAGAGTTTTAATGAATCTGCAATCAGATTGAAATCCGAATTGATAATCTAAATTATCAAATTTGACAAATAAGCGAGGATGGAGTATCACCAGTTTTGCTCCAAAGCGATAGTTGAATCTTTAATTAGATTTGAACGTGAGATGGTAATTAATTTTACCGACAACACTGTGGTGTTAGATATGGAGTATTACCAGTTTTGCTTCATGGGATGAATAGGTTGGGATTGGGAAAAATAAATAATTACTTCGTTACGGTTCACTAATCTCGACTAGTTTAGAAAACCATAAAATTGGTTTGAAACGACATCCAACGGAAGATTACAGGATAAATTTTAAAGAATTTATCTTGGATAAAATTAATGGGAACCTTTCCCTTAGAATGTGGAATTTAGAAACTAGCTGCAGGTTGGTTAAGAAGAATGGTTTCCTGGGTATTGATCTGATGTTGGTTTCGGCCTTCGGGGTTAACGTTTGGGAAATTGTTCTCTTGCTAATTTGCGGTCAGTGACTAATGAATTGGAATGAGGCGTATGTTGTGTTTGTGTAACATTTATTTTTAATATACGCGGGTTGTTCGGAAAGGCCGGTTTTATACCTATTCTGAATAACCGATTCGACGAGATGTCGAAGATGAAGACGATGGTCGAAGACCGGAAGTCTTCACATCGTTTGGATAATTACTGACGATCCTGATTGGGCAGTACACCCAAGAGGATGGAAATAGTTGGTGGTCGTCCAGACGTACTTGGAGATGGATGGATATGCGAGGAAAGTGCCTCCGGTTTCGTTCAGACCCAGAACGGACTTGTAAATGGATCGTGTGTCTGACATTGGATTTTATTCTGTGTTGATTGATTTCTATTAAATATACATCTGTTTGGCGGCGGAGAATTTATTCTTTTGCTTAACGCCCTTCTCTGAGACGTACGAGCTCAGAGGTTGTATATCGATGGACATCAGTCACACGGCATGAATTGCCTGTGTGGCATACTGAGTTGCATGGATCAAGGCTTCTGTTGAAAAGCAAAGTCTTGTGGTTGATGATCAAAGCACAGCCTACGTGGCAGCTTTGTGTATAACGTGAATTCGCGAGCCTCACACCTCGGTATGAGTCAAAAACGGGATACGGACTGCAGGGAGAGCACGAAGTTTCTTTCTAGCTTTGGTGGTGTCAGTGACTTACCAGCCCTGACATATATATACTTTTCACCTTTGTGGTTGTTGGATGAGGCGCCTCGATTATAGGTCTGTAAGGACCGGGAAACGTGTGTTCAGGAATACTAATCCTCTAACGTAAGTGAGGACCGGCCCTGAAGCATCCAGGGGTTGCCCAGTGTGCGTAACCCTGAGGCATTTGCTAAAGTGTCTCGAACGCGGAGAGGAGCTTGCCCCTTGCCTCGACTCATGACGGAAATCCAATTTCCAATACGAGATATTTCGGTTTTAATTGTAGAACTAGTATGGCGACATGATATATGGTACCCATGCCGTCTATGATTTATATTTATGATTGAAATTGTTTTGACACTATACACTTATTATAGTATCAAATGATTTGTTTTAAACGTACCAAGCATGTTTGGCTATTATAAGGGAAAATCCTATCCTCCGGCTTGCGTTGCATTGTGTGATGGGACCTGGGTCTTATAATAGCTTCATTTTTCGAAAAAGCATTGCGTTGTTTTTCTATGCACTGGTATTCTTGGGAGGAAACCCGTTCCGTGTTATACGGCGTGGTCCCTTGAATTACTCTCTTTTAAAGTAAAGTTCTAAATAACTGTTTTAGTTCTCACACCAGTCACATGACTGACCTGGAGTTTATTGTTTTAACCTAAACTCTGGGTGCCCCTATTTTCCGCACGGGCAGCTAGTAGTTTTGGTTTTGCAGATTTATATTCACAGGATCCTGGTTTACAGCTGGAATGATATCCGGAAAGCTCTGTATCCGTATATCACCTTCAGTTGTGCTTTGTATTATTTTCCGCTGCTATGTAATTTATTGTAATCTCTGATATTTGTCGAATGTAATTTATTCATTTATACTCTGTATATTCTTGTATTCTGATGGAATTGTTGTAATAACAATGAAATGTTCTTCCGTCTGCGTTCTATTTTGTCTTGTACTCAACGCTATCCGCTCTTTCCTCCACGGGGAAGTTCGGGTTGTGTCAGTTTGGTATCAGAGCTTTGGTTTACAGAGCTCGAGAACAAGACACATTAGAACCATACGAAAGAATTCATCAGATATTGGATTAGTAATATCCAATTAGAATGACTCGTTAGAGATAGGATCAGTAGTATCCTAGGACGAGTGTGAAGAGTATATTTTCCAAATGAAAACAATTTTGTTTTGAAAATTTAAATCGTTTTAAACGTATTTGAATATTTAATTATTTTGAATATGGACAATCGAGTATATAAAGGTTTTGCATATACGCGTCATGAACGTATATTCGAAGTTTTAATATACTAGATAGATATGGAATCACATTCTAGTCGCCCGGAGATGGTACTGGTGATTGTCATGACATCATCAGTATTTATGTTCGTGTTTCGAAGGTGTGATTTTCTATATATTTCCATTAGACTGGTGTGAGAACCAAAACTTATATAGCTAGAACACATTGTTGTGAATTGGCATCAAAAACATGATTTTTGCATATGTATCAAAATTATGAATTTGAAACATTAATCCACTAATTGATTGATGTTTGTGATGTTTGTTTAATTGTTTGATAATTTTGAACCATTATGCCTAATTGAATCAAATATTGAACTATATTGAAAATTGGTCGCATTTGCTTGCATATGCATATATATCATTGAACAGGTCATAGCAAGGAGGCTAGAGCCAGAGAATAAAATTTGTTTGCCCGACAAATAGGTACATGTTTACTACATAATTTACTGTTTTGTTTGGGTGATGATGATTTTATGAGCCTATTGGCTAGCCGCTTGGCTTTTTCTTTTTCTTTTTGAGATCTGAAGAACCAGGGAAGCTATTTGAAATTCCCCGATGCTCCCGGTGCAGGGGAGGTTATGGCGAAATTTTTCGAAAATTTAGGGTGTTAGCCAAATTTTTTGAAATTTTGAAAATTCTCAGAAACTGAAAAGTTGGAGAATGGAAGCCAAATCGAACGTAGGGCTGAATAATCAAACCACTTTCGACTTTGTTCCTTTTCCGGGACGAAAAGTTTTAAGTGGGGGAGATTGTAACAACCCGAAATTCTGGGCCAGTTTAAAATTTTTATTTTGGTAATTTTGGCGAATTTTGTTTATTTAAAATGAATTATTTTAAATAATATCGACGAGAAATTTATTTTGAATATAATTAGAACGTATATATTATATTCGTCATAGTTAGAATATAAATATTTATATATAATTATAAATAGAATTGAAAATGGCGCGGTAGTTCGATAATTCGATTTCAAACTTCAATTGAATGTACCGGGTGCAAAACAATCCGGATTTTAGTGAAACCAAAAACATTAGGATCTAATTGGTAATATCTTTCTAACGAATCCGGAAAATCAAGATTTCATAGCGGGAATCAAAAGATATGTCCAGTTGAAAATTCTGAATAGTCGCTATGGAATTCAGGCCCTTAAAAATGGACATTTTGCAAATGACCTTGGATCTGGACGAAACCAGTTTTGTTGGGTCCGCAGTGTCAAATTATTGCTAGGTTTCAAATTCCATAATTTTCTGAATCAATATGTGAGCGTGGCAAAGGAAAACGCGTTTGACCAGTTTCAGTTGATTTTAATCGACTGGAAAGTGGTCATTTTTCCAACGGTCTCGGAATTCGACGAAACTAGTTTTGTTAGGACCGTATCGTCAATACGAAGCTAGAAAATATTTTTCTGGAATTTTTCAAGTTAGTATGTGACCCCGGTGATTTGAAATGTATGTTTAAAATTCAATATAATGATTTAAAGGTAAATTTAACGGAAACTGATTCAAACGATCGAATCAACCTACGATACATATCCCATTGTGTTCGGAATGGGGGTAAAACGCTATGGACGACAGGCGGTGGGTCTCGTTTTGAGGTCGAAAATAAAAGTTGCTTTTTGAAAGTAATTAAATAATTAAATATATATATATTTTTCATATAACTCCCGCCCCTGTTCTTTGTTTTCACGACTCAGAAATAAATAAATAAAAAAGGGGGCTTGGAAGAGAATCGACGGGGGTGCGATTCGTCGCCCATCGCGCCGCCGGAGCAGGCGTTCCCTTCCCCCTCAGATCCTTCTCCTCCACCTCCTCCAGCCTTCTACCTCGCGATGCCTTCCTCTCCTCCTCTGTAGAACTCTTCGTCCCCCTCCCAATCCTTCGAGCGCCGCCACCTAGCCCCGAGTCCACCGCTGCTGGCGTCAGGTCCCACCGCCGACCCCCTATTTCCTCCTCTCCGATTAGGCCACGCTCCTACAGCCCCAATCCCACCCGCGACACCCTGATGAATCCCACACCATAACCCGAGGCCCCCTCTTCAGTTTCGAAGGTGAGTTTTAATTTAAATCAGCTTTATTAATTTCAAATTTTAATTATCTTAGTGTGTTAAGCAAAAAGGATGATTTTTATATAAGGGGATTTAAAAAGAAAAGGTGATTTCTATGTAAAGATATAATTTTTACATAAACAAGAAATTAAAAATATGATTTTTATATTTTTAAAGTATTAAAAATATAGTCTTTACTATATAGAAGATGTAAAAATATGATTTTTGGTTAGGTAGAGAATTAAAAATATAATTTTTACATGATAGGAATATTAAAAATATCATCTTTATATGCGTAGAAAAATAAAAATGAGATTTTTATAAAGATGAAATCTTTAAATTTGAAGAGGGGAAGTCTATGTTTTTATAAAGCCGAAATCTTTATATGGAAAATAGCGTGATAAAAATATAATTTTTATCTATATAACATAGTAGTAAAAAATTCGATTTTTATATACTGAGTAGCGAATTAAAAATGTGATTTTTATATATTGAACTTCGAATTAAAAATGTGATTTTTATATATTGAACTTCGAATAAAAAATGTGATTTTTATATATTGAACTTCGAATTAAAAATGTGATTTTTATATAGTGAACTTCGAAATAAAAATATGATTTTTATATATTGAATAGCGAAGTAAAAATTCGATTTTTACATAGGTAGTGAAAGCGGGCAACGAAGGTAACAAAAAGGCGAGAACGAAGGAGGTTTATATCAAAGAAGAGTCAAGATGTTTGGATAGCTATCGGTGAGAATTTCTCACCTTTCAATTTCATTTTCTAGCTATATATATATATACTAGGATGCAGACGGTGCTTAGTAGCACCCGACACAATCGTCCACAGACCATGGACTTGTTTGTTTGGTTGCGTAGATTAGTTGGATGATTTGATTTGAAATGGAATTGTTTGGTGAAATAAATTGATTTGATTGATGTGTGAATGGCGTGGGCCTTCACTAGACCAGGGATAAGGCTAGGCCTCGTCCCGTTTCTGGTATCGTGCCGTTATGCCGCCGAAATTTTCTAAAATATGTTAGAAAAATAAAAATATCATTTTCATTTTGTAAATGAACTGAAATAAAATATTGTATCGTTAAAAATATAATTTTTAATGTGAATGTGAATAAATAAATATTCATTTACAAACCAGACAGTTTGTTTATGTACACCGATTTGACTGACATTGATTGGGACGATAAATTTTACACGTCGCCCAACTGCACAAATAAATCTGTGTTTGATTGTTTGAAACCCCACACGGGTGTTGGGATGAAATATGAAGTTCACTCATCCTAATTGATTAAATATGTCGATCGATTGATTGACAGGCTGTTATAAGCGTTAGATATCTTTATTTGATGCTTATACAGTGTAGTGCACTTTGGTTGATGGTTGATTATTTTTCAATGCTATTATATACATGTGTTGTATGGAAATCCATATAGTTAACGCTATATGGTAATTGATTGGGCCTCATTCCAGTTTAGAAAATAAAATATATCAAATAACAAAGGTACATGTGTTGACTGCACTCATCCGTTGAGATTAGTCATGAGTTGAACGAAATATTTTTATAATAAAATTTACATCCTTATTATATATAGAATTAGAAATCGGCTGGAAAATAGATGAGATGAGTGGTCTCCTGGATATTGATCTGATGTTGGTTTCGGCCTTCGGGGTTAATATTCAGGGAATCGTTCTCTTACTAATTTACAGTTGGAGTCTGATTTAATATCAAATGATGGATACCTTAATTTTTATAAAATATATCAAATAACAAAGGTTCATGTGTTGACTGTACTCATCCGTTGAGATTAGTCATGTGTTGAACGAATATTTTAATAATAAAATTTACATCTTTATCAATATAAAATAAAGGTTCATGTGTTGACTGTACTCATCCGTTGAGATTAGTCATGTGTTGAACGAATATTTTGATAATAAAATTTACATCTTTATCAATATAAAATAAAGGTTCATGTGTTGACTGTACTCATCCGTTGAGATTAGTCATGTGTTGAACGAAGTATTTTAACAAAAATAGTCACACATGGACGGTACTCATTCGTTGAGATTAGTCGTGTGTTGATAAAAAGAAATATTTGAAATAGAATATATAAAGCCGTGTTGAATAGTGATGCGCCATTTTGACGCGAACGATATTTATATCGATTACATTCGAAATGAATTGAATATAAAACGATTTCGAAATGAATTGAATATAAAACGATTTCGAAATGAATTGAATATAAAACGATTTCGAAATGAATTGAATATAAAACGATTTCGAAATGAATTGAATATAAAACGATTTCGAAATGAATTGAATATAAAACGATTTCGAAATGAATTGAATATATAAAGATTTCGATTTGAATTGAATATAAAACAATTTCGAATTGAATGGAATAGAAAACCAATTTGATTTCAATTGAATATATAATGAATATGATTCAAATAGAAAACGAAACGAATTTGATTTGAATAGAAAATGAATTGGAATCGAATATAAAACCAATTTAAATTGAATTGAATTGAAAACGAATTCAAATTGAATTGAAAGCGAATTGAAATGAATTCAAATTGAATTGAAATCTGAATTGAATAGAAATGAATTTTAAAACGAATTTATAAGAAGAATTCAATTTTGATTCGAATTGAAATGGAAGTTGAATTTGCTTTTGAAACGAATTTAAAACTATTTATATAATTCGTTTTAAATAGAAATCGACGAAACATATATTATATATATTATATATATAATATAATGGCCTGAATAGAACGCGCCGCGCCGCGGTAGTTCGTGAATTTCGACCATTTATTTCAAACGGACATTACGGGAGATCCGACCGTCGGATTCTCCTAAAACCGGAACCGTTGGGTTCGTATCGAAAAGAGCTTTCTAACGAATATTAGACATTTGAAATCTAACGGTTGGATTTGGAGATACGTCCAAATCAAATTCGAAAAAGGTCGCTGTAAGTGCAGTTCGATGGCCGTTGTTGGAAATCGACTGTACGGGCCTTGATAAAATTATTAAAAATAGTAATAATTTGTGTAAAATCATAAGAAGTGATTTGAGGAAAATTAGGGTGAAAAACTCCATATTTGAAAGGATAAAAATAGATTTTTATCGAAATGAACTAGTTTTGAACTAAATTTAAAACCCAATTATTTTTAAAATAAATGAATTAGATTTAAAAAGGGGTTTTAAATAATCAGAATTTCTAATATATTTGATTGAATTTGAAATGGGTTTATCGTGAACGGTGTTTTAAATAACACTAGTTCTTTAACCCGATAACAAATAGAATGTGATTTGGGTTTGTCGTGAACTGTGTTTTAAATAACACCTAGTTCTTTAACCCATTAAAAAGAGTTTTAATGAATCTGCAATCAGATTGAAATCCGAATTGATAATCTAAATTATCAAATTTGACAAATAAGCGAGGATGGAGTATCACCAGTTTTGCTCCAAAGCGATAGTTGAATCTTTAATTAGATTTGAACGTGAGATGGTAATTAATTTTACCGACAACACTGTGGTGTTAGATATGGAGTATTACCAGTTTTGCTTCATGGGATGAATAGGTTGGGATTGGGAAAAATAAATAATTACTTCGTTACGGTTCGCTAATCTTGACTAGTTTAGAAAACCATAAAATTGGTTTGAAACGACATCTAAAGGAAGATTACAGGATAAATTTTAAAGAATTTATCTTGGATAAAATTAATGGGAACCTTTCCCTAAGAATGTGGAATTTAGAAACTAGCTGCAGGTTGGTTAAGAAGAATGGTTTCCTGGGTATTGATCTGATGTTGGTTTCGGCCTTCGGGGTTAACGTTTGGGAAATTGTTCTCTTGCTAATTTGCGGTCAGTGACTAATGAATTGGAATGAGGCGTATGTTGTGTTTGTGTAACATTTATTTTTAATATACGCGGGTTGTTCGGAAAGGCCGGGTTTATACCTATTCTGAATAACCGATTCGACGAGATGTCGAAGATGAAGACGATGGTCGAAGACCGGAAGTCTTCACATCGTTTGGATAATTACTGACGATCCTGTTTGGGCAGTACACCCAAGAGGATGGAAATAGTTGGTGGTCGTCCAGACGTACTTGGAGATGGATGGATATGCGAGGAAAGTGCCTCCGGTTTCGTTCAGACCCAGAACGGACTTGTAAATGGATCGTGTGTCTGACATTGGATTTTATTCTGTGTTGATTGATTTCTATTAAATATACATCTGTTTGGCGGCGGAGAATTTATTCTTTTGCTTAACGCCCTTCTCTGAGACGTACGAGCTCAGAGGTTGTATATCGATGGACATCAGTCGCACGGCATGAATTGCCTATGTGGCATACTGAGTTGCATGGATCAAGGCTTCGGTTGAAAAGCAATGTCTTGTGGTTGATGATCAAAGCACAGCCTACGTGGCAGCTTTGTGTATAACGTGAATTCGCGAGCCTCACACCGCGGTATGAGTCAAAAACGGGATACGGACTGCAGGGAGAGCATGACGTTTCTTTCTAGCTTTGGTGGTGTCAGTGACTTACCAGCCCTGACATATATATACTTTTCACCTTTGTGGTTGTTGGATGAGGCGCCTCGATTATAGGTCTGTAAGGACCGGAAAACGTGTGTTCAGGAATACTAATCCTCTAACGTAAGTGAGGACCGGCCCTGAAGCATCCAGGGGTTGCCCAGTGTGCGTAACCCTGAGGCATTTGCTAGAGTGTCTCGAACGCGGAGAGGAGCTTGCCCCTTGCCTCGACTCATGACGGAAATCCAATTTCCAATACGAGATATTTCGGTTTTAATTGTAGAACTAGTATGGCGACATGATATATGGTACCCATGCCGTCTATGATTTATATTTATGATTGAAATTGTTTTGACACTATACACTTATTATAGTATCAAATGATTTGTTTTAAACGTACCAAGCATGTTTGGCTATTATAAGGGAAAACCCTATCCTCCGGCTTGCGTTGCATTGTGTGATGGGACCTGGGTCTTATAATAGCTTCATTTTTCGAAAAAGCATTGCGTTATTTTTTCTATGCACTGGTATTCTTGGGAGGAAACCCGCTCCATGTTATACGGCATGGTCCCTTGAATTACTCTCTTTTAAAGTAAAGTTCTAAATAACTGTTTTAGTTCTCACACCAGTCACATGACTGACCTAGAGTTTATTGTTTTAACCTAAACTCTGGGTGCCCCTATTTTCCACACGGGCAGCTAGTAGTTTTGGTTTTGCAGATTTATATTCACAGGATCCTGGTTTACAGCTGGAATGATATCCGGAAAGCTCTGTATCCATATATGACCTTCAGTTGTGCTTTGTATTATTTTCCGCTGCTATGTAATTTATTGTTATCTCTGATATTTGTCGAATGTAATTTATTCATTTATACTCTGTATATTCTTGTATTCTGATGGAATTGTTGTAATAACAATGAAATGTTCTTCCGTCTGCGTTCTATTTTGTCTTGTACTCAACGCTATCCGCTCTTTCCTCCACGGGGAAGTTCGGGTCATGTCATCTTCCCACAATGAAAACATTCACCTTGCTTTCTCTTCCTCTTTCTACAATCCTTGGCTATGTGCCCTTCCGTACCACAGTAATTGCATTTCCTTTTATCACGTGAGTTGTTGTTCTTGCCTCCTTTCTCGGGGTCTACCTTCTTATTCTTAGAATCGTTGGGCTTGACCTCTTTCTTCCCTTGAGAGTTTTCTGCCTCTGTTTCCTTCTTGTCCTTATCTTCCTCGTTCAGCAATGCCATCTGCACCAACCTTTCGTACGTAGCTCCCATGGGTATATGGGTCATGGCCAAACTGTGTAATGGCTCATTCAACCCTTTGACAAAGTGGAGAGCCTTCTTGTGCGGGGTGTTGACTAGGTCCAGCCCAAACCTAGCCAGCTCAACAAATTGATTAACATACTCTTTGACTGTCATATTCCCTTGCTTAAGAAATAAGAATTTTTCCAACTGAAGACTCCTTTCAGCTTCCGAGAGAAATTTAGCCTCAAACCTTGCCCTAAAGTCCTCCCATGTTTCCACCGGTCTTTCTGCATTAGTGACTTCCCACCAGTAGGAAGCCTCACCCTTTAGTAGCCATACTGCCAGTTGTACTTTCTGTCTATCTTCTACCTCAAAGATGATGAATAAGTCCTCGGTTTCTTTCAGCCAATTTCTAGCTGCCACGAAGGACTCAGTTCCATGAAAATCCTTTCCTCCCTTAGCTTTAAAATCTTTACATATCTTAGCCAACATGTGTGACGAGAAGGAATTTCGCTCGGTCCGAACCGGTCGCTAAACCGACCCAGACCGTTCGAAACGCCCTATCGTTTGAGAACACGACAAAACAGAACGCATACAAAAGAACATTTCACTGTATATCACAACAATGCATCAGAGTACAAGAATATACAGAGTATAAACAAATAAATATTACACAGAAATATCAGAGATTTAAATTACATTTAAATACATCGCAGCGGAAAATAATACAATACACAACTAGAAGTAGATATACGGATACAAAGCTTTCCGGATATCATTCCAGCTGTAGGATCCTGTGAATATAAATCTGCAAATCCAAAACTACTAGCTGCCCGTGTCAAAATAAGGGCACCCAGAGTTTAGGTTAAAACAATAAACTCTAGGTCAGTCATGGGACTGGTGTGAGAACTAAAACAGTTAATCTTTATTTTTAAAGTTAGGTAAATCAAGGGACCACGCCGTATAACACGGAACGGGTTTCCTCCCAAGAATACCAGTGCATAAAACAAACAGCGCAATGCTAAGTAAAGAAAAATGAAGCTGTTATAAGACCCAGGTCCTATCACACAATGCAACGCAAGCCGGGGGATAGGGTTTTCCCTTATAACAGCCAAAGAATGCTTGATACGTTTTAAAACAAATCATTTGATACTATTATAAGTGAATAGTGTATAAAACAACTTCAAATCATAAGTATCAATAATAGGCGGCATGGGTACCATATATCATGTCGCCGTACTAGTTCTACAATTAAAACCGCAAATGTCACGTATTTGGAAATTGGGTTTCCATCTATGAACCGAGGCAAAAGATAGTCCTCAACCGATTCGAGACAATCTAGCCTATGTCACAGGCAAGTACTCAGTCAAGCCTTGGAGCGACAGGGCCGGTCCACCGATGTGGATTAAACTTAAACCCTGAACATGCGTTCCCCCGCCCTATGGGGCATAAGTGAGCCAACGAGTGACTCCATCGGACCCGGATCGTCCGATCAAACTGAGGCGCCTCGCAATAGCAACAACCACATAAGTCAAACTCGTCAGGGCGTGTAAAACCACTGACGCCACTTCTAACTAGAAAGAAACGCATGCCCTCCCTGAGGTCCGTCTCCCGTTTTTGGTTCATACCAGGTGTGAAATTCGCGAAGTAAACGTTACACAAAGCTACGCCACAAAGGCCGTGCTTTGATCATCCCCACAAGACTTTGATTTTCAACAGAAGCCTCGATCAATTGCCACTTAGGCATGCCACACAGGCAATTCACTCCATGCGTTTGATATCCATCAATATATAACCCCTGAGCTCGTACGTCTCAGAGAAGGGCGTTAAGCAAGAGAATAAATTCTCCGCCGCCAAACAGATATATATTTAATAGAGATCAATCACACGGACTAAAATCCAATGTCAGACACACAGTCCATTTGCAAGTCCGTTCTGGGTCTGAACGAAACCGGAGGCACCTAGTACCCCGCATATCCATCGATCTCCAAGTACGTCTGGACGATCACCAACTGTTTCCATCTTCTTGGGTGTACAGCCCAATCAAGATCATCATTAATCACCCAAACGACGTGAAGACTTCCGGTCTTCAACCATCGTCTTCATCTTCGACTTATCGTCGTATCAGTTATTCAGAATGGGATAAACCCGGTCTTTTCGAATAACTTGCGTATATTTTAAATAAGTGTTACACAAACATAACATACGCCTCATTCCAATTCATCAGTCACTAACCGTAAATTAATCAAGAGAATAATTCCCCAAATATTAACCCCGAAGGCCGAAACCAACATCAGATCAATATCCAGAAAACCATTCTGCTTAGCTAACCGACAGTTAGTTTCTGATTTCACATTCATAGGGAAAGGTTCCCATTAATTTTATCCAAGATAAATTTCTTGAATTTATTCTTTAATCTACTTTTGAATATCAATTCAAATTAGTCGGGATTAACGAAACTTACCGAAGTAATCATTGGTTTTAATTTCTCAATCCCAACCTATTCATCCCATGAAGTAAAACTGGTTACACTTCATATCTAACACCACGGTGTTATTGGTAAATTCAATTACCATTTCCCGTTCAAATCTAATTAAAGATTTAACTATCGCCTGGAGCAAAACTGGTGATACTCCAATTCGATTATTTCAATCTAATTAAAGATTCATTAAAACTCCACTTAGTTTTAATCGTTAACTGGGTTAAAGAATCAGTGTCATTTAAAACACGGTTCACGATAAACCCAAAGTCACATTCATTAATTATCGGGTTAAAGAACAAGTGCTATTTAAAACATTGTTCACGATAAACCCAAAAATCAATTTCAATTAAATATTATTTAATTGGTACACTTCGTTAAATCTAAATAAAAAGATTTAATCTTTTCTCAACTGGGTTCAAGAACAGTGTTAGTGAAGATACCGTTCACGACAAACCCAATCACATTTGATATTCAATACAAGGCTCTGAATAGAAAATATACCGGCTTATATTCAATATCAAATTCTACGACTAACAAATATCGCATTGGAAATAACGATATATATATATATATATATATATATCTTTCAAATTTCCATAACAACATTTGTATAATCACGAATTCCAACATCGAAATATTCCGAAGACAATTTCGATTCAAATCCACTCCAATGCAATCATTGGATATTCTGGTTATTTTTAAAACCCTTTTTAAATTCCATTTATTTATTTAAAAATAAATAGAATTATAATTCTAGTTCAAAACTAGTTCATTTCGATAAAAATCTATTTTTATCTTTTCAAATATGGAGTTTTTCATCCCAATTCTTTCTAAATCATTTCTCATGATTTTACACAAATTATTACTATTTTTAATAATTTTATCAAGGCCCGTACAGTCGATTTCCATCAATGGCCATCGAACTGCACTTATAGCGACCTTTTTCAAATTTGATTTGGACATAATTCCAAATCCAACCGTTAGATTTCTAATTTCTAATATTCGTTAGAAAGCTCTTTTCGATACGAACCCAACGGTTCCGGTTTTAGGAGAATCCGACGGTCGGATCTCCCGTAATGTCCGTTTGAAATAAATGGTCGAAATTCACGAACTGCCGCGGCGCGGCGCGTTCTATTCAGGCCATTATATTATATATATAATATATATAATATATACTTCGTCGATTTCTATTTAAAACGAATTATATAAATAGTTTTAAAATCGTTTCAAAAGCAATTTCAACTTTCTTTTCAATTCAAATCAAAATTGAATTCTTCTTTATAAATTCGTTTTAAAATTCATTTCTATTCAATTCAAATTTCAATTCAATTTGAATTCATTTCAATTCGCTTTCAATTCAATTTGAATTCGTTTTCAATTCAATTCATTTCGAAATCGTTTTTAATTCAATTCATTTTGAAATCGTTTTTAATTCAATTTATTTCGAAATCGTTTTCAATTCAATTTGTTTCGAAATCGTTTTTAATTCAATTCATTTCGAAATCGTTTTTAATTCAATTCATTTCGAAATCGTTTTCAATTCAATTCGTTCCGAAATCGTTTTTAATTCAATTCATTTCGAAATCATTTTCAATTCAATTCGTTTCGAAATCGTTTTTAATTCAATTCATTTCGAAATCGTTTTCAATTCAATTCGTTTCGAAATGAATAAAATCGATATAAATATCGTTCACGTCAAAATGGCATCAATCTAATCAACACGGCTTCATATATTTCTAATTTCAAATATTCTATTTCAAGTATTTCTATTATTAAAATATTTCGTTCAACACATGAACAATCTCAATGGATGAGTACTGTCAACACATGAACCTTTATTTTATATTGATAAAGATGTAAATTTTATTACTAAAATATTTCGTTCAACACATGACCAATCTCAATGAATGATTACTGTCAACACATGAACCTTTATTTTATATTGATAAAGATGTAAATTTTATTACTAAAATATTTCGTTCAACACATGACCAATCTCAATGAATGAGTATTGTCAACACATGAACCTTTATTTTATATTATTCTTTATTTTCTAAATTGGAATGAGGCCCAATCAATCACCATATAATGTTAATTATATGAATTTTCATACATTACACACATATAATAGCATTGAAAAATAATCAACCATCATCCAAAGTGCACTACACTGTATGAGCATCAAATATAGATATCTAACGCTTATAACATCATCTCAATCAATCGATCGACATCTTTAATCAATCAGGATGAGTGAACTTAAAATTTCATCCCAACACCCGTGTGGGGTTTCAAACAATCAAACACAGATTTTAGTTGTGCAGTTGGGCGATGTGTAAAATTTACCGTCCCAATCAATGTCAGTCAAATTGGTGTACATAAACAAACCGTCCGGTTTGTAAATGAATATTTACTTATTCACATTCACTATATTCATATTCACGTTAAAGATTATATTTTTAACGATAAAACATTTTATTTTAACATATGAATTTCTATTCAGTTCATTCTTTAAATAAAATGGTATTTTTATTTTCTAACTTATTTTAGAAAATTTCGGCGGCATAATGGCACGATACTAGAAACGGGACAAGGCCTAGCCTTATCCCCGGTCTAGTGAAGGCCCACGCCATTTACACATCAATCAAATTCACCAGACAACCAAATTCAAATCAAATCATCTTACTAATTTATGCAACCAAACAAACAAGTCCATGGTCTGTGGACGATTGTGTCGGGTGCTACTAAGCACCGTCTGCATCCTAGTATATATATATAACTAGAAAATGAAATTGAAAGGTGAGAAATTCTCACCGAAAGCTATCCAAACATTTTGACTCTTCTTTGATATAAATCTTCTTCGTTCCCGCCTTTTTGTTACCTTCGTTGTCCGCTTTCACTACCTATGTAAAAATCGAATTTTTACTCCGCTATTCCATATATAAAAATCATATATTTATTTCGAAGTTCAATATATAAAAATCATATTTTTATTCCGAAGTTCAACATATAAAAATCATATTTTTATTCCGAAGTTCAATATATAAAAATCATATTTTTATTCCGAAGTTCAATATATAAAAATCATATTTTTATCCCGATGCCATATAGATAAAAATTCCTTTTCAAAAATATAGATTTTGCCTTTTCAAATACGAAGTTTTCGCCTTTATAAAAATAAAGTTTTCGCCTTTATAAAAATAAAGTTTTCGCCTTTATAAAAATAAAGTTTTTATTTTTCATATAAAAATCTAATTTTTAACCAATTTAAAAATATAAACTTCGACTAATTAAAATTCTCAGTTTTTAAAATCATTATAAAAATTCAGTTAAATGAAAATAAATAATAATAAAAAAAAAACAGAACTTACAGTCGGTGGTCTACAGAGGATAGGGAGAGGGAAGCGAGCATCGGAGGTCGGCGGTGGGCAGCCGTGAGGCGACGACGGCTTGGGGGCTAGGGTTTCGGGCGCGGATCTGAACGGAGGTGGGGGGGTCTCGGGACTGGAGGAGGGGCGACAGGAGGGTGGTGGCTGTGGGGCGAGGCTGACGACGGTGGTGGGGCAGCTCACCTTCACGTGAACGGGGCTTGGGCTCGATACTGGAAAGGACGAGGGAGGAAGAAGCAGAGGAGGGCGCGAGGTTTGATCGGAGTGGAGGAGGAGGCGGTGGTGAGAGCGGCTAACGACGGTGGTGGGGCGGAGGGAGCGAGGCGATGGCGTCATCGCCCTTTTTCCTCCATCGGGGAAAATGATTTACGAAAAAGGGGAAAACTGATTTAATGAATTTAGGTCCCAACATTTTATAATATATATATATAATTTATTATTATTTTATTCCATACAAGTTGACTTTCACATACGACCTCGAAACGAGGCCCACCGCCTGTCGTCCATAGCGTTTTACCCCCATTCCGAACATAATGGGATATGTACCGTAGGTTGATTCGATCGTTTGAATCAGTTTCCGTTAATTTCACATTTAAATCACTATATTGAATTTTAAACGTACATTTCAAATTACCAGGGTCACATACTAACTAGAAAAATTCCTGAAAAATATTTTCTAGCTTCGTATTGACGATACGGTCCTAACAAAACTAGTTTCGTCGAATTCTGAGACCGTTTGAAAAATGGCCAATTTCCAGTCGATTAAAATCAACCGAAACTGGTCAAACGCGTTTTCCTTCGCCACGCTCACATATTGATTCGAAAAATTATGAAAATTGAAACCTAGCCATAACTTTACATCACGGATCCAACAAAACTGGTTTCGTCGAAATCCGAGGTCGTTTGCAAAATATCCATTTTTAAGGGCCTGAATTCCATAGCGACTATTCAGAATTTTCAACTGGACATATCTTTTTATTCCCGCTATGAAATCTTGATTTTTCGAATTCGTTGGAAAGATATCATCTATTAGATCCTAGTATTTTTGGTTTCACTAAAATCCGGATTGTTTTGCACCCGGTACATTCAATTGAAGTTTGAAATCGAATTATCGAACTACCGTGCCATTTTCAATTCTATTTATAATTATATATAAATATTTATATTCTAACGACGGCGTATATAATATATGCGTTCAAATTATATTCAAAATAAATTTCTCGTCGATATTATTAAAAATAATCTATTTTAAATAATCAAAATTCGCTAAAATTGCCAAAATAAAAATTTTAAACTGGCTCAGAATTTCCGGGTTATTACAACGTGTTTCCCCGTGGAGGAGGTGGAGGAAGAGGTGCTGCTGCAGCTGGATGATTTCCTGCAGCTAGGGGAGGAGGAACGGTAGGACCTGGCTGAGTGGCCCTTGCTTCTAAGAACCGTCTAAACCAACCAGGTATTGGTACACCCTCTGGTAAGTTAAGTTCTTCGGACATGCTGAAATAAAAAGGATAGATTCAAAACGAAGGATAAGATATAGTACCTATGGCTTTGGAGGGACTTTGCCTTTTAAAGCAAAATAATATTTTATCTTTTAAAAATGCTTCTTTAAATTTCCTTTTTGAAAATAAATTTTAAAATTTTTTTTTATCTTATCAGGTAAACCTATGCTCTGATACCAAGTGAAACACCCCACCTCCGTTAGGGTCACTCTCAAAGGGAATGCCCTAATTTTGGTGGAGGTTTATAAGTATAAGTCACAGATATACAAGACAGATATAAGAACACATATTTTTGAACAGCGTAAAAACAACAACTTTTATTTCATTAAAAATACGTGTTACAACAATCATACCATAATTGTCTTACAATACTTCAAAAACATAACATCTTCATAACTGTCTTGATTACATTATTTAAAGAAGCATAAAGAAAACATAAATAAACTGCAAAAGTCCCATAGTTGCTGTCCAAAGCCATAGTCCAAAACGAAAAGATCCAAGCAATACATTCTTTCTCTTCAAGCTGGATATGAAGGCTGGTCAAGCTGCGGTATTCCCTCCCTGTGGACCTTGGGGGGGGAACGGAAGGAAAGAAGACGAAAGAAAAGTAGAGTCAGACATAAAGCCTGAGTAAGTCTAGGACTATTCAGTCTATGAATAAAGAACTGGGTATGATAAGTATAAACTAGAAATGGGAAAGCACCATAAACTTAGTTAAGTTGTCTAGGGTCGAATATACTATCGTACCCCATTTTAATCTCTGAACCCATATAAACTAGTTCCCAACTGGCACCCCATAATCAGGGTGAAGTGATCCATTTTATAATGATCGGCTCCTACTCGCATAGTTACATGTGTCTTACGGCCCCCGATGTTGTAGTTACCTGTGCTGGTCCCACCATGGGGTGTATCAAGTCCCATGGTGGCGACCCGACACAATCCTAGAATGCACAGGTATGCTACTGGTGCCCAGTGCCTTATTTTTCTACGCCGGAGTGTGTGCATGCCCGCACCCCGTTAGAACCTACACTGCTGCACCACCGCCATCGATTTGACCTCTTACAATCAGCCCAGTAATCGTGCCCCACCCTGCCTAGTTTCAGGGTATCATGATACGCCTTGTAGGGTTACTGCTGAAAAGGGTCCCCCGCTACTAGGTTTTCTATTTCTAGCCAACATGCTAAGTTGGTTAAGTGTTTATAAACCTAACCCCCAATCAGTCTGTTTAGTTTAGAATGTCCCATTTTGATTAAGTATTAATATAATCTACTTAATCCTATCAATCCTGACTCAGCCTTAATTGTCTTATTAAAGCCTTGACCTCTCACATTAGACAGGTATTGTTGTGGCTGCCTGTCGCCGGTTGGGTCCGGGCAGTCTTACGCTACAACTCAGTCTAACCTCGGGTCCTTATTGGGCTCCATGTTTAACCACCCACATTGGATAGGTATTGTTGTGACTACTGGACAGCCGGGCGGTTCCGGGCAGGTTTACATCACAACTCAACCCAACCTCGGGTTAAACACATCGTATTTTCTACATTTACGTATTTTGTCTTTCTTCTTTTTATATGTAAATATTTGCGGCCCATTATTCAAAATCAATTTAAGCTAATGGTGTAAAGGTTTACACCAATCATGGTCCCAACCCATACTTGAATTTGGGCCCCTTTGCTTTATGTTTTTCATTCATTAATTACTTTGGCCCAACGCTATTTTCCCCCGTTTAATACGCTCGTTTATTATATATATATATATATATATATATATATATATGTTGGGCTTAGCCTTTTTAAGCCCAACTTAGCCACGTGAAAAAGGGGAGGCTTAAAGCGTGATTACATACACAAAAAGGGGAATGTGAACGCATGAACTTGCAACATAACGTTGGAACTACAAAATAGAAACTGGTGTACTTGCATAGTAGCAACGTATACTTTGGTCATAAAGCATAAGTGACATCAATCAAAGCATGTAAACTTGTAGTTAAGTTAGAATCTAAATTGGATATCATTATTGACACATAGTCTTAACTACAACATAAACCTATATTTTTCTTTAGGCATAATGTCAAACATAAGCAAATCATGTTCATAAGGTTACTACATGTTTACAAGGGTGCTTACTTTTGTTACTAATACAAAAGTATAGTTCAACTAGAATTATTCCAACTTAATCATGATTTTAAATCTATTCACATAACCATGGCACACATATACTTATGGCATAAATATTTCTAAATATGAAATCATGATTTTTACTTTAGTCATGCAAACTTGCAAATGGGATTTTAAATCTAACCTAGCTATGTACCACATGTGTCATCATATAATTCTTGTTAACAATATAGACCTAACATGTTTTTCAATTATGCAAAATATCAATCATAGCCTAGTCATATTCATAAGTTCGCAAAGAGGTTTTCTAGTACAAAAGTATGGCTTAATATATAGATCATGATGCCAAATTTTCAACATAATTTCATATGAATTATAATAACCCAAATTTGTTCCAATTACACACAAAATGATTTTTGTACAGAAATACACATTATGATGGCATAGTAGCAAAACCACAAACTTGCATGAATTTCAATTAAAGAACTACATACATGTAGCTTCAACATGAGTTACAAACTTTGCGAATATCCAAACGTATATTTGCATAAAACTACCGCAAACATGTAGTTTTTATAATGAATAAAATACTTTGCAAATATCCAAACGTATACTTGCATAAAACTACCGCAAACATGTAGTTTTTATAATGAATAACATACTTTGCGAATATCCAATCGTTATACAATATTCCAAATCGATAAGAATCATAGTAACGCACAAATATGAATTACTTATCACCACAAATCAAGTGTACAAACCAACACAGTTATTTATTCATACCAAAATAATACTCTACTTACAATCGTGTGGAGAATTCTCCAATTCAGGAATTTGGAGATGCGACTCCTTTTGACGTAGGCGTTGATTTGATTTGTTTAAGTTGCTTTATGCTTTAGAATTTGCCTCCTAATCGTCTCTCAAATTGGTGGTTACTCCTAGTCGTTCCTCAGCAGCATGATGGCCTTATTCTTATTTTTTTGTGTGAGTTTAGGTTAAGTTTGAGTTGTATATATAGAATTTTAGGATTAATTTAGGCCGTTTGATTAATCCTAGAAATGACCACAACCGTTCAGTCGGGATAGAGTTATCCTATTGACTCAGCCATGAGTCAGAAGTGACTCAGCATTGACTCAGCGATGAGTCAGAAATGACTCAGCGTATTAAATGTTCACCAATTCAAACGTAAATACGTATTTAATAGATACATTTTCCCCTTTACCGTATTAATTACCCATATATAAATATTTATTTATATATGAATAAATATTTTCTTACCTTTAATTTGTCAAAATTAAAAATTGGCGAAGGCCAAAAAAAACCATCCTTGACAACCAAAAATGCGCAACGTACGCTACATGATGCGTACACGTCATATATATATATATATATATATATATATATATGCGTATATGTATATATATATATATTATATATATATTCATTTTTCTCTCTATCTTCCCAATTACCCATTTTCACACTAAACCACTTTTTGAACTGCGTTCACACTAGGCTATTTTAAGCCATTCCCCTAAAACAAAAGTAGGGCGCTGGCGGGAATCGAACTCTGTACCTCTTGTATGCAAGTCATGTGTTCCAACCAAATGAGCTACTAAGTCTTTTGCTTACAAACCCTAGAACAATGCTAAACATTATTCGTTTCCCATTCTTTTTTTTTCATGTTTTGCTGCGATATTTAAATTAAAGATATCTTCTTCACACGTTATCCGTTTTGCGTAAACTCGGACTCTATTTCAAGCAGAATTTCGAGGCGAATGCAATGGCGTAACCCGTTTCCCTTAATTCTTTGATTTGAAATTAATTATACTTTAATTTGTGAATCTCACCGTTATAGAATACACGGGGTGTTACAGTTTCAGTGGTGACCCATTAGGTATGCTGCACAACTTAGTGCTAATTATTGGTTTCACAACCCTACCAAAAGCAGGATGCGTATCAATATAACACCTACATTAGGAACTTTAACAGAATTTTAGGTTTGCTTCAAAGAATAGAAGAACATTTAGCAGCTAAGCAAGCATTTGAATTTTGGGATGCACAAACCATCCACAATAACATTCTTTTTTTAGCTCAACAGAATTCAATAAATCATCATTTTCACTCTTATCTGATACAGCCACCACAGTAGTATTTAAACTCAAGTTTACTTCAACTTCAGTCAAATGTGTCTCAATAGGCAAGGCAACAAATAGAGGGTTTTTCAGAATACCTGTAGCCATTTCATCGATATTCCAACATCAAAAATAGCTTCTACTTCTGAAGTTTTCAAATGAGGAATATGATTTTCAATCAGTGTCGCTGCCTGGTCAATGTGCATAGTTTCATTATTGACGTAGAGACGATGAGTTAACGAGTAAGTTTTGTCAGATCTGGTGGACGACTCCAGATCCAATTTATAAAACTTAGATTTTTTTCTTCGTGCCCATATAAGAGCGACGAGAGTGAGATGTCAGAAGGGATGCTAGAGAATGACGACATGATTATGTGAGGAGATAATTGTAGATGATGTAGATGGAGGAAAATAAAATTATTTCAAAAGAGGCTGCTGCCATTTTATTTCAACCGTAAAATGAGTTTTTAGTCAACTTTTGATATATGATGGTAACCTTGGTTAAGATATAAAGAATAAGATGTTAATTTATTTTCTCATTCTGCAATATAACCATGATTCCTTTTTTTACTATCATCAAATTGTTTATTTTTGAGTTTCCTTTTAACCATAAAAGTGCTTTGATAGGATGCAATTAAATGGAAATGGTTACTGAAATTGTAAATGTTGTTTTCTTGCCGACTCAATGCTAAAATATTCTAGATAAATCATCACATTCATTTAGAATGTAGGAATACAATGATGTACACCAATGGAAGTTGCTGGGGATGTTAGCATTATTACTTAGTTAGGGTGGTCGACTCTTACAAGTTATAGTATTTTGTTTTTTATACAAAATATCTTGACTTAAGATTTGTTTAATACTTCTAATTCTATTGCTAGGTTTTTTGATCTAATTCTGCAAAAATGATAATGGTTGTAGGCTTTCAATATCTTTTCAATACAGAAAAAAAGGATTCAAAAAATTCTAGACACAAAAGTAATGCATATCAGATTATTCTTGCATGTACATACTATTTATGCTTGCTTTATACCCGTTTACGTTTCTACATTAATTATATTCACTATAACAACATGAACTTTTACAATACTTTTTTAATCCTTTCATTTTAAGCTATCGTCTCGCATTTCCATTATGCATTTTATTCGCTTTTCAATTTTTTTTTTTAATTTGACTTCAAATATACATGTATCCAAAAGAAAATTGTAAAGGGCAACTTTTTTCCTTTTTGTTTTTTACATTGTAATAGATGTTTGGTATGATACAACATGACATTATGTGTTTGTGGTTTTTCTTACTCGGCTTCTAAAAACATAATAAGCATAAAAATAAAATATAATTTTTTATCCGACTGAAGCTGTAGTTTAGTGAGTTTTTACACTAAACTTCATTTCTATATTATTTCCCTTATGTACATTATATTTATAGTGCGATAGAATCGGTCCAAAATTCAACTCACTTCCAACTTTGTTCATATTTATCTATGCATACATCCATCGGACGTGCCTGCATACTCATAAATTAAGAAAAAGTTTCGCATTGTTCATAATCATTAAATCTCCAATGAAAAAAATGAAATCACATAAAATAGAAAGACTGAAATTAGACATTTTTAGAAAACAAACTTTATTTCATAACTATTCCATTCAACATTTGAATTACAAAAGTTGGTTACATGAAAATTAACCATTAGACATGAGGACATTTGCGAAGGCAATTACCCTCCGCTTGCCCACAAGATGATACGCAGGCTTGAAAGTTTTTGCAGCTTTTTACACATGATATGTATTCTGTTTTGCAACTATCAAAGCAATTTTCACCACCGCAATTCACAGGATCAATCGAATGAAACACAAATAGCAATGTGATGGCAATAACCATCATCCATGCAAGAGAGTTTTCCATTATTATAATAATAAAAATGCTTTGAGTATGAGTAATTCATGTTTTGAGGATATGATGCTCCAATTTATAGATGATTCTTTGGACATGAAAGGTTGATTTGGACAAATAATTAATGTGCTTCTTTATTGAATTTGCATGCACTTGATTTATTTTTATTTAATAATTGTTTGAATGTTTTTCACTAGTGATAATTTAAAAGTTTGACCTGTATAATATACATGTAAATAAATTAAAATAAAGATTGGTTCATCATTATCATATTCCATGAAAGAATATTTGCTTTGAATGTATTTGTTTGTTTGCCAAATGTGTATAAGATAAGAGAGTAAGTGATATCAATTTAATTAATTTGTAGAGTAAATCAGTAGTTTTGTTCCAAAAAATCTTTTATCTGAACAAATAATTAGCATAGTTTTAGTGCATGATTAATTAGTACTTAGGTCGTGTATTGCATTGGAAAATGATGGAGTTCAAATCTTTAATCCTAAAAATCAATTGACCTTATTTCCAAATACATTCGTAACCATTTATTTCATCAAATTGATTATCCAATGAAGAATAAAACACTAAGATTGAGCAGGAACGGGACGCACATAATTGTGGATGGAGGAATTAAACTTTTAATTTAGAGTTTCATGTCAATTTGGTGAACACAACAATTGAGATAAAAAAAAATTCTAAAAAATAATAATATTTTTTTATAAGTTATGTAAATTTATAAAAGTGAATATTCTAATATTACAAGTTTACTTTTGTAAATTTTCTTTTTCGTGGCATGCACAAGGTTCTATCAAGAGAAATTTTAAATTTGCTTACCCATATTTGAATAAATTTATGGATTGTCTTAAAATTAATGTTTATTTGAGAATTCTTGACTGAATTTGTTCTTTTGTTAATTTCTATTTGAGAATTCTCAATTTATACTTCTAGATCTACTTCCTATTTTCGGAAGATCCATATTTAGGTTCTATTGGATGAATCTAATTTTTTATTTATTTTTCAAATCCAATTTCGCAGACCATAGATTGTATATGCATTGTTTACGTCGTTGGGGATATATAAGTTTTTTTTAATTTTATCCTATCTCTATCAACTTTTACTTTTTTATATGTGATATTTTTGGAAAGATTGATTCAATAATAATATTGACTTATCACTAGAAGTGAAACGACAAAGGAAAATTTGAATATTTATGAAATAAATAAATTATTTGTAATCCAAAAAGAGGAAACTGAAGTACTTGTATAAAGATGAAAGGTTAAAGCTTTGAAAGCTAAGGTAAAGCCTTAAAATTCCTCTTGATATTTTTGACTGAATTTGTTCTTTTGTTAATTTCTATTTGAGAATTCTCAATTTATACTTCTAGATATAGTTCCTAATTTCTTAAGATCCATATTTAGGTTCTATTGGATGAATCTAATTTTATATTTATTTTTCAAATCCAGTTTCGCAGACCATTGATTATATATGCATTGTTTACATCGTTGGGGATATATATGTTTATTTGAGAATTCTATTGGATGAATCTAATTTTATATTTATCGTTGGGGATATATATGTTTATTTGAGAATTCTTGACTGAATTTGTTCTTTTGTTAATTTCTATTTGAGAATTCTCAATTTATACTTCTAGATATAGTTCCTAATTTCTTAAGATCCATATTTAGTTTCTATTGGATGAATCTAACTTTATATTTATTTTTCAATTCCAATTTCGCAGACCATAGATTATATATGCATTGTTTACATCGTTGGGGATATATATGTTTTTTATTTATTTTATCTTATCTCTATCAAGTTTTACTTTTTTTATATGTGATATTTTGGGAAAGATTGATTTAATAATGATATTGACTTATCACTAGAAGTGAAACGACAAAGGAAAATTTGAAAATTTACGAAATAAATAAATTATTTGTAATCCAAAAAGAGGAAACTGAATTACTCATATAAAGATGAAAGGTTAAAGCTTTCAAAAGCTAAGGTAAAGCCTTAAAACAAATATGTGCATGTAATATTATCTTTTAGGAAAGGACTTGAGCATTTAGTAAAAGGAAATGACAAGAAAATTCAATAAAAGAGAAACACTTCAATAATAAACAAAAGTTTAGAAGAACTAATATACCAAAAATATATTCTAATCTTATGTTACATGAAATTTCCTTAAAAAAATTAGTTTTAGAAAAGATCGTTACATTTGTAATAAATATTATTTTCTTGAAGAAAAAAGTAAAATGACTCTCATACATGAAAAAAAGAATTTTCTAGAGAAGTTGCTTCAATATGAAATATACAATAATAGTATGTAAGTTACAATAAACTTGAATTTTTATTACATTAATTTTATAACATTTGATAATGAGATTAATTTTTTTGTGCAAACTTTATATATTGGACTGCAAAACCATTATTTTCACCCTTTTTCAAAGTATTTTAAATGTTGTCATTATGGTAATAAATTAAATCATCATATTATCATAATTTCATTGGTTACAATAAATTAAATAAGGTTGAATGTTTTCATTTGGAATAAAATTAGATGCCTGGTTTATTACTTGATGTATTTATTTTAGCAAAAGTTTTTAACATAATGGAAGACATTAATTTAAAGAACAACCTAAAGTTGTGAAAATATTTTATTTACTAGAATCGCATAACTCAAAGCTTGTCATAGAAAGTCTTGAATTATGAACAGACTTGATAGAGTTTACAAATTTGAAATCTTACCAATATTTTTTTATATTAGAAGAAATATAAAATCTTCTACACAAGAAATTTGCAAAAAGTTTGAGAACTAGAAGTCCATCGTATATATATGCATTACAGAACCTACAGTTCTTCAACCAATATATTTGAGATAACTCAAAATTAGAAGCACGAAGATTTATTGAAACTTTGCAAAATGATAAGAATGTACCTCTTAAAGAATAAATAAATCATCATATTATATTAGATAATGGTGATGCATTCAACAAATTTTAGAAGTTGTCGAATGATTTATACCTTATTTTACATATTATGTTGATGAAATAACTGTAAGATATTATGTCATATGAAATTTTAAACATTCATGGATTGAGATTTAATTATTGCTTTATCCTTATAAAGGAGAATTCATTATTTGAGTAGCACGAGATAAAATGATGTTTTGATCCACACTTCTCTTGTTTCTTTTTCAATTTATATGTTTTAGTTATTTTTAACCTTCTCCTTCATTATTTACATCCAATTATGGAAGTTATCCACGCAAATTTATAGATTTTGTGCAATGCAAAGTCTACTATTATTTCAAAATGTGTAGCTCTAATTTCTCTTTGTTGCTTTCTTATTGATAATTCTAACATGGCTCAAACTTGGAGTTTGGTGAGAACTACGGTAGAGATGGTTTTTTTATCAACTATGTTAAGTTGTAAATCTTGATGTTTTGATATATTACTTCTATAAATATACGTTCTATCTATTTGGTTGATGAAATGCATTTTATTTTTCTTTAGAAAAGGTTTCTCTTATTTCATAAGCGTGTATATTAATCTCTTAAAGAGATGCTTCGGAATTTTTTTGTATTCATTTAGCAAAATTCAACATCTTGAAGAGTTATTCTATAAATTTTATTTTTATCAACCTTAAAGAAAATGATGTATTCCTTGAAGGAATTTCATATAAAACATTAGCAATACTTTATCTCTAAAAGAGGTATTTTATTCCAACATTACAGCCTAGAGGCAGTAGTTATATCTCTTATATCTTACATTTATTTAGCACACTTAGTTTTTTTACTATATTTAAATATTGATATGACATTTCAAAAGTAGTTACAATAACAGATCTCCAACAGAGATATTTAACAGTACTCAATAGTAATTATGTCATTTATATAGAAAAAGATATTCTTTGGTGATATAACATTCCAAAAAAATAGTGCAAGGAAAGCTTCTTTAGAAAAGATATGTAACACTCCAAAAGCGATGTTTATGAAATATCCCTAGAAGGGATGTTATATTTTTGTATAGCACGATAAAAGCATTGCACATTATTAATCCATAAAATACAGGACAAATAATTTAAGTCATGTCGCCTCTCCTCAAGTCGTTATAAGGGTATTAGCTTGTTCCAAAGCCATGTCGTAGGGGCCAAGCCATTACGAGTCGTCCCCAAGTCATATCGCCTTCAAGTCATGCCACGGGAACCAGGTAAGAGTTGAGTCGCAAGCCGTTAGTCATCAATACATGTTTACACAACATGAGTCAAGTCATTTACCATGACATGCATTCAACTCGTAAAGCACCAAGCCACTGCTCATCCATGCCGTGAAAGCAGACACCATGCTTCCAGATTATTATCAGATCATATCATTGTGACCAGATGGAAGACAAGCCACAAGACGTGTTCCAATATGTCAAATGCGACATGAAGTCAGAGCACAACACAAAGTCAACATTATGCCGCAACCTGGCAAATCCTGACCGACATGCGCCATGCCACTGCAAATTGTAAACAGGGTGTCGCCAGCTGTCCTATGCTAGGTTTTTGCCAGCTGGGTCCCAACCAACATGAACCATGTCTCTTCGACGACATGGATTCCTGCACTTCATATTTCCATCTTTCATCACTCCATACTTACTCCTATAAATACCCCATGACTTCTACATTAATGGGGACCAATTGCTAAGATCTTGAAGGGCTGTCCAACTATTTTCTCTACCATTCCAACTTATTCTACCTTCTCCATGAAAATATCTAACATCAAATCCTCCATGGGATCATTAAAATTCAATCAAGTGTTCGAAGAATTGTAGATCTACATCACTACTTGCTAAACTTAGGGAATTCCGACAAATTCCTTGGCTAGTTGGAGTAGATCAAGGTGAAATAATTGAGAGAGAGAAAATAAATGTAATGAGAGAGAGTTAATGCTTTGTAAATTTGAATATGATAATGAAAGCTATTCTCGTAGTGGATGTAGGCTTTTCCTTAGCCGAACCCAAACCGTGACCGTTTACCTGGAAAACATCCAGCGAGGGGGATGGCATCCGCCCCGTGGACCGTCACAACGATGAGGAACGCCTATCAGAAATGGTTCGCAAGATTATGAAAGAAAATTTGAAAAAAGAAAATGATGAAAACGAGTGGGGATTCGCACCAACCAAGACCCCACTCACCGAAAGAAGCAAAATGGCCCCATACCTGATGAAGTTCAAACCTCCAATGGTACATGCCTACAATGGGATTGGCGATCCCAACGTGTTCCTATTCAAGTATGACCAACATATGGATAGGCCATGCGCCACATATGAGCTTAAATGTCTATACTTCCCGACCTATCTAGAGGGAGTGGCTTCCCTTTGGTTCACTAAGTTACCACAAAAATCTGTGGATAATTTCTCTACTCTAGCCAAGCTGTTTAGAGAATAGTTCAGGCTCCAAGCTACTAATGTCTGAGATGTTATGGAGCTGTATGAGTTAGAGCAAAGGCCAGGAAAATAAGTCAAGACCTTTCTCACTCAATTTAAGGCTGCTGTAGCCGAGGTCTGAAACCACGAGACTCACTTGGAATTGATGGCTTTAAAGGGAGCCATGAAGAAAAGACTAAATTTAGGCGATGGATCAAGAAGAAAAAGCCAAGCATGCTTGAGCAGTTATACGATAAAGCCGAAGAGTATATAAGTGTGGATGAAGATCCAGCCTACGCCCTAGATAACCCTGAAAGCAGTGCGCAACCTGAAAAGAAAGACAATAATGTGCAAGGTAGCCAAAAGAACTCTAGGTGCCAGAAGAGGGGTAATGATAGCAAAGATAACAAGAGCAATAAGAAGTTCCGCTTCTTTAAGAACTTAGAGTTGACCCCACTCAGCGACACCTTGGAGAATGTATACATAGCAACAAAGGACACCGAAAACCTCCCACTGCCGAAGCATGCGAAAGTCAGTGATGCTAGAATAAACTCAGGAAGGTTTTGTAGGTTCCACAACCAGCCGGGCCACAACACTAACGAGTGCAGACAGTTAAAGAACCTGGTTGATGAGCTAATAAGGAAGAATAGGTTGCAGCAATATATAAAAAATCCCTAGAATTCTCAGTCTACACAGGGGAAGAGCAATCCCCCAATAGAAAAAGCTCGAACTCCTATCAACCCTAAGCCAATCATCTACACAATCTCAGATGGTCACCACCCAGTTGGAAGAAGATGGGGGGATTAAGTGAAATATGCTGATGAGCTGAATAATCCTCCACGGGAAGAAGACTATATGGTCCTCAACAATTCAATCCCCGCCAAACTGCTAAAAACATCAGAAGAAGACGTAGTGTTCAAAGACAAGGATTCAGATGGACTACTAACACCGACAGTTGATCCAATGGTAGTCACCGTTGGCATAGGGTCGTCTATGGTCAGGAGGGTTCTGGTAGACAGTAGGGTGTCTGTCAAATTGCTTTTCATTAATGCTTTCAATAAGAAGAATATCCTCATGTCAGACATCCGAGCATGTCAGAATAAAATTCACGGGTTCACAGGAAATCAGCATAGCCGATCAACGTGATAGATATGCTAGTTGAACTTGGCGAAAGAAAACAAAAGGTTGCTATAATGCAAACCTTTATAACAGTTAATGAGATTTCAGCCTACAATACTTTTCTTGGTAGTCCTGATGTGGCTAGGTTCAAAAATTCGCTAGCTCCATCATGCATGACCATGAAATTTCCAATAGAAAATGGGGTTGGCGCGATAAAGGGAGATCAAAAAATGCCCAGAGAGTGCTATATGGCTGAATTGGCCGAAGCTAAAAAAAAGGATAAGGGAAAGAGTGCGGAAGCTCCTCTACGCATTCGAGACACCACCTTATAGAAACTAAGGCGGGGCCCTTGTACTGGCGAACACAGCGGAGCATGAAAAGAAATGGATCCCAGAAAGGCCAATACATGGGAATGACGTGCGGCACCAGTTGAAGCTACAATCCTAATACCAGTTCATTGTGATGATCCTGATAAGGCCTTAAAGATAGGCTCTCAGCTGGGCCTGAAGTTGCAAAAGGAATTTAACATGTTTCGAAAAGCAAACTTTAATGTTTTCTCTTGGAACCACGCAGATATGTGTGGAATACCTCCTAATATAATGGTCCATAAACTAAATATAGATCCAAGCGTAAAACCGGTATAGTAAAAAAGACGACTTCAAGGACCTGAAGGAACCCAAGCTCTAAAAGAAGTGGACAGATTGATGGAAAATGATTTCATAAGATAATCCATATATCCTGATTGGGTCTCTAATCCTGTCCTTGTGACAAAAAGTCCAACGACAAACGAAGGGTATGCATCGATTATTCAAATCTCAATAAGGCGTGTCCCAAGGACAGTTTCCCACTGCCCCGAATTGATCAACTTGTTGACGCGACGGAAGGGCATGAACTTTTATCTTTCATGGACGCCTACTCCAGGTCTAATCATATAATGATGTATATGCCAGATGAAGCAAACACAAGTTTCATAATAGATAGGGGCTTATATTGCTACAAGCTAATGTCATTCAGACTGAAAAATGCAGGAACAACTTATTAGCACCTTGTAAATTCCATGTTCAAATCACAAATTGGGAAAACAATGGAAGTTTATGTGGACAAGATGCTGATAAAATCAAAGAAAGCTGACGATCACTTAGAGAACTTGGCGAAGATGTTCCATGTCCTCAGGAAGTTTGGAACGAAGATGAATCCACTCAAATACTCATTTGGAGTTGCATCGGGAAATTTCCTAGGATTCATTGCCAATGTTAGGGGCATAGAGGCCAATCCCGCTCAAGTTATAGCTCTACGAGAAATGCGAGCGCCTAAAACCAAGATAGAACTTTAGAGTCTGAATGGGAATGTAGATGCGCCGAGTCGATTTATCTCAAAGGCCATAGATCGGTGCATTCCACTCTTTGATGCTCTGAAGAAAGGAAAGAAAGATTTCCAATCGACTCCTAAATGCCACGAAACCTTCGAAGAGTTAATCAAACACATGGAGTTACCATCGATGCTATTAAAGCCCAAAAATGGTGAAGAATTGCTCCTATACTTGGCTATCTCATCTCACGCATTAAGCGATGCACTTGTCCGGGAGGATGCAAAGTTTCAATGGCCAGTGTACTACATCAGTAAAAGGCTTGCTGGGGAAAAGCTAAATTATCCCAAGTTGGAGAAGCTTGCATATTGTCTGCTCATCGCCTCGAAGAAGCTATGGCCATACGTCCAAGCCCACTCTATCAAAGTTCTTACCGATCAGCCGCTAAAGCAAGTTCTCTTCCACCCAGAAACTTCAAGAAGATTGTTGAAGTGGAATATTAAGCTTAACCAATATGATATCACTTGCCATCTTCGAGAGCTATCAATGGGAAGGCTTTAGCCGATTTCATCGCCTAATTCACAGATAGAGGGGAAGAGAAGGAGGAACCAACTGAAGCAATCGTGAGATGGAAATTGTTCATTGATGGGTCCAAGAATGATTACTGCTTTGGGGCAGGGGTGGTTCTAGAAACTCCTGAAGGCCATCCTCTATGCTATGCTTTAAGATTGGAATTCTCATCAACGTACAACAAAGCCGAGTATGAAGCTCTAATTGCAAGACTGAAGTTGGAGAAAGAGTTGAACCTGAAATCCCTGCAGATTCTCAGTAACTCACAGATAGTAGTGTATCAAGTCCGACGAGAATTCTAAGTCAAGGTCGGAAATCTTCCTGCTTATGTTTCTAAAGCTTGGAAACTACTCGATGACCTTGATTACTAAACAATATCCCCTATTCCAAGAGAGGAAAACATGAAAGCTGATTCACTCGCCAAATGTGCTAGTTCCGGAGATGATCATATATTGGGATTGGTGTCTGTTGAAGTTCTTTCAAATCCCAGTATTGAAGTTGCATACGTCGACTGGGTCATGCAGACTGATGAAGAGCCAATCTCATGGATGACCCCATTTAAAGAGTATCTCCACAACGAGACATTCCCAGAGGATTCTAAGAAGCAACAATTTTTTTGCATAAAGCTCCATTATACCTCATTCAAGATGCAAGATTGTACAAACAAGGCTTTTCCATGTCCCTGCTTCGATGTGTGACAATGGAAGAATCCAGAGAAATCATGGCAGAATTACATGAAGGTGAATGTGGGGGACATACAGGCGGATAAACATTGGCTATGAAAGTTCTACGATATGGCTACTAGTGGCCTGATGTGAACCTAGATGTTATGACCAATGCCAAAAAGTGTGATAATGTCAAAGATTTGCAAAAATTCCAATTGCACCATCGACAGAATTAACCCAAATGGTCAGTCCGTGGCCATTTGCTGTTTAGGGCATTGACCTGATTGGAGCTTTACCAACATGCAAGTCAAACATGAAGTACGCCATTGAAGCCGTCAATTATTTCACCAAGTGAGCTGAAGCAGTGCCAGTGGCCACCATCAACTCAAAAAAAGTAATCAACTTTTTCTTGAAGAACACCACCTACAGGTTCGGTGTGCCATAGATAATAATCATGGACAATGGGACTCAATTCGAAAGTGATGAGTTCAACAATTTTTGTGCCAAATACTGGATTAAAAAGAGTTTTGTAGCTGTTGCTCATCCGCAGGCCAGCGGCCAACTTGAAGCCGTGAACAAAATCATAAAGACAACCTTCAAGAAATGCCTTGAGAAAGCTAAAGGTGGTTGGGTAAAAGAGCTTCCATTTGCACTATAGGCATATCATACAACTCATAAAAATGTGACTGGGCACACCCCATTCTCCCTTGCATTTGGATCTGAAGCCATGATTCCAGTAGAGCTGGAAGTTCCCACTTACCGTAGAGTTAATTTCAACCAACAGGAGAATGAGAAGCTGCAACTTGAAGCACTAGATTTCTCAAAGAAAGAAGGCAAGAAGCAAAACTTATAGTCATTGCTCACTAAAGAAGGGTTGCCAGATACTTCAATTCTAAATTCAAACGAAGGACCTTCGAAATTGGGGGCCTTGTTCTAAAAAGAGACTTGACAGGGACTGGTGTTTTAGAACCCAACTGGGAAGAACCTCACATAATAAGCCACAAGCTCTTAGATGCCACCTTCAAACTAAAGATGACGGATGGAATTGAAATTCCTAGAGCTTGGAACAGCAAACCCCTCCGTCGATACTTTCCTTCAAATTTCTTTCATATGTCTTGTAAAGAGTTGTAAATATTTTGCAAGTATTATGGACGAACTTTGTACATGTTAATGGAAGAAATTGCCTTGCTTACCAAAATCGTACATTTGCAAATTCTTGTTAATTAATTAGAAGTTGCTAAATTTTGATTTTGATTGCAGGTTCCCTAAAAGAACGTTGACACATCTATTAACTAGTAAAGCCCGGTGACTATTATAGCACATCCCGATTGGGACAACTCAAGCACCTAGTACTCTAAGCATCATTCGCAACAAATACGAAAGTGTAAAGCACAGACTTGTAGATAAGGGACACCAAGAGCCGAACAGTTAAATGATGTAACGTTCAAACTACAGACAAAATTGCAAGTTTCACCCTAGAGGAACCTTCTTAATTGAAAGGTTCAGGACCCTAGTTCTACAAATCGTGATAAAGTCCGATAAATGAACTGACGTCCGCCCAATGAAACGATGCAACCCCTAACCAAAGAGCTCTCTAGGGGCACCCAGTCGGTCATTTATGTCAAGAAATACCTGACCTGATTATGACATATACTGGGTAAAAGATCACTATAAAGTCAAAAGACCTCAACGGGAGCATCCGACCAAAAGCCGGGTATTCCAAATTCGATTACTGGAGGACTCGAAAGACCTCTACGGGCGCATCCGACCGTCCAAATTCAGTTACTGGCGGACTCAAAAGACCTCTGCGAAGGCATCCGACCGGAAGCCGGGTATTCAAAATTCGGTTACTGGCAGACTCAAAAGACCCTTACGGGGGCATCCGACCAAAAGCTGGGTATTCCAAATTCGGTTATTGGCAGAATCGAAAGACCTTTCCAAAGGCGTCCAAAAAATTCGATAAGTGTCTGAATTCTTCAGTCACAACGAATAATAGATTTAAAAAGGATTCTTCGGGGGCACTTAGTTGGTTGTTGGTGTTAGTGATACCTGACCCGTTTACGGCATATATTGGGTGAAAAACCACTTTGGAAGCGATTAATTATCTACATAGCATTTGGTCATCCCGGATGCAAAGAATATTGAATAAAAGACCTCTTCAGAGGCAGAAAAACTAATACTTCCCTGGGGGAATGTATTCAAATCCAATCTCCAAAGGGTCTGCACTGTTAGGTTAGCGAGAAACATGATTGATTATATTATAGGAGTACAGGAAAAATGGCATGAGTCAACGAACCAAGCTGAATTTCATCGGTAGGCAAACCGAGAAGCTCAAAATCTAATAATAATAGTTAATGGAGCATGAGCTTCCAACATACTAGCTATAACCAAGTGAATTCTGAAATGTTGATCATTTCTAGCTAAGAGATTGTAGCGACCTTAGGTATGGGGGCATAACCACAGAATTAAAACAAACTAACAATGCTAACTCCACATACCGGAAGTTCGTCACAACCTCATAGCTGACAAGGTGTTTGTGATACAAGTGTAATGTGCAAATAAAAAGTATGAAAGCTAAACAAAAGGCTACAGTACTCAAATGAAAAATACAGATCACAAGTTTCAAATGTCGAATAACATAGAGTAATAAGCGGGGGCAGACCCCCGCATATACAATCGATCTAAATGGAATGCATAAAAGGGTTAATCAGAAAGCAAAACAAGTGTTGAGCACTATTTCTTCTTCTTCTCACTGGACTTAGAGATGGTTTGTTGAAAGGAGAAGAAGTATTTGCCTCACCACTAGGACTTTCCTGGGTATACAAAGTAATAACTCCTCTCTTCTGGATAGTACGTTTCCCTCCTTAGTGTTTCAAAGACGATGAGTACTTGGCTTTCTTCTTCTCCTGATCTTTAGCAGTATCTTCGAGCTTTCATTTGTTTATAAAACCTCAAAATCATCGCTAAGGGTGCAGTAGACATCCTCCTAGTCAAAAAGTGCATTGATTTTGGCATCCTGTGACCCAGGAGTCGTAACGACAAGTAAGGATGTATCACCAGGTGGAGGGTGACAACTGGGGTAATAAGAACCATCATCAAAGTTGAGTCAGTTATAATAGCTTCAGCTATCGTTGCCTTGCTTGCAGCAGGGGAAGATCGTGGTGAGATTAGATCTAAACCAGCTGAGAAATAAGTGTAGAATGCAGTTTTTCCAGGTGAAGGACAAAGGAAGTCTAAGTATAACATAGTTTGGAAATTTTCATTTTTACCGACGGCTTCAAGATTTACTTGAATGTTTCTGTGTTCTTCGACTTCAAACCTGTCTGCATCATTATCGTCTTCCTAACCATCTCCAATATGCTTCTTGCTTATCTCAACATTGCGCTCCTTGGTAACTGTGCCTTGCCCTTTAAGATCAGCAGGAAGATTGATTGGAGCTTTAGAACCCGAAGCCTCAATATTGATAAAGCATCGGTAGTAGCTAGTTTCTCCATGCAGGATTTGGCTCTCTTTTCCATAAGTTGTCTCTTGCCTTTAGCTAAGGCTTCGCGGGACTCTTGATCTAGAAGGTCTTCAATGTAATCGTCATCAATATGATCGTGGCCGGCAATCTCAAGCACTCATTCCCAAAAAAGAGCCAATGTATTTGAAAAATTATCCCCTAAATAATGTAAACTCCCTCGGTTCATAACGCTGAAAACATAAAATCTGAATATATCAGCATTAGCATCATCCATAAACTTCTTAAGAGTTTCTTCAGTAGCTTCTTTATTCTTCTCGACAGCTTCAAATTTAGTCATTAATATAAAATTGGAAGTTTTCGAAGAGGTGTTAGTTTCATGGAGTTGGGTAACTTCATCTCGATATTTCTTAGGGACATCCTTCTCCACAGATAATGTGACTTCGGCATTGCTTTTGGCAGATTGGGCTTCCTTCTCTCTTGGCTTAGCAGCAACGATTTCTTCTTTAAGCTTCATGTTTTCAGCATCTATCCCCCCAATTCTGTATTTCTTTTGGTAAGGGATGCAATGATAGCCTCCTGAGAATCAAGAACTTCCTACCACTTAGCCTTGTCACCCTCCAAAGCAGGGATCTTAGCAAGATTAGCGTCATTACACTTTCGGAGATCATCGCCAAATTTATGCCATCTACTCAATTGTTTTTCAGCATGGCGCTTAATAATACCCATCTTCGTTTTGAGTTGACTTTTAACAGTGTCAAATTGGGTGAGCATTTACTGATTACAGCATCCATCTCCTTAGCTTATCCTCACTATCAGATGGATTCATACCACAGTCAAAGAGTAACCCTTTCAATTTCCAACCCTTGAATCATCCCGCTAGAGCAGTATTTGCTGGTTCGGGTTCATTGCGGGGCCTATCAATAATTGTATGAATTTTCTTAGGAGGGTCAGTAGGCAAAATTGATCGAGGAACAATAGGAAGCTTGTCCAACTGAGGGTGCTTGTGAGAACTATCCTTGCCCTGATCATCTTTGCATCGCTTCCTTCCATGACACTCTTCATCATGGACATCATCGTATTCATCCCAAAGCAAAGAATGGCGCCTCCTTTCCTTTTCGTCTTCTTCATATTTCCTTTGCCTCTGCTATTCAGTCAATTCATGCTCAGATACTTGCGGAGGCTTGTGGATGCTGAGGGTGATAAGATTGCAGGGGTTGTCACGGTTGTCATGAGTGATAGGGTAGTAAGAGATTCTTTGGGTTGTATTTAATGTTTTTTTTTCCAAAAGTCTAGCAAGGTTTCCTGTGCATTTCTAAACCTGAAAAAAGATAAGGCAGATTTTCAGTACTTAAACTGAAAATACTAGGGCAAATTGTGAAGGTTACCAAAAGGCTCAGGAAGTATATGTGTATTGGAAATATTTTCTAAAATGCATTTGTTAACGAACCAAATTATATAATCGGTTTTAAAGCAATTCCTAAAGCCACAAGCAATTTTCCTGGTCGATTGATTGGAGCATCCAGTATGTTAGTTCCTATATTTGTGGTCTGAGGATCAAGTGATCGAGTAACAATGTCACCCTGGCTGAGGTATTTAGCTGAATTAAGGCCACCTTGACCCTCTAAGGTACCTGTAGAATTCACTTCTGGAATGTTTTGAACAAAGGGATCCTTAGTGATTGTCACAGTGTTCGGATCAATTTCCAAAGTGGTTTCACCTTCCCCGAGTTGCTCTGTAACAACCCTGATTTTTAGGGCCAATTTAAAATTTTATTTTAAGTGATTTGTGAAAACCCGTAACTTCCCCGGTGAGGAAAGCGCGGATAGTTCGAGAACAAGCCACAACAAAACACATACAGAAGAACATTTCATTGTATATTACCACAATGCACTAGAATACAAGAATATACAGAGTGTAAATGAATATTACACAGAAATATCAGAGATTTAAATTACATATAAAAACATCGCAGCGGAAAATAATACAATACACAACTAGAAGAGATACACGGATACAAAGCTTTCCGGATATCATTCCAGCTGTAAACTAGGATCCTGTGAATATAAATCTACAAAACCAAAACTACTAGCTGCCCGTGTGGAAAATAGGGGCACCCAGAGTTTAGGTTAAAACAATAAACTCTAGGTCAGTCATGTGACTGGTGTGAGAACTAAAACAGTTATTAATCTTTATTTTTAAAGTTAGGTAAATCTAGGGACCACGCCGTATAACACGGAACGGGTTTCCTCCCAAGAACACCAATGCATAAAACAACAGCGCAATGCTAAATAAAGAAAAATGAAGCTATTATAAGACCCAGGTCCCATCACACAATGCAACGTAAGCCGGAGGATAGGGTTTTTACCTTATAATAGCCAAGAATGCTTGATACGTTTAAAACAAATCATTTGATACTATTATAAGTGCATATTGTATAAAATATCTTCAAATCATAAGTATCAATCATAGACGGCATAAGTGCTCCATCCCACTATGTCGCCATACTAGGCTCTACAAATAAAACTGAAATACACGTATTGGAAATTGGATTTCCATCATGGCGGCTCCTGATTCGAAAGATCGATCGCGTAATGCAATTCACCACGGCTTACGTCCCAACAAGAGAAACACCGTCTGCACATCCGCACATTTGGGACTAGAGTACCACCGCGGCTTACGTCCCAGCGAGAGAAAACACCGCCTACTCTATATATCCCTGAGCACTAGGCTCATCTCGGTTGACCGAATCCACGACACCACTAAGGTGCCCATCCACTAAAAAGCATACTGATCAAACCACCAGTTTACCACCATACCGGGGTGTGAGGCTCGCAGATCAACGCTATACACAAAGCCATGCTATATTAGCTGCGCTTTGATCATCAACCACCAAACTTTGCTTTTCAACAAAAGTCTGGATCACTGCATCTCAGCATGCCACACTATCAATCCATATCGTACTACTGATTTCTGCCAATATATAACCTCTGAGCTCATATGTCTCAGAGAAGGGCGTTAAGCAAGAGAATAAATTCTCCGCTGCCAAACAGATATATATTTAGCAGAGATCAACAAATACAATAAAAAGGAATACAATGTCAGACACACCATCCATTTACAAGTCTGTTCTAGGTCTGAATGAAACCGGAGGCACTTTCCCCGCTTATCCATCCATCTCCAAGTACGTCTGGACGACCACCAACTATTTCCATCCCCTTGGGTGTACAGCCCAATCAGGATCGTCGGTAATTATCCAAACGTTGTGAAGACTTCCGGCCTTCAACCACCGTCTTCATCTTCGACATATCGTCGAATCGGTTATTCAGAATGGGAATAAACCTGGCCTTTCGGAACAACCCGCGTATATTAAAAATAAATGTTACACAAACACAACATACGCCTCATTCCAATTCATTAGTTACTAACCGTAAATCAGTAAGAGAGCAATTCTCCAAATATTAACCCCGAAGGCCGAAACCAACATCAGATCAATATCCAGGAAACCATTCTTCTTAACTAACCTTCAGCTAGTTTCTAAATTTCAATTCTTAGGAAAAGGTTCCCATTAATTTTATCCAAGATAAATTCTTTAAAATTTATCCCTTAATCTTCCTTTGGATGTCATTTCAAACCAAATTATGGTTTTCCAAACTAGTCGAGATTAGCGAACCATACCGAAGTAATTATTTAATTTATTTCCCAATCCCAACCTATTCATCCCATGAAGCAAAACTGGTAATACTCCATATTTAACATCATAGTGTTCAGTAAAATTAATCACCATTTCACGTTCAAATCTGATTAAAGATTTAACTATCGCTTTGGAGCAAAACTGGTGATACTCCATTCTCGCTCACTTCTAAATTTGATAATTTAGATTATAGATTCACATTTCAACCTAATTGCAAATTCGTTAAAACTCCTTTTACTGGGTTAAAGAACTAGGCGTTATTTAAAACACAGTTCACGACAAACCCAAATCACATTCTATTTATTATCGGGTTAAAGAACTAGTGTTATTTAAAACACGGTTCACGATAAACCCATTTCAAATCCAATCAAATATATTAGAAATTCCGATTATTTAAAACCCCTTTTTAAATCTAATTTATTTATTTAAAAATAATTTGGTTTTAAATTTAGTTCAAAACTAGTTCATTTCGATAAAAATCCATTTTTATCCTTTCAAATATGGAATTTTTCACCCTAATTTTTCCCAAATCATTTCTTATGATTTTACACAAATTATTACTATTTTTAATAATTTTATCAAGGCCCGTACAGTCGATTTCCATCAATGGCCATCGAACTGCACTTACAGCGACCTTTTTCAAATTTGATTTGGACGTATCTCCAAATCCAACTGTTAGATTTTGAATTTCTAATATTCGTTAGAAAGCTCTTTTCGATACGAACCCAATGGTTCTGGTTTTAGGAGAATCCGACAGTCGAATCTCCCGTAATGTCCGTTTGAAATAAATGGTCGAAATTTAAGAACTGCCGCGGCGCGCCGCGTTCTTTTCAGGCCATTATATTATATATATAATATATATTTCGTCGATTTCTATTTAAAACGAATTATATAAATAGTTTTGAATTCGTTTCAAAAACATTTTCAACTTCCATTTCAATTCGAATCAAAATTGAATTTTTCCCTATAAATTCGTTTTAAAATTCATTTGAATTCAATTCAAATTTCAATTAAATTTGAATTCATTTCAATTCGTTTTCAATTCAACTCGAATTCGTCTTCTATTCAATTCAATTCAAATTGGTTTTCTATTCGATTCAAATTCATTTCCTATTCAAATCAAATTCGTTTCGTTTACTATTTGAATCAAATTCGTTTCGTTTTCTATTTGAATCAAATTCGTTTCTAAATCGTTTTATATTCAATTCATTTCGAAATCGTTTTATATTCAATTCATTTCGAAATCGCTTTATATTCAATTCATTTCGAAATCGTTTTATATTCAATTCATTTCGAAATCGCTTTATATTCAATTCATTTCGAAATCGCTTTATATTCAAATCATTTCGATTTTCTATTCGATTTCTAAATCACTTTTCAATATTCATTTCGGTTTTCTATTCGATTTCTAAATCACTTTTCAATATTCATTTCGGTTTTCTATTCGATTTCTAAATCACTTTTCAATATTCATTTTAAAATGAATAAAATCGATATAAATATCGTTCACGTCAAAATGGCGTCAATCTAATCAACACGGCTTCATATATTTCTATTTTCAAATATTCTATTTCAAATATTTCTTTTTCAAATATTTCCTTTTCAAATATTTCTATTTCAAATATTTCTATTATTAAAATATTCCGTTCAACACATGACTAATCTCAACGGATGAGTACTGTCAACACATGAACCTTTATTTTATATTGATAAAGATGTAAATTTTATTATTAAAATATTTCGTTCAACACATGACTAATCTCAACGGATGAGTACTGTCAACACATGAACCTTTATTTTATATTATAAAGATGTAAATTTTATTATTAAAATATTTCGTTCAACACATGACTAATCTCAACGGATGAGTACTGTCAACACATGAACATTTATTTTATATTATAAAGATGTAAATTTTATTATTAAAATATTTCGTTCAACACAGACTAATCTCAACGGATGAGTACTGTCAACACATGAACCTTTATTTTATATTATTCTTTATTTTCTATATTGGAAGGAGGCCCAATCAATCACCATATAATGTTAATTATATGGATTTTCATACATCACACGTATATAATAGCATTGAAAAATAATCAACCATCAACCAAAGTGCACTACACTATATAAGCATCAAATATAGATATCTAACGCTTATAACAGCCTGTCAACCAATAGATCGATATATTTAATCAATCAGGATGAGTGAACTTCAAATTTCATCCCAACACCCGTGTGGGGTTTCAAACAATCAAACACAGATTTTAGTTGTGCAGTTGGGCGATATGTAAAATTTACCGACCCAATCAATATCAGTCAAATCAGTGTATATAAACAAATCGGCCGATTTGTTTATAAATATTTATTTATTCACTTTCATGTTAAAAATTATATTTTTAACGATAAAACATTTTATTCAACCTATGAAAATATTCTATTCAGTTCATTTATAAAATAAAATGATTTTTTTTATTTTAGAAAATTTCGGCGGCATAACGGCACGATACTACAAACGGGACGAGGCCTAGCCTTATCCCCGGTCTAGTGAAGGCCCACGCCATTCACACATCAATCAAATTCATTCAATTCACCAAACAATTCAATTCAAACCAAATAATCTAATCAACTACGCAACCAAACAAACAAGTCCATGGTCTGTGGACGATTGTGTCGGGTGCTACTAAGCACCGTCTGCATCCTAGTATATATATATAACTAGAAAAGAAATTGAAGAGTGAGAAATTCTCACCAATAGCTATCCTAACTCCGCGACACTTCTAATGTAGAAATCTTCGTCGTTCTCGCTTTCATCACTTTCGTTGCCCGTAGCCACTACATATATAAAAATCGAATTTTTACTTCGCTATTTCATTTTCTCTTTTAAAACAGAAAAGAAACAATGCAATCTTTTTTTCAAAACAATGTATATTTTCATTTTAAAAGCAATGTCGAATTTTCATTTCAAAACATATGTAAAATTTTCATTTCAAAACATACTCATAAAAATGATGTTGTTATAGAGATGTTTATATTATAAAACTCATATTTTTATATTAATAAAAAATCACACCTTTATATTCTTCAAAATCACATCTTTATATTCTTCAAAATAACGCTATATATATATATTATATATATATATATAAGAATCATATTTTTTTCGCTAAAATCATTGCTTTAATAAAATAAAACATATTTTTATTCAACAAAAACATTTGAATATTTCTAATTCCAAAAAAAATACTCATTTTATTTTGTTCTAAATATTTCAAAACAAATATATATTTTAAAAATGAAAAATATAAATGCTAATCACCTATTTAGAAACTGAAATTTACAATGCCAAATTTTATCTTATCTTCAAAAACATTTATAACTGCCAAATGTGCTAAATTAATTAACTAATCAAAAACATTTATAACTTCCTGGAACAACACAGTTGCTGAACCATTTTTGATCTGCCACTAGGGCTCGACCCCGCACCAGAACGGCGGCGCCAGAAGTTGATCGGACCTGCTCACGTGGAGCGCCTTGGAGAGAGCTCCCCGCCAACACCTCTTCTGGCCAGTTCGATCAAGGCTTGACGCCTGAATCCGCTTTGAAACAACGGTGGTTCGAGGGAGAAAATCGAGACAACGTCGCCTCCTTCCCCGATCTCCGCCATTGGTCTGCATCAGCTTGGCAAGCTCTTTGATTTCACGCTTTGCGGCATTCGATTTGTTGAACGGATTAAGAAATAAAAGGGGAAGAAGATCCGAATGTTTTCGCCGTTGAATAGCTTTGAAGAAAAGAGGCGGCAGGTTTTCGTTTGACCACGAAATACATGGGGTAGGGTTTGACCAATTTAGTTTGACATAGGGTTTGTATATATATTTTATATTATTTATTCAAAAAAAGTAACTTTTTCATTCGAACTCGAAATGAGGCCCACCGCCTGTCGTTCATAGCTAATTACCCCCATTTCAAGCCCAATGGGATATGTATCGTAGACTGATTTGATCGTTTCGATCAGTTTTCGTCAAAATCAACATATAACTCTATATATTGAATTTGAACGCGCATTTCAATTTACCGGGGTCACATACTAACTTGTCTTAGAAAAATATTTTCTAGCCTCGTATTGACGATACGGTCCTAACAAAACTAGTTTCGTCGAATTCTGAGACCGTTGGAAAAATGGCCAATTTCCAGTCGATTAAAATCAACTTGAACTGGTCAAACGCGTTTTCCTTTGCCACGCTCACATATTGATTCGAAAAATTATGAAATTTGGAATCTAGCAATAATTTGACATCACGGACCCAACAAAAGTGGTTTCGTCGAAATCCGAGGTCATTTGCAAAATGTCTATTTTTAAGGACCTGAATTCCATAGCGACTATTCATAGTTTTCAACTGGACATATCTTTTGATTCCCGCTATGAAATTTTGATTTTTCGGATTCGTTGGAAAGATATTATCAATTAGATCCTATTATTTTTGGTTTCACTAAAATCCGGATTGTTTTGCACCCGGTACATTCAATTAAAGTTTGAAATCAAAGCGCCATTTTCAATTCCTTTTATAAATATAAATAAATATTTATATTCTAACGACGACGTATATAATATATACGTCGAATTATATTCAAAAATAAATTTCTCATCGATATTATTTAAAATAATCTATTTTAAATTAACAAAATTCGCTAAAATGGCCAAAATAAAAATTTTAAACTGGCCCAGATTTTTGAGTTGTTACAATCTCCCCCACTTAAAACTTTTCGTCCTCGAAAAGGAATAAAGTCGAAAGTGGTTTGATCAATCAACTCTACGTTCGATCTGGCTTCCATTCTCCAACTTTTCAGTTTCTGAGAATTTTCAAATTCTTCAAAAATTTGGCTAACACCCTAAATTTTCGAAAAATTTCGCCATAACCTCTCCTGCACCGGGAGCCACGGAAAAATCCCGAAATTGCCATATAGGCCTTCTGATCTCAAAAAGAAAAAGAAAAAGCCAAGCGGCTAGCCAATAGGCTCATAAAATCATCATCACCCAAACAAAACAGTAAATTATAGTAAACATGTACCTATTTGTCGGGCAAACAAATTTTATTCTCTGCTCTAGCCTCCTTGCTATGACCTGTTCAATGTAAGTACCTGTATATGCAAGCAAATGCGACCAAATTTCCAATGCAACTCACTATTAGGTACAATTAGGCATAATGGTTCAAAATTATCAAACAAATAAACAAACAACATAAACATCAATCAATTAGTTGATTAGCTTTTCCAATTCATAACTTTGATATATAGTCAAAAATCACATTTTTGGTGTCAAATCACAACAATAAACCCTATCTAATTTTGGTTCTCACACCAGTCAATAGGAAATATATAGAAATCTCACTTTCGTCACTCAAATATAAACACTGATAATGTGATCACAATTATCAGTATCATCCCCAGGCGACTAGAGTGTGATTCTATATCTATTCAGTATATTAAAACTTCAAATATATGCGGATCAGACGTATACGCAAAATCTTTATATACTGCATTGCCCAAATCAATATAAATAAATAATCAAATACGAATAATTGATTTAAATTTTCAAAACAAAGATTGTTTTCATTTTCAAAAATATACTCTTCACACTCGTTCTAGGATACTACTGATCCCATCTCTAACGAGTCATTCTCGTTGGATATTACTAATCCAATTTCTGATGAATTCTTTCGTATGGTTCTAATGTGTCTTGTTCTCTGAGCTTTGTAAACCAAAGCTCTGATACCAACTGTGAAAACCAGTAACTTCCCCGGTGAGTAAAGTGCGGATAGTTCGAGAACAAGCCACAACAAAACACATACAGAAGAACATTTCATTGTATATTACAACAATGCACCAGAATACAAGAATATACAGAGTATAAATGAATATTACACAGAAATATTAGAGATTTAAATTACATTTAAAAACATCGCAGCGGAAAATAATACAATACACAACTAGAAGAGATATACGGATACAAAGCTTTCCGGATATCATTCCAGCTGTAAACCACGATCCTGTGAATATAAATCTGCAAAACCAAAACTACTAGCTGCCCGTGTGGAAAATAGGGGCACCCAGAGTATAGGTTAAAACAATAAACTCCAGATCGGTCATGTGACTGGTGTGAAAACTAAAACAGTTATTAATCTTAATTTTTAAAGTTAGGTAAATCAAGGGACCACGCCGTATAACACGGAACGGGTTTCCTCCCAAGAACACCAGTGCATAAAACAACAGCGCAATGCTAAATAAAGAAAAATGAAGCTAATATAAGACCCAGGTCCCATCACACAATGCAACGCAAGCCGGAGGATAGGGTTTTTACCTTATAATAGCCAAGAATGCTTGATACGTTTAAAACAAATCATTTGATACTATTATAAGTGCATATCGTATAAAATATCTTCAAATCATATGTATCAATCATAGACGGCATAAGTGCCTCATCCCACTATGTCGCCCTACTAGGCTCTACAAATAAAACCGAAATACACGTATTGGAAATTGGATTTCCATCATGGTGGCTCCTGATTCGAAAGATCGATCGCGTAATGCAATTCACCACGGCTTACGTCCCAACAAGAGAAACACCGTCTGCACATCCGCACACTTAGGACCAAAGTACCACAGCGGCTTACGTCCCAGCGAGAGAAAACACCGCCTACTCTATATATCCCTGAGCACTAGGCTCATCTCGGTCGACCGAATCCACGACACCACTAAGGTGCCCATCCACTAAAAAGCACACTGATCAAACCACCAGTTTACCACCATACCGGGGTGTGAGGCTCGCGGATCAACGCTATACACAAAGCCATCCTATATCAGCTGCGCTTTGATCATCAACCACCAAACTTTGCTTTTCAACAAAAGTCTGGATCACTGCGTCTCAACATGCCACACTATCAATCCATATCGTACCACTGATTTCTGCCAATATATAACCTCTGAGCTCATATGTCTCAGAGAAGGGCATTAAGCAAGAGAATAAATTCTCCGCCGCCAAACATATATATATACAGCAGAGATCAACAAATACAATATAAAGGAATACAATGTCAGACACACCATCCATTTACAAGTCCGTTCTAGGTCTGAACGAGACCGGAGGCACTTTCTGTAACGACACGGATTTTGCCCGACCTTAATCGATCGCAAAATCGACCAAGACCGTTCAAAACTCGCATACGTTAACTTTGGGAATACAAAATATTAGAACAATAACAGCAGACTTTTATTACATTACAATAATATAACATCAGAGTACAGATAAAGTAAACTACAGCGGAAGATAAATTACAACAGATTTAATACATTAAACAGCGGAAGACTTCTAAGCTCTGGACACAGCTTTAGGCTTCGATCCAGGATCCTGCTAAAGAGAGAGATGTCTGCAAAAAGCTACTCGACTGCCCGTGTGGAAAAGAGGGCACCCGAGTTTGCAAAGTGAAACAAACTACGAGTCAGTCATGGGACTGGTGTGAGAATTCTTAACTAGTTTAACTAATAGTAATAAGGCAAATCCAAGGACCATGCCGCTAATGCGGAACGGGTTTACTCCAATGGATTGCCGGTGCATAAACTAAAGTAAATCGAGAAATAACGCAATGTCTTTTTGGAAAAATTAAACCATTATAAGACCCAAGTCCCATCACACAATGCAACGCACACCAGAGGATAGGGTTTTACCTTATAATGGTCAAAAGATGCTTGATACGTATAAAACGGATTTGATATTATTATTAGTGTATATATGTTTTTAATAAAAAAGGATTTGAATCATAAGTAGCAATCCTAGACGGCATGGTTACCATATAGCATGTCGCCAATACTAGTTCTACAATCAAAACCGCAAGGGCGTATTGGAGATTTGGATTCCATCATGAGTCGAGGCTAGGGGCAAGCTCCTCTCCGATTCGAGACACTCTAGCAAATGCCTCAGGATCCCACGCAGTGAACCCTTGGATCTTCAGGGCCGGTCCCCGCCTATGGGCAGTGGATTAGTTATGCCTGAACACACGCTTCCCGGTCCCTTTGGACCTATAGTATGACCACCAACGGCCTATAAAAATAACGAGGCGCCTCAAAATCCATCATCCACATAAGTAAAATGTCAGGGCTGGTAGGTCGCTGACACCACTCTAGCTAGAAAGAAACGTGTGCACTCCCTGCAGTCCATATCCCGTTTTTGACTCATACCGGGGTGTGAGGCTCGCGAAGTCACGATATACACAAAGCTATGCCTAAATAGACTATGCTTTGATCATCAACCACAAGGCCTGCTTTTCAACAAAAGCCTTGATCAATGCATCTTAGCATGCCACATTGTCAGTCCATACTATACCATTGATTTCTACCAATATATAACCCCTAAGCTCGTACGTCTCAGAGAAGGGTGTTAACCACCAAACAGATATATATTAAGAGAGATCAACGAATGTAGTATAAGGGACTACAACGTCAGACATACATTCCATTTATAAACTTATGCCCTGGGTCTGAGCGAAAGTCAAGTCCGTGCAATCAACACTACGTCCGGACGGCTACTACTGTCGCCCCTTCAAGGTAGCTACTCCCATCATGGGTCTCAATAGCAACACACCCATTCGATGTGAAGATCGTCGGTCTTCAATCACCGTCTTCAACTCTTCGAACGTCGTATCATTATTTGGAATGAGAGTAAACTCGGACTTTCCAAATAATTCTCGCATATATAAATTTGTAAACCATTCTATATCGTTATTTATTCTTTTATAAATATCGTCCATTCATTTCATGTATATATATCGTCCATTCATTTCATAAATATCGTCCATTCATTTCATATGCAGTAATACTACTCTAAATATGAATTTTTATTTCATATGCGGTTTCTTGATTATGCATTTCATATGCGACTTCATGCTTTTTAAAACATGTTAAATTTTCATATGCGGTTCATGCTTCTAAATCATGTTTCATTTCATATTTATATCTTTTTATTCGCATGTGAAATGTAAATAAAAATTTCATTCTTATTTTCATTCTTTTTATTTACATGTGAAATGTAAATAAAAGTTTCATTACTTTTATTTATATAAAATATATAAATAATATAACCATTTCATGTTTTCATTCATTTATTCATTTATAACATGAAAATATTCATTGCTTTATGGTTCATTTTCCATTTTCGATCACTTTCTTAATTCAGTGATCTTAACTACTTAATTCCCTTTCAATCTAATTAAAGATTTAATTAAAATTTTATTTAGTTTTAATCTTCCAAAGTCATTATTAAATGATTATTCAATTTCTAGGGAATTAATTCTATCATAAATTCGGGTTAAAGAATAAATGTTATTTAAAACATAATTCACGATAAACCCAAATTTAGATTTCATAAATTTCCCATTTAATATATATAATTAGACATCATTTATTTCAGAGTATTTCATTTAATCTTAAATAAAATATTAATCATCTTCAATTTCCTTTATAAAATGTATAACATTATACGGGTTAAAATGGAGTTACTATTTTAAAATGGACTGAATAGCCCAATTCATTTTCCTTATCCATTTATTATGTTTATCTTTACATTTTATTATTTAATAGCGGGCCAGACCTCTCACATTAGGCCTACAACTTGTGGATGCTGGATATGCCGGTTGGTTCCGGGCAGACTTCTACCACAGGTTGGGCTTAACCTCGTGTCTTGACCCAATTCGTATTTGCGCACTTGGACCTCTCACATTAGGCCCAACATTTATGGCTGCTGGATATGCCGGTTGGTTCCGGGCAGACTTCCGCTATAAATGTGACCTAACCTCGTGTCCAAGTACAGTTAATAATTATAATTATAATTATCTCCTAAAAGTATTATTTTAAAACATTTCATATTTTAGAATATCTAATTTCTAAAATATCATTCATTCTTTTACTTATCCTTTCATTTCAGTAAACATTAATCTTTCCATATTAATATCATAAAACTATTCCCAAAATGTTTTAATTGTAATATCAAAACTTACCATTTTGATATTAAATGAAATCTTCCTCAATTAATCCATTTATGTTAAAATTTAAAATCAAATCTTCTAAATTTACAAGTTAACATAAAACGAGATTTTTCAATTCAAATCTTCATTATTATAATTGGAATGAAATCTTACCAATTTAAACTTTTTATTTCATCCTTTTTAAATGTGCAATCTTCTTAATTAAATCGTCCATTAATTCCATTAATTGTGTAAATAATGAAAATATTTCAAGTTCCTCAATAACGCTAATTATATATTCACTTTCATGTACAACTTTCATGTGCAATATCCATATATAATTTTTTTTATATTTTTAATCAGAAACACTACAAATATATTTATTTACATATTTTACTTAAAAACGCTTAAAATAAACTTGCATTCATGTTTTGACATAACAATAAAAATAAAGTTGCATTCATATTTTTATGTAAATAAAAATAAAGTTTCATTCATATTTTAACAGAACGATGCAAATAAAGTTTGCATTTATATTTTATCAAAACAGTGCAATTAAGTTTGCATTCTTATCTTATCAAAAACAATGCAATTAATGTTGCATTTATATTTTATAATAAACAATGCTATTAAGTTTACATTCTTATTTTATCAAAAACAATGCAAATAAGTCTGCATTCTTATTTTATCAAAAACAATGCAATTAATGTTGCATTTATATTTTATAATAAACAATGCAATTAAGTTTACATTCTTATTTTATTAACAACAATGAAATTATAATTATTTTCTAAATTTACCTAACTCGCTAAAAATAAGTCATCAATCTTATTTTAACTTAAACAATGAAAATATATTTATTTTCTACTTTCACTTAACGCGCTAAAAATATAACAACACTCATATTTTTACATAAACGCTGGAAATAAGGTTGCATTCCTATTGTGACACTATGAAAATAAGTTTATTTTCTTAAATTTTATTAAGACGCTAAGACTATTTTAATAATCTTATTCTTACTTAAGTGCTAAAAATATAATATAAATTTGCTATTTACACTCACGCACTAAAATGTGGTTATTTTCCTATTTATATGACCGCACTAAAATTATGGTCATCTTCCAATTCACATGGCCGCATACGAAAATTAATAACACACAGAATATGGTGTCGCGCTTGCATATCAATAAAATGATAAATAACATAATATGGGGTGTTCAAATCCATTCCAACTATTCAATGAGCAACATGTAGATTGATGTTAAGAATTCATGTCGACAAACAATAATGACAACATACAATATGGTATTAAGTCTTCATGTCATCGCATATAATAACATCATAAGATGTAGTGTCGCATTTTGTGTCAAGATCCCAACTTTGTTTTTTTTTCATCTAAATAAAATAAGATTTTTTTTTTACGTACGTGTTATAAAATTCCTAACTTGATTTATAAATATAATTAAAAGATTTAAACTTTCTTTTACAATATAAAAATCTTATCTTTATAAATTTTAAATAAAGATCTAATCTTTATTCTTAACACATCATACAATAAAAGATCAAATTTTTTATTCTCAAAACAACATAAAACACAAAATCTAATTTTTTTATCGTCAAAACAACATAAAAAAAAAGATCAAATCCATTCGTGTAGATTCCAACAACGCAATTCATATGACAATCATCCAAACACAAATCCAAACCCAAGCATCAACATGTAGTCATACATCACGGATCTAGTTCACTTCTCATTAAATTATTTAAATAACAAAAAATAATAATTAAATTAAAGATATAATCTCACATTGATTTTTGCTGAAAATTTGACTGTCTCGGATTCAGCTCTGGTCTGCGCCATCGCGAAGAGCTCGGAAAGACGAGTCCAACGCAATTTACGGTTCGTCAATCGGACCTCGTACGAGAGAGTTATGATTTATTAAAGTTGGACATAATTAAATAATTAATTAATATTCGTGAAAAATATCTAAAAATTTCACTGTCTCAGAATTGGACAAAATTAGTGTCCACGCGTCCATCTCGTCGCCACGATCCCAACGCACCTGAAATCGTCGATTTTCGACTTCGTATGAGTGAGTTATGCAATTTTAAAGTTCTGAAAATTAATTAAATAATTTAAAAATAAAATAGAAAATACCCTCAGCCCATTGACCGAAAAACACTGTTCACCGCCGAACTTTGACCGCACTTTGCCGCTGCCTAGGGCCACCTGACGCCACGGGACCACCGCCAATGTCTTCGTCTTGGCGAGACGCACCACCACGAGAAAGAGCCGCCCCTAAAGCTTCTCCGATCATCGGGAAATCGCCTAGAAAGGATTTCGCCTCGCGGGTCCCGCAGGCCGCCTCACACCTCCAAACTGCCTGAAATTTTCTGAGCATCTTCGTCTTGCGTAGACGAAGAACTTCCGTGTTCGTGACTTCGTCTAATTCTTCCTCGATTCACGGGAATTTCTTGATTTACGTTTTGAGCTTCTGAATTTCGAAAACAGCGAGCTTTAAGACGAGATTCCGGCGAATCCGAGCGCTGTTTGACAAAACCGACTACACCATTAGCTTCATATCGTCGAGGCCTTCGAGAAAACATATAATTTGCTATGGTTTGAAGAGATTTTATTTTTTTATGAATTTTAGAGGAAGAGGGAGCCGCCATGGAAATTGAGAAAAAATGATGGAAAAGAGAGTGGCTGCTGTGCATTTCGAATTTCAGCCCTAAAACTCAGAAAAAAGATAATATATACCATGGGTTTAATTTTGGTTTGGGCCCAAATATCATTATGTGCCCAAGTACTCAATTTTCAACTGTTTTCTTCAGTTCAAAAATTCTTATAAATACATGCTGAATTCAAAATTAATAAAATTTTAAACATAATTATTTCAGGTCATTACGAATCCAACGAACCTGATTTCGTAATTTTCCGATTCCGTATGAATTTATTATGAATTTCCGAAGTCTGAAAATAGGCTGTATTTCCACTGTAAAAATTATACAGGCCACAAAATAATTCCAAAAATTATAAATTTTAGAATTTTACCTTAATTCAATATTCCGAATCCAAAGAAACTGGTTTCGTTGAATTCGGAGTTTGTTTGCAAAAATTCTATTTTTCAGGTGTATATTTTAATATTTTAAAAATACCAAAAATAGTGGAATTTTTTCGAAACTCAAAAATATAAGTTCTTATAGTCATTTTTATATGTAAACAACATTCTAAAACCAATGGAGGTGGTTTCGGGTCCTAATTCCTTATTCTGCAAAATGTAGCATTTTGGTCCTTATAAATTTCATAGCGACCATTCTAGATTTTAATTTTGACATAACTTTTGATTCCCGTTATGAAATTTCGATTTTTCGGATTCGTTGGAAAGATAAATTTAAATAGATTCTAATATTTTTGGTTTCACTAAAATCCGTTAAATTTTGCATCCTGTACGGTCAGTCAAAGTTCAAGTTTGACTTTTCAAAGTACCGCGTTATTTCTAACTCTTTTTATAATAAAAATTAAATCATTCATTCTAACTTCGATTTGAATCCAATTTGTGATCATTATTATTTAAATAAATTATTTTATATTGTCAAAATTCATTAAAATTTTCTAAAATAAAATTTTTAAATTGGTCCTGATTTTTGCGGGTTGTTAAGAGGCACTTTCCTCGCATATCCATCCATCTCCAAGTACGTCTGGACGACCACCAACTATTTCCATCCTCTTGGGTGTACAGCCCAATCAGGATCGTCAGTAATTATCCAAACGATGTGAAGACTTCCGGCCTTCAACCAACGTCTTCATCTTCGACATATCGTCGAATCGGTTATTCAGAATGGGAATAAACCCGGCCTTTCCGAACAACCTGAGTATATTAAAAATAAATGTTACACAAACACAACATACACCTCATTCCAATTCATTAGTTACTAACGGTATATCAGTAAGAGAGCAATTCTCCAAATATTAACCCCGAAGGCCGAAACCAACATCAGATCAATATCCAGGAAACCATTCTTCTTAACTAACCTTCAGCTAGTTTCTAAATTTCAATTCTTAGGGAAAGGTTCCCATTAATTTTATCCAAGATAAATTCTTTAAAATTTATCCCTTAATCTTCCTTTGGATGTCATTTCAAACCAAATTATGGTTTTCCAAACTAGTCGAGATTAGCGAACCATACCGAAGTAATTATTTAATTTATTTCCCAATCCCAACCTATTCATCCCATGATGCAAAACTGGTAATACTCCATATTTAACATCACAGTGTTCGGTAAAATTAATTACCATTTCACGTTCAAATCAGATTAAAGATTTAACTATCGCTTTGGAGCAAAACTGGTGATACTCCATTCTCGCTCACTTCTAAATTTGATAATTTAGATTATAGATTCACATTTCAACCTAATTGAAGATTCGTTAAAACTCCTTTTGCTGGGATAAAGAACTAGGTGTTATTTAAAACACAGTTCACGACAAACCCAAATCACATTCTATTTATTATCGGGTTAAAGAACTAGTGTTATTTAAAACACAGTTCACGATAAACCCATTTCAAATCCAATCAAATATATTCGAAATTTTGATTATTTAAAACCCCTTTTTAAATCTAATTTATTTATTTAAAAATAATTGGGTTTTAAATTTAGTTCAAAACTAGTTCATTTCGATAAAAATCCATTTTTATCCTTTCAAATATGGAGTTTTTCACCCCAATTTTTCCCAAATCATTTCTTATGATTTTACACAAATTATTACTATTTTTAATAATTTTATCAAGGCCCGTACAGTCGATTTCCATCAACGGCCATCGAACTGCACTTACAGCGACCTTTTTCAAATTTGATTTGGACGTATCTCCAAATCCAACCGTTAGATTTTGAATTTCTAATATTCGTTAGAATGCTCTTTTCGATACGATCCCAACGGTTCCGGTTTTAGGAGAATCCGACGGTCGGATCTCCCGTAATGTCCGTTTGAAATAAATGGTCAAAATTTACGTACTGCCGCGTCGCGGCGCGTTCTATTCAGGCCATTATATTATATATATAATATATATTTTGTCGATTTCTATTTAAAACGAATTATATAAATAGTTTTGAATTCGTTTCAAAAACATTTTCAACTTCCATTTCAATTCGAATCAAAATTGAATTTTTCCCTATAAATTCGTTTTAAAATTCATTTGAATTCAATTCAAATTTCAATTAAATTTGAATTCATTTCAATTCGTTTACAATTCAACTCAAATTGGTTTTCTATTCGATTCAAATTCATTTTCTATTCAAATCAAATTCGTTTCGTTTTCTATTTGAATCAAATTCGTTTCTAAATCGTTTTATATTCAATTCATTTCGAAATCGTTTTATATTCAATTCATTTCGAAATCGCTTTATATTCAATTCATTTCGAAATCATTTTATATTCAATTCATTTCAAAATCGCTTTATATTGAATTCATTTCGAAATCGCTTTATATTCAATTCATTTCGGTTTTCTATTTGATTTCTAAATCACTTTTCAATATTCATTTCGGTTTTCTATTCGATTTCTAAATCACTTTTCAATATTCATTTCGGTTTTCTATTCGATTTCTAAATCACTTTTCAATATTCATTTTAAAATGAATAAAATCGATATAAATATCGTTCACGTCAAAATGGCGTCAATCTAATCAACACGGCTTCATATATTTCTATTTTCAAATATTCTATTTCAAATATTTCTTTTTCAAATATTTCCTTTTCAAATTTTTCTATTTCAAATATTTCTATTATTAAAATATTCCGTTCAACACATGACTAATCTCAATGGATGAGTACTGTCAACACATGAACCTTTATTTTATATAGATAAAGATGTAAATTTTATTATTAAAATATTTCGTTCAACACATGACTAATCTCAACGGATGAGTACTGTCAACACATGAACCTTTATTTTATATTATAAAGATGTAAATTTTATTATTAAAATATTTTGTTCAACACATGACTAATCTCAACGGATGAGTACTGTCAACACATGAACCTTTATTTTATATTATAAAGATTTAAATTTTATTATTAAAATATTTCGTTCAACACATGAATAATCTCAACGGATGAGTACTGTCAACACATGAACCTTTATTTTATATTATACTGAGAGAACCCGTAACTTCCCCGTGAAGGAAAGCACGGATACTTTGAGAACAACACACAAAAGGACGCAGACGGAAGAACATTTTATTGTTATTACAACAATTCCATCAGATACAAGAATATACAGAGTATAAATGAATAAATTACATTCGATAAATATCAGAGATTACAATAAATTACATAGCAGCGGAAAAATATACAAAATACAACAAGAAGTGATACACGGATACGGAGCTTTCCGAGCATCGTTCCAGCTGTTAATCAGGACCCTGTGAATATAAATCTACAAAACCAAAACTACTAGCTGCCCGTGCGGAAAATAGGGGCACCCAGAGTTTAGGTTAAAACAATAAACTCCAGGTCAGTCATGTGACTGGTGTGAGAACTAAAACAGTTATTAATATTGGTTTTAAAGTTAGGTAAATCAAGGGACCACGCCATATAACACGGAACGGGTTTCCTCCCAAGAATACCAGTGCATAAAACAAACAGCGCAATGCTAAATAAAGAAAAATGAAGCTGTTATAAGACCCAGGTCCCATCACACAATGCAACGCAAGCCGGAGGATAGGGTTTTTACCTTATAACAGCCAAAGCATGCTTGATACGTTTAAAACACATTATTTTGATATTACTATAAGTGTATAGTGTCAAAACAATTTCACATCATAAATATCAATCATAGGCGGCATTAATGACCCATACCACTATGTCACCATACTAGGTTCTACAAACAAAACCGAAACACACGTATTGGAAATTGGATTCCATCATGAGCCGAGGCAAGGGGCAAGCTCCTCTCCGATTCGAGACACTCTAACAAATGTCTCAGGACCCCACTATGATCCTTGGATCTTCAGGGCCGGTCCTCTCTTACTTTTGAGGATTAGTTATTCCTGAACACACATTTCCTGGTCCTTACAGACCTATATCCGAGGCGCCTCGTATCCAACAACTACATAGGTGAAAAGTATATAAATGTCAGGGCTGGTAGGTCACTGACACCACCCTAGCTAGAAAGAAACGTCGTGCTCTCCCTGTAGTCACTATCCCGTTTTTGACTCATACCGAGGTGTGAGGCTCGCGAATTCACGTTATACACAAAGCTACGCCACACAGGCCGTGCTTTGATCATCAACCACAAGAATTTGCTTTTCAACAGAAGCCTTGATCAATTGCCACTTACGCATGCCACACTGGCAATTCACTCCATGCGACTGATGTCCATCGATATACAACCTCTGAGCTCGTACGTCTCAGAGAAGGGCGTTAGGCAAGAGAATAAATTCTCCGCCGCCAAACAGATGTATATTTAATAGGGATCAATTAACACAGAATAAAATCCAATGTCAGACACACAATCCATTTACAAGTTCGTTCTGGGTCTGAACGAAACCGGAGGCACTTTCCTCGCATATCCATCCATCTCGAAGTACGTCTGGAAGATCACCAACTGATTCCCTCATCCTGGGTGTACAGCCCAATCAAGATCATCAGTAATCACCCAAACGATGTGAAGACTTCCGGTCTTCAACCACCGTCTTCATCTTCGACATCTCGTCGAATCGGTTATTTAGAATGGGTATAAACCCGGCCTTTCTGAATAACCCACGTATATAATAAACAAAGGTTACACAAACACAATGAACGCCTCATTCCAATTCAGAATATTCTTTTATTCACAAAATCACATTCTTAGGGAAAGGTTCCCATTAATTTTATCAAAGATCAATTCTTCTAAATTTATTCTTTAATCTTCCTTCGGATATCATCTCAAACTAGTCGGGATTAACGAACCACACCGAAGTAATTATTTATTTTATTTCCCAATCCCAACCTATATATCCCATGGAGCAAAACTGGTGATACTCCATATCTAACACCACGGTGTTATCGGTAAAATTAATTACCATTTCACGTTCAAATCTAATTAAAGATTTAACTAGCGCTTTGGAGCAAAACTGGTGGTACTCCATTCTCGATCACCTTTCAGATTTGATAATTTAAATTATCAATTCACATTTTTAATCTAATTAAAGATTCATTAAAACTCCACTTAGCTTTAATCTTTTCAAAAATCAATATCCTGTCTTTAACTGGGTTAAAGAACCAATGTCATCTAAAACCCGATTCACGATAAACCCAAATCACATTTGATATTAAATGCAAGGCTCTGAATAGAAAATATATCGACTTATATTCAATACCAAATTCTGAAACCAACAAATATCGTATTGGAAATAACGATATAAAATATATCTTTCAAATTCCCATAACAATATCTGTATAGTCACGAAATCCAACATCGAAATATCCCGAAGATAATTTCGATTCAGCTCCAGTCCAATCCACGTATTGGAAATTATCGATTATTTTCAAAATCACTTTCAAATTCAATTTATTTATTTTAAAAATAAATTGATTTTAATTCTAGTTCAAAACTAGTTCATTTCGATAAAAATCTATTTTTACCTTCTAATGTGGAATTTTCCAGCCCAATTCTTTCCAATTCACATATTATAATTTTACACAAATTATCGATATTTTTAATAATTTTATCAAGGCCCGTACAGTCGATTTCCATCAACGGCCATCGAACTGCACTTACCGCGACCTTTTCTGAAATTGATTTGGACATAATTCCAAATCCAACCGTTAGATTTCAAATTTCTAATATTCATTGGAAAGCTCTTTTCGATACGAACCCAACGATTCCGGTTCTAGGAGAATCCGACGGTCGGATCTCCCGCAATGTCCGTTTGAAATAAATGGTCGAAATTCACGAACTGCCGCGGCGCGGCGCGTTCTATTTAGGCCATTATATATATATATATATATAATATATATATATATTTCGTCGATTTCCTTTTAAAATGAATTTTATAAATAGTTCTACATTCGTTTCAAAACAATTTCAACTTCATCTTCAATTTCAAATCGATTTGATTTCAATTCAATTCGAGTTCATTTCAATTCAATTCAAATTCAAATTCGTTTCAATTCAATTCAAATTCAAATTCGTTTCAATTCAAATTGATTTCAATTTAATTTCGATTCGAATTCCATTAAATTTCAGTTCGTTTTCAATTTCAGTTTCAATTTAAATCAATTTGAATTCATTTCTATTTTATTCGAATTCAAATTCGCTTCCTATTCAATTCGAATTTTAATCTAATTCAATTTGAATTTCATTTAAAATATTTAATTTTGAAATCACTTTTCAATATTCATTATACAACGAATAAAATCGATATAAATATCGTTCGCGTCAAAATAACGCATCTCTAATCAACACGGCTTTATATTTCAATAATTCGTTATTCTATTCAACAAATGAATATTTGTTCTATTCAACACATGAATCTATATTTCTTTCAACACACGACTATTCTCAACACATGAGTACTGTCAACACCTCACTATTTTTGTTATGTAAAATATTTTATAAAACTATGGTATCTATCGTTTGATTTTAATTAGACTTCTACTGAGAAGTAGTTCTAATTTTAAATATGATGAAGATGTAATTTTTATTATTTAAAATATTTTACTCAACACACGAATATTTTCAACACATGAACATCGTCAACACATGACTATTTTTATATTCAACACATGAATTTTCTTTTCTAATATTCATTATTTTCCCGATTGGAATGAGGCCCAATCAATCACCATATAACGTTAATTATATGGATTCCATACAACACATGTATATAATAGCATTAATAAACAATCAACCATCAACCAAAGTGCACTACACTGTATAAGCATCAAATATAGATATCTGACGCTTATAACAGTCTGTCAATCGACCGATCGACATATTTAATCAATCAGGATGAGTGAACATCAAATTTCATCCCAACACCCGTGTGGGGTTTCAAACAATCAAACACAGATTTTATTTGTGCAGTTGGGCGATGTGTAAAATTTATCGACCCAATCAATGTCAGTCAAATCTGTGTACATAAACAAACCGTCCGGTTAGTAAATGAATATTTGATTTATTCACTTTCACATTAAAAATTATATTTTTAACGATAAAATATTCTATTTCAACACATGAGTTTCTATTCATTTCATTTACACAATAAAAGTGATATTTTTATTTTTCTAACATATTTTAGGAAATTTCGGCGGCATAACAGCACGATACTAGAAACGGGACGAGGCCTAGCCTTATCCCCGGTCTAGTGAAGGCCCACGCCATTCACACATCAATCAAAATCAATTCATTTCACCAAACAACTCAAATTTCAATCAAATAATTTAACCAACTAGTCAACCAAACAATTTAACAAACAAGCCATCCATGGTCTGTGGATGACGGGTGTCGGGTGCTACTAAGCACCGTCTACATCCTAGTATATATATATATAACTAGAAAAAAAGAAATTTGAAGAGTGAGAAATTCTCACCTAAAGCTATCCAATACCACGACTCTTCATTTATAGAAATCTTCTTCGTTATCCCATCTTCGTCATCTTCGTTGCCCGTAGTCACTATATATATAAAAATCACACATTTTTATATTTCGATGTCTTTAAAATAAAAATCACATTTTTATTTATTCACTTTCAATTTAAAAGTCATATTTTTATAATCACTTCATATATTTAAAAATCGAATTTTTACTATGCTATTCAATATATAAAAATCGAATTTTTACTTTGCTATTCAATATATAAAAATCGAATTTTTACTTTCACGCTATATGGATAAAAATGCTATTTTTACACCGCTACTATATAGATAAAAATTCTATTTTTACATCGTTGTTCTATATATAAAGATCTCGCCTTTTCAACTATAAAGATTTCATCTTTATAAAAAAAACAGCACTTTATTTCGACGTATAGAAAATAAAAATCAGATTTTTATTTTGCTACATACACAAAGATGATATTTTTAATTCTCTACATAAACAAAAATCATATTTCAACTACTTCTACTTAATAAAGATTATATTTTTAATACTTTAAAAATATAAAAATCATATTTTTCACTAACCAAAATCAAATTTTTACATATAAAATTTCATACCTTCGATATTGTTAAAAAAAAAATCTTTATCTATATTAAAATTCTAATTTTTCTTCTACTTTAAAGATCTAATCAATATCAGATTTTATTTTGAAATCATTACATAAATGAATTGAAAATAAATAAAGTAAATAAAAGACTAAAATAAAATAATTAAAACTTTACCTTTGTTTTCTTTTCAGTTTTGGTTCGGGGGTGTGCTGTGGCGCTGCGTCGGAGTCGAGGGTGGTCGGAGCGGTGAGGGGAGGTGGCGGAAGTGGCTGCAGGAGGTGGAGGGTCGGACTGTGGGGCCTGGAAGCGGCGGAGCATCATTTCAGGGGGGGGGGGGCGACTTCGGGTTTGGGTCCAGAGGGAGGCGGCGGTTCAATTCGGCAGAGGAGGGAGTAGCGAGCGCAGGAAGGAGGAGGAAGGAAAGGAGAGGGAGGCGGCTAGGGGGCGGCGGCGGCTACTCCCCCCTGGCGGCGTCGCGATGGTCGATTTGGGGGGGGGGGGGGCGTCGATCGCCTGGCGCGATCTTTTTTTTTTTCGTTGAATGAATTTAATCGGGGGGGGGGGGGGCAGAACGGTTAAAGGGGGAGAGGGTTTTCTTTTTTATTTATTTTTATTTATTATTTTATTATTTTTAAAAGTTGACTTTTACATACGTCATCTAAACGAGGCCCACCACCTGTCGTCCATAGCGTTTAACCCCCATTTCGAACACAATGGGATATGCATCGCAAGCTGATTCGATCGCTTTGATTGGTTTCCGTTGAATTTACATTTAAATCACTATATTGAATTTTAAACGTACATTTCAAATTACCGGGGTCACATACTAACTTTAAAAATTCTCAAAAAATATTTTCTAGCTTCGTATTGACGATACGGTCGTACCAAAACTAGTTTCGTCGAATTCTGAGACCGTTGGAAAAATGGCCATTTTCCAGTCGATTAAAATCAACTGAAACTGGTCAAACGCGTTTTCCTTTGCCACGCTCACCTATTGATTCGAAAAATTATGAAATTTGAAACCTAGCAATAATTCGACATCACGGACTCAACAAAAGTGGTTTCGTCGAAATCCGAGGTCATTTGCAAAATGTCCATTTTTAAGGGCCTGAATTCCATAGCGACTATTCAAAATTTTCAATTGGACATATCTTTTGATTCCCGCTATGAAATCTTGATTTTTCGGATTCGTTGGAAAGATATTCTCATTTAGATCCCATTATTTTTGGTTTCACTAAAATCCGGATTGTTTTGCACCCGGTACATTCAATTGAAGTTTGAAATCGAATTATCGAACTACCGCGCCATTTTCAATTCTATTTATAATTATATATAAATATTTATATTCTAACGACGACGTATATAATATATACGTTCGAATTCTATTCAAAATAAATTTCTCGTCGATTTTATTTAAAATTATTCATTTTAAATGTTCAAAATTCACTAAAATTGCCGAAATAAAAATTTCAAACTGGCCCGCATTTTACGGGTTGTTACAATCTCCCCCACTTAAAACTTTTCGTCCCCGAAAAGGAGCAAAGTCGAAAATGGTTTGATCAATCAACTCTACGTTCGATCTGGCTTCCATTCTCCAACTTTTCAGTTTCTGAGAATTTTCAAATTTTCAAAAATTTGGCTAACACCCTAAATTTTCGAAAAATTTCGCCATAACCTCCCCTGCACCGGGAGCATCGGGGAATTTCAAATAGCTTCCCCGGTCCTTCATATCTCAAAAAGAAAAAGAAAAAGCCAAGCGGCTAGCCAATAGGCTCATAAAATCATCATCACCCAAACAAAACAGTAAATTATGTAGTAAACATGTACCTATTTGTCGGGCAAACAAATTTTATTCTCTGCTCTTGCCTCCTTGCTATGACCTGTTCAATGTAAGTATATGTATATACAAGCAAATGCGACCAATTTTCAATACAGTTCAATATTTAATTTTATTAGGCATAGTGGTTAAAAATTGTCAAACAAATAAACAACCGACTCAAACATCAATCAATTAGTGAATTAGAGTTTCAAATTCATAATTTGATACATATACAAAAATCATGTTTTTGATGCCAATTCGCAACAATGTGTCCTAGCTATATATATAGGTTTTGGTTCTCACACCAGTCTAATGGAAATATATAGGTATCACACCTTCGTCACTCGAAAATAAATGCTGACGATGTTTCGAACCACCATCAGAACATCTCCGGGCTACTAGAGTGCGGTCCTATATCTATCCAGTATATTAAAACTTCGAATATACGTTCATGACGCGTATATGCAAAATCTTTATATATTGGAATGTCCATAATCAAAATAAATAAATAATCAAATACGTTTAAAACGATTTAAATTTTCAAAACAAAATTGTTTTCATTTGAAAAATATATACTCTTCACACTCGTTCTAGGATACTACTGATCCTATCTCTAACGAGTCATTCTAATTGGATATTACTAATCCAATATCTGATGAATTCTTTCGTATGGTTCTAATGTGTCTTATTCTCGAGCTCTATAAACCAAAGCTCTGATACCAACTGAGAGAACCCGTAACTTCCCCGTGAAGGAAAGCACGGATACTTTGAGAACAACACACAAAAGGACGCAGACGGAAGAACATTTTATTGTTATTACAACAATTCCATCAGATACAAGAATATACAGAGTATAAATGAATAAATTACATTCGATAAATATCAGAGATTACAATAAATTACATAGCAGCGGAAAAATATACAAAATACAACTAGAAGTGATACACGGATACAGAGCTTTCCGAGCATCGTTCCAGCTGTTAATCAGGACCCTGTGAATATAAATCTGCAAAACCAAAACTACTAGCCGCCCGTGCGGAAAATAGGGGTACCCAGAGTTTAGGTTAAAACAATAAACTCCAGGTCAGTCATGTGACTGGTGTGAGAACTAAAACAGTTATTAATATTGGTTTTAAAGTTAGGTAAATCAAGGGACCACGCCATATAACACGGAACGGGTTTCCTCCCAAGAATACCAGTGCATAAAACAAACAACGCAATGCTAAATAAAGAAAAATGAAGCTGTTATAAGACCCAGGTCCCATCACACAATGCAACGCAAGCCGGAGGATAGGGTTTTTACCTTATAACAGCCAAAGCATGCTTGATACGTTTAAAACACATTATTTTGATATTACTATAAGTGTATAGTGTCAAAACAATTTCACATCATAAATATCAATCATAGGCGGCATTAATGACCCATACCACTATGTCGCCATACTAGGTTCTACAAATAAAACCGAAACACACGTATTGGAAATTGGATTCCATCATGAGCCGAGGCAAGGGGCAAGCTCCTCTCCGATTCGAGACACTCTAGCAAATGTCTCAGGACCCCACTATGATCCTTGGATCTTCAGGGCCGGTCCTCTCTTACTTTTGAGGATTAGTTATTCCTGAACACACGTTTCCCGGTCCTTACAGACCTATATCCGAGGCGCCTCGTATCCAACAACCACACAGGTGAAAAGTATATAAATGTCAGTGCTGGTAGGTCACTGAAACCACCCTAGCTAGAAAGAAACGTCGTGCTCTCCCTGCAGTCACTATCCCGTTTTTGACTCATACCGAGGTGTGAGACTCGCGAATTCACGTTATACACAATGCTACGCCACACAGGCCGTGCTTTGATTATCAACCACAAGACTTTGCTTTTCAACAGAAGCCTTGATCAATTGCCACTTACGCATGCCACACTGGCAATTCACTCCATGCGACTGATGTCCATCGATATACAACCTCTGAGCTCGTACGTCTCAGAGAAGGGCGTTAAGCAAGAGAATAAATTCTCCGCTGCCAAACAGATGTATATTTAATAGAGATCAATTAACACAGAATAAAATCCAATGTCAGACACACAATCCATTTACAAGTTCGTTCTGGGTCTGAACGAAACCAGAGGCACTTTCCTCGCATATCCATCCATCTCCAAGTACGTCTGGAAGATCACCAACTGATTCCCTCATCCTGGGTGTACAGCCCAATCAAGATCATCAGTAATCACCCAAACGATGTGAAGACTTCCGGTCTTCAACCACCATCTTCATCTTCGACATCTCGTCGAATCGGTTATCCAGAATGGGTATAAACCCGGCCTTTCTGAATAACCCACGTATATAATAAACAAAGGTTACACAAACACAATGAACGCCTCATTCCAATTCAGAATATTCTTTTATTCACAAAATCACATTCTTAGGGAAAGGTTCCCATTAATTTTATCAAAGATAAATTCTTCTAAATTTATTCTTTAATCTTCCTTTGGATATCATCTCAAACTAGTCGGGATTAACGAACCACACCGAAGTAATTATTTAGTTTATTTCCCAATCCCAACCTATATATCCCATGGAGCAAAACTGGTGATACTCCATATCTAACACCACGGTGTTATCGGTAAAATTAATTACCATTTCACGTTCAAATCTAATTAAAGATTTAACTATTGCTTTGGAGCAAAACTGGTGGTACTCCATTCTCGATCAACTTTCAGATTTGATAATTTAAATTATCAATTCACATTTTTAATCTAATTAAAGATTCATTAAAACTCCACTTAGCTTTAATCTTTTCAAAAATCAATATCCTGTCTTTAACTGGGTTAAAGAACCAATGTCATCTAAAACCCGATTCACGATAAACCCAAATCACATTTGATATTAAATGCAAGGCTCTGAATAGAAAATATATCGACTTATATTCAATACCAAATTCTGAAACCAACAAATATCGTATTGGAAATAACGATATAAAATATATCTTTCAAATTCCCATAACAATATCTGCATAGTCACGAAATCCAAGATCGAAATATCCCGAAGATAATTTCGATTCAGCTCCAGTCCAATCCACATATTGGAAATTATCGATTATTTTCAAAATCACTTTCAAATTCAATTTATTTATTTCAAAAATAAATTGATTTTAATTCTAGTTCAAAACTAGTTCATTTCGATAAAAATCTATTTTTACCTTCTAATATGGAATTTTCCAGCCCAATTCTTTCCAATTCACATATTATAATTTTACACAAATTATCGATATTTTTAATAATTTTATCAAGGCCCGTACAGTCGATTTCCATCAACGGCCATCGAACTGCACTTACCGCGACCTTTTCTGAAATTGATTTGGACATAAATCCAAATCCAACCGTTAGATTTCAAATTTCTAATATTCATTGGAAAGCTCTTTTCGATACGAACCCAACGGTTCCGGTTTTAGGAGAATCCGACGGTCGGATCTCCCGCAATGTCCGTTTGAAATAAATGGTCGAAATTCACGAACTACCGCGGCGCGGCGCGTTCTATTTAGGCCATTATATATATATATAATATATATATATATATTTCGTCGATTTCCTTTTAAAATGAATTTTATAAATAGTTCTACATTCGTTTCAAAACAATTTCAACTTCATCTTCAATTTCAAATCGATTTGATTTCAATTCAATTCGAGTTCATTTCAATTCAATTCAAATTCAAATTCGTTTCAATTCAATTCAAATTCAAATTCGTTTCAATTCAAATTGATTTCAATTTAATTTCGATTCGAATTCCATTAAATTTCAGTTCGTTTTCAATTTCAATTTCAATTTAGATCAATTTGAATTCATTTCTATTTTATTCGAATTCAAATTCGCTTCCTATTCAATTCGAATTTTAATCTAATTCAATTTGAATTTCATTTCAAAATATTTAATTTTGAAATCACTTTTCAATATTCATTATACAACGAATAAAATCGATATAAATATCGTTCGCGTCAAAATAACGCATCTCTAATCAACACGGCTTTATATTTCAATAATTCGTTATTCTATTCAACAAATGAATATTTGTTCTATTCAACACATGAATCTATATTTCTTTCAACACACGACTAATCTCAACACATGAGTACTGTCAACACCTCACTATTTTTGTTATGTAAAATATTTTATAAAACTATGGTATCTATCGTTTGATTTTAATTAGACTTCTACTGAGAAGTAGTTCTAATTTTAAATATGATGAAGATGTAATTTTTATTATTTAAAATATTTTACTCAACACACGAATATTTTCAACACATGAACATCGTCAACACATGACTATTTTTATATTCAACACATGAATTTTCTTTTCTAATATTCATTATTTTCCCGATTGGAATGAGGCCCAATCAATCACCATATAACGTTAATTATATGGATTCCATACAACACATGTATATAATAGCATTAATAAACAATCAACCATCAACCAAAGTGCACTACACTGTATAAGCATCAAATATAGATATCTGACGCTTATAACAGTCTGTCAATCGACCGATTGACATATTTAATCAATCAGGATGAGTGAACATCAAATTTCATCCCAACACCCGTGTGGGGTTTCAAACAATCAAACATAGATTTTATTTGTGCAGTTGGGCGATGTGTAAAATTTATCGACCCAATCAATGTTAGTCAAATCAGTGTACATAAACAAACCGTCCGGTTTGTAAATGAATATTTGATTTATTCACTTTCACGTTAAAAATTATATTTTTAACGATAAAATATTCTATTTCAACACATGAGTTTCTATTCATTTCATTTACACAATAAAAGTGATATTTTTATTTTTCTAACATATTTTAGAAAATTTCGGCGGCATAACGGCATGATACTAGAAACGGGACGAGGCCTAGCCTTATCCCCGGTCTAGTGAAGGCCCACGCCATTCACACATCAATCAAAATCAATTCATTTCACCAAACAACTCAAATTTCAATCAAATAATTTAACCAACTACTCAACCAAACAATTTAACAAACAAGCCATCCATGGTCTGTGGATGACGGGTGTCGGGTGCTACTAAGCACCGTCTACATCCTAGTATATATATATATATATATAACTAGAAAAAAAGAAATTTGAAGAGTGAGAAATTCTCACCTAAAGCTATCCAATACCACGACTCTTCATTTATAGAAATCTTCTTCGTTATCCCATCTTCGTCATCTTCGTTGCCCGTAGTCACTATATATATAAAAATCACACATTTTTATATTTCGATGTCTTTAAAATAAAAATCACATTTTTATTTATTCACTTTCAATTTAAAAGTCATATTTTTATGATCACTTCATATATTTAAAAATCGAATTTTTACTATGCTATTCAATATATAAAAATCGAATTTTTACTTTGCTATTCAATATATAAAAATCGAATTTTTACTTTCACGCTATATGGATAAAAATGCTATTTTTACACCGCTACTATATAGATAAAAATTCTATTTTTACATCGTTATTCTATATATAAAGATCTCGCCCTTTCAACTATAAAGATTTCATCTTTATAAAAAAAAACAGCACTTTATTTCGACGTATAGAAAATAAAAATCAGATTTTTATTTTGCTACATACACAAAGATGATAGTTTTAATTCTCTACATAAACAAAAATCATATTTCTACTACTTCTACTTAATAAAGATTATGTTTTTAATACTTTAAAAATATAAAAATCATATTTTTCACTAACCAAAATCAAATTTTTACATATAAAATTTCATACCTTCGATATTGTTAAAAAAAAAATCTTTATCTATATTAAAATTCTAATTTTTCTTCTACTTTAAAGATCTAATCAATATCAGATTTTATTTTGAAATCATTACATAAATGAATTGAAAATAAATAAAGTAAATAAAAGACTAAAATAAAATAATTAAAACTTTACTTTTGTTTTCTTTTCAGTTTTGGTTCGGGGGTGTGCTATGGCGCTGCGTCGGAGTCGAGGGTGGTCGGAGCGGTGAGGGGAGGTGGCGGAAGTGGCTGCAGGCGGTGGAGGGTCGGACTGTGGGGCCTGGAAGCGGCGGAGCATCATTTCAGGGGGGGGGGGGGGCGACTTCGGGTTTGGGTCCAGAGGGAGGCGGCGGTTCAATTCAACAGAGGAGGGAGTAGCGAGCGCAGGAAGGAGGAGGAAGGAAAGGAGAGGGAGGCGGCTAGGGGGCGGCGGCGGCTACTCCCCCTGGCGGCGTCGCGATGGTCGATTTGGGGGGGGGGGGGCGTCGATCGCTTGGCGCGATTTTTTTTTTCTTTTCGTTGAATGAATTTAATCGGGGGGGGGGGGGGGCAGAACGGTTAAAGGGGGAGAGGGTTTTCTTTTTTATTTATTTTTATTTATTATTTTATTATTTTTAAAAGTTGACTTTTACATACGTCATCTAAACGAGGCCCACCACCTGTCGTCCATAGCGTTTAACCCCCATTCCGAAAACAATGGGATATGCATCGCAAGCTGATTCGATCGCTTTGATTGGTTTCCGTTGAATTTACATTTAAATCACTATATTGAATTTTAAACATACATTTCAAATTACCGGGGTCACATACTAACTTTAAAAATTCTCGAAAAATATTTTCTAGCTTCGTATTGACGATACGGTCCTACCAAAACTAGTTTCGTCGAATTCTGAGACCGTTGGAAAAATGGCCATTTTCCAGTCGATTAAAATCAACTGAAACTGGTCAAACGCGTTTTCCTTTGTCACGCTCACCTATTGATTCGAAAAATTATGAAATTTGAAACCTAGCAATAATTCGACATCACGGACCCAACAAAAGTGGTTTCGTCGAAATCCGAGGTCATTTGCAAAATGTCCATTTTTAAGGGCCTGAATTCCATAGCGACTATTCAGAATTTTCAATTGGACATATCTTTTGATTCCCGCTATGAAATCTTGATTTTTCGGATTCGTTGGAAAGATATTCTCGTTTAGATCCCATTATTTTTGGTTTCACTAAAATCCGTATTGTTTTGCACCCGGTACATTCAATTGAAGTTTGAAATCGAATTATCGAACTACCGCGCCGTTTTCAATTCTATTTATAATTATATATAAATATTTATATTCTAACGACGACGTATATAATATATACGTTCGAATTCTATTCAAAATAAATTTCTTGTCGATTTTATTTAAAATTATTCATTTTAAATGTTCAAAATTCACTAAAATTGCCGAAATAAAAATTTCAAACTGGCCCGCATTTTACGGGTTGTTACATATTCTTTATTTTCTAAATTGGAAGGAGGCCCAATCAATCACCATATAATGTTAATTATATGGATTTTCATACATCACGCGTATATAATAGCATTGAAAAATAATCAACCATCAACCAAAGTGCACTACACTGTATAAGCATCAAATATAGATATCAAACGCTTATAACAGCCTGTCAATCAATCGATCGACATATTTAATCAATCAGGATGAGTGAACTTCAAATTTCATCCCAACACCCGTGTGGGGTTTCAAACAATCAAACATAGATTTTAGTTGTGTAGTTGGGCGATATGTAAAATTTATCGACCCAATCAATATCAGTCAAATCAGTATATAAACAAATCGGCCGATTTGTTTATAAATTTTTATTTATTCACTTTCATGTTAAAAATTATATTTTTAACGATAAAACATTTTATTCAACCTATGAAAATATTCTATTCAATTCATTTATTAAATAAAATGATTTCTTTATTTTTCTAACTTATTTTAGAAAATTTCGGCGGCATAACGGCACGATACTAGAAACGGGACGAGGCCTTGCCTTATCCCCGGTCTAGTGAAGGCCCACGCCATTCACACATCAATCAAATTCATTCAATTCACCAAACAATTCAATTCAAACCAAATAATCTAATCAACTACGCAACCAAACAAACAAGTCCATGGTCTGTGGACGATTGTGTCGGGTGCTACTAAGCACCGTCCGCATCCTAGTATATATATATATATAACTAGAAAAGAAATTGAAGAGTGAGAAATTCTCACCAATAGCTATCCTAACTCCACGACACTTCTAATGTAGAAATCTTCGTCGTTCTCACCTTTCATCACTTTCGTTGCCTGTAGCCACTACATATATAAAAATCGAATTTTTACTTCGCTATTTCATTTTCTCTTTTAAAACTGAAAAGAAATAATGCAATCTTTTTTTCAAAACAATGTACATTTCCTTTTTAAAAGCAATGTCGAATTTTCATTTCAAAACATATGTAAAATTTTCATTTCAAAACATATTCATAAAAATGATGTTGTTATAGAGATGTTTATATTATAAAACTCATATTTTTATATTAATAAAAAATCACACCTTTATACTCTTCAAAATCACATCTTTATATTCTTCAAAATCACATCTTTATATTCTTCAAAATCACATCTTTATATTCTTCAAAATAACGCTATATATATATATATTATATATATATAAGAACCATATTTTTTCGCTAAAATCATTGCTTTAATAAAATAAAACATATTTTTATTCAACAAAAACATTTGCATATTTCTAATTCAAAAAACAATACTCATTTTATTTTGTTCTAAATATTTCAAGACAAATATATATTTTAAAACTGAAAAATATAAATGCTAATCACCTATTTAGAAACTGAAATTTACAATGCCGAAGTTTATCTTATCTTCAAAAACATTTATAACTGCCAAATGTGCCAAATTAATTAACCAATTAAAAATAAAAATAAAAACTCACAGTAAAAAAAAATTGTTGCAATCCCTTCCTGGAACAACACAGTTGCTGAACCATTTTTGATCCGCCACTAGGGCTCGACCCCGCACCAGAACGGCGGCGCCAGAAGTTGATCGGACCTGCTCACGTGGAGCGCCTTGGAGAGAGCTCCCCGCCAACACCTCTTCTGGCCAGTTCTATCAAGGCTTGACGCCTGAATCCGCTTTGAAACAGCGGTGGTTCGAGGGAGAAAATCGAGACAATGTCGCCTCCATCCCCGATCTCCGCCATTGGTCTGCATCAGCTTGGCGAGCTCTTTGATTTCACGCTTTGGGGCTTTCGATTTGTTGAACGGATTAAGAAATAATAGGGGAAGAAGATCTGAATGTTTTCGCCGTTGAATAGCTTTGAAGAAAAGAGGCGGCAGGTTTTCGTTTGACCACGAAATACATGGGGTAGGGTTTGACCAATTTATTTTGACATAGGGTGTGTATATATATTTTATATTATTTATTCAAAAAAAGTAACTTTTTCATTCGAACTCGAAATGAGGCACACCGCCTGTTGTTCATAGCTAATTACCCCCATTTCAAATCCAATGGGATATGTATCATAAGCTGATTTGATCGTTTCGATCAGTTTTCGTCAAAATCAACATATAACTCTATATATTGAATTTGAACGCGCATTTCAATTTACCGGGGTCACATACTAACTCTATAAGTCTTAGAAAAATATTTTCTAGCCTCGTATTGACGATACGGTCCTAACAAAACTAGTTTCGTCGAATTCTGAGACCGTTGGAAAAATGGCCAATTTCCAGTCGATTAAAATCAACTAAAACTGGTCAAACGCGTTTTCCTTTGCCACGCTCACATATTGATTCGAAAAATTATAAATTCGGAATCTAGCAATAATTTGACATCACGGAACCAACAAAAGTGGTTTCGGCGAAATCCGAGGTCGTTTGCAAAATGTCTACTTTTAAGGACCTGAATTCCATAGCGACTATTCAGAATTTTCAACTGGACATATCTTTTGATTCCAGCTATGAAATTTTGATTTTTCGGATTTGTTGGAAAGATATTATCAATTAGATCCTATTATTTTAGGTTTCACCAAAATACGGATTGTTTTGCACCCGGTACATTCAATTGAAGTTTGAAATCAAAATATCGAACTACCGCGCCATTTTCAATTCCTTTTATAAATATAAATAAATATTTATATTCTAACGACGACGTATACAATATATACGTCGAATTATATTCAAAAATAAATTTCTCATCGATATTATTTAAAATAATCTATTTTAAATAAACAAAATTCGCTAAAATGGCCAAAATAAATATTTTAAACTGGCCTAGATTTTCGGGTTGTTACATGATTTTAATGAGTTTTCGATATTTAAAATAATTTATTTAAAATAAAAATGATTGAAAGTTGATTTAAATCGAAGTTAGAATGAATAATTTAATTTTAGTTATAAAAAGAGTTAGAAATAGCGCGGTAGTTTGAAAGTCAAACTTTAACTTTGACTGACCATACAGGATGCAAAATTTAACGGATTTTAGTGAAACCAAAAATTTTAGAATCTATTTAAAAATAGCTTTCTAACGAATCCGAAAAATCGAAATTTCATAGCGGGAATCAAAATTTATGCCCAAATTAAAATTTAGAAAGGTCGCTATGAAATTTATAAAGGCCAAAAATGCTACTTTTTGCATACGAAGGAATTTGGACACGAAACCACTTCCATTGAGTTCAGAATGACGTTTATGCATTGAAAAACAGTAAACACTTATATATTTTGAGTTTCGGAAATTATTTGTTTAAAAATATATTTTTAATATTAAATATATTGGCCTTAAAATAGTCATTTTTCAAACGACCTCTGTTTTCGACAAAACCACTTTTGTTGGAACGGAAATGTCAAATTATTGCTAGGTTTCAATTTTTAGAATTTTTCGAATTAATATGTGAGCGTGGCAAAAGAAAATGTGTTTTGACTATTTAAGTTAAATTTAAACGCCTTAAAAATAGCCATTTTTCAAACGGTCTTAGAATTCAATGAAATTAGACTTGTCGGAACCGTATCGTCAAAAGAAAGCTAAAAATATTTTTTTTAGAATTTTCTGAGGTCATACGTGGCCCCGACATATTTTAATGTACGGTTAATATTTAATTAATTAATTTTTAATGCAATTTAAAAAAAAATCGTAATGATTTCGGAATTGGGCCACGGGACCTATCCCATTGCATTCAGAAGGTGTCAAAACCTTGAGAACGACAGTACGCAGGCCCAAATCAGAGAAAGTCCGAAAATCCACCTTTTAAGCACGATTTTCGAGATTTAATATTAAAATATTATTAAAATATTCGGCCGAAACCCTAACCCTAATTTCAGCCGCCACCTAAACCGAAGGCCAGAATTTCTCCAATTTCAAACGCTTATAACTTTTGATCCGCTCAACGAAAATCGACAAACTTGGTACCAAATCGAAGCTCTCGGAGAGATCTTTTAATCCATACGGTCAAGATCGGGTTTTGATTCACGGATTTCGCGAATTCTGGCGAGAAAGGATCGACGGTCGGGGGCAAATTTCAGGCGATGGGGCCCACCGAGTGTGATGGGGTTCTGGGCGGTGGTGGCTTGCGGGCGGAGCTACGACGTGGCAGAGTCTGATCGGGTCCTAGACCCTCGGATTGTGGTGCGCATGGGGGTTTGGAGGAAGAGAGATGGGTTCAGCGGATGCGTGTAACATGAGGAAGAAGGTCCATTTTTTTTTATTATTGTATTATTTAAATATTTAATTTATACAAACTTTAAAATTCAATATCTTTCTCATACGAGGTCGGTTTTACAAACTGTAAGTTTCGTTGGACTCGTATCGAAAAGATCTTCGCGATGACGCAGACCACACCTGAAACGGAGACAGTTGAATTTCAGCCAAAAATCAATGTGGAATTCTATTTCCTCTTTAATAATTAAAAATAAATTAATTATTACAGTGTTATATTTTAACTGTATGCTACTTGAATGTTCGTGATTTGAATTTAACTATATGATGATGTTCATTGACCTGTTTATTCAATAGAATATTTTTGTTGTACATGAAATGAGAATCAGAAATAACCAGATCTGGTGAGATTTTTTTTTAAAATCAAATCTAATTATTTATTTCAGATATGAAATTATATTTATTCAATGTTTATGTTGTATGTATAATCGTTGAAATGTTGATTTGTGTTGTAATTGCTTGAATCGCTGGACTGAATTGTGTGTAATCATGTTTGACATGACTTGGTGTGTACGACGAAAAAACATTTTATTGTTTGTATAAAATATACAATATTCATGTTGTCAAAAATTTGCGTATGAAATAAAAACAACATTTTTATTTGAAATGTGTTATGCCAATCAAAATAACATTTTTGATTAGAAATTTGCTAGAAAAAAATATGTGTAACAACCCGTATTTTTAATAACCTATTATAACATAAATCGAGGCAGAATTTAATTCAAAAATCTGAATCAAGGGAAACAGGCTATGACATTGCGTTCGTCTCGGAAAAATACGCGAAATAGAGTCCGAGTTTTCGAAAATCGGAGTCTGTATGACCCGATTAAGGCCCAACGAAGTTTTCAGAAAATTCCAAAGCAAAAACAGATTTCAAATTCAAGTTTGAATTTTGGAAATTTGGGCCAGTTTGGGCCAGGCGGGAAAATTCCCGCCAGAGCACCCAAGTCGACAGCCCTGTCGACTTGGGGGTCGACTTGGTAGGTCCCAAGTCGACAGCCCTGTCGACTTGGCTGTCGACTTGGTCCAGCCGGCTGTTTAGCCTGGTGCACCATTTAGAGATTGTGTTGAGCTTGGGGGCCAGATTCGGTTTTAAGGGCTGAGATTACAACTAGGGTTTAATCCTAAGGCTAGAACTAATCCTAATCTCTATAAATAAGGCCCTAACCTAACCCTAAATCATCATTATTCATTCTAGTAACTAAACTATGGCAAAATCAATCCTCTCATGGCCTCCACTCTCTTCATAAAATTCCTAAATAAATTTCTAAGTGATTTTCCACGCATACAAGTGTTTTCAAACTTGTATGAGCATCATTAGCTTGCATTCAAGTCAAGTTTCTATATTTGCATCATAAAGAAAGAGTTTTGATCATTTTGGCTCAAGGGTTTTTATGTTAGAGCTTGCATTTTGGGTCTATTTGATTGCATAAGGGCTTTCTTATATTTGCTATACTCATTTGAGTCCTCATAAGCATAGTAAGCCCTATTCTACTTTCATACTTAAACTCTAAATTTAAATGTATGATATGCAAGTTTGCCATGATATGCAAGTTTACTAAGTCATGCTATGCAAGTTTGATATGTTATGCTATGCAAGTTTGCCATGTTGTGATACGCAAGTTTATCAAGTTATGTAACACCCCATGTATTTTATAACTGTGAAATTCATAAATTAAACAATAAATAATTTTGAATCAAAGAATTAAGGGAAACGGGATACGCCATTGCGTTCGTCTCAGAATTCTGCTTAAGATAGAGTCTGAGTTTGCGTAAAACGGATATCGTATGAAGAAGTTATGGACGAACGAAGTTGGGCGAAAAACCAGAAAACGGGTCAGAATGCACTGGCGCACTTGGGAAGTGCGCCAGAAAAAAAATGCACTGGCGCACTTGGGAAGTGCGCCAGTACATTTTTGACCTGGCGCACCTGCCAAGTGCGCCCAGGTCAAAAATGACCTGCTGGTCAGGTCTGGTCAAGTCCTGGCTGGCCAGGTCTGTGTTTGGTCGATTTTCAGAAGCTTGCTTTGTCATTAGGGCTAGGTGGCATGCTCTAATTGGTCTCTCTTTCGAATGAATGGCTACGATCAATCCAAGCAACATCGATGGTCCTAATCAGTTCATAAACTCTATAAAAATGACCCTAGAATCTACCTAATCTATTCATTCAGAAATAAGAACGAGGCCATCATGTTGCTGAGGAACGACTAAGAGTAGCCACCAATTTGAGAGAAGATTAGGAGGAAAATTCTAAAGCATAAAGCAACTTAAACAAATCAAATCAACAAGGAGTCGCATCTCCAATTGGAGAATTCGCCACACGATTGTAAGTAGAGTATTATTTTGGTATGAACAAATAACTTTGTTGGTTTGTATACTTGATTTGTGGTGATAAAGTAATCCATATTTGTGCGTTACTATGATTCTTATCGATTTGGAATATTGTATACGTTTGGATATTCTCAAATTATGTTATTCATTATAAAAACTACATGTTTGCGGTAGTTTTATGCAAGTATACGTTTGGATATTCACAAAGCATGTTATTCATTATAAAACTACATGTTTGCGGTAGTTTTATGCAAGTATACGTTTGGAATATTCGCAAATTATGTAATCCATGTTGAAGCTACATGTATGTAGTTGTTTAATTGAAATTCATGCAAGTTTGGGGTTTTGCTACTATGCCATCATAATGTGTATTTTTATACAAAAATCATTTTGTGAGTAATTGGAGCAAATTTGGGTTATTATAATCCATATGAAATTATGTTGAAAATTTGGCATCATGATCTATGTATTAAGCCATACTTTTGTACTAGAAAACCTCTTTGTGAACTTATGAATATGACTAGGCTATGATTGATATTTTGCATAATTGAAAACCATGTTAGGTCTATATTGTTAACAAGAATTATATGATGACATATGTGGTACATAGCTAGGTTAGATTCAAAATCCCATTTGCAAGTTTGCATGACTAAAGTAAAAATCATGATTTCATGTTAGAAATATTTATGCCATAAGTATATGTGTGCCATGGTTATGTGAATAGATTTAGAATCATGATTAAGTTGGATTAATTCTAGTTGAATTATACTTTTGTATTAGTCACAAAAGTAAGCACCTTTGTAAACATGTAGTAATCTTATAAACATGATTTGCTTATGTTTGACATTATGCCTAAATAAAATATAGGTTTATGTTGCAGTTAAGCCTATGTGTCAATAGTGATATTCTTAACTTAACTACAAGTTTACATGGTTTGATTCATGTCACTTATGCTTTATGACCAAAGTATATGTTACTACTATGCAAGTACACCAGTTTCTATTTTGTAGCTCCAACGTCACGTTACAAGTTCATGCGTTCACATTCCCCTTTTTGTGTATGTAATCACGCTTTAAGCCTCCCCTTTTCGCATGGCTAGGTTGGGCTTAAAAAGGCTAAGCCCAACATATATATAATAAACGGACGTATTAAACGGGGGAAAATAACGTTGGGTTAAATTTATTAATAAATGAAAATATAAAGAAAAAGGGCCCAAATTCAAGTATGGGTTGGGCCCATGATTGGTGTAACCTTCACACCATTGATTTTTAATGGGCCGCAAATATTTACATATAAGAAAAATAAAGAAGAAAGACAAAATATGTAAATGTAGAAAATACGATGTGTTTAACACGAGGTTGGATTGAGTTGTGATGTAAACCTGCCCGGAACCGCCCGGCTGTCCAGTAGTCACAACAATACCTATCCAATGTGGGTGGTTAAACATGGAGCCCAATAAGGACCCGAGGTTAGACTGAGTTGTGGCGTAAGACTGCCCGGAACCAACCGGCAACAGGCAGCCACAACAATACATGTCTAATGTGAGAGGTCAAGGCTTTAATAAGACAATTAAGGCTGAGTCAGGATTGTTAGGATTAAGTGAACTAAAGACTTAATCAAAATGGAACATACTAAACTAAAAAGACTGATTTGGGGGTTAGGTTTATGAAACACTTAACCAACTTAGCATGTTGGCTAGAAATAGAAAACCTAGTAGCGGGGGACCCTTTTCGCAGTAACCCTACAAGGTATCATGATACCCTGAAACTAGGCAGGGTGGGGCACGATTACTGGGCTGATTGTAAGAGGTCAAATCGACGGCGGTGGTGCAGCAGTGTAGGTTCTAACGGGGTGCGGGCGTGCACACACTCCGGCGTAGAAAAATAAGGCATTGGGCACCAGTAGCATACCTGTGTATTCTAGGATTGTGTCGGGCCGCCACCATGGGACTTGATACACCCCATGGTGGGACCAGCATAGGTAACTACAACATCGGGGGCCGTAAGACACATGTAACTATGCGAGTAGGAGCCGATCATCATAAAATGGATCACTTCACCCTGGTTATGGGGTGCCTGTTGGGAACTAGTTTATATGGGTACAGAAATTAAAATGGGGTACGATAGTATATTCGATCCTAGACAACTGAACTAAGTTTATGGTGCTTTCCCACTTCTAGTTTATACTTATCATACCCAGTTCTTTATTCATAGACTGAATAGTCCTAGACTTACTCAGGCTTTATGTCTGACTCTACTTTTCTTTCGCCTTCTTTTCTTTCGTTCCCCCCCCCCCAAGGTCCACAGGGAAGGAATACCGCAGCTTGACCAGATTCCATATCCAGCTTGAAGAGAAAGAATGTATTGCTTGGATCTTTTCGTTTTGGACTATGGCTTTGGACCGCAATTATGGGACTTTTGCAGTTTTACATTTTCTTTATGCTTCTTTAAATAATGTAATCAAGACAGTTATGAAGATGTTATGTTTTTGGAAGTATTGTAAAACAAATTATGGCATGGATTGTGTAACACATATTTTAATGAAATAAAAGTTGTTGTTTTCCACTGTTCAAAAATATGTGTTCTTATATCTGTCTTGTATATCTGTGACTTATACTTATAAACCTCCATCAAAATAAGGGCATTCCCTTTGAGAGTGATTCTAACGGAGGTGGGGTGTTTCACTTGGTATCAGAGCATAGGTTTACCAGATAAGATAAAAAGTTTTGAAAATTTATTTTCAAAAAAAAAAAAATAGAAATTTAAAGAAGCATTTTTAAAAGATAAAATATTATTTTGTTTTAAAAGGCAAAGTCCCCCCAAAGCCATAGGTACTATCTCTTATCCTTCGTTTTGAATCTATCCTTTCTGTTTCAGCATGTCTGGAGACTTTACTCCCCAGCTGCTGACGCTTTCACTCCTCCTCCACGTGAACCAACAAGCGGAAGAGTCCCAGAGTAGGAAGACGAATAATAGTCAAACAAGAAAGGATCGTAACAGTAATAACAAGAAACGAGAAAAAAGGAAATGCAATTTTTGTGGTACGGAAGGGCACATAGCCAAGGATTGTAGAAAAAGGAAAAGAAAGCAAGTAGAATGTTTTCATTGTGGGGAGACTGGACACATCAGCAAAGACTGCCCTGAGAAGATAGACTTTGAGAAGGGCGGGAAAGACAACAAGTCCCGAGAGAAGAGGAAGTAAAAATTCTGTGGCAAAGTTGGGCACTTAGTGAAAGACCGCCGGAAAAAGAAGGCCAAGATGAATGGTGGGTGCTTTTCTTGCGGTGAGACAGGCCACATGGCTAAGGATTGCCCAAAGAAACTAGGTATAAATACTTCTGTAGAAAGTGTAGTTATCTTTATGATCACCCCGTTCGCACTTTATTTGATTCTGGCGCATCAAACTCCTTTATCTCGTCTGCTTTAGTAGAATCTCTGCACCTAAAAACTAGTATGGTAGAGGACCCCTTAATTGTTTCAAACCCAATTGGGGGCCCAGCTCATTTGTCTATGATCTGTTTGGGATTGAAAATTTCTATTCTAAGCGTAGAATTTAAGTGTAGTGCCTCTGTTTTGGGCTTTTCGGGATATGGTTTGATTTTGGGCATGGATTGGCTATCCAGTAATGGGCCATCCTTGATTGTGAGAAAAGGGTTGTTAGGCTCCTGACCCAGCCCGGTAACACTTTGAAAATTTCTTGTAATCATGCAGTTATGCTTAGTTATCTTGAATCGGTAGAAGCCTCCGTTGAAAATTTGCAATCGATTAGAGTAGTCCGGGAATATCCGGATGTCTTCGAAGAGGTGAAGGGCTTGCCTCCGAAGCGGGAGATAGACTTCCGCATATACCTTGTAGATAATGCAAAGCCCGTTGCGTTGCCCGTTAGACACATGGCTCCACGGGAAAGGAAAGAGCTCAGTAAACAGATTAAAGAGCTTCTAGAAAGGGTTTTCATTAGAAGGAGCATTTCAGAATGGGGCGCTCCAGTAGTGTTCGCCACTAAGGCAGAAGGTTCATTTCGCTTATGCATGAGTTGTGGAGAATCACCTTAGTAAGTACATTTGGCAACATGGCTGGAATTTATTTCCAAGAGATAGTTCTGCTACGTGGAATACCTGATAGTAAGTGGATGAGATCTAAAATTCACTAGTGAATTTTGGAGAGCTTGCATGAAACCATGAGTACGTCGTTATGTTTGAGCCAGGTATACTAGAAGTAGAGTAAGTGAAAGAGGAACGAGAGGCAACAGTGACATAGGTTCCACATATTTTGGAAACAAGAATTAAGAAGCTACGAAATTGTGAAGTTAAAGACGGACAAAGCATAATGGAGTTAAGCTCAAGGAAATGCGGCTTAGAAGATTGAAGACTAGATTTGTGCATCATATCTCTTCTTAAGAGTATGTCCTTGATCCCTCTCTTCCTGTAGAGCTTACTTGCATGCTATCTTTTGTGTATATCCTCTCGGTCCCATCCTCAATCCAATTTCTGTGGCAAACCCCATAGGGAGTATGACTCATCTGTTAGTAACACATAATGGGGCTTGAGGATGTTCATTGGTTTAACTAAACTTTTTGGGTTTTATAGGATACGGGTTGGTCTTAGGAAGGGACTCCCTTGTGACCTAAAAGGAGTCCATCATGCTTAGTTTCCTAGAATCATATATGGTGGTTGGGTTGAGTAATTCTTTGGGTGTCAGTCTGATGTTGATTTCGGTCTTTGGGGCTGATGCTTAGAGAGTTCTTCTCCTAATCAATATATATGTGGCATAGAGTTCCAGTTTTGACATTGCCTAATGGGCACAAAGTTTTTACTTGCTTCTATCATTCGACTATACCTTTAGATAGGAACAATTGGGAAAATGTCCTATAGATTAGAGCTACCCGAAGGATTGGCCGGAGTTCACAACGTCTTTCACGTTTCACATCTCCGAAAATGTCTACATGAGTCTACTGAAGTGGTAGAGCCAAATATCCTAGAAGAAGCTGAAGTGGAACGCAAAGCAACCATGAGGAAAGTTCCAACCCGCATATTAGGAACGGAAGTGAAGAAGCTACGCAACCGTGAAGTCAAGCTCGTCAAAGTTCAGTGGAGCGACGCCGAAGGAGATGCAACTTGGGAAACTGAAGCTAAAATACGCGCAGCCTACCCTTTTCTTTTCGAGGGTACATCTTTGATCTTTCCTTTTTCCTTAAGTTGCGCTTTTATCTATCTTTTTTTAGGTATATCTCCTCGACCCTATCTTTTAGGTAGAAACTCTTTGGATGAAAACATGTGATTGAAACATGTTATGGATGATGGTTGCAAGTGGTTGCAAGTGATTGCTAGTGGTTGCTCGTGGTTGCATATACACACGCAATCTAGGTTTTAGATCGGCTCAGTCACTTCATATTGCATATGCATATATGTTTGCATTCGTATATGGTTGAACTTTAATGTCTTGTCATATGGATGTTGCATTTGTATGAATGATTGTGCACTCATGTGGAACCATGAATAGGAAAATTTGAATACATAATGGACTCATAGCACTTACATAACTCGCATTAAGGAGGTCAACTGAATCAGTAGACCGCCTGATTTTGCATTTGATAAGTACATGTACACACACACTTCGCATATGATCATGAAGCATTAGAAGTCTTTTAAGGACAATGGATGCTCGTGTTTGATGGATGAGTAGATGGATGTTTGGACGTTAAGATGTACATTCTTCCTGAACTTGAAGATTTCGGGGACGAAATCCTTTTAAGTGGGGGAGAATGTAACACCCCATGTATTTTATAACTGTGAAATTCATAAATTAAACAATAAATAATTTTAAATCAAAGAATTAAGGGAAACGGGATACGACATTGCGTTCGTCTCGGAATTCTGCTTAAGATAGAGTCTGAGTTTGCGTAAAACGGATATCGTATGAAGAAGTTATGGACGAACGAAGTTGGGCGAAAAACCGGAAAACGGGTCAGAATGCACTGGCGCAATTGGGAAGTGCGCCAGAACAAAAATGCACTGGCGCACTTGGGAAGTGCGCCAGTACATTTTTGACCTGGCGCACCTGCCAAGTGCGCCCAGGTCAAAAATGACCTGCTGGTCAGGTCTGGTCAAGTCCTGGCTGCCCAGGTCTGTGTTTGGTCGATTTTCAGAAGCTTGCTTTGTCATTAGGGCTAGGTGGCAGGCTCTAATTGGTATCTCTTTCGAATGAATGGCTACGATCAATCCAAGCAACATCGATGGTCCTAATCAGTTCATAAACTCTATAAAAATGACCCTAGACTCTACCTAATCTATTCATTCAAAAATAAGAACGAGGCCATCATGTTGCTGAGGAACGACTAGGAGTAGCCACCAATTTGAGAGAAGATTAGGAGGAAAATTCTAAAGCATAAAGCAACTTAAACAAATCAAATCAACAAGGAGTCGCATCTCCAATTGGAGAATCCGCCACACGATTGTAAGTAGAGTATTATTTTGGTATGAACAAATAACTGTGTTGGTTTGTATACTTGATTTGTGGTGATAAAGTAATCCATATTTGTGCGTTACTATGATTCTTATCGATTTGGAATATTGTATCCGTTTGGATATTCTCAAATTATGTTATTCATTATAAAAACTACATGTTTGCGGTAGTTTTATGCAAGTATACGTTTGGATATTCGCAAAGCATGTTATTCATTATAAAAACTACATGTTTGCGGTAGTTTTATGCAAGTATACGTTTGGAATATTCGCAAATTATGTAATCCATGTTGAAGCTACATGTATGTAGTTGTTTAATTGAAATTCATGCAAGTTTGGTGTTTTGCTACTATGCGATCATAATGTGTATTTTTATACAAAAATCATTTTGTGAGTAATTGGAGCAAATTTGGGTTATTATAATCCATATGAAATTATGTTGAAAATTTGGCATCATGATCTATGTATTAAGCCATACTTTTGTACTAGAAAACCTCTTTGTGAACTTATGAATATGACTAGGCTATGATTGATATTTTGCATAATTGAAAACCATGTTAGGTCTATATTGTTAACAAGAATTATATGATGACATATGTGGTACATAGCTAGGTTAGATTCAAAATCCCATTTGCAAGTTTGCATGACTAAAGTAAAAATCATGATTTCATATTAGAAATATTTATGCCATAAGTATATGTGTGCCATGGTTATGTGAATAGATTTAGAATCATGATTAACTTGGATTAATTCTAGTTGAATTATACTTTTGTATTAGTCACAAAAGTAAGCACCTTTGTAAACATGTAGTAATCTTATAAACATGATTTGCTTATGTTTGACATTATGCCTAAATAAAATATAGGTTTATGTTGCAGTTAAGCCTATGTGTCAATAGTGATATTCTTAACTTAACTACAAGTTTACATGGTTTGATTCATGTCACTTATGCTTTATGACCAAAGTATATGTTACTACTATGCAAGTACACCAGTTTCTATTTTGTAGTTCCAACGTCACGTTGCAAGTTCATGCGTTCACATTCCCCTTTTTGTGTATGTAATCACGCTTTAAGCCTCCCCTTTTCGCATGGCTAGGTTGGGCTTAAAAAGGCTGAGCCCAACATATATATAATAAACGGACGTATTAAACGGGGGAAAATAACGTTGGGTTAAATTTATTAATAAATGAAAATATAAAGAAAAGGGGCCCAAATTCAAGTATGGGTTGGGCCCATGATTGGTGTAACCTTCACACCATTGATTTTTAATGGGCCGCAAATATTTACATATAAGAAAAATAAAGAAGAAAGACAAAATATGTAAATTTAGAAAATACGATGTGTTTAACCCGAGGTTGGATTGAGTTGTGATGTAAACCTGCCTGGAACCGCCCGGCTGTCCAGTAGTCACAACAATACCTATCCAATGTGGGTGGTTAAACATGGAGCCCAATAAGGACCCGAGGTTAGACTGAGTTGTGGCGTAAGACTGCCCGGAACCAACCGGCAACAGGCAGCCACAACAATACCTGTCTAATGTGAGAGGTCAAGGCTTTAATAAGACAATTAAGGCTGAGTCAGGATTGTTAGGATTAAGCGAACTAAAGACTTAATCAAAATGGAACATGCTAAACTAAACAGACTGATTTGGGGGTTAGGTTTATGAAACACTTAACCAACTTAGCATGTTGGCTAGAAATAGAAAACCAAGTAGCGGGGGACCCTTTTCGCAGTAACCCTACAAGGTATCATGATACCCTGAAACTAGGCAGGGTGGGGCACGATTACTGGGCTGATAGTAAGTGGTCAAATCGACGGCGGTGGTGCAGCAGTGTAGGTTCTAACGGGGTGCGGGCGTGCACACACTCCGGCGCAGAAAAATAAGGCACTGGGCACCAGTAGCATACCTGTGCATTCTAGGATTGTGTCGGGCCGCCACCATGGGACCTGATACACCCCCTGGTGGGACCAGCATAGGTAACTACAACATCGGGGGCCGTAAGACACATGTAACTATGCGAGTAGGAGCCGATCATCATAAAATGGATCACTTCACCCTGGTTATGGGGTGCATGTTGGGAACTAGTTTATATGGGTACAGAAATTAAAATGGGGTACGATAGTATATTCGATCCTAGACAACTGAACTAAGTTTATGGTGCTTTCCCACTTCTAGTTTATACTTATCATACCCAGTTCTTTATTCATAGACTGAATAGTCCTAGACTCACTCAGGCTTTATGTCTGACTCTACTTTTCTTTTGCCTTCTTTTCTTTCGTCCCCCCCCCCCCCCCCAGGTCCACAGGGAAGGAATACCGCAGCTTGACCAGATTCCATATCCAGCTTGAAGAGAAAGAATGTATTGCTTGGATCTTTTCGTTTTGGACTATGGCTTTGGACAGCAATTATGGGACTTTTGCAGTTTATTTACATTTTCTTTATGCTTCTTTAAATAATGTAATCAAGACAGTTATGAAGATGTTATGTTTTTGGAAGTATTGTAAAACAAATTATGGCATGGATTGTGTAACTCATATATTAATGAAATAAAAGTTGTTGTTTTCCGCTGTTCAAAAATATGTGTTCTTATATCTGTCTTGTATATCTGTGACTTATACTTATAAACCTCCACCATAATTAGGGCATTCCCTTTGAGAGTGATTCTAACGGAGGTGGGGTGTTTCAACTTATGATATGCAAGTTTATATGCAAGTTTGAGATGTTATGATATGCAAGTTTATCGTGTTATGTTATGCAAGTTTGATATGCAAGTTTGTCATATGATATGCAAGTTATGTTATGCAAGTTTGGGTTGAACATTTTGTTCATGCTATCATGTTATGCAAGCTTATCTTGGGGTTATGAACATAAAGCTTCAAGCTTTAAGCCATAAGTTGCATTTTGGCAACATGTAAGTTATCATATCTCTTATGATAACTTGCATGTGAGGCTAAATGCGAACTTGTGGCCATCTCTACATGCCATTCGTCACCAATATGCCAAGTTTGGTTTTATGCATGCTTTTGAGGCCTAAAAATGTAATATGCAAGTATATGAACATATGTCCATTTCATATGCCACCATGTTGAACTTGTGGCTTCAACACCTTTATGTCGTGATTATGCCAAGTTCCCTCTTTCTATCCTTTATGCGCTATGGCGAAATGTAAGCGATGGGATTGCGTTTGGGGTTGGGTAAACTTAAAAGACATAAAACCTAAGCTTGGGAATTTACCTATTAAGTTAGGTCTACCCATTGGGAATTTACCTATTAAGTTAGGTCTACCCAATTGCTTGAAAATTTGTAACATGTTTTGGAAACATGATGGACATGACACTTAGAAAAGATAAGTGTGACCAACTCGAGGTTGGGTTTAGTTTGTAGCGTAAACCTTCCCGGAACCGACCGGCTTAACTAGTTGCTACAAACAATAGGACCCAATGTGAGAAGTTGGCCATGTTGTACCTTGAACCCGAGGTTAGACCAAGTTGTGGTGTAAAGCTACCCGGACCCGGCCGGCTTAACTAGTAACCACAACAAGGTCTAATGTGAGAGGTTAAGGCGTAGTAAATTAACTAATGCCTCGTGATTAGGGTTAAGTCATGGTCCACTTAATACTTAACCAATTTGGGCTTGGTAGATTAGTCAGGGTTAAGTCGTGAACTCATCGTTACACTTAACCAAGTTAATCCATGATTATCAAGAGAGTTAAACCGTACTTAACCCACTAGAAAAATCCTAGCAATGGGGGCCCATTCCAGCAGTAATCCCAGTTTGTATCATTAAAGCCTTAGTGGACTAGGCCAGGGAGGGGGCACGATTACTGGGCTGGAGGTAAGCGACCAAATAAACGACGACCGGGTGGTACGCCGATGTAGTTCCGGACGGACTATGGTCGTGCACGTAGTCCGTATTTGGAGAAGTCACCCATGGGTACCAGTAGATCGAGACTGTGCACTCATGTTTATGGTGTCCAGGGGTTGGCACCCTAGGGCTTGATACACCCGAAGGGTGGACCCGACACAGTTCGACTACAATTATGTTTGGGCCGTATTGACACCAACACGTGACGAGTTAGGCTTAGGGAGCCGATCGACTAGACCGTTTGGTTAGACCTTGTATTAGGTTCATTTCATGTTATTGGGCCAAAGCTTGGGCCGAGGGATCAATAATTGTATATTCAAGTCATGTTAGTTTGCTAGTACACCTGTGGTGCAAAACCTTAAACCTGATTATGCGATGACACCTTTATCTACCTTGTTGGTTAATCATCATGCTAGTATATTGTTATCCTTATGTTCATCCCTGCTGGTCATGACAGTTAATTTATCAGTTTACATTGATTGTAGTAGGGCTTACTCAGTCTTTTTGACTGACCTGTTTTCTTTCGCCTCTTTTCTTCCGTTTCCCCCCCCCCCCAGGTTCTCAGGGTGGGAACGTTGGAGCTTAGCTTGGATTTCGGATCACTTGCTTGTGGGATTTTAGCTCATGTACGGTTTCGACATGAAGCTAGCTATGGTTATCACTTATTTGGGGATAGTACTTATGTATTTCAGTTTTTCAGTTGATGTTATTTTTAACTAGACTTGTTTATTTGGAAAGCTATGTTGTACCAGACTTGTTTTAAAATAATATGAAATCTTCCGCTGTTTTATCTATGTTATTTACTCTGCTTACATATATACATATGTTCTTGTTCTGCCTTGATATATCATTATGCATGTTTACCTGATTCAAACGCCCCTCCAAAGTCAGAGTGCTTGCAAAAGACACCCTGGCGGAGGCGGGGTGTTACATTTGGTATTAGAGCATATGGTTTACGAGAAGGAACAAAAAGGTTTTTTGAAAACTTTTTGAAAACTATTTTCAAAACCAAGTATAAAGTATTTTCCAAAGAAAAGTCTAGTTTATTTTAAAGGCTATTCCCCAAAAAGCCATTAGCAAAATTCCTTCGTTTTTCCCCATTCTGAATCTGTCTTTTTCTTCGTTTTTCAGTATGGCCGATAACTTTGCCATTCCGGAGGGAGTACACGTACCTGTTTGGTATAAGAGACTTTTGGAGGCCAGGGCGACCGAAGCCGGCCCCGCAAATATTACTCCTCCTCCGGTAGTTGATGTTCCTCCTCCTCCTATCGCTGAGGTTCCTCTTCCTCCTCCCCCTCAGCATCCTCAAACTGACTTCGCAAAGATTTGCCAAGATTTTAAGGCGATGGGTTGCAAGAATTTCTTTGGAAACGAGACTTATGTAGAGGCAAGGAATTGGTTGAAAGAAACCGAAGATCTTTCCGCCATCTTTAACATAGATGACCGTAGGAAGGTTTTATTAGCAGTGTGGTTGCTAAAGGAAGAAGCTGCACGTTGGTGGGTGGTCACCACCGCTACTAGGCCAATTGAGGCTTGGGATAACTTTCGGGGAAAGTTCGGACTAAGGTTCCTATCACTGAAGCAAGGGGACATGACTATTAGGGAATACATAGATAAGTTTAATCAACTTGCTCGGTTCGGTTTAGACTTGGTTAACACAGCTCAGAAGAAGGCCCTATACTTTGCTCTAGGATTAAACGAGCCATTACATGGTTTAGCCATGACTCATATACCCTTGGGGGCAACTTTCGAGATTTTGGTGAATATTGCCCTACTCAATAAAGAGAATAGGAGTGACAAGAAGGAGATCAAGATAAATGATACTCAAGCCAAGAAGACTGATTCCCAGGGAAAAGGAAATCAGGGTAATCCAAGTGGTCAGAGCAGTCAAGGCAATCAGAACAACAAGAACAAGGCAAAGGAAACAAGAAAGTGCAACTTCTGTGGAATTGTTGGGCACATAGTCAAGGACTGTAGGAAGAAGAGAAGGAAATTGGGTGGGTGCTTTCACTGTGGAGAGACGGGACATTTTAACAAGGATTGCCCTAGGAAGCAAGGGCAAGGCCAGGGTCAGCCTCAGCGTGCTGGACATTCAGGAGGGCAAGTTCATGCTCTCAATGCCGCTCCAGTTCCCGATCGAGGTAGTATTTCTGTTTAGAGCCTTGTATATATTTCTGATTTTCCCAGTTCATACCTTGTTTGATTGTGGTGCATTGCATAGCTTTATCTCGTCTGATCTTGTTGATAGTTTGCACCTAAGTACTAGTCTAGTTAATGATCCCGTGTGTGTTTCAAATCCAATTGGGGGTTCCGCCCATTTGTCTATTATCTACGTGGATTTGAAAATCTCTATCTTGGTGTAGAGTTCTCGTGTGATGCTTATATTCTCGGTTTCATGGGGTATGGGTTGATTTTTGGGCATGGATGGGTTGTCCAGTTTTGGAGCCATCCTTGATTTTTGAGCATAGGGTTGTGAGGCTCATGACTCGCCTCGGTAATACCCTAAAAATTTCTAGTAACCCTATGAGTCCCGTCATGTTGCGTTATCTAGAATCCCTCAACTCGTCTATCGATAGTTTGTAATCGGTGAGGGTGGTCCGAGAATATCCTGATATCTTGGGTGAAGTGAAGGGGGTTACCGCTAAACGAGAGATAGATTTTCCGCATTTACCTGGTTGATAATGCCAAGAAAGTTTCGTGGCCAGTAAGGCACATGGCCCCGCAAGATGAGAGTTAAGAAAGCAAGTCAAGGAGTTGCTTGAGAAGAACTTCATTAGATGAAGTATATGTGAATGGGGAGCGCCTGTAGTATTTACTACCAAGGTAGATGGTTCTATTCGACTTTGTGTTGATTATCATGAGTTAAACGAAGAGAATAGGCAACCACTGCCAAGGATCGATGATTTGTTTGATCAGCTTGTAGGAACATCTGTTTCCTCTTGATCTTGCTACTGGATTCCATCAGCTCAGAGTAGCTGAGGATGGTATAGACAAGACTGCGTACAGAACTCCAGATGGATTCTTAGAATGGCTGGTCATGCCATTCGCACCCACCTACTTCGTGGACTTGATGAGTAGGGTGTTCAGGGAGTTCTTGAACAAGTTTGTCGTGGTCTTCGTAGATGATATTCTGATCTTCTCTAAGGATGAGGAAGAGCATGCAAGGCATCTCGTGGAGGTGATGGATACGCTTAGAGCGCATCAGTTGGAGGCCAAGTCCTCCAAAGTGTCACTTTTGGAGAAAGGAAGTTAGATTCCTTGGGCACATAGTTTCTAAGCAAGGCTTAGCGGTGGATCCCGCTAAGGTAGTTGCAGTTCAGGATTGGAAGACTCCAAGGAATGCAACCGAAGTAAGAAGTTCTCTCAGTTTAATTGGTTAGTTAGCGTCCCTTGAGTTTAGACCTACCCTTCTGGATCAAGTAGGGACTTCACAGAAAGAAGACCCGCAGTTAGTCGAGATCATGGACAAGTTGACTCGAGGCGAGATGGTAAGTCACCTTGCTATAGATGACAAGGGATGGCTAAGACGCGATGAGAGAAAGAAGGTTCTTGAAGATGCACATCACCCGAGGAGGTGGCCGAGTTTGTCCCAAGGTGCATGTTGTGCCAACAGGTTAAAGGCCGAGTCATAGAAGCCCGGTGGGCTATTATATCCATTGGAGGTCCCCGCAATGGAAGAAGGGAAAACGTCACGAAGGATTTCGTGGATGGACTGCCTAGATCAAGAAAGGGAGTACGAGCATGTGGGTCATAATAGGTAGACTCACGAAGAGTGCTCATTTCACTCCGGTAAAGAACGAAACGACGGCATCATGACTAGCAATGGATTACTTTCAAGAAATAAAGCAGTTGCACGAGGTTCCCTAAAGTATAGTTAGTAACCATGACTCAATCTTCACTAGCCAGTTTTGGGATAGTCTACGGGAAGTCATGGGCAAGCAACTGAATCTAAGTATGGCCTATCATTCGTAGGCGGATGATTCATTTCGTTCAAGCATGAGTTATCGAAAATCACGTTAGAGCAATTGGCAACGTGGATTGGTGTTTCCAAGAAAAGTTCTGCTGCGTGGAATACTTTATGGTAAGTAAACGAGATCCAGGATTCACTAGTGAATTTTGGAGAGCTTGCATGAAACCATGAGGTCATAGTTATGTTTAAGCCAAGAATGTTAGAAGAGTAAGTGAAAAAGGAAGACGAGAGGCGACAATGAAATGGGTTCCAACTCATATTTGGAAATAAGAGTTAAGAAGCTAAGAAATCATGAGGTAAAAGACGGTCAAAGCACTGTGGAGTTAAGCTCAAGGAAACGTGACTTAGAAGACTGAAGGCTAGATACGCGCATCATATCTCTTTTTAAGAGCATATCCTTGATCCTTGTGGAACTTACTCGCATATTATCTTTTTATGTATATCCTCTCGGTCCCATTTTCGGTCCTATTTCTGTCGGGAGGTATGACTTATTGGCTAGTAATACATGTCAGGGTTTGAATGGGGTCCGTTAGGTTGACTAAACCTTTTGGGCTTTTATAGGATATGGATTGGGTTAGGAAGGGATTTCTTGTAATCCGAAAGAGGAGTATATCCTGCTTGTCTTCCCAATCTCTTTGTAGCATATCTTTTGCTATCCATGTTTGTCTGGATTATCTAGTATATCGTGTTAATCTTGTCATGAGAACCTTAGGTAGAAACCCTTTGGATGAAACATGTGTTTGAAACATGTTATGCTTGGTGGTTGCAAGTGGTTGCAAGTGTTTGCAAGTGATTACTCGGGGATGCATTATACACGTTAGGCACTAGATCGTCTCACACACTCCTCATATTGCATATGCATGAGTGTTTACGCTTATTCATGGATGGAAATTTTTGTGTTATCACATGGATGTTGCATATGGATGTATGTGATGTGCACACATATAGATGTTATACATTATGTTAGGAATTGCATACATATGGATTCATTTCACTAACATAATTTGCATTGAGGATATTTGCATTAGATAAGTACATATACACACACCTTTGCATATGCTCATGCAACATTTGGAATCTTGTAAGGACAATGATTGCTCATGGATGATGTTTTGAGTAGATGAATGTTGGATGGTAGGATACGTTCTTCCTAACTTGAAGATTTCGGGGACGAAATCCTTTAAGGAGGGGGAGAATGTAACAACCCGTATTTTTAATAACCTGCTATAACATAAATCGAGGCAGAATTTAATTCAAAAATCTGAATCAAGGGAAACGGGCTATGCCATTGCGTTCGTCTCGGAAAAATACGCGAAATAGAGTCCGAGTTTTCGAAAATCGGAGTCCGTATGACCCGATTAAGGCCCAACGAAGTTTTCAGAAAATTCCAAAGCAAAAACATATTTCAAATTCAAGTTTGAATTTGGAAATTTGGGCCAGTTTGGGCCAGGCGGGAAAATTCCCGCCAGAGCACCCAAGTCGACAGCCCTGTCGACTTGGGAGTCGACTTGGGAGTCGACTTGGTAGGTCCCAAGTCGACAGCCCTGTCGACTTGGCTGTCGACTTGGTCCAGCCGGGCTGTTTAGCCTGGTGCACCATTTAGAGATTGTGTTGAGCTTGGGGGCCAGATTCGGTTTTAAGGGCTGAGATTGCAACTAGGGTTTAATCCTAAGGCTAGAACTAATCCTAATCTCTATAAATAAGGCCCTAACTTAACCCTAAATCATCATTATTCATTCTAGTAACTAAACTATGGCAAAATCAATCCTCTCATGGCCTCCACTCTCTTCATAAAATTCCTAAATAAATTTCTAAGTGATTTTCCATGCATACAAGTGTTTTCAAACTTGTATGAGCATCATTAGCTTGCATTCAAGTCAAGTTTCTATATTTGCATCATAAAGAAAGAGTTTTGATCATTTTGGCTCAAGGGTTTTTATGTTAGAGCTTGCATTTTGGGTCTATTTGATTGCATAAGGGCTTTCTTATATTTGCTATACTCATTTGAGTCCTCATAAGCATAGTAAGCCCTATTCTACTTTCATACTTAAACTCTAAACTTAAATGTATGATATGCAAATTTGCCATGATATGCAAGTTTACTAAGTCATGCTATGCAAGTTTGATATGTTATGCTATGCAAGTTTGCCATGTTGTGATATGCAAGTTTATCAAGTTATGATATGCATGTTTATATGCAAGTTTGAGATGTTATGATATGCAAGTTTTGTTATGCAAGTATGCCATGTTATGATGTGCAAGTATGCCATGTTATGATATGCAAGTTTATCGTGTTAAGTTATGCAAGTTTGATATGCAAGTTTGTCATATGATATGCAAGTTATGTTATGCAAGTTTGGGTTGAACATTTTGTTCATGCTATCATGTTATGCAAGCTTATCTTGGGTTTATGAACATAAAGCTTCAAGCTTTATGCCATAAGTTGCATTTTGGCAACATGTAAGTTATCATATCTCTTATGATAACTTGCATGTGAGGCTAAATGCGAACTTGTGGCCATCTCTACATGCCATTCATCACCATGTATCACCAATATGCCAAGTTTGGTTTTATGCATGCTTTTGAGGCCTAAAAATGTAATATGCAAGTATATGAACATATGTCCATTTCATATGCCACCATGTTGAACTTGTGGCTTCAACACCTTTATGTCGTGATTATGCCAAGTTTCCTCTTTCTATCCTTTATGCGCTATGGCGATATGTAAGCGATGGGATTGCGTTTGGGGTTGGGTAAACTTAAAAGACATAAAACATAAGCTTGGGAATTTACCTATTAAGTTAGGTCTACCCATTGGGAATTTACCTATTAAGTTAGGTCTACCCATTTGCTTGAAAATTTGTAACATGTTTTGGAAACATGATGGACATGACACTTAGAAAAGATAAGTGTGACCAACTCGAGGTTGGGATGAGTTTGTAGCGTGAACCTACCCGGAACCGACCGGCTTAACTAGTTGCTACAAACAATAGGACCCAATGTGAGAAGTTGGCCATGTTGTACCTTGAACCCGAGGTTAGACCAAGTTGTGGTGGAAAGATAACCGGACCCGCCCGGCTTAACTAGTAACCACAACAAGGTCTAATGTGAGAGGTTAAGGTGCAGTAAATTAACTAATGCCTCGTGATTAGGGTTAAGTCATGGTCCACTTAATACTTAACCAATTTGGGCTTGGTAGATTAGTCAGGGTTAAGTCGTGAACTCATCGTTACACTTAACCAAGTTAATCCATGATTATCAAGAGAGTTAAACCGTACTTAACCCACAAGAAAAATCCTAGCAATGGGGGCCCACTCCAGCAGTAATCCCAGTTTGTATCATTAAAGCCCTAGTGGACTAGGCTAGGGAGGAGGCACGATTACTGGGCTGGACGTAAGCGACCAAATAAACGACGGCCGGGTGGTACGCCGATGTTGTTCCGGACGGACTATGGTCGTGCACGTAGTCCGTATTTGGAGAAGTCACCCATGGGTACCAGTAGATCGAGACTGTGCACTCATGTTTATGGTGTCTAGGGGTTGGCACCCTAGGGCTTGATACACCCGAAGGGTGGACCCGGCACAGTTCGACTACAATTATGTTTGGGCCGTATTGACACCAACACGTGACGAGTTATGCTTAGGGAGCCGATCGACTAGACCGTTTGGTTAGACCTTGTATTAGGGTCATTTCATGTTATTGGGCCAAAGCTTGGGCCAAGGGATCAATACTTGTATATTCAAGTCATGTTAGTTTGCTAGTACACCTGTGGTGCAAAACCTTAAACCTGATTATGCGATGACACCTTTATCTACCTTGTTGGTTAATCATCATGCTAGTATATTGTTATCCTTATGTTCATCCCTGCTGCTCATGACAATTAACTTTATTAGTTTACATTGATTGTAGTAGGGCTTACTCAGTCTTTTTGACTGACCTGTTTTCTTTCGCCCCTTTTCTTCCGTTCCCCCCCCAGGTTCTCAGGGTGGGAACGTTGGAGCTTAGCTTGGATTTCGGATCACTTGCTTGTGGGATTTTAGCTCATGTACGGTTTCGACATGAAGCTAGCTATGGTTATCACTTATTTGGGGATAGTACTTATGTATTTCAGTTTTTCAGTTGATGTTGTTTTTAACTAGACTTGTTTATTTGGAAAGCTATGTTGTACCAGACTTGTTTTGAAATAATATGAAATCTTCTGCTGTTTTATCTATGTTATTTACTTTGTTTACGTATATACATATGTTCTTGTTCTGCCTTGATATATCATTATGCATGTTTACCTGATTCAAACGCCCCTCCAAAGTCAGAGTGCTTGCAAGAGACACCCTGGCGGAGGCGAAGTGTTACAATATGAGTGAACATTTTTATCTCATTTTGTTGAACTAGTTTTTCAACAAAATATGTATACATATTTTTGTGTAATATTGTTTACGTTGAAAAAAAAAACCGCTTTGTTAGCAAATATGATATGAGAATAAAAATGCATATTTTGTTGGTAGCATCATAGGAGAATACCATTTTTATGTCAACATGTTAGAATATCATTTTTATGTCGACATGTTAGAATTATCATGTTAATGTTAACATAGTAGAATTTGTCATTTTAAGGTTGATATAATAGAATTATCATTTTCTGAAATGCCAACATAAAATATTCATTTTTGGTTATGTTGGAACCGTCAACGTAAAACATTCATTTTATGTTATGTTAGAACCGTCAATACAAAAATCACAATTTAGTTAGAATATTTTTGTGTAGAAAAAGTACATTTTTAAAATTAACTGTTGCATTAGATAATACCGTCATGCTATATTATTTAGAAATGAATAATTTCACCGTCATGTTATACTATTTAGAAATGAATAATTTCACCGTTATGTTATGTTAATTAGAAAAACAATATTTTTACCGTCACGTTATGTAAGGTAGAAATGAACATTTTTGCTAATGTAAAGTAGTAGCGACAAAAATCATATTATTGTCAGTATAAAATGGTTGTAAATGAAATTTACATTTTTATTATGTAAACAAAAGTATGAACTTGCATTGTAAATGAGATTTACATTTTTATTATGTAAATAAAAATATGGACTTGCATTGTAAATGAAATTTACATTTTTATTATGTAAACAAAGGTATGAACTTACATTGTAAATAAAATTTACATTTTTATATGTAAACAAAAGTAGGAATGTGCATTGATAATAAAGATTACATTTTTATTTTGTAACTTAGAATGAGAACTTGCATTGCAAATAAAAATTACATTTTTATTTGAACTAAAGATATAATATTTGCTATGCATATAAAAATTACATTTTTATTTGAAACTATGATATGCAATTGGCGATGAAAATAAAAATTATATTTTTATTTGTAACTATGATATGAAATTCTATTATAACATTTTTGGAAAATATAAATGTTATTTACATTTCCCAATGTAGCTATGATATGAAATTTGGCAAGCGAACAAAATTTACATTTTTTATTATATGTAACTATAAATGAGAATTTGCACTGTAAATTAGAATTACATTTTTATTACGTATTTAAAGTATGATATTACATTGTAAATTAAAATTACATTTTTACGATGTCACCTAAGAATAGAATTTATATTGTCATTCTAAATAGTCAAGATCATTTTGGTTTTACATTGAAAGAGATAAGGAAAATAATTACTTTTGTTTGACATTAAAAGAATAGCAAAATGTTTATTTTTGTTACATTGAAATTAAACAAACAAAAATATATTCATTTGTATAGAAATGAAGTTGACACCAAAATATATTGTATTTTTGGTTTGGAATTGAAATGACACAAAAATACTCATTTTTGTTAAATTAGAAGTGACGTACAAAAATATTCATTTTTGTTGTAATTGGAATGACTCACAAAATATACATTTTGTGTATAAACATTTTTATCGAATGTAAAAGAATGACAAAAATATTCATTTTGTCAAATGTGAAAGAAGGATAAAAATATACATTGTTATCAAATGTAAATGGAGGACAAAAATATTTATTTTGTCAAATGCGAAGAATGAAATGAAACACATTCATTTTTGTTCGTAATAAAAAGGAAACATTCATTTTGTTTGTGTTTTGAAAGTTAACACACAATTTTCATTTTTGGTGAAAGTTAAAAAGAATATTTTTAATATTCTTATGTTAAAAATGAAAGGTCATATTGTTTATCACCGTTTTTGTCAAATTAAAAGATTTAACTTTTGTTTATACTTATAAAGGTGAAAATTACATTTTTGATGTAAAAAGAAAAGTATACATTTTAATGTGAATAAAATAAGGAAATTCACATTTTCATGTAAATGGAACTTAAAGTAAAAGATTTACATTTTAATCAGTTGAATTTTTATTAAAAAGGATAACGGTATGAAATTTACATACCCAGGTAAAAGAATTTTAGTAAAGATTATAACGATGAAATTTATATGTTAATGAACTAGATTTTCATTAAAAAGATTTAAGATATGGAAATTTCATTTTCATGTAAATAGATTAGCACACAAAATTATCGTTTTGTTTGTAATGTAAAATTTTTACTTTTGGTTTGCATTGAAAAGATAATAAAATTATCAATTTTGTTACATTGAAATTGTGACGGCCTGCCCCGCACCAACCGACATTTACCCCAAAAGGTGCGCTGTGCACGTGTCTAGTTAGCACGGAACGGGTCGTCAGAAGGAAAAGGAAGAAGGAAATGATCATACAAAGAACCTGTAGAATGTCTCACAGTGCATAGAACAAAATATAATAATAACATACTTGACATAAAACAGGAGAGGCAGTGCATAAGCTGAAAATCAGAACTAAACATGATAGCAGCGGAAATTCAGAATACAGCTTATTACAACTTTCAAACTGTCTCAAAGAAAAAGTAAGACAAATGAGGTACACTACTAATGCCCAAGTAGCGACCACCAACGACACAGGGAGAATGTGTATATATATATATATATCATATGTGGAAGCCTCCTGCCCGCCTCCGAGTCAGCTATTCGCGCATCACCAGCTAACCTGTCTCTAGTCTGCTCGTGTGAGCACCCAGAGTAATAAGAGGAGACATAAAACTCTGGGTCAGACATAAAGCCTGGTATGAGCGATAAGCATCTAAAGTGAACAATAACAAGTAGACTAAAACATACCTAAACCTGGACCTGCAACCAAAGAGTTAGCACTACATATTGTACAACACTCTAAGGTACCATATCAAACTGTGTAAAGATACGGAGGTGGGGGAGGTGTGCATGTCATAATGATGGCAAACAATCAAGCATAGCATCCATCCTCACATCTCTCACTCAGTGCGTAAAGCATACGATATTCACCACTTCGATCACCCAACATTCCTTGCTACGATCACTTTGCCCCATGAAGTCATAAATGGCTTCACTGCACTGATAACGTAGCCACTAATTCCTCGCTATGTCCACTTGCCCCATGGAGTTATTCACCCCATCTGCGCTGGCTCATAGCCTTACCAATCCTTACTATGTCCACTTGCCCCATGGAGTTATTCACCCCATCTACGCTGGCTCATAGTCTTACTACGCATCACCTTGCCCCTCAGGCCATAATGACCCCACTGCACTGATAACGTAGTCTTGCTACCATCACCTTGCCCCTCAGGTCATAATGACCATACTGCACTGATAAGTAGCCCATCATTCCTTTTTAGTGGTGAATCGAAGTTATGAACGTCGATAACTCCTTAGCACACGTCCCGCAGCAAAGTCCAACCATGAAGTGAACTCATTGGTTCCCAACTGGATCCTGAGCTCTGACTTCCATTTGGACTACCTTTGCATCTCGGGTTATTGGTCATCACCAGATCGGGTTGTAGCCTTTAGATCGGATCGGTTCGGAGTCCAGTTTCCCCTCGTCACCACGGTTCGGATCGAGTCACGTCATCAGCTCGTGGTCACCCATATGGATCGAGTCGTTGTCACTCTTCAGATCGGGTCGTGGCATCCATTCGGATCGGGTCGCGCCATCAACTTGTGGTCCTCCAGCTCCATCGGATCGGTTCGAGTACCCCTCAGCGGATCGGGTCGGGGTCTCCAAGTCCATCGCCACGGATCGGTTCGTGACAAGCTCCTTCGGATCGGGTCGGCGTCTCGTTGTGCATTGGATCGTGGATGCTGCTTTCCCCTGTTCGGATCATGATATGAAGCACGAGTGGATCGGATCGGGTAGCAGTTCACGGTTGGTGCTCGTGGGCCTTACGCAGATGGTTCGGTTCGGAGGAGATGATCCGACTCGTGGTGATGTCCCACGGTCCCATAGGGCGATCCGACCGTCCCTCAATCCCCTATCCGATCCGAATCCCTGCACCTTGTCCAGCGAGCTGTTTACGCCACTCGACGGCGTTTTCGACCATTCCAACTATTCTAACCAGTCACAAAGCATTTCATACAGTCATAGCAACATGCATAATCAACCACAAACATCAAAACATCAATATGATAGGTAGAAATGGATCAAACATACCCAAAATCCCATATTTCCCCTTAAGCATGTTTTGGTGAAACTTATGATATGATTAACAAAACTTAACCAAATTAACCCAAATTCATATCAGAGGTCTAAAACATCATTCCAAATTTTATAAACATTTTTCCAGAATTTTATCATGTTTAAATTCGTGAATTAACACTAATCACCCCTAATTAGCCATAATTAGTGCAAAACTATGCAAATCACTCACCTTAGCCACAAAATAAACTAAGATTTGAAATAAAGCTCTGATTTGATGTGAATCCTAATGCTAAACAGCAGCTCCTATGTAGCTTTGGTAAAGATCTTCCTTGATTAGGGGTTGCTAAGCCAAATCCTTGACCAAAAGATGATTTGGAGGTGATTTAGAGGTTGGAGGCCATTTTTAGGGTTCCTTGGTGATAAGTGGAGGCTAGAAAACCAAAATGGAATGATTCTTCATCTCATTTCAGCCCTTCCATAAACCTAATCCCGAAATGGGTTATGGGCCTACTCACTAATCACCCGATTTGGCCCGGTTAAGCAGTTTTTCACCCTCCAAACCTTGTTTCAGCCATATCTCCCAAACGGTTAGTCCGTTTGGCTATTATGACCACTCTACGGAAAGGTAAACCATCAAACGAATCCAATGGAGGTGGTTTCAGGTCAAAATTCCTTTCCAATCAAAAGTTATGGCCAAAATAGTACCAACTAGGGGCAAAATGGTCATTTAAAAATCGACAAAAATGATGAACATGGGAAATGACTCTAATGGATGTTTCTCAAAGTTACATGACCATACGACTTCACATGGGAAAGAAATAAATATTCTACGATCCCCCGATACGTAGGATACGGGTCATTACACTCTCCCCCCTTAAGAAATTTCGCCCCCGAAATTCCCTAATCAAAGCACACACAAAGATCCCGCATGCCTATCAATCATAAAACCACAATCAAACATGCAAAACAAGCAAAACAAATCTACCCTAGCATGCGGAAAAAATAAATTACGAAGTAAATCTTACCAGGCAAAGAGTTCTGAATATGCCTTCCTAATGCCCTCCTCTATCTCCCAAGTACAATCATTCTCGTCCTTGCCCCACTGAACCTTGACTAGCTTCACCGCCTTCCTTCGTAGTTGCTTCATATCATGCCCCACAATACGAATCGGCTTGCGGTTCCCAACCGCCTCGGGTTGTACTTCGAAGTTCTCTAACTGATCAGGTGAAATAGTCACATCTGATTCGTGAACGAACTTCCTTAGTTGGGAAACATGAAATACATTGTGAACTCCCGCCATCTTGTCTGGTAAGCCAACTCTATATGCCAAATTCTCGACTAGTTCAAGAACAGGGAATGGGCCAACAAATCTTGGTGCCAACTTACCTCTCCTGCCAAATCGAATCACGCTCTTTAACGGAGAGATCTTGACGAACACCAAGTCGCCAATGGAGAATTTCAAGTCTCTTCTCCTCTTATCGGCATAACTCTTCTGCCTATCTTGGGCAGCTTTCATTCGTTGTTGAATGATCTTAATCTTATCGGAAGTTTCCCTCACCACATCTGGTCCAAGCACAAACTTCTCGCCAGTCTCTATCCAACATGATGGTGAGTTGCACGGTCTTCCGTACAAAGCTTCATATGGAGCCATACCGATACTGGATTGGTAGCTATTATTATATGCAAACTCTACTAGATGCAAATGGTCATCCTATGATCCACCAAAATCCAATATACAAGCTCTCAAGAGATCTTCCAATATACGATTCACCCTCTCCGTCTGACCGTCGGTCTGAGGATGATATGCGGTACTGAGATGTAATCCTGACCCTAGAGCCTCTTGTAAGCTCTTCCAAAACCCACTAGAGAACAACAGGTCTCGGTCACTCACAATGCTTTTGGGTACTCCATGAAATCTCACTACCCACTTCATATACAATTCTGCCAACTTGGCTGCCGTCCTGGTCGATTTTACTGGTATAAATCTTGCGCTCTTAGTCAATCGATCCACAATTACCCAAATGCTATCATATCCCGATCTAGCCCTTGGTAAACCATCGATGAAATCCATCGAGACTTGCTCCCATTTCCATTCAGGAATTTCTACTGGTTGCAACAACCCACTAGGCTTCTTTTGCTCGGCTTTACCTAGCTGGCAATTCATGCATTTGGATATAAACTTCCCAACGTCTCTTTTCATCCCTTCCCAGCAGTAAGTCTGTCTCATGTCTCGATACATCTTATTACCGCCGGGATGTATAGACAGTTTTGAGTGATGACATTCTCTAAGCACTTCATCTCTCAAACCATTTACGTTGGGCACAACTAGTCTTCCATTCTTTGGAAGCCATCCTTCTCGATCAAGCCCATACACACTCATCTCCTCATCGATGCCCATCTCTAACTTGGAGATGATTTCCAATAGGTTAGGATCGTCCCTCTGGCTGGAACCAATCCGCTCTATCAAAGTGGGTCTGATCGTCAAACTAGCTAGCATAACTGGATCCAATTCGCACCTTGGTCTGAAATCAAACCCCACGATATACTCTAGTTGCTTCCACTCAAGAAACATTGCCCCTAAACTGCCATGTCTCCTATTTAAGGCATCGGCTACCGCATTACCTTTCCCAGGTGTGTATGCGATATCAAAATCATACGAAGCTAAGAACTCTAACCATCTCTGCTGACAAAGATTCAGATCTTTCTGGGAGAAGAGATACTTTAACGATTTATGATCGGTAAACAACTCAAATCTTTCTCCCAAGAGATAGTGTCTCCACATCTTCAGCGCAAACACAATCGCTGCTAATTCCAAATCATGGGTAGGATACTTCTTCTCATGCGGCTTTAGCTGTCGACTAGCATAAGCTACAACCCTACCTCCTTGCATCAATACTGCACCCAGTCCAGTACCACAAGCATCTGTGTATACCGTCATCTCTTCATTCCCTTTAGAAATGACTAACACTGGTGCATGCGTCAACCTCTCTTTTAGACTCTTGAAGGCATCCTCAAACACTACGTCCCAGACGAAGGACTGATTCTTCTTAGTCAACTGAGTCAACGGTGCTGCTATCTTGGAGAAGTCCTGGATAAACTTACGATAATATCCAGCTAATCCCAAGAAACTTCTTACATCCATTGCATTCTTGGGTGTAAGCCAATCCTGTACCGTAGCCACCTTCGCAGGGTCCACGGCAATACCACTCTCGGAAATAACATGACCCAAGAATCTCACTCCCCTTCTCCAAAAATGACACTTAGAGAATTTCGCTTTCAATTGGTGTTTCCTCAACACCTCCATCACTATCCTCAAGTGTCCCTTGTGTTCCTCCTCTGTCCTTGAGTAAAAAAGGATGTCATCCATGAACACAAGAACAAACTTATTCAACTGGTCTCTGAATACTCGATTCATAAGATCCACAAAATAGGCTGGTGCGTTGGTCAATCCAAACGGCATGACCAACCACTCATAGAATCCTGACGGCATCCTAAATGTCGTTTTCGGAACACTCTCATCCGCCACTCGTAGCTGATGAAATCCTGTCGCGAGGTCCAACTGGGAGAACACTCTAGCTCCTTCCAGTTGATCAAACAAATCATCTATCCGCGGTAGAGGATACTTATTCTTCCTCGTCACCTTATTCAACTCACGATAGTCCACACACAAACGAAGGGAACCATCTACCTTAGTGGCAAACACAACTGGTGCTCCCCACTTGGAGACACTCCTTCTAATAAATCCCTTCTTCAAAAGATTGCTGACTTGCACCCCGAGCTCTCGCTGCTCCCTTGGTGCCATACGACGAAGTGGCATCACTATAGGTCTGGCATCTTTCACTAAATCATTACGGAACTCAATCTCTCGGTGTGGTGGAAGCCCGGTCACCTCCTCGAAGACATCCGGATACTGGCCAACCACGGGCACATCTGACAACTCATCCTGCGGGATGTCGAGGGAATTTACAAAACTAGCCATAATCCCATCACTAGGTAGACTACCAAACACTACCCTCCGCCCATCATCCGCCCTCACTGTCACCAAAAAGCCCTCACAGTCTACCCCCACCCCGTATCTTTGGAGCCAATCGACTCCCAATATAATGCCATACCCAGTAAAGCACAAAACAAAGCAATCACAAACAAACATACATCCATGACTCGATAAGACCAAATTCTTGCAAATCATACTAAGGTTAGTCGAACCACCAATCGGGTTCGTCACAACCAATGGTCTATCGACTATCTCGGGTTCCAGTCCCAACCTATCTACCAGGTCACTAGATACGAAGGAACGGGAAGCCCCAGTATCAAACAAAACTCGAACTGGTATATCATAAATAGAAAGCATACCTTGAATAACAACATCCTTTCCTTTCTCCGCCCCAGTTGGGGCATTCGACGAAGAAGGAACAACATCAATAGCATATGCTTTCACAATCTGCTTCTCCTTAAGAGGTTGCGGACACTTATCCTTCTGATGTCCCATTTGGCCACAGTTGTAGCACTTCCTTTCCGCTGGCTTGGCCCGACATTCTTTAGCATAATGGCCCTTCTTTCCACAGCTGAAGCACTCAACATCCTTCTTGCTCTTTTTCTGGCCACCTTTTGATTGGTCCTGCTTCCTCTTATTCTGAGAGTTATTCTTGCCTCCACCGCCTGCTTGCGGCTTTGGCCCTTCGGCAGATGCAGCCTCAGTCTTTGACTTAGGGTAAAGGCTCTCTGATCTCAAAGCTTTCCCCACGATCGATTCAAAAGTCTCATCGATGTGGTTGATAAGCCTTTCCCCCAAGTATCCATCCAAACCAGTAATGAACTTCTCATTTTTCTTCTCAGGAATATCAATGAGAGACAGTCCATACTTCGACAAAGTGTCGAACTCAGCAATATAATCAGAAACTGCCCTTCCGTTCTGCTTGAGTTCCAAGAACCTCTTAAACAACACTGACTTATGGGCAGCTGGAATGAACTTCTCGCTAAAGCGAGCCTTGAACTGATCCCAAGTAACCTGATCCTCTGGAGTAGCTGTTCTAATGGCATTCCACCAATTCATCGCTCGCCCTTGCAGCTAATGAGACACTAGCCTTCTCTTCATCGCATCCTCAAGACCCAAGTCATCGAAGATACGGTCACAGCTATCCATCCAGTCCTGAACGCCGAATCCGTTCCGTGGAATGACTTCCCACCAAGATTAGTGTAATCCTTGCACAACTTGGCGAAATCGACCCTAGGCGCCTGCACTACTGGGACAACACCAACCCCAGGATTGGGAACTGCCCCTTGCACTTCTCTAAGCATGTCTCTCATGAGGTTAGTAAACATCGCCCTCATGTCAGCGGCATTCCCTTGGTTGGTCCCTCTACCAGCACCCCTCCTGTAACACCCCACGTCCATTAATGTCACTCACAAAGGGAATGAATTAACTTCCATGGAGGTTTTAAGTGAATATAGAACAGTAAAATTACAACAAGACAGATATAAAATAGTACTTGGAAATTCAAAAACTTTATTTCATTGTAGCAGAAGTCAAAACATGTTTGATTACATCATAACACCACATTCAATGTCAAGTAAAATATCTATCTTGATAAAACAAGTACATAATCCCATTACATGAATAGCCATTAAAAAGAAAGATAACAAGCTGGACTTTACTTCAGCAGTCCAAGCTTTCCAGAAGGTAAGCGATCCAACTAGACTCCACTAGAACTTGGCCCAACCTGCGGACCTGAAGGGAGAAAAAGGATGGAAAAGAGGGGGTCAGACATAAAGTCTGGTGAATATGATAATTCTACAATACTATTACCAAAATAACTGGACTAAGGCATAAGCTGGAATACAAGAAAATGTCTATGATGAGCAGATTAAGGACATAGACAATCGCTAAAGGCAACGTTATAGGCGCTCCTAAATACTAAAGGATAAACACTATACTGCACCACACCAGTCACCCTAAAGATTCATCCCACTTAGCTTCACTTAGAAACTTTCCCAATGGCTTTACGTACCCCTAGCTGACTACATAGGTGCCGCCTGCCCCTATCTCCACTAGGTGTACCCTACTTCCCATTATTCGATCGGCTCCCTAACTCGTAGATACCCGTGCTGGCCCCACAGTGGGGTGTATCACTCCCCTAAAGTGGCAACCTGATACAACGGACATGCACGGCTTATACCTACACGATGAAACAACGTCTTACCTACCAGCCCGGGTCCACACACGCATATGAAACCCGTTGGACTTGCGTTGCCACCGCTCCCTGTTTTGGGCTCTTATAGTCAAACCCAGTATGCGTGTCCCGTCCTCGACTTGGGTCGAGCCCACAAAGATACGTTTTGGGATACTGGTTGAAATGGGCCCCCACTATTTACCACAAGCATTCCACCTAAGCTTGTCCCCATTAGTCCATCCCACTTAACCCACTTAGTCATGTTCATTTACATGTGTGTTTGGTTAAGTCTAATCGTATTTCAAATGCCTCTAAAGGCAACCACCAGATTCCTCTTGCCACCCAAGGCACCTACTTAACCCCCATGTCCCACCTTACATGATTATCTGGTTAAGTATTTCTTAGTTCATTAAGGCCATAACCTCATAAAGACCTCTCACATTAGACTGGCATTTATGGAAGCTGGATTTGCCGGGCGGGTCCGGGCAGTCTTACACCATAAAAGAGTCTAACCTCGTGTCTTTACAACTGTTATGCTTTAGTTTGGGCCTAGGACCTCTCACATTGGGCCGACATTTGTGACTACTGGATTTGCCGGGCGGGTCCGGGCAGGTTTACATCACAAACGGGTCCAACCTCATGTCCTAAGCATTGATTATTAATAATAATTCACTTTCCCCCAATTTTAATAATTCCCTACTTGAATTATTAATTACTTCCAATTTTTAACAATGTCCATAATTGACTCAATTATGGACTTCCATTCATGGTATGCAAAATCTTACAAAATTGCACCCAATTTATTAATTCCTAATATTACCCCTACCCCACGTTTGAACGTTTATTCGCAAAATATATGTTAGACCCGAATAGCCTAACTCATAGCATAAAAAAGATTATCATAATAACAACATGTATATGTGACCAAATGAATCATAATAAGGGGTGAAACAAGCATATGTCCAACTTGCATAGATTATACATGTCATGGACCTAAAGGTGTCAACTTGTTCAAAATTCACCTAATATAATCTCAATCAATTTTCATAAACTTACATATGAACGTGTGTGAATCAACATCATCTAATTTTTTAACAACATGGTTTTACATGGGTACACCTAACTCAATAGGCAAATTCCCATAATCAAGTTTTATTTAATTATAGTTTCAAGTTTATGGGTACACCTAACCTAATAGGCAAATTCCCATAAACAAGATCCATTTAAATTAAGAAAAAAACATAACTTTAAGCATGATCCAACAACATCATGATTTTTCAACATAATATAGCATGATTTATAACATGGCATAGTATGATAGTATAACATAGCTTGACATGATTCTCAACATAGCACGACATAGCATAAGAGAATTTACAACATAGCATGACATAGCATATATAATTTACATCATACGACAACATAATAACATAATAAGAGATCCACAATATATAGAATTTACAATTACAAATCACATCACTTTCTTGTGCTCCATTCATAACTGAGTCAAATTAGTTTGTAATAGTCTTGTGAGAATCATCATACTCACCAACAAAAGAAAAGAATTAGAGAAAGAGAGATCTTTTGATTTGATTTGTGTAGATTTAGTTGTAGATGATTAGGCTTCCTCTTCTTAGTTTGTGACGGCTATGCTGAACTCTATGGCAGCAGCATGACGGTAGCTTCTCTAATTTTACAAGTGATTTAGGTTTAGGGTCTACCCACTTATTTATAGATTTTAGAATGCATTTAGGCCATTAGATTTATCCTAGAAATAACCGCAGCCATTCAGACAAGATGGGGTTTATCTTGTTGACTCAGCAATGAGTCAGAAGTGACTCAGCAAACACTCAGCATATTAATAAACTTCTATTCATGTCATAAATATATATATTTTTTCTACAATGTACATATTAGATACATCCCCCTTTACTTATTATTGTTTTTATATACATATTAGATACATCCCCTCTCTCACACACTTATTAATATTTTTATATTCATATTAGATACATCCCCTCTCTTACATACTTATTAATATTTTTATATTCATAATAGATACATCCCCTCTCTTACATACTTATTAATATTTTAGCAACTTTAGTGTTAATAGAAAATTCGGGGTGTTACATTCTCCCCTCCTTTTAGGATTTCGTCCCCGAAATCTTCAAGTCTGGAAGAATGTATATCCTACCATCCAAACGTCCATCTACTCATCCATCATACACAGGCATCCATTGTCCTTACAGACTACTAATGCTTTCATGTTTAAATGCACAGTGTGTGTATATGTCCGTATCTAATGCAAAATCAGGCGGTCCACTGATTCAGTTGACCTCCTTAATGCAACTATGATCGTGCCATGCATCCATTATGTATGCAAAAGATTCTTAATGCTACATAATACCTCTATATGCGTGCACAACCATCATCTGAATGCAGCATCCACATGATAATACAACCATCGTTCATCCATTTTACTAAATACATCCATATATATATGCAATATGCAATATGTAGTGACTGAGCCGATCTAGTGCCTAAAGTGTGTGTATATATGCATCCACGAGCAACCACTAGCAAACACTTGCATCCATTTTGCATCCATCATACATAACATGTCTCAAACACATGTTTCAACCATAGGATTATCCTAACTAAAGGTCAAAGATACTAATGAGAGGACATACTAAAGATAAGATAAGATAAGCTAAGCGATAAAGGAGAAATTAAAAGACATACCCTCAAAAAGAAAAGGGTACAACGAACGCATCTTCTCTTCTGTCTCCCAAGTTGCGTTGCTCTCATCATCTCCCCATTGCACTTTAACCAGTCTGACCTCTCGATTCCTCAACTTTTTGATCTCCGACCCAAGAATGCATGTAGGAGCTCGTCTAATTGTTGCATCACGCTCTATTTCCACCTCTTTAAGCAAACTCGGCTCTACCACCTCCGCGGTCTTGTGCAAACACTTCCTCAAATGTGATACATGGAATACGTCGTGTACTCCACTAAGTTTCTCAGGCAACTCCACCCTATATGCCATCTTCCCAATCCTGTTTTTTACAGGAAACGGCCCTACAAACCTTGGTGCTAATTTCCCCACGGACCCAAAGCGAACAACATTCTGTAACGGAGATACTTTGATAAAAACCATGTCCCCAATGTCAAACTCAAGATCTGTCCTCCTCTTATCAGCATATGATTTCTGCCTATCTTGTGCTGCTTTCATCCTCCTTCGAATCAACTCAATCTTCTCCGAGGTTTCCCTAACCATATCGGGCCCAAATAGGATTTTATCGGTAGATTCCCACCAACATGTAGGCGAACGGCAAGGCCTTCCATAAAGACCTTCGAAAGGTGCCATGCCAATACTAGACTGAAAGCTATTATTATATGCGAATTCTACTAACGGAAGGTGCTCTTCCCATGTACCCCCAAAGTCTAGGATACAAAGCCTTAAAAGATCCTCTAGAATGCGATTCACCCTCTCGGTGTGGCCATCTGTCTGAGGATGATATGCGGTGCTCAAACATAGCTGAGTCCCTACCACCTCTTGTAAACTCTTCCAAAATTCGCTAGTAAAGATGGGGTCACGGTCGCTTACTATACTAGAAGGAATACCGTGCAAACGAACTATCTCCTTAATGTATACAGAAGCCAACCACGGAGCAGTCCTCTTACTTTTCACGGGAATAAAATGGGCGCTTTTAGTAAGTCTATCTACTATAACCCAAATCCCCGTGTTACCCTTCCTTGATCTTGGTAATCCATCCACAAAATCCATTGAGATGCTTTCCCATTTCCATAGTGGAACTTCTAATGGGTGAAGCAACCCACCGGGTTTCTTTTGTTCTGCTTTAACTCGTTGGCCCACCAAGTATCTAGCGACGTACTCGGCCACATCCTTTTTCATACCGGCCCAAAAGAAAACCCGCTTCATATCTTTGTACATCTTATCCCCGCCGGGATGTATGGTCATTTTTGAGCGATGAGCATCATCAAGAATGGCCTTCCTTAAGTCTTCGTCTTGTGGTACACAAAGTCTATTATCCCTTCGTAACCAACCCTTATCGTCTAGGGTATACCTACGAAGATGGCTTGACGACTCCCCCCCTTTGAGCTTTTCTACTATCTCAACCAACTGTGGGTCGTCTCGCTGTGCCTCACCAACCCGTCCTAGAAGTGGTCTAACCTCCAAGGATGCTAACAGACCGGGTACTAAGTCAACGGAGGGTCTAAAGTCAAACATAGAGATGAATTCTAAGCTTTGTCGTTCAACAAACAACGGACTCAAGGACAACCTTTTCCTACTTAAGGCGTCTGCCACCACGTTACCCTTGCCCGGGGTATATGCTATTTCAAAATCGTAGGAGGCTAAGAATTCCATCCACCGTTGCTGCCTTAAATTCAAATCCTTCTGAGAGAATAAGTATTTTAATGATTTGTGGTCAGTGAACAGTTCGAATTTCTCACCAAGAAGATAGTGACGCCAAGACTTAAGCGCGAAAACAATTGCGGCTAGCTCTAAGTCATGCGTGGGGTAATTCTTTTCATGAACCCTCAACTGCCTTCCACCATAGGCTATTACTCTTCCCTCTTGCATGAGGACCGCGCCAAGTCCCGTCCCACAAGCATCAGTATAGATGGTAAACGGTTTATTCCCGTCTGGCAGCACTAAGACTGGGGCTAAAGTTAAGGCTCTCTTTAAACGTTGGAACGCATCATCGCAATCTTTGTCCCACGTAAAAACCAGGTTCTTCTTCGTTAACCGTGTTAATGGAGCTGATATTTTTGCGAAGTCTTTGATAAACTTCCTATAATAGCCAGCCAACCCCAAGAAACTTCTTACTTCGGTTGCATTTTTAGGGACCTTCCAATCTTGGATGGCCACCACCTTTGCGGGATCCACTGCTATCCCTTCTTTGGAAACTACGTGCCCTAAGAACCGTACTTCCTTCCTCCAGAAGTGACACTTAGAAAATTTTGCCTTAAGGTTATGCGCTCGAAGGGTTTCCAACACTTCCCTAAGATGTAGGGAGTGCTCTTCTTTATTCTTAGAAAAGACTAAGATGTCATCCACAAAGACTACCACGAATTTGTTAAGGTATTCCCTAAACACCCTACTCATCAACTCAACAAAATATGCAGGGGCATTTGTCAAACCAAAGGGCATCACTAGCCATTCATAGAATCCATCAGGAGTCCTAAAAGCAGTCTTATCTATACTATCCTCAGCCACTCTCAGTTGATGAAAGCCAGTGGCTAAGTCCAACTGCGAAAACACTGAGGCGCCAACTAACTGATCAAAGAGATCGTCAATCCTCGGCAGTGGGTGTCGGTTCTTTTTAGTAAGCTTGTTTAGTTCTCTATAGTCCATACAAAGTCTAAGAGACCCATCCGCCTTTGTGGCAAAAACTACTGGAGCACCCCACTCCGATATACTACGTCTTATGAACCCCTTCTCAAGCAACTCCTTTACTTGCTTATTGAGTTCCCTCCTTTCACGAGAAGCCATGTGGCGCACTGGCAAAGATACGGGTTTAGCATTATCCACAAGATAAATTCGAAAGTCTATCTCCCGCTTTGGAGGTAAGCCCTTCACCTCCTCAAACACATCCGGATATTCCCGGACCACTTCTACCGATCGCAGGTTCTCTACAGACACGTCATGCGATTCAAGATAACTTAGCATAACGGAATTTATGGGATTACAAAAGATGTCGAGAGCATTACCAAGGCGAGTCACAAGCCTAACTACTCTCCTTTCACAATCAAGAATGGCCCTATTTCTAGACAACCAATCCATTCCTAAAATTAGCCCATAGCCCGTGAAGCCCAATACATAAGCATCACATCTAAATTCAACGCTAAGTATAGAGATTTTCAAATCCAAACATATCATGGTCAAATGAGCCGAACCCCCAATTGGATTTGAAACGACCAAGGGATCCTCTACTAAAATGGTGTTCAAGTGCAGTGATTCAACTAATGATGCAGAGATAAACGAATGAGATGCGCCAGAATCGAATAATGTACGGACATGATGATCAAACAGAAAAACTAAGCTTTCAACAGAAATTGTTCTACCTCTTTCTTGCAGCGGTGGGGCCGCAATAGCCTGAACTTGCCCCCTTGCCTGCCCTGGTGCCATAAGAGCCTGCACCTGTCCTCCCGAGGTAGACCCTGCCCTCTGCCCCTTCTTTGGACAGTCCTTCACTAAATGTCCCGCATCTCCACAATGAAAACAACCAGTCTTCTTTTTCTTTCTATAATCTTTGCTGAGATGGCCAGGCGTCCCACAATTGAAGCATTTCTTCTTCCCTTTTCCATTATTGTTTTTACCACCCTTCTTATTTTGCTGTTGGGGTTTCTTATGATCCCCTTTCCTTTCAACTGCCTTATCCTCATGCATAAGTGCCATTTCTACTAGCTTTTCAAAGGTGGCTCCCATAGGGATGTGGGTCATAGCCAACCCTTGCAATGGTTCATTCAAGCCTCTAACGAACCTCAAAGCTTTCTTCTCTGGCGTGTTCACCAACTCCAAGCCAAACCTTGCTAACTGATTAAATTTATTGACATATTCCTTTACTGATGAGCTCCCTTGCTTTAGTGCCAGGAATTTTTCCATATTTAAGTTCTCCTCTGCCCTTGAAAGAAACTTTGCCTCAAACCTTCGTCTGAAATCCGCCCATGAATCAACTGGACGTTCCCCGTTAGTGACCTCCCACCAAAACGAGGCCTCTCCCTTCATTAACCAAGCAGCTAAACGGACTTTCCTCCCATCTTCCACTTCAAAGATATCCAACAATTCCTCAGTCTCCTTAAGCCAATCTCTGGCCTCCACAAACGTCTCAGTCCCTTGAAAAGTTTTTCCTCCCATAGCCTTGAATTCCTTGCATGTCTTTGCAAAAGTGTCAACACGAGGAGGAGGAGGAGGAGGAATGGGTGCAACTAGGGGTGGAGGAGTATCCGCTGGGCCTGCAGTGGTGGCCCTAGCCTCCAAGTATCTCCTAAACCACCCTGGAATCGTCACACCTTCTGGGAGATTAAGATCTTCAGCCATGCTGAAACGAAAAAGGAAAGGTTCAAAATGGAGAATTCGAAAGATAAAGATAAGGATGTGGCTATTTGGGATTATGTTTTTCATAAAAACTCTCTTTAAATAACATGTTTTTTTTTTGAAAGCACTTCTTCCAAAAATACTTTAGACAAAAAATATTTTTCTAAAAAAAAATTTTATCTGTTCTGGTAACCTTATGCTCTGATACCACGTGTAACACCCCACGTCCATTAATGTCACTCACAAAGGGAATGCATTAACTTCCATGGAGGTTTTAAGTGAATATAGAACAGTAAAATTACAACAAGACAGATATAAAATAGTACTTGGAAATTCAAAAACTTTATTTCATTGCAGCAGAAGTCAAAACATGTTTGATTACATCATAACACCACATTCAATGTCAAGTACAATATCTATCTTGATAAAACAAGTACATAATCCCTTTACATGAATAGCCATTAAAAAGAAAGATAACAAGCTGGACTTTACTTCAGCAGTCCAAGCTTTCCAGAAGGTAAGCGATCCAACTAGACTCCACTAGAACTTGGCCCAACCTGCGGACCTGAAGGGAGAAAAAGGATGGAAAAGAGGGGGTCAGACATAAAGTCTGGTGAATATGATAATTCTACAATACTATTACCAAAATAACTGGACTAAGGCATAAGCTGGAAAACAAGAAAATGTCTATGATGAGCAGATTAAGGACATAGACAATCGCTAAAGGCAACTTTATAGGCGCTCCTAAATACTAAAGGATAAACACTATACTGCACCACACCAGTCACCCTAAAGATTCATCCCACTTAGCTTCACTTAGAAACTTTCCCAATGGCTTTACGTACCCCTAGCTGACTACATAGGTGCCGCCTGCCCCTATCTCCACTAGGTGTACCCTACTTCCCATTATTCGATCGGCTCCCTAACTCGTAGATACCCGTGCTGGCCCCACAGTGGGGTGTATCACTCCCCTAAAGTGGCAACCTGATACAACGGACATGCACGGCTTATACCTACACGATGCAACAACGTCTTACCTACCAGCCCGGGTCCACACACGCATATGAAACCCGTTGGACTTGCGTTGCCACCGCTCCCTGTTTTGGCCTCTTATAGTCAAACCCAGTATGCGTGTCCCGTCCTCGACTTGGGTCGAGCCCACAAAGATACGTTTTGGGATACTGGTTGAAATGGGCCCCCACTATTTACCACAAGCATTCCACCTAAGCTTGTCCCCATTAGTCCATCCCACTTAACCCACTTAGTCATGTTCATTTACATGTGTGTTTGGTTAAGTCTAATCGTATTTCAAATGCCTCTAAAGGCAACCACCAGATTCCTCATGCCACCCAAGGCACCTACTTAACCCCCATGTCCCACCTTACATGATTATCTGGTTAAGTATTTCTTAGTTCATCAAGGCCATAACCTCATAAAGACCTCTCACATTAGACTGGCATTTATGGCAGCTGGATTTGCCAGGCGGGTCCGGGCAGTCTTACACCATAAAAGAGTCTAACCTCGTGTCTTTACAACTGTTATGCTTTAGTTTGGGCCTAGGACCTCTCACATTGGGCCGACATTTGTGACTACTGGATTTGCCGGGCGGGTCCGGGCAGGTTTACATCACAAACGGGTCCAACCTCATGTCCTAAGCATTGATTATTAATAATAATCCACTTTCCCCCAATTTTAATAATTCCCTACTTGAATTATTAATTACTTCCAATTTTTAACAATGTCCATAATTGACTCAATTATGGACATCCATTCATGGTATGCAAAATCTTACAAAATTGCACCCAATTTATTAATTCCTAATATTACCCCTACCCCACGTTTGAACGTTTATTCACAAAATATATGTTAGACTCGAATAGCCTAACTCATAGCATAAAAGAAATTATCATAATAACAACATGTATATGTGACCAAATGAATCATAATAAGGGGTGAAACTTGCATATGTCCAACTTGCATAGATTATACATGTCATGGACCTAAAGGTGTCAACTTGTTCAAAATTCACCTAATATAATCTCAATCAATTTTCATAAACTTACATATGAACATGTGTGAATCAACATCATCTAATTTTTTAACAACATGGTTTTATATGGGTACACCTAACTCAATAGGCAAATTCCCATAATCAAGTTTTATTTAATTATAGTTTCAAGTTTATGGGTACACCTAACCTAATAGGCAAATTCCCATAAACAAGATCCATTTAAATTAAGAAAAAAACATAACTTTAAGCATGATCCAACAACATCATGATTTTTCAACATAATATAGCATGATTTATAACATGGCATAGTATGATAGTATAACATAGCTTGACATGATTCTCAACATAGCACGACATAGCATAAGAGAATTTACAACATAGCATGACATAGCATATATAATTTACATCATACGACAACATAATAACATAATAAGAGATCCACAATATATAGAATTTACAATTACAAATCACATCACTTTCTTGTGCTCCATTCATAACTGAGTCAAATTAGTTTGTAATAGTCTTGTGAGAATCATCATACTCACCAACAAAAGAAAAGAATAAGAGAAAGAGAGATCTTTTGATTTGATTTGTGTAGATTTAGTTGTAGATGATTAGGCTTCCTCTTCTTAGTTTGTGACGGCTATGCTGAACTCCATGGCAGCAGCATGACGGTAGATTCTCTAATTTTACAAGTGATTTAGGTTTAGGGTCTACCCACTTATTTATAGATTTTAGAATGCATTTAGGCCATTAGATTTATCCTAGAAATAACCGCAGCCGTTCAGACAAGATGGGGTTTATCTTGTTGACTCAGCAATGAGTCAGAAGTGACTCAGCAAACACTCAGCATATTAATAAACTTCTATTCATGTCATAAATATATATATATATATTTTCTACAATGTACATATTAGATACATCCCCCTTTACTTATTATTGTTTTTATATACATATTAGATACATCCCCTCTCTCACACACTTATTAATATTTTTATATTCATATTAGATACATCCCATCTCTTACATACTTATTAATATTTTTATATTCATAATAGATACATCCCCTCTCTTACATACTTATTAATATTTTAGCAACTTTAGTGTTAATAGAAAATTCGGGGTGTTACACCTCCTGTCTCGGCTCATCGTCAATCTGAAAAAGGGAAACGATTAACGACCCCATAGTGGTGCTAGTGCAGTGCAACTTCAATTTTATACTACTAATAGTATATACATACATAGCTTTTGAAAACCAAAATAATCATAAATACGTGCTCTCACATACGTACTATCTCTTCCTAGTGTCTTTCCCTAGGTTAACTACGCAACCTAGAGCTCTGATACCAAGTGTGACGGCCCGCCCCGCACCAACCGACATTTACTCCAAAGGTGCGCTGTACACGTGTCCAGTTAGCACGGAACGGGTCGTCAGAAGGAAAAGGAAGAAAGAAATGATCATACAAAGAACCTGTAGAATGTCTCATAGTGCATAGAACAAAATATAATAATAACATACTTGACATAAAATAGGAGAGACAGTGCATAAGCTGAAAATCAGAACTAAACATCATAGCAGCGGAAATTCAGAATACAGCTTATTACAACTTTCAAACTGTCTCAAAGCAAAAGTAAGACAAATGAGGTACACTGCTAATGCCCAAGTAGCGACCACCAACGACACAGGGAGAATGTGTATATATATATATATATATATCATATGAGGAAGCCTCCTGCCCGCCTCCGAATCAGCTATTCACGCATCACCAGCTAACCTGTCTCTAGTCTGCTCGTGTGAGCACCCAGAGTAATAAGAGGAGACATAAAACTATGGGTCAGACATAAAGCCTGGTATGAGTGATAAGCATCTAAAGTGAACAATAGCAGGTAGACTAAAACATACCTGAACCTGGACCTGCAACCAAAGAGTTAGCACTACATACTGTACAACACTCTAAGGTACCATATCAAACAGTGTAAAGATACGGAGGTGGGGGAGGCATGCATGTCATAATGATGCCAAACAATCAAGCATAGCATCCATCCTCACATCTCTCACTCAGTGCGTAAAGCATACGATATTCACCACTTCGATCACCCAACATTCCTTGCTACGATCACTTTGCCCCATGAAGTCATAAATGGCTTCACTGCACTGATAACGTAGCCACTAATTCCTCGCTATGTCCACTTCCCCCATGGAGTTATTCACCCCATCTACGCTGGCTCATAGCCTTACCAATCCTTACTATGTCCACTTGCCCCATGGAGTTATTCACCCCAGCTGCGCTGGCTCATAGTCTTACTACGCATCACCTTGCCCCTCAGGCCATAATGACCCTACTGCACTGATAACGTAGTCTTGCTACCATCACCTTGCCCCTCAGGTCATAATGACCCTACTGCACTGATAAGTAGCTCATCATTCCTTTTTAGTGGTGAATCGAAGTTATGAACGTCGACAACTCCTTAGCACATGTCACGCAGCAAAGTCCAACCATGAAGTGAACTCATTGGTTCCCAACTGGATCCTGAGCTCTAAATTCCATTTGGACTAACTTTGCAACTCGGGTTATTGGTCATCATCAGATCGGATCGGGTCGTAGCCTTTAGATCAGATTGGTTTGGAGTCCAGTTTCCCCTCGTCACCACGGTTCGAATCGAGTCACGTCATCAGCTCGTGGTCACCCATACGGATCGGGTCGTAGTCACCCTTCGGATCGGGTCGTGGCATCCATTCGGATCGGGTCGCGCCATCAACTCGTGGTCCTCCAGCTCCATCGGATCGGTTCGAGTACCCCTCTGCGGATCGGATCGGGGTCTCCAAGTCCATCGCCACGGATTGGTTCGTGACAAGCTCCTTCGGATCGGGTCGGCGTCTCGTTGTGCATTGGATCGTGGATGCTGCTTTCCCCTGTTCGGATCGTGATATGAAGCACGAGTGGATCGGATCGGGTAGCAGTTCACGGTTGGTACTCGTGGGCCTTACGCAGATGGTTCGGTTCGGAGGAGATGACCCGACTCGTGGTGATGTCCCACGGTCCCATAGGGCGATCCGATCGTCCCTAAATCCCCTATCCGATCCGGATCCCTGCACCTTGTCCAGCGAGCTGTTTACGCCACTCGACGGCGTTTTCGACCATTCCAACTATTCTAACCAGTCACAAAGAATTTCATACAGTCATAGCAACATGCATAATCAACCACAAACATCAAAACATCAATATGATAGGTACAAATGGATCAAACATACCCAAAATCCCATATTTCCCCTTAAGCATGTTTAGGTGAAACTTATGATATGATTAGCAAAACTTAACCAAATTAACCCAAATTCATATCAGAGGTCTAAAACATCATTCCGAATTTTATAAACATTTTTCCAGAATTTTATCATGTTTAAATTCGCTAATTAACACTAATCACCCCTAATTAGCCATAATTAGTGCAAAACTATGCAAATCACTCACCTTAGCCACAAAATAAACTAAGATCTGAAATAAAGCTTTGAGTTGATGTGAATCCTAATGCTAAACAGCAGCTTCTATGTTGCTTTGGTGAAGATCTTCCTTGGTTAGGGGTTGCTAAGCCAAATCCTTGACCAAAAAATGATTTGGAGGTGATTTAGAGGTTGGAGGCCATTTTTAGGGTTCCTTGGTGATAAGTGGAGGCTAGAAAACTGAAATGGAATGTTTCTCCATCTCATTTCAGCCCTCTCATAACTCTAATCCCGAAATGGGTTATGGGCCTACTCACTAATCACCCGATTTGGCCCGGTTAAGCAGTTTTTCACCCTCCAAACCTTGTTTCTGCCTTATCTCCCAAACAGTAAGTCCGTTTGGCTATTATGACCACTCTACGGAAAGGTAAACCATCAAACGAATCCAATGGAAGTGGTTTCAGGTCAAAATTCCTTTCCATTCAAAAGTAATGGCCAAAACAGTATCAACTAGGGGCAAAATGGTCATTTAAAAATCGACAAAAATCATGAACATGGGAAATGACTCTAATGGATGTTTCCCAAAGTTACAGGACCATACTAATTCACATGGGAAAGAAATAAATATTCTACGATCCCCCGATACGTAGGATACGGGTCATTACAGAAATAAAGAAACAAATATACTCAATCTTGTAGAAGTAAAAATGGATGAACTAAAATATTCGTTTGTTTAAATTGAAATGAAACACAAAAATGATGTTTTTGTTGGAATGGGTATGATACACAAAATACATTTTGTGTAATTCGAAAGATAAAACAAGAAAATGTACATTGTCATGTATAAGATGTGTATGTGTATGAAAATTAAGATAATCATTATGGTGTGTACATTGTACATTAATATTGTATATACGAATAGGAATGTTTTCGTTAGCAAAATGTAATGAAATAAAATAAATTTCATTACACATTATAAACATTTCGATAGGTTGTGAAGCAAAACATTCACTACCTGTTATGTAATTACGTTAATGAAATGGAATTTAATTATTTTTATGTATATGAAAATAAAGATAAATCGTTACAAATTACGAATAACGATATGAAATGATTTCCAACTTATATATATATAAGAGAATTATTTGGAAAGTCTGAGTCTATCTCATTCCAAATAATTTGAACGACGTTTAAAATTCAAGAGTTGAAGACGGCGATTGAAGACCGACGATCTTCATATCGAATGGACGACGACTTCTGATGCCCGTGGTTGGAGTAGCTACCTTGAAGGGGCTACAGTGGTGGCCGTCCGGACGTAGTGTTGATTTGTACAGATTTAGCTTTCGCTCAGACCCAGAGCATAAGCTTATAAATGGATTGTGTGTCTGACATCGTACTCCATTAAATATCATGTTATTAATCTTCTGTCGAATGTATGGATGTTTGGTGGCGGAGAATTTATTCTCTTGCTTAACACCCGTTCATATATTTCGGCAAAGAATTAGTAGTGTGATATGGAGTGACGATGTGGCATGCTAAGATGCATATGATCAAGGCTTTGTTGAAAAGCAGGCCTTGTGGGATGATCAAAGCATAGCCTGTTTAGGCATAGCTTTGTGTATAGCGTGACTTCGCGAGCCTCACACACCGGCAGAGTCTAAAACGGGAGAAGGGAACGCTGGGAGAGCAGCACGTTTCTTTCTAGCTAGAAGTGGTGTTTGGGCTTAAACACGACCCGACATTTTATTTATGTGGATGATGGAATGAGGTGCCTCGGATGATAGGTCCTATAGGACTGGGAAACGAGTGTTCAGGAATAACTAATCCGCAACTCGTATGGTGGACCGGCCCTGCAGCTTTCCAAGGGTTCACTGCAGGGGATCCTGAGACATTAGCTAAAGTGTCTCAAATCGGTAGGAGCTCCTCCCTAGCCTTGACTCATGATGTAAACCCAATATCCAAATACGACCGTACGAATTTGATTGTATTACTAGTATGGAGGCATAGTAGTATAGGATACTATTCTTCCTAGGATTTATACATTTACTTTGAAATGTTTTGATATATACTAATAATAATATTAAACTCGTATTTGCCATATTTAGCATGTTTAATCACTATAAGGTAAAACTCTATCCTCTGGTTTGTGTTGCATTATGTGATGGGACCTGGGTCTTATGGTGATTCCATTTTTCTAAAAAACATAACGTTGTTGTATGATTGACTTATTAGTTGTTTTTTGACACTTTTACGCACGGCAATCCATTAAAGCAAACCCGTTCTGTGTTAGCGGCGTGGTCTTTGGATTTGTCCAATTAATAGTGATTAATTAGTTAAGAATTCTCACACCAGTCCCACGATTGACCCGTTGTTTGTTTCCACCTTTTTGCAAACTCGGGTGCCCTCTTTCCTCACGGGCAGTCTAGCAGTTTGTCTACAAGTTTATTTCTTTAGCAGGATACTGGATTGAAGCTTAAAGCTATGTCCAGAACATTGGAAGTCTTCCGCTGCCTTAGTTATTTTTTTTCCGCTGCAATGTATTATAATATTTTAATTTACCTTCCGCTGTATTATTAGTTAATATACTCTGATATTCTGTATTCTGATGTTACATTTATTATTGATGTTATAAAAGTCTGCTGTTGTTGTTCTGATGTATTGTATTCCCAAAGTTAACGTAGGCGGGATTCGAACGGTCTTGGTCGATTTTGCGATCGATTAAGGCCGGGTAAAATCCGACTCGTTACAGTTGGTATCAGAGCTTTGGTTAGCTCAAATCTTTGGGGTACAACTCGTTAGAACTGCACAAAAGGCTCATCAGAGATTGGATTAGTAATATCCAATAAGAATATTCATTAGAGATAGGATCAGCAGTATCCTAGAATGAGAAAATTCATTAGAGATGGGGTTAGTAATGCCCTAGAATGAGTTGAGAGTAGCAAGCCTATAATATACGTATTTGTAATTATACTCTATTTTGGAAAATATGATTTGTGAATATATAAAAAGTTATATATTTGGAAGTTAATCAACTAATAAAATTATTTAAACCAACGGAGAAAATATATATATATATATATGTAACACCCCACACCCGCTATAGTCACTCACTAAGGGAATGCCATAGCATCGGTGGAGTATTTTAGTGAATATAGAACAGAAAAATTACAACAAGACAGGTATAAATAGTACTTGAAATTTTAAAACATCATCTCATAACAGCGGAAATAAACATGTCTGGTTACATCATAAAAACCACGATAAAAGTCAAGTACAATATTCATCAAAATAAAGAAGTACATAATCCCACTCTCTCATACAATAGCCATAAGAAAAGAAAAGATAACTGGATAACTGGAGCTTTACATCTACCCAAGCTCCTCAAGACTGGAAACAGAAATCCGATCAAGCTCTACTACCGCTAGGATCCACCGTAGGACCTGAGGGTTGGGAAAAAGATAAAAACAACGGGGTCAGACATAAGTCTAAGTGAGTCCTATAACCCTAACAATACAACCATTAAAGTAATTAGGGTATGACATAAATAAGGTACGGTACCTCTGGGGATAATGACCACACTAAGTAGCCAACAAAACATAGGGTGTACTAAGATAACCGAGAAGACGCTTTTATTCTCCCAAGGATAATTATTAGATTACACCACCCCAGACTTATTCACCCAAGGGTAATTCCTACACTGCACCACACCAGTTCTACCCACCAAGAGTAATTCCTACTTAAAGGTTGATCCCACTAAGTGTACTTAGTAATTTTTACCCGGTAGTTTCTTGTACCCCTACGCAGGTGCCGTCTGCCCCTATTTTTACTAGGTGTACCCACTACCCCCAAGCGATCGGCTCCCTACCGTAGATACCCGTGCTGGTCCCACAAAAGGGGGTGTATCATTCCCCAAAGTGGCTACCATATAATATCACTGTGCACGGCTTTATATCTACACGATGCAACAACGACTTACCAACCAGCCCGGGTCCACACACGCATATGAAACCCGTTGATCCCGCGTTGCCACCGCTAACCCGTTTTGGCCTCTTACAGTCAAGCCCAATATGCGTGTCCCGTCACCCGACTAGAGTCGAGCCTACAAAGATACGTTTGGGATATTGGTTGAAATGGGCCCCCACAAGCTACTACTTAAGCTTGTCGTTTAATCTAGTGCATCCCACTTAACCCTTTAACCATGTCCCCTTACATGTTATAAATCTTGGTTAAGTCCTTTAATCATATTTCAATTGCCACTTAGGGCACCCACTAGATTCCCACATGCCACCCATGGCACTTACTTAACCCCTTAATCATGTTTAATTACATGTTCCACCTTGGTTAAGTATTCTAATCGTATTTTTCTATTGCCACCCAAGGCAACCCACTAGTCTCATCATGCCACCCCAAGGCACCCACTTAACCCCTCATGTCCCACTACATGCTAATATGGTTAAGTGTTTCTTAATTCATTAATTAAGATCATGACCTCATAAAGACCTCCCACATTAGACCGTCTTTTATGACTGCTGGATATGCCGGTTGGTTCCGGGCAGACTTCTGTCATAAAAAGGGCCTAACCTCGTGTCTTTACTTTAATCATGTATTTAATTTATGACTAAGACCTCTCACATTGGGCCAATCATTTGTAGCTGCTGGATGGCCGGTCGGTTCCGGGCAGACTTCCGCTACAAAAGGGTCCAACCTCGTGTCTTAGTTGATTAATTAAACCTAATTAATCACCCCCATATTAATTATCCCTAATTAATATCAAATTTTCCATAACATGGGTAGACCTAACTCAATAGGTAAATTCCCATGGGGTAGACCTAACTCAATAGGTAAATTCCCACTTATGGTAATTTATTTTTATGGTATGCTTAATCATACCCAATCATACTTTTATTAACATATTTATTACCCCATCGTTCCCCACGTAAATCGTTCTCATTTCACGACATAATAAAGGGAAAGATCCATCACAAATATCATGGGTTTAGCATATAACTTTGTCATGGGTTAAGAGGATGTCAACTTGCATATATGAACATATATTAACCCAACTACATATAATCCAAACTTGCATATTATCATACCCATGATTTGCATAACATATGACATATGAGTTTGCATATTATCATACACATATCTTGCATAACATGTTAAACTTGCATATAAGCATCCTCATAACTTGCATAACATGTTAAACATGCATTTAAGCATACACATAACTTGCATAAGCATTCACATACTTGCATGGGCATTCATATACTTGCATAAGCATTCACATACTTGCATATCACATTAAGCTCGCATTTAAGCATATACATAACTTGTATAACATCATGCTCATAACTTGCATAATCTCATAAACTTAACTTGCATAACACTATGCACACAACTTGCATACCCTCATACACATAACTTGCATATGCACATAACTTACATAACATGTTGAGCTTGCATGTAAGCATAACTTGCATAATATGTCGAACTTACATATATGACTTGCATCTTAAAGGAGGGTAAACATGCATAGCATATAAGAGTGCCATCTTGCATATGTATATACCATATTTAAAAGGGTAAACTTGCATATCATGATTTATGCATAATACCAAACACTTAGCATGCATAAAACCACTTACTTATCATGCATAGAATCAAATACTTATTATGCATAAAATCAAATACTTATTATGCATAAAACCAAATACTTATTATGCATAAAACCAAATACTTATTATGCATAAAATCAAATACTTATTATGCATAAAACCAAATACTTATTATGCATAAAATCAAATACTTATTATGCATAAAATCAAATACTTATTATGCATAAACCTACCACTTAACTTGCATAAACCCAAACACTTAACATGCATAAAACCCCATACTTAGTATGCATACAATCAAATACTTATCATGCATAACGTCAAATACTTTAGCATGAATAACATCAAATACTTAACATGCATAACACCAACTACTTAGCATGCACAAAATCACATGCATAACTTGCATATCATGTTACATATAACTTGCATATATTCTCACATATAGTTTGCATAACAAGTCACATATGCATAAATGTTTAACATGGTGTTTTGCATCATAAAACATGGCCTTAACTTGCATTTAACATAAAACTTGCAAATCACATATCATACAAACTTGCATAAATACATTCATCCACAAACATAGCCATGTCTTATCACATCCTACCATAATCAATTTAACAATTGATTATTAAAGCCATAGAAACTCACCAAAACAAGATTAGCAAGTTAAATGAAGCAAATCCCAATGATTAAGTAGAAGAAGATGTAGATTAGCTTGCAAATCCTCTTAGGATTTTTAGTGGAGGCTCTCCAATTTTCTAAGTGGTGGCATAATGGCCTTAGATCTATTTTTTGGTAAGGATAAGGGGGGTATTAGGGTGTATATATAGATTAGTTAGATGTTTTAGGACCATAGGATATACCCTAGAACCAATCCTAGCCTTTAAAGCATGTCTTGGGGAAGAAGTCAAGTGTAGGAACCATTTAGGGCCCAAAAAAAACAGCCCAAAACTCATCCCGGGCCTCAAAACATGAGCAGTTTTTGATTTTTCGTGAAACTTTGACGGGCCATAACTTGGTCATACGGACTCCGATTTACGAAAACTCGGACTCTATTTCGCGTATTTTTCCGAGACGAACGCAATGGCACAGCCCGTTTCCCCTGATTCAGAATATTAAATTTAATTCTGCTCTGATTTATGTTATAACAAGTTATTTAACATACGGGGTGTTACATTCTCCCCTACTTAAAGGATTTCGTCCCCGAAATCTCTAAGTCAAGAAGAACGTATCCTACCAACCAAACAACCGTCTACTCAACCATCAAACACTGGCATCCATTGTCCTTAAAACAATTTCTAATGATGTATGAGCATATGCAAAAAGTGTGTGTATATGTTCCCTATCTAATGTATGAACATATGCAAACCATGATAGTGCCATGCATCCATTATGTATGCGAGGGAACCCTATCGACACATACAATATCTACATGAGCGCACAATCATTCACCAAAATGCATCATCCATATGATAACACAATCATTATACATCCATAAATATAGCTTCCTACACACAATTTTATGCAATATGCAATATGAAGTGATTGAGCCGATCTAGTGCCTAGAGTGTGTGTATATGCATCCACGAGCAACCACTAGCAAACACTTGCATCCACTTGCATCCATCATACATAACATGTCTCAAACACATGTTTCAACCATAGGTTTACCCTATCTAAAGGTCAAAAGTACTAACGAGAGGACATACTAAGGATAAGATAAGCACAAGATATGTGATGAAGGAGAAGCAAAAGGATATACCCTCCGAAAGAAAAAGGGTACCTCGAACGCATCTTCGCTTCCGTCTCCCAGGTAGCGTCACTCTCTTCATCTCCCCTTTGTACTTTGACTAGTTGAACCTCTCTGTTTCTCAGCTTCCAAATCTCTGACCCAAGGATGCAAGTAGGAGCTCGTCGAATCGTCGCATCACGCTCTGCTTCCACTTCTCTAAGCAAACTCGGCTCTACCACCTCTGCGGTCTCATGTAGGCACTTCCTCCCATAGAATACATCACTAAGTCTGTCGGGCAACTCCGCCAATGGAAGATGCTCCTCCCATGTACCTCCAAAATCCAAGATACATAGCCTCAAAAGGTCTTCTAAAATATGATTCACCCTCTCGGTCTGGCCATCCGTCTGAGGATGATATGCGGTACTCAAACGCAACTGAGTCCCTACCGCCTTTTGCAAACTCTTCCAAAACTCTCTAGTGAAGATAGGATCTCGATCACTCACTATACTGGAGGGTACCCGATGCAATCGAACTATCTCTCGAAGATATACAAAAGCTAGCCATGGAGCAGTCCACTTACTCTTCACAGGTATGAAATGGGTGTTCTTAGTAAGTCTGTCTACCACCACCCAAATTCCTGTATTACTCTTTCTCGATCTGGGTAACCTGTCAATAAAATCCAACGAGGCGCTGTCCCACTTTCATTGCGGAACCTCCAATGGGTGAAGCAACCCACCCGGTTTTTTTCGCTCCGTCTTCACTCGTTGGCACACCAAGCATCGAGCGACATGCTCGGCCACATCTTTCTTCATACCGGCCCAGAAGAAAGCCCTCTTCATGTCTTGGTACATCTTACCCCCACCGGGATGAATGGTCATCCTAAAACGGTGTGCGTCATCAAGAATAGCCTTCCTCAAACCCTCGTCCTGCGGTACACAAAGTCTACCGTCTCTACGCAAACACCCTCTATCTCTAAGGTGTACCTACTCAAATGGCTGGACGACTCCCCCCTTATGAGCTTCTCTACTAACTCAACCAACTGTGGGTCGCCCCTCTGTGCTTCTCCAATCCGCCCCAAAAGAGTAGGTCTAACTTCCAAAGAAGCTAGCAAACCGGGTACAAAGTCAACGGAAGGTCTAAAGTCAAACTTAGAAATAAACTCTAAGCTCCGTCGTTCAACGAATAATGAACTCAAGGACAACCTTTTTCTACTTAAGGTGTCTGCTACCATGTTACCCTTACTCATAGGATGCTAAAGATCCCATCCACTTTTGCTGTCCTAAGACTATGCGCTCGAAGAGTCTCCAACACTTCCCTAAGATGTAGGGCATGCTCTTCTCCACCAGAATATCATCCAAGATCATCATAACCGTCTCCCACGCAGACCACCCTAGTCGAATTCGGCATCCCCCAAATGCAAGCCCCAAAGGCCTAAACCAATATCAGACAAACACCCAAGGGATACCTCCTTCGAATTCAGACGACCTACGTGAGACGATACTAGTAAAAATGGCTAAATAATTAAGCCCTTGACCAATTCTGGATGTTCTCGCCAGTCTCGCTCCAAAACCGTCGTTTATCCTATACTGGCCCTGCTCAGCCTATTGAGCACATACGAAAACTTATTTCGCTCCTAGAAAAGACCCAGATGTCATCTACAAAGACCATCACGAACTTATTTAGGTACTCCCTGAACACCCTTCTCAACAAAGTATGCGGGGGCGTTCGTCAAACCCAATGGCATCACCAGCCACTCATAAAAGAAAACATCCGGAGTCCTAAAGGTAGTCTTTTCTATGCTATCCTCAGCCACTCTCAACTGATGAACTTCCGTGGTTGAGTCCACTACTAAAACACTGAGGCGCCAACCAACTGATCAAAGAGATCATCAATCCTTGGCAATGGGTGTCTATTCTTCTTTGTGAGTTTCTTTAGTTCTCTTTAGCCTACACAAAGTCTGAGGGACCCATCCGCCTTCATAACAAAAACTACTGGAGCGCCCCACTCCGATATACTTCGTCTTATGAACCCTTTCTCAAGCAAATCGCCTACTTACTTATGGAGTTCCCTCCTCTCACTAGGAGCCATGTGGCACACTGGCCAAGATACTGGTTTGGCCTTATCCACCAGATATATTCGGAAGTCAATCTCCCGCTTCGGAGGTAAGCCCTTCACCTCCTCAAACACATCCGGGTATTCCCGGACCGCTCTAACAGATCGCAGACTCTAGACCAACGTGTCAGGCGATTCTAGATACCTTAGCATAACAGATTCTATGGGATTACAAGAGATCTCGAGAGTGTTACTTAGGCGGCCTATAAGCCTAACAACTCTCCCTTCAAAATGAAGAACAGCACTCCTACTGGATAACCAGTTCATGCCCAAAATTAACCCATAGCCCGTGAAGCCCAACAAGCATCACATCTAAACTCAACGCTAAGTATAGAAACTTTCAAACCCAAACATATCATGGAGCCCCAACTGGGTTTGAAACAACTAAGGGATCATCTACCAAACTGGTGTCTAAGTGCAGTGACTCAACTATCAATGGTGAGATAAACGAACTCGATATATCAGGATCAAATAAAGTTTGAATTGGATAATAAAGAAATCCAAATTCCAACCTAGACGGTCTTATCCCCACCTGGTACCCTAGTCGTGAGGGAATACAACTACCCTCCAGAAGATTCCATACCTTGCCCTTGCTTCTTTGAACAATCCTAATAAGGTGTCCTATTCCTCTTAAAAGGATAACCACTTGCCTTCTTCTTCCCTATTCTCCACTCGTAACCTCCCACCAATGAGGTTTCATCTTTCATTAACCAAACAACTATTTGAGCCTTCCTCCCATCGTTTATCCAATAGATACCTACCAGTCCTCCTCCTTCTTGAACCAACTTCTAATCCGACTAACGTCTAAGTCCCTTGAAGTGGTTTTCCATCCTTATCTATCTTAGAAAGATCATCTATACGCGGAGGGGAAACTCAAAACGAGAGAAAGGAAGAGATTCAAAATGGAGAATTCGAAAGATATAGATATGGCTATTGGGGATTATGCTTTCCTTTCAAAAACTTTTCTCTTAAAAGACATGTTTTTGAAAATACTCCTTTCCAAAAATGTTTTAGAAAAATAGTTTTCTAAAAATTTTATCTGTTCCGGTAACCTTTGCTCTGATACCACGTGTAACACCCCACACCCGCTATAGTCACTCACTAAGGGAATGCCATAGCATCGGTGGAGTATTTTAGTGAATATAGAACAGAAAAATTACAACAAGACAGGTATAAATAGTACTTGAAATTTTAAAACATCATCTCATAACAGCGGAAATAAACATGTCTGGTTACATCATAAAAACCACGATAAAAGTCAAGTACAATATTCATCAAAATAAAGAAGTACATAATCCCACTCTCTCATACAATAGCCATAAGAAAAGAAAAGATAACTGGATAACTGGAGCTTTACATCTACCCAAGCTCCTCAAGACTGGAAACAGAAATCCGATCAAGCTCTACTACCGCTAGGATCCACCGTAGGACCTGAGGGTTGGGAAAAAGATAAAAACAACGGGGTCAGACATAAGTCTAAGTGAGTCCTATAACCCTAACAATACAACCATTAAAGTAATTAGGGTATGACATAAATAAGGTACGGTACCTCTGGGGATAATGACCACACTAAGTAGCCAACAAAACATAGGGTGTACTAAGATAACCGAGAAGACGCTTTTATTCTCCCAAGGATAATTATTAGATTACACCACCCCAGACTTATTCACCCAAGGGTAATTCCTACACTGCACCACACCAGTTCTACCCACCAAGAGTAATTCCTACTTAAAGGTTGATCCCACTAAGTGTACTTAGTAATTTTTACCCGGTAGTTTCTTGTACCCCTACGCAGGTGCCGTCTGCCCCTATTTTTACTAGGTGTACCCACTACCCCCAAGCGATCGGCTCCCTACCGTAGATACCCGTGCTGGTCCCACAAAAGGGGGTGTATCATTCCCCAAAGTGGCTACCATATAATATCACTGTGCACGGCTTTATATCTACACGATGCAACAACGACTTACCAACCAGCCCGGGTCCACACACGCATATGAAACCCGTTGATCCCGCGTTGCCACCGCTAACCCGTTTTGGCCTCTTACAGTCAAGCCCAATATGCGTGTCCCGTCACCCGACTAGAGTCGAGCCTACAAAGATACGTTTGGGATATTGGTTGAAATGGGCCCCCACAAGCTACTACTTAAGCTTGTCGTTTAATCTAGTGCATCCCACTTAACCCTTTAACCATGTCCCCTTACATGTTATAAATCTTGGTTAAGTCCTTTAATCATATTTCAATTGCCACTTAGGGCACCCACTAGATTCCCACATGCCACCCATGGCACTTACTTAACCCCTTAATCATGTTTAATTACATGTTCCACCTTGGTTAAGTATTCTAATCGTATTTTTCTATTGCCACCCAAGGCAACCCACTAGTCTCATCATGCCACCCCAAGGCACCCACTTAACCCCTCATGTCCCACTACATGCTAATATGGTTAAGTGTTTCTTAATTCATTAATTAAGATCATGACCTCATAAAGACCTCCCACATTAGACCGTCTTTTATGACTGCTGGATATGCCGGTTGGTTCCGGGCAGACTTCTGTCATAAAAAGGGCCTAACCTCGTGTCTTTACTTTAATCATGTATTTAATTTATGACTAAGACCTCTCACATTGGGCCAATCATTTGTAGCTGCTGGATGGCCGGTCGGTTCCGGGCAGACTTCCGCTACAAAAGGGTCCAACCTCGTGTCTTAGTTGATTAATTAAACCTAATTAATCACCCCCATATTAATTATCCCTAATTAATATCAAATTTTCCATAACATGGGTAGACCTAACTCAATAGGTAAATTCCCATGGGGTAGACCTAACTCAATAGGTAAATTCCCACTTATGGTAATTTATTTTTATGGTATGCTTAATCATACCCAATCATACTTTTATTAACATATTTATTACCCCATCGTTCCCCACGTAAATCGTTCTCATTTCACGACATAATAAAGGGAAAGATCCATCACAAATATCATGGGTTTAGCATATAACTTTGTCATGGGTTAAGAGGATGTCAACTTGCATATATGAACATATATTAACCCAACTACATATAATCCAAACTTGCATATTATCATACCCATGATTTGCATAACATATGACATATGAGTTTGCATATTATCATACACATATCTTGCATAACATGTTAAACTTGCATATAAGCATCCTCATAACTTGCATAACATGTTAAACATGCATTTAAGCATACACATAACTTGCATAAGCATTCACATACTTGCATGGGCATTCATATACTTGCATAAGCATTCACATACTTGCATATCACATTAAGCTCGCATTTAAGCATATACATAACTTGTATAACATCATGCTCATAACTTGCATAATCTCATAAACTTAACTTGCATAACACTATGCACACAACTTGCATACCCTCATACACATAACTTGCATATGCACATAACTTACATAACATGTTGAGCTTGCATGTAAGCATAACTTGCATAATATGTCGAACTTACATATATGACTTGCATCTTAAAGGAGGGTAAACATGCATAGCATATAAGAGTGCCATCTTGCATATGTATATACCATATTTAAAAGGGTAAACTTGCATATCATGATTTATGCATAATACCAAACACTTAGCATGCATAAAACCACTTACTTATCATGCATAGAATCAAATACTTATTATGCATAAAATCAAATACTTATTATGCATAAAACCAAATACTTATTATGCATAAAACCAAATACTTATTATGCATAAAATCAAATACTTATTATGCATAAAACCAAATACTTATTATGCATAAAATCAAATACTTATTATGCATAAAATCAAATACTTATTATGCATAAACCTACCACTTAACTTGCATAAACCCAAACACTTAACATGCATAAAACCCCATACTTAGTATGCATACAATCAAATACTTATCATGCATAACGTCAAATACTTTAGCATGAATAACATCAAATACTTAACATGCATAACACCAACTACTTAGCATGCACAAAATCACATGCATAACTTGCATATCATGTTACATATAACTTGCATATATTCTCACATATAGTTTGCATAACAAGTCACATATGCATAAATGTTTAACATGGTGTTTTGCATCATAAAACATGGCCTTAACTTGCATTTAACATAAAACTTGCAAATCACATATCATACAAACTTGCATAAATACATTCATCCACAAACATAGCCATGTCTTATCACATCCTACCATAATCAATTTAACAATTGATTATTAAAGCCATAGAAACTCACCAAAACAAGATTAGCAAGTTAAATGAAGCAAATCCCAATGATTAAGTAGAAGAAGATGTAGATTAGCTTGCAAATCCTCTTAGGATTTTTAGTGGAGGCTCTCCAATTTTCTAAGTGGTGGCATAATGGCCTTAGATCTATTTTTTGGTAAGGATAAGGGGGGTATTTGTAACAACCCGTATTTTCAATAACCTGTAATAACATAAATCGAGGCAGAATTTAATTCTAAAATGGGAATCAAGGGAAACGGGCTATGCCATTGTGTTCGTCTCGGAAAAATACGCGAAATAGAGTCCGAGTTTTCGAAAATCGGAGTCCGTATGACCAAGATATGGCCTCGCGAAGTTTCACGAAAATTCCCAAATTAAAGTATACTTAATTAAGTGAAATGGGTTGTGTAGATATATATATATATATATATATTGATATATATATATATATATATATATAATTGAAAATTTAATAAATAAATATGCAAAAATGCTCAAAACAGCGAATTGGGAGAGGGGAATAACCGAACCGGCCGATTTTTGAAGTCGACCCGAGCCCGCTGGGTCGACTAGGGGTTAATCCAGGGTGTTTGGCTGTCAACCCGTGGGCCGATTCGCTCAAGTGCAGATTTTGCATTTGAATGGTTCTCATGGTCCATCTTTAATCTAAAGGCCCTAGATGGTTCCTACACTTGACTTCTTCCCCAAGACATGCTTTGATGGCTTGGATTGAATCTAGGGTTAATCCTATGGCCTAAAACACTTGCCTAATCTATAAATAAGACCCTAACCTACCCTAATTCATTCATAATTAAACCTAGTGACTAAACTATGGCAAAATGCTAGCTCTCATGGCCTCCACTAATTTTATGAAGAGGGTTGCATACTAATCACTCTCTAATCAACTTCTAATCCCTTCTTAGCATCTTAATCTTCTTCATTTGGTGTTCAAAGTTGCTAGTTGTGAGTTTCTATCACTTTGATGATCTTTTGGTAAACTAATTAGATGAGATGTGATGAGATTTATGGTTTTGTATGTGGGTTAATGAGCTTTGAATCATATGATATGATGTTAGCATTAATCTTATGTTTATGCATGTTGAGTATGTAAGCTTATGCAAGTTTAATATGATGTGTGTTATGTTTGCATGATGCTAAATATGCAAGTTGTGGGCTATGTAATCATATGCATGTTATGCAAGTTCATGGTAATATGCTATGCAAGTTACATGTTTGTTAATATGCAAGTTACATGTTTGTTAATATGCAAGTTACATGTATGTAAATATGCAAGTTACATGTATGTAAATATGCAAGTTACATGTTTGTTAATATGCAAGTTACATGTTTGTTAATATGCAAGTTACATGTATGTAAATATGCAAGTTACATGTTTCTTTATATGCAAGTTACATGTTTGTTAATATGCGAGTTACATGTATGTAAATATGCAAGTTACATGTTTATTAATATGCAAGTTCATGATGACACATTATGCAAGTCTATAAGCTAATATGCAAGTTTGTTATGCAAAATGAATATGTAAGTTATGTGACATATTATATGCAAGTTATGTGACATGTTATGCAAGTTCATATGCAAGTTATGTGTTTGTTAATATGCAAGATGGCACCTTTGAAACATGTTCATTCATATGCAAGTTGACACCTTTTATATGTGTTATATCATGAACGAAATTACGTGGGAACAATGGGGTAATTAAATGCATAAGTTAATAAGATTGTGTGAAATTAATATAATTATGCATAACACAAAATAAATAAACATAGTATGGGAATTTGCCTATTTGGTTAGGTGTACCCATACTATGTGTTGGGAATTTACCTATTGAGTTAGGTCTACCCCATGGGAATTTACCTATTAAGTTAGGTCTACCCATGTTAAGAAAACTTGATTAATTAGGGATAATTAATATAAAATTATGAGGGTGATTAATTAGGTGTAATTAATTGACTAAGACACGAGGTTGGACTCAGTTGTAGCGTAAAACTGCCCGGACCCAACCGGCTTAACCAGTTGCTACAAATGTTAGCCCAATGTGAGAGGTCTTAGGCACAAACTAAATACGTAATTAATGTAAAGACACGAGGTTAGACTCTGTTATGACATAAGGCTGCCCGGACCCAACCGGCTTAACCAGCGGTCATAAAAGACAGTCTAATGTGAGAGGTCTTTACAAATGTTACGTTCTTAATTAATTAATTAAGAAACACTTAACCACATTAGCATGTAGAGGGACATGAGGGGTTAAGTGGGTGCCTCGGGTGGCATGAGAAAATCTAGTGGTTGCCTTGGGTGGCAATAGAAAATACGATTAGAATACTTAACCAAAATAGAACATGTAATTAAAACATGATTAAAGGGTTAAGTGGGATATACTAGAAAAAGGGACAAGCTTAGGTGGGTAGCTTGTGGAGGCCCATTTCAACCAGTAACCCATACGTATCTTTGTGGGCTCGACCCATGTCGAGGACGGGACACGCATACTGGGCTTGACTGTAAGAGGCAAACGGGTTAGCGGTGGCAACGCAAGTCCAACGGGCTTCATATGCGTGAGTGGGCCCGGGCTGGTAGGTAAGCCGTTGTTGCATCGAGTAGATATAAGCCGTGCACCTTTAGTTTCATCAGGTTGCCACATTGGGGAATGATACATCCCACGGTGGGGCCAGCACGGGTATCTACGTTAGGGAGCCGATCGAATGGGAAGTAGTGTGTACACCTAGTGGATTGTAGGGCCCCGTGGCGCCTACTTGGTCACCTAGGGGTACGCAGGTACTAATTAGTAAATTTTATAAGTCCTTGGGTGGGATCAACCTTTAAGTTAGGAACGACTGGTGTGGTGCAGTTTAGTAATTTACCTTAGGGAGGGTAGATGCGTCTTTATCCTTTATCTTCGTTTAGTTGACTGCTTAGGGTAGCCATTCATCCCTATATGTTACCGTATATCAGTTTATGTCTTCTCTGATTACTTTAACGATTGTATTGTTAAAGTTATAGGACTCGCTCAGACTTATGTCTGACCCTGTTGTTTTTATCTTTTTCCCAACCCTCAGGTCCTACGGTGGATCCTAGCAGTAGTGGAGCTTGATCGGATTGCTGTTCCAGTCTTTAGGAGCTTGGATAGATGTAAAGCTCCAGTTATCCAGTTATCTTTTCTTTTGTTTGGCTATTGTATGAGAGTGGGATTATGTACTTCTTTATTTTGATGGATATTGTACTTGACCTTTATTGTGGTTTTATGATGTAACCAGACATGTTTTACTTCCGCTGTTATGAGATGATGTTTTAAAATTTCAAGTACTATTTATATCTGTCTTGTTGTAATTTTTCTGTTCTATATTCACTAAAATACTCCACCGATGCTATGGCATTCCCTTAGTGAGTGATCATAGCGGGAGTGGGGTGTTACACGTGGTATCAGAGCTTAAGGTTACCAGAACAGATAAAATTTTTAGAAAAACTATTTTTCTAAGAAAATTTTTGAAGGAATGTTTTCAAAAACATGTCTTTTAAGAGAAAAGTTTTTGAGAAAAGCATAATCCCCAATAGCCATATCTTTATCTTTCGAATTCTCCGTTTGAATCTCTTTCTCTCTCGTTTTGAGTTTCCCCTCCATGTGTAGATGATCTTTCTAAGATAGATAAGAATGGAAAACCGCTTCAAGGGAATTAGACGTAAATCAGATTAGAAGTTGGTTCAAGAAGGAGGAGGACTTGTAAGTACTTATTGGATGGACGATGGGAGGAAGGCTCTAATAGTTGTTTGGTTAATAAAGGACGAAGCCTCATTGATGGGAGGTTACGAGTGGAGAATGGGAAGGAGAAGGCTAGTAGTTATCCTTTTGGGAGGAATAGGACACCTTATTAGGATTGACCAAAGAAGCAAGGACAAGGTATGGAATCTTCTGGAGGGTAGTTGTATTCCCTCACGACTAGGGTGCCGTATGGGGATAAGACCGTCTAGGTTGGAATTTGGATTTCTTTATTATCCGATTCGAACTTTATTTGATTTGGATGCATTAAGTTCGTTTATCTCATCATTGTTAGTGAGTCACTGCACTTAGACACCAGTTTAGTAGATGATCCCTTAGTTGTTTCAAACCCAATTGGGCTCCATGATGTGTTTGGGTTTGAAAGTTTCTATACTTAGCATTGAGTTTGGATGTGATGCTTGTTGGGCTTCACGAGCTATGGGTTAGTTTGGGCATGGACTGGTTATCCAGTAGGGATGCCATTCTTGATTTTGAAAAGAGAGTTGTTAGGCTTATGACCCGCTTGGGTAACACTCTCGAGATCTCTTGTAATCCCATAGAGACTGTTATGCTAAGTTATCTAGAATCGCTGGACACGTCGGTCGAGAGTTTGCGATCTGTTAGAAGTGGTCCGGGAATACTCGGATGTGTTTGAGAAGGTGAAGGGCTTACCTCCGGAGCGGGAGATTGACTTCCGAATATATCTGGTAAACAATGCCAAACCAGTGACTTGGCCAGTGTGCCACAAGGCTCCTCGTGAGAGAAGAGAACTTCATAAGCAAGTAGGGGAGTTGCTTGAGAAGGGGTTCATAAGGCGAAGTATATCGGAGTGGGGAGCTCCAGTAGTGTTTGCCACGAAGGCGGATGGGTCCCTCAGACTTTGTGTGGATTATAGGGAACTTAATAAGCTCACAAAGAAGAATAGACACCCATTACCGAGGATAGATGATCTCTTTGATCAGTTGGTTGGCGCGTCAGTATTTTCGCAGATGGACTTAGCTACAGGGTTTCATCAGTTAAGAGTGGCGGAGGACAGTATAGAGAAGACTGCTTTCCGGACTCCGGATGGTTTTTATGAGTGGCTAGTGATGCCATTTGGGTTGACAAACGCCCCCGCATACTTTGTTGATCTCATGAGTAGAGTGTTCAGAGAGTATCTGAATAAGTTTGTAGTAGTTTTTGTGGATGACATCTTGGTCTTTTCCAAGAATGAAGAAGAGCATGCCTTACATCTCAAGGAAGTGTTGGAGACTCTTCGAGCGCATAGTCTTAAAGCTAAATTCTCTAAATGCCATTTTTGGAGAAGAGAAGTGCGATTCTTAGGGCATGTGGTCTCTAAGGAAGGGATAGCTGTGGATCCCGCAAAGATAGTATCTATCCAGGATTGGAAAGTTCCTAGAAATGCTACCGAGGTAAGAAGTTTCTTGGGGTTGGCAGGATATTATAGGAAGTTCATCAAAGACTTCGCGAAGATATCAGCCCCATTAACCCGCTTGACGAAGAAGAATCTGGTTTTCTCATGGGATGTAGATTGTGATGATGCTTTCCGACGGTTAAAGAGAGCTTTGACCACCGCTCCAGTTTTAGTGCTTCCAGATGGGAGTAAGCCGTTTGTTGTTTATACCGATGCTTGTGGAACAGGATTAGGCGCAGTCTTGATGCAGGAGGGAAGGGTAATAGCCTATGGAGGGAGACAATTGAGAGTGCATGAGAAGAATTACCCTACCCATGATCTAGAGTTGGCCGCGATTGTTTTCGCACTTAAGTCTTGGCGCCATTATCTTCTTGGTGAGAGATTCGAGTTGTTCACCGACCATAAATCATTGAAGTACTTATTCTCTCAGAAGGATTTAAACTTAAGACAGCAAAGGTGGATGGAGTTCTTAGCATCCTATGATTTCGAGATAGCGTATACCCCTGGTAAGGGTAACGTGGTGGCAGACGCCTTAAGTAGAAAAAGGCTATCTTTGAGTCCATTGTTCGTGGAACGACGAAGCTTGGAGTTTCTTTCTTTGTTTGACTTCAGACCTTCTGTTGATTTTGTACCTGGTTTGTTGGCATCCTTGGAGGTTAGACCTACTCTTTTGAGACGGATTGGCGAGGCTCAGCGAGACGACCCACAGTTGGTTGTGTTGGTAGAGAAGCTTATAAGAGGGGAGTCGTCCAGCCATTTGGGTAGATACACCATAGATGATAAGGGATGGTTGCATAGAGACGGTAGACTTTGTGTACCGCAAGATGAGGGGTTGAAGAAGGCTATTTTGGATGATGCACATCGTTCAAGAATGACTATTCATCCCGGTGGAGACAAAATGTACCAAGACATGAAGAGAGTTTTCTTCTGGGCCGGTATGAAGAAAGATGTGGCCGAGTATGTGGCTAGATGCTTAGTGTGCCAACAAGTTAAAGTGGAGCAAAGGAAACCCGGTGGGTTGCTACACCCATTGGAAGTTCCACAGTGGAAGTGGGATAGTGTCTCGATGGATTTCATCGACGGGTTACCGAGATCGAGGAAGGGCAATACGGGAATTTGGGTTGTGGTAGACAGACTTACCAAGAGTGCCCATTTTATACCCGTAAAGAGTAAGAGGACCGCTCCATGGCTTGCTTCAGTCTATGTTAGAGAGATTGTTAGATTGCATGGCGTACCATCCAGCATTGTGAGTGATCGAGATCCTATTTTCACTAGTGAGTTTTGGAGAAGTTTGCAAGAGGCGGTAGGGACTCAGTTGTGTTTGAGCACCGCATATCATCCTCAGACGGACGGTCAGACCGAGAGGGTGAACCGTATCTTAGAAGATCTTTTGAGGCTTTGTATCTTGGATTTTGGAGGTACATGGGAAGAACATCTTCCTTTGGTGGAGTTCGCATATAATAACAGCTTTCAGTCCAGTATTGGTATGGCTCCTTTCGAAGCTCTTTATGGAGGGCCTTGTCGATCTCCTACATGTTGGTGGGAATCTACGGATAAGATCTTGCTTGGGCCGGATATGGTTAGAGAGACTTCAGAGAAGATTGATTTAATTCGAAAAAGGATGAAAGCAGCGCAAGATAGACAGAAATCTTATGCGGATCGGAGAAGGACGGATCTTGAGTTTGAGGTTGGGGACATGGTTTTTGTCAAAGTATCTCCATTGAGAAATGTTGTTCGCTTTGGGTCCGTAGGGAAGTTAGCACCGAGATTTGTTGGGCCGTTTCCTATTAAGGAAAGGATTGGACGGATGGCATATAGGGTGGAGTTGCCCGACAGACTTAGTGGTGTTCATGATGTATTCCATGTATCACATTTGAGGAAGTGCTTACATGAGACCGCGGAGGTGGTAGAGCCGAGCTTGCTTAGAGATGTAGAGGTAGAGCGTGATGCGACGATTCGACGAGCTCCTACTCGCATCCTTGGGTCAGAAACTAGGAAGTTGAGGAACAGAGAACTTCAGCTAGTTAAAGTGCAATGGGGAGATGACGAAAGCAATGCTACTTGGGAGACGGAAGCAAAGATGCGTTCTTTGTATCCATTTCTTTTTGAGAGTATGTCTTTTAACTTCTCCTTTATTGCTTGTCTAGTACTTATCTTATCTTTAGTATATCCTCTCGCTAATACCTATGACCTTTAGATAGGGTAAAACCTATGGTTGAAACATGTGTTTGAAACATGTTATGGTTGATGGATGCATATGGATGCAATTGTTTGCTAGTGGTTGCTCGTGGATGCATATACACACACATTAGGCACTAGATCGGCTCAGTCACTTCATGTTGCATATTGCATAAATGGATGTGGTAGTTAGATTGATGGATGTATCATGGCTGTGTTATCATATGGATGATGCATTTTTGTGTATGGTTGTGCACGCATGTAGAAATTTGTATGTGTCAATAGGGTTTCGCATACATATTGGATGCATGGCACTATCATGGTTTGCATTAAGGAGGTTTACTGTATCAGTAACCGCCTGATTTTCGCATTAGGTAAGTACATATACACACACTTTTGCATATATCCATCCAGCATTTAGAATCTTGTAAGGACAATGATTGCTCGTGGATGATGCTTTGAGTAGATGGATGATTGGATGGTAGGATACGTTCTTCCTAACTTGAAGATTTCGGGGACGAAATCCTTTAAGGAGGGGAGAATGTAACAACCCGTATTTTCAATAACCTGTAATAACATAAATCGAGGCAGAATTTAATTCTAAAATGGGAATCAAGGGAAACGGGCTATGCCATTGTGTTCGTCTCGGAAAAATACGCGAAATAGAGTCCGAGTTTTCGAAAATCGGAGTCCGTATGACCAAGATATGGCCTCGCGAAGTTTCACGAAAATTCCCAAATTAAAGTATACTTAATTAAGTGAAATGGGTTGTGTAGATATATATATATATATATATATATATATTGATATATATATATATATATATATATATATATAATTGAAAATTTAATAAATAAATATGCAAAAATGCTCAAAACAGCGAATTGGGAGAGGGGAATAACCGAACCGGCCGATTTTTGAAGTCGACCCGAGCCCGCTGGGTCGACTAGGGGTTAATCCAGGGTGTTTGGCTGTCAACCCGTGGGCCGATTCGCTCAAGTGCAGATTTTGCATTTGAATGGTTCTCATGGTCCATCTTTAATCTAAAGGCCCTAGATGGTTCCTACACTTGACTTCTTCCCCAAGACATGCTTTGATGGCTTGGATTGAATCTAGGGTTAATCCTATGGCCTAAAACACTTGCCTAATCTATAAATAAGACCCTAACCTACCCTAATTCATTCATAATTAAACCTAGTGACTAAACTATGGCAAAATGCTAGCTCTCATGGCCTCCACTAATTTTATGAAGAGGGTTGCATACTAATCACTCTCTAATCAACTTCTAATCCCTTCTTAGCATCTTAATCTTCTTCATTTGGTGTTCAAAGTTGCTAGTTGTGAGTTTCTATCACTTTGATGATCTTTTGGTAAACTAATTAGATGAGATGTGATGAGATTTATGGTTTTGTATGTGGGTTAATGAGCTTTGAATCATATGATATGATGTTAGCATTAATCTTATGTTTATGCATGTTGAGTATGTAAGCTTATGCAAGTTTAATATGATGTGTGTTATGTTTGCATGATGCTAAATATGCAAGTTGTGGGCTATGTAATCATATGCATGTTATGCAAGTTCATGGTAATATGCTATGCAAGTTACATGTTTGTTAATATGCAAGTTACATGTTTGTTAATATGCAAGTTACATGTATGTAAATATGCAAGTTACATGTATGTAAATATGCAAGTTACATGTTTGTTAATATGCAAGTTACATGTTTGTTAATATGCAAGTTACATGTATGTAAATATGCAAGTTACATGTTTCTTTATATGCAAGTTACATGTTTGTTAATATGCGAGTTACATGTATGTAAATATGCAAGTTACATGTTTATTAATATGCAAGTTCATGATGACACATTATGCAAGTCTATAAGCTAATATGCAAGTTTGTTATGCAAAATGAATATGTAAGTTATGTGACATATTATATGCAAGTTATGTGACATGTTATGCAAGTTCATATGCAAGTTATGTGTTTGTTAATATGCAAGATGGCACCTTTGAAACATGTTCATTCATATGCAAGTTGACACCTTTTATATGTGTTATATCATGAACGAAATTACGTGGGAACGATGGGGTAATTAAATGCATAAGTTAATAAGATTGTGTGAAATTAATATAATTATGCATAACACAAAATAAATAAACATAGTATGGGAATTTGCCTATTTGGTTAGGTGTACCCATACTATGTGTTGGGAATTTACCTATTGAGTTAGGTCTACCCCATGGGAATTTACCTATTAAGTTAGGTCTACCCATGTTAAGAAAACTTGATTAATTAGGGATAATTAATATAAAATTATGAGGGTGATTAATTAGGTGTAATTAATTGACTAAGACACGAGGTTGGACTCAGTTGTAGCGTAAAACTGCCCGGACCCAACCGGCTTAACCAGTTGCTACAAATGTTAGCCCAATGTGAGAGGTCTTAGGCACAAACTAAATACGTAATTAATGTAAAGACACGAGGTTAGACTCTGTTATGACATAAGGCTGCCCGGACCCAACCGGCTTAACCAGCGGTCATAAAAGACAGTCTAATGTGAGAGGTCTTTACAAATGTTACGTTCTTAATTAATTAATTAAGAAACACTTAACCACATTAGCATGTAGAGGGACATGAGGGGTTAAGTGGGTGCCTCGGGTGGCATGAGAAAATCTAGTGGTTGCCTTGGGTGGCAATAGAAAATACGATTAGAATACTTAACCAAAATAGAACATGTAATTAAAACATGATTAAAGGGTTAAGTGGGATATACTAGAAAAAGGGACAAGCTTAGGTGGGTAGCTTGTGGAGGCCCATTTCAACCAGTAACCCATACGTATCTTTGTGGGCTCGACCCATGTCGAGGACGGGACACGCATACTGGGCTTGACTGTAAGAGGCAAACGGGTTAGCGGTGGCAACGCAAGTCCAACGGGCTTCATATGCGTGAGTGGGCCCGGGCTGGTAGGTAAGCCGTTGTTGCATCGAGTAGATATAAGCCGTGCACCTTTAGTTTCATCAGGTTGCCACATTGGGGAATGATACATCCCACGGTGGGGCCAGCACGGGTATCTACGTTAGGGAGCCGATCGAATGGGAAGTAGTGTGTACACCTAGTGGATTGTAGGGCCCCGTGGCGCCTACTTGGTCACCTAGGGGTACGCAGGTACTAATTAGTAAATTTTATAAGTCCTTGGGTGGGATCAACCTTTAAGTTAGGAACGACTGGTGTGGTGCAGTTTAGTAATTTACCTTAGGGAGGGTAGATGCGTCTTTATCCTTTATCTTCGTTTAGTTGACTGCTTAGGGTAGCCATTCATCCCTATATGTTACCGTATATCAGTTTATGTCTTCTCTGGTTACTTTAACGATTGTATTGTTAAAGTTATAGGACTCGCTCAGACTTATGTCTGACCCTGTTGTTTTTATCTTTTTCCCAACCCTCAGGTCCTACGGTGGATCCTAGCAGTAGTGGAGCTTGATCGGATTGCTGTTCCAGTCTTTAGGAGCTTGGATAGATGTAAAGCTCCAGTTATCCAGTTATCTTTTCTTTTGTTTGGCTATTGTATGAGAGTGGGATTATGTACTTCTTTATTTTGATGGATATTGTACTTGACCTTTATTGTGGTTTTATGATGTAACCAGACATGTTTTACTTCCGCTGTTATGAGATGATGTTTTAAAATTTCAAGTACTATTTATATCTGTCTTGTTGTAATTTTTCTGTTCTATATTCACTAAAATACTCCACCGATGCTATGGCATTCCCTTAGTGAGTGATCATAGCGGGAGTGGGGTGTTACAGTATTAGGGTGTATATATAGATTAGTTAGATGTTTTAGGACCATAGGATATACCCTAGAACCAATCCTAGCCTTTAAAGCATGTCTTGGGGAAGAAGTCAAGTGTAGGAACCATTTAGGGCCCAAAAAAAACAGCCCAAAACTCATCCCGGGCCTCAAAACATGAGCAGTTTTTGATTTTTCGTGAAACTTTGACGGGCCATAACTTGGTCATACGGACTCCGATTTACGAAAACTCGGACTCTATTTCGCGTATTTTTCCGAGACGAACGCAATGGCACAGCCCGTTTCCCCTGATTCAGAATATTAAATTTAATTCTGCTCTGATTTATGTTATAACAAGTTATTTAACATACGGGGTGTTACATTCTCCCCTACTTAAAGGATTTCGTCCCCGAAATCTCTAAGTCAAGAAGAACGTATCCTACCAACCAAACAACCGTCTACTCAACCATCAAACACTGGCATCCATTGTCCTTAAAACAATTTCTAATGATGTATGAGCATATGCAAAAAGTGTGTGTATATGTTCCCTATCTAATGTATGAACATATGCAAACCATGATAGTGCCATGCATCCATTATGTATGCGAGGGAACCCTATCGACACATACAATATCTACATGAGCGCACAATCATTCACCAAAATGCATCATCCATATGATAACACAATCATTATACATCCATAAATATAGCTTCCTACACACAATTTTATGCAATATGCAATATGAAGTGATTGAGCCGATCTAGTGCCTAGAGTGTGTGTATATGCATCCACGAGCAACCACTAGCAAACACTTGCATCCACTTGCATCCATCATACATAACATGTCTCAAACACATGTTTCAACCATAGGTTTACCCTATCTAAAGGTCAAAAGTACTAACGAGAGGACATACTAAGGATAAGATAAGCACAAGATATGTGATGAAGGAGAAGCAAAAGGATATACCCTCCGAAAGAAAAAGGGTACCTCGAACGCATCTTCGCTTCCGTCTCCCAGGTAGCGTCACTCTCTTCATCTCCCCTTTGTACTTTGACTAGTTGAACCTCTCTGTTTCTCAGCTTCCAAATCTCTGACCCAAGGATGCAAGTAGGAGCTCGTCGAATCGTCGCATCACGCTCTGCTTCCACTTCTCTAAGCAAACTCGGCTCTACCACCTCTGCGGTCTCATGTAGGCACTTCCTCCCATAGAATACATCACTAAGTCTGTCGGGCAACTCCGCCAATGGAAGATGCTCCTCCCATGTACCTCCAAAATCCAAGATACATAGCCTCAAAAGGTCTTCTAAAATATGATTCACCCTCTCGGTCTGGCCATCCGTCTGAGGATGATATGCGGTACTCAAACGCAACTGAGTCCCTACCGCCTTTTGCAAACTCTTCCAAAACTCTCTAGTGAAGATAGGATCTCGATCACTCACTATACTGGAGGGTACCCGATGCAATCGAACTATCTCTCGAAGATATACAAAAGCTAGCCATGGAGCAGTCCACTTACTCTTCACAGGTATGAAATGGGTGTTCTTAGTAAGTCTGTCTACCACCACCCAAATTCCTGTATTACTCTTTCTCGATCTGGGTAACCTGTCAATAAAATCCAACGAGGCGCTGTCCCACTTTCATTGCGGAACCTCCAATGGGTGAAGCAACCCACCCGGTTTTTTTCGCTCCGTCTTCACTCGTTGGCACACCAAGCATCGAGCGACATGCTCGGCCACATCTTTCTTCATACCGGCCCAGAAGAAAGCCCTCTTCATGTCTTGGTACATCTTACCCCCACCGGGATGAATGGTCATCCTAAAACGGTGTGCGTCATCAAGAATAGCCTTCCTCAAACCCTCGTCCTGCGGTACACAAAGTCTACCGTCTCTACGCAAACACCCTCTATCTCTAAGGTGTACCTACTCAAATGGCTGGACGACTCCCCCCTTATGAGCTTCTCTACTAACTCAACCAACTGTGGGTCGCCCCTCTGTGCTTCTCCAATCCGCCCCAAAAGAGTAGGTCTAACTTCCAAAGAAGCTAGCAAACCGGGTACAAAGTCAACGGAAGGTCTAAAGTCAAACTTAGAAATAAACTCTAAGCTCCGTCGTTCAACGAATAATGAACTCAAGGACAACCTTTTTCTACTTAAGGTGTCTGCTACCATGTTACCCTTACTCATAGGATGCTAAAGATCCCATCCACTTTTGCTGTCCTAAGACTATGCGCTCGAAGAGTCTCCAACACTTCCCTAAGATGTAGGGCATGCTCTTCTCCACCAGAATATCATCCAAGATCATCATAACCGTCTCCCACGCAGACCACCCTAGTCGAATTCGGCATCCCCCAAATGCAAGCCCCAAAGGCCTAAACCAATATCAGACAAACACCCAAGGGATACCTCCTTCGAATTCAGACGACCTACGTGAGACGATACTAGTAAAAATGGCTAAATAATTAAGCCCTTGACCAATTCTGGATGTTCTCGCCAGTCTCGCTCCAAAACCGTCGTTTATCCTATACTGGCCCTGCTCAGCCTATTGAGCACATACGAAAACTTATTTCGCTCCTAGAAAAGACCCAGATGTCATCTACAAAGACCATCACGAACTTATTTAGGTACTCCCTGAACACCCTTCTCAACAAAGTATGCGGGGGCGTTCGTCAAACCCAATGGCATCACCAGCCACTCATAAAAGAAAACATCCGGAGTCCTAAAGGTAGTCTTTTCTATGCTATCCTCAACCACTCTCAACTGATGAACTTCCGTGGTTGAGTCCACTACTAAAACACTGAGGCGCCAACCAACTGATCAAAGAGATCATCAATCCTTGGCAATGGGTGTCTATTCTTCTTTGTGAGTTTCTTTAGTTCTCTTTAGCCTACACAAAGTCTGAGGGACCCATCCGCCTTCATAACAAAAACTACTGGAGCGCCCCACTCCGATATACTTCGTCTTATGAACCCTTTCTCAAGCAAATCGCCTACTTACTTATGGAGTTCCCTCCTCTCACTAGGAGCCATGTGGCACACTGGCCAAGATACTGGTTTGGCCTTATCCACCAGATATATTCGGAAGTCAATCTCCCGCTTCGGAGGTAAGCCCTTCACCTCCTCAAACACATCCGGGTATTCCCGGACCGCTCTAACAGATCGCAGACTCTAGACCAACGTGTCAGGCGATTCTAGATACCTTAGCATAACAGATTCTATGGGATTACAAGAGATCTCGAGAGTGTTACTTAGGCGGCCTATAAGCCTAACAACTCTCCCTTCAAAATGAAGAACAGCACTCCTACTGGATAACCAGTTCATGCCCAAAATTAACCCATAGCCCGTGAAGCCCAACAAGCATCACATCTAAACTCAATGCTAAGTATAGAAACTTTCAAACCCAAACATATCATGGAGCCCCAACTGGGTTTGAAACAACTAAGGGATCATCTACCAAACTGGTGTCTAAGTGCAGTGACTCAACTATCAATGGTGAGATAAACGAACTCGATATATCAGGATCAAATAAAGTTTGAATTGGATAATAAAGAAATCCAAATTCCAACCTAGACGGTCTTATCCCCACCTGGTACCCTAGTCGTGAGGGAATACAACTACCCTCCAGAAGATTCCATACCTTGCCCTTGCTTCTTTGAACAATCCTAATAAGGTGTCCTATTCCTCTTAAAAGGATAACCACTTGCCTTCTTCTTCCCTATTCTCCACTCGTAACCTCCCACCAATGAGGTTTCATCTTTCATTAACCAAACAACTATTTGAGCCTTCCTCCCATCGTTTATCCAATAGATACCTACCAGTCCTCCTCCTTCTTGAACCAACTTCTAATCCGACTAACGTCTAAGTCCCTTGAAGTGGTTTTCCATCCTTATCTATCTTAGAAAGATCATCTATACGCGGAGGGGAAACTCAAAACGAGAGAAAGGAAGAGATTCAAAATGGAGAATTCGAAAGATATAGATATGGCTATTGGGGATTATGCTTTCCTTTCAAAAACTTTTCTCTTAAAAGACATGTTTTTGAAAATACTCCTTTCCAAAAATGTTTTAGAAAAATAGTTTTCTAAAAATTTTATCTGTTCCGGTAACCTTTGCTCTGATACCACGTGTAACACCCCACACCCGCTATAGTCACTCACTAAGGGAATGCCATAGCATCGGTGGAGTATTTTAGTGAATATAGAACAGAAAAATTACAACAAGACAGGTATAAATAGTACTTGAAATTTTAAAACATCATCTCATAACAGCGGAAATAAACATGTCTGGTTACATCATAAAAACCACGATAAAAGTCAAGTACAATATTCATCAAAATAAAGAAGTACATAATCCCACTCTCTCATACAATAGCCATAAGAAAAGAAAAGATAACTGGATAACTGGAGCTTTACATCTACCCAAGCTCCTCAAGACTGGAAACAGAAATCCGATCAAGCTCTACTACCGCTAGGATCCACCGTAGGACCTGAGGGTTGGGAAAAAGATAAAAACAACGGGGTCAGACATAAGTCTAAGTGAGTCCTATAACCCTAACAATACAACCATTAAAGTAATTAGGGTATGACATAAATAAGGTACGGTACCTCTGGGGATAATGACCACACTAAGTAGCCAACAAAACATAGGGTGTACTAAGATAACCGAGAAGACGCTTTTATTCTCCCAAGGATAATTATTAGATTACACCACCCCAGACTTATTCACCCAAGGGTAATTCCTACACTGCACCACACCAGTTCTACCCACCAAGAGTAATTCCTACTTAAAGGTTGATCCCACTAAGTGTACTTAGTAATTTTTACCCGGTAGTTTCTTGTACCCCTACGCAGGTGCCGTCTGCCCCTATTTTTACTAGGTGTACCCACTACCCCCAAGCGATCGGCTCCCTACCGTAGATACCCGTGCTGGTCCCACAAAAGGGGGTGTATCATTCCCCAAAGTGGCTACCATATAATATCACTGTGCACGGCTTTATATCTACACGATGCAACAACGACTTACCAACCAGCCCGGGTCCACACACGCATATGAAACCCGTTGATCCCGCGTTGCCACCGCTAACCCGTTTTGGCCTCTTACAGTCAAGCCCAATATGCGTGTCCCGTCACCCGACTAGAGTCGAGCCTACAAAGATACGTTTGGGATATTGGTTGAAATGGGCCCCCACAAGCTACTACTTAAGCTTGTCGTTTAATCTAGTGCATCCCACTTAACCCTTTAACCATGTCCCCTTACATGTTATAAATCTTGGTTAAGTCCTTTAATCATATTTCAATTGCCACTTAGGGCACCCACTAGATTCCCACATGCCACCCATGGCACTTACTTAACCCCTTAATCATGTTTAATTACATGTTCCACCTTGGTTAAGTATTCTAATCGTATTTTTCTATTGCCACCCAAGGCAACCCACTAGTCTCATCATGCCACCCCAAGGCACCCACTTAACCCCTCATGTCCCACTACATGCTAATATGGTTAAGTGTTTCTTAATTCATTAATTAAGATCATGACCTCATAAAGACCTCCCACATTAGACCGTCTTTTATGACTGCTGGATATGCCGGTTGGTTCCGGGCAGACTTCTGTCATAAAAAGGGCCTAACCTCGTGTCTTTACTTTAATCATGTATTTAATTTATGACTAAGACCTCTCACATTGGGCCAATCATTTGTAGCTGCTGGATGGCCGGTCGGTTCCGGGCAGACTTCCGCTACAAAAGGGTCCAACCTCGTGTCTTAGTTGATTAATTAAACCTAATTAATCACCCCCATATTAATTATCCCTAATTAATATCAAATTTTCCATAACATGGGTAGACCTAACTCAATAGGTAAATTCCCATGGGGTAGACCTAACTCAATAGGTAAATTCCCACTTATGGTAATTTATTTTTATGGTATGCTTAATCATACCCAATCATACTTTTATTAACATATTTATTACCCCATCGTTCCCCACGTAAATCGTTCTCATTTCACGACATAATAAAGGGAAAGATCCATCACAAATATCATGGGTTTAGCATATAACTTTGTCATGGGTTAAGAGGATGTCAACTTGCATATATGAACATATATTAACCCAACTACATATAATCCAAACTTGCATATTATCATACCCATGATTTGCATAACATATGACATATGAGTTTGCATATTATCATACACATATCTTGCATAACATGTTAAACTTGCATATAAGCATCCTCATAACTTGCATAACATGTTAAACATGCATTTAAGCATACACATAACTTGCATAAGCATTCACATACTTGCATGGGCATTCATATACTTGCATAAGCATTCACATACTTGCATATCACATTAAGCTCGCATTTAAGCATATACATAACTTGTATAACATCATGCTCATAACTTGCATAATCTCATAAACTTAACTTGCATAACACTATGCACACAACTTGCATACCCTCATACACATAACTTGCATATGCACATAACTTACATAACATGTTGAGCTTGCATGTAAGCATAACTTGCATAATATGTCGAACTTACATATATGACTTGCATCTTAAAGGAGGGTAAACATGCATAGCATATAAGAGTGCCATCTTGCATATGTATATACCATATTTAAAAGGGTAAACTTGCATATCATGATTTATGCATAATACCAAACACTTAGCATGCATAAAACCACTTACTTATCATGCATAGAATCAAATACTTATTATGCATAAAACCAAATACTTATTATGCATAAAACCAAATACTTATTATGCATAAAACCAAATACTTATTATGCATAAAATCAAATACTTATTATGCATAAAACCAAATACTTATTATGCATAAAATCAAATACTTATTATGCATAAAATCAAATACTTATTATGCATAAACCTACCACTTAACTTGCATAAACCCAAACACTTAACATGCATAAAACCCCTTACTTAGTATGCATACAATCAAATACTTATCATGCATAACGTCAAATACTTTAGCATGAATAACATCAAATACTTAACATGCATAACACCAACTACTTAGCATGCACAAAATCACATGCATAACTTGCATATCATGTTACATATAACTTGCATATATTCTCACATATAGTTTGCATAACATGTCACATATGCATAAATGTTTAACATGGTGTTTTGCATCATAAAACATGGCCTTAACTTGCATTTAACATAAAACTTGCAAATCACATATCATACAAACTTGCATAAATACATTCATCCACAAACATAGCCATGTCTTATCACATCCTACCATAATCAATTTAACAATTGATTATTAAAGCCATAGAAACTCACCAAAACAAGATTAGCAAGTTAAATGAAGCAAATCCCAATGATTAAGTAGAAGAAGATGTAGATTAGCTTGCAAATCCTCTTAGGATTTTTAGTGGAGGCTCTCCAATTTTCTAAGTGGTGGCATAATGGCCTTAGATCTATTTTTTGGTAAGGATAAGGGGGGTATTAGGGTGTATATATAGATTAGTTAGATGTTTTAGGACCATAGGATATACCCTAGAACCAATCCTAGCCTTTAAAGCATGTCTTGGGGAAGAAGTCAAGTGTAGGAACCATTTAGGGCCCAAAAAAAACAGCCCAAAACTCATCCCGGGCCTCAAAACATGAGCAGTTTTTGTTTTTGATTTTTCGTGAAACTTTGACGGGCCATAACTTGGTCATACGGACTCCGATTTACGAAAACTCGGACTCTATTTCGCGTATTTTTCCGAGACGAACGCAATGGCACAGCCCGTTTCCCCTGATTCAGAATATTAAATTTAATTCTGCTCTGATTTATGTTATAACAAGTTATTTAACATACGGGGTGTTACAATATATATATAAATTAGTTAGTTAATTAATCAACTATTAGCTTCGTTCCTTTCCGAGGACGAAAAGTTTTTAAGTGGGGGAGACTGTAACAACCCTGATTTTTGGGGCCAATTTAAAAATTTATTTTAAGTGATTTTAATGAGTTTTCGGTATTTAAAATAATTTATTTAAAATAAAAATGATTGAAAGTTTATTTAAATCGAAGTTAGAATGAATAATTTAATTTTAGTTATAAAATGAGTTAGAAATAGCGCGTTAGTTTGAAAAGTCAAACTTGAACTTTGACTGACCATACATGATGCAAAATTTAACGGATTTTAGTAAAACCAAAAATATTAGAATCTATTTAAAAATATCTTTCTAACGAATCCGAAAAATCGAAATTTTATAGCGGCAATCAAAAGTTATGCCCAAATTAAAATTTAGAAAGGTCGCTATGAAATTTACAAAGGCCAAAAATGCTACTTTTTGCATATGAAGGAATTTGGACTCGAAACCACTTCCATTGAGTTCGGAATGACGTTTCTGCGTTGAAAAACAGTAAACACTTATATATTTTGAGTTTCCGAAATTATTTGTTTAAAAATGTATTTTTAATATTAAATATATTGGCCTTAAAAATAGTCATTTTTCAAACAACCTCTGTTTTCGATGAAACCACTTTTGTTGGAACCGGAATGTCAAATTATTGCTAGGTTTCAATTTTCAGAATTTTTCGAATTAATATGTGAGCGTAGCAAAAGAAAATGTGTTTTGACTATTTTAGTTAAATTTAAACGCCTTAAAAATAACCATTTTTCAAACGGTCTCAGAATGCAACGAAATTAGTCTTGTTAGAACCATATCGTCAAAAGAAAGCTAAAAACATTTTTTTTAGAATTTTCTGAGGTCAGATGTGGCCCCGGCATATTTTAATGTACGGTCAATATTTAATTAATTAATTTTTAATGCAATTAAAAAAAAAATCGTACAGATTTCGGAATTGGGCCACGGGACCTATCCCATTAATCTTAAGAACGACAGTAAGCATGCCCAAATCAGAGAAAGTCCGAAAATCCACCTTTTAAGCATGATTTTCGAGATTTAATATTAAAATATTATTAAAATATTCGGCCGAAACCTAACCCTAATTTCAGCCACCACCTAAACCGAAGGCCAGAATTTCCCCAATTTCAAACGCTCATAACTTTTGATCCGTTCAACGAAAATCAACAAACTTGTTACCAAATCGAAGCTCTCGAAGAGATCTTTCAATCCATATGGTCAAGATCGGGTTTTGGTTCACGGATTTCGCGAATTCTGGCGAGGAAGGATCGGCGGTCGGGGCAAATTTCAGGCGATGTGGCCCGCCGAGCGTGACGGGGTTCTGGGCGGTGTTGGCTTGCGGGCGGAGCTACGACGTGGCAGAGTCTGATCGGGTCCTAGACGCTCGGATTGGGGTGCGCATGGGGGTTTGGAGGAAGAGAGATGGGTTCGACGGATGCGTGTAACATGAGGAAGAAGGCCCTTTTTTTGTTATTATATTATTTAAATATTTAATTTATACAAACTTTAAAAATCAATATCTTTCTCATGCGAGGTCGGTTTTACAAACCGTAAGTTGCGTTGGACTCGTATCGAAGAGATCTTCGCGATGACGCTGACCACACCTGAAACGGAGACAGTTGAATTTCAGCCAAAAATCAATGTGAGAATTCTATTTCCTCTTTAATAATTAAAAATAAATTAATTATTACCGTGTTATATTTTTAACTGTATGCTGCTTAAATGTTCATGATTTGAATTTAACTATATGATGCTGTTCATTGACCTGTTTATTAGATAGAATATTTTTGTTGTATATGAAATGAAAATCAGAAATAACCAGATCTAGTAAAATTTCTTTTTTTTAAATCAAATTTAATTATTTATTTCAGATATGAAATTATATTTATTTCAAGTTTATGTTGTATGTATAATCGTTGAAATGTTGATTTGTGTTGTAATTGCTTGAGTCGCTGGACTGAATTGTGTGTAATCATGTTTGACATGACTTTGTGTGTACGACGAATCAACATTTTATTGTATGTATAAAATATACAATATTCATGTTGTCAAAAATTTGCGTATAAAATAAAAACAATATTTTTATTTGAAATGTGTTATGCCAATCAAAATAACATTTTTGATTAGAAATTTGTAGAAAAAAATATGAGTGAACATTTTTATCTCATTTTGTTGAACTAGTTTTTCAACAAAATATGTATACATATTTTTGTGTAATATTGTTTACGTTGAAAAAAAAACGCTTTGTTAGCAAATATGATATGAGAATAAAAATGCACATTTTGTTGGTAGCGTCATAGGAGAATACCATTTTTATGTGAACATATTAGAATATCATTTTTATGTCAACATGCTAGAATTATCATGTTAATGTTGACATAGTAGAATTTGTCATTTTAAGGTTGATATAATAGAATTATCAATTTATGAAATGCCAACATAAAATATTCATTCTTGGTTATGTTGGAACCGTTAACGTAAAATATTCATTTTATGTTATGTTAGAACCGTCAATACAAAAATCACAATTTAGTTAGAATATTTTTGTGTAGAAAAAGTACATTTTTAGCATTAGATAATACCGTCTTGCTATATTATTTAGAAATGAATAATTTCACCGTCATGTTATATTATTTAGAAATGAATAATTTCACCGTTATGTTGTGTTAATTAGAAAAACAATATTTTTACCGTCACGTTATGTCAGGTAGAAATGAACATTTTTGCCAATGTAAAGTAGTAGCGACAAAAATCATATTTTTGTCAATATAAAATGGTTGTAAATGAAATTTTCATTTTTATTAGGTAAACAAAAGTATGAACTTGCATTGTAAATGAGATTTACATTTTTATTATGTAAATAAAAATATAAACTTGCATTGTAAATGAAATTTACATTTTTATTATATAAACAAAGGTATGAACTTACATTGTAAATAAAATTTACATTTTTATATGTAAACAAAAGTAGGAATGTGTATTGATAATAAAGATTACATTTTATTTTGTAACTAAGAATGAGAACTTGCATTGCAAATAAAAATTACATTTTTATTTGAACTAAAGATATAATATTTGCTATGCAAATAAAAATTACATTTTTATTTGAAACTATGATATGTAATTGGCGATGAAAATAAAAATTATATTTTTATTTGTTACTATGATATTAAATTCTACTATAAATTTTTTGGAAAATATAAATGTTATTTACATTTCCCAATGTAGCTATGATATGAAATTTGACAAGCGAACAAAATTTACATTTTTTTTATATGTAACTATAAATGAGAATTTGCACTGTAAATTAGAATTACATTTTTATTATGTATTTAAAGTATGATATTACATTGTAAATTAAAATTACATTTTTATGATGTCACCTAAGAATAGAATTTATATTGCCATTCTAAATAGTCAAGATCATTTTGGTTTTGCATTGAAAGAGATAAGGAAAATTATTACTTTTGTTTGACATTAAAAGAATAGCAAAATGTTTATTTTTGTTACATTGAAATTAACCAAACAAAAATATATTCATTTGTATAGAAATGAAGTTGACCAAAATATATTGCATTTTTGGTTTGGAATTGAAATGACACAAAAATACTCATTTTTGTTAAATTGAAGTGACGTACAAAAATATTCATTTTTGTTGTAATTGGAATGACTCACAAAATATACATTTTGTGTATAAACATTTTTATCGAATGTAAAAGAATGACAAAAATATTCATTTTGTCAAATGTGAAAGAATGATAAAAATATACATTGTTATCAAATGTAAATGGAGGACAAAAATATTTATTTTGTCAAATGCGAAGAATGAAATGAAACACATTCATTTTTGTTCGTAATAAAAAGGAAACATTCATTTTGTTTGTGTTTTGAAAGTTAACACACAATTTTCATTTTTGGTGAAAGTTAAAAAGAATATTTTTAATATTCTTTTGTTAAATATGAAAGGTCATATTGTTTATCACCGTTTTTGTCAAATTAAAAGATTTAACTTTTGTTTATACTTAAAAAGGTGAAAGTTACATTTTTGATGTAAAAAGAAAAGTATACATTTTAATGTGAATAAAATAAGGAAATTTACATTTTCATGTAAATGGAACTTAAAATAAAAGATTTACATTTGAATCAATTGAATTTTTATTAAAAAGGATAACGATATGAAATTTACATACCCATGTAAAAGAATTTCAGTAAAGATTATAGCGATGAAATTTATATGTTAATGAATTAGATTTTCATTAAAAAGATTTAAGATATGGAAATTTCGTTTTCATGTAAATAGATTAGCACACAAAATTATCGTTTTGTTTGTAATGTAAAATTACTTTTGGTTTGCATTGAAAAGATAATAAAATTATCAATTTTGTTACATTGAAATAAAGAAACAAAAATACTCATTCTTGTAGAAGTAAAAATGGATGAACTAAAATATTCGTTTGTTTAAATTGAAATGAAACACAAAAATGCTATTTTTGTTGGAATTGGTATGATACACAAAATACATTTTGTGTAATTCGAAAGATAAAACAAGAAAATGTACATTGTCATGTATAAGATGTGTATGTGTATGAAAATTAAGATAAACATTATGGTGTGTACATTGTACATTAATATTGTATATAAGAATAGGAATGTTTTTGTTAGCAAAATGTAATGAAATAAAATAAATTTCATTACACATTATAAACATTTCGATAGGTTGTGAAGCAAAACATTCACTACTTGTTATGTAATTACGTTAATGAAATGGAATTTAATTATTTTTATATACATAAAAATAAAGAGAAATCATTGCAAATTACTAATAACGATATGAAATGATTTCCAACTTATATATATACGAGAATTATTTGGAAATTCCGAGTCTATCTCATTCCAAATAATTTGAACGACGTTTAAAATTCAAGAGTTGAAGACGGCGATTGAAGACCGACGATCTTCATATCGAATGGATGACGACTGCTGATGCCCGTGATTGGAGTAGCTACCTTGATGGGGCTACAGTAGTGGTCGTCCGGACGTAGTGTTGATTTGTACGGATTTGGCTTTCGCTCAGACCCAGAGCATAAGCTTATAAATGGATTGTGTGTCTGACATCGTACTCCATTAAATATCATGTTATTAATCTTCTGTCGAATGTATGGATGTTTGGTGGCGGAGAATTTATTCTCTTGCTTAACACCCGTTCATATATTTCGGCAAAGGATTGGTAGTGTGATATGGAGTGACGATGTGGCATGCTAAGATGCATATGATCAAGGCTTTGTTGAAAAGCATGCCTTGTGGGATGATCAAAGCATAGCCTGTTTAGGCATAGCTTTGTGTATAGCATGACTTCGCGAGCCTCACACACCGGTGGAGTCTAAAACGGGAGAAGGGAACGCAGGGAGAGCTGCACGTTTCTTTCTAGCTAGAAGTGGTGTTTGGGCTTTAACACAGCCCGACATTTTACTTATGTGGATGATGGAATGAGGTGCCTCGGATGATAGGTCCTATAGGACTGGGAAACGTGTGCTCAGGAATAACTAATCCGGAACTCGTATGGTGGACCGGCCCTGCAGCTTTCCAAGGGTTCACTGCGGGGGATCCTGAGACATTAGCTAGAGTGTCTCGAATCGGTAGGAGCTCCTCCCTAGCCTTGACTCATGATGGAAACCCAATATCCAAATACGACCCTACGAATTTGATTGTATTACTAGTATGGAGGCATAGTAGTATGGGATACTATTCTTCCTAGGATTTATACATTTACTTTGAAATGTTTTGATATATACTAATAATAATATTAAACTCGTATTTGCCGTATTTAGCATGTATAATCACTATAAGGTAAAACCCTATCCTATGGTTTGTGTTGCATTGTGTGATGGGACCTGGGTCTTATGGTGATTCCGTTTTTCTAAAAAGCATAACGTTGTTGTACGATTTACTTATTAGTTGTTTTTTTGACACTTTTATGCACGGCAATCCATTAGAGCAAACCCGTTCCGTGTTAGCGGCGTGGTCTTTGGATTTGTCCTATTAATAGTGATTAATTAGTTAAGAATTCTCACACCAGTCCCACGACTGACCCGTTGTTTATTTCCGCCTTTTTGCAAACTCAGGTGCCCTCTTTCCACACGGGCAGTCGAGCAGTTTGTCTACAGGTTTATCTCTTTAGCAGGATACTTGATTGAAGCTTAAAGCTGTGTCCAGAACATTGGAAGTCTTCCGCTGCCTTAGTTATTTTATTTCCTCTGCAATGTATTATAATATTGTAATTTACCTTCCGCTGTATTATTAGTTAATATACTCTGATATTTTGTACTCTGATGTAACATTTATTATTGATGTTATAAAAGTCTGTTGTTGTTGTTCTGATGTATTGTATTCCCAAAGTTAACCTAGGCGGGATTTGAATGGTCTTGGTCGATTTTGCGATCGATTAAGGCGGGGCAAAATCCGACTCGTTACATGCTCAGTCTCTTGTATAGGATTTGGGGTGGTGTCTTCTTTCTCAGTCTATACAGAAGAAGTAGAGAGGCCTTTACCCTCTCGCTGTTTAAAAACTCCTTCGACAAAAGTCAACTTAGACTTAGGTGGATACTTATCGCCACTGGCTAACCCAAAGCACTTTTTCAATGATTATTTATCGGCGTGTCCTTCGGCTGCATTATCACCACAAGAAGCACCAATTTCTGGTTCCACGGGTTTAGGTTTGGGCATCGGAGGTGTTCCTTTCGAAGGGAATTTCCTGGAAAAATGGAGTAATCTGTACTTGCAAAGAGATTCTTCAGTTATCACATACCGTCTGAATCTATCTAATTCACTGACAGTTTGGATAGATTCGTAAAGTGGCTTGTAATGGCACCATCTTGTCCTTGATAGGGGCTGGTTAACTAAAGAATTAAAAAGTAAAGTTCGTAACTAAAAACCCGTAAGGAAATAGATGAGAATTAAAAAAAAAATTCACCTCCTTCTGTCTAGTTCCCGCAAAACTTTTCAGGACAACGAACAAAAAAGAAATGCGCTAAGAATCAAAAAACACTATCTGGTAAATCGAGTATAAGTTTCTGATTCTGAGCTCCTTCTACATGAATAATGGAAGGGGTGTCTTTTCGAGTCTTAAATGAGAAAAAATAATGAATCTTCTGGCTCTCTTTCCATAACAAGAATATAAAGCCCTAATAAAACAATATAACCGTTTGGGTGATGCTAAAAGGAAGCAATTGCTAAGTGATTTAGGATTCACTCCAAGAAAGGGTTAAATGGAGGAATGGCACCGCTTGCGAACATGTGCCTATTCACGACCACATAACAAGCTAGGGGTCTATCTAAGAATACGCCCTCATCTGGCAAAATCGTACCTTTAATAGGAATTTCGTATTGACCATATATTGTTCAAACTGATCTTAGTTTAATGTAGTAGAATGCCTTTCTTGATCCCTGGCATTAATGTGAAAAGCTCCGGGAGTGGTTGTAAAGGAGCTTGACCAGAAGCTGTAGTTATCATGGTCTCATGGGCAGAAGAAGAGGAAGTGTCGATTTTAGCAGAAGAAGTTCTGTCGGCTTGAAGGCGAGAGCATTGCGTAGTAGTCATTCTAACAGGTATACTAGTTCATTAGCGTATCGCAGGTACGTACTCCATAAATAATAAATTGGAAAAAAGCTTCTAGAAACTATAGTTGTGGCGAGGCTCGAAATCTGATATCTAGATTATATCGATAAATCGATCTCAAATGCCGCCGTGAACTTAAACTAACAAGTGATAAGTGTGTGCGAGCAAGAGTTGATGAATAAAAAATAGAATTCTACCCAAATCAAAATTTGATTTGGATGAAAAAGAACGATACATTTTTTTTCTTTCTTTCCTATTAAGGAAAGAAAATGTTTTTTGATAAAAAAAAGATATAAGATATAGAGAAAATGTAATATTGTTGACTAAAACAAACTTACACACACATGTCACTTAGTTTAAATTTTGAAATTTATAATGTTGCAATTCTTTATCTATCTAACCTGCTATCGAAATAGACTATTGATAGTGATGTTTAAGTCCAAAATGTGCCAATAGTCGTTAGGCAGGAAACTTGGCAGAGAAACTCTTAGCTTCAAAAGAAAAAGCTATGGATTACTCAAATTCTGGAATGATCAAAAGTTGCTTAACAATGTAATTTTAAGATCTCATGTCGACCTAACCATTAAGCCATTCAAGACTTACGTCGTAATATGATTCAAGTCGTTGAATGACTTATGTCGCAAAAGACTTAAGTCATTAAACACTTAATCCCGTCAGACTCAAGACGTTACGCAATTAAGTCATTAGAAAGGCTTAAGTAATTAATGTCTCAAGCCGTATTATAGTTAAAGTCGCATGAAGACATGGTCACCAAGTCGTAACCGTGGACTTATGTGAAAACCCAAATTCTGACAAACCGATTTTTTTCCTCAAAATTCCAGTCTATCGAAACTCGGATTGGTTTGCTCTGGTATCCTACAGAAAACATAGAGACATAAAATATGTCAGAGCTCAGAAAATATCTCACAGCGGAATGGATAAAATATAATATAAATCAAAATATAGCCTTACCAAATTAATAATACTGCCTAACCAGTATCCAAAGCTATAATGTTTCATGTCTCTGCCACAAATCTAACCTACTAGTATGTTATGAGGTGGGGGTCAGAAGACAAGTTCTGGTGACTGGATTTAAACTATACACTTTGGATAATCCTACATATACTATTCAATCATTTTTTCGTATTTATTAGGTTACTTAGGTTAACAGCACTCATGGCTTACACACTCGTTGTACCCATTTACTTCCTGGTGGATTAACCTAATATAGTATATATGTAGCTACCCCCAATATCGATGTACACCCCATGGTACCCCACTCGCACGGTCTCCACTGTAACACCATCGAAATATACTCAGTCCCTCATCGTACACCATAGAGACGTACGGATAACAATATTATGTTCCGTGTAACAACCCAGAAAATCTGAACTAGTTTGAAAATTTTAATTTGGCAATTTTTAGGGAATTTAAAATAAATATTTTAAATAATAACGACGAAAATTAAGATTGACTCGACGTTTGAAAATAAAAATAATTAATTCTAATTATAAACAAGGCCTGAAATGGCGCGGTAGTTTCAAAATTTGAATTCAAACTTTGACTGACTGTACCGGGTGCAAAACAAAACAGATGTTAGTGAAACCAAAAATATTTAAATCTGTTAGTGAATATCTTTCTAATGAATCTGAAAAATCGAAGTTTCATAGCGGGAAGCAAAAGTTATGGCCAAATGAATTTTCAGAAAGGTCGCTATAGAGTTTATATAGCTCGTGAAAATAGCCATTTTGCAAACGACCTCAGAATTCGATGAAACCACTTTTGTTGGATTCGGAATCTCAAATTATTGCTAGGTTTCAAATTTCATAATTTTTGAAGCTAGTATGTTTGCATGGCAAAGGAAAATGTGTTTGGTCGATTTCTATTAAATTGGATCGACCAGAAAAGGGCCATTTTGCAAAGTACCTCAGAATTCGACGATACCACTTTTGTTGGATCCGAGATGTCAATTATTGCTAGGTTTCAAATTTCATAATTTTTGAAGCCAGTGCGTGGCAAAGGAAAATGTGTTTGGTCGATTTTTATTAAATTGGACCGACCAGAAAAGGGCCATTTTTCAAACGGTCCCAGAATTCGACGAAACTAGTTTTGTTGGGACCGTGTCATCAATACGAAGCTAGAAAATATTTTTCTGGAATTTTTCGAATCAGTATGTGGCCACGGCAAATTGAAATGTACGTTCAAATCAAATATTGAATGTTTTATATTTTAATTTGAAGGAAAACTGACTGAAACAGTCGAATAGGCCTACGAAACATATCCCATTGTGTTCGGAATGGGGGTATTTAGCTAGGGACGATAGTCGTTTGTTTTGGATTGGGGTTCGTGTGTGAAAGAGGGTATTTTAGAAATTTAAAAATATATAAATTAATAAAAAAATATCATTGATCAATCCTTTTTCTCTCTCCCCGCTTTCTCTTTCTTCCTCCCCCGATCGACTACGAAAACCATTCATTTCTTCCCCCTCCGATTCCTCCTTCCACACTCAATAAAATCACTGGCTCCAGTTCAAGATTTTGTAGAGATTCTCAAGGGCTTCACATCCATATAAATTTTTCTACCTATCGTCGAGTATTTTGGTCGGATCGACGCTGTGAAGTCAACGACTTCAAACCGCCGTCGTGCCCTCTGGACGCCGTCGAACAGAGCATGGTGGGTGGCGCCGGGAAGCTACTTCAAAGCCTTACGACGCTGTAAAACCCGATCGGCCTGAAGTGCTTTGGATTGAGCGCAAAACAAAAACCTAGTTTTGAACACATTAGAAAGGTAAACTGCTTTAATTATATTAAACTATATTATAGCATTTTAAAGCGCAACAGTTTTGGATTTCACTGTAAAATTCATATCTTTTTCGTTTTTGACGAAATTCAGTGAAACAAGAGACAGTGGACTCGTGTGGACGTCTTCTACATTCTAGAACAGTCCGCATATTTTTCTGAGCCTTCTGCTATTTTTGGTGGAGTGGAACCCAATGTGAGATTTCTAAATTATAAACGAAAAACGATGATGTATAAATTATATAGTCGATGTATGAGTTATATAAGCGTTGTACACCTCATGTATAAGCGTTGTATAAGTTGTACATTCGATATATAAGTTATATATGGGTTGTAAAAATTATATATGTGTTGAAATAGAAGTGAAATGCTTGTATATATATATATACATACATACATACATACATATATATATATATATATATATATATATATATATATATATACGCCCCTTGTCCACAAACCATGGACGATATTTATTGGTTGTGATTGGTGTGAAAATTGGTTGATAGCGAATGGTTGATTTGAATTGTTTGTGGTTGAAATTGATTGACTGTGGTTGAAAAATACCCATTTATGGTTGAGAATTATTTGGTTGAAACCACATAGGATTAGTTTGTGGAAATGGAAAAAAATATACATGCCGCCTGCGTGCGAACTAGATGCATGAAATCCCCATTGTCAAAAACCGCAAGGTTTTAAGGTAGAGCGAGGAGCCGTACTTCGATACGGTCCCAGTTTTAACTTCCCTGCCGTAACGCTGCCGAAATTTTGAATAATATTCATGTGTTAGAATTATTTTCATGTGTTGAAACTATATTTATGTGTTGAATAGAAAACATTCACGTGTTGAATAGAAATTCATTCGTTGAATAGAAATTCATGTGTTGAATGGTATTCGTGTTTTGAAATAAATTGTTTTATAATAAAAATCATATTTTTATCATCTATATGAACTATACAAAATAGTCGTGTTTTGAAATAAATTGTTTTATAATAAAAATCATATTTTTATCTTCTATATGAACTATATAAAATAGTCGTGTTTGGAATAAATTATTTTACATTAAATCACATTTTTATTATATACGTGAATTGTTAAAATAGTGAAGTGTTGAAATAAATGTCTGTTGGATAAAAATATCATTTTTATCAAATGTATGAAAAGAAAATGGTTTTTAAATCGAAGAATAGATTATAAATATATATATATATAATTAAACTAAATCGAATAACGAAGCTGGAGTTCGTGTTTTGAAACCGTGATTTCAAACGATTAGTGCGGGAGATCCGACCATCGGATTTTCCCGAAACCGAAACCGTTGGGTTCGCTTTGGAAATATCTTTCCAATGACACCAACTTTGTAAAGATCCAACGGTTGGATTGTTTGGAATGTTTAATTCAAATCCGAAGAAAAACAGCACCAAAATCGATTATATATATATATATATATAATTAAATTGAATCGAATAACGACGCTGTAGTTCATATTTTGAAATCGAAACTTCAAACGATTGTACCGGGAGATCCGACCATCGGATTTTCCCAAAACTAGAACCGTTGGATTTGTTTTGAAAAGATCTTTCTAATGATATAAATTTTGTGAAGATCCAACAGTTAGATTTTCAGATATGTGTAAATCAATCTGAAGGAAAACAGTGCCACGACCGCGTTATGGCCTGAATCGTCGTTTGAATGAATTGGCTATTTTTAAATAAATAAAAATAGCGATAAATTGTTATTTAATATTATAAACGATATGGAATGTGAAATTTTAGAAACTAACTGAAGGTTAGCTAAGTCGAATGGTTTCCTGGGTTTTGATCTGATGTTGGTTTCGCCCTTCGGGGTTAATATTTGGGAAATCGTTCTCTTACTAATTTACGGTTAGTGACTAATGAATTGGAATAAGGCATATGTTGTGTTTGTGTAGCACTTGTTTACTATATAGGAAAGTTGCTCAGAAAGACAGGGTTTATCCCATTTTGAATAACTGAATCGACGATAAGAAATCGAAGATGAAGACGGTGGTTGAAGACCGGAGATCTTCACCTCGGTTGGATGATAACTGATGTCCAGATTGGGAGGCGTCCCGAAATATGGATAATGAGTGGTGATCGTCCAGACGTATGTGGAGATCGATGGGTATGCGAGGTATATAGTGCCTCTGGTTACATGCAGACCTAGATCGGACTTGTAAATGGACTGTGTGTCTGACATTGGAATTCATTCTGTGTGATGGATAGCCATCAGTTGCATAGTGTGAATTGCCTGTGTGGCGTGCTAAGATTCAGTGATCAAGGCTTCTATTGAAAAGCAAAGTCTTGTGGTTGATGATCAAAGCACCTCCTGTGTGGTGTAGCTTTGTGTATAACGTGAATTCGCGAGCCTCACACCCCGGTATGAACCAGAAACAGGAGAGGACTTCAGGGAGGGCATGCGTTTCCTACTAGCGAGAGGTGGTGTCAGTTCTTAAACTAGCTGACATTTATATTACTTTCACCTGTGTGGTTGTTGCTGTTGCGATGCGCCTAGGTTATATCAGTCGATCCGGGACCGATGGAGTCATTAGTTGGCTCATTTTCGCCCCAAAGGGCGGGGAAACGTATTGTTCAGGCACTATAACCCACTCCATGTGGACCGGCCCTGTCGCTCCAAGAGGCAGTTGCGGCTGTTCCGGAGATATGGGCTAGATTGTCTCAAAGTCGGTAAGGACTATCTTTTGCCTTGGTTCATGACGAAAATCCAATTTCCAAATACGTGACTGTGCGGTTTTGATTGTAAACCTATATTTGGTGACATAGTGGCATGGGACGCTCATGTCGTCTATGATTGATACTTATGATTTAAAATTGTTTTTGAAACATATAAACACTAGTAATAATATCAAATGCTTTTGTTTTATTCGTATCTAGCATATTTTGGCCATTATAAGGTAAAAACTCTATCCTCCGGTTTGCGTTGCATTGTGTGATGGGAACTGAGTCTTATAATGGCTTCATTTTTATAAAAAGCATTGCGATGTTTAAAAGATTTACTTGTTGTAAAGCACCGGCAATCCAATGGAGTAAACCCGTTCCGCGAAAGCGGCGTGGTCCTGTGATTAGCCATATTATAAATGTGTTAAGTTGATTTCTCATACCAGTCCCATGACTGACTCGTAGTTTGTTTCACTTGCAAACTCGGTGCCCCTTTTTCTACGTGGGCAGCCTTGTGTTCAGGTTTTTAGCGGGCTCTTTCTGGATAGCTGGAGCTGAAGATGGATTCTATCATTTATCTCTTTTTATGCTGTTCAGCTCCTATTGTACATATTATGTTCGTTTCCGCTGTAGACATTTATGTATAGCTGAACTGTATTTGTACTAAGTATGATCCTGTATACTGTGTAACTCTGATGATTACATTTATCTAGTGTATTATTTATTCACTATCTGGTGTATTTATTTAATTCTGTTCTGCTATTATCAGGTTATGTGTTATATTCCAAAGATTACCCTTGACACCGTCGTACGGGGGTTTGTGGTCGTCACATTCCGCATATATCTGTCCTTACTACTCTACGTAAACGTGTGGACTGCCACCCTTATATGATTCAGAATTCATACCGGAGTAATTCCCTCAAGTCTACGATACACCACCCATAGCCGACATGCATGTATCTAGAGTGTCCACCATATGTACCTTCAATTGTAGCTTAATGCATCAATTGCACGTCCTCTAATGTGCATCGAGTTCCATGGCAAGGCGATACAAGAAACACGGAACTCGGTCGGGAGCTTTTCCATACCTGTACAGGCCCGTCATTATGAGCCTCTATATACAGATATTCCTATGGTCTGTTTTCACGGTGGCTATGGCCCCACCAAGGCCCCTCCCTCAACTAGTAAACACTACGAGAGCTAAGCGACTTCCCTTACACAAACATTCTAATTATCAATTTGGCATCTCCCATCAACCCCTTACCCTGATAGTGAAGGGTGAAATGGTATCTTGTGTTTAGCTCTAGTCTTTTAAAATCCCACTGGCTATCGATGACAGGTGTTTGATGGTTTACTATCCTTTTTGGTCCCGACCCTCTGCCTCCTTGTGAGGCAACTGCCGAACCACACTGGTGTTATCTCGTCACAGCATTATGACTGCATTGCTACATCTGCAGTCAAGGTCCACCCACCTAGTAGTTACGCGCAAACCCAACCTTAGCGAGCATAGCCTAAGACATCTGTCACCGCATAGAGGACTACTAGGAGCACCTTACGTACCTCAGGAAGCCGCGTGCTTCCCCTTCTAGGCCTTTGGAGCCGTCGGAACAATCTGATGAATGTGCGCTCCCCTCGTGCCTTATAACACCTCGATGATCTACCTCGTTGGGTTATTCACCCTCAACCGTACGGACTGGTCTAAGCGCCTTACTTTAGTATATTGTTAGAACCTATGTCTAAACATTCTCTTACGAGCTTGTCTCACCTCATCAGGTTTCTAGTTAATTTGGTTATCCTAATTTATATAGAATTCTTGTTCAAATTACCAAGTTCTCTTGCTTATTTATTTCAGCCATACAACTTAATCCATTTAAGTTTATTAATAAGCCTACAACATGTTATTCTCTAGATTGTGGTCCAAGGTCTGCAATCCACAACCCCTTTTTATCTTCTTGTTGATTTCATCATTACAATAGCATGTTTGACTTAATATGAAATTAAGTATATCCAATTCACATGTTTTCTAATTTTTCACTTAGGCTTCTCACATTAGGTTCAACATTAGTGGCTGCTGGATATGCCGGTCGGGTCCGGGAAGACTTCCGCCACTAATGCAACCTAACCTCATGCCATAAGTGCAGTTACAGTTTCTAATTGGAATCCTAGGCATATTCATCTTCATTTATTCAATTCTATGTATATAATCATATAATCATTCTAATTCATACAGGTAAGGGCTTTTGTATACAAATGGGACAAATCAATATGTGATATGAACAATGGTAATTACTGCCAATATTTTTAAAAAGTCTATAACATATAAACATTTTCAACCTTTCAACTAATCTTATATATAAACTTTCAACCATTTATGTTCATATCAGATTGCGCCTCCAAATTAAAGTCTCAAAACATAATATATGTTATGTTCCAAAAGCCCATTTCAAATTATGCCCCAAATCCCAATATAGGTCGTGTGTCTTCCTACATGTAATTAACTTTATTTAAAATAACATCTAGTTCTCCAATAGTGTATCATTTACCCAGTTCATAGGTTCATAAAATGGATCTATACAACGGTAATCATTTTTCTTAAACATTCAAGTAAATGTACATCACAACATATTAACTAAATGAACATATTATCCATTTTAGCGCTGTAATGCATTTCATCAAATTAAACCTTCCAATATGTTGATTATGGGGAATGCCAAACGATAGAGGTACTGTTATTCAAAAAGTATATTTTAAATCCACTCACCTTTCATGCTTTCCCCGGATTTTGGATCAGATCCGTTCTATCATCCATCATTTCCCCTTTTCCCTTTAATTTGATTCACAACCTAACGACCATGGATTTATTATTATTTCATGAAAAGAGAAGGGAAAGAGAAATAATTCAAATATATTGGTTCTTATAAGTTTACCTTGGTTTCATGATTCAATAATATTTTTTATTAACGTTGATTCCCTCTTCCAGATCTGAATCCATAATTCTCATAGGCTAACATTTTAATTTAAGAATAGATTTGAAAAGAGAGAGAGAGAGCCATGGCAGAGCTCCAACGTAGCCGCCGAAATATGATGTTTAGGGTTAGGTCTAGGGTCTTATTTATAGGTGTATGGAGTAACCAGGACCCTCAGATTTGACTAAAAGCCGTCTGAATCGTCAAAATATCAGAAAATCCTAGTCTGCTAAGATCTGTCGCTGGCGGTCTACCCTCCTTCAGGTGGGTTGACCTATGGGTCGACCCCCCTGAAGGGGGTCGATCCCATGGGTCCGGAGGATGAAAATTGTTCTGGGCACATCTAGGAGGTGCACCAGTTGTTCCGGCCCACTTCCTGATTTTTCTTACAAACTTCCGTCGCCCATAACTTCTTTATACGATGTCCGTTTTACGCAAACTCGGACTCTATCTGAACCAGAATTCTGAGACGAACGCAACGGTACAACCCAATTTACTTAATTATGATTTTTTAATTAAGTTATTCTTATTTTAGTATCTTACACTAAAAAAACGGTGTGTTACTTTCTCCGACCCTTAGGAAATTTCGTCCCCGAAATTTAATAATGGTAAAATAAATTAACCCCTCGCATTATATACATCTATCATGTGTGCATCCAATTTTTGCAAACATCGTGCACTTGTGCAAAGTGAAGTACAACGTAATAATGCATGCATGCTTAAGTGGTACCTCCTATGTGTATGCAAGTTTTTCAAAAATCCTTCTTAAAATATGATGCTCACACCTTAAATATACTGGCAGTTCTATATGAATGCAATATTTTGAAAAATCAAAATGCTTTTTCATCCAAATTTCCCCACACTTATACAGAGCATAGTTCATCTAATTGTTGCATCCATAATCCTACCAACCAACTTTATTTTTTTGAATTTGAAAAAAAAAATCTAGTTTTCTAAATTCGATTTCTTGTGTTACATAAAGGTGGAAAACGGAAAACTCCGCATCTTCCATTTTTTTCAACCCCTTTCTAACCGTACTTGGATTTTATGAAACTATTATAAAGATTCTCCTATTTTCCTATCTAGGCGCAACCCATATAAGAAAATTTTTCTTATGTTACTGATTTTCTTTTTTATCTTATCTTGGATTTTTTTATCTTTATCCGTTATTTTCATAATTTGTCATGTTTGTTGCTTTCATGAATATTCTGTTTCCTTTTCAGTGGTAACATTTCTCTTTTCTTGGCTTATTTAATTATCTAGTCTTATTTTAAATTTAAATAAGCCTTCTAGTCTTTCAACTAAAACAGGAGAACAGACACCTTACATAGCTACTATTAAGGGCCAAGAACCTCGGGACTACGCCCTCTTCAGAAAAGTCCAAACTATGGGATCCACGACAGGTTTAGGTGTTACTAAAACACCCTGAATTTTCTATTAACAATAAATTAATAAATTAAAGTATAATTAATTCTAAATGAAAGAATTAAGGGAAACGGGTTACGCCATTGCGTTCGTCTTGGAATTCTGCTTGAGATAGAGTCCGAGTTTGCGTAAATTGGACTCCGTATGAAGAAGTTGTGGTCTTCGGAAGTTTCAGAATTTGATTTAATATTCAAACAGCCCGAAACAAGTTCAAAATTTGAAAACTGGACCAGAGTTGGGCTAGGCGGGAAAATTCCCGCCCACGACCCAGGTCGACCTACCCAGTCGACCTGGTCAGGTCTTCGCTGGCCTGGTCGGGTTCTGAGCGATTTTCTGAGTTTTGGTGTGTCACTAGGGCTGATTTGTCACTTTCCGGTTGGCTCTTCTCATTGTGAATGGTCTAGTTTCATCTATGATCATCTGACGGCTCTAATTAGTTTGAAATTCTATATGAACAACTTAAGTCTTCAACCTAAATTCACAAAAAAATTAGAACTAGAAGCCGCCATGCTATCAGGAGAAAAATGAAAGTAGCCTCCACTTGAAGAAAGCTAAGAGACGAACAAATCTAATTCAGAATTAAAATCAAAACAAAGTTTATCTACCCAACGGAAAGCATCTCAATTCCAGAACTCAGAATCCAGAACTCAAGTTCGTCGTTCTTTGTAAGTTTAGTTATGTTTTGGGATGCCAATCAAAATTAATGTCATGCCTTGGAAATAAATTGATAATAAAACAATGTTTATTATGTTATATGTGGAATTGAATGATATTGATCTATGTCTGTGGTTCTATTTTATTATCATGTTGGATTGGGAATTAATGGATAAGTCTATTCATATGTATATGAACTTGGAGTACAACCTGTTATGACAAGTTGTGTAGTTTATCATATTATGCAAGTTTCAGTTTGTAAAATCATATCACATATGTGGCCAAATGTTAGATCCACATGTTTATGTGTATATGTTAAACCTATGTCATATTTCAAGTTCACACTTATTCATATGTTCGTGATTGATTTGGAAATTCACATATGTGTAAGATGATTTAGTCTATGTCGCAAATTCACATATATGTAAGTTGATTTAGCCTATGTTGCAAATCCACATATATGTAAGTTGATTTAGTCTATGTTGCAAATTCACATATATGTATGTTAATTTAGTCTACGTTGCAAGTTCACACCTATGATATTCATGTTGACTATTTTGTTAGTTCACACCTATGATGTTCATATTGACTATGCCGAAAATGCCAAGTTTACACCTATGTCATGTTTATGTTAATGAATTTCTTTATACCAATTTTGTGTACGCTAAATTAGGCTGATCTTTTAGCCTAATATTATATGTCAAAAATCATGCGGTCGAAAATTAGGCAAAGATTGTTAGCCTAATATTTAGATGGGTTAACGTTGGGAAAAATTGGTAATTATAGGAAACTTGACATAAATTGGTGAAAAATCTCATAGGTAATTTATGGCATGAAACGGTATAAATCATATACCTAAAATTGATGAACTTGGAAAGTGGGCTATAACATTTAATTGTTAACAAATTTACATATAAGTATAAAAAGAACAAATACGTAAATTTAGAAAATAAAAGTATGCTTAACCCGAGGTTGGATTGAGTTGTGATATAAACCTGCCCGGACCCACCCGGCTGTCCAGTAATTACAACAATACCAATCCGATGTGGGAGGTTAAGTCATTGAGCCCAATGAAGAACCGAGGTTAGACTGAGTTACGGTGTAAACCTTCCCGGAACCGAACGGCACATCAAGTAACTGTAACATTACCTGTCTAATGTGAGTGGTTGGTGCTTTAACTAATTAAAGTTAAGGACAGACAAGTCAGGATGGTAGGGTTAAGTTAACTAAAACACTTAACCAATTCATCATGTTAATTAAACTGATGGGAGGTGTTAGGTTAATACAGACACTTAACCACTTAACATGTTTGACTAGAAAACCCTAGTAAGGGGGACCCATTTCAGCAGTAACTCAATTAGGTATCATGGTACCCTGAAACTAGGCAGGGTGGGGCACGATTACTGGGCTGATTGTAAGCGGCCAAAAGCGACGGAGGTTGGTGCAGCCGTGTGGGTTCTAACAGAGTGTGGGCATGCACACACTTCGGAGTAGACAAACAGGGCACTGGGCATACATAGTATATCCTATGCATTCTAGAATTGTGTCGAGGCGCCACCATGGGATTTGATACACCCCATGATGGGACCAGCATAGGTATCTACAATCATGTGGGGCCGTATGAAAAAAGAATAAAACGTTGCGAGTAAGAGTCAATCGAATAAGGGATCACCTTGTCATGAACAAGTGGTGCTAGTTAGGCGAGTTAGTAGATGCAGAGGAGTAATAGTGAGTGTGTTTAGTATAGTTAGTATTTCCTGCTATGTCTTGTCTTATATTCTGGTATTGTCCCGTTCTCAGTTTATGCAAGTCATGATCTTTTTATTGTTCTCATGCTAGAAATATAACTAGACTTACTAGAATTATGTCTGACCCATTTTCCTTTCGCTTTCTTTTCTTCCATCCCCCCCCTCAAGTCCATAGGGAGGAAATACCTTAGCTTACTCAGATTTTTCATCCAGCTTGAAGAGAGAGAATGTAATGCTTGGATCTCTTTCGTTTGGGCTATGGCTTTGGACTTTCTATGGTGATTTATGCAGTTTTAATTATGTTTCATGCTTCTTTAAGTTTGAGATCAAGACAGTATTATGGTTGTAATAATTGGAAGTTTGTTTTGAGGCAACTATGGAAATGTTTTGTATGAACACGTATTTATGATATGAAAGTCTGTTTGTTTTTCCGCTGTTTATATATATGTGTTTATATCTGTCTTGTGTTTTATCTGTGACTTTTACTTATAAAACTCCACCGAAGTTAAGGTATTCCCTTGATGAGCGACCTTAACAGAGGTGGGGTGTTTCACTTGGTATCAGATCACGGGTTTACCAGATTAGATAAAGGTTTTTGAAACTATTTTCAAAAAGAATTTTAAAGATGCATTTTTTTTCCAAGAAAAAGCATTGTTTTTAAAAGGCATAATTCCCCAAAGTCATATGCACTATCTCTTTATCCTTTTGTCTTGAATCTTTCCTTTTTGTTTCAGCATGTCTAGAGATCTTAACCTTCCAGAAGGAGTACTGATACCTGGCTGGTTCCGAAGGTATCTAGAGGCTAGGGCCAATAATGCGGGCCCAACAGACATTCCTCCTCCCATAGTGGCAGCGTTTCCTCCTCCTCCTCCTCCACGTGGAAATGCTTTCGCTTAGACGTGTGGAGACTTCAAAGATATTGGTGGAAAGGATTTTTATGGAACTGAATCCTTTGTGGTAGCAAGGAACTGGCTGAAGGAGACCAAAGATTTGTTCGTCATCTTAGAAGTTGACGACAGGAAAAAGAAACAGCTAGCAGTGTGGTTGCTTAAAGAAGAAGCTTCTTATTGGTGGGAGGTTGCCCATGCTGAGAGGCTAGTGGAAACTTGGGAAGATTTCAGGATGAGGTTTGAGATGAAATTCCTTACCCAAGCTGAAAGAAGCCTGCAGATGGAGAAGTTCCTAGCTCTTAAACAAGAGAGTATGATGATCAAGGAGTATGTCAATCAGTTTAATCAATTGGCCAGATTTGGGCTGGATTTAGTAAACACCCAACACAAGAAGGCCCTTCGCTTCGTCAAAGGTCTGAATGAGCCTCTACACAGCCTTGCTATGACCCATATACCCAAGGGAGCAACTTATGAAAGCTTGGTGGACATGGCGCTGCTACACGAGGAAGATAAAGGCAAGAAAGAGGCAAAAGCAGAAGTGCCTTAAGACAAGAAGGGGAAGGGTCACAGAACAAGAAGGCTGATTCAAAGAAAGGCGGGAAGAACAACAAACCCCGTGAAAGGGAAAGTGTAATTTCTGTGGCATTGTTGGACAAATAGTGAAAGACTGCAGAAAGAAGAAGGCAAAGATGAATTGTGGTTGTTTCCATTGTGGCGAGACTGGACACATGGCTAAGGACTGCCCAAAGAAGCGAGGGCAGGGACTGAGGACTGGATCCACTTCAGGGGGACAGGTTCACGCGCTGGTGGCACCTCTGCAGGAACGAGGTAGAAATATTTCTGTAGAAAGTGTAGTTTATCTTTATGATCATCCAGTTCGCACTCTCTTTGATTCTGGCGCATCGCACTCCTTTATTTCATCTGCTTTAGTAGAATCTCTGCACCTAGACACTAGTATGGTAGAGGATCCCTTGGTTGTTTCAAATCCAATTAGGGGCTCAACTTATTTGTCAATGGTTTGTTTGGATTTGAAAATCTCTATTCTAAGTGTTGAGTTTAGATGTAGTGCCTTTGTTTTGGGTTTCTAGGGATATGGATTGATCTTAGGCATAGACTGGTTATCCAGTAATGGTGCCATTCTTGATTGTGAGAAGAGAGTGGTTAGACTCTTGACTCGGCTCGATAACACTCTAGAAATTTCTTGTAATCCCTTGAATGCTGTTATGCTTAGTTATCTAGAGTCACTTGATGCTTCCGTTGAGAATTTGCTGTCGGTTAGAATGGTCCGTGAATACCCGGATGTCTTTGAAGAGGTGAAGGGCTTACCTCCGAGGCGGGAAATAGACTTCCGCATATATCTTGTTGATAATGCAAAGCCCGTAGCTTTACCTGTTAGGCACATGGCTCCAAAGGAGAGAAAGGAGCTTAGTAAGCAAGTTAAGGAGCTTCTCGAGAAGGGGTTTATAAGGCAGAGTATCTCGGAATAGGGTGCTCCAGTGGTGTTCTCCACCAAATCAGATGGCTCACTACGTCTTTGTGTGGATTATAGGTAGCTAAACAAGTTGACGAAGAAGAATAGACACCCGTTTCCAAGAATAGACGATTTGTTTGATCAGCTTGTAGCTGCGTCAGTTTTCTCCCAACTTGATCTGGCTACTGGGTTTCATCAGCTAAAGGTAGCTAAAGATAGCATTGATAAGACGACGTTCAGAACCCCAGATGATTTCTTCGAGTGGCTTGTCATGCCTTTCGGCTTGACAAACGCACTCACATATTTCATAGACCCGATGAGCAGGGTGTTCAGAGAATTCCTCAACAAGTTTGTAGTTATCTTCGTAGACGATATTTTGATCTTATCAAAGAATGAGGAAGAAAATGCTCAGCATCTGAAAGAGATCATGGAAACTCTTCGAGTTCATTAGTTGAAAGCCAAATTCTCCAAGTGCCACTTTTGAAGAGAAGAAGTAAGGTTTCTTGGACATGTAGTGTCCAAAGAGGGGTTAGCTGTGGACCTTGCGAAAGTGATGGCGGTGCTAGATTAGAAGGCACCAAGAAATGCAACCGAAGTCCGAAGCTTTCTCAGGCTCGCAGGATTTTACCGAAAGTTCATTAGAGATTTCGCGAAAATCTCAGCTCCACTCACAAGGCTAACAAAGAAGAATCTAGCGTTCGCTTGGGATTTGGATTGTGAGTTTGCTTTCCAACGATTGAAAAGGGCTCTCACAACAACCCCAGTTCTTACATTACCAGATGGAAGCAAGATGTTTACAGTATGCACTGATGCTTGTGGTACGGGACTAGGCGCTGTTCTGATGTAAGAAGGGAAGGTAGTAGCTTATGGTGGAAGACAATTGAAAGTTCATGAAAAGAACTACCCGACCCACGATCTTGAGTTAGCCGCCATCGTCTTTGCGCTTAAGTCTTGGCGCCATTATCTCCTAGGTGAGAATTTCGAATTATATACTGTCCATAAATCATTGAAGTATCTTTTCTCGCAGAAAGATCTTAACTTAAGACAACAAAGGTGGATGGAGTTTCTTACCTCGTATGATTTTGAGATTTCCTATACTCCTAGCAAGGGCAACGTAGTAGCAGACGCCTTGAGTATAAAGAAGCGGACCTTAAGCCCTCTATTTGTAGAAAGGCAAAGCTTGGAGTATATAGCCAGTTTTGACTTTAGGCCCTCCTCTGATTTTGTACCTAGTTTATTGGCATCAATAGAAGTACGACCCACTCTTTTAGACTCAATAGGGGCCACACAACGTAAAGACCCTCAGCTTGTTGATGTGATTGATAAGTTAATTAGAGGTGAAACTTCCAGTCACCTCAATAGGTATTCCATCGATGATAAGGGTTGGCTGAGGCGAGATGGAAGACTATGAGTCACACAAGAAAGGGATTTGGTAAATATGGTTCTCGAGGAAGCACACCATTCCAAGATGACAATACACCCAGGTGGAGACAAGATGTACAAGGACGTAAAGTGAGTTTTCTTTTGGAGCGGCATGAAGAAGGATGTGGTAGATTTCATTTCTAAGTGCATGATATGCCAACAGGTCAAGGCGGAACAAAAGAAGCCTGGTGGAATGCTTCATCCTCTAGAAGTCCCGCAATGGAAGTGGGATAGCATTTCAATGGACTTCATTAATGGGTTGCCTAGGTCAAGAAGGGGCAATACTAGCATTTGGGTTATAGTGGACAGGCTCACAAAAGCGCTCACTTTATACCTATCAAGAGTAGAAGGACTTCCTCATCTCTAGCATCTCTTTATCTCAAGGTAATAGTTCGACTCCATGGAATACCCTCCAGCATAGTGAGTGACCGAGATCCTATCATTACAAGCGAGTTTTGGCGGAGTCTGCAAGAAACTGTAGGAACACAGTTATGCTTGAGCACGGCCTATCACCCCCAAACTGGTGGTCAGACGGAAAGGGTTAACAGAGTATTAGAAGATCTTTCGAGACTGTGCGTTCTTGACTTTGGAGGGACATGAGAGGATCATCTTCCTTTAGTGGAATTCGCCTACAACAATAGCTACTAAGCCACCATCGGCATGGCACCCTTCGAAGCTCTATATGGAAGACCGTACCGATCACCAACTTGTTGGTGGAAGTCTACAGACAAGCTTATACTTGGGCCAGACATGATTAGAGAGACTTCAGAAAAAGTGGACTTGATACGAAGAAGAATGAAGACTGCCCAAGATAGACAGAAATCGTACGCAGACAAAAGAAGGACCGATCTTGAGTTTGAGGTTGGGGACGTGGTTTTCCTTAAGGTATCTCCTTTAAGGAACGTCGTTCGCTTTGGATCCGCAGGAAAGCTAGCACCAAGATTTGTAGGACCGTTCCCTATCATCGAGAAGATTGGGAAGATGACTTATAGAGTAGAGCTGCCCAAAAGGTTGGCTGGAATTCACAATTTCTTTCATGTTTCTCATCTCCGGAAATGTTTACATGAGTCTACGGAAGTGGTGGAGCTAAGCATTCTAGAAGAAGTTGAAATAGAACGAGAAACAACTATGAGGAGATTTCCAACTCCAATCGTAGGAACTGAAATCAAAAAGCTACGCAACCGTGAAGTCAAGCTTGTTAAGGTTCAATGGAGCGATGCCGAGGAGGACGCGACTTGGGAAACTGAGGACAAAATACACGCTGCCTACCCTTTTCTTTTTGAGGGTACATCTTTGACCTCTCTTTTTCCATAAGTTTATGCTTGTATCTACCTTTTAGTGTATCTTCTCAGTCCTTTTTCTCCTAACTCCTTAGGTAAAAACTAATGGATGTAAACATGTATTTGAAACATGTTATGATTGATGGATGCAAGTGGTTGTTAGTGGTTGCTCGTGGATGCATATACACACATCCTAGGTATTAGATCGGCTCAGTCACTTCCATATTGCAGATGCATATATTTATTCACATTTGTATGTGGTTGAAACTTGATATGTTGTCATATGGATGTCGCAATTGTATGAATGGTTGTCCACTCATGTAGAATTATGTGTAAGGAAAAATTTTCATACATAATGGATTCATGACACTTACATGATTCACATTTAAGATGTCAACTGAATCAGTAGACCGCCTAATTTTTGCATTAGATAAGGACATATACACACACCGTGCATATGATAATGAAGCATTAGAAGTCTTTTAAGGGAAATGGACGCCTGTGTTTGTTAGTTGAGTAGATGGACGATTGGATGTTAGGATATAGATTTTTCTAGACTTGAAGATTTCGGGGACGAAATACTTTAAGGAGGGGAGAATGTAACACCCCGAATTTTCTGTTAACAATAAATTAATAAATTAAAGTATAATTAATTCTAAATGAAATAATTAAGGAAAATGGGTTACGCCATTGCGTTCGTCTCGGAATTCTGCTTGAGATAGAGTCCCAGTTTGCGTAAATCGGACTCCGTATGAAGAAGTTGTGGTCTTCGGAAGTTTCAGAATTCGATTTAAAATTCAAACAGCCCGAAACAAGTTCAAAATTGGGCTAAGCGGGAAAATTCCCGCCCAGGACCCAGGTCGACTAGGGGGTCGACCTGGGTACCCAGGTCAACCAGGGGGTCGACCAACCCAGTCGACCTGGTCAGGTCTTGGCTGGCCTGGTCGGGTTTTGAGCAATTTTCTAAGTTCTGGTGTGTCACTAGGGCTGATTTTCACTTTCTTGTTGGCTCTTCTCGATGTGAATGGTCTAGCTTCATCTATGATCATCTGACGGCTCTAATTAGTTTGAAATTCTATATAAATAACTTAAGTCTCTAACCTAAATTCACACAAAAATTAGAACTAGAAGCCGCCATGATGTCAGGAGAAAACTTAGAGTAGCCTTCACTTGAAGAAAGCAAAGAGACGAACAAATCTAATTCAAAATTAAAATCAAAACAACGTTTATCTACCCAAAGGAAATCATCTCAATTCCAGAACTCAGAATCCAGAACTCAAGTTCGTCGTTCGTTGTAAGTTTAGTTATGTTTTGGAATGCGAATTAAAATTAATGTAATGCCTTGGAAATAAATTGATAATAGAACAAAGTTTATTATGTTATATGTGGAATTGAATGATATTGATCTATGTCTGTGGTTCTATTTTAGTATCATGTTGGATTGGGAATTAATGGATAAGTCTATTCATATGTATATGAACTTGGAGTATAACCTGTTATGACAAGTTGTGTAGTTTATCATGTTATGCAAGTTTTAGGTTGTAAAATCATATCACATATGTGGCCAAATGTTAGATCTACGTGTTTTTGTGTATATGTTAAACCTATGTCATATTTCAAGTTCACACTTATTCATATGTTCGTGATTGATTTGGAAATTCACATATATGTAAGATGATTTTGTATATGTCGCAAATTCACATATATGTAAGTTGATTTAGCCTATGTTGCAAAATCACATATATGTAAGTTGATTTAGTCTATGTTGAAAATTCACATATATGTATGTTAATTTAGTTTACGTTGAAAGTTCACACCTATGATATTTGTTAGACCAAAAAATGGTTCTAACACCCAAATTGACTAAAATTCTAATAAAATAAGATTAAAAACTGAAAAGAGACACGAGATTTATAGTGGTTCGGCGTTAAAGAGCCAACGTCCACTTTATATCACTTTGCTTGATGATGTAGATGAAAGTACAACAAGATATTCACTCAATCTCACTCATTTTTCATATACATTCTCACAATTATATATAAGATACCCTTTGAATGATGATTTGGATTGTTTGGGAGTACTGAAATTCAGTTCTCAAAAATACTCAAACTTTCAAAGTGCCAAAAAGATCCCTTTAAGTGCTTCTTGATGGGGTATTTATAGGTGAAAATTCCTCCTGGCTCCGGATCGGATCGGCTATACGTGTCTTCGATTCCATCATTTTCCGGATCGGGTGAGTTCTGGTGAGGACAACACACCTAGTTAGTGGCCATCGTGGGTAGAAAGTGGGCGTAACTATCCCGAATATCTACGAGATCGTGGAGCGAAGTAGCAGGATGCACTAGATTCGGATCGGATGGGCTAGCAGATAGGGTTCGGATCGGCCCTACTACTTCCGATCCGAATACTTTCCTACCTCCTTTGTCTTGTTTTTGTTCCTACTTCTGTAATTTTGATCCGAACCGGATGCATAACAGAGTGTCTTTTGTCTACTTGATCTTCTAACATATTGACTTTGTGTAGCTTAGTTTTGCAAAGTAGGCTAACATTTTCCCCCCTCAAAGGATGCTTCTGTAAGAGACGAAGATGGCTTTGATGTTATTTATTCATTGGTCTTTGAGTTTAAGTTGCTGAGACGTTATTTCCGTTGATGTGTAGGGATATATTGCTTCAGATAGTCACATCTCTTGACGCTTATATATATATCACGTTGCGTGTAGGCTACTTTCTTCATTTTTTAAAAAGTTTGAAGATTCTTCTTGATTTCCAGTGGTCCATCCAAGTAATTCCTTTCCTTATTTCTCTTTTTGCTCCACTATACGTGTTGAATTAATCTTCTTAGGCTCTTGGGTCGGTTCCTGTTCGAATGGCTTTTCCTATGTCTTCACATTGTTAGGCTAATAGGCCCAATGTCCAGGGACCAGTTTTTCCGGTCCGAATGGAAAGGAGTGCCACGTTACTAGGAACACAAAGAGACTTCTTCACCCAAGTATATAAATCCGTCTGCCTCTTTTCTTTCTTTTACTTTTATATTTTTAGCGACTTGCCCCAATTTCAAAGCGGGAAAAAACCTAATTCCAATTCTTGAATTCACAAAAGAAATTCTTCGATTTCTCTAAATAAATCTGTAGGTATGGCTTCAAACAGCGACTTAATCTTCCTTTAATTAGTTCTAACTTGAATCCATGAATGGTTTAAGCGATTTCAGTGTGAAAATTTGTTAGCGTTGACATCATGTCCTCCGCCTCTCTTCTTCGTCGTCGGTGACCTTGTCGCCACCTCGAGGCTGTTGCGGAGGAGGCCTGGAGCAGTCGTTGGTCGTGCTAATTTACAAGCCCTAACTTTACATTGATTTTTCGGGTAAGATGCTTGGTAGGAGATGAAGGGGCAGAGAGGAAGAAGAAGGAGATGGATGCTTCAGAAGGATGGGAGGAAGGAGAAAAGTTGGTTCGGGTCGGAGGAGAAAGACGAGATAGGGGGTTGAACTAAATGGACTAGTCGAGTGATGCTTGTACGGTTTGGGACGGAGTCAACCGATCCGATCAGCCTTTGCCCATACTCCTCCTATTCGAGCCCGTCGTTCTCCTTGCTTCAATCTGAACTTGTTTAAATAAAGCATCCGAACCGATCCGATCATTGTGCTCGCACCTAACCGATTACCACATGCTTATCTGAACCGATCTAAAGGCATCTAACTTGACAAAAAAAGACAGCCTGACTAATTCAACTAACATTAACTTTGGTCTATGACTTCATGGATAGTTAGGATAGAGCCTTGCGAACATAAATAAACATCAAGAACCGTTTTGAACATTACTTCTTCCATGGACGTTTACATTATGCTTTCATTTATTTGCTTTGCATCTTTGTTACATGTAGCACACACTTTAGTTCACATGCACACATGGGGGACACGGGTAACCTTACTCTAATCCTTGTCATTGTTTCTTCAATAGTCTAGTGATCATGGCCAAGAGATGTTCTTCTAGATTAGCAAAGAAGGCAGAAATTGCAGGAACTTCTGAGAAGTATACTCTCGGTGACATATCTTCTTCTTCAGACCCTGAATGGGACGACGAGGGATCAGATTATGAAGTAGGGGCGCATAATAGCGAAACGCCATCTGACAGCGAAGTTTCTCTGGGCTATGAAGAGGAAGGAGGGGTTGGAGATAATCAAGCTCCTGACAAATTCGAGTCTGCCATCATATTGGAATCACCTCAAGATTCTGTTGAATCGACGATTGATAACGATAGGCTCATTCGAATATGCTTAAAGTACGGGATACCGAAAAAGGATACCCTGGTGCCATCGAAAACTGACCGTCCTCACAACCCTCCAGAAGGATTTATGGCAATCACCCGATTGATGTGCATGGTCGGGGCTATTCCGCCGTTTTCTCCTTTCGTTATCGACTTTCTGAGACAGATGCGGATTGCCCCCATGCAGCTGCGTCCCAACTCCTATGCTTACCTATATACCTTATATGTAGCATACCGTGAGATCTTGGGTATAGAGCTCACTTTCAATGACGTTCATTTCATTTATAACTTCAAGCATCGGACTTGAGAAACTCCTTCTTTCTCTTACTTCAAATCGGTCCCAAAAAGGAAAATAATTTCAGCGCCGTTCAGCAGCAGGGCCAGCGATTCCAAACTGGAATGGTTTTATGTAAAACAACAGCCGGGATTTGCCATAAGATGGACAAAATCAAGTAAAGAATTGGTTTTCTAAATCTCAGCTCTGAATATCCACGCCACCACATTAATCCATTTTCTTTTTGTTTACAGTTGATAATCCAAAACAAATGTTGGGTCAGGTGTTCTTTAATCGGATGCACCGGCTCCTCAATGGCGACCAAAAATTTCTAACCATCGATGAATTCCTGAAGGATGAATATCTTCATCTTCACGGGTTGCTGTCCATTACCCGTAGCATAGGTCACGGGTCGGGTCCATATGTATACATCCCCCCAGTGGACGTAATTCCAGAAACGGGCGAAAGATCGAAAACTCCTACAATGCCGCTTCAAGCTTCACCTTCTCCATCTTCGACTCAAGACGATGAGCTGGCCAACATGGCCGAAAAGCACCGAGAAGGGTGCATCGTCCCCGAGGATGCTATCTCTTCGGAGAAGTCGACGTCTTCCAAAGAACCGCCAATAGATGCTTCCCAGGGAGATGCCCCTAGTACCGATGATCCTACATTTCAGGGTTTAGAAGATCTCCCCTTACCTGAAACTGTCTACACTTCAGAGGATTTTGGAACAAATCCTTTAGTTTTCACTTCTTCAGAAGAGACCACTCCCGCTAAGGCCAAAGAGCCTACTCGCACTAGTCTGGCTCCAGATTCGGGTATGTCGGGGGGAAAACACCACTTAGGATGCACTTAGCACAATAACATCACATTTCACAGCACTTACCTTTTGTGAGAACACTGATTCTGAATTCCATTTGCATTGTTGCGCAGGTAAAATGTCTCGCTCCCATTATGATATCAGGAAACTTAGTCGCAGCATGACTGGCCCCCTTCTGATGCTGAGCGCGATCGCCGCGAAGGCCGTGGAAGAGAAGATAGAAGGCCTCATGACTATTATCAGTCGCGGACCTCACGTTCTTGCTCCCCCGCCCGGTCGGAATCAGAACGATACAGAGGCTACCAAGGCTGTCAAGGAGAAGACTTGTGGCAGTCAAAAGATCGAACCTCTTCTCAAGAAAAACGAAGTAGGGAAAGGAGCCCGCCGAAAGATACCGACTCGCGAGGCAAACATAAGGTTTCCGATAAGCGGCCTAGGAAGCGTGATATGGCCGTCGTGCCCGCTCATCCTACGGATACTGAGCTAACATGTCGTGCACCTCCACCATTGGATGCTAAACCTAAAGTCAAGCGGGCATATTTGGAGAAAGAATTCCCCGAGCACTACTTTGAAAACCTGGCTTTCTTACCCGCTCTCGAGCCTATTTCCTCAAGGTGGGCGGACGAGGCCAAAGCGAAAATTAATGCAGTTGAAAAACAATATTCGGAGATGTTCAAGTATTCACGTAACCTCTCCAGAATTATCCTAACTCTGATTAGGGATACTGAGTCGATGAAAAATACTGCAGCAGCTGACGCTAATGCCTTGAAAAATTTAGGGAAAGATCTTGAGGACACACAGGCCCAACTTGTCGTTGCTCAGCGGGATGCTACTAACTTCAAGCAACAATTTGAAGAGCTACAAAAACGTTATCATTACTTGCTTGAGTTTCACAATCAAGAGCGCTCGGAGTTGAAAAAGCAAGCAGAAGATGCAAAGTCGGATAATGCTAAAATGCAACTTGCCTACACCGCTCTGGAGCAAAAGAAAGCTGAGTTAGTGAGAAAGAATGCTGAATTGGAGAAGAGAAACGCTGACTTGGCTTCCAAGTTGGTGGAGGCTGAGAATAGGTTTTCCCTAACGGAAGGTAATGTTGAAAGTGTTATTAAATCCGTCGAAGAGACCCGCAAGCAGCTGTCAGAGGCTGAGGAGGAAGTGCATGGTTTCGGCGAATTAATGATCGAATTCTTTGTGCATATAATCCGTCGCCGAAACATCTCTTGGATTGAAGATTTTCCAACTACCTTGGTTCACGTATGGAGAAAAATTGTTGAATGGGAGAAAGAGGAGCTCAAGGTAGATTCCATCGACAAAGACAAGCTTATGGAAAAATATCTAAGAGATGATGAGCCAACATGCCTGGCCGAGGGGCGTCGCCTCATCGCTGCTGCTATGGAGGAGGAGAAACGGATGGCTAAGAAAAAGAATGTCTCTGAGGCCGGTTCTTCTTCTACTTCCACTGGAACTTCTGAAGTGGAGGGATATGACCCTGAAAACCCAGGGATTCCTTGGGCATCTCTTTTATCCCCCATACCCGAGACGACGTCAGAGACGGCAGTTACTCCAGCTGAGAAATCATCGGACGGTATTTCTACATTCTCGCCTAAATTCGTCAAGGCCGTCTCCACTTTTCATCACATAATCGGACAATCGACGGAGGACCCTTTATTTTCTCCTGAGTTGATAACTGTTACCTCTCATTCTGTTGGTGTTGAACTAACCGAGAAGATTGGTGTGCCTCCGGGAACCACCGCTGGAGCAAAACCCATAGAGAAGGCTAAAGGGGGAAAGGACAAGGCTGCCACTATTGATTCAGAAGAAGGAACTGAATCGTCTGAGGCTAATGCTCCTCACGATGACGAGATGATAGACGCCTTGAAAGATGATGGCGGCAACGAGGGACATGAGGAAGACCCTGAGGTAGCCATAGTTGGGTAGTCAAAAAGCGCTGATGACATCACTTTGGCTGCACTGAAAGCTGAGCAAGACAAACGTATGCAGCTTAAAGTTGAAGACCTGGACCTCGAAAGCCTTAAGCCTCTTGCAGTGGTGGATGCTGGATCAAGGTTAGTTGTTAAGCTTCCGACTTGGTCTATTGCAGAAGAGCTTGCTAAAAAGTCTTCTCTTAATTTCAGTGTTCCAACTCCTGGGAAAAAATCAACTGATTCCAGCACTTCTGTCACAGGGAGGAAAAAACCAAAGCGCGTTCTAACAGATGCCGAAAGGGAGGCGAAGGATGCTCAGAAGGCTGCTAAAAAATCCAAGTCCACTCCAAGGTCTAAGTGATGAAGTGCTTTGTTTATGGCTTTTTGATTGGCCCGCAATTGTTGCAGCGAGCGCGACCCTCGCATCTTCTTTTTTGCTTGTTTTCCTTGTACAAACTCACATGTTTGTGAATAAAAACTGTTTATTTCCTGCAATGTCTGATAGTTGTTAGTTTATTACGTAAATGAAAATACACAAGTATGTCAAATTAAAGTCATATAATGAAGTCATTGCTAGGGGAAACATGTATACGCATACATGCCCCCAGTCAATCTTGAATGACTGAGGAAGAACTACAATAGATTAAATTAAAGAGTCCAAATGTCCCCGACTCTCCGACGGGGGCCATATTCCTTTTGTCATTGATGCCTGTTATTTATGGCATATTTATACTCTCCTGTCTCGTATCCAGGTTAGAGTTTTCGTTGAGGCGGTCTCTCATCTGGGTGCACCTTCACGCCTCAGAGGACGTCGTCTTCCTGTCCTTTATACTCTCCTTGATTCTTGAGAGTTAGGGTTAAGAATGTCGTCTTCCCATTCTTCTATGTCTTATCGTACAAACAGTCGTTGTGTTTGTTCTTGCATAAAAGCCATCTCCAACTTTCCAAATTTAACATTTCGTATTTCACAGTCATAATAGAATAATAGTTGAATATATAAATAATGCAGGAAAGTAAATGGCACACGATATTTTTATAGTGGTTCGGCTAAGTCGTAGCCTACATCCACTTTATAATCCTTTGTTCGCACCAACAGACTTTTTTAAGGCAAGTCGTGCCTTTTTACAAGGTTCATAAAAAAAACCAAAAGAAAATACAACATCCCTAATTCAAATATCGCATCAAGTGTTGGGCATTCCAAGCCCTGGGCACTTCTTCACCATCTACGGTCGTTAACTTGAAGACTCTTATCTCAAGTTTCCGTTCGATGGCGAATGGTCCTTCCCACTTTGGACCGAGATGAGGAAGGGATGGAAAAACTCGCTTTAGCACCAAATCCCCTGGCTCAAAGGTTCTAAAGCGAACTTTCTTGTCATAATAGCGTGCCATCTGACGTCGATGTCTTGACGCACGCAAGTCTGCCTCGTCCCTTTTCTCTTCGACTTCATCAAGGGACTCGAGGAGGAGTGCCCGATTCATCATCGGGTCATAATATGTCACCCTATGAGAGGGAACTTCAAGCTCTACCGGGCTTACCGCTTCTGAACCAAATGAGAAAGAGAAAGGAGTATGGCCGGTAGCTGTCTTAAACGTTGTCCGATATGCCCACAAAGCCAAGGGCAATTCATCCACCCATTTTGCTTTTGCACGTTCCAACCGCTTCTTGAGGATGGATTTTATGACTTTATTTGCTGCTTCTACTTGCCCATTCGACAGTGGATAGGCGACTGCAGTGTACCGCTTGTCAATCTTGTATTTCTGGCAAAAATTTCTGAGTTCAGCACCATCGAACTGGGTTCCATTATCAGTTATAATGGTCCTTGGAATCCCAAATCGGCATGTGATATTTCTAACAACGAAACTTATCACCTTTCTCGCTGTGATTTTGGTTAAGGGCTCAGCTTCCACCCACTTTGTAAAATAGTCCACGGCGACTATTGCATACTTCGGTCCTCCTTTGGCAATCGGTAGAACTCCGATGATGTCAATTCCCCACATGGAAAACGACCACTGACTCACCATCGACTTGAGATGGGTCGGTGGTGCTCTTGGGATCTTGGCGAACCTTTGGCATTTGTCGCAGCGTCGTGAGTAATCAGCTACATCTTTATTAATAGTGGGCCAGAAATACCCATACCGCAACACCTTTCTTCTTAAAGTCTGACCCCCCGTATGATCTCCACACTCACCTTTGTGTACTTCCCTTAGTACACGCTTGATGTCGTCGTGCGCTATACACCTTAACAGGGGCATAGAAAACCCTTGCCGAAAAAGGGTATTATCTTGAAGGACGTATCTGGTAGCTTTGCGAACTATGGCTCGCCTCTCACTCTTCTTTGACGGGGGTACTCCATTTCTAAGGAAATTCTTGATTGGGGTCATCCACGACTCCCTCTCCGGTTATGCTTCGAAAGCTAATTCAATTTCCATTAACTCAAAGCTTGGCGATCCCAACGTCTCAATTGGAACCATTTCGGTTTCCTCCGGATTGTCGGAACTTGCCAGCTTCGCTAGCCGGTCTGCCTTTTGGTTTTCTGCACTTGGGATATGCGTTATGTCATACCATTTGAAGTTGCTCAACAACTCCTTCACTTTTCCAAGATAGGTAATAAGTCGATGTCCCCGGGCACTAAACTCCTTTCGCACTTGGCAGACAACTATTTTGGAATCGCAGAATATATCTAATGCCTTTATTCCGAATTCTTTAGCAAGTTTCAGCCCGGCAATCAGGGCTTCGTATTCAGATTCATTATTTGTCTCTTAAAATTCTAGTCGCAGAGCATAATATAACGATCGTCCTTCAGGAGTAACTAAGCCGACTCAAGCTCCGGACCTTCGGTCGTTCTTGGCTCCGTCTGTGTATAACTTCCGTGGATCTAATTTTAACTCTTGTTCTAATTTGACAACCTTATCATAGATCGTCTCTTCCTCCGGAATTGTGAACTCTGCTATAAAGTCAGCCAAAGCTTGCCCCCTGATCGATCTCCGCGGCTGAAAGTTTAATCAAATTGACTTAATTCAATATTCCACTTGATCAACCATCCTAATGCTTCGGGTCTTTGCAACACCTGTCTCAGGGGTTGATCAATGTATATGATTATTGGGTGAGCTTGAAAATAATGGCGAAGTTTTCGGGAGGCGATCAGAAGGCTGTAAGCAAGCTTCTCAATCCTTGGGTAGTTACGTTCTACAGCTGCCAATTTCTTACTTACATAATATACCGGCCTTTGCACCTTGTCTTCTTCCCGGACCAAGGCGGTGCTAATGGCGTGAGCCGATACTGCTAGATAAACAAATAGCTCTTCATGATCCACCGGCTTCGACAAAATCGGTGGTCTCTCTAGTAAGTCCAATAGATTTCGAAAGGCCTCAACACGGTCCGGAGTCCATTCAAAATTTTTCTTTCCCCTTTTTATCAAGCCAAAAAAGGGACACATTTGTCTGTTGCTTTGGAGTTAAATCTACTCAATGCAGCCACCTTCCCTACAAGACTTTGGACGTCTTTGATTCTTCGTGGTTCTTCAATGTTCCTTATCGCTGCTATTTGACTGGGATTAATTTCAATTCCCCAAGAGCTCATGATGAAACCCAGAAACTTTCCAGATGCCACTCCAAACGAGCACTTCAAAGGATTTAGCTTCATTCGATAATTTCGCAGGATACCGAACATCTCTGTCAAGTCTTGCGTATGGCTAGAGGACTGCCTCGATTTGACAAGCATATCATCCATATAAACCTCCATGGTTTTCCCTATTTGGTTATAAAACATCATGTTCACCAAGCGTTGGTAGGTAGCTCCAGCAATTTTCAACCCGAAAGGCATGACCACGTAGTAGTACAACCCCAAATTTGTAATAAAGTTCGTGTGCTCTTAATCGGGCACATGCATGGGAATCTGGTTGTATCCGGAATATGCATCCATAAAATAAAGAAGTTCATGTCCCGTTGTCGAATCCACAAGCTGGTCTATTCTGGGGAGTGGGAAGCTATCTTTCGGGCAGGCTTTGTTCAAGTCTGAAAAATCAATACACGTCCGCCACTTTTCGTTTGACTTCTTTAGCAAAAAAGGATTCGATATCCAGTCGGGATATGTCGAATCTTTAATAAATCCGTTCTCTTTCAGCTTCTCCACTTGTTCTTTCAGAGTTGACGACCTCTCTGGGCCCAACATACGTCTCTTTTGCTTTACAGGCGGGTGTTTTGGGTTTATACTCAGCGCATGACTCTGGGTCGTGATATCCCACACATGTCAGCGTGGGTCCAAGCAAACACATCCAGGTTTTCCTTCAGAAAGTTAGCCAGTTCTTTGGCTCGGTGCGAATCCAACTGGGATCCAATTTTTAGAACTTTTGCTAGATCAGCTTCATCAATGGGTATATCCACTGTCGTTTCGTTAGGAGTTGCCTTTCAATCCTTAGGTTCCTCATCTTCTCTGGGATCCAGGTCCTTAGGCATTCCCTTGGGCAACTCCTTCGGGGCTGATCCCTCTAATTGCTACGCCAAACCCTCCTTTGGAGGAGGTGAAGTACTTTTAGTATCGATGTTGAGTCCCTTCATCATCATCTTTAATTTAGCAATATAACAAGCTCACCCGGAGACTTGGTCTCCCCTCATTACTCCTGTTCCGGCTTCAGTTGGGAACTTTAGCAATAAGCACCATGGTGCGATACAAGCCCTGAACTCTGCAAGGGCAGACCTTCCTAAAAAAGCGTTGTAGGGCGAATCGATATCTAGCACTACGAACTGAATCATTCGTACTCTTCGACGATCCCCTTGTCCCAATGTTACGGGTAATTCTATATACCCCATTGGAGCCGTCGATGCCCCATTGAAGCCACAGATCCAACCTTCGCAGGGCTTCAAATCTCCAGGCTCGAGTCTCGTCTGATCAAATGACTTCTTAAACAGAATGTTGACAGAGCTTCCATTGTCTACTAGTACTTTATGAACCAGTGCCGACCCAATAGTATTGGTAATAACCAATGGATCTTCGGTAGGTGATTGGATTCCGGTATTGTCTCTGCTACGGAACACCACATCATCGAACATTGTCCTCTGCTGTTTCATAGGGGTGATATCTTCCAAATCATTACACTCGTCCACATCTATGTGCTTAACAGCATTAACGTATTGGTCCATTGCTCTGAAACTGTGGATAGCTGGATGGGGTCCACCTACTTTGGTGTTAATGACAATCCCTTTGCCCTTTTGTTGTGTGTAGGCTTCGGAGCAGACTGATTCTGGTTTGGGGCCTATCCTCCTTGCCCCTTGTCCCTTGGGGCAGCCTTATACTCATCCAACTTCCCTTCATGCAACAACTTCTCAACCACATCTGCCAAGTGTCGACATTCGTTCGTTGAATGTCCGTGGGTTCCATGAAATAAATAAATTTTTCCGGTAGCAATTTCTTTCTCTATCGAATCTCGTGGCGGTGGTTTTTTGTATTGCAAAACATTATACGTGTCCAAATAAATGTTCTCCAACGTATCATTCAACGGTGAATAATTTTCAAAAGTCTGGAACCGGGGTCTTTTGTCAGAATTACTTCCTCGGTTCCTGTTTCTCCTACTACCATTGCCATTACGGTTGTTGTTGCCCCCATTTCCATTATTATTGTTTCCATTCTTGTTTCCAACATTCACTTCGACTTTCCTAAAGCATTCTCCAGACTGCTTTACAACAGCATTACTCTGAACAGCTTCTTTTGATGCCGCTTCGGACTTCCTCTTTCTGTTTGCCTGTGCTTCCTCCCGTCTTAACTGAATATTGGCCTTCTCATAAAACAACTCTCTTGTGGGAGGTGGCTTCCCAGAAAGATAATCTCCAAACTCTAAATCAGGATCAACTCCCTCCATCAAGGCCATCAAGATGGTAGGCTTATGAGGGTCGCTAACTTCTGTTACAGCAAAATTGAAACGGTCTAGATACGACTTCAAGGACTCACCCGACGCTTGCTTAATTCTCGATAATTCGATAACAGTCTTAGACTTTCGGGCGTGAAGTCAGAATTGGTTCATAAAACGTTCACTTAATTGTTTGAAATTCGATATCGATCGAGGAGGAAGTCGGGTAAACCATAGTAATGCTACGTCTTCTAAGTAAATCGGGAAAGCCTTACACTTCACAGCGTCAGGAGCTGCTGCAGCATTCATAAACCATGCGTATCGCATCAGATGTTGTCCCGGGTTAGCTCTCCCGTTATATCTATCCATCTGCGGCAAATTAAATCATCGGGGGAACGGAAAGTCAAGTGTGTCATCAGTAAAGGGAGTATGGCTTCGCTCAATACCATAATCTTCATTGGTGTAATTTCGACTCTCAGACATGATCTGGCGCACCATAGCCCATACATCAGCATTGGTCAAGGGCCATTCAGGCTCCTTGGCCCTGATGTTCGGGTTTCCTCTGGGCTCCTGATCAGGGGACACACTCCTTCTTCTAGCGGCTTCTGCTCTGCTTTGCTCCCTACATTCCCGGTCGATCTCGAGAGGTAGGGGATGTAGCACTTGCCCCTGAGTGGGGTTGGTAAGGTTAGGATCTCTAGCAAGAACATGAGATCCTCGCATTGGTAACAGCATAGGCTCTCTCAAGCTCGGGTCGTCGGGTCCTAACACACAAGAAGTGTCTTTGCGGGATCCCAGAGATCCGTAAGTCATCTGTTCCAAATTCTGAGGTCATTCAAGCGGCCTTCTTTCATAGGTCGCTCTTCCTCTGAGGAAGAAGACTGATCCATCGCAGTGTGATGAACAGGGGAAGGGGTCCTCTGCCTTTAAAGCTCGCCAATTACCCTACTCATGATTCTTATATTCTATTGCATCATAAGGTTGGTGACCTCGTGGATTCTCATAGCCTCCCTAGTGCTCTCAAGCATGTCGAGAAGACGTGAAAAATCTCCTTAGGTGATAGACAGAGACGGATTGATCTGGTCATTGGTCCTGGTGGCTGGAGTCGGAGCATTTTGAGGGGCTTGATTAGGGGTTCCAGCATCACCTAGAGTCGGGTCGGATCGGAGCAAAGTGACCTGGCCGGATCGGTTCGGGTTGGGGGAGCGCACCTCTTCAACATCTTCTACTCGGGTCGGATCGGAGCTTTTCCTCTGCAACCGGTTCGGATTTCCTGAGCCAGTCCAATCCGCACCCGAGCTTTTCCTATGAGACCTCGTCACGACCGCGTTTCGCTGATCTTCGCCAACTTCGTTCCCTTGACTGGTTTGAACTTCCTTAACTTTTCCTTTGGCCATAATTCTTCAATAATCAACCAACAAGTACTTAAAAGCATCAGAAATTGGGGATTAACTTCGTTGAACTCAACGGTCCAAAAAGTAGAACGATAATCCAGAAAAACAGAGAATTCAAATGATTCTCAATGAAAGCACCAAAATGTCAGGCCAAAAAATGGTTCTAACACCCAAATTGACTAAAATTCTAATAAAATAAGATTAAAAACTGAAAAGAGACACGAGATTTATAGTGGTTCGGAGTTAAAGAGCCTACGTCCACTTTATATCACTTTGCTTAATGATGTAGATGAAAGTACAACAAGATATTCACTCAATCTCACCCATTTTTCATATACATTCTCTCAATTAAATATAAGATATCCTTTGAATGATGATTTGGATTGCTTGGGAGTACTGAAATTCAGTTCTAAAAAATACTCAAACTTTCAGAGTGCCAAAAAGATCCCTCTAAGTGCTTCTTGATGGGGTATCTATAGGTGAAAATTCCTCCTGGCTCCAGATCGGATCGGGTATATGTGGCTTCCATCCTGTCATTTTCGGGATCGGGTGAGTTCTGGTGAGGACAGCACACCTAGTTAGTGGCCATCGTGGGTAGAAAGTGGGTGTAACTGTCCCGAATATCCAGGAGATCGTGGAGCGAGGTAGCAGGATGCACTAGATTCGGATCGGATGGGCTAGCAGATAGGGTTCGGATTGGCCCTACTACTTCCGATCCGAACCAAATACTTTCCTTCCTCCTTTGTCTTGTTTTTGTTCCTACTCTTGTAATTCCGATCCGAACTAGATGCATAACAGAGTGTCTTTTGTCTACTTGATCTTCTAACTTCTTGACTTTGTGTAGCCTAGTTTACAAAGTAAGCTAACAATATTCATGTTGACTATTTTGCAAGTTCACACCTATGATGTTCATATTGACTATGCCGAAAATGCCAAGTTAACTCCTATGTCATGTTTATGTTAATGAATTTCTTTATGCCAATTTTGTGTATGCTAAATTAGGCTGAGCTTTTAGCCTAATATTATATGTCAAAAATCATGCGGAGGAAAATTAGGGTAAGATTGTTAGCCTAATATTTAGACGGGGTAACGTTGGGAAAAATTGGTAATTATCGGAAACTTGTCATAAATTGGTGAAAAATCACATAGATAATTTATGGCATGAAACGGTATAAATCATATACCTAAAAATGATGAACTTGGAAAGTGGGATATAACATTTAATTGTTAACAAATTTACATATAAGAATAAAAAGAACAAATATGTAAATTTAGAAAATACGAGTATGCTTAACCCGAGGTTGGATTGAGTTGTGATGTAAACCCGTCCGGAGCCGCACGGCTGTCCAGTAATCACAACAATACTGATCCAATGTGGGAGGTTAAGGCATTGAGCCCATTAAGGACCCGAGGTTAGACTGAGTTACGGTGTAAACCTGCCCGGAGCCGACCGGCACATCTAGTAATTGTGACAATACCTGTCTAAAGTGAGTGGTTGGTGCTTTAACTAATTAAAGCTAAGGACAAACAAGTCAGGATGATAGGGTTAAGTTAACTAAAACACTTAACCAATTCAACATGTTAATTAAACTGATGGGTGGGGTTAGGTTAATACAGACACTTAACCAATTAACATGTTTTACTAGAAAACCCTAGTAACATTGACCCATTCCAGTAGTAACCCAATTAGGTATCATGGCACCCTGAAACTAGGCAGGTTAGGGCATGATTACGGGCTGATTGTAAGCGGTCAAAAGCGACGGCGGTTTGTGCAGCAGTGTGAGTTCTAACGGAGTGCGGCGTGCACACACTTCGGAGAAGACAAACAGGGCACTGGGCATCAGTAGTATATCCTATGCATTCTAGAATTGTGTCGAGCCGCCACCATGGGATTTGATACACCCCATGATGGGACCAGCATAGGTATCTACAATCATGTGGGGCCGCATGAAACAGGAAGAAAATGTTGCGAGTAAGAGCCGATCAAATAAGGGATCACCTTATAATGAACAAGTGGTGCTAGTTAGGCTAGTTAGTAGGTACAGAGGAGTAATAGTAAGTGCGTTTAGTATAGTTAGTATTTCCTTCCATATCTTGTCTTATATTTTGGTATTGTCCTATTCTCAGTTTATGCAAGTCATGATCTTTTTATTGTTCTCATGCTAGAAATATAACTAGACTTACCAGACTTATGTCTGACCCATTTTCCTTTCGCTTTCTTTTCTTCCGTTTCCCCCCTCAGGTCCACAGGGAGGAAATACCTCAGCTGAGTCAGATTTTTCAACCAGCTTGAAGAGAGAGAATGTATTGCTAGGATCTATTTCGTTTTGGCTATGGCTTTGGACATTCTATGGGGATTTATGCAGTTTTAATTATGTTTCATGATTCTTTAAGTTTTAAATCAAGACAATATTATGGTTATAATAATTGGAAGTTTGTTTTGAGGCAACTATTTAAATGTTTTGTATGAACACATATTTATGATATGAAAGTCTTTTTGTTTTTCCGCTGTTTATATATATGTGTTTATATCTGTCTTGCGTTTTATCTTTGACTTTTACTTATTTACCTCCACCGAAGTTAAGGTATTCCCTTGGTGAGTGACCTTAACGGAGGTGGGGTGTTTCAGTTACCCTAACTACCTAACAAGAACAAAATAATGGAACGATCCCAACATTAGTGTAGTAACGGGGTTTTCCCCTAACATGACAATTAGCTATAAGATCTAAACACTTACATGCCGTTTTCTATCTAGTAGTCACTACTAACTCTAGATGTGTACCAATAATTATTTCAAGCAACATCCGAAGGTTTCAATGCTTATGCATCCAACGGGAACTTACTATTGTTCGAAGATAATTCTCGCTATTTACTTCATAGCCTCAAAAAATTTCCCGTCTTCCCTAGGCACTAATCCTTATCTTATCCATATTTTAAAACACGGTTTGGCCCTTTTTCATTTAAATTTCCTTCCAAAAATTAAAAGTGTCAAAACTTTATTTTCCTAATGAAAATTCCGTTTGGCAAATCATAAAAACATGTCATCTTAAAAAAAAAAGTAAATCATCAATTTTTTCAAATCACAAAAACTAGAGTAGATACAGACAACTATTTTCTCAATCGAGTTTATGACATGTTCTTACCTATATAAGGTCGGTTTAGTATCTTACTACAAAGTGCCAACATCCACTCTATTCTTAATTCCTGCACTTATTTTGTCCACCCAACAAAAATATCTTAAAATAACTTATCAAAAAGGGTTGTCATAAGAATAGAGATTTAAAATCTTTCTTTATTAAAGATTCTTGTATGAAATATAATAAGAAAACTTGCGAGCTATACATGCTCTATATTATGCACCTTTTACTGAGAGAATTTTACTTTAGACAAAATTTTCGCAAGAAATCACTATTTGCAAAATATACCCCATTTTACTTCAAGACCCAATATGTATACTTTACATATTTAAAACTATAACTTTTAAGATTAAAACTTGAAAACACCATAATCCATTTTCCCAAAACTTTTATATTCTCAAAAGGTTAACAATGGGGTTAGACTCAAAGCAGGTTTCCAATTTTCTAGGCTTTCCTAGACACTCCAGAAGGTCAATTCTCTCAACTATATATATATATATATATATATATATATATATATATTCCTAATCCATTTTTCTCTTCTCAATCTTTTCCAATTTATAAGGTTTTCAAAGCCCACAAACCCAAAATACTAATTATATGGGATTATTTTTCCTTCGTACAAAGTACATTGTACACTCTCCACCTCAAATTACCTAAGGGTCTTAGATTTCCTTATTCATTCCTTTAGTGTACAAAACAAACATCCCATTTCTTACCATATTATACACTTTCTACTTAGTGGGTTCTTCTATGGATCTAACTATATATATATAATATATTTATATCTTTAAAAATACAAATATGTTCACTCACTATTTATACTGGAATCCTAAACCTAAGCTCTGATACCAGAAGTGACGACCCAAATTCCGACAGATCGATTTTTTTTCAAAATTCCAGTCTATCGAAACACGGATTGGTTTACTCTGGTATCCTACAGAAAAGATAGAGACATAAAATATGTCAGAGCTCAGAAAATATCTCACAGCGGAATGGATAAAAGATAATATAAATCAAAGTATAGCCTTACCGTATTAATAATACTACCTAACCAGTATCCAAAGCTATAATGTCTCATGTCTCTGCAACAAATCTAACCTGCGAGTATGTTATGAGGAGGGGGTCATAACACAAGTTCTGGTGACTGGATTTGAACTATACCCTTTGGATAATCCTACATATACCGTTCAATCATATTTTCTTATTTATTAGGTTACTTGGGTTAACAACACTCAAGGCTTACACACTCGTCGTACCCATTTACTTCCCATTGGATTAACCTAGTACAGTATGTATGTAGCTACCCCCAATATTGAGGTACACCCCATGGTACCCCACTCGCACGGTCTCCATCGTAACACCATCGAAATATACGCAGTCCCTCATCCTACGCTATAGCGACGTATGGATAACAATATTACGTTCCTCATATATCTGTCCTTACTATGCTACGTAAACGTAAGGACTGCCACCGTTATTTGATTCAGAATTCATACCGAAGTAATGCCCTTAAGTCCACGATACACCACCCAGAGCCGACATGCATGTATCTAGTCTGTCTACCATACATATATTCAATTGTAGCTCGATGCATCAATCGCACATCCTCTAATGTGCACCGAGTTCCATGGCAGGGCGATACAAGAAACACAGAACACGGTCGGGAGCTTTTCCATACCTGTACAGGCCCGTATTTATGATCTTCTATATATATAGATATTCCTAGGGTCTATTTTCATGGTGGCAATGGCCCTACCTAGGACTTTCCCTCAACTAGAAAAGACTATGATAGCTAAGCGACTGACCCTACACAAACAATCTAAACATTCATTTGGCGTCTCCCCTTAACCCCTTACCCCAATAGTGAAGAGTGAAATGGTATCTTGGGTACAGCTCTAGTCTATTCGCATCCCACTGGCTGCCGATGACGGGTGTCTGGCGGTCTACTATCCTTGTTGGTCCTGACCCTCTACCTCCTCGTGAGGCAACCACCGAACCACCTTGGTGTCACCACATCATAGCATTCTGACTGCACAGCTACGTCTGCAGTCAAGGCCCACCCACATAGTAGTTATGCGCAAACCCAATCTCTGCAAGCATAGCCTAAGACATCTATCACTGCACAGAGGACTAATAGGAGCACCTTATGTACCTCAGGAAGCCACCTGCTTTGCCTTCCATTCCTTTGGAGCCGCCAGAACAATCAGATGAATGTGTGCTCCCTTCATGCCTTATAACACCTCGATGGTCTACCCCGTTGGGTTATTCTCCCTTAACCGTATGGACTGGTCTAAGTGCCTTACTTTAAAATATTGTTAGACCCTATGTCTAAACAATCTTTTACGCGCTTGTCTCACATCATCAGGTTTATAGTTAACTTGGTTATTCCAATTTATATTGAATTCTTATTCAAATTACCAAGTTCTTTGCTATTAACTTCAGTCATACAACTTAATCCATTTAAGTTATTAATAAACCCACAACATGTTATTCTCTAGATTTTGGTCTAAGGTCTATAATCCACAACCCCTTTTTATCTTCTTATTGATTTCATCATTACAATAACATGTTTTACTTAATATGCTATTAAGTATATCCAATTCACATGTTTTCTAATTTTTCACTGGGGCTTCTCACATTAGATTCAACATTAGTGGCTGCTAGACATGCCGGTCGGGTCCAGGCAGACTTCTGCCACTAATGCAACCTAACCTCATGCCATAAGTGCAGTTACAATTTCTAATTATAATCCTAGGCATATTCATCTTCATTTATTTAATTCTATGTATATAATCATACAACCATTCTAATTCACACAGACAAGGGCTCTTGTATACAAATGGGACAAATCATTATGTGATATGAATAGCGGTAATTACTGCTAATATTTTTAACAAGTCTTTAACATATAAACATTTCCAAACTTTCAACTAATCTTATGTATTAATTTTAAACCATTTATGTTCATATCAGATTGCGCCGCCAAATTAAAGTCTCAAAATATAATATATGTTATGTTCCAAAATCCCATTTCAAATTATGCCCCAAATCCCAATATATGTCGCGTGTCTTCCCACATGTAATTAACTTTATTTAAAATAACATGTAGTTTTCTAATAGTGTATCATTTACCCAATTCATAGGTTCATAAATTGGATCTATACGATGGTATTCATTTTTCTTAAACATTCAAGTAAATATACATCTAAACATATTAATTAATTGAACATATTATCCACTTTAGCGTAGTAATGCATTTCATCAAATTAAACCTTCCAATATGTTCATTATCGGGAATGCCAAACGATAGAGTTACTACTATTCAAAAAGTATATTTTAAACCCACTCACCTTTCATGCTTTTCCTAAATTTTGGATCCGACCCGTTCTATCATCCATGGTTTCCCCTTTTCCCTTTAATTTGATTCACCACCTAACGATCATGGATTTATTATTATTTTATGAAAAGAGAAGGGAAAGAGAAAGAATTAATTAGATTAGTTCTTAGAAGTTTACCTTGCTTTCATGATTCAATAATATTTTTTTTATTAATATTGATTCCCTCTTCCAGATCTGAATCCATTGTTCTTTTAGGCTAACATTTTAATTTTGGAATAGATTTGAGAAGAGAGAGTGAGCGCCATGGCAGAGCTCCAGCGCAGCCGCCTAATTATGATGTTTAGGGCTAGGTCTATGGTCTTATTTATAGGTGTATGGAGCAACCAGGAACCTCAGATTTGACTGAAAGCCATCTAAACCGTCAAAATCTCAGAAAACCCTAATCTGCCAAAATCTGCCGCTGGGGATCGGCGCCGCTTCATGTGGGTCGACCCGTGGGTCGACCCCCCTTGAAGGGGTCGACCTCTATCGGTCCAGAGGCTGAAAATTGTTCTGGTCACACCTGTGAGGTGCGCTAGTGCAAAAATGGCCTCGCTCACTTGCCATGTGCTCCAGTTGTTCTGGCCCGCTTCCTGATTTTTCTGACAAACTTTTGTCGCCTATAACTTCTTCAGATGATGTCCGTTTTACGCAAACTCGGACTCTATCTGAACCAGAATTCTGAGACGAATGCAATACAATCCTTTTTACCTTATTCTGATTATTTAATTAAGTTATTCTTATTTTATTATTTTACACTAAAAATATGCGGTGTTACAACTTAAGTCGATAAGAAGTCAAGTCGCTCAAACACCCTCAGAGTACCAAGACGTTCTAAGAGACTCGGGAACTCAAGTCGTTCACATGACCTAGAATCTCGTACGACTTAGATCACAACTGCGGTTTGATAACTCAGGTCGTCACAATGGCATGGGGTTTCAAAATTCTCTCACCAACTTGGGATCATCATGGTCAAACAAGCACAGTTCGAAGCATACTGCATATCTACTCCGAGTTCATACAAAAGAATTTTAATGCAAAACCAAATCGGACCGACAACAGTTTGGCATCATACAAAATTAAAGCATGCTTTAATTATCATTTCATACACAAAATTATTAGTTATCAGTTCTAACCTTAATGTGCAAATGGCCTAGAGCTACATTTACAAGTCAAGACAAGAAATATTGCACCAAACCAACAAAATCGATGCCAAGACAGCAAGTTTCATGCCTCAAGCATTTCAGTATACATCTTATGTGCATTAGGCCAAAATCGAAGTTTTTAGAGGACTGGAACACTTCGAATCCCACATGCACTACCTTAAACCCATTATAAACAAATCCAATCCTAATTCACATCATTTCAATATCACAAATAACCAAAATTGGTTCTAATCATTATTGCTAAATCAAGTCAAAAGTTACCCTCAAGTATTCATCTTAAACCGAAGGATCGGAAGAAATAAAATAATGCGTAAACATGATTCTGAGTTGGTGTTACTTGCAATGGCCTCTGAATAATCGGCGATGAAGAAATGCCTTAAATTTCGAGAAGTGCATGCTGAATTGAAGTGAATCGGTCCTGATTAATGGTTCGAGTTGGCTCATCGAAGCATGGTCAGAATCTGATTAGCGACGATGTGAATTGATCCAACGGAAAGTGATGTCTTTTCTCAAAACTAAGCCACCTTCAATAGAGTAAGAGCTTTAGATAAATGCGAAATATGAATGGACAAGTGGATTAAGATATAATATAAATCCATTGAGGTTGTAGGGCCGAGTCAGTATCTGCTGAAAGACCGAAAACGGTTTGCGACTTTGTAACGTGTGCAAACAAAAGTCTGCCAAAAGCCCATTGCGACTTGAAGGCTTAAAACAATCAGCAACTTGGCAACATGAGCGAATTGATGATCAATGACTTAACAAAGGCACATGATAAAAGACATCAAAAGCATTGTAAATTCGAAGCCCGTTTCATTTTTAATAACACGAACTTCGAGGGGAAAATGTTAATCCACAAAATACGGGATAAATAATTTAAGTCATGTCGCCTCTCTTCAAGTCGGTCTAAGGGTATTAGCTTGTTCCTAAGCCATGTCATAGGGGCCAAGCCATTACAAGTCATCCCCAAGTAATATGGCCTTCAAGTCATGCTGTGGGAACTAGGTAAGAATCAAGTCGCAAGCCATTAGTCATCAATACATGTTTACATGACATGACTCAAATCGTTCGCCATGACATGTATTCTACTCGTAAAGCACCAAACCATTGATCATCCATGCCTTGAAAGCACGCAACATGATTCCATATCATTATCATCTTATATCGTTGTGATCAGGTGAAAGCCAAGATGCAATATGTGTTCCACAATGTCAAATGCGACATGAAGTCTGAGCGCATCACAAATTCAACATCATGATGCAACCAGCCAAGTCATGACCGACATGCGCCATGCCTTTGGCAGTTGTAAACAAGGTGCCGCCAGCTGTCCTATGCCAGGCCGTTGCTAGATGGTCCCAGTCGACATGAATCATGTCGCTCCAACGACATGGATTCCTGCACTTCATATTTCCAGATTTCATCACTCCACACTCACTCCTATAAATACCCTATGACTTCTACATTAATGGGGACTGATTGTTAAGATCCGGAAGGGCCGTCCAACTATTTTCTACACCATTCCAAGTGATTCTACCTTCTCCAGTCATCTCTAAGAAAAGATCTAACACCAAATATGCCATGGAATTATTGAAATTCAATCAGGTGTTCGAAGAATTATAGATCTACATCGCTACTTGCTACACTTAGGGAATTCCGACAAATTCCTTGGCTAGTTCGAGTAGATCAAAGTGAAATACTTGAGAGAGAGAAAATGAATGTAAGGATAGAGAGTTCATGCTTTGTAAACTCAAATATGATAATGAAAGATATTCTCATAGTGGATGTAGGCTTTCCCTTAGCCGAACCACTCTAAACTTTGTGTTCTCTACTTTTTTTCTTTTATTTTGTGATTGTGTCTCCTTTTTCCCCTTTACAACCATTTGGTGAAGTACTCTCGACGTACCTTTGGTGTTGTAGCCATTTTTTTTGGTTACAATACGTATGACATATTTTCAAATATGGTGTAAAATTTCAAGAAATGATGTGTGTAATGACCCAGTAGTAATTCGACTCCCGAATTCTGACAATAATACATAAACCTGTATTACTTGCCAAAACTCAAGTGTCTAAAGCACCAGATAGTTAATAGAAAGAAATTAGAGGGTGAGAAAAGAAAGGAAGAAATATTAGAATAGAGGAATAAGAACAAGAACCAACACAACGCAGTGTCTCACATCATAGTGTAACAAAATATAATATAGAAAGAAATCTTTATTGCGAGCACGAAATAAAACATACAATCATCAGAGTAGATCAACACATCTGGACAATTATAATAACCTATCCTCATATAAAATCACACATCAGAATAATAACTATATAATATCATATGTATGAACTCTTCTAGCTCATCTCTTCACAGTATCTGATAACCCAAACCTGTAAATATCAGTCTAACCCGAGCATTGCAAACACAAGGATCAGTCTAGTGAACCAGCGTGTGAAAACTCACTAAGTTTGAAGGTATCATCCAACTTGATTTTAAAGTCGAAATATTTCTGGAAGAAAAGGACAATCATAAGAATAAATGCACACATAAATACAAATGGTTTTTACCTTTAGATAACCCAAAACATCTTTAAAATCATATCTTTTCTAATATTATAATAATGTCTAATACAAATAATTAACAATCTAGCGAAATGCTTGCATCTCATGCTCCACATACATAGTATACAATCGAAACTACGGGCTCTTATTCGATAATGAATTCTGACTATGACAACGTATGGAACCAAATTTCGATCAGTGTACTCTAGAGGGGACACACTGGAGTTCAACAAGAACATCTTGCTACTCGACCACACATGACCGCAATTCATTTCGCCTGAATGATCCGAATATATCGTCACCTTATGGTTGTTAGCAACATAGCCAATCACGGGAGATACAGAGGTGAAAGAAGAACAAAATGAATATTATTTAGTTGGTGACAGGGCACCCTAATTAGGAGCGATATACTTAGCTATGCTGCCTGCCCGATTTTTGTCATTTCCCAATTGTGAGGATTGAGGTTATAACTATCTTTTAGAGCATAACACGTCTTCACTTTGAATGCTAAATCGTCGGATCCTCCAGAAATCACTAATTGACCTCCATAAAAATAGTCTAGCTATTAAGCTAAGAGAAGTGCCCCTTTTCTCCACCAACTATAGTACATTTGACGAAATCAAAGTACATAATCCCTGTGGAAATACTCTCATTCCGTTTCCAAATCCATTTATTCTCTAATCTCATTCACGAATGTTATTTAATGACATTTCGTATTTTTATAAACAACATTTGCAAAAACGTTCATTTGTTATGAAAAATCACTTTTAAATTCTTATATTCAATTTTCATATACTTACTATCCCAATAATCCATTTTAATATTTTAAATCGTATAAATTTCCATTTATGCCACTTAAGTCATGCTTTTCAATCATTTTAGCATTCCCATTTAGTTTATATCGCTTAACCATTTATTATTTTATGTCTTCGAATTTCCATCTATTTATAATTTAAATAGTTATATAAAATTTAAATAAAACTTCAACATTTATTTTCAAATAAAAATTGTGTTTCAACTCCTTTTATAATTGCAACTTTGAAAATGTTCGGAATCGATTCCAAAAATTCTTTTATTTTATCAGTGGTACAAAAGAGGAAAATGCCTACTATAGTACAAAACTCGTAAAATATTAACCAATTTCACATCAAATAAATCACATCCAATCATACTGATAAATGCTATCAGTATTAGTGAGGAATCCAGTTGGATTCCTCAAATCTGTCAATCCCTGCATCACAAATTTCATATTATAACATAATAAAATTTAATAACTACTGGGGAGGAATCCAGTTGGATCCCTCCAACCTTTTATTCCCAACATCCAAATACGTTACCTCAATATAATCATAATTCATGTGAATATATAATTCAATTGACAATTTCTATAAACATCCAATAACAATAATTTAACATCAACCATTTGATTTAACACATTTATATAAATATAAACGTCACCAATAAGGTAAGTTACCATAATTGGTTCTAATCGTTAAAATAAAGATTTGGTTTTAATTGAATTAAACAAATCATTTAGTTTAACCAATACATCGGATATATAAAAAATATTTAGCACACATTCAATGAACATCCAATAATTATCAATCATAGAACAAAAACATTTAACCCGACTTATATAAAATATAAGTGGGACAAACTGAGTGAGTAAACACACTTTGCTTTATTTTCACTGAAGCGGTTCTGTTACAATTAAATTATACAATTGTTTAATTTAATTGTAATTTCCAACTATCTCCAGTTCTATCCAAATTAGTTCCAGAATGTAAAGTTCGTTCCCATGATTCCAACATAGCTTGTTAGGTCCAGTTCTGTTAACGTAGGCACAAGTTATTGCATTATAAATAATACAATTCATATTAAACAATATATTTCCTTAATTAATTTTATTAAATTTTGATTACTATGTAATTCAACATTTATGGCAGATCCTTCGTATTTGTTCCTCGCTATCTTTGTTTTTCTTCCGCTCGAACGCAACTCAACATGTTGTCTTTGTTCCCGAACAAAAACCTGCATAAGAATTTTAGTATTGTAGTTATATGATTTAATTAATAGTTATTAAGCTCTTAATTAACATTATTTAAAATAATTACGTTTTAATATTCGGTTACCCATCAGTTATTATGTTTCTCTCATCTCGATTATCCTTCCTCAACGCGTCCAATTCCAATTCAAGAACTAATATCTGTAAAAATTTAAACTATATAATTAACCCTTAATTATATAATTAATTATAACTAATTATGTTTATATTTCGATACCAGGCCGAATAGTTTTATATCCTTCTTTCCATCTTATTGCTCTTCGTTATATCTGCTTCAAATATTCGTCACACGTTACACAACTTTGATTCTCTCATGCCTCGTTGCCTTCCTAGTTGCTTAGTGCTTATTCAAAAATCATCTCGTTTGAAATGTTTCATTCCAGTTTCTTCATCTATTGCTTCTACCCATCACGCAGCTAACCCATTAACCCAAACAACTTGCTTCCTCGACCTCATTGCTACGCCACCCTCCGGCGATTGGAGTTCCATTTGTTGCCTCTAAAAGGAGCGTCTCCACCTCGCTAACGATCGCCCAAAATAGCTTAACACTTGGTTACCAGGTGTACCCTTAAAATTGTTCAAATTTCGACATCTTTCAGGGCCGATCCTGGCCATCTCGCACCCCCAGATAAGGTCATCACTAGTCAAAATATATAGCTCGAAATTCTCGATACTTTCTAAGTTGAAGTATATGGCTATAAACGATCAGATTTTAAGTTTTTGAGGAGAGATGGATTCAAGCTTTTCAGAAGCTAAATGATGATAGATGCGGCATAAAAATCAGTAGACTAGCTAAATGGAAAAATTAGGGTTATGACTTTAATATGGGTATATATATATAGGAGGCCAATTGATTTAATAATATAAAACCAAACTTAACGGTGAAGTAACGTGCAAAAATGTAATAACCTGGAAATTCAGAACCTATTTAAAAATTTATTTTAAGAAAATTTTGTTAGAAAATGCATCAGAATTTAAAAATTCCATTATTAAATTAATTGAAAAAAATTAAATAAAATTATGATGTGGTTTACGAATGATTTCAAATTTATTTCTAATAAAAATTATTTGTAATTAGATAAATAGTGATTTATTACAATTGAAATTAGTATCAAATTATATGTATATTTATTTATTTTATTTATTCTTGCATAAGCATTGAATAGGATGATTTAAAATAATATGTAGATTCTAAATAAATTATGACAACATTTCATTATGTTATAATATGTATTGTTAGATAAACTTGTCATTATGTTGTTTAATATTATGTGTTTTGAAATTTAAAAAGTCACATAACTTACTTATAGTCATCATTAAACAATAAGTTATGCATTCATTACTTCCCGTTATTCTCTTTCTTTATGCAATTTTCTTTTGAATTTTGAATAAGACATAAATGTTGATTAGATTGACATGTCATATCAACGAATTTATTCCATTTGTAACCTACTACATATGTAGAGACACAAGTGAGGAATAAAGTATAATATATAATCAAATAAAGAAAGAAAAAAGATAATAGAAATAAATGTAATAAAAGGGTTTTAGAAAGGGAAACTTATGCTTATATGAGAAGAAATATAAAATAGAAATGAATGATTATGGAATTAACGTAATATTACTAATGTTTGAGTCAACCATGATATTAATGTTTTTTGCTTCGATAATATTTGTTAACTATGTAACAGTTGATCATTTAAATAAATTCCTAATATGTTGGTTGATGATATTGATTTGAATTATATGGTGTTATTAAACGGTTTATTGACTAAGTTATGGTAAGAGTATTCTAATCAAATAAATGGTTAGAGTAGTATTTAGGGATATTTGTAAATTTGATAAGTTGATTTTGAAAAGAAGAAAGAAAAAAAGTAAGTAATTAAATAGAATAAAACGTAAGGGGTTAAAATGATATTTTCTCCTCTGTATAATATCCTAAACTCTCTCATACCACACAACAAAACCCTAATCCATCTTCTCATTGTTTAGCCGCTGCCTCATTCTTCTTCTTTCTTCTTCAATGGCCTAAACCCCTCAAAACTTCCACCTCCAAATTCTCTTCATCCATGAAGAATTAAACCTCCATCCTTAGAAGATCTTTCTTCCTTTTGTGCATCTAATCTCGCGCAATCTAGATCAGAAGTTTTGAACAATTTGCTGAAACATAAGGTATATATAAAATAAAAGAATTAAAAAACTTTCAATCTATTGTTAATCTATTTTAAATAGTAAAATTTGTATCTTTTTCGTATGTTGAACAAATCCAGTGGAAACAAAAAATGTTGGAGCGGTGACATCGAATTCTACGACATAGAGAAGGTTAGAACGTATTCTGAACCCACTAGATATTTAGATCTGATTCATACCAAGGTGAGATATCTATTTTAAATAATTAATTAAAATTTAATTATTTAATCGCTATTTAAATTGATGTATGTATGTAATGAAATCAGACCTATGACATTGAGATTGAAATTGGTTGTTTGTTGTTTGTGTTGATTGTGATGTTCATATTGTTAGATCCTGATCTAAAATTAAAAGTTCTTTCTCTTATCTGAATCTCTAGTTTATGTTTAGATATAGATCTGAAATAAACACCATATTTTATTTTTATATTGGTAATAATGATCTTCTTCTAGTTTCGTCCATGAACATAGATTTGTTCTTCCTGTATTTAGATCTATGTTCATATAATGAGATTCATGTTTTTTAATTTAGATCTATATACAAAGTTTTGTTTTTTTAGAATAAAGATTTCATTTTTATTTAGACCCATGAATCTTGATTTGTTTATATTATAAAAAAATCAACTTTTTTGAATACATGAACGTTGAAGATAGATTAACAATAAAAAAATATCATTATTATTGTTTACAAGAACATGAATTTTTATCGAATTAAGATTTGTAATAAAAATCTCATTGTCATGATTTACATGGAACATGAATTTTTATCAAATTTAAATTTGAAATGAAAACTCCATTTTCATTGTTTACATAAAAATATTATTTTTATTGATTTCATAAAATATGGTTTTTTTCTTAAAATTATGTTTCAACAAAAAGGACATATATTTGTTATCATTTTGTTGTAACTAAAAATAACATATTTTTAGTGACAATTTGTTTAAAATAAAGAGAACACATTTTTATTGTCATTTAATATGAATGAAATGTTTACAATAAAAAGATTTTATCCTTATTGTAATACTGTTTTCATTGAAATGGTTGAAATAAAGTGGCTACATTTTTATTATAATATTGTTTTCATTAAAAGGTTGAAAAAGAATTTTTTTTTTACATTTTATGGAAAGTTGAAATAGAAAAATCATATTTTTAATGTAACATCCCTTTCATTGAAAATGTTAGACTAGAAAGATCACTCCTTTAATGTTGTATCCATTAATGAAATTTGTCAACATTTGTTTTTAATTAAAATATTATTTTTATTAGAAACATTGGAAATGTTACAAATTAATTTACAAGAAAATTTACCTGTTATTGTGAATATAATGTGTGAATCACAAGTTCATCATGTTGTAGGAAAATTGGATAAAGTTAAAAAGAACATTTTTACACTTAAGAATAAGTTAAAAAAATGTTTCAGTTTAGATATTTTTACATGTTAGAATGGAAGTTGTCATTTGAAAATATTTCATTTAAAGTGTTATGCAGATTAGAAAGAATGACGCCTATAAAATAAAAAAAATGAGATTGTCATTAGAAACATTGGAATTTGTATGCAAATAAAAAAAATCACTTTTTATTTGACATTAGAAACATGTAGAAAAGATTATGCGAATAAAATTCTTCTTTTATTTGACATCAGAAACATTAAAATCATATTTAGGAAAATATGTTGAAACATTAAAATTACATTTTTTATGCAAAATATGATTTATGTAAAATATACATTGTTTCCATTAAAAAGAATAAAAAGAATAGAATAACAAGAAGACATTTTTATTTTGTTTTCAATAATAAGATTACATTTTTATTATCATGTTGTTTCATTAAAAATATTGAAATAAAAAGTATCATTTTTATTGCATTAAAATGATTGAAATATTTATTATATCTATTTCATGGATGAATTGTTGTGTTGTTATGTATGTTATATTGTGACATGATTGAGATTTGGAGAATTAAACATGTTAAAATAATGTTATTATAATTACACTTCCATTTACAAGTTATCCGACTTGTTCATGTGATTGGGACGATATTTTTTTTACACATCGCCCAAGTGCACAAATAATTTGTTATTTATTTGTTGGATGAAACCCCACACGGGTCTTAGGATGATACTCTAATAAGACATTTCCCTTGTGATTAGTTATAGAATGCACTCTAGTTGTTATTTGGATGTTTACTGATTATTTATCATGCAATGTATGAAAACCATATAAATGAACTTATATGGTAATTGTTGAGTCGCATTTCGATTCAGAAATAAAGAATATTTGGTAACAAGAATATTATAAAATAAATAACAATTTAGTATTTAGGACATTTCAGAATAAAGGATATTTTAAATTAAGGATATTTTAAAATAAAGATATTAAATAAAGAATATATTAAAATAATGAATATTTTTCAGTGAAATAATTACAATTATAAATTATAATTGCACTTTTGACATGAGGTTAGGTTACATTTGTGGTGGAAGTCTGCTCGGACCCGACCGACATATCCAGCAGCCACTAATGTTGAACCTAATGCAAGAGGTCTAAGTGCACAAATACGAAGCGAGCTATGACACGAGGTTAAGCCCAACTTGTGGGATAAGTCTGCCCAGACCCGACCGGCATGTCCAACATCCACAAGTTGTAGGCCTAATGTGGGAGGTGTAGCCCATTATAAAACATAAATGAACATGGTAATGAATTGGACTATTTAGCTCATTATAAGTTGAAACGTCATTTTAGAACGGGTTTATCGATCATTTTATTCATTTTATTATGAATAGAATAAAAATTAGTAATTTCCAAAATCTAATATTTTGAAAACATTATTTTAATAACGAAATATAATAAATATTTAATCAAGATTTAACGAAGTTTTCCAATGTATTAGTATTTAATTGGAATTAAATAAATAAATTGGATTTTAGGTCTGTCGTGAATAGTGTTTTATATAACACTGTTCTAAAACCCCGTGTGAAAATAATAAATCCTTTAATTTAGATTTAGGCAAGTTTATCGTGAACTAATTAATAAATGTTTTAATTAAGCATTAAGATGAAACTTGATTGATGGTTTATCGTGAACCATGTTTTAAACGACATTTCTTCTTTAATCCCAATTAACAGTGAAATTATGATTTTGAATTTACAAATCTTTTATTAAGATATAAATGGAATTTACAAATCTTTTATTAAGATGAAACAGTAATTTTCCAAAGTGAAGTTTTTCCAATTTAATATATAAAATTGGAATTGAATGGAATTCGATTCGGTAATAATCGAGATGAGCGTCTGTAAAAGAAGACCGTTACTATATATGGAATTTAAAAGGCTTTGCCGTTATTCCATGCATATTATTGGTCTAATACAGAAATTTATATCGATTATATATTGATTTGATTTCCGTGAAAATTCCATATTTAATGGAAGATGATTTTCGGTTTATCTTGAAACGTGTTTTAAATGACATTGGTTCTTTAACCCAGTTAAAGATAAGATTATTTCTTAAATTTGAATGTAACAACTCGGAAAATTTGAACCAATTTAAAAATTTTAATTTGGCAATTATAGTGGATTTTGAATATTTAAAATAAATTATTTTAAATAATAACGACCAAAAGTCTATTTGAATCGACGTTGGAAGATAAATATATTTATTTTAATTATAAAACAAGGCCTGAAATGGTGCGGCAGTTTGAAAATTTGAATTCGAACTTTGATTGATTGTGCTGGGTGCAAAATAAAACGGATTTTAGTGAAACCGAAAATATTTAAATCTGTTTATGAAAATCTTTCTAATAAATCTAAAAAATCAAAATTTCATAACAGGAATCAAAAGTTATGGCGATATGAATTTTCAGAAAGGTCGTTATGGAGTTAATATAGCCCGTGAAAATAGCCATTTTGCAAATGACCTCCGTTTTCGATGAAAACACTTTCGTTTGATCCGGGATGTCAAATTATTTCTATGTTTCAAATTCCATAATTTTTGGAGTTAATATGTGAGTGTGGCAACGAAAAATGTGTTTGGTTGACTTCAGTCAAATTGGATCGACCATAAAATAACCATTTTTCAAATGGTTTCCAACTTCGACGAAATCAATTTTATTGGGACCGTATCGTCAAAACATAGCTAGATTTGTTTTCTGGAATTTTTGGGATCAGTATGTGGCCCCGGCAAATTGAAATGTACGTTCAAATCAAACGTTGAATGTTTTATATTTTAATTTGAAGAAAAATAGACTGAAACAGTCGAATGGCTTACGAAACATGTTCCATTGTGTTCGGAATGGGGGTATAGTTTAATTAGAGTTTGTAAGGAGAAGGGGGTATTTTTGGAAATAAATAATTAAAAATATATTATAGGCCAACAATAATTCTCCACTTCATATTCTCTCTCCCCGACACTTCCTGTCGAACGGCGGAAATTGCTGCCCTCCATATCTCTTTGATTTCCCCTCATCCACTCATTAAAATCACTCCGCCGAGTTGAGGTTTTTGTACAGCATCAAGAAAGAATTAAATCAGTATAGGGATTGGATTTTTTTCGTCGAGGATTCGAGGAGAATCGACGCCAGGAAGTCCAGACGTTTGGACCGCCGCCACACCTCCTATTGGCCGTCGATCTGAGTGCCACCGCCAGCGCCGAGAAGCCCTTTCCTCACTCTACGATGGTGCACCACCCGATCGACGCATTGCTTCACGGATTGAAGGAAAAAGCTAAACCTAGTTTTGAATGCTTTTAAAAAGGGTACGACTTCATATATTTTAAACTGTTCTATAACACTTTAAAGCGCTACGAAATATGATTTTACAATAAAATCATATCTTTTTTCTATGTTGTCGAAATCCAGTGAAACAAGAGACACAGGGACCTTGTGGACGTCTTCTGTAACAACCCGAATTTTAATAACATGTTAAAACCATAAATCAAGGCAGAATTAATTTTTAAAATAAGAATCAAGGGAAACAGGTTATGCCATTGCGTTCGTCTCGAAATTCTGCTTGAGATACAGTCCGAGTTTGCGTAAAACGGATACCGTATGAAGAAGATATGGACGAACGAAGTTAGGAAGAAAAACCGGATACAGGCCAGAATACACTGGCGCACTTGTGAAGTGTGCCAGCACAAAAATACACTTGCGCACCTGCCAAGTGTGCCCATACAGATCCAGCACATAATTCTTGAGTGTTCTGTGATGACGTGTCTTCTTCTGAGTGGCTGGATGACCTGTCTTCGAGCTGGGTGGTTCTGATGACTTTTGGACTGATCTGAAGGCTCTAAATTACCCTATTCTCTTATTTAAACAGCCCCCTAGCCTCATTCTCATTACACCATTCTTCTCTAACCTTATGCTGCTCGAACTCTTGATGATCATGGCTTCTTCTTCTTTCTCTAAATTAAATTAAATTAAAAATAAAACACGAACATTATTTCTGGAAGACTACGGCTAGGAATTGGGGATTCGTTTCTACAATCAAATCAAGATACAACGATTCAACAATTCGACGACTAGTTTATAGATTTGACTTCTACATCTTTCTTAAACCACGATCTATAAGTTCCAGTTACTTTTAGATAAAAACTATAAATCTAATATGTGCATGGTATAATTTGGAAGCGATTTATGTATGATTCATATCTATTCTTGGTTTCTTCTTGGATCTTGACTATTGGGAATATTGCCTACGACGTTGAAACTATTGTTAATGACATAAGACTATGACTATGCCTATGACTGTGGACATAAGATTTTTCCTATGCCTATGACTATGACGGTGAACATAAGACTATGCCTATGACTATGACGGTGAACATAAGACTGCCTATGACTAATAAGACTATGCCTATGACTATGATGGTGATCATAAGACTGCCTATGACTATGAACAATATGACTATGCCTATGACTATGACGGTGAACATAAGACTGCCTATGACTATGAACAATGAGACTATTGCCTATGACTATGACAAGGACAATTGTGATTAATCACCTATGATTCATTGCCTAGGATTATGACTATGAAATTGGATCTAAGCTTGATTTTCTATTCAGACCTATTTTCTTTATTTGTCCTTGGATCTCGATTTTGGGGATTTTTCTATTTAAGTTAGATCTATCCATGTTCTTGAATCTAGATTAGTATTCAAACCTTTTTATGTTCATAATGTTATCAGATTTATATGCCTGTGATGTTTTAATCAATTTATTCAGTTATGTCATACCTTGAAAATAGATTGATTATGTTATTGAATGATAGTGATCTATGCATGTTGTTCTATTTTATTATCATGTTGAATTGGGAATTATTGAATAAGTCTATTCATATGTATAGGGACTTGAAGTATAACCTGTTATGATAAGTTGTGTAGTTTATCATGTTATTCAAGTATTAGGTTGTAAAATCATATCACATATGTCACCAAATGTTAGATCTACATGTTTATGTGTATATGTTAAACCTATGTCATATTTCAAGTTCACACTTATTCATATGCTCGTGATTGATTTGCAAGTTCACATATATGTAAGTTGATTTAGTCTATGTTGCAAGTTCACTTATATGTATGTTGATTTAGTCTACGTTGCAAGATTCACACCTATGATATTCATGTTGACTATTTTGCAAGTTCACACCTATGATGTTCATATTGACTATGCCGAAAATGCCAAGTTTACATCTATGTCATGCTTATGTTAATAAATTGCTTTATGCCAATTCTGTGTACGTTGGATTAGGCTAAGTTTTTAGCCTAATATTATATGTCAAAAACCTTGCGGATGGAAAATTAGGCTAAGATTGTTAGCCTAATATTTAGATGGGGTAACGTTGGGAAAAATTGGTAATCATAGGAAGCTTGACATGAAACTTGCCTTGAAAACTTGATAAGAACTTGACATGAAACTTGCCTTGAAACTTGACAAGAACTTGACATGAAACTTGTCTTGAAAACTTGACACGAACTTGACATGAATCTTGAACACGGACATGACACTAGAATGAACTTGAAAATGGCCAACTCGAGGTTGAGTTGAGTTTGCAGTGTAATTCTGACCGGAACCGCCTGGCAAATCCAGTTACTGCAAACAATAGGATCCAATGTGGGTATTTGGTCATATCACACTTGAAAACCCGAGGTCAGACTGAGTTGTGGTGTAATTCTGCCCGGAACTGCCCGGCATATCCAGTGACCACAACAACAGGTCTGATGTGAGAGGTTGGGGTGCATTAATGAATTAATGCCACATGATAGGGTTAAGTCATGAACATGTAAGACAACACTTAACCAACTTGATACATGATTCGTATGTGGGTTAAGTCACGAACTTGAATGACAACACTTAACCAACTTGACATGCTAGACTGATAGGGGTTAAGTCACGAATTTGAATGACAACACTTAACCTATTGGACGGAAACCCTAGTTATGCGGTTCGTTTCAGCTGTAACCCACTAGATGTATCATGGTACCCTAGTACTAGGCATGGTGGGGCACGATTACTGGGCTGATTGTAAGCGACCAAAACAACGGCTGTGTTGGTGTGCCAGTGTAGGTTCAAGCGGGCTATGGTCGTGCACGTGGTCCGGAGTTGAAAAACAGGCATTGGTCATCAGTAGGTTTATCTGTGCATTCTTGATTCGTGTCGCTGGTTGGCACATTAGGGCTTGATACACCCTATGGTGGACCTAGCACAGGTGACTACATTCGTGATAGGGCCGTATGACACAAACACATGACGAGCTAGAACTTGTAGGGAGCCGATGGAGTAATGGATCGTTCCGTTGGACCAAGTAATGGGTCATTCGTGATGTTGGGCCAAGGAATCATTTCATGATTAATATAAGACATGGGCTTGGGATTCTTGTACAGCTGATGCGGCGAACCTTGAATATGTGATGCTACACTTGATTTATACTTGATTTATCATGTTGTCTTAGTCCATCTTGCCCATTTTGTCAGCATCCTTATGTTTACTTTCAGTTTATACATGTCATGTTATCTTTATCTGTTTTTATGCTGAAAGTCACTTGGACTTACCAGTCTTTATGACTGACCCGTTTTCTTTCTCCTCTTTTTCTTCCGTTTCCCCCCAGGTTCTCAGGGAGGAAACTCTAGCACTTAGCTTGGATTTCGTTTGCTTTCAGTTCATCTCATGTACGGTTTGATCTTGAGCTATGCTATGGCTGCATTTCTGCTACCTTTGGGGAATTAAGCTACTTTTGATGTTTTAAGTTTATGCTTCTTTATTTGTGCAAGACAGAATTTGATGTAATGGAAAATAATAACCTTGGCTATTTAATGTAAAAGGTTTTGACTCTTTTTGAAAGTAATGAAAATTTTCTTTTGATTCTTCCGCTGTTTTATCTATGTTTTGTCTTGAAATATTTCTGTGTTTGTTTACCTTGATAACGCTCCTCCAAAACTAGTGCATTCCCTTTGTGAGTGACCCTAGCGGAGGTGAGGTGTTACATTTAGTATCAGAGCAGAAGGTTACCCGAGTAGGCAAAAGTTTTTAGAAAACCTTCTAAAACTATTTTCAAAACAGTTTACAAAGAAGCATTTTTCAAGAAAAGTCTTGTTTTTTTTAAAGGCTATTCCCCAAAAGTCATTAGCACTATCCTTTGTTTCCTTGTTTGAATACCATTTCCATTCTTTTCTCCATCTATAGCCGCAGTAGTTCCATCTGCGACTAATCTTGTTTCAAGCTTTGTTGGGTTGTCGTGCGATGGAGGCAGCTTTCGAGAAACTTATCAACGAGCCTAAGGATGAGAAACTTGTTGATATGGCTTAATCCACAAAGGAGGAAAAGGTGAGAGCGCAATGGAGTTAAGCTCAAGGAAATGCGACTTAGAAGATTGAAGACTAGATACGCGTATCATATCTCTTTTTAAGAGTATATCCTTGATCCCTCTTTTCCTGTAAAACTTACTTGCATGCTATCTTTTAAGTATACCCTCTCGGTCCTATTCTCATTCCTATTTCGGTTGCAAACCCCATAGGGAGTTTGACTCATCTGTTAGTAATACATGTTGGGGCTTGAGGGTGTCCGTTGGGTTGACTAAACTTTTTGGATTTTATAGGATACGGGTTGGTTTTTAGGAAGAGAATCCATCGTGCTTAGTTTTCTAGAAACATATGTATTGGTTGGGTTAAGAAATTCTTTGGGTATCTGTAACACCTCGTGTATTCTATAACGGTGAAATTCACAAATTAAAGTATAACTAATTTGAAATCAAAGAATTAAGGGAAACGGGATACGCCATTGCGTTCGTCTCGGAATTCTGCTTGAGATAGAGTCCGAGTTTGCGTAAAACGGATATCGTATGAAGAAGATATGGACGAACGAAATTTGGAGAAAAACCAGAAAACAGGTCAGAATGCACTGGCGCACTTGGGAAGTGCGCCAGAACAAAAATGAACTGGCGCACTTGGGATGTGCGCCAGTACATTTTTAGCCTGGCGCACCTACCAAGTGCGCCCAGGTCAAAATGACCTGCTGGTCAGGTCTTGGATAGCCTGGTCTGTGTTTGGTCGATTTTCTGAGCCTTGCCTTATCACTAGGTCTAGGTGTCAGCTCCTGGTTGGTCTCCCCTTCAAACGAACGGCTATTATTGAACCAAGCTCCATCGACAGTCTAAATCAACTCACAAACTCTATAAAAAGGACCTAAGACTAACCCTAATTCACACAAACTGAAATGGAGATGGGATCGTCATGTTGCTGAGGAGAGACTAAGGATAGCCGTCAGAAATAGAGAGACAATTAGGAGATAATTCAAAGCTTAAAGCAACGTCAAATCAATCAAAACAACGCCTACAACAAAGGATAGCATCTCCAAATCCAGAACTCAGATTCCTGAATTGAAGATTCATCATACGTTGTAAGTAGAGTGCTATTCCGATGTGAATAATTAATTGCGTTTGATTTGTGTAAGATGCGAAATGGAATTGTGGCGATAATAATATATATTTGTATGTTATTTTGATTCTAAACGATTTGGGAATATTATGGTATACGATTGGATATTTGCAAGTACGTGATTTGCGTTGGAAGTTAACAACGAAATGGAATTGTGGCAATAATAATCTATATTTGTATGTTATTTTGATTCTAAACGATTTGGCAATGCTATGGTGTACGACTGGATTCATACAAGTATATGATTTCTGTTGACAACAACATGTTGTGGAATTTTAATTGGGATTCATGCAAGTGTATGATTCATTATTATGCTAATGTGATGTACATACTTTTATGATAACTTTTACTGTGTAATTGAATCGATTAAGTACTATGATTTATATGAATCTATGTTGAAATTGGCAAATCATACTTTTGTGTTAGAAACAAAAGTAAGCACCTTTATGAACATGACCAAACTATGTTTGGTATTATGCCTAGTTGAATTATGTTTTAGGCCTAAGTTGTTATCAAAACCATATGGTGATATATGTGACACAATTAAGTTAGATTTACATTCCAATTGCAAGTTTACAATGATTCCTATTTAAGTATTGTTTGTGCCATAATCATATGAATAGAATGATTCATGTTTAAGTACTGTTTATGCCATAATCATATGAATAGAATGATTCATGTTAAAGTATTGTTTATGCCATAATCATATGAATAGAATGATTCATATTTAAGTATTGTTATGCCATAATCATATGAATAAATGATTCATGTTTAAGTATTGTTTATGCCATAATCATATGAATAGAATGATTCATGTTTAAGTATTGTCTATGCATTAACCATATGAATAGAATGATTCATGTTTAAGTATTGTTTATGCCATAACAATATGAATAGAATGATTCATGTTTAAGTATTTTCTATGCCATAATTATATGAATAGAATGATTCATGTTTAAGTATTGTTCATGCTATGATTATATGGATAAAATGATTCATGTTATGCCATGATTATATGATGTTACAATTGCAAGTTCACATTTGCCTACTTTATGTTAATTGAATCGTTCGTTGCAAGTTCATGCGTTCGCACTCCCCTCTTTCATGTTACCTTATAAACACCATGTTATAAGCCTCCCCTTTTTCATATGGCTAAGTTGGGTTTAAATGTTAAACCCAACATATCTTATAATTTAGCGAACGTGTAAAACGGTGGTAATGACGTTTGGGCTAAAATATAGAACATATGTGTTGGCATGTCTGACGCATGCCAACAACCTTGAAAAACAATTAAGTGGGATAAATAAATTTTAATCAATAAAGATGAATTTGAATAATGGGCCGCAAATATTTACATATAAAGAGAAAAGAGACAAGATATGTAAATGTAGAAAATATGATGTGTTTAACCCGAGGTTGGATTGAGTTGTGATGTAAACCTGCTCGGAACCGCCCGACTGTCCAGTAGTCACAACAATACATATCCAATGTGGGTGGTTAAACACGGAGCCCAATAAGGACCCGAGGTTAGACTGAGTTGTGGTGTAAGATTGCCCAGACCCAACCGGCAACAGGCAGCCACAACAATACCTGTCTAATGTGAGAGGTCGAGGCTTTAATAAGACAATTAAGGCTGAGTCAGGATTGATAGGATTAAGTAAATTATATTAATACTTAATCAAAATAGAACATGATAAACTAAACAGACTGATTGGGGGTTAGGTTTATAAAACACTTAACCAACTTAGCATGTTGGCTAGAAATAGAAAACCTAGTAGCGGGGGACCCTTTTCAGCAGTAACCCTACAAGGTATCATGATACCCTGAAACTAGGCAGGGTGGGGCACGATTACAGGGCTGATTGTAAGAGGTCAAATCGACGGTGGTGGTGCAACAGTGTAGGTTCTAACGGGGTGCGGGCGTGCACACACCCCGTCGCAGAAAAATAAGGCACTGGGCACCAGTAGCATACCTGTGCATTCTAGGGTTGTGTCGGGCCGCCACCATGGGACTTGATACACCCCATGGTGGGACCAGCATAGGTAACTACAACATCGGGGGCCGTAAGACACATGTAACTATGCGAGTAGGAGCCGATCATCATAAAATGGATCACTTCACCCTGATTATGGGGTGCCTGTTGGGAACTAGTTTATATGGGTACAGAGATTAATATGGGGTACGATAGTATATTCAACCCTAGACAACTGAATTAAGTTTATGGTGCTTTCCCATTTCTAGTTTATTCTTATCATACCCAGTTCTTTATTCATAGACTGAATAGTCCTAGACTTACTCAGGCTTTATGTCTGACTCTACTTTTCTTTCGTCTTCTTTTCTTCCGTTCCCCCCCTCCCGGTCCATAGGGAGGGAATACCGCAGCTTGACCAACTTTCACATCTAGCTTGAGGAGAAAGAATGTATTGCTTGGATCTTTTCCGTTTTGGACTACGGCTTTGGACAGAAATTATGGGACTTATGCAGTTTATTTATGTTTTCTTTATGCTTCTTTAAATAATGTAATCAAGACAGTTATGAAGATGTTATGTTTTTGGAAGTATTGTAAAACAAATTATGGCATGGTTTGTGTAACACGTATTTTAATGAAATAAAAGTTGTTGTTTTCCGCTGTTCAAAAATATGTGTTCTTATATCTGTCTTGTATATTTGTGACTTATACTTATAAACCTCCACCAAAATTAGGGCATTCCCTTTGAGAGTGACCCTAACGGAGGTGGGGTGTTTCACTTGGTATAAGAGCATAGGTTTACCAGATAAGATAAAAAGTTTTGAAAATTTATTTCCAAAGAAAATTTTAAAGAAGCATTTTTAAAAGATAAAATATTATTTTATTTTAAAGGCAAAGTCCCCAAAGCCATAGGTACTATCTTCTATCCTTCGTTTGAATCTATCCTTTCTGTTTCAGCATGTCTGGAGACTTTACTCCCCAGCTGCTGACGCTTTCTCTCCTCCTCCTCCACGTGAACCAGTAAGCGGAAGAGTCCCAGAGTAGGAAGACGAGTAATAGTCAAACAAGAAAGGATCATAACAGTAATAACAAGAAACGAGAAAAAAGGAAATGCAATTTTTGTTGTACGGAAGGGCACACAGCGAAGGATTGTAGAAAGAGGAAAAGAAAGCAAGGAGAATGTTTTCATTGTGGGGAGACTGGACACATCAACAAAGACTGCCCTGAGAAGACAGACTTTAAGAAGGGAAGGAAAGACAAAAAGTCCCAAGAGAAGAGGAAGTGTAAGTTCTGTGGCAATGTGGGGCACTTAGTGAAAGATTGCCGGAAAAAGAATGCCAAGATGAATGGCGAGTTCTTTTCTTGCGGTGAGACAGGCCACATGGCTAAGGACTGCCCAAAGAGACGAGGACAAGGGTTGGATCCACCATAGGGGCACAGGTTCATGTGCTAGAGGCGCCACCTCTGCAACAACGAGGTATAAATACTTCTGGAGAAACTGTAGTTTATCTTTATGATCACCCCGTTCGCACTTTATTTGATTCTGGCGCATCACACTCCTTTATCTCCTCTGCTTTAGTAGAATCTCTGCACCTAAAAACTAGTATGGTAGAGGACCCCTTAATTGTTTCAAACCCAATTGGGGGCCCGGCTCATTTGTCTATGATCTGTGTGGGATTGAAAATTTCTATTCTAAGCGTAGAGTTTAAATGTAATGCCTTTGTTTTGGGCCATTGGTTGATTCTAGCGATGGAGTCGTTATCCAGTAAGGGTGACCATCTCGGTTTCGAAAAGAGGGTAGTTAGACTCTTGATTTGCCTCGGTAATACCCTCGAAGTCGCAGGTAACCTTTAGGGTTCTATCATGATTTGTTTCCTAGAATCTCTTGATACATTTATTGGTAATTTGTAATCCGATCGAGTAGTGTTAGCCACTAAGGCAGAAGGTTCATTTCACTTATGCATGAGTTGTGGAGAATCACCTTAGTAATTACATTTGGCAACATGGTTGGCATTTATTTCCAAGAGATAGTTCTTCTACATGGAATACCTGATAGTAAGTGGACGAGATCTAAGATTCACTAGTGAATTTTGGAGAGCTTGCATGAAACCATGAGTACGCCGTTATGTTTGAGCCAAGCATACTAGAAGTAGAGTAAGTGAAAGAGGAACGAGAGGCAACAGTGAAATATGTTCCAACTCATATTTTGGAAACAAGAATTAAGAAGCTACGAAATTGTGAAGTTAAAGACAGACAAAGCATAATGGAGTTAAGCTCAAGGAAATGCCACTTAGAAGATTGAAGACTAGATTCGTGCATCATATCTCTTCTTAAGAATGTACCCTTGATCCCTCTCTTCCTGTAGAGCTTGCTTACATGCTATCTTTTGTGTATGTCCTCCCGGTCCCATTCTCAATCCAGTTTCTATTGCAAATCCCGTAGGGAGTATGACTCATCTGTTAGTAACACATGATGGGGCTTGAGGGTGTTCGTTGGTTTGACTAAACTTTTTGGGTTTTATAGGATACGGGTTGGTCTTAGGAAGGGACACCCTTGTGACCTAAAAGGAGTCCATCATGCTTAGTTTCCTAGAATCATATATAGTGGTTGGGTTGAGTAATTCTTTGGGTGCCAATCTGATGTTGATTTCGGTCTTCGGGGCTGATGCTTAGAGAGTTCTTCTCCTAATCAATATATATGTTGTAACACCCCGAATATTCTAATAGTGAAATTCGCAAATTAAAGTATAATAAATTTCAAATCAAAGTATTAAGGGAAACGGGATACGCCATTGCGTTCGTCTCCGAAAAATACGCGAAATAGAGTCCGAGTTTTCGAAAAACGGAGCACGTATGACCAAATTATGTCCCGATGAAGTTTCAGAAAATTCAAATTTCGAAAACAGATTTGAATTTCAGCCCAATCAGATTAGGCGGGAAAAGCTCCCGCCCAACCCACCAGGTCGACCTGGGGGTCGACCCTAGGGTCGACCTGCCAGGCCAGGTCGACCTGGGAGTCGACCTAGGGGTCGACCTGCCCCAGGCAGGTCGATTCTAGAGTCAACCAGGGGGTCGACCTGCCCAGGAAGGTCGACTCTAGAGTCGATGTAACAACCCGTAAAATGCGAGCCAGTTTGAAATTTTTATTTTGGCAATTTTGGCGAATTTTGATTATTTAAAATGAATTATTTTAAATAATATCGACGAGAAATTTATTTTGAATATAAATCGAACGTATATATTATATACGTCGTCGTTAGAATATATAAGATTTATATATAATTATAAATAGGATTGAAAATGGCGCGGTAGTTCGATAATTCGATTTCAAACTTCAATTGAATGTACCGGGTGCAAGACAATCCGGATTTTAGTGAAACCAAAAATGATAGGATCTAATTGATAATATCTTTCCAACGAATCCGAATAATCGAGATTTCGTAGCAGGAATCAAAGGATATGTCCAGTTGAAAATTCTGAATAGTCGCTATGGAATTCAGGCCCTTGAAAATGGACATTTTGCAAACGACCTCGGATTTCGACGAAACCAGTTTTGTTAGGTCCATGATGTCAAATTATTGCTATGTTTCAAATTTCATAATTTTTCGAATCAATATGTGAGCGTGGCAAAGGAAAACGCATTTGACCAGTTTCAGTTGATTTTAATCGGCTGGAAAATGGCCATTTTTCAAATGGTCTCAGAATTTAACGAAACTAGTTTTGTTAGGACCGTATCGTCAATACGAAGCTAGAAAATATTTTTCGGGAATTTCTAGAGTCAGTCCGCGGCCCCGGTAAATTGAAATGTGCGTTCAAATTTAATATATATAGAGTTATATTTTGATTTTAACGAAAACTGATCGAAACAGCCGAGATGGCTTACGAAACATATCCCATTGTGTTCGGGATGGGGGTGATACGCTAGGGACGAAAGTTAGTGGGTTCAATTCTGAGTTCGTATAAAAAAAAATCAAATCAACATTTTGCAAGAAAAATAAATAAAATAATAAAATATTATATATAGGGCGTTAACCCTAATTTTGCTCCACAATCCAAATTGAGACCCAAACTTCAAAATACTCGCCGCCTCCTTCAGCCGACCCCACGCCCGTCGCTCCTACTTCCACCCTCCGTCGTCGCCCACTTCTGCTCCACCTCCTTCTTCTTCCAGCCTCCCCCCAATCGAATGCGAACCCCATATCCAAACCGCAACCGTACCATCACGACACCGGAATCCGCCCATAGCATCGATCTCCTCGTCGCCTTTGCCGTTCAGCCTCCACATTGTGCCACCGCGTGAGATGGAGCTCGTCCCCTCGAAGCTGGGTAGTCAACGCTCCGCTTCGAATGGAAGCAGCCGTCGTTGCTGACGGTTCTAGCATCAACAGCCCCACGCCATCCTCCCCGACCGCCACCTCCGTTGTAGGCACCCCCTCCTCTGTAAAGACCAAAAGAAGTGAGTATTTTATTTTAATTTTTATTTTTAAAAGCATTTAAAACTGAATTTTGAAAAGGATTTAAACTGTTTTTTTTTAAAAGCATTTAAAACTGAATTTTGAAAAGGATTTAAACTGTTTTTTTGAAAAGCATTTAAAAACAGATTTTATAAAGGATTTAAAAAAAGATTGAAAACTGATTTTTTAAAAAGATTGAAAACTGATTTTCTAAAAAGATTGAAAACTGATTTTTTAAAAAGATTGAAAACTGATTTTTTAAAAAGATTGAAAGCTGATTTTTTAAAAAGATTGAAAACTGATTTTTTAAAAAGATTAAAAACTGATTTTTTTAAAAAGATTGAAAACTGATTTTCTAAAAAGATTGAAAACTGATTTTTTAAAAAGATTGAAAACTGATTTTTAAAAAAGATTTGAAAAGGAAAATATAATCTTTTATATTGTCGAAAGGAAAATATAATCTTTTATATTGTCGAAAGGAAAATATAATCATTTATATTGTCGAAAGGAAAATATAATCTTTTATATTATCGAAAGGAAAATATAATCTTTTATATTGTCGAAAGGAAAATATAATCTTATATATTGAACTTCGAAATAAAAATATGATTTTTATATATTGAACTTCGAAATAAAAATATGATTTTTATATATTGAACTTCGAATTAAAAATATGATTTTTATATATTGAACTTCGAATTAAAAATAAGATTTTTATATATTGAACTTCGAATTAAAAATGCGATTTTTATATATTGAACATCGAAGTAAAAATTCGATTTTTACATAGGTAGTGAAAGCGGACAACGAAGATGACGAAGATGCGATAGCGATGAAGTTTTCTATCAAAGAAGTGCCGTGGAGCTAGGATAGCTATAGGTGAGAACTTCTCACCTTTCAATTTAATTTTTCTAGTTATATTTATATACTAGGATGCAGACGGTGCTTAGTAGCACCCGACACAATCGTCCACAGACCATGGACTTGTTTGTTTGGTTGCATAGATTAGTTAGATGATGTGATTTGAAATTGAATTGTTTGGTGAAATGAATGATTTTGATTGATGTGTGAATGGCGTGGGCCTTCACTAGACCGGGGATAAGGCTAGGCCTTGTCCCGTTTCTAGTATCGTGCCGTTATGCCGCCGAAATTTTCTAAAATATGTTAGAAAAATAAAAATATCATTTTATTTAATAAATGAATTGAATAGAAATTCATAGGTTGAAATAAAATGTTTTATCGTTAAAAATATAATTTTTAACGTGAATATGAAAATAGTGAAGTGAATAAATAAATATTCATTTACAAACCAGATGGTTTGTTTATGTACACTTATTTGAATGACATTGATTGGGACGATAAATTTTACACATCGCCCAACTGCACAACTAAAATCTGTGTTTGATTGTTTGAAACCCCACACGGGTGTTGGGATGAAATATGAATTCCACTCATCCTGATTGATTAAATATGTCAATCGATTGATTGACAGGCTGTTATAAGCGTTGAATATCTATATTTGATGCTTATACAGTGTAGTGCACTTTGGTTGATGGTTGATTATTTTCAATGTTATTATATACATGTGTTGTATGAAAATCCATATAATTAATTTTATATGGTAATTGATTGGGCCTCATTCCAATTTGAAAATAAAGAATAATATAAAGTTTACATCTTTATCAATATAAAATAAAAGTTCATGTTTTGACTGTACTCATCCGTTGAGATTAGTCATGTGTTGAACGGAATATTTTAATAATAAAGTTTACATCTTTATCAATATAAAATAAAGGTTCATGTGTTGACAATACTCATCCATTGAGATTGGTCATGTGTTGAACGAAATAGTTTGATAATAACAACTATTTTGAAAAAGAAATATTTGAAATAGAATATTTGAAAATAGAAATTTATGAAGCCGTGTTGATTAGATTGACGCCATTTTGACGTGAACGATATTTATATCGATTTTATTCGATTTTGAAATGAATTGAATATATAACGATTTCGAAATGAATTGAATATATAACGATTTCGAAATGAATTGAATATATAACGATTTCGAAATGAATTGAATATATAACGATTTCGAAATGAATTGAATATATAACGATTTCGAAATGAATTGAATATATAACGATTTCGAAATGAATTGAATATATAACGATTTCGAAATGAATTGAATATATAACGATTTCGAAATGAATTGAATATATAACGATTTCGAAATGAATTGAATTGAAAACGATTTCGAACTGAATTGAATTGAAAACGATTTCGAAATGAATTGAATTGAAAACGATTTCGAAATGAATTGAATTGAAAACGATTTCGAAATGAATTGAATTGAAAACGATTTCGAAATGAATTGAATTGAAAACGATTCCGAAATGAATTGAAAGCGAATTGAAATGAATTCAAATTGAATTGAAATTTGAATTGAATAAAAATGAATTTTGAAACGAATTTATAAAGAAGAATTCAATTTTGATTTGAATTGAAATGGAAGTTGAAATTGCTTTTGAAACGAATTTAAAACTATTTATATAATTCGTTTTAAATTGAAATCGACGAAATATATATTATATACATTATATATGTAATATAATGGCCTGAATAGAACGCGCCGCGCCGCGGCAGTTCGTGAATTTCGACCATTGATTTCAAATGGACATTGCGGGAGATCCGACCGTCGGATTCTCCTAAAACCGGAACCGTTGGGTTCGTATCGAAAAGAGCTTTCTAACGAATATTAGAAATTTGAAATCTAACGGTTGGATTTGGAGTTATGTCCAAATCAAATTCGAAAAAGGTCGCTGTAAGTGCAGTTCGATGGCCATTGATGGAAATCGACTGTATGGGCCTTGATAAAATTATTAAAAATAGTAATAATTTATGTAAAATCATAAGAAATGATTTAGAAAGAATTGGGATGAAAAACTCCATATTTGAAAAGATAAAAATAGATTTTTATCGAAATGAACTAGTTTTGAACTAGAATTATAATTCTATTTATTTTTAAATAAATAAATTGAATTTAAAAAGGGTTTTTAAAAATAACCAGAATATCCGATGATTGCATTGGAGTGGATTTGAATCGAAATTGTCTTCGGAATATTTCGATGTTGGAATTCGTGATTATACAGGTGTTGTTATGGAAATTTGAAAGATATATATTTATATCGTTATTTCCAATACGACATTTGTTAGTCGTAGAATTTGATATTGAATATAAGCCGATATATTTTCTATTCAGAGCCTTGTATTGAATATCGAATGTGATTTGGGTTTGTGGTGAATGGTGTCTTCACTAACACTGTTCTTGAACCCAATTGAGAAATGATTAAATCTTTTTATTTAGATTTAATGAAGGGTACCAATTAAATAATATTTAATTGGAATTGAATTGATATTGATTTTTGGGTTTATCGTGGATAGTGTTTTAAATAACACTTGTTCTTTAACCCGATAATTAATGGAATGATATTTTGGGTTTATCGTGAACCGTATTTTAAATGACACTGATTCTTTGACCCAGTTAAAGATTAAAACTAAGTGGAGTTTTAATGAATCTTTAATTAGATTGAAATAATCGAGAATGGAGTATCACCAGTTTTACTCCAGGCGATAGTTAAATCTTTAATTAGATTTGAACGTGAAATGGTAATTGAATTTACCGATAACACTGTGGTGTTAGATATGAAGTATTACCAGTTTTACTTCATGGGATAAATAGGTTGGGATTGGGAAATTAAAACAAATGATTACTTCGGTAAGTTTCGTTAATCCCGACTAGTTTGAATTGATATTCAAAAGTAGATTAAAGAATAAATTAAAGAATTTATCTTTGATAAAATTAATGGGAACCTCTCCCTATGAATGTGAAATTAGAAATTAACTGTCAGTTAGCCAAGCAGAATGGTTTTCTGGATATTGATCTGATGTTGGTTTCGGCCTTCGGGGTTAATATTTGGGGAATTATTCTCTTGATTAATTTACGGTTAATGACTGATGAATTGGAATGAGGCGTATGTTGTGTTTGTGTAACACTTATTTAAAATATACGCGAGTTATTCGGAAAGACCGGGTTTATCCCATTCTGAATAACTGATACGACGATAAGTCGAAGATGAAGACGATGGTCGAAGACCGGAAGTCTTCACGTCGTTTGGGTGATTACTGATGATCTTGATTGGGCTGTACACCCAAGAAGATGGAAACAGTTGGTGATCGTCCAGACGTACTTGGAGATGGATGGATATGCGACGAAAGTGCCTCCGGTTTCGTTCAGACCCAGAACGGACTTGTAAATGGACTGTGTGTCTGACATTGGATTTTAGTCCGTGTGATTGATCTCTATTAAATATATATCTGTTTGGCGGCGGAGAATTTATTCTCTTGCTTAACGCCCTTCTCTGAGACGTACGAGCTCAGGGGTTATATATTGATGGATATCAATCGCATGGAGTGAATTGCCTGTGTGGCATGCTAAGATGCAAATGATCAAGGCTTCTGTTGAAAAGCAAAGTCTTGTGGTTGATGATCGAAGCACGGCCTTGTGTGGCGTAGCTTTGTGTAACGTTGATTCGCGAGTATCACACCCGGTATGAATCAAAAACGGGAGACGGACCTCAGGGAGGACATGCGTTTCTTTCTAGTTAGGAGTGGCGTCAGTGCTTGAACTGGCTGACGAGTTTGACTCATGTGGATATTACTTATTATTACTTGCTGAAAAGCGAGGCGCCTCGTGATATCGGTTTCGGCCGATGCTTCTGGTCGGCTGACGGGCCAGGCTTACGCCCCAAAGGGCGGGGAAACGCAGTGTTCAGGCATAATAATCCACATCGGTGGACCGGCCCTGACGATCTAAGGGGCAGTTGCGGCTGTTCCGGTGGCTCGGGCTAGAGAGTCACAAATCGGTAGAGGATCTTGCCCCTAGCCTCGGTTCATACCATAAATGATAACCCAACTTCCAATACGACATTTGCGGTTTTAATTGTAAAACTAGTATGGCGACATGATATATGGTACCCATGCCGCCTATGATTGATACTTATGATTTGAAGTTGTTTTATACACTATGCACTTATAATAGTATCAAATGATTTGTTTTAAACGTATCAAGCATTCTTTGGCTGTTATAAGGGAAAACCCTATCCCCCGGCTTGCGTTGCATTGTGTGATAGGACCTGGGTCTTATAACAGCTTCATTTTTCTTTATTTAGCATTGCGCTGTTCGTTTTATGCACTGGTATTCTTGGGAGGAAACCCGTTCCGGGTTATACGGCGTGGTCCCTTGATTTACCTAACTTTAAAAAAAACAAAGATTAATAACTGCTTTAGTTCTCACACCAGTCCCATGACTGACCTGGAGTTTATTGTTTTAACCTAAACTCTGGGTGCCCCTATTTTGACACGGGCAGCTAGTAGTTTTGGTTTTGCAGATTTATATTCATAGGATCCTGGTTTACAGCTGGAACGATATCCGGAAAGCTTTGTATCCGTATATCTCCTTCTAGTTGTGTATTGTATTATTTTCCGCTGCGATGTATTTAAATGTAATTTAAATCTCTGACATTTCTGTGTAATATTCATTTTTACTCTGTATATTCTTGTAATCTGATGCATTGTTGTAATATACAATGAAATGTTCTTTTGTATGCGTTCTGTTGTGGCTTGTTCTCGAACTATCCGACGCTTTCCTTTACGGGGAAGTTACGGGTTTTCACAGTTGGTATCAGAGCTTTGGTTTACAAAGCTCAGAGAACAAGACACATTAGAACCATACGAAAGAATTCATCAGATATTGGATTAGTAATACCCAATGGAATGACTCGTTAGAGATGGGATCAGTAGTATCCTAGAACGAGTGTGAAGAGTATATTTTTGAAAATGAAAACAAATTTTTGTTTTGAAAATTTAAATCAATTATACGTATTTGATTATTTATTTACATTGATTTGGACAATCAAATATATAGATATTTTAGTATACGTCTGATCCACGTGTATTGAAGCCTCAAATATATTCGATAGATATAGAATCACACTCTAGTCGCTCGGACGTGATTCTAATGATTGACGCGTCATCATTAGAATTTATTTTCGTGTTTCGAAGGTGAGATTCCTATATATTTCCTATTGACTGGTGTGAGAACCAAAATTAGATAGGGCTTATTGTTGTGATTTGGCATCAAAAATGTGATTTTTGACTATATATCAAAGTTATGAATTTCAAATGATAATCACTAATTGATTGATGATTGTGTTGTGTGTTTATTTGTTTGATAATTTTGAACCATTATGCCTAATTGAACCAAATATTGAACTGTATTGAAAATTGGTCGCATCTGCTTGCATATACATGTATATCATTGAACAGGTCATAGCAAGGAGGCTAGAGCCGAAGAATAAAATTTGTTTGCCCGACAAATAGGTACATGTTTACTACATAATTTCCTGTTTTGTTTGGGTGATGATGATTTTATGAGCCTATTGGCTAGCCGCTTGGCTTTTTCTTTTTCTTTTTGAGATCTGAAGGACCGGGGAAGCTATTTGAAATTCCCCGATGCTCCTGGTGCAGGGGAGGTTATGGCGAAATTTTTCAAAAATTTAGGGTGTTAGCCAAATTTTTGAAATTTTTGAAAATTCTCAGAAACTAAAGAGTTGGAGAATGGAAGCCTGATCGAACGTAGAGTTGATTAATCAAACCACTTTCGACTTTGTTCCTTTTCGGGGACGAAAAGTTTTAAGTGGAGGAGATTGTAACAACCCGTAAAATGCGAGCCAGTTTGAAATTTTTATTTTGGCAATTTTGGCGAATTATTTTAAATAATATCGACGAGAAATTTATTTTGAATATAAATCGAACGTATATATTATATACGTCGTCGTTAGAATATATAAGATTTATATATAATTATAAATAGGATTGAAAATGGCGCGGTAGTTCGATAATTCAATTTCAAACTTCAATTGAATGTACCGGGTGCAAGACAATCCGGATTTTAGTGAAACCAAAAATGATAGGATCTAGTTGATAATATCTTTCCAACGAATCCGAATAATCGAGATTTCGTAGCAGGAATCAAAGGATATGTCCAGTTGAAAATTCTGAATAGTCGCTATGGAATTCAGGCCCTTGAAAATGGACATTTTGCAAACGACCTCGGATTTCGACGAAACCAGTTTTGTTGGGTCCGTGATGTCAAATTATTGCTAGGTTTCAAATTTCATAATTTTTCGAATCAATATGTGAGCGTGGCAAAGGAAAACGCGTTTGACCAGTTTCAGTTGATTTTAATCGGCTGGAAAATGGCCATTTTTCAAACGGTCTCAGAATTTAACGAAACTAGTTTTGTTAGGACCGTATCGTCAATACGAAGCTAGAAAATATTTTTCGGGAATTTCTAGAGTCAGTCCGCGGCCCCGGTAAATTGAAATGTGCGTTCAAATTTAATATATATAGAGTTATATTTTGATTTTAACGAAAACTGATCGAAACAGCCGAGATGGCTTACGAAACATATCCCATTGTGTTCGGGATGAGGGTGATACGCTAGGGACGAAAGTTAGTGGGTTCAATTCTGAGTTCGTATAAAAAAAATCAAATCAACATTTTGCAAGAAAAATAAATAAAATAATAAAATATTATATATAGGGCGTTAACCCTAATTTTGCTCCACAATCCAAATTGAGACCCAAACTTCAAAATACTCGCCGCCTCCTTCAGCCGACCCCACGCCCGTCGCTCCTACTTCCACCCTCCGTCGTCGCCCACTTCTGCTCCACCTCCTTCTTCTTCCAGCCTCCCCCCAATCGAATGCGAACCCCATATCCAAACCGCAACCGTACCATCACGACACCGGAATCCGCCCATAGCATCGATCTCCTCGTCGCCTTTGCCGTTCAGCCTCCACAGTCGACCTGGGGGTCGACTGGGGAGTCGACCTGGCCCCTGAGCCAGGTCGAACCCAGCCCACCCTGGCTGGCCTGGTCTGTGTTTGATCGATTTTCTGAGCCTTGCCTTGTCACTAGGGCTAGGTGTCAGCTCCTGGTTGGTCTCTCCTTAAATGAACGGCTATTATTGAACCAAGCTTCATCGACGGTCTAAATCAACTCACAAACTCTATAAAAAGGACCTAAGACTAACCCTAATTTACACAAACTAAAATGGAGATGAGACCGTCATGCTGCTGAGGAGAGACTGAGGATAGCCATCAGAAATAGAGAGACAACTAGGAGATAATTCAAAGCTTAAAGCAACGTAAAATCAGTCAAAACAACGCCTACAACAAAGGATAGCATCTCCAAATTCAGAATTCAGATTCCTGAATTGAAGATTCGTCATACTTAGTAAGTAGAGTGCTATTCCGATGTGAATTAAAAAATTGTGTTGATTTGTGTAAAGTAAGAAATGGAATTGTGGCGATAATAATCTGTAATTGTATGTTGCTTTGATGCTAAACGATTTGGGAATATTATGGTATACGATTGGATATTTGCAAGTACGCGATTTGCGTTGGAAGTTAACAACGAAATGGAATTGTGGCGAAAATAACTTATATTTGTATATTATTTTGACTCTAAACGATTTGGCAATGCTATGGTGTACGATTGGATTCATACAAGTATATGGTTTACATTGACAACCACATGTTGTGGAATTTTAATTGGGATTCATGCAAGCATATGACTCATATTGAAAACTACATGTTTGTGGTAGTTATTTACAACACCCATTTGATAATTGCAAGTATATGATTCATGTTGAAAATATCAACTATATGTAATAGTTTATTTGAAATTCATGCAAGTATATGATTTATTGTTATGCCAACATGATGTATAATTCTATGGTCATCTTTAGTGTAATTTGATCCACTTAAGTATTATGATTCATATGAAGGTTATGTTGGAATTGGCATCATAGTTCAAGTATAAAAATCATGATTTTGTGATAGTGAAAAAAGCAAGCATCTTTGTGAACTTGTATTAATTTTATGAACATGACCAAACTATGTTTGTTATTATGCCCAATTGAAAAACATGTTTTTAGGCTTATGTTGTTATCATAATCATATGATAATATATGTGACACATAAGTTACATTAGAATTACATTAGAATTACATTCCACTTGCAAGTTTACATAGATAGAATAAAAACCATGATTTAAGTTTAGGTATGTTTATGCTATAATTCTATAAATGGATTAAAAACCATGATTCATATAAGAATTAGTTTAGGATAATTCTAGTTGAACCATACTTTTGTATTAGTGAAAAAAGTAAGTACCTTTTGTTAGCATGTAGTGATTTTATGAACATGATTAGTTTATATATTATGCCTAAATAAAAATATAGGCTTATATTTCTAGTCAAGACCATGTGCCAATAATAATGATATCTACATTAGTTAGATTCTTAATTTCAAGTTTACATGGTTAGTTGAACCTATGATTCATGTTTAAGTATTGTTTATGCCATAATCATATGAATAGAATGATTCATGCTTAGGTATTGTTTATGCCATAATCATATGAATAGAATAATTCATGTTTAAGTATTGTTTATGCCATAATCATATGAATAGAATAATTCATGCTTAGGTATTGTTTATGCCATAATCATATGAATAGAATAATTCATGTTTAGGTGTTGTTTATGCCATAATCATATGAATAAATGATTCATGTTTAAGTACTGTTTATGCCATAATCATATGAATAGTGTGATTCATGTTTAAGTATTGTCTATGTATTAATTTTATGAATAGAATGATTCATGTTTAAGTATTGTCTATACCATAATTATAAGAATAGAATGATTCGTGTTTAAGTGTTTTTTATGCTATGATTATATGGATAAAATCATTCATGTCATGCCATGATTATATGATGTTACAATTGCAAGTTCACATGTGACTACTTTATGTTAATTGAATCGTTCGTTGCTAGTTCATGTGTTCACACTCCCCTTTTTCAGTTACCTTATAAACACCATGTTATAAGCCTCCCCTTTTCATTTGGCTAAATTGGGTTTAAGTATTAAACCCAACACACCTTACATTGGAACGAACGTGTAAAACGGGGGTAATGACGTTTGGGCTAATATATAGAACATATGTGTTGGCATGTTTGACGCATGCCAACAACCTTGAAAAACAACTAAGAGGCATAAATAAATTTTAACCAATAAAGATGAATTTGAATAATGGGCCGCAAATATTTACATATAAAAAGAAAAGAGACAAAATATGTAAATGTAGAAAATACGATGTGTTTAACCCGAGGTTGGATTGAGTTGTGATGTAAACCTGCCCGGAACCGCCCGGTTGTCCAGTAGTCACAACATTACCTATCCAATGTGGTTGGTTAAACACGAAGCCCAATAAGGACCTGAGGTTAGACTGAGTTGTGGCGTAAGACTGCCCGGACCCAACCGGCAACAGGCAGCCACAACAATACCTGTCTAATGTGAGAGGTCAAGGCTTTAATAAGACAATTAAGGCTGAGTCAGGATTGATAGGATTAAGTAAATTATATTAATACTTAATCAAAATGGAACATGCTAAACTAAACAGACTGATTGGGGGTTAGGTTTATAAAACACTTAACCAACTTAGCATGTTGGCTAGAAATAGAAAACCTAGTAGCGGGGGACCCTTTTCAGCAGTAACCCTACAAGGCGTATCATGATACCCTGAAACTAGGCAGTGTGGGGCACGATTACTGGGCTGACTGTAAGAGGTCAAATCGACGGCGGTGTTGCAGCAGTGTAGGTTCTAACGGGGTGCGGGCGTGCACACAGTTCGGCGCAGAAAAATAAGGCACTGGGCACCAGTAGCATACCTATGCATTCTAGGATTGTGTCGGGCCGCCACCATGGGACTTGATACACCCCATGGTGGGACCAGCATAGGTAACTACAACATCGGGGGCCGTAAGACACATGTAACTATGCGAGTAGGAGCCGATCAGCAGAAAAAGGATCACTTCACCCTGATTATGGGGTGCCTGTTAGGAACTAGTTTATATGGGTACAGAGATAAATATGGGGTACGATAGTATATTCGACCCTAGACAACTTAACTTAGTTTATGGTGCTTTCCCATTTCTAGTTTATACTTATCGTACCCAGTTCCTTATTCATAGACAGAATAGTCCTAGACTTACTCAGGCTTTATGTCTGACTCTACTTTTCTTTCGTCTTCTTTTCTTCCGTTGCCCCCCCCCAGGTCCACAGGGAGGGAATACCGCAGCTTAACCAGCCGTCATATCCAGCTTGAAGAGAGAAAGAATGTATTGCTTGGATCTTTTCGTTTCGGACTATGGCTTTGGACAACAATTATGGGAGTTTTGCAGTTTATTTACGTTTTCTTTATGCTTCTTTAAATAATGTAATCAAGATAGTTATGAAGATGTTATGTTTTTGGAAAGTATTGTAAGACAATTATGGTATGGTTGATGTAACACGTATTTTAATGAAATAAAAGTTGTTGTTTTCCGCTGTTCAAAAATATGTGTTCTTATATCTGTCTTGTATATCTGTGACTTATACTTATAAACCTCCACCAAAATTAGGGCATTCCCTTTGAGAGTGACCCTAACGGAGGTGGGGTGTTTCACTTGGTATCAGAGCATAGGTTTACCAGATAAGAAAAAAAAGTTTTGAAAATTTATTTTTCAAAAAGAAATTTAAAGAAGCATTTTTAAAAGATAAAATATTATTTTATTTTAAAAGGCAAAGTCCCCCCCCCCAAAGCCATAGGTACTATCTCTTATCCTTCGTTTTGAATCTATCCTTTCTGTTTCAGCATGTCTGGAGACCTTACTCCCCAGCTGCTGACGCTTTCACTCCTCCTCCTCCACGTGAACCAGTAAGCGGAAGAGTCCCAGAGTAGGAAGACGAATAATAGTCAAACAAGAAAGGATCGTAACAGTAATAACAAGAAACGAGAAAAAAGGAAATGCAATTTTTGCGGTACGGAAGGGCACATAGCCAAGGATTGTAGAAAGAGGAAAAGAAAGCAAGGAGAATGTTTTCATTGTGGGGAGACTAGACACATCAGCAAGGACTGCCCTAAGAAGACAGACTTTAAGAAGGGCGGGAAAGACAACAAGTCCCAAGAGAAGAGGAAGTGTAAATTCTATGGCAAAGTAGGGCACTTAGGAAAAGATTGCCGGAAAAAGAAGGCCAAGATGAATGGTGGGTGTTTTTCTTGCGGTGAGATAGGCCACATGGCTAAGGACTGCCCAAAGAAACGAGGACAGGGGCAGAGGGCTGGATCCACCACAGGGGCACAGGTTCATGTGCTAGAGGCGCCACCTATGCAACAGCGAGGTATAAATACTTCTGTAGAAAGTGTAGTTTATCTTTATGATCACCCCGTTCGCACTTTATTTGATTCCGGCGCATCACACTCCTTTATCTCGTCTACTTTAGTAGAATCTCTGCACCTAAAAACTAGTATGGTAGAGGACCCCTTAATTGTTTCAAACCCAATTGGGGGCCCAGCTCATTTGTCTATGATCTGTGTGGGATTAAAAATTTTCTATTCTAAGCGTAGAATTTAAATGTAGTGCCTTTGTTTTGGGCCATTGGTTGATTCTAGCGATGGAGTGGTTATCCAGTAAGGGTGACCATCTCGGTTTCGAATAGAGGGTAGTTAGACTCTTGACTTGCCTCGGTAATACCCTCGAAGTCGCAGGTAACCTTTAGGGTTCTATCATGATTTGTTTCCTAGAATCTCTTGACACATTTATTGGTAATTTGTAATCCGATCGGGTAGTGTTCGCCACTAAGGAAGAAGGTTCATTTCGCTTATGCATGAGTTGTGGAGAATCACCTTAGTAAGTACATTTGGCAGCATGGTTGGCATTTATTTCCAAGAGATAGTTCTTCTACGTGGAATACCCGATAGTAAGTGGATGAGATCCAAGATTCACTAGTCAATTTTGGAGAGCTTGCATGAAACCATGAGTACGCCGTTATGTTTGAGCCAAGTATACTAGAAGTAGAGTAAGTGAAAGAGGAACGAGAGGCAACAGTGAAATAGGTTCCGACTCATATTTTGGAAACAGGAATTAAGAAGCTACGAAAATTGTGAAGTTAAAGACGGACAAAGCATAATGGAGTTAAGCTCAAGGAAATGCGACTTAGAAGATTAAAGACTAGATTCGTGCATCATATCTATTCTTAAGAGTATATCTTTGATCCCTCTCTTCCTGTAGAGCTTACTTGCATGCTATCTTTTGCGTATATCCTCTCGGTCCCATTCTCAGTCCAATTTCTGTTGCAAACCCCATAGGGAGTATGACTCATCTGTTAGTAACACATGTTGGGGCTTGAGGGTGGTCGTTGGTTTGACTAAACTTTTTGGGTTTTATAGGATATGGGTTGGTCTTAGGAAGGGACTCCCTTGTGACCTAAAAGGAGTCCATCATGCTTAGTTTCCTAGAATCTAGTGGTTGGGTTGAGTTATTCTTTGGGTGTCAGTCTGATGTTGATTTCGGTCTTCGGGGCTGATGCTTAGAGAGTTCTTCTCCTAATCAATATATATGTGGCATAGATTTCTAGTTTTGACATTTGCCTAATGGGCACAAAGTTTTTACTTGCTTCTATCATTCGACTATACCTTTAGGAAGGACCATTTCCTATTATTGAGAAAATGGCCTATAGATTAGAGCTTCCCGAAAAATTGGCCGGAGTTCACAACGTCTTTCATGTTTCACATCTCCGAAAATGTCTACATGAGTCTGCTGAAGTGGTAGAGCCAAATATCCTAGAAGAAGCTGAAGTGGAACGCGAAGCAACCGTAAGGAAAGTTCCAACCCGCATATTAGGAACGGAAGTTAAGAAGCTACGCAACCGCGAAGTCAAGCTCGTCAATGTTTAGTGGAGCGACGCCGAGGGAGACGCAACTTGGGAAACTGAAGCTAGAATATGCACTGCCTACCCTTTTCTTTTCGAGGGTACATCTTTGATCTTTCCTTTTTCTTTAAGTTGCGCTTTTATCTATCTTTTTAGGTATATCTCCTCGACCCTATCTTTTAGGTAGAAACCCTTTGGATGAAAACATGTAACTGAAACATGTTATGGATGATGATTGCAAGTGGTTGCAAGTGATTGCTAGTGGTTGCTCGTGGTTGCATATACATACACAATCTAGGTTTTAGATCGGCTCAATCACTTCATATTGCATATGCATATATGTTTGCATTGTATATGGTTGAACTTTAATATGTGTCATATGGATGTTGCATTTGTATGAATGATTGTGCACTCATGTAGATTCATGAATAGGAGGATTTGCATACATAATGGATTCATGGCACTTACATAATTCACATTAAGGAGGTCAACTGAATCAGTAGATCGACTGATTTCGCAATAGATAAGTACATGTACACATACACTTCGCATATTATCAAGAAGCATTAGAAGTCTTTTAAGGACAATGGATGCTCGTGTTTGATGGATGAGTAAATGGGTGTTTGGATGTTAGGATGTACATTCTTCCTGAACTTGAAGATTTCGGGACGAAATTCTTTTAAGTGGGGGAGAATGTAACACCCCGAATATTCTAATAGTGAAATTCGCAAATTAAAGTATAATAAATTTCAAATCAAAGTATTAAGGGAAACGGGATAAGCCACTGCGTTCGTCTCGGAAAAATACGCGAAATAGAGTCCGAGTTTTCGAAAAACGGAGCCCGTATGACCAAATTATGGCCCGATGAAGTTTCAGAAAATTCAAATTTCGAAAACAGATTTGAATTTCAGCCCAATCAGAGTAGGCGGGAAAAGCTCCAGCCCAACCCACCAGGTCAACCTGGGAGTCGACCCTAGGGTCGACCTGCCACGCCAGGTCGATCTGGGAGTCGACCTAGGGGTCGACCTGCCCCAGGCAGGTCGACTCTAGAGTCGACCTGGGGGTCGACCTGCCCAGGCAGGTCGACTCTAGAGTCGACCTGGGGGTCGACTGGGGAGTCGACCTGGCCCTTGAGCCAGGTCGAACCCAGCCCACCCTGGCTGGCCTGGTCTGTGTTTGGTCGATTTTCCGAGCCTTGCCTTGTCACTAAGGCTAGGTGTCAGCTCCTGGTTGGTCTCTCCTTCAAACGAACGACTATTATTGAACCAAGCTTTATCGACGGTCTAAATCAACTCACAAACTCTATAAAAAGGACCTAAGACTAACCCTAATTTACACAAACTAAAATGGAGATGAGACCGTCATGCTGCTGAGGAGAGACTGAGGATAGCCGTCAGAAATAGAGAGACAATTAGGAGATAATTCAAAGCTTAAAGCAACGTCAAATCAATCAAAACAACGCCTACAACAAAGGATAGCATCTCCAAATTCAGAATTCAGATTCCTGAATTGAAGATTCGTCATACGTAGTAAGTAGAGTGCTATTCCGATATGAATTAAATAATTGTGTTGATTTGTGTAAACTAAGAAATGGAATTGTGGCGATAATAATCTATAATTGTATGTTTCTTTGATGCTAAACGATTTGGGAATATTATGGTATACGATTGGATATTTGCAAGTATGCGATTTGCGTTGGAAGTTAACAACGAAATGGATTTGTGGCGATAATAACTTATATTTGTATGTTATTTTGATTCTAAACGATTTGGCAATGCTATGGTGTACGATTGGATTCATACAATTATATGGTTTACGTTGACAACCACATGTTGTGGAATTTTAATTGGGATTCATGCAAGCATATGATTCATATTGAAAACTACATGTTTGTGGTAGTTATTTACAACACCCATTTGATAATTGCAAGTATATGATTCATGTTGAAAATAACAACTATATGTTGTAATAGTTTATTTGAAATTCATGCAAGTATATGATTTATTGTTATGCCAACATGATGTATAATTCTATGGTCATCTTTAGTGTAATTTGATCCACTTAAGTATTATGATTCATATGAAGGTTATGTTGGAATTGGCATCATAGTTCAAGTATAAAAATCATGATTTTGTGATATTGACAAAAGCAAGCATCTTGGTGAACTTGTATTAATTTTATGAACATGACCAAACTATATTTATTATTATGCCCAATAGAAAAACATGTTTTTAGGCTTATGTTGTTATCATAATCATATGATAATATATATGACACATAAGTTACATTAGAATTACATTCCACTTGCAAGTTTACATAGATAGAATAAAAACCATGATTTAAGTTTAGGTATGTTTATGCTATAATTCTATAAACGGATTAAAAACCATGATTCATATAAGAATTAGGTTGGGATAATTCTAGTTGAACCATACTTTTGTATTAGTGACAAAAGTAAGTACCTTGTTGTTAGCATGTAGTGATTTTATGAACATGATTAGTTTATATATTATGCCTAAATAAAAATATAGGCTTATATTTCTAGTCAAGACCATGTGCCAATAATAATGATATCTAATTTAGTTAGATTCTTAATTTCAAATTTACATGGTTAGTTGAACCTATGATTCATGTTTAAGTATAGTTTATGCCATAATCATATGAATAGAATGATTCATGCTTAGGTATTGTTTATGCCATAATCATATGAATAGAATAATTCATGTTTAAGTATTGTTTATGCCATAATCATATGAATAGAATAATTCATGCTTAGGTATTGTTTATGCCATAATCATATGAATAGAATAATTCATGTTTAGGTGTTGTTTATGCCATAATCATATGAATAAATGATTCATGTTTAAGTACTGTTTATGCCATAATCATATGAATAGAGTGATTCATGTTTAAGTATTGTCTATGTATTAATTTTATGAATAGAATGATTCATGTTTAAGTATTGTCTATACCATAATTATATGAATAGAATGATTCATGTTTAAGTATTGTTTATGCTATGATTATATGGATAAAATGATTCATGTCATGCCATGATTATATGATGTTACAATTGCAAGTTCACATGTGCCTACTTTATGTTAATTGAATCGTTCGTTGCAAGTTCATGCGTTCACACTCCCCTTTTTCAGTTACCTTATAAACACCATGTTATAAGCCTCCCCTTTTCATTTTGCTAAATTGGGTTTAAGTATTAAACCCAACACACCTTACATTGGAATGAACGTGTAAAACGGGGGTAATGACGTTTGGGCTAAAATATAGAACATATGTGTTGGCATGTTTGACGCATGCCAACAACCTTGAAAAACAACTAAGAGGCATAAATAAATTTTAACCAATAAAGATGAATTTGAATAATGGGCCGCAAATATTTACATATAAAAAGAAAAGAGACAAAATATGTAAATGTAGAAAATACGATGTGTTTAACCCGAGGTTGGATTGAGTTGTGATGTAAACCTGCCCGAAACCGCCCGGCTGTCCAGTAGTCACAACAATACCTATCCAATGTGGGTGGTTAAACACGGAGTCCAATATGGACCTGAGGTTAGACTGAGTTGTGGCGTAAGACTGCCCAGACCCAACCGGCAACAGGCAGCCACAACAATACCTGTCTAATGTGAGAGGTCGAGGCGTTAATAAGACAATTAAGGCTGAGTCAGGATTGATAGGATTAAGTAAATTATATTAATAATTAATCAAAATAGAACATGCTAAACTAAACAGACTGATTGGGGTTAGGTTTATAAAACACTTAACCAACTTAGCATGTTGGCTAGAAATAGAAAACCTAGTAGCGGGGGACCCTATTCAGCAGTAACCCTACAAGGTATCATGATACCCTGAAACTAGGCAGGGTGGGGCACGATTACTGGGCTGATTGTAAGAGGTCAAATCGACGGCGGTGGTGCAGCAGTGTAGGTTCTAACGGGGTGCCGGCGTGCACATACTCCGGCGTAGAAAAATAAGGCACTAGGCACCAGTAGCATACCTGTGCATTCTAGGGTTGTGTCCGGCCGCCACCATGGGACTTGATACACCCCATGGTGGGACCAGCATAGGTAACTACAACATTAGGGGCCGTAAGACACATGTAACTATGCGAGTAGGAGCCGATCATCATAAAATGGATCACTTCACCCTGATTATGGGGTGCCTGTTGGGTACAGAGATTAATATGGGGTACGATAGTATATTCGACCCTAGACAACTTAACTAAGTTTAGGTGCTTTCCCATTTCTAGTTTATTCTTATTATATCCAGTTCTTTATTCATAGACTGAATAGTCCTAGACTATAACAACCCGTATTTTCAATAAACTGTTATAACATAAATCGAGGCAGAATTTAATTCAAAAATCAGAATTAGGGGAAACGGGCTTTGCCATTGCGTTCGTCTCGGAAAAATACGCGAAATAGAGTCCGAGTTTTCGAAAATCGGAGTCAGTATGACCCGGTTAAAGCCCATTGAAGTTTTCAGAAATTTCTATGCTAAAAACAGATTTAAATTTCAAATTAAAAACCAGGATTAGGGCTAATCGGGGTTAGGCGGGAAAATTCCCGCCAGGGCCCCCATGTCGACAGGCATGTCGACAGGGGTCCTATGGTGTCGACTGCCCTGTCAACAGCCCTGTCGACAGGGGGTAAGCAGGCAGTTTTGCCTGGCGCGCCACTTTGATTTGGGCTTGGTCTTGTGGCTTGGTTCTAGAGAATTCCGAGATCTGACGGGCCAAAACTAACCGAGGGTTAATCCTAGGGCTAAAAACACTCTAATCTTCTATAAATATACCCCTAATCCTACCCTAAAGCCTCATTAATCAATCTAGCAACTAAACTATGTCAAATTGAATCCTCAAAGGGCCTCCACCTAAAACCTAGCCTCCACCTTCCTCAAAGTTTAATCCTATGAAGATAAGATGATCTTACAACCTTTTCTATGTTGTATGAATGCTTAATAACTTGCATACTTCATTAAGTTGCAAGTTTGATTTGCTAAATTTGTGTTTTTGGGATTTTGCAAAATGGTTTTCTTATTTGAAGCTTTGTTTTGGGGTTTTAAAGGGCTTCTTCATCTTATTTTGTGGATTTGTGACTTGTTTATATTTGTAAGCCCTCTTACCTTCACTTTACAAACTCTAAAGTTAATATGTGGTGAAAGTTGAGATTTATGCGAGATTACTATGCCATGTTTTACATGTTTCACAAGTTATGCATGCTTATGTGAGTTTATTATGCCATGTTCTACATGTTTCATGGGTTATGCATGTTTATGCAAGTTCACCTTACCATGTTATGCAAGTTTAATGGATTATGCATGCTTATGCAAGTTCATCTTACCATGTTATGCAAGTTTAATGGATTATGCATGCTTATGCAAGTTCATCTTACCATGTTATGCAAGTTTAATGGATTATGCATGCTTATGCAAGTTCACCTTACCATGTTATGCAAGTTTAATGGATTATGCATGCTTATGCAAGTTCACCTTACCATGTTATGCATATTTAATAAGCTATGCATGTTTATGCGAGTTCACTATGACATGATTTGCAAGTTTAACATGTATGCATGTTTATTATGATATGTGAAGTTCATCATGTATGTTATGCCAAGTTACCTTTTATACCCTTATGCGTTATGACGAATATGTAAGCGAGATAATGACGTTGGGAGGGTTTGGGTAAACTTAAAAATACATGAAACTAAAGGATTGGGAATTTACCTATTAAGTTAGGTCTACCCCTTGGGAATTTACCTATTAAGTTAGGTCTACCCAAGTATATGTTAACTTGTAAATATGTTCTAAAGTGGACATGACATTAGATAACATGATATGGCCAACTCGAGGTTAGACCTAGTTGTGGTGTAAATCTTCCCAGGTAACCACAACGTGGGGTCTAATGTGGGTAGTTGGTCATGTTGCACCATAAGACCCGAGGTTAGACCTAGACGTGGTGTAAATCTTCCCAGGTAACCACGGATGTCTAATGTGAGAGGTTGGGTGCGTTAAGTAATTAATGCCTCATGATTAGGGTTAAGTCATGGCCCACTAATACTTAACCAATAATGGGGACGCGAGGATTAGATGGGGTTAAGTGGTTACACTTAACTAATTTAATCCATGATTAGTGAGGGGTTAAAACCACACTTAACCCTCTTAGAAACCCTAGCAACGTGGTCTGTTCCAGCAGTAATCCCAGTTGGTATCACTACAACCCTACAGCTAGGTTAGGGCGCGGCACGATTACTGGACTGATGTAAGCGACCAAAGCGACGGCTGAGTGGTACAGCGGTGCGGGTCCGGCGGGCTACGGACGTGCACGTAGTCCGATGTTGGACAAACTCGAGGCACGGGTACCAGTAGGCTTAGACTGTGCATTATTGCTTAGGTGTCTGGGGTTGACACCTTAGGGCTTGATACACCCGAAGGTGGACCCAGCACAGTCTAACTACATCCATGTGGGCCGTATGGACAACAACACTTGACGTGTTAGGTTTATAGGGAGCCGATCAACTAGACCGTTGGGCTGGACCTTATACTAAGGTCACTTCAAGTTATTGGGCCAAAGTTTGGGCTAAGGGATCAAGACCTGTTTTGGGGGTTTGCTAGTACACTGTGGTGCAAAGTTTAATCTCATCTATGTGATGTCACCTTTATCTATTGCCAGTATGTTCATCTCAGTTTCCATCATGCTGTTAACTTTATTAGTTTATAGATTGATCGTAGAAGGGCTTACCAGTCTTCTTGACTGACCCGTTTTCTTTCGCTTCTTTTCTTCCGTTTCCCCCCCCCCCACAGGTTCTCAGGGAGGGGCTACATCTGCTTAGTGGATCTTTGGCTTGCTTATTGGATAGCTCATGTATGGATCTGAGCTAGCTATGGCTTATCTTTTATTTTTGGGGATTAGTACGGATGTTTTACCATGTACCTTGTTTCTACGTATCTAGACTTATGTTGTATTTTGGATCATGACATTTTGATACTATGTACTTGACTATGTATGTTTTGTGAGATGATGATGATGGGTTTTTATCTGCTACCGCTGCTTTACTTATATTTATTTATATACATCCTGTCTTGCGATATCTCTGTGCATGTTTACCTTCACAATAACGCCCCTCCAAAGCTAGTACATTCTAAGGAGTGATCCTAGTGGAGGTGGGGTGTTACATTTGGTATCAGAGCACAAGGTTAACAAGATTGAACAAAACTTTTGAAAAAAAAAAACCCTTTTTGAAAAACTATTTTCAAAAACCTACTAAGTATTTTCCAAAATAAAGTCTAGATTGTTTTAAGGCTAATCCCCAAAAGCCATCAGCGTTATCCTTCGTTCCCTTGACCTAATCTTATCTTATCTTTCGTTTCAGTATGGCTGAGAATCTTAACATCCCAGATGGAGTGAACGTACCACTCTGTTATAGAAGACTTCTAGAAGCTAGGGCGGCAGCTGGTCCCGCCAACCCTACTCCCACTCCTCCTCTTGTAGTTGAGAATCCTATCTCTAATATCCCTCCTCCGGTGGTTCCTGCTCCCCCTCCTCCAGCAGTTAATATTCCCCCTCCCGTTGCTAATGTTCCTCCCCCTCCCGTTGCTGAGGCTCCTCTTCCTCCTCCTCCCCCTTAGCATCCTCAGATTGAGTTTACAAAGGTTTGTAAAGACTTCAAGGCAATGGGAGGCAAGAATTTCCTAGGCACGGAATCTTTTGTTGAAGCTAGGAATTGGCTGAAAGACACGGAGGACTTGTTTGCTATCTTTGGGATTGATGACGAGAGGAAGATCTTATTGACAGTATGGCTTTTGAAGGATGAGGCGGCCTATTGGTGGGAGGTCACCAATGGGACGAGGCCCGTTGAGACTTGGGCCGATTTGAGGGCTAGATTTGTGACCAAGTTTCTATCTTCAGCTGAGGCGAATTTACAAATGGAGAAGTTCATTGCATTAAAGCAAGGTGATATGTCTGTCAAGGAGTATGTGAACAAGTTTAATCAGCTGGCCCGTTTTGGTTTGGATATGGTAAACACCCCGGAGAAGAAGGCTCTTCGATTTGCTAGGGGGTTGAATGAGCCGCTACAGGGCTTGGCGATGTCACATATTCCGCATGGAGCTACTTTTGAGAGTTTGGTAAATATGGCTCTGCTTCAGGGAGATGGGAAGAAAGAAGTCAAGTCGAGTGATACTCAAGTAAAGAAGACCGATTCTCAAGGCAAAGGCAATCAAGGCGGTCAAGGCAGCCAGGGGAATCAGGGCAAGAACAAGAAGGGCAACAACAAAGGCAAGGGAAAGTGCAATTACTGTGGCATAGCTGGGCACTTTGCTAAGGATTGCAGGAAGAAGAAAAGGAAGCTTAGTGGTGGATGCTTTTCTTGTGGGGAGACTGGGCACTTCAGCAAAGAATGCCCAAAGAAGAAAGGACAGGCTGGATCTTCAGGAGGGCAAGTTCATGCTCTCAATGCCGCTTCAGTTCCCGAGCGAGGTAGTGTTCCTGTTGAGAACCTTGTTTATATCTCTGATCTTCCAGTACGTAACTTGTTTGATTCCGGTGCATCACATAGCTTTATTTCATCTGATCTTGTTGATAGCTTGCACCTTAGTACTAGCTTAGTGGATGATCCCGTTTGTGTTTCTAATCCCATTGGGGGTTCTGCTCATCTATCTATGATATGTGAGGATCTGAGGATCTCTATACTCAGCGTAGAGTTCTTGTGTAGTGCGTATGTTCTAGGTTTCAGGGGATACGGATTGATCTTGGGCATGGATTGGCTGTCTAGATATGGAGCCATTCTGGATTGTGAGCATAGGGTTGTAAGGCTTGTGACTCGCCTGGGCAACACCTTAGAGATTTCATGCAATCCGAAGAATCCCGTCATGTTATGCTATCTAGAATCTCTCGACTCATCAGAGGAGGCCCTTCAGTCTGTAAGGGTGGTCCGAGATTATCCAGATGTTTTTGAAGAAGTTAAGGGGTTGCCCCCGAAACGAGAGATTGACTTTCGCATCTATCTGGTAGATAATGCTAAGCCTGTTTCTTTGCCCGTTCGGCATATGGCTCCGCGTGAGAGACGGGAGCTGAGCAAGCAAGTGAAAGAATTGCTTGAGAAGAACTTCATCAGAAGGAGTATATCCGAATGGGGAGCGCCTGTGGTGTTTGCAACTAAGGCAGATGGTTCTCTTCGGCTCTGTGTGGATTATAGAGAATTAAATAAGCTGACTAAGAAAAACAGACACCCGTTACCGAGGATCGACGATCTCTTTGATCAACTTGTTGGTGCTTCTGTTTTCTCTCAGCTTGATCTTGCTACGGGTCTTCATCAGCTCAGAGTGGCTGAAGATAGTATAGACAAGACTGCATTCAGAACTCCAGATGGATTCTTTGAATGGCTTGTTATGCCGTTCGGTTTGACGAATGCACCCGCGTATTTTGTGGATTTGATGAGTAGGGTGTTTCGGGAGTTCTTGAATAAGTTTGTCGTGGTCTTTGTGGATGATATTCTGGTCTTCTCCAAGGATGAGGAAGAGCATGCGAGGCACCTAGTAGAGGTGATGGACACACTCAGAGCACACCAGTTAAAAGCCAAGTTCTCCAAGTGCCACTTTTGGAGAAGGGAAGTCAGATTTCTTGGGCATATCGTATCCAAGCAAGGCTTGGCGGTGGATCCCGCTAAGGTGGTTGCAGTTCAGGATTGGAAGACTCCAAGGAATGCAACCGAGGTGAGAAGCTTTCTGGGTCTTGCGGGTTTCTATCGGAAGTTCATCAAGGACTTCGCGAAGATATCCGCTCCTCTTACTAAGTTGACGAAGAAGAACTTAGTCTTTGCTTGGGATATGGATTGTGAGCTTGCTTTTCAAAGGCTCAAGAGAGCCCTCACCTCAGCACCAGTTCTAGCCTTACCCGATGGTGGCAAGATATTTACCGTGTACACTGATGCTTGTGGCACGGGATTGGGCGCCGTTCTGATGCAAGAGGGCAGAGTTATATGTTTTGGTGGGAGGCAACTTAAGGTGCATGAGAGGAATTATCCCACTCATGATCTAGAGCTGGCAGCGATTGTATATGCACTCAAGGCTTGGCGTCATTATCTTCTGGGAGAGAGATTTGAGCTATATACTGATCATAAGTCTTTGAAGTATCTCTTTTCGCAGAAGGATCTGAACTTAAGGCAGCAGAGATGGATGGAATTCTTGGCTTCCTATGATTTTGAGATATCCTATACCCCTGGCAAGGGGAATGTTGTAGCGGATGCGTTGAGTAGGAAAAGGTTGACACTAAGTCCTCTATTTGTTGAGATGAAGAATTTAGAGTTCTTGGCAACCTTTGATTTTTCTTTGACAGTTGAGAGGATGACCGGTTCTTTGGCATCTCTAGAGCTCAGGCCTACCCTTCTGGATCAAGTCGGGGCTTCACAGAAGGAAGACCCTTAGATAATTGAGATCATGGACAAGTTGGTTCGAGGGGAGACATCTAGTCACCTTGCTCGATATTCTATAGACGATAAGGGTTGGCTGAGGAGAGACGGAAGGCTTTGTGTTCCGATGGTAGAAGACTTGGTGAGGAAAGTTCTTGAGGAAGCACATCGCTCCAAGATGACTATACATCCAGGTGGTGATAAGATGTATAAGGACATGAAGCGCGTTTTCTTCTGGCCTGGAATGAAAAAGGATGTGGCGGAGTTTGTCTCGAGATGTGTTATTTGTCAGAGAGTAAAAGCTGAGTCGAAGAAGCCCGGTGGGCTATTACATCCACTAGAGGTCCCGCTATGGAAGTGGGAGAGCATTTCTATGGACTTTATTGATGGGCTTCCAAAGTCCAGGAAGGGGAATACGAGCATATGGGTCATTGTGGATAGGCTCACGAAGAGTGCTCATTTTATCCCAGTGAAGAGCAAAAGGACCGCATCTGGACTAGCATCAGTATATCTTCGTGAGATAGTGCGACTGCATGGAGTCCCTTCCAGCATAGTCAGTGACCGAGACCCCATCTTTACTAGTCAGTTCTGGAACAGTTTGCAGGAGGCTATGGGCACGAAATTGAACCTGAGTACGGCCTATCACCCACAAACAGACGGCCAAACAGAAAGGGTGAATAGGGTACTTGAGGACTTGTTGAGGCTTTGCATACTGGATTTTGGTGGTGCTTGGGAAGACCATCTTCCTCTTGTTGAGTTTGCATATAACAACAGTTATCAGGCGAGCATAGGGATGGCACAATTTGAAGCTTTGTATGGGAGGTCGTGCAAGTCACCTACATGTTGGTGGGAGACTACGGATAAGCTTATACTTGGACCCGACATGATTAGGGATACATCCGAGAAGGTCGAGTTGATTAGAAGACGGATGAAAGCGGCCCAAGACCGGCAGAAATCCTATGCTGATAAGCGGAGATCCGATTTGGAGTTTGAGGTTGGGGACAAGGTTTTCGTAAAGGTTTCTCCCTTGCGGAATGTGGTCCGATTTGGAGCTGTTGGGAAGCTAGCACCGAGATTTGTTGGACCCTTCCCTATCATAGAGAGAATCGGGAAGATGGCTTATAGAGTGCAATTGCCCGAAAAGTTGTCCGGAGTGCATAATGTCTTTCATGTCTCGCATCTCCGAAAGTGCCTGCATGAGTCCGCTGAGGTGGTTGAACCTAGCATTCTTGAAGACGTGGAAATAGAGAAAGAAGCAACTTTAAGGAGAGCTCCGATTCGTATCTTGGGGACAGAGACCAAGAAGCTAAGGAATCGTGAGGTCAGATTGGTGAAAGTTCAATGGGGTGAAGCCGAAGAGGACGCAACTTGGGAAACCGAGGAAAAGATGCGTGGGCTTTATCCATTCCTTTTTGAGGGTACACTCTCAATCTCTTTTCTTTGTTTAGCATATCTTTCTCCTTGCTATCCATGTTTATCTAGTTATCGTGCAAATCTTGTCATGAGAACCTTAGGTAGAAACCCTTTGGATGAAACATGTGTTTGAAACATGTTATGTTTGATGGTTGCAAGTGGTTGCAAGTGTTTGCAAGTGGTTACTCGTGGATGCATGATACACATTAGGCACTAGATCGGCTCACACACCCCTCATATTGCATGTGCATGAGTGTTTATGCTTATTCTTGAATGAAATTTGTATGCAATCACATGGATGTTGCATATGGATGTATGGTTGAGCACGCATGTAGATATTGTACATTATGTTAGGGATTCGCATACATATGGATACATTTCACTAACATATTTTGCATTGATCTTTGCATTAGATAGGTGCATATACACACACTTCTGCATATGTTCATACGGCATTTAGAATCCTTTAAGGACAATGGTTGCTCGTGGATGATGTTTTGAGTAGATGGATGTTGGATGGTAGGATACGTTCTTCCTAACTTGAAGATTTCGGGGACGAAATCCTTTAAGGAGGGGAGAATATAACAACCCGTATTTTCAATAAACTGTTATAACATAAATCGAGGCAGAATTTAATTCAAAAATCAGAATCAGGGGAAACGGGCTATGCCATTGCGTTCGTCTCGGAAAAATACGCGAAATAGAGTCCGAGTTTTTGAAAATCGGAGTCAGTATGACCCGGTTAAGGCCCATTGAAGTTTTCAGAAATTTCTATGCTAAAAACAGATTTAAATTTCAAATTAAAAACCAGGATTAGGGCTAATAGGGGTTAGGCGGGAAAATTCCCGCCAGGGCCCCCATGTCGACAGGCATGTCGACAGGGGTCCTATGGTGTCGACTGCCCTGTCGACAGGGGGTAAGCAGGCAGTTTTGCCTGGCGCGCCACTTTGATTTGGGCTTGGTCTTGTGGCTTGGTTCTAGAGAATTCCGAGATCTGACGGGCCAAAACTAACCTAGGGTTAATCCTAGGGCTAAAAACACTCTAATCTTCTATAAATATACCCCTAATCCTACCCTAAAGCCTCATTAATCAATCTAGCAACTAAACTATGTCAAATTGAATCCTCAAAGGGCCTCCACCTAAAACCTAGCCTCCACCTTCCTCAAAGTTTAATCCTATGAAGATAAAATGATCATACAACCTTTTCTATGTTGTATGAATGCTTAATAACTTGCATACTTCATTAAGTTGCAAGTTTGATTTGCTAAATTTGTGTTTTTGGGATTTTGCAAAAGGGTTTTCTTATTTGAAGCTTTGTTTTGGGGTTTTAAAGGGCTTCTTCATCTTATTTGGTGGATTTGTGACTTGTTTATATTTGTAAGCCCTCTTACCTTCACTTTACAAACTCTAAAGTTAATATGTGGTGAAAGTTGAGATTTATGCGAGATTACTATGCCATGTTTTACATGTTTCACAAGTTATGCATGCTTATGTGAGTTTATTATGCCATGTTCTACATGTTTCATGGGTTATGCATGTTTATGCAAGTTCACCTTACCATGTTATGCAAGTTTAATGGATTATGCATGCTTATGCAAGTTCATCTTACCATGTTATGCAAGTTTAATGGATTATGCATGCTTATGCAAGTTCATCTTACCATGTTATGCAAGTTTAATGGATTATGCATGCTTATGCAAGTTCACCTTACCATGTTATGCAAGTTTAATGGATTATGCATGCTTATGCAAGTTCACCTTACCATGTTATGCATATTTAATAAGCTATGCATGTTTATGCGAGTTCACTATGACATGATTTGCAAGTTTAACATGTATGCATGTTTATTATGATATGTGAAGTTCATCATGTATGTTATGCCAAGTTACCTTTTATACCCTTATGCGTTATGACGAATATGTAAGCGAGATAATGACGTTGGGAGGGTTTGGGTAAACTTAAAAATACATGAAACTAAAGGATTGGGAATTTACCTATTAAGTTAGGTCTACCCCTTGGGAATTTACCTATTAAGTTAGGTCTACCCAAGTATATGTTAACTTGTAAATATGTTCTAAAGTGGACATGACATTAGATAACATGATATGGCCAACTCGAGGTTAGACCTAGTTGTGGTGTAAATCTTCCCAGGTAACCACAACGTGGGGTCTAATGTGGGTATTTGGTCATGTGGCACCATAAGACCCGAGGTTAGACCTAGACGTGGTGTAAATCTTCCCAGGTAACCACGGATGTCTAATGTGAGAGGTTGGGTGCGTTAAGTAATTAATGCCTCATGATTAGGGTTAAGTCATGGCCCACTAATACTTAACCAATAATGGGGACGCGAGGATTAGATAGGGTTAAGTGGTTACACTTAACTAATTTAATCCATGATTAGTGAGGGGTTAAAACCACACTTAACCCTCTTAGAAACCCTAGCAACGTGGTCTGTTCCAGCAGTAATCCCAGTTGGTATCACTACAACCCTACAGCTAGGTTAGGGCGGGGCACGATTACTGGACTGATGTAAGCGACCAAAGCGACGGCTGAGTGGTACAGCGGTGCGGGTCCGGCGGGCTACGGACGTGCACGTAGTCCGATGTTGGACAAACTCGAGGCACGGGTACCAGTAGGCTTAGACTGTGCATTATTGCTTAGGTCTCTGGGGTTGACACCTTAGGGCTTGATACACCCGAAGGTGGACCCAGCACAGTCTAACTACATCCATGTGGGCCGTATGGACAACAACACTTGACGTGTTAGGTTTATAGGGAGCCGATCGACTAGACCGTTGGGCTGGACCTTATACTAAGGTCACTTCAAGTTATTGGGCCAAAGTTTGGGCTAAGGGATCAAGACCTGTTTTGGGGGTTTGCTAGTACACTGTGGTGCAAAGTTTAATCTCATCTATGTGATGTCACCTTTATCTATTGCCAGTATGTTCATCTCAGTTTCCATCATGCTGTTAACTTTATTAGTTTATAGATTGATCGTAGTAGGGCTTACCAGTCTTCTTGACTGACCCGTTTTCTTTCGCTTCTTTTCTTCCGTTTCCCCCCCCCCCCACAGGTTCTCAGGGAGGGGCTACATCTGCTTAGTGGATCTTTGGCTTGCTTGTTGGATAGCTCATGTATGGATCTGAGCTAGCTATGGCTTATCTTTTATTTTTGGGGATTAGTACGGATGTTTTACCATGTACCTTGTTTCTACGTATCTAGACTTATGTTGTATTTTGGATCATGACATTTTGATACTATGTACTTGACTATGTATGTTTTGTGAGATGATGCTGATGGGTTTTTATCTGCTACCGCTGCTTTACTTATATTTATTTATATACATCCTGTCTTGCGATATCTCTGTGCATGTTTACCTTCACAATAACGCCCCTCCAAAGCTAGTACATTCTAAGGAGTGATCCTAGTGGAGGTGGGGTGTTACATAGACTTACTCAGGCTTTATGTCTGACTCTACTTTTCTTTCGTCTTCTTTTCTTCCGTCCCCCCCCCCCAGGTCCACAGGGAGGGAATACTGCAGCTTGACCAGCTTTCACATACAGCTTAAAGAGAAAGAATGCATTGCTTGGATCTTTTCCGTTTTGGACTACGGCTTTGGACAACAATTATGGGACTTATGCAGTTTATTTATGTTTTCTTTATGCTTCTTTAAATAATGTAATCAAGACAGTTATGAAGATGTTATGTTTTTGGAAGTATTGTAAAACAAATTATGGCATGGTTTGGGTAACACGTATTTTAATGAAATAAAAGTTGTTGTTTTCCGCTGTTCAAAAATATGTGTTCTTATATCTGTCTTGTATATCTGTGACTTATACTTATAAACCTCCACCAAAATTAGGGCATTCCCTTTGAGAGTGACCCTAACGGAGGTGGGGTGTTTCAGTATCAGTCAGATGTTGATTTCGGTCTTCAGGGCAGGTGCTTAGGGTGTTCTTCTCCTAATCAATATATATGTGATGTAGATTTCCAATTTTAACATTGCCTAATGGGCACAAAGTTTTTTACTTACTTCTATCATTCGACTATATCTTTAGGTAGAACCCTTTTGGATGTAAACATGTGATTGAAACATGTTATGGTTGATGTTTGCAAATGGTTGCAAGTGGTCGCAATTGGTTGCTCGTGGTTGCATAACACACATTAGGCACTAAATCGGCTCAGACACATTTTCATATTGCATATGCATAAGTGTTTATACTTGTTTATGGATGGAATTGAATGTGTTATCACGTGAATGTTGCATATGGATGGATGTTTGTGCACACATATAGTGTTTATGTGACTAGGACTATTTGCATACATGTTGGATTCATGGCACTAAACACAATTTTGCATTAAGAAGATCAATCAGGCATGATCATTTGCATTAGATAAGGAACATATACACACACATTCTGCATATGTTCATATAGCATTAGAAATCATTCAAGGACAATGGTTGCATGTGGATGATGTTTTGAGTAGACGGATGATTGGATGATAGGATGCATTCTTCTTAACTTGAAGATTTCGGGGACGAAATCCTTTAAGGAGGGAAGAATGTAACAACCCAAATTTTAATAACATGTTAAATCCATAAATCAAGGAAGAATTAATTTTTAAAATAAGAATCAAGGGAAACAGGTTGCACCATTGCGTTCGTCTCGAAATTCTGCTTGAGATAGAGTCCGAGTTTGCGTAAAACGGATACCGTATGAAGAAGATATGGACGAACGAAGTTTGGGAGAAAAACCGGAAACAGGCCAGAATACACTGGCGAACTTGTGAAGTGCGCCAGTACAAAAATACACTGGCACACCGGCCAAGTGCGCCCATACAGATCCAGCACAGAATTATGGAGTGTTCTGTGATGATGTGTCTTCTTCTGAGTGGTTGGATGACCTGTCTTCGAGCTGGGTGGTTCTGATGACTTCTGGACTGATCTGAAGGCTCTAAATTACCCTATTCTCCTATTTAAATAGGCCCTTGCCTCATTCTCTTTACACCATTCTTTTCTAACCTTATGTTGCTCAAACTCTTGATGATCATGGCTTCTTCTTCTTTCTCTGAATTAAATTAAATTAAAAATAAAACGCGAAGATTATTTCTTGAAGACTACGGCTAGGAATTGGGGATTTGCTTCTACAATCAAATGAAGATTCACCGATTCAACAATTCGACGACTAGTTTATAGATTCGACTTCTACATCTTTCTTAAACCACGATCTGTAAGTTCCAGTTACTTTTAGATAAAAACTATAAATCTAATATGTGCATGGTATACTTTGGAAGTGATTTATGTATGATTCATATCTATTCTTGGTTTCTTCTTGGATCTTGACTATTGGGAATATTGCCTACGACGTTGAAACTATTGTTAATGACATAAGACTATGACTATGCCTATGACTGTGGACATATGATTTTGCCTATGCCTATGACTATGACGGTGAACATAAGACTATTCCTATGACTATGATGGTGAACATAAGGCTGCCTATGACTAATAAGAATATGCCTATGCCTATGACGGTGAACATAAGACTGCCTATGACTATGAACAGTATGACTATGCCTATGACTATGACGGTGAACATAAGACTGCCTATGACTATGAATAATGAGACAATTGCCTATGACTATGACTATGACAAGGACAATTGTGGTTAGTCACCTATGATTCATTGCCTAGGATTATGTATATGAAATTGGATATAAGCTTCATTTTCTATTCAGACCTATTTTCTTTATTTGTCCTTAGATCTTGATTTTGGGGATTTTTCTATTTAAGTTAGATATATCCATGTTCTTGAATCTAGATTAGTATTCAAACCTTTTAATGTTCATAATGTTATCAGATTTATATGCCTGTGATGTTTTAATCAATTTATTCAGTTATGTCATACCTTGAAAATAGATTGATTATGTTATCGAATGATAGTGATCTATGCCTGTGGTTCTATTTATTATCATGTTGAATTGGGAATTAATGAATAAGTCTATTCATATGTATAGAGACTTGAAGTATAACCTGTTATGATAAGTTGTGTAGTTTATCATGTTATGCAAGTTTTAAGTTGTAAAATCATATCACATATGTGACCAAACGATAGATCTACATGGTTATGTGTATATGTTAAACCTATGTCATATTTCAAGTTCACACTTATTCATATGCTTGTGATTGATTTGCAAGTCCACATATATGTAAGTTGATTTAGTCTATGTTGCAAGTTCACATATATGTATGTTGATTTAGTCTACATTGCAAGATTCACACCTATGATATTCATGTTGACTATTTTGCAAGTTCACACCTATGATGTTCATATTGACTATGCCTAAAATGCCAAGTTTACACCTATGTCATGCGTATGTTAATAAATTTCTTTATGCTAATTTTGTGTACATTGAATTAGGCTAAGTTTTAAGCCTAATATTATATGTCAAAAACCTTACGGATGGAAAATTAGGCTAAGATTGTTAGCCTAATATTTAGACGGGGTAATGTTGGGAAAAATTGGTAATCATAGGAAGCTTGACATGAAACTTGCCTTGAAATATTTACAAGAACTTGACATGAAACTTGCCTTGAAACTTGACAAGAACTTGACATGAAACTTGCCTTGAAAACTTGACACGAACTTGACATGAATCTTGAACATGGACATGACACTAGAATGAACTTGAAAATGTCCAACTCGAGGTTGGGTTGAGTTTACAGTGTAATTCTACCCGAACCGCCCGACAAATCCAGTTACTGCAAACAATAGGATCCAATGTGGGTAGTTGGTCATATCGCACTTGAAAACCCGAGGTCAGACTGAGTTGTGGTTTGATTCTGCTTGGAGCCGCCAGGCATATCCAGTAACTACAACAACAGGTCTGATGTGAGAGGTTGGGGTGCATTAATGAATTAATGCCACATGACAGGGATAAGTCATGAACATGTAAGACAACACTTAACCAACTTGATACATGATTCGTAGGTGGGTTAAGTCACGAGCTTGAATGACAACACTTAACCAACTTGACATGCTAGACTGATAGGGGTTAAGTCACGAATTTAAATGACAACACTTAACCTATTGGACGGAAACCCTAGTTACACGGTCCGTTTCAGCAGTAACCCACTAGATGTATCATGGTACCCTGGGAATAGGCAGGGTGGGGCACGATTACTGGCCTGATTGTAAGCGACCAAAACGAAGGCTGTGTTGGTGCACCAGTGTAGGTTCAAGCGGGCTATAGTCGTGCACGTGGTCCGGAGATGAAAAAGCAGGCATTGGGCATCAGTAGGTTTATCCGTGCATTCTTGATTCATGTCGGTGGTCGGTACCATAGGGCTTGATACACCCTATCACTACAAGAAAAATACCCTATTGCAACTAGCTATTTGCAACAGGCGACAAATGACAGTTGCAGTAAATGATATTTAGCAACAGACCTATTATAGCAGTTGCAATAGATGAGATTTAGCAACATGACTTTTTTTCCTATTGCGAAAAGCATATTTTTAGCAACTGCGCTTCCCTTCCTGTTGCAAAAACATACTTTTAGCAACTGTGCTTTCATAACAGTTGCAACAAACATATTATCTGCAACTGCGTTTCCAAGCCAGTTGCGAATAAATATCTTTAGCAACTGTTTTTGCCTGTTGCAATAACTGTATTTTTTTACAACTGGTAAAGCCAGTTGCGAAAAACATTCTATTAAAAATTAGTACCAGGTTTTTATGATTAACTTTTACTATTTAATTTTAAATAGTTACTATTAAATGATTAACTACTAATAATTATATAATAATTAAGATTAATATTTAATAATTATTAATAAATAATAAAATTTAAGTATTATAAAGTGATATTTATAAATGATAATTAAATAATAATAATTACTATTTAACAAATAATAATAATTAACATTTAAAAAATAATAAATTAAATAAATAAATATTAAATAATAATGAATTAATAATAAAAAGCTAATGGATAATAATTAATTTGAAATATGAATATGTTTAAATATTAAATAAATAAATAATAATTAATAAATAAATAATAAATAAATAAATGATAATTGATTAATCTTACTATTAAGGAGTAATTAACAGTTAATAATAATTTATCGTATGAATTAATGTATAATTTGTGTTTAAGAACTAATATATACCCCACCATTGGTAGACATAATTACTATTAAATACAAAAGTACGAAGTAATATGTAATATAGTTATAATGTAATAAGTATCATGTAATAATTACTTAATATGAATTAATATTTCAATAATTTATCATGTTACTCGTGTAGTAATAAATAATAATTTATATTTTAATAATTAATATTAAATAATTAATATTTAATAAGTAATATTCAAAACTAATAATTAATAGTTTATACATTTTGTATATAGTAATTGATAATAAAATTAAATAATTATAAAGTAATATTTTCTAATGTAGTAATTAATTGTAAATAGTTGCTAATTAATAATGACCATTAAAAAGTTAAGAAATAATAATTAAGACAAATATTCAAGCAATATTAAAAATTGAGAAGCAATATTTACTATTTAATATTATATAATAATATTTAATATTTAATATTTTTCAGAGTTTTCTTAAATAAATTAAAAATACCTATGATATAAAATATACTATCATACACATTTAATATTTACTATTTAATTGTAATAGTTGATAATTATATAAAATACTAAATATTTTAAATGTTATAACTAATAATTACTAAATAATAAATGTATTTCTATAGATTTATAATTGCGTTTTTCAACCAGCAGCGAATTTTATAAGTTTGTACGACAAAATAGAGTGGTGCTAGAAGATCCGAAGGGCTTTTTGTTAGAATGCACGAATTTAAGATCAAATGGTTGAATTCACGGGAAGTAACTACCACATGTTTTGAGTGACTATGATTTTTTTAACATTTTAAGTTACCTTATTTTCCAGGCCTTTTAGAATCAGCGACAACTGCGACATAATATTGTAAGTTATCGATAAACTGCAAAACCCGTCTTTTGACTTCAAAACCAAAATTTCGGCTCCAAGCAAACTTCCTGTTGTGTAATTTCATTTCCCGCTTCCTAAACACAACCCTAAATTATACTTTCTCCTAAATCCTCAGATCCGCTCCTCAAATCTTTAATGGCGCAGCCACCAGATATAATCGTTTTGTTCTCTAAGCTGCTCCCCCTCCACATGTCCATCACCGATGCCTCAATGCTCCACTGCCTATTTTTTTCCACCGTAATGCGAACCTATCTGTTCCCTCTTCCGCCACTTTTCATGCCCTAATCACAAAAATCAAACCGCACCACAAACCTGGAATCTCCTCTCCATCACTTCAGATCCAAATTCGTTTCTTCGATCTCCTTTAACCCTCCCCTTGATCCTATTCTTTCGTAAATACGTGATTCCTTGCTCTAATCTTTCCTAATTCTAAATGCGGTTTCAGGCAGGAATAATCCAATCTCAAAATATTTATATGGAGGTCTGTCTTCATCTCAGGCAGGCGAATTCTGAAACCACCGCCAGATCTTATTCGTCTTCGTTTTTCCTGACATTTTATCGCCCTCTAGAAATACTGCAATACCTCCATATGAACCAATTAGCTTACCTACCAAGCCAGTCCAGCTTAGTGACGTCATGGTCTAGTAGTTGAAGGCGTCTGATGGGTCTGATCCTAAGAAGCCTTTGCTAATGGCGATTAGGGGGAATATCTTTGATGTTACGAGAGGTATGTCAAACTGATTGCAAAGTTTTTGAAATTGTCTCCTCTTATGTGATCTTTTAATGTAAATATTTATAAAAAAGCTTGAGTATATGCCATTAAAACAGACAAAGTTACTTTAATTAGATTAGCAGACAAAGTTCGTGAATAATGGATCATGTCATTCAGATCTCTATCGCTTTGAGTAATTATTTTATCTCGTTGAGTATCTCCGGGTGGCTAGACCTAGATCTACACGATCTGGACAGCTCAAGGTTGCTTTTTATTTTTTTATTTACTTATTTATTTTCTTTTATGATTGCTAACTACTATAGCATATTATGGTTGATCGACAACTAATAGGAAAATACCTGCACATATTGGTTTTGTAAGAAGTATCTGATAGTGGATGCTTCGTTGTCAAATTTAAATGCAATAATAATATTCTGTTTTGTCCTAGAAATTGTAAATTTGTACATAGTTTCATTTTGTTATCCATTGTCGTTGGATCAGGCATCTGAAGAGAGAGTTTCATGATAGTTCACAATGTTATAAAAGTATACGAGCTTGGTATTGCAACTCGACATAGAACCGTAATTACCTAATAACAAGCTGTATATTTCTAAGCTTCTTTGCTCCTATTTTAATCTTGTTATCAGTTTATTTTCGAAACATGATGTGGCATAATACCGTGTTATCTTCCTGCAATTGCTGTTTTAATGGCATTGAAGACAATAATATGAGCTGAGTTCTTTATGGCCGATTCCTTTCTTTTTGCTGTTTGTCAATAAATATAAACTCAAGTCATACATATTATGACTGCAAATGTTTTTTTTCCAGATACGGATAAATATAAGTATGTAAGACATGCATATCTTTAGGCTAGCATTTATTGCTTTGAAAGTTTGAGTATTTGTAAACAGCTATAACAAGGCCATTAATGAATGTAGCTTAATGGCTACAGTATTCAGATAATGTTTGCCGTTACTGAATGTAGCTTAATGGCTACAGTATTAAGATAATGTTTAATTTTATTTTGTATTTGAAAACTAGATGGACAAAGCATCTATAGTTAAGGGCACAATTGATTATGTTCAAGAACTACAAAAGCAGGAGAGAAGTCTGAATGAAGAGATGACTGAATTGGAATCAGCCCAAACTAGCAATGATAGAAGGAAGGGAGACGGAGAAACCTTTTCGAGTTCAACGAAACTGTGTATTGAATCAATGGAGTTTATCGTGTCTGAAATTGGAGAAAACACATTTGTTGTCAGATATAACTGCTGCATGAAATCGATGAAGAATGTATGTAAGATTTTTGAATCTTAAGGTTTTATCAGCTAACATTGTGTCTCAATCTGGGAGCTTGCTGCACACTTTTTATGTTGAGGTACAACACTAATTAACTATTTAGCAATTGATTACCATTATATCTCTCTCTCTCTCTCTCTATATATATATATATAATATAATATTGTGAATCTATATGTGTATTTATCCTTTATGTCGGAGATAACTGTTTTCTGATTGTTGTATGTTATATAAAATTTTAGGCAAACGACACAGATTGTGTTAAATTGAAGCAGAAGATAGCTGCTTTTATGGAGTATGAACTAGTAGAGTGCGCATGAAGTATTCAGATGGATAGATTGTAGAGTAACATCCTGAAAAATTGTTTTTCTTCTGTTCTCTCATAAACCGTCTTCAAATTCAAGATGATAAGGATCAGTGTCTCCAGGTGATTATAAAATGAAATGCTTGGTCTCATCTTTAAAGTAGAAAACTGCTTTGAATGTTGAGGCACTCCTTCAAATATGCCGTATCATTTACCAATTTGCAATTTCTTTTGTCGTTACAGTACTTGAAATATTCTTAGAACTGCATTTGAATAAACGTAACCCATCTCCTTTGTCGTTCATTTCTCCAACTCTCGAATCAACTTGGAAGTCTAACAAGCTCCTAAAATATTGTCTGTATGGTTATTATTGTTGTTTTAAGTGTTGTCTTCATGTATGTTATGACTCACATCATTTTTCTCTATAATTGTACATGCAGGTTGCGAACTCAGTCTCCTTTATTTTCAACATAAAGACATGAATTGAATTTAATTATTGGAACTGACGTGCCCAACTCTAGCTCAAGGCAAAAAGTTTGCTGGTGAGAAGCATGACATCAACATGGATATAATCATTTCAATGTATTATGTGTTTTTAATATGTTAGAACTAGATGGTTGAATGTAACTTATCAAATATTTTGAAATGTACATTAAGAATTTGTGTATGTAATTGTATTTTTTTTGCTTTAAGGAGTTTGCTTTTGATTAGTTAATTATAATATTTGTTTTTAGCAACGAATTATTATATATTGATAGTGGTGAATTTTGTATATATATATATATATATATATATATATATAGTGCTGCAAATAATTGAATTACAACTGTTTTAAACAGTTGTAGTTGAGTCATTTGCAAAAGCCAGAAATGGTTGTAGTATCTCATTTTTTAAACGTCTATTCCAGGTTTGCAACTGTCATTTGTTGTTGCAAAAGGATCTGGTGCAACAATAAAGACCAGTTGCAAAAAAGTCTACAGCAACTTATTATTGCAACAGGCAAAAACTGTTGCGAAGCTATTGCAACTTCGGCTATACCAACAGGCGCTGGCCTGTTGCAATAGGTCTACTGCAACAGAAATTGCCTGTTGCGAAAAGTGTTTTTGTTGTAGTGTATGGTGGACCTAGCACAGGTGACTACATTCGTGATAGGGCCGTATGACACAGACACATGACGAGCTAGAACTTGTAGGGAGCCGATCGAGTAGTGGATCATTGCGGTGGACCCAGTAATGGGTCATTCGTGATGTTGGGCCAAGGAATCATTTCATGATTAATAAAAGACATCGGTTTGGGATTCTAGTACAGCTGATGCGGCGAACCTTGAATATGTGATGCTATACTTGATTTATACTTGATTTATCATGTTGTCTTAGTCCATCTTGCCCATCTTGTCAGCATCCTTATGTTTACTTTCAGTTTATACATGTCATGTTATCTTTATCTCTTTTTATGCTGAAAGTCACTTAGACTTACCAGTCTTTATGACTAACCCGTTTTCTTTCGCCTCTTTTTCGTCCATTTCCCCCCCAGGTTCTCAGGGAGGAAACTCTAGCACTTAGCTTGGATTTCGCTTGCTTTCGGTTCAGCTCATGTGCAAGACAGAATTTGGTGTAATTGAAAATAATAACCTTGGCTATTTGATGTAAAAGGTTTTGACTCTTTTTGAAAGTAATGAAAATTTTCTTTTGATTCTTCCGCTGTTTTATCTATGTTCTGTCTTGTGATATTTCTGTGTTTGTTTATTTCGATAACGCTCCTCCAAAACTAGTGCATTCCCTTTGTGAGTGACCCTAGCGGAGGTGGGGTGTTACATTTTCTGCATTCTAGAAGAGACCAAATATTTTTCTGAGCCTTCTACAATTTTCGGAGGAGTGGAACCCAATGTGAGATTTCTGATTTATAAACGATATGGAATGACGATGTATAAATTATACGGTCGATGTATGAGTTATATAAGCATTGTACACCTCATGTATAAGCGTTGTATAAGTTGTATGTGCGATGTATAAGTTATATATGGGTTATAAAAATCATATATGCATTGAATGGAATTGAAATGAAATCAAAATATATTTATATACGTATATATACATACTTCCCTCGTCCATAGACCATGTGTAACGACCTGGGGAATTTGCGATCCTGGATATCGGCATACAACACTATGTCGACTATTCAAGTATCAGATATACCGGATAGTCCATGAAAGAAATTAGAGGGTGAGGATAGATAAGATAGAAACTTAGAATATAAGAAGAAGAAGAACACAACATCAGAGTAAACACGAATCTCACAGCGGAACGAAACAACATAAAATAGATACATAACTTTGAAATAAAACTAGCATATGTATACAGTGACATTATTAGAGTACAACACTTACAACACAGCGGAAATAACTATAGCTATAAAATCCTGAAGCCTCTTGCTCCAAGCTCTCCTGGTATATCTGTAAAATCCTAACTACTTGACTGCCCGTACAAAATTGGGCACCCAAGAGTTTAGGGAAAACAAAACGAAATAAACTCTGGGTCAGTCTTGGGACTGGTGTGAGTAAAACATTTTAAAACAGTTTGAGTAATTAAATGATATCTCATAAGACCATGCCATATAACAGAACGGGTTTTTCCCTTATGAGAATCAAAAATAGTCTTTATATCAAAATTCTTTTGATATTATATTAGTGTCCATCAATCACAATATAATAATCATCTAGCATAAATGCTTTCATCTCACGTTCTACATATACAGTATACAATCAAAACCACGAGCACTTATTTGATAATGGATTACCAACTATGACAAGGAATGGAACCACCTTCCGATAGTGTACCTCTTGAGAGGAATACACTGGGTTCGACAAGAACATCTTGCAACCCGACCACACATGACCAACCACTCATTTCGCTTGAGTGTATCGAATGTATATCACCAACGGTTGGGATCAACAACTGTTTCACAAATGGGACAACATCGAATAGATTAAATAATGAAATGAATATCTCTAGATAGGTGATAATACACTCTACTTGGCAGCCAACCACTTTGCCATGCTGCCTGCCCGATTTTTGTCATTTCCCGGTTGTGAGGCTAGAGGCCACGCTTATCTCTGACAGATCAGACAATTATTTACTTTGAATGTCACATCGTCATACCCGGCAAATCACAAATTGATTTCCCCAAAAATACAAAGGGTATACAGCTAAGAGAAACGAATTCCTCCGCCACCAAACGTAAATACGTTTGAAGAGATCAACTTACGTGATCCATTAAATATACTCTATCAGACATTCTTCCATACATGTTGTCCTGGGACTGGATAAACTGAAGGCACTATTTTGTAAACAGGACAACCCTTGGATAACTCCGTCTTCAATTATCTTAATCATATTTGATCGCAACGCTAACGTCCATACAGAGTGGTTTTCAGATAAAATATCTGATCCCGGTCTCTCCGTATTGACGATGGAAAAATGGTCAAGAACTTCGATAGTCGGTGAGTTAACTATCAAAGAAAAACAAGTGTGCAAACAACGATATTATTTCGAGATGGAAATTCTATCGACCAATGACCATTTATCTCTTAAATAAATTTATCATTGATTTATTCGTTCTCCATTTCCTATTTCTGTATAAATACAGAAATTCTTATTTTCTAAATTTAGAAAATATACGTCATTAATCATTGGAAAACATTTCCATCTCTGTTTCACGTATCACTGCCATTTCAGTATTCTTTATCATCAAACATTTCATTTTCTAGGATTAGAAAATATCTCTGATTTTATTTGGAAAATGTTTCCGAAACTTATTCATTGGATTTAAACAGATGTTTAAATAAAACATCGCTATGCCAATTCAAACCATTACCTTCATTAACTATATACACTCAACCGAACTTTACTATCGAATCTTAACCATTCCTTAGTTAAAAACGAAGTCTATCAAGTTGGGGTATAACTACCTCTCAGAACTTAACTGAACTACATTTCTAACTTCGAAATAGACAAAGTTCATCTTCTAAATCTTTAACAACTTCCGTACGTAACTCTCGGATTCTATTTACGAATCCACTTCTTTATTGAAAACACTGATTATAACTACAGCGTTATAATCCCTACTTCTGAAACATCTCACTTCAAAATATAACTTTTACTCCTTAATTTGGCTAGATAACTAAATAGGCAATTTATAAATAAATCATTAAATCTTGATTAAAAATGAAAAGTGTACTTTCCCAAATTCGATATAATCGAATTTCAACTTATAACTCTCTTTCGAATAATCTCTATTCGATAACTCCTTTTCGAATAAACTATATTCGATAACTCCTTTCGAATAAACTATATTCGATAACTCCTTTCGAATAAACTATATTCGATAACTCCTTTCGAATAAACTATATTCGATAACTCCTTTAACTCTATTCGAATAAACTATATTCGATTAACTCCTTTAACTCTATTCGATTAACTCCTTTAACTCTATTCGAATAAACTATATTCGAATAAACTATATTCGATTAATTCCTTTTGAATAACTCATATTCGATAACTCCTTTCAAGTAACTAATATTCAATAACTCCTTTCGAATAACTAATATTCGATAACTCCTTCTTCGAATAACTAATATTCGATTAACTCCTTTCTTCGAATAACTAATATTCGATTAACTCCTTTCTTTGAATAAAGTAATATTCGATAATTCCTTTCTTCTAATAAACTAATATTCGATAACTACTTCTTCGAATAACTAATATTCGATTAACTCCTTTCTTCGAATAAACTAATATTCGATATAACTCTAATCCGACTAACTCTAGTTCAATTAACTCTATTAAAATAACTCTAATTCGATTAACTCTATTCGAATAAATCTAATTGATCAACTCTAACTGGTTATCTCTAACTGGTTAACTCTAACTGGTTAACTCTAACTGGTTAACTCTAACTGGTTAACTCTAACTGGTTAACTCTAACCAGTTAACTCTAACTGGTTAACTCTAATTCAATTTACTATATTCGAATAACTCTAATTCGATTAACTCCTTTCTTCGAATAACTAATATTCAATTACTCCCTTCTTGAATAACAAATATTAGATTACTCTATATTTGACTAACTCTATTTGATTACAAATACTTCCTTTTCTATTTGTTTTACAAATATTCCCTTTTCTATTTGTTTTACAAATATTTTCTTTCCTATTTATTTTACAAATAAATATTTCCTTTTCAATTCTATTTATATAACAAATAAATATTTCCTTTTATAATTTATTTATTTCATAAAAAAATATTCCTTTTATCTTTCTATTTATAAATGTTTTACAATTATTTCCTTTTCAATTCTATTCTTAAATGTTTTACAAATATTTCCTTTATAATATCTTGTTTATTTCCCAAATAAATAATCCCTTTATACTTCTTTTTATTTTCTAAATAAATAATTCATTTTATACATCTATTTATTATCCCAATAAATATTCCTTATATGATTTTGTTTATTATCCCACTAAATATTCCTCTTTACAAAATCCCTTGATTTTATAAATAAATTTCCTTTTTATAAAATCCCTTTGATTTTATAAATATTTTATTTTCAATAAACACTTTGAAAATTCCCTTTTTACATTCTGGTATTTCTTATGGCATTTTAACAAATCAAATAACAATACCAGTGTCATCACAATCAATCACAGGTTATATATCACATCATATCACAGTATATGAAAACAAGCAGTATTAAATATTGAGGAATCCAGTTGGATCCCTCCAACCTGTTTCCCTGCATCACAGATGTTAAACAATATAATTAACATCGATTTCATTTCAACATGAAATATTCTTCTAAACAGAATCAATATATGATTAACGATTTCTTTTTTATATATATATCATTATCTATATTTTCAACCAATACATAAGCAATTCAACCAAACAGTTAACACACCGAAATTAATAGATAATTATTAGTTCTAAAAATATGTTATAAAAATATAACTGTTAAGAGTTGGTGGGTTTTACTCACATTGGATGATGATCGTTAATAATGATAATCATTACTTGATTCAAATGGACAATTTATTTTGCTATAAATTGTAACGAGCTCTGATTCACTCCCAGTCAGTTTCATTGTGGAGCCACCGTCCATGCGATCCCAACGGATACCGTATGGATAAGTTATCAATTTTACAAGCTAATATACTATTTTAACTTTAAAAATAAAACTTAATTATCATTTGATTTGGGCTTTACCCAAAAAAATTCAGCCCACTCCATCAATTAAAACCCGTCCGCATCCTCTCTTCCCAATTGAACTGCTGCTCAAAAACAATTGGTGCAGCCGATCCCATTTTGTCATCTTCCGGCCATTTCTTCCTTTATAACTCATTCTCCACTTCACAAATCATCAAACCAACATCACCAAAATTTCTATTACCTCGAGCTCATCCCCTTCATCATTGTCTCCCTTAACTTGTCGCTCTTGCCTGAACCGCGACCTCGGAGGTCTCGCGTTGCCAAGCAGAAAGGGTGCGACACAAATGGTAGCCGAACACTACAATACTCAGTATACCAGTGCGATTCTCGTCCCTAACCATAAATATCATGACCGTTTCATGAATCAATGCTCCACACTCCTTCAATTCTTAACCCTCGCTTTTCTGACAAACTTTGAGCGTGATAGATGTTGCATTGCACACAGTAAAACATGAATGGATATGAAGCTGTACTCACAAGGATTCGTATATATTATATTTTGAGATTTGTAGAAATTTATCCAATTGTTTTGGATTTTCTAACTCGCGATATTTTTGCGGAAGAGGAATAAGGAAAGTAATGGCGGATTTTGGTTGACTAGAGAAGAGATTTAGGTTTAGAGGATAAGTTACACTATATATAGGATAAAATAATAGTTTTATATTCGATTTTATATTCATTTTTAACCAACTGCTGTTTGTATTTGTTATTAAAAAAATTATGATCACATACAATACCCAAAAATCACGAAAACCGGCATGCAGCTACAGTTCAACATTATGGACCCAACGAAACTGGTTTTGTCGAATTCCGACTCAGTTTGCTCACACTACATATTTTTAAAGGTCAATTGATCGACTGTATTTCACATTAAAATCTCGTACGGCCACATACTAACTTCAAAAATCACGAAACTTGACATCTAACAATAATTTAACATTGCGGATCCAACAAAATTGGTTTCGTCGAAAACGGAGGTCGTTTGCAAAATTGGCTATTTTTAAAGCTCTAAATAAACCCTTTTAAATATTAATATATTTAAAAATAATCAAACTAAATATTTATAAATAAATATTATCGTAAATATTCACAATAGCATATCATACAGTTCCAATAGTATTTATGACTCGATATTCAAATCCTAATTGAATCGATATTCAATTTATATTAAAAAAATCATTTATAATGTAAATAAGTCATTATAAATTATAAAGGAATTCCATAGCGACTTTTCGAAAATTTGATTTGGACATAAATCAAAATCTACACAATGAAATCCCGATTTTTCTTTTCCATTAGAAAAATATACTTCACCAGCTCCTAACGTTTCTTGTTTCACAGAATTCCGATTTAAAACGGACCTTGTATATTCAGTTGAAATTCGAATCGCCAAATTATGAACTACCGCACCATTTCGAGCTCGATTTTAATTATATTATAATTATAAGTTTAGCTGTCGTTTATATAACATATTCGTTATTCGAATTCAATTCCAAACGGAATTATATATATATTTTTTGAATTGTCCAGTTCAGATTATATTGTCAATTCACTATTTCTGACTATTTCGGAATAGCAAATATATTATTCTATTATTTAAATTAATTAAATATCCAATATTATTTATTTAAACAACCATTTAATTCTCTAAACCATTATTTAAATAAATAAATTATTTGATCGTACAAATACGGGATATTACACCATGGACGATATATATTGGTTGTGATTGTTTGGAATTGGTTGATGTGAAATTTGGTTGATAAATACGAATGGTTAAAATGATTGATTGTGGTTAAAATCCCAATAGGATTAGTATATGGGAATATTCGTCTGCGTACAAATTGGATTATTGAGATCCCCAATGTCAAAATCTGCGAGGCTTTAAGTTAGAGCGAGGAGCCGTACTCGGGAGGGTATTGGTTTTAACTACCCTGCCGTTATAATGCCAAAATTTTCTGAAAAATTCCTTTGTTTGATTTATATTTTATGTAATGAAATATGTTCATGTGTAAGGAAAAATATTCGTTTTGGAAATAAAATGGTTTGAACGATAAAAATAACATTTTTTTATTGAATTTATGAAATAAATGGTTTGAACGATAAAAATAACATTGTATTGTATGTGCGAAGTATATAAAATATTCATGTCGAAAATAAATTGTGTTAACAATAAAAATCACATTTTTATAATATATATGAAGTGTTAAAGATAGTCATACGTTGAAATGAATATTTGTTGGCTAGAAATATTATTATATCAAATATATGAAATGAATATGGTTTGGAAAGTGAAGAATGGATTGTATATATATATAAATATAATTAAAATAAATCGAATAATGAAGCTGCAGTTCGTATTTTGAAACCGTGATTTCAAATGATTGTACCGGTAGATCCAGCCATCGGATTTTTCCGAAACCGAAACCGTTGGGTTCGCTTTGGAAATATCTTTCCAACGACACCAACTTTGCAAAGATCCAACGTTGGATTGTCTGGAATGTTAAATTCAAATCTGAATGAAAACAGCACCAGAATGGATTATATTAATATATATAAATATAATTAAATTAAATCAAATAACGACGCTGCAGTTCGTATTTTGAAATCATAACTTTAAATGATTGAACCAGGAGATCCGACCATCGGATTTTCCCAAAACTAGAACCGGTGGGTCCTCTTTGAAAAGATCTTTCCAATGATATGAAATATGTAAAGTTCCAACAGTTAGATTTTCAGATATGTGTAAATCAAATTTGGAGAAAAACAGCGCCATAGTCGCATTATGGCCTGAAGCGTCGTTTGAATATATTGGTTATATTTAAATAAATAAAAAAAGTGATAAATCGTGATAAAATATTATAAACGATATGGTTTGGAAATAAACCGAATTTACCTGGTTTATAGTATATTTGATGGTTGAATGTGTTTGACGTGAATATTAAATTAATAAACTGAATTATGGATGTTAGATAATTTAACCATTGAAATGAATTGATTTGAAATTCTAAATATACGTGAATTATTTGAAAAGGCCGAGTTAATTCTCATTTCAAATAATTGGTCGATGGTTAGAAGTCGAAGATATGAAGATGGTGCAAGACTGAGGATCTTCACATTGAATGGATGGCTACTGATGCCTTTGATGGGAGTTGCTGCCCTGAAGGGGTTACAGTGGTGGTCGTCCAGACGTACTTGTTGATCGTTCGTGTAACACCCTACGTCCATTAATGTCACTCATAAAGGGAATGCATTAACTTCCATGGAGCATTTTAAGTGTGTATAGAACAGAAACTTAACAACAAGACAGATATAAACAGTACTTAAAAATTTAAAATTTTATTCATTGCAGCGGTAAACACATAAGTTTGATTACATCATCAAAAACCAGAGTCAAAGTACATAATATCCATCTTGACTAAATCAAAGTACATAAATTGAAAGACATAACCCCAGTACAAAATAGCCATAAAGAAGAGAGGTTGAACTTTACTTCAACGATCCAAGCAACTTCTTAAAGCAGAGATATAGCTGTCCAAAATCAAGCTCCACTAGTGCTAGTTCCAACCTGAGAACCTTGGGGGGGGGGGAGGAAGAAAAGAGGAGGAAACAAAGGGGGTCAGACATAAAGTCTGGCGAATGCGATAACTTTAACAATACAATTACCAAAATAACTAGACTAAGGCATAAGTTGGAAAATAAGGAAATGACTATGAACAATTGAGTATGGTAGAGTAAACAAGGAAACAAGATGAACAAAGATAACGTTATAGTGCACCTAAACCACTATAAGATAATTACTATACTGCACCACCACTACCATACTGCCCACTAGTCACCCTAAGGTTGATCCCGCCTACAGAACTTAATAATGGTAATGGTAGTTTCGTGCACCCCTAACAGCCTTCATAGGTGCCGCCTCCACCTATCTCCACTAGGTGTACCCACTACCCCCATGCGATCGTCTCCCTAACTCGTAGAAACCCGTGCTGGCCCCATAGTGAGGTGTATCACTCCCCAAAGTGGCAACCCGATACCACAAATAATGCATGGCTTATACCTACACGATGCAACAACGTCTTACCTACCAGCCCGGGCCCACACACGCACATGAACTTGTTGGACTTGCGTTACCACCGCTAACCCGTTTTGGCCTCTTACAGTCAAGCCCAGTATGCGTGTCCCGTCCTCGACTTGGGTCGAGCCCACAAAGATACGTATGGGTTACTGGTTGAAACTGGCCCCCATTACTTGACACAAGCTATCAACCTAAGCTTGTGTAATGACCGGGAATTTCGCTCGATCCGAATCAGTCGCTAAACCGACCCAGACCGTTCAAAATGCCTGATTGTTTCGAGAACACGACGAATTAGAACACAAACAAAAGAACATTTCATTGTTTATTACAAAAATTCATCAGATTACAAGAATATACAGAGTATTAACATATAATATACATTATAAAATATCAGAGATTACAATACATTACATAGCAGCGGAAAATAATACAATGCTCAACTAGAAGAGATATACGGATTCAAATCTTTCCAGATATCATTCCAACTGTAAACCAGGATCATGTGAATACAAATCTGCAAAACCAAAACTACTAGATGCCCGTGTCAAAATAAGGGCACCCAAGGTTTATTTTAAAACAATAAACTCCAGGTCAGTCATGGGACTGGTGTGAGAACTAAAACAGTTATTAATCTTTATTTTAAAGTTAGGTTAATCAAGGGACCACGCCGTATAACACGGAATGGGTTTCCTCCCAAGAATACCAGTGCATAAAACAAACAGCGCAATGCTAAATAAAGAAAAATTAAGCTATTATAAAACCCAGGTCCCATCACACAATGCAACGCAAGCCGGAGGATAGGGTTTTTACCTTATAATAGCCAAGAATGCTTGATACGTTTAAAACAAATCATTTGATACTATAATAAGTGTATAGTGTATAAAACAACTTCAAATCATAAGTATCAATCATAGACGGCATAAGCGCCCCATCCCACTATGTCACCATACTAGGCTCTACAATCAAAACCGCAAATGTCACGTATTTGGAAGTTGGATTTCCATCTGTGAACCGAGGAAAAAGAAAGTCCTCTACCGAATTCGAGACTGTCTAGCTTGAGTCTCAGGCAAGCGCGCAGGCATGCCTTGGATCGCCAGGGCCGGTCCATCGATGTGGATTATTATGCCTGAACACTACGTTTCCCTGCCCTTTGGGGCGTAAGTGAGCCAATGAATGACTCCATCGGACCTGGATCGTCCGATCTAACCGAGGCGCCTTGCAACAGCAACAACCACATAAGTCAAACTCGTCAGGGCGTGTAAAACCAGTGACGCCACTTCTAGCTAGAAGGAAACGCATGCCCTCCCTGAGGTCCGTCTGCCGTTTCTAGTTCACAACCGGGGTGTGAGGCTCGCGAATCAACGTTACACAAAGCTATGCCACACAGGCCGTGCTTTGATAATCTCCACAAGACTTTGCTTTTCAACAGAAGCCTTGATCAATTGCCACTTAGGCATGCCACATAGGCAATTCACCCCATGTGTTTGATATCTATCATCGTATAACCCTTGAGCTCGTACGTCTCAGAAAAGGGCGTTAAGCAAGAGAATAAATTCTCCGCCGCCAAACAGATATATATTTAATAGAAATCAATCACACAGACTGAAATCCAATGTCAGACACACAGTCCATTTTCACATTCGTTCTGGGTCTGAACGAAACCGGAGGCACCTAGAACCCCGCATATCCATTGATCTCCAAGTACGTCTGGACGATCACCAACTGTTTCCATCTTCTTTGGTGTACAACCCAATCAGGATCATCAGTAATTATCCAGACGACGTGAAGACCTCTGATCTTCAACCACCGTCTTCACCTTCGACTTATCGTCGTATCAGTTATTCAGAATGGGATAAACCCGGTCTTTCCAAATAGCTCGCGTATATAATAAACAAATGTTGCACAAAAACAACATACGCCTCATTCCAATTCATAATATTCTTTTATTCAAATATTCTTAAACTTTGGGAAAGGTTCCCATTAATTTTATCAAAGATAAATTCTTTAAATTTATTCTTTAATCTTCTTTGAATATCAATTCAAACTAGTCGGGATTAGTGAACCACACCGAAGTAATCATTTATTTTATTTCCCAATCCCAACCTATTCATCCCATGAAGTAAAACTGGTCATACTTCATATCTAACACCACGGTGTTATCGGTAAATTCAATTACCATTTCACGTTCATATCTAATTAAAGATTTAACTATCTCCTGGAGCAAAACTGGTGATACTCCCTCCTCGATCTTTTCAATCTAATTAAAGATTCATTAAAACTCCACTTAGTTTTAGTCTTTAACTGGGTTAAAGAATCAGTGTCATTTAAAACACGGTTCACGATAAACCCAAAATCACATTCCATTAATTATCGGGTTAAAGAACAAGTGTTATTTAAAACAGTGTTCACGATAAACCCAAAAATCAACACCAATTCAATTCCAATTAAATATTATTTAATTGGTACACTTCATTAAATCTAAATAAAAAGATTTAATCTTTTTCTCAACTGGGCTTAAGAATAGTGTTAATGAAGACACCATTCACGACAAACCCAAATCACATTTGATATTAAATACAAGGCTTTGAATAGAAATTATATCGGCTTATATTCAATATCAAATTCTACGACCAACAAATACATTATTGGAATTAACGATATGTATATATATATCTTTCAAACTTCCATAACAATACCTGTATAATCACTAAATCCAACATCGAAATATCCCAAAGACAATTTCGATTCAAATCCATTCCAATTCAATTATTGGAAATTCTGGTTACTTTCAAAACCCTTTTCAAATTCCATTTATTTGATTCAAAATAAATTGATTTTAATTCTAGTTCAAAACTAGTTCATTTCGATAAAAATCTATTTTTATTTTTTCAATTATGGAGTTTTCACCCCAATTTTTCCTAAATCATTTCTTATGATTTTACACAAATTATTACTATTTTTAATAATTTTATCATGGCCCGTACAGTCGATTTCCATCAACGGCCATCGAACTGCACTTACAACGACCTTTTTCAAATTTGATTTGGACATAATTCCAAATCCAACCGTTAGATTTCAAATTTCTAATATTCATTAGAAAGCTCTTTTCGATATGAACCCAACGGTTCCGATTTTAGGAGAATCCGACGGTCGGATCTCTCGCAATATCCATTTGAAGTCAATGGTCAAAATTTACGAACTGCTGCGGCACGACGCGTTTTATTCAGTCCATTATATTATATATATAACATATATAATATATACTTCGTTGATTTCCTTTCAAAACGTATTTTAAAAACCGTTTTAAATTCGTTTTCGACACGATTTCAACTTCGTTTCAAATTCAAATCAAAATTGAATTTTTCAATATATTCTGTTTTAATTTCATTTCAAATCGATTCCAAATCGATTTCAATTTAATTCGAATTTCTATTCATTTCAATTTAACTTGAATCTCAAATCTATTCAATTTAATTCGAATTCATTTTCTATTCAATTCAAGTTCAATTCGATTTGAATTCTATTCAATTCAATTTCTAAAATATTCGATTATTGAAATCACTTTTCAATATTCATTTAAAAATGAATAAAATTGATATAAATATCGATCACGTCAAAATGGCGTCAATCTAATCAACACGACTTCATATATTCTATTTTCAAATATTCTATTTCAAATATAACTTTTCAAATATTTCTTTTCAAAACTGGAATGAGGCCCAATCAATTACCATATAATGTTGATTATATGGGTTTTCTACAACACATGTATATATCAACAATGACAAATAATGAACCATCATCCAAAGTGCATTCTACACTGTATAAGCATCAAATATAAATATTTAACGCTTATAACAGTTTGTCAATCAATCGATCGACATACAACTAATTATTGGGATTAGTGTATGTCATATATCATCCCAATACCCATGTGGGGTTTCAAACAATCAACCACAGATTTTATTTGTGCAGTTGGGCGATGTGTAAAATTTATCATCCCAATCAATATCAATCAATGTATATAAACAAACCTCCGATTTGTTTATAAATATTTATTATAAATACACGTTAAAAATTCTATTTTTGACTATAAAATATTTTACACTATAAAATATTTTATTTCATTTCGCATCACATCACACAATCAACTACACATCAAAATCAAACAAACAAGCATACAAGCCGTCCATGGTCTGTGGACGACAGGTGTCGGGTGCTGCTAAACACCGCCTGCATCCTAGTATATAATTTTAACTAGAAAACAAGATTTAAAGTGAGAAGTTCTCACCGACTAGCTAATCCAACGCCGCGACTTTTCTTGTGTAGAAATTTTCGTCGTTCTCGTCTTTCGTCACTTTCACTATCCGTAGCCACTACATATATAAAAATCCAATCTTTATACTTCATTTCCCTAAAGAAAAATCTGACCATTACACGTTATTTACATAAAGAAAAATTCGATCTTTTCTATTTTTAGAAAATCTAATTTTCTATTTTTAAAAATATAAACTTTTTACCATTTAAAAATATCATCTTTTCTTGTTTAAAAATATAATCTTTTTCCTTAACAAAAATTTGACCTTTCCTATAACCAAAATCATATTTTTCCTTCTTTAAAAATCCCACCTTTCATGTTGTAAAAATTTCACCTTTTATATTAAAAAAAATTCACCTTTCATATTATAAAAATTATCTTTTCTATACTATATAAAAATCAAATCTTTACTTTCTATAAAAATATAATCTTTACTAGCTTAAAAATGTAAACTTTCCTAGTTTAAAAATATGAACTTTCCTAGTTTAAAAATATGAACTTTCCTAATTTAAAAATATGAACTTTCCTAGTTTAAACCTAACCTATTCATAAATAAAAATCTGATTTTTATACTACATTATTAATTTATAAAATTAAAAACTAAATTTAAAGAACGCATCTAAATTAAAACTTAATTTAAAATAATGTAAAAGGAGAAGCTTACAGTTCTCATCGTTTGGAGGGGACTGGTGGTGGGCGTCGAGGTGCTCAGGCGGATCGGGGGAGCTTTGGCGGTTTGTCGGAGGTGGAAGTGGCCGAGGGTTTGGGCGGATGCAGTCTAGGGCGTCTTGCGGGTGGGGTTTCCAGTTCGTAGAGGGAGGAGGGAGGGGAGGAGATCGAAGGGGAGGAGAGGCGGTGGCCCTCGCCATCGCTGGCGGCGGCGCGTTGATCGGGGCGGGGGGGGGGGGGGGGGGGCTGGGAATCGCGATTCCCCCCTTCTCTTTTTTTTTGTTCTGAGAAGAAAGTGAACGGGGAGGAGGTTAAGGGCTTAAATGAAAATATATATTGTAATTTATTTATTTCTAAAAAGCAACTTTAAAATTCGAACACGAAATTGAGCCCACCGACTGTCGTCCATAGCTAAATACCCCCATTCCGAACACAATGGGATATGTATCGTAGGCTGATTCGATCGTTATGATTAGTTTTCATCAAAATCAACATATAACTCTATATATTGAATTTGAACGCGCACTTCAATTTACCGGGGTCACATACTAACTCAAAAAATTCCAAAAAAATATTTTCTAGCTTCGTATTGACGATACGGTCCTAACAAAACTAATTTCATCGAATTCTGAGACTGTTTGAAAAATGGCCATTTTCCAGTCGATTAAAGTCAATTGAAACTGGTCAAATGCGTTTTCCTTTTCCACGCTCACATATTGATTCGAAAAATTATGAAATTTGAAACCTAGCAATAATTTGACATCACGGATCCAACAAAAGTGGTTTCGTCGAAAACCGAGGTCGATTGCAAAATTTCCATTTTTAAGGGCCAGAATTCCATAGCGACTATTCTGAATTTTCAACTGGGCATATCTTTTGATTCCTGCTATGAAATTTCAATTTATATAATTCGTTGGAAATATATTCTCTATTAGATTCAAATATTTTTGGTTTCACTAAAATCCGGTTTATTTTCAATCCTGTACATTCATTTGAACTTTGAAATCGAATTATCGAACTACCGTGCCATTTTCAATTCCTTTCATAATTATAAATAAATATTTATATTCTAACGACGATCTATATAAAATATACGTTCGAATTCCATTCAAAATAAATTTCTTGTCGTTATTATTTAAAAATAATTCATTTTAAATATTCAAAATTCGCCAAAATTGCCAAAATAATTTTTTTTAAATTGGCCCAGATTTTCGGTTTATTACAGCTTGGTCCCCTCTAGTACATCCCACTTAACCCTCTTCTTATTTATGTTCACTTACATGTTTCAATTTTGGTTAAGTGTTTCTAATCGTATTTCCAATGCACCCACTAAATTCCACATGCCACCCAAGGCACCCACTTAACCCCCTCATGTCCCACTACATGTTTATCTAGTTAAGTGTTTCTTAATTCATTAACACCATAACCTTGTAAAGACCTCCCACATTATTATGGCATTTGTGGCAGATGGATTTGCCAGGCGGGTCCGGGCAGTCTTACAACACAAAAGAGCCTAACCTCGTGTCTTTACAACTGTCACATATTTAATTGATGCCTAAGACCTCCCACATTAGACTAGCTTTTGTGGCAGATGGATTTGCCGGGCGGGTCCGGGCAGTCTTACACCACAAAAGAGCCTAACCTCGTGTCTTAAACGATTAATTACACAAAATTAATTATTCCCGCAATTTTGATTAATTTCCCTATTCAAATTATCAATCAATTCCTAATTTAACGATGTCCACAATTGACTCAATTATGTCCATCTATTTATGGTATGTAAAATCATACCAATTATCAACACAAATTCATTTTATGCCATTTAAGGCATTTATGCCAATTCTAAATATTAAATCTTTTAATATTATCCCATGGCTCCATGTTGTACATTCGTTCGTTTAACGTAAAATATACGTTAGACTCGAATAGTCAAACTCATGGAATAAAGAGAAAACATCGCATCATACATATAGATAAAACTAGATCTAAACATAAGTGGTGAACTTGCATGTGTGAATGAGGTTCTACATCTAAAACTTGCATAGGCCAAAGTGACAACTTGCAAAAAACTACATATGTCATAGATCTAAATCTAAAGGTGTAAACTTATTTGGGTAATAGTCACGAACTTGCGTAAACATGTATGTCATAGATCTAATCATAAGGTGTAAACTTGCATAGGCAATAACCAAAAACTTACATTACATGATTCATACCCCCAAACATTTATATATATATATATATATATACACACACACACATATACTTGCATATGTGATTTATGCAACATAACGATGGTGTGAACTTGCATCTGAACATGTAAACTAGTATATAGAATTTAACATATAACTCACACATGTCGTAGCCTAACTTCAGATCCAAATTACACATAAAATAGATGTCATGAAACATGTAAGGTTGTTCATAATTCCATTAACTTGCATAAGATCCAGATCTAAACTAACATCTAGACTTGCATACATACATACATATGATTTAACATATGAATTAGTTCCTACAACATAGCCAAGCTAGCATATGAAACATCATTATGAATTTATTATACATAAGCCAATCATATAATTACAACATAGATGATAACATCGCAACTTTACAACATACATGATAACATCATAGAATCATAAATAATAACATGCGGTCAATAATTCACAACATAGCCATATAATCCGCATCATATCTCAATCCAATTAAATTGTTAATTATTTTATTAAAGAAATCGAACTCACAAGAAGAAGGTCTTGCGTTCTGAAATCTGAGTTCTGAAATTGATTAAGCTCGCCTTTGTAGTAGATTCATTGTTGTTTAGATTAATGTTGAATAGAACTGAATTGATTAGCTGTTCTTCCTCTCTAATTGGTGGCGGCTACTCTAGGTTACAAGATGATAGCATGACGACCATAGTTTCATTTTTTATTTTGATTTAGGGTTTGAGTCTACTCATGTTTATATAGAATTTTAATTTAATTATAGCCGTCGGATGACCTTAGGGTTAATCCAAACCATTTAGTCGGGATAGGGTGACACCTCAGCCCTAATGACTCAGCAAGGTGTCAGAAAGGACTCAGAAATGAGTCACAACATGGATTAGACCGAACCAGAAAGCTGTGCCGACCTGCTGCTCGGCCTGGGCGCACTTGGCAGGTGCGCCAGTGCAAATTTGTACTGGCGCACTTCCAAGTGCGCCAGTGCAATATATATATATTTTCTATTTTTCCGGCTTGACTTCGTTCGTCCATATCTGCTTCATCCGATATCCGTTATACGCAAACTCGGACTCTATCTCGACCAGAATTCCGAGACGAACACAATGGAGCAACCCATTTCCCTTAATTCTCATGTCTGAGATTAATTATTCTTTAATTTAGTTAATTCGATTATTCAAAAATCCAGGGTGTTACATTCTACCTTACTTAAAGAATTTCGTCCTTGAAATCTCTAAGTCAAGAAGAACGTATCCTACCATCCAATCATCCATCTACTCAACCATCAACCACTAGCAACCATGGTCCTCAAAAGATTTCTAATTCTTTTCATGTACATATGCACAGTGTGTGTATATGTCCGTATATTAATGCAAAGTCAGGCAGTCTACTGGTTCAGTCGACCTCCTTAATGCAAATAATGATAGTTCCATGTATCCATCATGTACGCAGGGAACCCTATACATATCATTACTACATGTGTGCACAACCATTCATTTAAATGCAACATCCATATGTACACACATTCAATGTACACTCATTCTACTAGATATATCCATTTATATGTAATATGCAGTACGAAAGTGACTGAGCCGATCTAGTGCCTAAAGTGTGTATATATGCATCCACGAGCAACCACTAGCAAATACTTGCATCCACATGCATCCATCATACATAACATGTCTCAAACACATGTTTCAACCATAGGACTACCCTATCTAAAGGTCAAAGATACTAGTGAGAGGACATACTAAAGATAAAACAAGTACAAGCTAAGTGATAAAGGAGAAATTAAAAGACATACCCTCGAAAAGAAAAGGGTACAATGAACGCATCTTCTCTTACGTCTCCCAAGTAGCGTTGCTCTCATCATCTCCCCATTGCACTTTGACTAGCTTGACCTCTCGATTCCTCAAATTCTTAATCTTCGACCTAAGAATGCACGTAGGAGCTCGTCGAATCGTTGCATCACGCTCTATCTCCACCTCTCTAAGCAAGCTCGGCTCTACCACTTCCGCGGTCTCGTGCAAGCACTTCCTCAAATCTGATACATGGAATACATCATGTACACCCCTAAGTCTCTCAGGCAACTCCACTCTATACGCCATCTATCCAATTCTCTCCCTAAAAGGAAACGGCCCTACGAACCTTGGTGCTAACTTCCCACCGGACCCAAAGCGAACAACATTCCGTAATGGAGATACCTTGACAAAGACCATGTTCCCAATATCAAACTCAAGATCTGTCCTCCTCTTGTCCGCATAAGATTTCTACGCATCTTGCTCCATCTTCATCCTCCTTTTAATCAAATCGATCTTTTCCGAAGTCACTCTAATCATATTGGGTCCAAGCAAGATCTTATCTGTAGATTCCCACCAACATGTAGGCGAACGACACGTCCATCCATAAAGACCCTCGAACGGTGCCATGCCAACGCTAGACTGAAAGCTATTATTATATGCGAACTCCACCAATGGAAGATGTTCCTCCCATGTACCCCCGAAGTCTAGGAAACACAACCTCAATAGCTCCTCTAGAATACGATTTACCCTCTCTGTCTGGCCATCCGTTTAAGGAAGATATGCGGTGCTCAAACATAACTGAGTCCCTACCGCCTCTTGCAAGCTCTTCCAAAACTCGCTAGTAAAGATAGGATCGCGGTCGCTCACTATGCTAGAAGGAACACCGTGCAAACGAACTATCTCTTGAATGTATACAGAAGCTAACCATTGAGCAATCCTCTTACTCTTCACGGGAATGAAATGGGCGCTCTTAGTAAGTCTGTCTACCACGACCCAAATCCCCATGTTACCCTTCCTCGATCTCGGTAACCCATCAATAAAGTCCATCGAGAAACTTTCCTACTTCCATTGTGGGACCTCAAATGGGTGAAGCAACCCACCGGGCTTCTTTTGCTCTGCTTTTACTTGTTGGCACACCAAGCATCTAGCGAAAAACTCGGCCACATCCCTCTTCATGTCGTCCCAAAAGTAAACTCGTCTCATGTCCATGTACATCTTGTCAGGCCCGTGATGGATGGTCATCTTCGAACGATGTGCATCATCAAAAATGGTCTTCTTCAAATTCTCGTCCCGTGGTGCACAACGTCTACCATCCCTACGTAACCAACCCTTTTCATCTAGGGTATACCTACTGAGATGGCTCGATGAGTCCCCCTTTTTGAGCTTCTCTACTAACTCAACCAACTGTGGGTCATCTCGCTGTGCCTCGCCAATCCGTCCCAAAAGCATAGGTCTGACCTCTAAGGATGCTAGTAAACCAGGTATAAAGTCAACGGAAGTTCTAAGGTCAAACGTAGAGATGAACTTTATGCTTTGCCGCTCAGCGAACAACGGACTCAAGGACAACCTTTTCCTACTTAAGGCGTCTGCCACCACGTTACCTTTGCCAGGGGTATATACTATCTCGAAATCATAGGACGCTAAGAATTCCATCCACCTTTGCTGCGTTAAGTTCAAGTCCTTCTGAGAGAATAAGTATTTTAGCAATTTGTGGTCAGTGAACAATTCGAATTTCTTGCCAAGAAGATAATGGCGCCAAGACTTAAGCGCGAAAACAGTAGCGGCCAACTCTAGGTCATGTGTAGGGTAATTTTTTTCATGCACTCTCAGCAGCCTTCCTCCATAGGCTATTACCCTTCCCTCTTGCATTAAGACTGCGCCTATTCCTGTCCCACAAGCATGGTATAAACGGTAAATGGCTTACTCCCATCTGGCAACACTAAGTCTGGGGTTGTAGTTAAAGCACTCTTTAAACGTTGGAACGCATCATCACAATCTACGTCCCACGTGTAAACTAGGTTCTTCTTCGTCAAGCATGTTAATGGGGCAGATATTTTTGCGAAGTCTTTGATAAACTTCCTATAATAGCCAGCCAACCCTAAGAAACTCCTCACCTCGGTAGCATTTTTAGGGACCTTCCAATCTTGGATGGCCACTATCTTTGTGGGATCCACAGCTATCCCTTCTTTGGAAACCACGTGCCTTAAGAATCGCACTTCCTTCCTCCAAAAGTGACATTTAGAAAATTTAGCTTTAAGGTTATGCGCTCGAAGGGTCTCCAACACTTCCCTAAGGTGTATGGCATGCTCTTTCTCGCTCTTAGAAAAGATCAAGATGTCATCCACAAAGACTACCACGAATTTATTAAGGTACTCCCTAAACACCCTACTCATCAAGTCAACAAAATATGAGGGGGCGTTTGTTAAACCGAAGGGCATCACAAGCCATTCGAAGAAGCCGTCTAGAGTCCTAAAGGCAGTCTTGTCTATGCTATCCTCAGCCACTCTCAATTGATGGAAACCCGTGGCTAAGTCAACCTACGAAAACACTGAGGCGCTAACTAACTGATCGAAGAGATCGTCAATCCTCGGCAGTGGGTGCCTATTCATCTTAGTAAGCTTATTAATTTCTCTATAGTCCACACAAAGTCTAAGGGACCCATCCACCTTCGTGGCAAATACTACCGGAGCACCCCACTCCGATATACTACATCTTATGAACCCCTTCTCAAGCAATTCATTCACTTGCTTACTGAGTTCTCTTCTCTCTCTTGGAGCCATATGGCGCACTGGCAATGCAACTGGCTTTGCATTATCTATAAGATATATTCGAAAGTCTATCTCACGTTTTGGGGGTAAACCCCTCACCTCATTGAAGACATCAACATATTCACGGACTATACGAATGGAATGTAAATCATCATTGGATGCGTTAAGGGATTCTATGTAGCTAAGCATTACTGGACCTCTAGGGTCACAAGAAATATCAAGGGTCTTTCCACAACGAGTCAACAACCTAACTACCCTTCTTTCACAATCTTGGATGGCCCCGTATCTAGTTAGCCAATCGATACCTAGAATCAAGCCATAGCCCATGAAGCCAAGAACAAAGGCATTGCATTCAAACCCAATGCCCAAGATAAACACTCTCAAATCCCGATAGATCATAGAAATATGAGCCGAACTACCAATAGGATTTGAGACTATAAAGGGATCCGTAACTAGACTAGTATTTAGGTGTAGTGTTTCAACTAATGATGTAGAGATAAATGAATGTGATGCGCCAGAATCGAATAAAGTACAGACAGGATGATCAAATAGAAAAACTAAACTTTCGACGAAAATTGCTCTACCTCGTTCTTGCAGCAGTGGGACCACGAGAGCCTGAACTTGCCCCCTTGCCTGCCCTGGTGTCATAAGACCCTGCACTTGTCCTCCCGAGGTAGACCCTGCCCTCTGCCCTTTCCTTGGACAGTCCTTAATCAGATGTCCCGCTTCGCCACAGTGGAAACAGCTAGTCTTCTTTTTCTTCCTATAGTCTTTTCTTAGATGGCCTGGTGTCCCACAGTTAAAGCATCTCTTATTTCACTTACCATTGTTGCCTTTACCACCTTTCTTGTTCTGTTGTTGCTGTTGCGATTTCTTTTGATCCCCTTTCTTCTTGGGTGCCTTACTAGCATCGGCGCCCTTCTCCTCTTCATGCATAAGCGCCGTGTCAACTAGTCTCTCAAAGGTAGCCCCCAAGGGGATGTGGGTCATAGCTAACCCATGAAGCGGCTCGTTCAAACCATTAACAAATCTCAGGGCCTTCTTTTCTGGTGTATTCACCAAGTCCAAGCCAAATCTCGCCAACTGATTGAATTTGTTGACGTATTCTTTCACTAATAGATTCCCCTGCTTCAATGCTAGAAACCTTTCCATATATAGATTCTCTTCGGCCCGTGAGAGAAACTTCGCCTCAAACCTCCGCCTAAAATCTGGCTATGTATCTACTGGACGTTCTCCATTAGTGACCTCCCACCAAAACGAGGCATCATCCTTCATTAGCCAGGTAGCTAACTAGACCTTTCTTCCATCTTCCACTTCAAAGATCCCAAACAATTCTTTCACCTCCTTTAGCTAGTTTCGAGCTTCAACAAATGTCCACATAATGAAAAGGTTTTCCACCCATTGCCCGAAAAGTCCTTACATATCTTAGCAAAAGTATCGACACGAGGAGGAGAAGGAGGGGGAGGAGGGGTGGGGGGGGAGGAGCATTTGCTGGACCTACGGTGGTGGCCCTAGTCTCCAAATACCTCCTAAACCATCCTGGTATCGTTATCCCCTCGGGTATCTTGGGAATTCCAGACATGTTGAAATGAAAAAGGAAAGATTCAATACAAAAGAACCGAAGGAAAGATATATGGCTCTTGGGGTTATGCTTTCTAAAATAAGCTTTTATATTGAAAATACTTTCCTTAAAACATACTTTTGAAGGTACTTCTTTATAAAAGTGTTTTTGAAAAACAGTTTTTCAAAATTCATATTAGTTCTGGTAACATTTAGCTCTGATACCACGTGTAACACCCCACGTTCATTAATGTCACTCACAAAGGGAATGCATTAACTTCCATGGAGCATTTTAAGTGTGTATAGAACAGAAACTTAACAACAAGATAGATATAAACAGTACTTAAAACTTTAAAATTTTATTCATTGCAGCGGTAAACACATAAGTTTGATTGCATCATCAAAAACCAGAGTCAAAGTACATAATATCCATCTTGACTAAATCAAAGTACATAAATTGAAAGACATAACCCCAGTACAAAATAGCCATAAAGAAGAGAGGCTGAACTTTACTTCAACGATCAAAGCAACTTCTAAAAGCTGAGATATAGCCATCCAAAATCAAGCTCCACTAGTGCTAGTTCCAACCTGAGCACCTGGGGGGGAAAGGAAGAAAAGAGGAGGAAACAAAGGGGGTCAGACATAAAGTCTGGCGAGTGCGATAACTTTAACAATACAATTACCGAAATAACTAGACTAGGAAAATAAGGAAATGATTGTGAACAATTGAGTATGGCAGAGTAAACAAGGAAACAAGATGAACAAAGATAACGTTAAAGCGCACCTAAAACACTATAAGATAATTACTATACTGCACCACCACTACCATACTGCACCACCACTAGTCACCCTAAGGCTGATCCCGCCTACAGAACTTAATAGTGATAATGGTAGTTTCGTGCACCCCTTGCTTCCTTCATAGGTGACGCCTGCCCCTATCTCCACTAGGTGTACCCACTACCCCCATGCGATCGGCTCCCTAACTCGTAGATACCCGTGCTGGACCCACAGCGGGGTGTATCACTCCCCAAAGCGGCAACCAGATACCACAAATAATGCACGGCTTATACCTACACGATGCAACAACGTCTTACCTACCAGCACGGGCCCACACACGCACATCAACCCATTGGACTTGTGTTGCCACCGCTAACCCGTTTTGGCCTCTTAAAGTCTAGCCCAGTATGCATGTCCTGTCCTCGATTTGGATCGAGCCCACAAAGATACGTATGGGTTACTGGTTGAAACGGGCACCCATTACTTGACACAAGCTATCCACCTAAGCTTGGTCCCCTCTAGTACATCCCACTTATCCCCCTTCTTATTCATGTTCACTTACATGTTTCAATTTTGGTTAAGTGTTTCTAATCGTATTTCCAATACTACCCAAGGCACCCACTAAATTCCACATGCCACCCAAGGCACCAACTTAACCCCCTCATGTCCCACTACATGTTTATCTGGTTAAGTGTTTCTTAATTCATTAACATTGTAACCTTGTAAAGACCTCCGACATTAGACTGGCATTTGTAGCAGCTGGATTTGCCCGGCGGGTCCGGGCAGTCTTACACCACAAAAGAGCCTAACCTCGTGTCTTTAAAACTGTCACGTATTTAATTTATGCCTAAGACCTCCCACATTAGACTAGCATTTGTGGCATCTGGATTTGCGGGGCGGGCCCAGGCAGTCATACACAAAAAAAGAGCCTAACCTCGTGTCTTAGACGATTAATTACACAAAATTAATTATTCCCCCAATTTGCATTAATTTCCCTATTCAAATTATCAATCATTTCCAAATTTTACGATGTCCATAATTAACTCAATTATGTCCATCTATTTATGGTATGCAAAATCATGCCAATTATCAACACAAATTCATTTTATGCCATTTAAGGCATTTATGCCAATTCTAAATATTAAATCTTTTAATATTATCCCATGGCCCCATGTTGTACATTCGTTCGTTTAACGTAAAATATACGTTAGACTCGAATAGTCTAACTCATGGAATAAAGAGAAAACATCACAACATACATATAGATAAAACTAGATCTAAACATAAGGGGTGAACTTGCATGTGTGAATGAGATTCTACATCTAAAACTTGCATAGGCCAAAGTCACAACTTGCATAAAACTACATATGTCATATATCTAAATCTAAAGGTGTAAACTTGTTTGGGTAATAGTCACGAACTTGCATAACCATGTATGTCATGGATCTAATCATAAGGTGTAAACTTGCATAGGCAATAACCACAAACTTACATTACATGATTCATACCCCAAACATATATATATATATATATACACATATACTTGCATATGTGAGTTATGCAACATAACGATGGTGTGAACTTGCATCTAAGCATGTAAACTAGTTATAGAATTTAACATATAACTCACACATGTCATAGCCTAACTTTAGACCCAGAACGGACTTATAAATGGATGTGTGTCTGACGTTGTAGATTGACAACGTGGCATGCAGAGATGCTATGATCAGAACTATTGTTGAAAAGCAGAGACTTGTGGTTGATGATCAAAGCACGACTTTAAATAGCTAGCTTTGTGTTTAGCGTTGATTCGCAAGACTCTCACCTCGGTATGGACCAGAAACAGGAGAGGGCTTCAGGGAGGACCTGCGTTTTCTTCTAGCTAGGAGTGGTGTTTTGGGTTTTACACGCCTGGGCATTTTACTTATGTAGATAATGGATAGCGAGGCGCCTCAGTTATATCGGTCGCTCCACGGCCGATGGTTTGGTCAGTATATGACCAGTTGACGCCCCATAGGGCGGGGAAACGCAATGTTCAGGCATTTTAATCTACTCCCTTTGGACCGGCCCTGACGATCCAAGGCTTGACAGAGTACTTTCCTGAGACACGAGCTAGAGAGTCTCGTAGCGGTAAGGATGATCCCTTGCCTTCGTTCATGACGGAAATCCAATTTCCAAATACGACATTGTGCGGTTTTGATTGTATACCTATATATGACGACATGATATATGGTACCCATGTCGTCTATGATTGATACTTATGATTGAAATTGTTTTTGAAACATATAAACAATAGTAATAATATCAAATGCTTTTGTTTTATTAATATCAAGCATGTTTTGGCCATTATAAGGTAAAACTCTATCCTCCGGTTTGCGTTGCATTGTGTGATGGGAACTGAGTCTTATAATGGCTTCATTTTTATAAAAAGCATTGCGATGTTTAAATAATTTACTTGTTTTGTGCACTGGCGATCCAATGGAGTAAACCTGTTCCGCGTTAGTGGCGTGGTCCTGTGATTGGCCTTATTATTAAATAAGTTAAGTGGTAGATTTCTCATACTAGTTCCATGAATGATTCGTAGTTTGTTTCACTGGCAAACTCGGGTGCCTTATTTTCTACATGGGCAGCCTTGTATTCAGGTTTTAGCAGGCTCTTTCTGGATAGCTGGAGCTGAAGCTGGATTCTATCACTTCTTTCTTTTTATGCTGTTTAGCTCCTACTATACATATTAAGTTTTGATTGCGCCGTAGACATTTTATGTAAAGCTAAACTGTATTTTATACTAAGTATGATCATGTATACTGTGTAACTCTGATGATTATGTTTATCCTATGTATTCTGTTGTAAATTATCTGATGTATTTATATATTTCTGTTCTGCTGTTATCTGTTTATGTATGTGTTATAATCCAATGATTACCCTTGCCACCATGGAACGGGGTTTGGGGTCGTCACAGCGTGGTATCAGAGCTTTGGTTAAGCTTAGTTCTGGAATATAACATATCAATGAACTCGTCAGAAATAAATTAAAAGTATTCTATGACGAATAACACATTTTAAATAGGATTAGTAATATCCTAGAATGAGTGTAGCAGAATGAAATATACCCCGATAGACGCATTTACATTAAAGTATATGACTCTACGCTTTAAAAATACCTTTTCTGTTTGCCTAACACTTTGTCTGCTATTTGAAAATATGGAAAAATGAGTGGAAGAAGTAGAAGAGGTAGGTCAGAACTGGATATTGAGGCTCTATTAATCAAGTATCGAAATCTGGGTGGAGTACCATTCTCGAGCAGTGAATTTATTATTCAAACACAAGCATGGATGCGCTCTACCGAGAAAATCTTCGAAGCTTCAAAGCTGAGAGATGATCAGAAAAGATTATTGGCATCTTGGACACTCAAAGACGAAGATTTAATCTGGTGAGAAGCCGTTATTAGAGATAATCCAGAATGTAATATTACCTAGGATAGATTTAAAGAAAATTTCAATGAAAGATTTATTCCTCCAGAAGCAATTGAGCGGTTAAGTGACGAATTCTGCTATCTGATTCAAGGGGATATAACCATTCCGGAATATCATAACAAATTCAATGAACTTTCTCGTTTTTTCCTGCATCTCATTCAAAATCCAAAGATGAAGAATCTGAGGTTTATTAATGGGCTTCAAAGAAGGTACCAAAGTAGTGTAACTACACATGTGCAACAATCTTTTTCTGAAATGATACACATGGCTTATCAGTATGAAGGTCTCGATAAGCAAGGTCTTTTGAGATACGAAGAGGAATGTAATTCTAGTAACAAAAGGAAATTTGAAACTGATAGTTCAGGGATAAGTACACAGCCAGAGGAAAGTACGCAACCTGAGATAAGTACAACGTCTGGGTTAGAAAAAGCCAAGAGTCAATAGGAAAAAGGCTAAATTTGAGAAAGGACCAGTAACAACTACCACTTGCTCTAACTGTAATCAGAAAGGGCATTTGGCAATAAACTGTGGACCCTTAAAGAAACGATTAAAGAGCGGATTTAAACCCGTTGAGAAGCAAAAGAACCCACATGGTGAAAGGAAATGCCATGAGTGTCACCAAGCAAGTCATGTTGCAAGGGAGTGCCGGCTATCAAAGAAATCGGAAAAGGTACATGTAAATGAAGTGGCAGAAGTTCTTGCGTCCTCATCCAATCAAGCGAGGCCAGATGTTTTAGAAGTCATGGTTACTGTCAAAAATATTCCAGTCAAAGTATTATTTGATACAGGCGTGTCGCGAAGCTTTATTGCAAAGAATGCGGTTAAGAAACTGGATTTGAATTTGAAAAAGCTCAAAACACCCATTATTGTCCATAATCTGGTTGGCGATTCCCTCGATCTTAGTTGGATTTGTGGGGTGCTTGTCTCTTTTTCCCGTTGTCGGTTCCCTACCATTTCAATCGTCATGAATTTTAAAGAATTTAATCTTATTCTAGGATTGGATTGATTAACCAAATATGAAGCTGAGGTCAAATTCGCCGAAAGAGTTGTTAAGGCAAAGACAAAGTTCAGGGACTATATAATTATACCATGTGAAGGTCCGAATTATGATAGAAAAGACTTCTGGTCAGCTCTTGATGTTTCTCCTGCTCAATTTGAACATGTTCCTGTCGTTATGGAGAATATTCTCGTTGACGTAGAAAATATTCCTGTCGTCAAGAACTATGCGGATGCGTTTGAAGAAGTAGTTAGCTTATCTCCGCGTAGAGAAATAGAATTGAACATTGCTTTAATTCCGAATGCAAGGCCAGTAGTTCATGCTATTCGAAGAATGACCATGAAGGAAAAAGAAGAATTAGACAATCAGACTCGATAGCTTGTATGGAAGGTTTTCTCAGGCCTAGTTTCTTTGATTGGGGAGCAGCAGTGGTATTTGTCCCGAAGTCATATGGTACTCTTAGACTATGTGTGGATTATCGTGACTTGAGTATGCAGAAATTAAAGAACAAGTGTCCATTGCCACGAACTGATGATTTATTGGATCGATTGAATGGCGCACAAGTATTTTCACGAATGGACCTATCTACAGGTTTCCATCAACTTTGTATTGCCGAGGAGTGTGTACCTTTGATAGCATTCAGAGGTTCATATTTATTCTATGAATGGTTAGTAATGCCATTCGGCTTATGTAACACTCCAACTTATTTTGTCGATCTAATGAACAGAGTATTCAGAGAAGTATTGAATAAATTCGTATTGGTTTTCATTGATGACATATTGAACTTCTCTAAGTCAGAAAGCGAGCATGTAAAACATTTGGAACAAGTGTTGGAAATTCTTAGAAAGAGTGTTTTAAAAGCTAAATTTTCCAAATGTATATTCTGGCAAGAAGAAGTAAAGTTTCCTGGCCATGTTGTGTCAAAAGAAGGAATTTCTGTGGATCCCAGTAAGATCACAACTATCAGAATTGGAAGCAGCCAACTATGACCATTGAAGTCCGAAGTTTTCTCGGATTGGCTAGTTATTATCGGAAGTTCGTTAAAGATTTTTCGAAGATATCTAGTACCTTAATGAAGCTTACTAAGAAACATTCAAGGTTCAATTGGACTCCAAAATGTGAGGCAGCTTTCCAAAAGCCGATGTTAAGATTGACGACTGCTCTAGTGCTAACAATTATCGATGGCAATCAAGACTTGAAAGTTTGGAAAAATGCTTCTAAAGAAGGTCTTAGTGCAGTATTAATGCAAAGAGGCCAAGCAGTCACTTATGCTAGCCGTCAGTTGAAGCCGCATGAGAAGAATTATGCGACACCATCTATTGGGTGAGAAATTTGAATTATACACTGACCATCAATTATTGAAGTAATATTCACCCAAAAAGATTTGAATATCAGGCAGCAACGTTGGTTAGAATTTCTCGCAGCATATGATCTTGATATTTTATATACTCCGGGGAAGGCCAATGTTGTGGCTGATGCGCTCAGTAGAAAGAATGTAATCATCGCCAGTCTTATCATCGCGCCTTCATTGATTGATAACATATCTAATGTTCAGAAGGATGATCACTTAATTCAGAAGATCAAAGAGAGAATTCAGAAAGGCGAGTCCTCGAGTTTTCAGATTGATAACGATGGAATTCTGAGGTTGAAAGGCCGAATTTGTGTTCCAAACATCCCTGAACTCCGGTGAGAAGTATTAGATGAGTGTCACAAAGCCAAATTTAGTATCCATCCATGAGTGAGCACAATGTATAATGATATCAAACACACTATCTGGTGGAGATCTATGAAATAAGACATTTCCTTGTACGTTAGCCGATGTACTACCTGTCAACAAGTTAAAAGCGATCAACAGAAACTCGCCAGATTGTTACAACTTTGGAGATTCCAGGATGGAAGTGGGAACAGATTTCTATGGATTTCGTAGATGGTTTGCCCAGGACCCGGAAATGAAATGACAGTATTTGGGTGATTGTAGATCGTTTCACAAAGACCGCCCATTTCATACCTGTCAGATCGAATAGAACTGCTCACAGTCTAGCGCAGATTTATTTTACAGAAATTGTTAAACTCTATGGAGTTCCCATGAGCATCGTTAGTGATCGTGACCTGATTTTTGCTAGTAAATTTTGGGAAGCATTCCAAGCAAAATTGGGAATGAAATTGAACTTGAGCACCGCTTATCATCCTCAAACAGATGGTCAAACTGAAAGGGTGAATCGTATTCTAGAAGATTTATTGCGGGCTTGTGTTATTGATTTAGGCAGATCATGGGAAGACCACTTGCATTTGGCTGAATTCTCATACAACAACAGCTACCAAGCGAGCTTGAAAATGTCACCATTCGAAGCATTGTATGGTCGACCATGCAGATATCCACTTGTTTGGTAGAACCTGGCAATAGACTTGTATTGGGACCAGATATGATTTGCGAAGCTGCGGATAAAGTCGATTTCATTAAGAAATGATTACTGGCGGCTCAAAGCCGACAGAAGAGCTATGCAGATTCAAGAAGGAGAGATTTGTCTTTTTCGGTTGGTGACTATGTATATTTGAGGGTTTCTCCAATGAGAGGAGTAATCCGATTTGGAAAAACAGGGAAGTTGGCGCCCAGATTTATCGGTCCATTTCATGTGCTCGAATGGATTGGAACTCTCGCTTATAGGGTTCGATTGACTAATTGGTTGCTTGGAGTACATGATGTGTTTCACGTAACTCAACTTCGAAAGCGTGTGCATGATCCAGACTTGGTCGTGGAAGAAGCTACACAACAAGATTTGGAAATTACTCCAGAATTAGCTGTGAGAAGAGAGCCGATAAAGATTATTGGCAAAGAAACTAAAGAACTGAGAACAAGAAGGTTCACTTAGTCAAAGTGCAATGTAGTGGATATCCATGAGACAGTACTTGGGAAACTGAGGAGAGCATTAAGAAAGCCTATCCCAAGTGCCGGGTGAATATCTCTAATTAACTCTGGTGCAAGGTACATTTACCATATTTTGCATTTTCGTTTTGTTCTCTACTTGGTTTTTGTTTTCTTTTCATGGATGTAAACTTTTTAATTATATATCGAAAATGATTTTAAAAGGGGATATGAATTAATTACTATATATTTGAAAAGGTTAAAAATAAATTGATTGTTGTTCGTGTGGTGTGATTGTTAGTTTAAACTAAATCACATTAGAATAATAAAATTAATTAGAGCATGAAGGGTAAATTTATGCAATTGAATCAAATATTGAACTGCTTTGAAATTAGATAGAAATATATGCATGTACATTATATATGTTTGAACAGGTAAATTGATTTGCTGTTGAGTAAAGAATTTATTTGTGTGCCCGACAAATAGGTAAACCTTAATGAGTTGGATCCGCAATTTTATTATTATATCAACCCCTGTGAATGCCATTGGATGCGGAGTGCTGGTTGTTCTGTGTGAAATAATAAATGTCGTCGTACGATAGTAACAATTAATTTTGAACTACACTACATGGCATACTTCTAGAAGATAACATAGTTCATCATATACCACATAAGCATTTTGAGCTTGTTGACGAGGTTGAAGATTTACCATACGAGCGAAAGGCTTGTATGGTGATGACTATATATTACAGGTTGAACAGAAGACTAACATGGACTATATAAATTATAACGGTAAATTGCCAAATTAATAAGAACCCCACACGGGTTTGGAGATGACAATAAACACGTCTCTCTAGTCATTAAGGCACAAAAACCATTTATAGGGTGATGAGAATTTATTCTCTGGAGTTTTGATCTATACACACTCCCCTGTGGACACCGGAATATATCACTATAAATATATGTATGCTTATTAGGATTTATTGGTTACCTAATACGGCCCAATAAATTTCCAAACCCCTCCCTTACAAAGGAGGTTATGGCGAAATTTTCGAAAATTTAAGGTGTAAGCCAAATTTTTGAAGGATTGGAAAATTCTTACAAACTGAAAAGTTGAAGAATGAAAGCCAGAATGAAAGTTGACTTGCTTAATTAAACAACTTTCGGCTTCGTTCCTTTTCAGGGACGAAAAGATTTTAAGTGGGGGAGAATGTAACAACCCAGAAAATCTGAACCAATTAAAAATTTTTAATTTGGCTATTTTAGTGGATTTTGAATATTTAAAATAAATTATTTTAAATAATAATGACCAAAAGTCTATTTGAATCGATGTTGGAAGATAAATATATTTATTATAATTATAAAACAGGGCCTGAAATGGCACGATAGCTTGAAAATTTGAATTTGAACTTTGATTGACTGTACCGGGTGCAAAATAAAACGGATTTCAGTGAAACCAAAAATATTTAAATATGTTTATGAATATCTTTCTAACGAATCTGAAAAATCGAAATTTTATAGCGGGAATCAAAAGTTATAGCCAAATGAATTTTCAGAAAGGTCGCTATGGAGTTAATATAGCCCGTGTAAATTGCTATTTTGCAAGCGACCTCCATTTTCGACGAAACCACTTTCGTTGGATCTGGGATGTCAAATTGTTGCTAGTTTCAAATTCCATAATTTTTGGAGTTAATATGTGAGCGTAGCAAAAGAAAATGTGTTTGGTTGACTTAGTCAAATTGGATAGACCAGAAAACGATCATTTTTCAAACGGTCTCCAAATTCGACGAAATCAGTTTCTTTGGGACCATATCATCAAAACATAGCTACATTTATTTTTTTGGAGTTTTTGGATCAGTATTGGCCCTGGCAAATTGAAATGTACGTTCAAATCAAATATTGAATGTTTTATATTTTAATTTGAAGAAAAACTGACTGAAATAGTTGAATGGGCTTACGAATCATATTCCATTGTTTCCGGAATGGGGGTATTTAGTGGGGGACGACAGTCATTGGGTTTGAATTGGAGTTCGTAAGGAGAAGGGGATATTTTTGGAAATAAATAATTAAAAATATATTATGGGCCAATCACAATTCTCCACTTCATCTTCTCTCTCCCCGACACTTCCTGTCGAATGGCGGAAATAGCTCCTCTCCATCTCTCTTCGATTTCTCCTCATCCACTCATTAAAATCACTCCACCCGGTTGATGTTTTTGTAGAGCATCAAGAGAGCTTTAAATCAATATAGGGATTAGATTTTTTTTCATCGAGGATTCAAGGAGAATCGACGCATGGAAGTCCTGATGTTTGGACCGCCACCGTGCCTCCTACAGGCCGTCGATTTGAGTGCCACCGCCGACACCGAGAAGCCCTTTTTCTCCCTCTACGACGCTGCACCACCCGATCGACGCATCGCTTCACGGATGGAAGGAAAAAGCTAAACCTAGTTTTGAACGCTTCTAAAAAGGTTACGGCTTCACATATTTTAAATTGTTCTATAGCACTTTAAAGCACTACAAAATATTATTTTACAATAAAAATAATATATTTTTGCTATGTTATCGAAATCCAGTGAAACAAGATACACCGGGACCGTGTGGGCGTCTTCTACATTCTAGAAGTGAATGGATATTTTTCTGAGCCTTCTACAATATTTGGAGGAGTGGAACCCAATGTGAGATTTCTGAATTATAAACGATATGAAATGACGATGTATAAATTATATGGTCAATGTATGAGTTATATAAGCATTGTTCACCTCATGTATAAGCGTTGTATGTGCGATGTATAAGTTATATATGCATTGTAAAAATCATGTATGCGTTGAATGGAATTGAAATAAATTTATATACGTATATATATATATATATATACTCCCCTCGTCCACAGACCATGGACGATATATATCGGCTGTGATTGTTTGGAAATGGTTGATGTGAAATTTGGTTGATAAATACAAATAGTTGAAATGATTGATTGTCGTTAAAATCCCAACAGGATTAGTATATGGGAAAATTTCTCTGCGTATGAACTAGATTATTGAAATCCATTGTCAAAAGCTACGAGACTTTAAGGTAGATTGAGGAGCCATACTCGGGACTGTGCCGGTTTTAACTACCCTACCGCTATGCTGCCAAAATTTTCTGAAAAAAATCCTGTGTTTGATTTATATTCATGTATTGAAATATATTCATGTGTTGGGAAAAATATTCGTTTTTGAAATAAAATGGTTTGAACGATAAAAATAACATTTTTTATTGAATGTATGAAACAAATGGTTTGAACGATAAAAATAACATTTTATTGTATGTGCGAAGTATATAAAATATTCATGTCGGAAATAAATTGTTTTAACAATAAAAATCACATTTTTATAATATATATGAAGTGTTAAAGATAGTCATATGTTGAACTGATTATTTATTGGCTAGAAATATTTTTTATCAAATATATGAAATGAGTATGGTTTGGAAATCGAAGAATGGATTATATATATATATAATTAAAATAAATTGAATAACGAAGCTGCAGTTCGTATTTTGAAACCGTGATTTCAAATGATTGTACCGGTAGATCCGACCATCGGATTTTCCCAAAACCAAAACCGTTGGGTTCGCTTTGGAAATATCTTTCCAACGACACCAACTTTGCAAAGATCCAACGCTTGGACTGTCTCGAATGTTAAATTCAAATCTGAATGAAAATAGCGCCCGAATGGATTATATTAATATATATAAATATAATTAATAATTAAATTAAATCGAATAACGACGCTGTAGTTCGTATTTTGAAATCGTAACTTTAAAAGATTGTATCGGGAGATCCGACCGTCGAATTTTCCCAAAACTGGAGCCGGTGGGTCCGCTTTGAAAAGATCTTTCCAATGATATGTGTAAATCAAATTTGGAGAAAAACAAGCGATTGGATTAAAAACGGGATATGCAATAACGAAATAATGGCGTCCTCTTGGCGATCTCTTTTTGAAAATTCAAAACACGTTTTTCCTTCTCTGAAATCGTCTTTCTCCTCACAAATCTCTTCTTTACACGTTGACCAAGCTGAAAATGTTAATAACGATTTTGTTAATCCATCTTTTAAGGATATTTTGCTCAGGCCGGCTGTAAAGCGAAACCCATATCCGAATTTTTTTAAATATAAAAGGCCTTTGCCAAAACCGTCTCCTCGCATCCTTCACAGCTATAATGAAAATCTCAATAACATCGAATCAAAAATGGCTGCTTCAGATGTGGATCGACGGATACTGCGCGCAATCATGTCGAAATCCAGTTATTTGTTTTAAATGTCATAAAACAGGGCATAAGGGTTTCAATTGCAAATCCCATCGTTCTCCACCCCCAAAAATGGCAGAAAGATCCCACAAACAAATTTCTGCTAATCGCTACCAAAATTCATTCGAATGGGCTAGATCGATGGTAATCATTTCCATTGTGAGTGGATCCTTTTCTATACGTCAGATCGAGGAGATTTTGAAGGCCAGGTATGGCCTCCGTGCCCCATCATGGGACTGGAACGTTTAGAGAACGGGAGATGTTTTTGTTGTTCAATTCCCACCGCAATTGCTGACAATTAACTTCCAATATACTTTCAATTTTACCATGGGGAAAATTAATTTGAGGAGGTGGAGCCCAAGATTTGTCAGTGTCTCAAGGGAGAAGGAAACTTTTTGGATCCTCATGAAAAATGCCCCGCTGGTATGTCGTAAACATGATGTTCTCCAAGCAGCTCTGGAATATTATGGTGAAGTGGAAAGGATCCAATATAGTGCAGTTCACGATGCAGATTATACTTGTTTAAGAGCCAAATTGACGAACGAGGTGGGCACTCCGTTGCCGGATTCAGTGGCAATTCCAATTGAAGGGTTTTCCCATGTAGTGCAGATTCAAAGATGCGAGGAGGACTCATCGCCCAAAATTAATGTCCCTCTTTTCAAGCAAAGGGTATTTGCAACTGATGGCGATGGGAAGCTTTAAGTTATGTGTAGTAAAGATGGGGGAGCTAAAATGCATGTTGATGAGGTTATTGACTCGATGGGTGAATCATTGGCTAATGTAGAAGGAGGTACTGTTAACGCAAGGGGAAATAACGACAACTATGTGGTTCGCTTTGATGACAGGGTAGTAGTGGAGGTTGATGAAGTTGGCAACATAGTGGGTGTGGGTGCAAACTCTAGGGAGATCATCGCCGTCAATGAGAACGATGGTGTTGGCTTGCAAGATTTTGAGAAGGGAGACAATGTGCATGGTGCCAGGGAGACGATGGATGAACAGGTCATGGATAATGAATCACAAGATCTAAACTTGGCTGGAGGTTTGGCTATGGCTCCAACCAGCTCTGGGGAATGCTCGGTAACAAGTGGAAAAGGCAAGCGTGCAATGGACCAAGGAGTGGTCATGCTACGGCGTAGTGCAAGAGGGATGGGTCACCCTATGGCAGGTAGCATTTTTGTTCCTGCTATTCTTAATACTGTCTAGTGATCAACTTCATGACATTGCAATTAAATCTGGTTTTGTGTTGAAAGATGATGTGATACGTGATATTAAGAACAAAGAAAATGAGAGGGCAAACGGTTCATCATGATAATTGTCACTTGGAATGTTAGAGGCCTAGGAACTTTTGATAAGTGTCTTAGTGTTAAGAATTATCTCAAGTCTGTAAAACCTGATATCATCATGCTTCAAGAAACTAAAATAGAGAATCCTGAACCATTTATTTTTAAATGTTTGGGGGTGGGGTGTTATTGATGAATAGGCTTTTATTCCTGTTGTGGGAACCTCGGGTGGCATTTTTACTGGTTGGAGTAGCAATTCTTGGTCAATTACGAAATAAATTAAACAAACTTACAGTCTGCATTTGGCTCTTGAATGTAAATCTAGAAAAGTTCTTTATTTCTTTTCTAATGTTTATGGACCCAACACAAGATGAGAAAGAATGACTTTGTGGGCTGAGGGTTTGGAATTTCATAACCTCATGTATGGACCTTGGGTAATTGGCGGTGACTTTAACGTCACTAGATTTATGTCCGAACGTAATGTAGTGAAAAATTCTGGCTTGGGTGATATGAACGATTTCAGTGACTTTGTTGGTAACTGTGGCCTTATTGACTTACCCATGACTAATAGAAAATTTACGTGGACTGACGGTAGGACCCCTCCTACTTTAGTTCACCTTGATCGTTCCTTCATTAACTCTGCTTTTGAAGACTTGCACCCCCTGACTCTTCAGAGAGGTCTTACGTCCCTTATTTCTGACCACTGCCCAGTTGTCCTAAACACTAACACTGATTATAAAAGGAAATCTTTTTTTAAGTTCCAGAATATGTGGTGCATTGAGCCAAATTTTGATGCGATGCTTCGCCAGAAGTGGTTGGAGTTTCGTGGCTTTGGGAATGCAGTTAGCAATTTTTGTAAAAAAATGAGACTGTTACAAAAATTTTAAGCCAAATGGAATCGAGAAGTCTTTGGGAACATCGGAATTAAGAAACGAAGACTTGAATCTAAGATTATGGAGCTGAATGTGGTCGAGGAAGAACGTAGTTTGAATGATGCTGAGCGTGCCTTGTTAAAAACTAAAGAAAAGGAGCTTCTAACGGTAATTGTCCAAGAAGAGATTTTTTGGAAACAGAGATCGAGAACTCGGTGGCTGAAGCTTGGTGATAGTAACACGAGTTACTTTCACAAAGTTGCAAATGGTAGACGGGAGAACTAACACGATATGTAGTATTTGGAAAGACGGGGATGAAATTTGTGATCAACAAAGGATAAGAGAAGTTTTTACTGAATTTTATAAGGGTATCTTTGGAGAACGAATTGAGAATCGTGTGAACGTTGATTGGAGTGTGTTGTATCCTTCTTATGTTGATCTTAGTGGCATTGATTCGGAGTTCTCGGAAGAGGAAATTGTTGCGGCTTTAAACGAAATGCCTGGTGATAAAGCCCCTGGCCCTGACGGTTTTCCAAACTTCTTTTATAAGAAATACTGGGACTTGATTAAACATGATGTTATCAATATTTTCAATGAATTTCACTCTGGTTCCTTGAGATTGGATATGTTGGGGTATGCTAACGTAGTCTTGATCCCTAAGAAAGGTGGAAATGTCTCTGCTGCGGACTTTCGGCCAATCAGCCTTTTGAACAGTAGCTTCAAATTGATCACTAAGGTTCTTGCAAATGGGCTGAAAGCGAAGATGGATGACCTGATCGATGTTTCGTAGACAACATTTATTAAGGGCAGGTTTATTCTTGATGGAGCGGCACTTGTCCAGGAAGTTATCTCCCATGGTGATAGACATAATGTGCCCTGCGTAATTTTGAAGCTGGATTTCGCAAAGGCCTTTGATACCGTTGATTGGAGGTTCATCATAGATCTTCTTAGCACGAGACATTTTCCGGGTAGATGGCTAAACTGGATTCATTGCATTTTAACATCAAGAAGATCCAACATTTGTGTGAATGGAGTGGCTGGCAAGACCATTGTCTCCAAGCGTGGGCTTCGTCAGGGTGACCCACTTTACCCACTTCTTTTCGACTTGGCTGCCGATGTCTTTTGTCGGATCCTTCAGGTGGCAAATGCTAATGATATCATCCAAAGCTTCGGGAGTGATCACATCATTGGGGGTATTAATTCACTGCAATATGCTGATGATACTATTATCTTTTGCAATCCTGATTGCAAGTATATTGCCTCTTTAAAAATTTTGCTTTATGCTTTTGAAAGTTTATCTGGCTTAAAGATTAATTTTCATAAGAGTAGTGTTTACACTTTGGGCTGTGTGTTGATGTGAACAAGAAATGTGCTGAAATGCTTAACTGCAAGGCGGATTCTTTCCCCCTTAATTATCTTGGGGCTTGCATCCGTCCAAAAAGGCTATCAAAGAGTGATTGGCAGTATGTGATTGATAAAGTTGACAGCCGCTTGGCGAGATGGAAGGGGAATTGTTTATCAAAGGCTGGACGGCTGGTGTTGGTGAATTCTTTTCTGTTTGTTATCCCTTTGTATTGGCTTTCTTTCTATTCATGTCCTGGATGGGTAATTCAGAAGATTGATGCTGTTCGTTGGAATTTTTTCTGGACTGGTACGAAGGACACGCGTAAAGTTAGCTGTCTAGTGCCGTGGGACCAGGTGTGCAAGTCTAAAGATCAGGGAGGCTTGGGAGTTATAAATTTGAAAAACATGAACTATGCATTGCTTTATAAATGGATGTGGACTATGCTTAGTGATAAGAAAGTTCTCTGGAAGGAGTGGATCTTAAACACTTGCTATGGCGGAAGTTTTGATTGGAACGCGGATGTTTCTCATTGCTCGGTATTTTGGCGTGGTGTTATGGGATCCGTTTACTGGATGAAGATTGGGACTGATGTTGTAGTAAAAAATGGTCGCAACGTTTCTTTTTGGTCTGACTGCTGGTTGCTCCCTATACCTTTGCGTGTTTAATTTGCCGATCTTTTTGATATTGCATGCAACAAAAGAGCTTTAGTCTGTGCAATGAATAATGCGAATTCTGCTAATTTTTAATGGAACCTGACTTTTTGTCGTATATTGGCTGGTAATGCTTTGATTCTACTATGTGGCCTGGTTCGTTTGTTAGAAGACGTAAAACTTCATGGCGATGAGGACGATGAATTTGTATGGAAGATTGGTGGAAATAACTTTCCTGTTAGCGAACTTTATAATATGATGAACTTTACAGGAAGGAAATATGATGGATTCATGAGAATGTGGAGTTTTAAGGCTGTACCCACTAAGGTCAAGATTCATATGTGGACGATCATGCATAACAAGCTTAATACAGTGAGCAAATTATGTCAAAAAGGTGTTCAAGTCGCCGGGGGCTGTGTTTTTTGCGCTGACGACGACGAGAACTACCAGCATATTTTCGTTGATTGCGATTTCGCCTTTTATGTGTGGACGAAGTGTTTAGTTAGCCTTAATATCTGCTTAGACTGGTCCCATTTCAACACCGATCAATTTCTTTTCTGGCACAACATTAATACTTCACTACCTGATACACACATGCGACATATGTTTGCCCTTTTGAACTTTGCTTATGTTTGGATCCTTTGGCATGAACGTAACTCACGAAAGTTTAAATGTAAAATGAAACAGCCCAACTCAGTTATTTTTCGCATTCTTAATTTTGTTTCTCATTGGTCAGGCAAGGAGGAGATCAAATTCGTAGACACAATCAGCGCTCGAGTTATGGATAGGGCTCGTGGTAGCCGAGCTTGGTGCTGCCTCCCTTCAGTTTGTTGGGTTTGCTAGCTATTATGTAGTTGTTTTATGTATATAATGGGCACTATGTAATCATGCCTGCGTGCTTGTATTTTTTGTTGTACATATTCATGTAAATAGTTGTAGCTAGTATCTAGTCCTCTGTATGCTGTACTAAACATGTTGTACTTGTTTTACGTTTAATGAATGAATGAAGACGTGAATCTAGCGATTCACTACCTTTTTGCATCAAAAAAATTTGGAGAAAAACAGCGCCATGGCCGCGTTATGGCCTGAAGCGTCGTTGAATAAATTGACTATATTTAAATAAATAAAAATAGCGATAAATCATGATAAAATATTATAAACGATATGGTATGGAAATAATCCGAATTTACCCGGTTTATAGGATATTTGATGGTTGAATGTGTTTGACGTAAAGTCACATTAATAAACTGAATTATTGATGTCAGATAATTTAACCATTGAAATGAATTGATTTGAAATTCTAAATATACGTGAATTGTTTGAAAAGGCTGAGTTAATTCTAATTTCAAACAATTGGTCGATGGTTAGAAGTCGAAGATATGAAAATGGTGCAAGACCGATGATCTTCACATCGAATGGATGGCTACTGATGCCTTTGATGGGAGTTGCTGCCCTGAAGGGGTTACAGTGGTGGTCGTACGGACATACTTGTTGATCGTTCGGATGTGCGAGGGCCTCTCTCCTGTATTGGACATACGGGAGAGGAATAAGGTGCCTCTGGTTTCGTTCAGACCCAGAACGGACTTGTAAATGGATGTGTGTCTGACGTTGTAGATTCACAACGTGGCATGCAGAGATGTTGTGATCAGAGCTTTTATTGAAAAGCTGAGCTTTGTGGTTAATGATCAAAGCACGACATTAAATAGCTAGCTTTGTGTTTAGCGCTAATTCGCGAGCCACACACCCCGGTATGGACCAGAAACGGGAGAGGGCTTGAGGGAGGACCTACGTTTCCTTCTAGCTAGGAGTGGTGTTTTGGGTTTTACATGCCTGGGCATTTTACTTATGTGGATGATGGATAGCGAGGCACCTCACTTATATTGGTCGCACCGGGGCCGATGGTTTGGTCGGTATATGACCACTTGACGCCCCATAGTGCGAGGAAAAGCAATGTTCAGGCATTTTAATCCACTCCGTGTGGACCGGCCCTAATGATCCAAAGGCTTGACAGAGTACTTGCCTGAGACACGGAATAGAGCATCTCGAAGCAGTAAGGACGATCCCTTGCCTTGGTTCATGACAGAAATCCAATTTTCAAATACGACATCGTGCGGTTTTGATTGTATACCTATATATGGCGACATGATATATGGTACCCATGTTGTCTATGATTGATACTTATGATTCAAATTGTTTTTGAAACATATAAACACTAATAATAATATCAAATGCTTTTGTTTTATTCGTATCAAGCATGTTTTGGCAATTATAAGGTAAAACTCTATTCTCCGGTTTGCGTTACATTGTGTGATGGGAAATGAGTCTTATAATGGCTTCACTTTTTTAAAAACCATTGCGATGTTTAAATAATTTACATGTTTTGAGCACTGGCAATCCAATGGAGTAAACCTGTTACGCGTTAGCGGCGTGGTCCTGTGATTGCCCTTATTATTAAATAAGTTTAGTAGTAGATTTCTCATACCAGTCCCATGTTTGACTCATAGTTTGTTTCAATTGCAAACTCGGGTGCCCTATTTTCTACACGGGCAGCCTTGTATTCAGGTTTTAGCAGGCTCTTTGTGGATAGCTAGAGCTGAAGCTGGATTCTATCACTTCTTTCTTTTTATGCTGTTCAGCTCCTATTGTACATATTAAGTTTTGATTCCGCCGTAGACATTTTATGTAAAGCTGGACTGTATTTTATACTAAGTATGATCCTGTATACTGTGTAACTCTGATGATTATGTTTATCCAGTGTATTCTGTTGTAAATTATCCGGTGTATTTATATATTTCTGTTATGCTGTTATCTGTTTATGTGTTATATTCCAAAAATTACCCTTAGCTCCAAGGAACGGGGTTTGGGGTCGTTACAACGAATAATCATTAAATAATGATTTTTAATATTAAAACCAAATTGGAGTTTTAATAAATCTTTAAAAAGAAATATTTAAGAATAAATTTAAAGAATTTATCTTTGATAGAATTATGTGAATATTTTATTAAAAGAATATTCTGAATTGGAATGAGGCATTTGATGTGTTTTTATAACACTTGATTTTTGATTATAAAATACGCGAGTTATTTGGGTAGACCGGGTTTAACCCGTTCTGAATAATTACTGCGAGGATTAAAAGTCGAAGATGAAGACGGTGGTTGAAGACCGGCGATCTTCACATCGAATGGATGACTGCTGATGCCTTCAATAGGAGTTACTGTCTTGAAAGGGTTAAAGTGGTAGTTGTCCAGACGTACTTGTTGATTGTTCGGATAAGCGAGCACCTCTCTTCCGTATTGGACATACGAGACGAGGAATAAGGTGTCTCCGGTTTCGTTCAGACCCAGAATGGACTTGTAATGGACGTGTGTCTGATGTTGAATTTCATTCTATGGGAATTGATTTCAGTTTAATATATATCTGTTTGGTGGTGGAGAATTTATTCCCTTGCTTAACACCCTTCTCTGAGTCGCATGAGCTCAGAGGTTATATTTTGGTAGTTATCGATCGCATAGCATGAATTGTCAATTTGGCATGCCAAGATGCAAATGATTGAATCTCTTTGTTGAAAAGAAAGGCCTCGTGGTTGATGATCAAAGCACGGCCTGTTTAGGTGTAGCTTTGTGTGTAGCGTTACTTCGCAAGCTTCATACCCCGGTATGAGTAAAAAACGGGACAAGGGAACGCAGGGAGTGCAAACATTTCTTTCTAGCTAGAAGTGGTATCAGGGTTTTACAAGCCCTGGCATTTTACTTATGTGGATGATGGATTACGAGGCCTCAGTTATATTGGTCGATAGTGACCAATTTATAGGTTCAATAGGACCGGGAAGCGTGTGTTCAGGAATTGCCGATCCACTTAAGTATTTGTGGACCGGCCCTGCAAGATCCAAGGGTTTCCCGTAGGTGTGATCCAGAGAGATTTTCTAGAGTGTCTCGAATAGTTAAGGAGATCGTTCCTAGCCTTGACTAATGATGGAAATCCGACATCCAATACGACACCATGCAGTTTTGATTGTAGAACTAGTATGCCGACATAGTATATGGTAGCTATGCCATCTATGATTGATACATTATGATTGAAATGTTTTTGAAACATATATAAACTAATAATAATATCAATTCCATTTTATCGTATCAAGCATTTTGACCATTATATGGTAAAACTCTATCCTCCGGTTTGCGTTGCATTGTGTGATGGGACTTAAGTCTTATAATGGTTTCATTTTTCTAAAAAAATCATTGCGTTGTTTAACGATTTACTTTATTTATGCACTACCAATCCAATGGAGCAAGCCCATTCCGCATTAGCGGCGTGGTTTTGTGATTAGCCATATTATTAGATAAGTTAGGAAAGATTTCTCATACCAGTCCCATGATTGTCTCGTAGTTTGTTTCACTTTGCAAATTCGGGTGCCCTCTTTCCACATGGGCAGTCGAGTATCTTATTTTGCAGATATCTTGAGCAGGATTCTGGATCGAAGTTTAAAGCTATGTCTAGAGCATTGATAGTCTTCCACTGTGATTAGTTCATTTGTTCCGCTGCACTGTATTAAATCTATTGTAAATTTAATCTTCTGCTGTATTTTATTCGATGTACTCTGATATATTCTGTACTCTGATGTAACATTATTATAATGTTTATAAAAATCTGTTGTTATTTGTTCTGATGTGTTGTATGCCCAGAGTTAGCGTATTCAGGTTTTGAATGATCTTGGTCGATTGGCGATCAATTAAGTCCAGGAAAAATTCGAATTGTTACAAAAAATACTCACATACGATTCCCGTTTTGAGCGAAATTTGAAATCCAAGCATGAAACGATATTCCAGACACGATGGAAATGGTTTCGTCAAATTTTGAGATCATTTGTTAAAATTCCTTTATAATTCATATAGTGAATCGACATGCATTTAACTTATGTCCGATCAAAAATTAAATCCAGTAAATTGAAAATTGAAATACAATGATTATAAATCATTACGGATTTATTAAAAGTAGTTTCTTAGAAAATGGAGTTCGTTAGAGAATCCATTACTCTTAATTTCCAAATTAAATTGACAAAATGATTAAATAAAAATATAGTCGTTTACTACTCTCACGATAAACCGGTTAATCCGATCGATATGAAAATCGAAATCCTATGATTGGTTAATGTTACGGATTAAATGAAACTAATTTCTTCGGAAACCGAGACCTTTTGCAAAAATGGTTATTCTTAAGGCTTATATAACATAAATAAAATATTAACTAAATCCCAAAATAATCCAATTAAATAATAATAAATTATATTATCATAAAAATCCAAATAGAATATACATATGTAGCATCAAATAAAAACAAATATGGATTATATAACTCAACATTATCAATTTTGAGTTAAAACGGTATCCAAATTATATAAAGATCCTTATTAAATTTATTAAATAAACGTTATTGTTTATAAACGATTTCCATAGCGACTATTTCAAAATTTGAATTGGCCATAACTAACAATTTATAACATGAAATCTGGATTTTTCTTGCTCATTACTAAATTATCATCAATTAGATTCGAACATTACTTGTTTAACAGAAATCCGACTTGTATCGGATCCTTTATATTCAATTAAAGTTCAAAACTCAATATTACGAACTATCACGGCATTACGAGCCCGTTTTAAATTAAAAATAAATTTAATCTTCAAAATTCATTATAAATGAATAAAATATTAAAATCCATTAATATTCCAAACCAATATTTAAAATAATAAAATAAATTAAATATCTGATTACCTAGAATACGGGACGTTACATTCCTTCTCCCTTGAAGAATTTCGTCCTTGAAATTACTAAAGTAGAGAAGGTTTTACAAACCCATTAACTTTTCTAAATTTGAATTTATTTTAAATTTAAAACTAATTCCTTAAGGTAGATAATTTTTTTAAAAAATAACGAAAATTTCTAACACTATAAATTCCCAGGAAAATTCGGTAGAGTCTCACCTGTACGAAGGAAATTCTGCGATACCGCCGAAACAATAAAGATATATACATTGACCCACACGGTCAGAAAATAAAATTTAAAACCCAAAATTTTATATTTTCACGCAGGCGTACCTTATGTGAGCGCTACTGAGCATACTTTCTCAATCGTATATGCGATCTACTTAACCAAGATCAACCCTCATAGCCTTCTGGCACCTGTGCTTAACTCAATTCAACATGTAAGTAACAAATACATGAAATTCTAATTAATACTTCATCGATTAACAAGTATATCTATACAAATTCCAAGAAATATACATAAAACATCATAATTTGCAAATGCTAGGTTAAATCATTCGGTTTTAATTCAAAAATAGTTCCATTCAAATTTATTATACTGGATTTAGTTTTCAATTCATTCAACTTTGATTTAACTAGTTGATAAATTTTATTCAAACAATCTATCATCCAATAAACAAACAATGCACAATCAACTCAACCAACCATTCAATTTATATTGAACATTTATATTAACTTAACCAAGTTAAGTTTCATTCATATTCAATTAACTAATTCATCTTCCATTTTAGTTTACCTCCATTAAAAATCAAAATTCTAATTTTATTTGAAAAATCAGATATTCTAATTTATTCAGTTTTAACTTAAATTTAAGTTAAATCCTGATTCATTCAACACCATATTAAAATTCTAATTCATAAATTTTATGTGGAATTTCTGCCGATTATATTAACCATTTAACTTTATACTTATATTTGAACTCCATTCAAATTTCCATTTGAATACATTCATTTACCCTCCTTACAAAATAATATTTTGTCCATTTCCAGTTCAAAATTGAACCGATCAAATAACACAATACAAAACATTTGTACATAAAATCTACAAATACATGATCTCATATGTATACACTCAAATTCAATCTTAGGGTATTACTAACCCATCTCTATCAAGTTACGCCATAGAGCCAAGGTTATTACTAAACCTTGTTCTCTAATAACACTGTAATGACCCGGTCGGAATTCGACTCCCAAATCCCGACAATAGCACGTAAACCCATATTACTTACCAAAACTCAAGTGTCAAAAACACCATATAGTTAATAGAACGAAACTAGAGGGTAGTAAAAGAAAAGAAGAAATATTAGAATAGAAGAATAATAAGAAGAACCAACACAATGCATATTTTCACATAGCAGCGGAACAAAATATAATATAAAAATAAATCTTTATTGAGAGCTTGAAATAAAACTTATAGTCATTAGAGTGCATCAACACATCTAGAAAGTTATATAACCTGTCCTCATATATAATCACATAGTGGAATAATAACTATATAATGTCATATGTTTGAACTCTTCCGGCTCGTCCCTTCACAATATCCGATAAGATGAACCTGTAACCCTCGGTCTGACCTGAGCATTGCAAATGCTTGGATAAGTCTGGTGAACTAGCGTGAGAAAATTCACTAACTTAAAGGTATCATCCAACTTGATTTTAAAGTATAAATCTTTCTGGAAGAAAAGGATAATCGTAAGACCAAATCCACACATAAATATTAATGGTTTTTGCCTTAAGATAACCCAAAACATCTTTAAAATCGTATCTTTTCGGATATTATAAGGATGTCTAATACAAATAATTAACAATCTAGAGGAATGCTTGCTTCTCATGCTCCGCATACATTGTATACAATGAAAACGTGGGCTCTTATTGGATAATATATTCTGAATATGACTAGGTATGGAACCACCTTCTGATAAGTATACTCTAAAGGGGATACACTGGAGTTCAACAAGATCATCTTGTAACTTGGCCACACATGACCGACCATTCATTTCGCTTGAATATTCCAAATATATTATCACCTTACGTGCAACATCCCATATTTTTTGGTCTTTTATTTAAATTTATTTTATTGTTTTAAATGTTGCTTCGAATTTAAATCACTAAATCTAATAGTTTTGAATATTTTATCAATATAAATAACATAGTAATATTTTAGTTTCAAAATATTTGGAAAATGCTGAATTTTGAGTATAATTTGAATTGAAAACATAAAGGGGTTTAATTTTGTTTATATTGAAATTATATTAATGTATTTGTTTATTAAACGACATTTGAACGTTTAATTTATAATTTAATTATAAAACGTGCTGGAGCAGTGTGGTAAGTCGTATTATAACGTTTTGAACTTCAATTGGTTATACAAGATCCAATATAAGTCAGAATTTATCGAAACAAGAAAGGTCCAGATCTATTGGATAATTATTTCTAATGGAAGAGAGAAATCAAGTTTTTATGTCATAGATTTTGTTTTATGCCCAAATTAAATTTTCAAATAGTCGCTATGGAATTAATTTGTAAATAATATCGATTATTTATATAAATAAAAGAATTTTCAATGTTTTGAATATCGCTTTGACTTGAAATTCAACCTTTATTAATATTAAGTTATTCTAAAATTATAATTTTCATTGCAATTAAAATTTGCACAGGATCATAAAATTTTGAGAACGTCACAATTGCACCTTGGGTAAAGCATCATTGGTCACTATTATCAAATATATTTGATCGTCTCATCTTAATCAAATCAAAATTAATGAAAAACAGGGTCAACCCCTAACCCTTTACAAGCTGACCAAAGGATAAACGAGAAAATATCTCTGCCACGGTACGTTATCACATGCATTCTGACCTTTCTCCCTTCGCTCCATCTATTCATTTCGAGCCAAATGAAGCATTCGACAACCATCAAGCTTGAATGTTCTTCTTCATCAAAAAAATGTGAAACTTTAAATAGAAATGGAAAAAAGAAACTTGTCTTTTTCTTTCCGCCCAATACTTATAAAAAGAAACACCATCCTCTTCCATTCTAAACCAAAACGCAGTGGGCAATGAAAACCAATACCTCTCATAGTTTGAATCTTCAAAATAAAATATAAAAATTGAAAGCCTATAGAAATTCGAACATTGGTTCGACTCCTTAGTTTTCCTCAATTCTATTGTTTTCCCTGGCGCTCGTACTTCATGGGGTTAGTAAAAGCTTGAGAAGGTGGTGCATTTAAGAGCCGACTATGGGAATTGGAATAGTGTGTTGAAGTGGAGTATCTAGGTGAAGTAAAAAGGCATGCGTGGGGACAGTAGGAGGATGGGCAGTCGCTGGTGAACTTGCTGTGGGGTTCGGTGTCATGGGGGAAGTTTGAGATATGTAGATAGAGGTGAAGAGGAGTTTCAACAGTTCCAAATATTCATATGGAATGAGAGAACGGGAATTTCTAGGGGGTGCGGTTAGAAATGATGGTGATAGTAGAAGCAAGTTCACGAAGACGTGAAGAATGGGAGTGGGATCGTGATTTTGCGTGAGGGAATGAAGGTTGTGGAAGGCCTAGAAGATTTGAAATGTCTTGGTTGATTGTTTCAACAGAAGAATGGCATATGTTAAACAAAGGAGAAGAAAGCAGAATGAGGCACGTTGTCTCCTAGGCGTGTTGGGCTTGGGCTTCCATGCTTAAAAAAAAGGTTCCATGAAGTAAAACGTGAAGGAGGAGGTATATTAGTATGTTGGACTTGGGGACTTGAACGGGTTATACGATATATATAGAAATGGATGGAATCATGTATTGGGCGAGAGCAGGTGTTTGGGTTCTGAAGGAAGAACGGAGGTTTTATTTCCTTATTCTTGAAATGGATGGGTTAATTAAGTTGATTTAACTTGATACATAATCTAGGTTAATCATATATTTCATTAATTAAAGTACAAAATTGTAATAACGGTATCTCGTTCATATGCTATTAGAATTGAATGAAACTGGATTTGTCAGAGTCGTAGAGAAGTGGGTTACGCAGTCAAGCTAGTTTGGTGAAATCGGACGCGATTAAGATTTCGTTTAATTTTAAATGATTGTTTAAAATTAAACGAAACAATGTAGATCGTCAATCAAAAATATACGATGAGTTAACTCTCACACTTTTCTAGAATACTATGATGTGCTTAATTCATATAACTATAACTTATCATTGATAGTGTAAAACCGAATGATTGAATGCTATGGATGCTATTGGTTGTTTATTGTTTGATTGGTTGACGTTATTTATATTTCATCACTAAAAATGCATTATATAATATGAAATCCTTTCATATATTATTAACAATTGTTATTGTGATATGTGATGTTGGGGAGAACAGGTTGGAGGATTCCAACCAGATTCCTTAAATAATTTGTATATTATTTGTTGTGCATATTATTCATATACATGACTTGATTACCCCAAATGACACTAAAACATGTTTAGATGTTGATGTTTGAATGGACGTTAATTATTGTTGTGATTTTAATCAAGCGACAATATTGATTAAGTGGTTAGTAGTGATGGAGTAAAATTTATTATTTTATGACTTCATTTTGTCGTTAGACAAATTGACGAAGTTTTAAGTTAAAAAATTTATTTTATAACTGAATTGGAGTTTTCAGTTATTTTATATAAGTTAATTAAATTAGAAGTTTATAAATACGTTTAAATAGTTATAATCGTGTTTTATAAAAGAATTTATTAAACTATTTATTTAATGAATTCTTATGTCGTTATTGAGTTTTGAAAATGGGAAGTTAGAAACTAAAATACGAGTTGGTAAAATTGAATAATTGTTTTAACAAACTAATTAAATGATGTTTTCTAATTAATTAAGTTATTAATTACTCCAAGAGACTATAAGAAGATTACTAATTTAAGAAATGGTTTATAAAACCATACTGATATCAAATGGTAAATAAGATTTGTTTAGAGAGAGTCTACTTAATTAAGTAAAAGGAATTAATATGTAAAGTGGGTTTTCAAATAAAAGAAAATGGTTTATAAAAACAATGGGAAATGGAAATGATATGTCAAAATTGTGAGTTTTAAACTTTTATTATATTAAGATAAGAATGTTGTCGATCAAGGTCTGAGAGGTAATTAGAATACTCCAATTTGAACGATTTCACTATTATCAAGATATAGTATTAGTTTGTAATGGGTGAGGACATTGGAATGATTTATTATTTTCTTAAGGAAATAATTACAACTTTAAATCTGCAGAAGATTTAGAAATAAAATAAAAGCTATTGGTTTTTACATAACAATGCTTTATTGGCATTGTTGGCCAATAGTAGAATTGATAAAAGCTCTTATTCGAAGAAATAAATCAATAATATAGGTTTTTAAGCAAGGATGGTAAGGATAACACTGGTTTTGAGATGGAGTTATACTTTTTGTGAATAAGACTGTAAGCTTTAAATTCGTAAAATAACGAAACCGTTTAGGATGATATTATTAAAGAATATGTTATTGACGTTATTTTGACCATATAGATTGGTATTTAAACATATACATCTTGGTTAAGTATATGTCACAATATTTCCAAAATTAAGGTAAATGGAAAGGGATTGGGAAATTTATATCGATATTTTCGAAGTTAAGAAACATAAGGGAAGGATTTGGTGAATGTATTGATTCTAAAGATATAAGTTATGATAAGAATTTAGAATCGATTTGTAAAAATCGATGGAATGGTTTAATGAAATGTTTTTTTATAAAAGCACCTGGGCTGCCAAATCTACTTAGCTTTACTTTTGTGATTTGATAGCTAAACAACCTGCTATCAAATGAATTTATCTATTTGAGCTTGTGACATGTTGTTTCGAAAAGACCGTGTAACACCCCGAAAATTCTATAACTGTGAAATTCATGAATTAAAGTATAATCAAATTCAAATCAAAGAACTAAGGGAAACGGGATACGCCATTGCGTTCGTCTCGGAAAAATACGCGAAATAGAGTCCGAGTTTTCGAAAAACGGAGTCCGTATGAAGAAGATATGGCCTTCGGAAGTTTTGAATTAAATTTAAAATTCAAACAGAATAAAATAATAATTTGAAATGGGGCCCAATGGGCCAGGCGGATAAAACACCCGCCTAGCCACCCAGGTCGACTGGGCTGTCGACCTGGGCTACCCATGTCGACAGGGCTGTCGACAGCCCTGTCGACAGGGGTGTCGACCTGGTCGAGCCCAGTCAACCTGGCTGGCCAGGTCTGTGTTTGGTCGAATTTCAGTGGTCTGCTTTGTCATTAGGGCTAGGTGGCGGGTTTTTATTGGTCTCTCTTCCTAATGAATGGCTATGATCTAACCTAGCAACATCAAGGGTCCTAATTAGTTCCTAACCTCTATATAAACAACCCTAGACTAAACCCTAATCTATTCATTCAAATTAAGAACATAGCCGCCATGTTGCTGAGGAACGACAAAGAATAGCCGCCAACTAAAGAGAGGATTAGGGAGAAAGTTCTAAGGCCTAAAGCAATTCAAAGCAACCTAAAGCTAATCAATTCAACAAAGGAATTTGCGTCTTCAATCCCTAAACTAGAGAATTCATCAAACCATTGTAAGTAGAGTATTACTTTGGTATAATAAACAACTGTGTTGATGTGTATGCTTGAATTGTGGCAATGGAAGTAATTCATGTTTGTGCAAAATTATGTTATTCATTATAAAGAACTACATGCGGTAGTTCTATGCAAATATACGTTTGGAATATTGCGCAAATTGTGTAATCTATGTTGAAGCTACATGTATGTAGTTAATTGAAATTCATGCAAGTTTGGGGCTTTGATATTATGCCATCATATTTTTGTGTATAAATCATTTTGCAAGTAATTGAAACAAGTTTGGTTGTTATAGTTCATATGAAAACTATGTTGGAATTTTGACACCATAATCCATGTATTAAGTCATGCTTTTGCAAATTTAGGGCTAGGCTATGAATGATATTTGGCATAATTGAAATCCGTTATTAAGTCTATCTTGTTTTAAAGGATTATATGATGACATGGCTAGGTTGGACTCAAAAATCCCCTTTTTGTAAGTTTAAAAGTAAACACCATGTTTAGGAATATTTATGCATAAGTATGTTTATACCATCGTTATGTGATTAGGCTTAAATCATGATTGAGTTGAATTATGCTATGTTCATGCTAGAAGTATTTATGCCATGCTTATGTTTGACCATATGCCATGCCTATGCTAGGAGTATTTTATGCCATGCTTATGTTTGACAATATGCCATGCCTATGCTAGAAGTATTTTATGCCATGCTTATGTTTGACAATATGCCATGTTTATGCTAGAAGTATTTAGGCCATGCTTATGTTTGACATTATGCCTAAATAAGAATATAGGTTCATGTTGTAGTTAAACCTATGCATGTTTACATGCCTTGATTTATGTCACCTATGTTTTATGACCAAAATATATGTCACCACTATGCAAGTACACCAATTTCTATTATGTATTTCCCAACGTCATATGCAAGTTCATGCGCTGACTTTCCCCTCTTTGTGTATACGCCATAAGCCTCCCCTTTCGCATGGCTAAATTGGGCTTTAAAAGGCTAAGCCCAATATATATGAACGGACGTGTAAAACGGGGGAAAATAACGTTGGGTTAAAATTAATTAATGAATGAAAACACAAAATAGAAGGGCCCAAATTCAAGTATGGGTTGGGCCCGTGGTTGGTGTAATCTTTACACCATTAACTTAATAATGGGCCGCAAATATTTACATATAAATAAAGAAGAATGACAAGATATGTAAATGTAGAACATACGATGTGTTTAACCCGAGGTTGGACTGAGTTGTGATGTAAACCTGCCCGGAACCGCCCGGCTGTCCAGTAGTCACAACAATACCTATCCAATGTGGGAGGTTAAACATGGAGCCCAGCAAGGACCCGAGGTTAGACTGAGTTGTGGCGTAAGACTGCCCGGAACCAACCGGCAACAGGCAGCCACAACAATACCTGTCTAATGTGAGAGGTCAGGGCCTTAATAAGACAATTAAGGCTGAGTCAGGATTGTTAGGATTAAGTGAACTAAAGACTTAATCAAAATTGAACATGCTAAACTAAACGGACTGGTGGGGTTAGGTTAGGAAACACTTAACCAACTTAGCATGTTGGCTAGAGATAGAAAACCTAGTAACGGGGGACCCTTTTCAGCAGTAACCCTAGAAGGTGTATCAGGATACCCTGAAACTAGGCAGGGTGGGGCACGATTACTGGGCTAATTGTAAGAGGTCAAAATCGACGGCGGTGGTGTAGCAGTGTAGGTTCTAATGGTGTGCGGGCGTGCACGCACTCCGGTGCAGAAAAATAAAGCACTGGACACCAGTAGCATACCTTTGCACTCTAAGGTTGTGTCGGGTTGCCACTATGGGACTTGATACACCCCATGGTGGGACCAGCATAGGTAACTACAGACATCGGGGGCCGTAAGACACATGTAACTATGCGAGTAGGAGCCGATCATCGTAGAATGGATCACATCACCCTGATTTTGGGGTGCAAATTGGAAACTAGTTTATATGGGTTCAGAGATTAACATGGGGTACGATAGTATATTCGACCCTAGATAACTTAACCAAGTTTATAATGTTGCCCACTTCCTGTTTTACTTATCATACCCAGTTCTTTATTCATAGACAAAGTAGTACTAGACTTACTCAGGATTTATGTCTGACTCTATTTTTCTTTCGTCTTCTTTCTTCCGTTTCCCCCCCCCCCCAGGTCCTCAGGGAGGGAACACAGCAGCTTGACCTACCTCAACATCCAGCTTGAAGAAGAGAAATGTATTGCTTGGACTTTCCTGTTTTGAACTATGGCTTTGGACAATCCACTATGGGGCTTTGGCAGTTTGTCTATGTTTTATTTATGCTTCTTTAAAAATAATGTACTCAAGACAGATTATGAAGTGTTATGTTATGTTTTTGGAAAGGATGTTGTTGTTGTAACACGTATTTGACTTTATGAAATAAAGTTTGTTGTTCTTCCGCTGTATACAAATATGTGTTCTTATATCTGTCTTGTATATCTGTGACTTGTACTTATAAACCTCCACCAAAATTAGGGCATTCCCTTTTAGAGTGACCCTAACGGAGGTGGGGTGTTTCACTTGGTATCAGAGCATAGGTTTACCGGATAAGATAAAAAGTTTTGAAAAATTATTTTCAAAAAGGAAATTTAAAGAAGCATTTTTAAAGAAAATTATTATTTTAAAAGGCAAAGTCCACTCCCCAAAGCCATAGGTATTATCTCTTATCCTTCGTTTTGAATCTATCCTTTTTGTTTCAGCATGTCCCAAGATCTTAACTTGCCTGAAGGGGTACCCATACCTGGTTGGTTTAGACGTTTCTTAGAAGCAAGGGCCACTCAGCCAGGTCCTACCGTTCCTCCTCCTCCAGCTGAAGCAAATCATCCAGCTGCAGCAGCACCTTTTCCTCCACCTCCTCCTCGGGGAAACACATTCGCTAAAATATGTAAAGATTTTAAAGCTATGGGAGGAAGGGATTTCCATGGAACTGAGTCCTTCGTAGCAGCTAGGAATTGGCTAAAAGAAACGGAGGACCTATTCATCATCTTTGAGGTAGAAGATAGACAAAAGGTACAACTAGCGGTGTGGCTATTGAAGGGCGAGGCTTCCTACTGGTGGGAAGTCACCAATGCTGAAAGACCAGTGGATACATGGGAGGACTTTAGGGCAAGGTTTGAGACCAAGTTTCTCTCCGATGCAGAAAGAAGTTTGCAGTTAGAAAAATTCTTATTTCTTAAGCAAGGAGACAAGACTGTCAGAGAGTATGTGAATCAGTTTGACGAACTGGCTAGGTTTGGACTTGACCTAGTCAATACCCCGCACAAGAAGGCTCTCCGTTTCGTCAAAGGGTTAAATGAGCCATTACACAGTTTGGCCATGACCCATATACCCATGGGAGCCACGTATGAAAGATTGGTGCAAATGGCATTGCTGAACGAAGAGGACAAGGGCAAGAAGGAGACCAAGGCAGAAAGCTCTCAAGGGAAGAAAGAGGGTTTGCAGCCTAAGAAGACAGACTTCAAGAAGGGCGGAAAGGGCAACAAAGAGAAGAGGAAGTGTAATTTCTGTGGCAAAGTGGGGCACTTAGTAAAGGACTGCCGGAAGAAGAAGGCTAAGGAGAATGGTGGGTGTTTTTCGTGCGGACAGACAGGCCACAGGGCTAAGGACTGCCCAAGGAAACGAGGACAGGGGCAGGGCACTGGATCCACCCCAGGGGCACAGGTTCATGTGCTAGAAGCGCCACCATTGCAACAGCGAGGTATAAATACTTCTGTAGAAAGTGTAGTTTATCTTTATGATCACCCCGTTCGCACTTTATTTGATTCCGGCGCATCACACTCCTTTATCTCGTCTGCTTTAGTAGAATCTCTGCACCTAAAAACTAGTATGGTAGAGGAACCCTTAATTGTTTCAAACCCAATTGGGGGCCCAGCTCATTTGTCTATGATCTGTCTGGATTTGAAAATTTCTATCCTGAGTGTTGAATTTCTATGTAGTGCCTTTGTTTTGGGCTTTTCGGGGTATGGTTTGATTTTGGGTATGGATTGGCTATCCAGTAATGGGGCCGTCCTTGATTGTGAGAAAAGGGTTGTTAGGCTCCTAACCCAGCTCGGTAATACTTTGGAAATTTCTTGTAATCCCTCGTATGCGGTTATGCTTAGTTATCTTGAATCGCTAGATGTCTCTGTTGAAAATTTGAAATCAGTTAGAGTGGTCCGGGAATATCCGGATGTCTCTGAAGAGGTGAAGGGCTTGCCTCCGAAGCGGGAAATAGACTTCCGCATATATCTTGTAGATAATGCAAAGCCCGTTGCGTTGCCCGTTAGACATATGGCTCCACGAGAAAGGAAAGAGCTCAGTAAACAGATTAAAGAGCTTCTAGAAAAGGGGTTCATTAGGAGGAGCATTTCAGAATGGGGCGCTCCAGTGGTGTTCGCTACAAAGGCGGATGGTTCACTCCGTCTATGTGTTGACTATAGGGAGCTCAACAAGCTAACGAAAAAGAATAGGCACCCTCTCCCTAGAATTGACGATTTATTTGACCAGCTTGTAGGAGCGTCTGTTTTCTCCCAACTCGATTTAGCAACCGGTTTTCATCAGCTAAGGGTGGCTGAAGATAGCATCGATAAAACGGCTTTCAGAACCCCAGACGGCTTCTTTGAATGGCTTGTCATGCCTTTCGGCTTGACAAATGCACCTGCGTACTTCGTGGACCTGATGAGTAGGGTATTTAGAGATTTCCTCAACAAATTCGTAGTGGTCTTCGTAGATGATACCCTTATCTTCTCAAAGAGTGAAGAGGAACATGCTCAGCACTTAAGGGCAATCATGGAAACTTTGCGAGTCCATCAACTAAAAGCCAAGTTCTCCAAATGCCACTTTTGGAGAGAAGAGGTGAGGTTCCTTGGGCACATAGTATCCAAACAAGGGTTAGCGGTGGACCCTGCTAAGGTAGTGGCGGTACAGGACTGGAAGACACCAAGGAATGCAACTGAGGTCCGAAGCTTTCTAGGACTAGCGGGTTTCTATCGAAAGTTTATAAGGGATTTTGCGAAAATTTCAGCTCCGCTCACGAAATTGACCAAGAAGAATCTAGTATTCAATTGGGATTTGGATTGCGAGTTTGCTTTCCAACGACTGAAGAGGGCTCTCACAACAGCCCCAGTTTTGACGCTGCCAGATGGGAGCAAGATGTTCACTGTTTATACGGATGCATGTGGGACAGGACAAGGCGCCGTCTTAATGCAAGAAGGAAGGGTGGTAGCTTATGGCGGGAGGCAATTGAAGGTGCACGAAAAGAACTACCCAACCCACGATCTTGAGTTAGCCGCCATCGTCTTTGCACTCAAGTCTTGGCGACACTATCTCCTAGGTGAGAAGTTCGAACTTTACACTGACCATAAATCGTTGAAATATCTTTTCTCGCAGAAAGATCTTAACTTGAGGCAACAAAGATGGATGGAGTTTCTTGCCTCGTACGATTTCGAAATCTCCTACACTCCGGGCAAAGGCAACGTAGTGGCAGACGCGTTGAGCCGAAAGAAATTGACCCTAAGCCCGTTGTTTGTTGAAAGACAAAGCCTAGAGTTTATAGCCAGCTTCGACTTTAGGCCCTCCTCCGATTTCGTACCGGGCTTGCTTGCATCTCTCGAAGTGCGCCCAACTTTAGTAGATTCTGTAGGGACAGCACAACGCGAAGACCCTCAGCTTGTGGAAATAATTGATAGGCTGATTAGGGGTGAGACTTCAAGTCACCTCAACAGATACTCCATTGACGATAAGGGTGTACTAAGGCGAGATGGAAGACTATGCGTCCCACAGACAAACGATTTAATAAAGAAGGTTCTCGAGGAAGCACATCACTCCAAGATGACGATACACCCAGGCGGAGATAAGATGTACAAAGACATAAAAATGACTTTCTTCTGGAACGGCATGAAAAAGGACGTGGCAGAATTCGTTTCTAAGTGTATGGTGTGCCAACGGGTTAAGGCGGAACAGAAAAAGCCTGGCGGACTGCTACATCCTCTGGAGGTCCCACAGTGGAAGTGGGATAGCATCTCAATGGACTTCATCGATGGGCTGCCTAGGTCTAGGAGAGGCAACACTAGTATTTGGGTAATAGTGGATAGGCTTACTAAAAGTGCTCACTTTTTACCTGTCAAAAGTAAAAGAACTGCCTCATCCCTAGCATCACTTTACCTCAAGGAAATCGTGCGACTCCATGGAATACCATCTAGCATTGTTAGTGACCGAGACCCCATCTTCACCAGCGAGTTTTGGCGGAGTCTGCAAGAAGCAGTAGGAACGCAGTTATGCTTGAGCACAGCCTATCATCCCCAAACTGACGGCCAAACAGAGAGAGTGAACAGAGTTTTGGAAGACCTTTTAAGGTTATGCGTCCTCGACTTCGGAGGGACATGGGAAGACCACCTCCCTTTGGTGGAATTTGCCTACAACAACAGCTATCAAGCAACCATCGGAATGGCGCCCTTCGAAGCTTTATACGGAAGACCATGCCGATCGCCCACTTGTTGGTGGGAGTCCACGGATAAGCTCATACTTGGACCAGACATGATCCGAGAGACCTCAGAGAAAGTAGACTTAATACGAAGAAGGATGAAGACGGCCCAAGACAGACAAAAGTCCTATGCCGACAAGAGGAGGACCGACCTTGAATTTGAAGTTGGAGACAGAGTTTTTCTCAAGGTATCACTGCTAAGGAACATTGTTCGTTTTGGAACCACAGGGAAGCTAGCACCAAGGTTCGTAGGGCCATTCCCTATCATCGAGAAGATTGGGAAAATGGCCTATAGATTAGAGCTACCCGAGAAGTTGGCTGGAGTCCACAACGTTTTTCACGTTTCACATCTCCGAAAATGTCTGCATGAGTCAGCTGAAGTGGTAGAGCCAAACATCCTCGAAGAGGCCGAAGTGGAACGCGAAGCAACCATAAGGAGAGTTCCAACCCGCATATTAGGAACAGAAGTGAAGAAGCTACGCAACCGTGAAGTCAAGCTCGTCAAAGTTCAGTGGAGCGACGCCGAGGGAGACGCGACTTGGGAAATTGAAGCTAGAATACGTACTGCCTACCCTTTTCTGTTCGAGGGTACATCCTTGATCTTTCTTTTCCTTAAGTTGCGCTTTTATCTATCTATCTTTTTAGGTATATTTCCTCGACCGTATCTTTTAGGTAGAAAACCTTTGGATGAAAACATGTAGTTGAAACATGTTATGTATGAATGGTTGCAAGTGGTTGCAAGTGATTGCTAGTGGTTGCTCGTGGTTGCATATACACACACAATCTAGGTTTTAGATCGGCTCAGTCACTTCATATTGCATATGCATATATGTTTGTATTCGTACGTGGTTGAACTATAATGTGTTGTCATGTGGATGTTGCATTTGCATTGAATGATTGTGCACTCATGTAGAATCATGAATAGGAAAATTTGCATACATAATGGATTCATGGCACTTACATAATTCGCATTAAGGTGGTCAACTGAATCAGTAGACCGCCTGATTTTGCATTAGATAAGTACATGTACACACACACTTTGCATATGATCATGAAGCATTAGAAGTCTTTTAAGGACAATGGATGCTCGTGTTTGATGGATGAGTAGATGGATTATTGGATGTTAGGATTTACATTCCTCCTAAATTGAAGATTTCGGGGACGAAATCCTTTTAAGTGGGGGAGAATGTAACACCCCGAAAATTCTATAACTGTGAAATTCATGAATTAAAGTATAATCAAATTCAAATCAAAGAACTAAGGGAAACGGGATACGCCATTGCGTTCGTCTCGGAAAAATACGCGAAATAGAGTCCGAGTTTTCGAAAAACGGAGTCCGTATGAAGAAGATATGGCCTTCGGAAGTTTTGAATTAAATTTAAAATTCAAACAGAATAAAATAATAATTTGAAATGGGGCCCAATGGGCCAGGCGGATAAAACACCCGCCTAGCCACCCAGGTCGACTGGGCTGTCGACCTGGGCTACCCATGTCGACAGGGCTGTCGACAGCCCTGTCGACAGGGGTGTCGACCTGGTCGAGCCCAGTCAACCTGGCTGGCCAGGTCTGTGTTTGGTCGAATTTCAGTGGTCTGCTTTGTCATTAGGGCTAGGTGGTGGGTTTTTATTGGTCTCTCTTCCTAATGAATGGCTATGATCTAACCTAGCAACATCAAGGGTCCTAATTAGTTCCTAACCTCTATATAAACAACCCTAGACTAAACCCTAATCTATTCATTCAAATTAAGAACATAGCCGCCATGTTGCTGAGGAACGACAAAGAATAGCCGCCAACTAAAGAGAGGATTAGGGAGAAAGTTCTAAGGCCTAAAGCAATTCAAAGCAACCTAAAGCTAATCAATTCAACAAAGGAATTTGCGTCTTCAATCCCTAAACTAGAGAATTCATCAAACCATTGTAAGAAGAGTATTACTTTGGTATAATAAACAACTGTGTTGATGTGTATGCTTGAATTGTGGCAATGGAAGTAATTCATGTTTGTGCAAAATTATGTTATTCATTATAAAGAACTACATGCGGTAGTTCTATGCAAATATACGTTTGGAATATTGCGCAAATTGTGTAATCTATGTTGAAGCTACATGTATGTAGTTAATTGAAATTCATGCAAGTTTGGGGCTTTGATATTATGCCATCATATTTTTGTGTATAAATCATTTTGCAAGTAATTGAAACAAGTTTGGTTGTTATAGTTCATATGAAAACTATGTTGGAATTTTGACACCATAATCCATGTATTAAGTCATGCTTTTGCAAATTTAGGGCTAGGCTATGAATGATATTTGGCATAATTGAAATCCGTTATTAAGTCTATCTTGTTTTAAAGGATTATATGATGACATGGCTAGGTTGGACTCAAAAATCCCCTTTTTGCAAGTTTAAAAGTAAACACCATGTTTAGGAATATTTATGCATAAGTATGTTTATACCATCGTTATGTGATTAGGCTTAAATCATGATTGAGTTGAATTATGCTATGTTCATGCTAGAAGTATTTATGCCATGCTTATGTTTGACCATATGCCATGCCTATGCTAGGAGTATTTTATGCCATGCTTATGTTTGACAATATGCCATGCCTATGCTAGAAGTATTTTATGCCATGCTTATGTTTGACAATATGCCATGTTTATGCTAGAAGTATTTAGGCCATGCTTATGTTTGACATTATGCCTAAATAAGAATATAGGTTCATGTTGTAGTTAAACCTATGCAAGTTTACATGCCTTGATTTATGTCACCTATGTTTTATGACCAAAATATATGTCACCACTATGCAAGTACACCAATTTCTATTATGTATTTCCCAACGTCATATGCAAGTTCATGCGCTCACTTTCCCCTCTTTGTGTATACGCCATAAGCCTCCCCTTTCGCATGGCTAAATTGGGCTTTAAAAGGCTAAGCCCAATATATATGAACGGACGTGTAAAACGGGGGAAAATAACGTTGGGTTAAAATTAATTAATGAATGAAAACACAAAATAGAAGGGCCCAAATTCAAGTATGGGTTGGGCCCGTGGTTGGTGTAATCTTTACACCATTAACTTAATAATGGGCCGCAAATATTTACATATAAATAAAGAAGAATGACAAGATATGTAAATGTAGAACATACGATGTGTTTAACCCGAGGTTGGACTGAGTTGTGATGTAAACCTGCCCGGAACCGCCCGGTTGTCCAGTAGTCACAACAATACCTATCCAATGTGGGAGGTTAAACATGGAGCCCAGCAAGGACCCGAGGTTAGACTGAGTTGTGGCGTAAGACTGCCCGGAACCAACCGGCAACAGGCAGCCACAACAATACCTGTCTAATGTGAGAGGTCAGGGCCTTAATAAGACAATTAAGGCTGAGTCAGGATTGTTAGGATTAAGTGAACTAAAGACTTAATCAAAATTGAACATGCTAAACTAAACGGACTGGTGGGGTTAGGTTAGGAAACACTTAACCAACTTAGCATGTTGGCTAGAGATAGAAAACCTAGTAACGGGGGACCCTTTTCAGCAGTAACCCTAGAAGGTGTATCAGGATACCCTGAAACTAGGCAGGGTGGGGCACGATTACTGGGCTGATTGTAAGAGGTCAAAATCGACGGCGGTGGTGTAGCAGTGTAGGTTCTAACGGTGTGCGGGCGTGCACGCACTCCGGCGCAGAAAAATAAAGCACTGGACACCAGTAGCATACCTTTGCACTCTAAGGTTGTGTCGGGTTGCCACTATGGGACTTGATACACCCCATGGTGGGACCAGCATAGGTAACTACAGACATCGGGGGCCGTAAGACACATGTAACTATGCGAGTAGGAGCCGATCATCGTAGAATGGATCACATCACCCTGATTTTGGGGTGCAAATTGGAAACTAGTTTATATGGGTTCAGAGATTAACATGGGGTACGATAGTATATTCGACCCTAGATAACTTAACCAAGTTTATAATGTTGCCCACTTCCTGTTTTACTTATCATACCCAGTTCTTTATTCATAGACAAAGTAGTACTAGACTTACTCAGGCTTTATGTCTGACTCTATTTTTCTTTCGTCTTCTTTCTTCCGTTTCCCCCCCAGCTCCTCAGGGAGGGAACACAGCAGCTTGACCTACCTCAACATCCAGCTTGAAGAAGAGAAATGTATTGCTTGGACTTTCCTGTTTTGAACTATGGCTTTGGACAATCCACTATGGGGCTTTGGCAGTTTGTCTATGTTTTATTTATGCTTCTTTAAAAATAATGTACTCAAGACAGATTATGAAGTGTTATGTTATGTTTTTGGAAAGGATGTTGTTGTTGTAACACGTATTTGACTTTATGAAATAAAGTTTGTTGTTCTTCCGCTGTATACAAATATGTGTTCTTATATCTGTCTTGTATATCTGTGACTTGTACTTATAAACCTCCACCAAAATTAGGGCATTCCCTTTTAGAGTGACCCTAACGGAGGTGGGGTGTTTCAGACCGGGAGGGGGATTAGACCCAAAACCACTTCGAACCAACTGTGCGTTTGTGACTAACTTGTAGTCTTAAAGATGGATCATTGAAGACCATTGATTTTCATGAGCGCACGAATTACTTGAAAAATTTCTCTGGCTAGCTACCAGAGTTATTATGACTTGTGATTCTGTCGTGATTGAAATCTTTGGATTGCAAGGACTTCTCGCTACTGATCCTTAGGGTGATTACAATATAGGAAGCAGTAGGAGGCTGCCTTAGGTTCATCCTGTTCCTGGATGACTTGTATGGACGAATGTTTGACAGAGTATTTCCTGAGAGTCACGTACGTTGATTTTTACAAATATACCAAGTTTGGTGTTGGAGAAATTCTCTTGCTTAACACCCAGAGTATATTTGTGGATGTAAATTAGTGATTTGATCGATTTGACGATGTGGCATTCAATGTAAATGGTGGTGTGCTGTTCTAAAAAGTAATTGTGACCTCATGCCTCACAATTGGAAAATGACAAAAATCCGGCAAGTAGCATGGCTAGTTGGGTCGCACCCAAGCAGGAGGTATTATCACCAATATTGAGAAAATCCTTGTTTGTTTCTTCTTTCACTTTAATATCTCCCGAGAATGGATATGTTGGCATCAAACGTGGGTGATAATACATTAGGTCCACTCAAGCAAATGAGTGACCGATAATGTGTGTCCATGTTGCAAGATGTTCTTGTTGAACCCCAGTGTATCCCCTCTAGAGTACACTGATCGGAAGGTGGTTCTATACGTTGTCATAGTTGGAAAGCCAATCTCCAATAAGCACCTTGCGGTTTTTTGATTATATAATGAATATGTAGAGAATGAGATGCAAGCATTCTGCTAGATGGTTATTTATTTATGGTTTGAAAGACACTATTATAATATCACTGGATTTTCATATATCAAAAATGTTTTGGGTTATAGTAAGGTAAAACTCGTCCGCGTTTATGTGTGGGCTGGTCTTACTATTATCCTTTCTTTCAACAGGATTTACGAAGTTAAACAAGTTGTTTGTGCTATGAATTTATCAATGAAAGTATTCCAGACTGATCCGGGTGAATTTTTCTTTGCTTCAAATGTGCTCGGGTCAGACCGAGTATATTTCCGGGTTAGGTTTCGCTTGGGTTTTCAGGAAATGGAAGCAGGAGGCTTCAGTATTAGTTATTTCAAGTTAATTTCCACTGTAACAGATATGTGTTGTACTCTAGTGATTAATATGTATATGCTGTCTCTTTTTGGAAAGAGATTTGATATATTATATTTATTTGTTCTACTGTGAGATTCAGATGTTTTCTTTATTACTTTTATTCTATTTTTTTCTTTATTTCTCTTTACACCCTGTAAATTTCTTTCTATTAACTATCCGGTGTTGTTCGATGCTTTGGTTTTGGCAAGTAATAAGGGTTTTATGTATTATAGTCGAAATTCAAGTATCGAATTTCCCGTTGAGTCGTTACATTACAGTTGCGAGCAACAAAACCATTCAAGGGAGATACAGGAGCGAAAGAAGAACAAAATGAATATTCTCTAGATGGTGACAATACAACCTAATTGGGAGCGACCTACTTAGCCAGGCTACCTACCCGATTTTTTTCATTTCCTAGCTGTGAGGCTTAAGGTTATAATTATCTTTTAGAGTATAGCACGTCTTCACTTTGAGTGCCACATCATTAGATCCACCAGAAATCACTAATTGATGTCCAAAAAAATACTCTAGCTGTTAATTTAATAGAAGTGCCCCTCTCCGCCACCAACTATAGTACTTTTGATGAAATCAACGTACGTATTCCCTTTGGAAAACTCTGTCAGACATCTGTCCATACAAGTTGTCCTGGGATTAGACAATCCGAAGGCACCCTCCTACTTGTAACGACCCGGGTTTTTGTCAGTTTATTTTAAATATTTAATATTGTTTTAAAATATTCAGTTGATAATTTAAAAGAATTTTTATATTAAGTTATCGATTTATAATCGATATACGATTTATTTCGAATACATATAATTATTGTAATATGAAATATATTGAAATCGAAATCAAAACTGAATCGAAATGATTCAAATGATCAGTGTAAGTTCTGTCTGAACATGAACGATGATAATAATTTATTATCGGTGAATTTAATGGTTTGAGATCGATTTATATTTTAAATCGAATTTAATTTAAAACGTTAATTTAATTTGTTATCCATTCTATACAGTCGCATTAAATTTTAGAAACCGTTCCGTTGAATTTAGAATAATGGATAACGATGGAAACATCAGTCGTTACGGTTGAATTGCAGTTCGGGACTTTGAGTTAGGGACCACAAAATATTTTAAAGAAAATTAAATAAATATTTTCCATCAGCCGTCCTACCTATATTATTTCATTTCGCAGACCTAAGGAGTTAATCGTGCAGCTCATTTCTTCTTCTTCTCGAGCTGTAAATTCTGTCTACCTCCTCCCTAATCTAAGAGACAACAATTTAGTGGCTTGTGTACGAATTGTTCCCTGTTCTCTCCTATAAAACCCAGGTCCATCGTGAGATCCTTTTCATTTTTCCCCTTCCGTTCTTTTTCCCTGAAAATCACGAAAAGCGATTCCTCCTGTTATAAAAAAAAGAATTGAATCGCAAGTTCCAGAAGTCGAAATCGAAGACCGCGACGAAGTCTGGATCTCGAGTAGGCGCTGAAGGCACTTACGATTGCAGGAGAAAGGGGTCGCGATGGGTTAAAACAGGCGAGTTCGATTTAAGGGTTCGATTTTTATGGGGCAAGGAGCATTTGACGTTCAAGAAGTAGGGTTAAGCTATGGAGATCGAACAGGGTATTGAGGGTTCGAACTTTATTGTGAAGTTGCGATGTTTGTAAAAAGGGAAATTGATGGGCTGTTCATCATTGATGATGAGCTCGTGAATTTGCTGAAATAGGGGAAAGGGCGGTTACAATAATGAAAGAAGGGTTTCGACAGATGGATTGTAAGGAGTAGCAGGCTACGGAATTTAATTTGGGAAGAAGTGGATTTTAAAAATGAATTAAGACGGGGCAAGGAAAAATCATAAACCAAGTTAAGTGGATTTCGTAGCTGCAAGAGATACGAACTAGAGTTAGTTTTGGAATCGCTTTGGATTTTTATTCAGAATAAGTCGATCAGCAAATAAAATTCACGGTGAGTAAACCTCACTCACCTTTTAGTTAAAATTATTTTTATTCGCTAAAAATAATCGTTTGTTGCTTGTTTGGATTTTTCTAGTTGCTTTAAATATATTAGTTATTTAGGCTTGCCATATATATATATATATATATATATATTGGTTTGGTGGTTGGATTCCCGCAGTTCCATTAGCAGATGCCCGCAGTATCATTAGCGGATGACCCCCTACGCCCACGAATATAAGTGAATCCCCTTTTATACCGCGATATCTTTCCTCGAAGTAGGATGGGTATTATTTCTGTTAACTAACGTCTATGGATGCAGGGAAAAGAGGTTGGAGGAATCCAACTGGATTCCTCAAAAATATATTATCTGTTTGTTTTCTTGCTTGATTTCATATATTCATATATGACATGTTAGAAATCAAATGATTGAAAATTGGATGATTTGATTGTTTTAAATATCACTGGGCTAAGTGTTAATTTATTAAAAATATCGTGGAAGGGTATTTGAGATTTAAAAGGGAAATTCTATTTTTGAAAAATAGAATTTGAATTTTTAAATAGATTTGGAAAAATAAACTTGTTTGAAAAATAAAACAAATAGTTATTTTATAAAAGAAGTTTATAAATAGTTCTTTTATAAACGCAGTTCATAAATGAAGTAAAAAGAATTATGATTGGATAATTCAGAAATAAAAATACGAGTGTGAAATTAAAAAGGAAAATCTAATTTCCAAAAGTAGGAATATCGATTTCAAAAGGAATTGAAATCAAGACTTGTTTAAAGAATGAGTATAGAAAATATAAAGGAATTCAATATAGAATTTGAATATCGAAAGTAAATTGGAATTTGAATAAAGAAATTTTAAAAATGGAATTTGAATATAGGTAATTCAATTTGATTGAAAATAGATTTGAATATAGAAATTCAAATGAAGTTTTGAAATAGATTTGAATATAGAAACTCAAATGGAGATTTGAAATAGAATTTGTATCCAAATTGAGATTTGAAAAAGAATTTGAATTCAAAGGAATTGAAATAGAATTTGAATTCAAAGGAATTCAAATGGATTTAAATAAAGGAAGCTCAAATGAAATTAAAAATATAGTATTTGAATGTAGGTATTCAAACGGGTTTAAATATATAATTTGAATATAGAGCTTCAAATAGGATTTTAATATAGAAATTGAATATAGAAATTCAAAGAGAATTCAAATCTAGAATTTGAATATAGAAATTTAAACAGATGTTGAATGTAGAAATTTTAAAGGAAATTCAAATATAGAATTCGAATATAGGAATGTAAATAGAATTTAAAGAAGGGAATTTGAAATAGAACTTGAATAAGAGGATTTAAATAGAATTTGAAGAATAGAATTAAAAGGGAGTTTGAATATTTGAAATTTCAAATAGAATTGAATCGGAGTTTGAATATTTGAAATTCAAATAAAATAAATATGGAAATTGAATTCAAAGAGAATTAAATAGGAGATTTGAATGTAGAATTCAAAAGGAATTCAAATGGAATTTAAATGGTAGAATTTGAATATAGCATTCAAATGAAATTTAAACTATGAGATTTAAATATATAATTTAAATGGAATTTAAAATATGGAATTTGAATATAGGATTCAAATAGAAGTGAAATTTGAATTTGAATATAGAATTCAAATAAAAGTGAAAATGGAGTTTGAGTGAAGTTGAATTCATTTCAAACGAAGTTTAACGTTTATATTTATAAATATAATTAAAACGAACTCGCAGCAGCGCTGCAGTTCGAAAATTGTCGTTTCGAACTTCAATTGAGTATACAGAACTCGATTGAAGTCGAAATTCTTTGAAACAAGAAACGCCAGGACCGATTTGATAACAGTTTTCTGATGGAGGAGAAAAATCTAGATTTCATCATATAGATTTTGAGTTATGTCAAAATCAAATTTTCAGAAAAACATCGCCAGAACCATTTTAAAACCATAACGGTTTATTTAAATAAATAAAAGGATTTTTAATAAATAAAAATCCGAATTTCCATTAGAAAAATCCAGACTGGAGATATAAAATAAGTATGAACTCCAGTGAAGTAAGTGAAATGATTTTTGAATAAAAAATCAGATTTTTAATTATTAAATAGGTTTAACTAGTTTAGAAAATAAATAGCTAAATCGAGATATGAATTGAAATGGGGCATTGAATAAGTGAAAGAGATTTGAAAATTTATATTCGAAATCGAATATGTAACTCGAGTTGAAATGGAATTAGATGGGGTGCATGAGTAGATTAAAATATATTGAATGTGATATGTTCAAATAAGAAGTGGAATAAGCAAAATCGTTAATTGAAGAACAAGTGAGAAAAACTGAATTCAAACGATTGGGTTGGGTTGAATTGAATTGGAAACAGGTGAATGTGTGTTAGACAGGTATGGAATGTCGTATATGAAGTATATGAAGATTTTAATATATGTGCCCAACAAAAAGGTACATGTTTAAATTCATATATGAGGTTTTATGCGCCGTATCGGCAAGCCGCTTGGCTTTTCTTTTTCTTTTTGGATTGATGAGGGCCATGAGAGGCTATTTGAAATATCCCTAAGCTCCCGGTGTAGGGGAGGTTATGGCGAAATTTTCCGGGAATTTAAGGAGTTAGAATATTTTTAAGATATTTTGATAGTTAGAAATCATTGTATTGACGTATAGAATTCGATAGGTAAATGAATATAAAAATCGAATATTGTAAAAAAAGGGAAATCCATAAATTTGAAATAGAAAGCGAACCATTTATATATAAGTTTAAAAATGAATAAATGGGTTTTATAATGTTGATTATTCGAGGTAAGTGGTTTTGTCTGTTTGAAGTTAATGATGTTTTCAGTCAAGGTCTGAGAGGTAATAATACCCCAACTTGATTGATTTCATTTTTAATTGATAAATAGCAAGATCCAACCTCGAAGAGAAATGTTTGAATAACAATTGGTTAAATAAAACATTTTAGGTTGTTGTAACGATGTTTTACACAACATTCGTTTTAACCCAAGTGGTGGAAATTTTGGAAACATAAAAGTAAATATTTCCTGAGTATAATTAAACTAGTCGGGAAAGAGATAAGTGATTGAAATTGTTTCAATTCCAAATAGCATATATTTTCTAAGTACAGAAAATAAAAGAAGGCGAGATGTAGAAATGTTTTAAAAAAAATGTAAGAGGCCAAGATGATTGTTGAAATATTTGGTTAACCAATATTGATAAGGAAATGGAATAATGATTTAACTATTAAAATATAAATCAAAGGGCCCAGTGATTTGTTTGATGTTTGAATGGATGTTTGTTTGTTTTTCTTCGATAGTTAAATAACCGACTATTGAAGTGTTTGCCAATATTGTTGTCAATATGGAGAGACCGGTTGGATTATTATCTGTGAACCACTCTGTATTGGCAGTAGCGTTGCGAATAAGATTATATGAAGATAATCGAAGAAGGAGTAAAGTGCAAGGGCTTTTTCTATTAATAGAAATTGTGCCTTCAGTTTCGTTCAATCCCAGAACGAACGTATATGGACGAATGTCTGACAAAGTATTTCCAATGATCTAATGGGTTGGTCTGTATAAATATATATGGTGGCAACAGATTTATTCCCTTAGCATAACATCCAGAATATTTATGCAAATCAATTAGTGATTAACGGATCTGAAAATGTGGCATTCAAAGTGATTGTGCTATCAATAAACGGAAAGTAATCGTAGCCTCAGGCCTCAACAACCGGGAAATGACAAAAATCGGGCCGGAAGCATGGCTAAGTGGGTCGCTCCCATTAGGGTGTATTATCACCTATCTAGAGATTCATTTAATTCCTTATTCTATTCAATGCTGTTCCAGTCGGGAGACGGTTGCTGATCCCAACCGTTGGTGATATACATTCGATACATTCAAGCGAAATGAGTGGTCAGTCATGTGTGGGCCGAGTTGCAAGATGTTCTTGTTGAACCCCAGTGTATCGCCTCTAGAGTACACTGATCGGAAGGTGGTTCCATACCTTGTCATAGTTGGAATCCAATCTCCAATAAGCGCCATGCGGTTTTTGATGTTATACTATATATGTAGAGCGTGAGATGCAAGCGTTCTAATATTTGGTTATTTATTTGATGCAGACATTATTATAATATCACTGGATTTGATATCAAAGTGTTTTGGGTTATAGTAAGGAAAAAACCGTCCATATTTATGTGTGGCTGGTCTTACTATTATCCTTTCTTTCGAAAGGATTTTGAAAGTTAAACAAGTGGTTGGAGTTTACTCACACCAGTCCCATGACTGACCCAGAGTTTATTTTGTTTGTTTTCCCTAAACTCTTGGTTGCCCAAATTTGTACGGGCAATCAAGTAGTCGGGGTTTTACAGATTCAATTGGAGGAGATGGAAGCAGGAGGCTTCACCAGTTAGCTATAAATTATCGTATATTCCGCTGTGAACCATGTTTGTATCTGGAAACATGTGTTTATAACTGTTCCAGCAATAACTGTTGTGCTCTGATGATGGTATGTATATAAAGTTACTGATTTGTATTTCAAAAATTATGTTATATAATATATTTTATTCGTTCCGTTGTGAGTTTTGTGATCTTCGTTTTCTTCTATTCTAATGTTTCTTTCTTTCTTTTTCTCATCCTCTAACTTCTTTCTAATAATGATTCATATTTCTGTGTAATTTGGGGTTGGACGTGTGGTGTTATTAGTCGACTCAAATAGTACAGATTTGCGGGCCTTTACACTACTACATCCTACAAATTGCCTTATAAATCAGTAGTGAGAAGTCCTTGAAATCTGCAAACTTCAACCACGATCGAATTACCATTAAAACCCTCTGGTTGCAAATTAGAGAAATTTATCCAGTGGCCCTTTCGCTTAGAAGATCCACGGTCTTCAATTGCTCCATCTTCAATCAACATCTTCCACGTAGTTGTTGGTTCAGAATGGTTTTAGAATATACATTCGATCCCGGTCTTTCTGTACCGACAATAGTATAGGTCAGATTTGATAATCGGTTATTTAACTATCTAATAAACATCCATTTATAAAAAATAATCGTTGATTCAAAACCAAACATCATCTAGCCGCTTTAATTAACTAGTGGTTAAATAAATTGTTAACCGATTACAAATTTAATAAACTAGTTGAAAAACAATAATTATAAATCATTACAAATTTAATAAACTAGTTTCGTTGAAACGGATTTCATTAGAGAATCCATTACTCTTAATTTCCAAATTAAATTGACAAAAATATTAAATATAAATGTAGTTGTTTACTACTCTCACGATCAACCGGTTAATTCGATCGATACCAAAATCGAAATCCTATGATTATTTAACGTTACGGATCCAAGAAACTAATTTCGTCGAAAACCGTGACCGTTTGCAAACATAGTTATTCTTAAGGATGATATAGTATAAATAAAATATTGATTGAATTCAAAAATAATCCAATTAAATAATAATAAATTTTCAATAACCCGGAAATCTGAGCCAATTTAAATTTTTTATTTTGGCAATTTTAGTGAATTTTGAGTATTTAAAATGATTTATTTTAAATAATAACGACAAGAAATTTATTTTGAATAGAATTAGAATGCATATATTTATTTTAATCGAAGTTAGAATATAAATAATTTATTTTAATTATAAAAGGAATTGAAAATGGCGTGGTAGTTTGAAATTTCGATTTCAAAATTCAAATGAATGCACAGGATTTAAAATAAACTGGATTTTGTAGAAACCAAAAATATTATAATCTATTTGAAAATATATTTCCAATGAATTTGAAAAATCAAAATTTCATAACGGAAATAAGAAGTTATGCCCAGATGAAAATTCAGAATAGTCACTGTGGAATTTTGGCCCTTAAAAATGGAAATTTTGCAAATGACCTCTGTTTTCGACGAAACCACTTTTGTTGGATCTGGGATGTCAAGTTATTGTTAGATTCCAAAATTCATAATTTTTCGAATCAATATGTGAGCTTGGTGAAGTAAAACGTGTTTTGATAGTTTCAGTCAATTTCGATCGACCAGAAAATGGCCATTTTTCTATCGGTCTCAGAATTTGACGAAATTAGTTTTGTTAGGACCGTATCGTCAATACGAAGCTAGACATAAATTTTCGAGAATTTTTAGTGTTAGTATGTGGCCCCAGTGAATTGAAATGTATGTTTAAAATTGAATATATTGATTTATATTTTAGTTTAAAGCAAAACTGATTGTAACAGTCGAATTGGCTTACCAGACATATCCCACTGTGTTTGGTATGAGAGTAATTAGTTAGGGGTGATAGTCGCTGGGTTCGGTTTGGAGTTCGAATTAAAAAGTCAACTTTTCTTTGGAAAATTAAATATAGTATAATTTATTATATAATTACTCTCCCTTTCCCCTTTTACCTTTACCATTCATTTCAGATCCACGTATAAAAAAAACAAAAGGAAAATCACGCCCTCCCTCGATGTCGTCGCTGCCGGATCCGCCACCAGCACTGGTGCCTGGCCGCCTCCGCTTCCCCAGCGCGTTGAGACCCTCCCCCTCTTCTCCAGTATGCAGGCGCGACCCCCAAATCGAAGTACCAGCAAACCCTAGCCGGAAGACCACTGCACTCGACGCCGTAGGCCCCACCTCCGCCTGCATGACCCCTAGCGCCTTCCCTTGAGCAGCTATTCCACTTCTGTGCGCCACCACATCCCGCCACTCTCCCTCCTACCACAATTCAAAGCCCAGCCCCTATCAGCCTAAAACTGCATCGCCATGTCCGAACCAACAAGCCCACCTCAACGCCAACGTCTTCCCCCTTCCATACAAATCGAACTAGCGGTGAGTCTTATTTATTTATTTACTTTTATTTTATTTTCAGTTTTTATTTTGTATGACCATGTTTCAAAATCTGATTTGGAATGAATATAACATTGAGTAAAAAGGTGATCTTTTATATATACGATAGCGAAGAAAGCTTTGATTTTTGTATAGATTGTATATGGAAAAGTAGATTTTATGTAAGAAAAGATCATATAGATTTTATATAAAAGATGATAATTTTTATATGGTAAAAAGATTCGTTTTTTTTTATCGTATAAAAATAGGATTTTTACTCATATAAAACTATGATTTATACTTTTAGAAATATAAAGATTTGATTTTAGAATTATAAAAATTCGATTTTTATATATACGAAGTAGCGGATTTAAAATATGATTTTTATATTATAGAAATAATAAAAATATGATTTTTATGTTATAGAAATAATAAAAATTTGATTTTTATATGATAGAGAATATAAAGATGCAATTTTTACATATGTGGTAGAAATATAAAAGTACGACCGTTATATATAAAATGTGATTTTTATGTAAAGAATGGCGAGATAAAAATGTAATATTTATATAGAAAGAGGCGTTGTGAATATATGAAGTAGAAATAAAAATGTGATTTTTATTTATTGGAATGAAGCAATAAAAATATAATTTTTATTATGAATAGCGTGGCAAGGACTGCATTGAAATTTCGAGCAAATCCAAACAGTTCAGAAAGAAATAATGGAGGAGTGGAACCCTCGGTGAGAACTTGTAACGACCCGGGTTTCGTCCGACCCGATTGACCGTTAGATCGACCAAGACCGTTCAAAATCCGATTATGTTAACTTTGAGAATACAACACATCAGAACAAATAACAACAGACTTTTATAAACATTATAATAATGTTACATCAGAGTACAGAATATATCAGAGTACATTGATAAATAATACAGCGGAAGATTTAATTACAACAAAACTAATACAATGCAGCAGACTAATTAATTTAATCACAACAGAAGACCATCAATGCTCTGGACACAGCTCTAAGCTTCGATCCAGAATCCTGCTCAATATATCTGCAAAATAAGCTACCCGGCTGCCCGTGTGGAAAAGAGCGCACCCGAGTTTGCGAAGTGAAACAAACTACGGGTCAGTCATGGGACTGGTGTGAGAAATCTTTACTTAACTTATCTAATAAGTAGGCTAATCATAGCACCACGGCGCTATCGCGGAACGGGTTTACTCCATTGGATTTCCAATGCATAAATAAAGTAAATTGTTAAAACAACGCAATGCTTTTTAGAAAAATGAAACCATTATAAGACCTAGGTCCCATCACACAATGCAACGCAAGCCGGAGGATAGAGTTTTACCTTATAATGGTCAAAAATGCTTGGTACGATAAAAAATGGATTTAATATTATTATTAGTGTATAAATGTTTCAAAAACAGTTCAATCATAATGTATCAATCATAGATGGTATAGTACCCCATCATACTATGTCGCCATATATAGGTATACAATCAAAACCGCAGGATGTCGTATTGGAGTTTGGATTTCCATCAAGAGTCAAGGTTAGGAACGATCTCCTGACCGGTTCAAGACACTCTAGCAATGTCTCAGGATTCGGACGCTGGCGAACCCTTGGATACAGCAGGGCCAGTCCCCCAATAGTGCAATGGGTTGGATTGGCAATTCCTGAACACACACTTCCCGATCCTATTGGACCTATAAATTGGCCATTGCGGCCAATAAAAAAAAACCGAGGCGCCTCTAAATCCATCAACCACATAAGTAAAATGTCGGGCCATGTTAAACCCAAACACCACTTCTAGCTAGAAAGAAACGTGTGCACTCCCTACGTTCCCTTGCTCCGTTTTTGACTCATAACAGGGTGTGAGGCTCGCGAGGCAACGAAATACACAAAGCTATGCCTAAATAGGCTATGCTTTGATCATCATCCACAAGGCTCCGATTTTCAACAAAAGCCTTGATCAATTGCATCTTAGCATGCCACATTGACAGTCCACACCATGCGATCGATAACTACTAATATATAACCTCTGAGCTCATGCGTCTCAGAGAAGGGTGTTAAGCAAGAGAATAAATTATCCGCCACCAATAGATATATATTAAATAGAAACCAATTTACATGGAATGAAATCCAATGTCAGACACACATCCATTTACAAGCCTGTAATAACCCGGAAAATCTGGGCCAGTTTAAAAATTTTATTTTGGCAATTTTAGCGAATTTTGAATATTTAAAATGAATTATTTTAAATAATATCGACAAGAAAATTTATTTTGAATATAAATCGAACGTATATATTATATACGCCGTCGTTAGAATATAAATATTTATATATAATTATAAATAGAATTGAAAACGGCGCGGTAGTTCGATAATTCGATTTCAAACTTCAATTGAATGTACCGGGTGCAAAACAATCCGGATTATAGTGAAACCAAAAATAATGGAATCTAATAGTGAATATCTTTCCAACGAATCCGAAAAATCGAAATTTCATGGCAGGAATCAAAAGATATGTCCAGTTGAAAATTCTGAATAGTCGCTATGGAATTCAGGCCCTTAAAAATGGACATTTTGCAAATGACCTCGGATTTCGACGAAACCACTTTTGTTGGATCCGCAGTGTCAAGTTATTGTTAGGTTTCAAATTTCATAATTTTTCGAATCAATATGCGAGCGTGGCAAAAGGAAACGCGTTTGACCAGTTTCAGTTGATTTTAATCGACTGGAAATTGGCCATTTTTCAAACGGTCTCAAAATTCGACGAAACTAGTTTTGTTAGGACCGTATCGTCAATACGAAGCTAGAAAATATTTTTCTGGAATTTTTCTAGTTAGTATGTGGCCCCGGTAATTTGAAATGTACGTTTAAAATTCAATATAGTGATATAAATGTAAATTCAATGGAAACTGATTGTAACGATCAAATCAGCTTGCGATACATATCCCATTGTGTTCGGAATGGGGGCAAAACGCTATGGACGACAGGCGGGGGGCCTCGTTTCGAGGTCGTATGTAAAAGTCAACTTTTTGCAAAATTTAATAATTAAATAAAAAAAAAATATTTTAATTCCCTTCCCTCCCCTTATTCATTCTGCCCCCCCCCCCCCCCCCTTCAAAAATAAAATCGACAGAGGAAAAAAAAAAGAAAAAAAAAAGAAAACCCTAGGATTATCGATCGACGCCCCCTGGAGCATCGACGCCATCGCCGCCCATCACCGCACCCGCTCCCCCCCGTTCGTCGAACCAGTGACGAGCCCCCAGAAGCCATCGCGACATCAATTCGCGAGCCCCGTTTGAGACCCCTCCGCCTTGCCGCCTTGCCGCCGACGAACTGCAGAAACCCCCCCTATCTGTAAGTATTTTTATTTTATTTTTATTTTTATTTTTAAATTCTTAAAAACTGGATATTTTTAAATTCTTAAAAACAGAAATTTTTAAAAGTATTAAAACAGGAATTTTTAAAAGTATTCAAACTGGAATTTTTAAAAGTATTAAACTGATTTTTTTAAGGATTTAAAACCGTTTTTTTTAAGAGAATAAAAAAAACCTGATTTTTTAAAAAAGAAATAAAAACCTGATTTTTAAAAGGAATAAAAACTGATTTTCAAAAGCATATAAAAAAACTGATTTTTGGAAAAGGTTTAAACTTCAAAGAGAAAAGGGTTTGAGCTTTAGAATGAACTTTAAAAAGATTTGAACTTTAAAAAGAAAAATATGATTTTTATATATTGAACTTCGAAATAAAAATTTGATTTTTATATATTGAACTTCGGAATAAAAATAGGATTTTTATATGTTGAACTTCGGAATAAAAATAGGATTTTTATATGTTGAACTTCGAAATAAAAATATGATTTTTATATATTGAACTTCGAAATAAAAATATGATTTTTATATATTGAATAGCGAAGTAAAAATTCGATTTTTACATATGTAGTGAAAGCGGGCAACGAAGGTGACAAAAGGGCGAAACGACGAAGACTTCTGCAAAAGAAGAGCCGTGGAGCTTTGATAGCTTTCGGTGAGAACTTCTCACCTTTCAATTTAATTTTTCTAGTTATATATATATATACTAGGATGTAGACGGTGTTTAGTAGCACCCGACACCCGTCGTCCACAGACCATGGATGGCTTGTTTGTTAAATTGTTTGGTTGTGTAGTTGATTAGATGATTTGATTTGAAATTGAATTGTTGGGTGAAATAAATTGATTTGATTGATGTGTGAATGGCGTGGGCCTTCACTAGACCGGGGATAAGGCTAGGCCTTGTCCCGTTTCTAGTATCGTGCCGTTATGCCGCCGAAACTTTCTAAAATAAGTTAGAAAAATAAAAATATCATTTTATTTAAAGAATGAACTGAATATAAATTCATATGTTGGAATAAAATGTTTTGTCGTTAAAAATATAATTTTTAACGTGAAGTGAATAAAATAAATATTCATTTACAAACCAGACGGTTTGTTTATGTACACCTATTTGAAGGACATTGATTGGGACGATAAATTTTACACATCACCCAACTGCATAAATAAAATCCGTGTTTGATTGTTTGAAACCCTACACGGGTGTTGGGATGATATTTGACGTACACTAATCCCGATTGTTTAGTTGTGTGTCGATCGATTGATTGACAGACTGTTATAAGCGTTGAATATTTATATTTGATGCTTATACAATGTAGAATGCTCTTTGGATGATGGTTGATTATTCATCGTTGTTGATATATACATGTGTTGTAGAAAATCCATATAATTAACATTATATGGTAATTGATTGGGCCTCATTCCAGTTTCGAAAAGGAAATATTTGAAATGAAAATATTTGAAATAGAAATATTTGAAATAGAATATTTGAAAATAGAAATATGTGAAGCCGTGATGATTAGATTGACGCCATTTTGACGTGAACGATATTTATATCGATTTTAAACGATTTCGAAATGAATTGAATTGAAAACGATTTCGAAATGAATTGAATTGAAAACGATTTCGAAATGAATTGAATTGAAAACGATTTCGAAATGAATTGAATTGAAAAACGATTTCGAAATGAATTGAATTGAAAACGATTTCGAAATGAATTGAATTGAAAACGATTTCGAAATGAATTGAATTGAAAACGATTTCAAATTGAATTGAAAGTGAATTGAAATGAATTCAAATTGAATTGAAATTTGAATTGAATAGAAATGAATTTTAAAACGAATTTATAAAGAAGAATTCAATTTTGATTTGAATTGAAATGGAAGTTGAAATTGCTTTTGAAACGAGTTTTAAAACTATTTATATAATTCGTTTTAAATAGAAATCGACGAAATATATTATATATATATTATATATATACTATAATGGCCTGAATAGAACGCGCCGCGCCGCGGCGGTTCGTGAATTTCGACCATTTATTTCAAACGGACATTACGGGAGATCCGACCGTCGGATTCTCCTAAAACCGGAACCGTTGGGTTCGTATCGGAAAGAGCTTTCTAACGAATATTAGAAATTAGAAATCTAACGGTTGGATTTGGAATTATGTCCAGATCAAATTCGAAAAAGGTCGTTGTAAGTGCAGTTCGATGGCCATTGATGGAAATCGACTGTACGAGCCTTAATAAAATTATTAAAAATAGTAATAATTTATGCAAAATCATAAGAAATGATTTAGAAAGAATTGGGATGAAAAACTCCATATTTGAAAAGATAAAAATAGATTTTTATCGAAATGAACTAGTTTTGAACTAGAAATATAATTCTATTTATTTTTGAATAAATAAATTGAATTAGAAAAGGGTTTTAAAAATAACCATAATTTCCAATGATTGCATTGGAGTGGATTTGAATCGAAATTGTCTTCGGGATATTTCGATGCTGGAATTCGTGATTATGCAGATGTGGTTATGGAAATTTGAAAGATATATATTTATATCGTTATTTCCAATACGACATTTGTTAGTCGTAGAATTCGATATTGAATATAAGCCGATATATTTTCTATTCAGAGCCTTGTATTGAATATCGAATGTGATTTGGGTTTGTCGTGAATGGTGTCTTCACTAACACTGTTCTTGAACCCAGTTGAGAAAAGATTAAATCTTTTTATTTAGATTTAATGAAGTGTACCAATTAAATAACATTTAATTGGAATTGAATCGATATTGATTTTTGGGTTTATCGTGGACAGTGTTTTAAATAACACTCGTTCTTTAACCCGATGATTAATGAATGTGATTTTGGGTTTATCGTGAACCGTGTTTTTAAATGACACTGATTCTTTAACCCAGTCAAAGATTAAAACTAAGTGGAGTTTTAATGAATCTTTAATTAGATTGAAATAATCGAAATGGAGTATCACCAGTTTTGCTCCAGGCGTTAGTTAAATCTTTAATTAGATTTGAACGCGAAATGGTAATTGAATTTACCGATAACACCGTGGTGTTAGATATGAAGTATTACCAGTTTTACTTCATGGGATGAATAGGTTGGGATTGGGAAATTAAAATAAATGATTACTTCGGTAAGGTTCGCTAATCCCGACTAGTTTGAATTGAGATTCAAAAATAGAATAAAGAATAAATTCAAGGAATTTATCTTGGATAAAATTTATGGGAACATTTCCCTATGAATGTGAAATTTAGAAACTAACTGTCGGTTGGCCAAGCAGAATGGTTTTCTGGATATTGATCTGATGTTGGTTTCGGCCTTCGGGGTTAATATTTGGAAAATTATTCTCTTGATTAATTTACGGTTAGTGACTGATGAATTGGAATGAGGCGTATGTTGTGTTTGTGTAACACTTATTTAAAATATACGCGAGTTATTCGGAAAGACCGGGTTTATCCCATTCTGAATAACTGATACGACGATAAGTCGAAGATGAAGACTATGGTCGAAGACCAGAGGTCTTCACGTCGTTTGGGTGATAACTGATGATCTTGATTGGGCTGTACACCCAAGAAGATGGAAACAGTTGGTGATCGTCCAGACGTACTTGGAGATCGATGGATATGCGGGGTACTAGGTGCCTCCGGTTTCGTTCAGACACAGAACGGACTTGTAAATGGACTGTGTGTCTGACATTGGATTTTAGTCCGTGTGATTGATCTCTATTAAATATATATATCTGTTTGGCGGCGGAGAATTTATTCTCTTGCTTAACGCCCTTCTCTGAGACGTACGAGCTCAGGGGTTATATATTGATGGATATCAAACGCATGGAGTGAATTGCCTGTGTGGCAATTGATCGAGGCTTCTGATGAAAAGCAAAGTCTTGTGGTGATGATCAAAGCACGGCCTTTGTGGCGTAGCTTTGTGTAACGTTTACTTCGCGAGTTTCACACCCGGTATGAACCAAAAACGGGAGAAAGGACCTCAGGGAGGGCCTGCATTTCCTCCTAGCTAGAAGTGGCGTCAGTGGTTTTACACGCCCTGACGAGTTTGACTTATGTGGTTGTTGCTGTTGCGAGGCGCCTCGGTTAGATCGGACGATCCGGGTCCGATGGAGTCATTCGTTGGCTCGCTTACGCCCCAAAGGGCGGCGAAACGCAGTGCTCAGACATTTTAATCCACATCGGTGGACCGGCCCTGTCGCTCCTAGGGTCACTCGAGCTCTGATCCTGAGACTCGGGCTAGGCAGTCTCGAATCGGTTGAGGACTATCTTTTGCCTCGGTTCATAGACGGAAATCCAATTTCCAAATACGTGACATTTGCGGTTTTATTTGTAAACCTATATATGGCGACATAGTGGTATGGGGCATTCATGCCGCCTATGATTGATACTTATGATTTGAAGTTGTTTTATACACTATGCACTTATAATAGTATCAAATGATTTGTTTTAAAACGTATCAAGCATTCTTTGGCTGTTATAAGGGAAAACCCTATCCCCCGGCTTGCGTTGCATTGTGTGATAGGACCTGGGTCTTATAACAGCTTCATTTTACTTTATTTAGCATTGCGCTATTTGGTTTTATGTACTGGTATTCTTGGGAGGAAACCCGTTCCGTGTTATACGGCGTGGTCTCTTGATTTACCTAACTTTAAAATAAAGATTAACTGTTTTAGTTCTCACACCAGTCACATGACTGACCTGGAGTTTATTGTTTTAACCTAAACTCTGGGTGCCCTTATTTTGACACGGGCAGCTAGTAGTTTTGGTTTTGCAGATTTATATTCACAGGATCCTGGTTTACAGCTGGAACGATATCCGGAAAGCTTTGTATCCGTATATCTCATTCTAGTTTTGTATTGTATTATTTTCCGCTGCTATGTAATTTAAATCTCTGATATTTCTGTGTAATATTCCTTTATACTCTGTATATTCTTGAAATCTGATGCATTGTTGTAATATACAATGAAATGTTCTTCTGTATGCATTCTGTTGTGGCTTGTTCTCGAACTATGCGACGCTTTCCTTTACGGGGAAGTTACGGGTTTTCACAGTTGGTATCAGAGCTTTGGTTTACAAAGCAGAGAACAAGACACATTAGAACCATACGAAAGAATTCATCAGATATTGGATTAGTAATATCCAATTAGAATGACTCGTTAGAGATAGGATCAGTAGTATCCTAGAACGAGTGTGAAGAGTATATTTTTGAAATGAAAACAAATTTTGTTTTGAAAATTTAAATCAATTATTCGTATTTGATTATTTATTTATATTATTGAATATGGACAATCCAATATATAAAGGTTTTGTATATACGCGTCATGAACGTATATTCGAAGTTTTAATATACTGGATAGATATAGGATTACACTGTAGTCGCCCGGAGATGGTATTGATGATAGCGATCTCATCATCAACATTTATGTTCGAGTTTTGAAGGTGTGATTTTCTATATATTTCCATTAGACTGGTGTGAGAACCAAAACTAATATAGCTAGAATACATTGTTGTGATTTGGCATCAAAAACATGATTTTTGTATATGTATTAAAATTATGAATTTGAAAAGCTAATCAACTAATTGATTGATGTTTGTGTTGTTTGTTCATTTGTTTGATAATTTTGAACCATTATGCCTAATTGAAGCAAATATTGAATTGTATTGAAAATTGGTCGCATTTGCTTGCATATACATATACTTATATTGAACAGGTCATAGCAAGGAGGCTAGAGCAGAGAATAAAATTTGTTTGCCCGACAAATAGGTACATGTTTACTACATAATTTACTGTTTGTTTGGGTGATGATGATTTTATGAGCCTATTGGCTAGCCGCTTGGCTTTTTCTTTTTCTTTTTGTGATCTGAAGGACCGGGGAAGCTATTTGAAATTCCCCGATGCTCCCGGTGCAGGGGAGGTTATGGCGAAATTTTTCGAAAATTTAGGGTGTTAGCCAAATTTTTGAAATTTTTGAAAATTCTCAGAAACTGAAAAGTTAGAGAATGCAAGCCGGATCGAACGTAGAGTTGATTAATCAAACCACTTTCGACTTTGTTCCTTTTCGGGGACGAAAAGTTTTAAGTGGGGGAGATTGTAATAACCCGGAAAATCTGGGCCAGTTTAAAATTTTTATTTTGGCAATTTTAGCGAATTTTAAATATTTAAAATGAATTATTTTAAATAATATCGACAAGAAAATTTATTTTGAATATAAATCGAACGTATATATTATATACGCCGTCGTAAGAATATAAATATTTATATATAATTATAAATAGAATTGAAAACGGCGTGGTAGTTCGATAATTCGATTTCAAACTTCAATTGAATGTACCGGGTGCAAAACAATCCGGATTATAGTGAAACCAAAAATAATGGAATCTAATAGTGAATATCTTTCCAACGAATCCGAAAAATCGAAATTTGATGGCAGGAATCAAAAGATATGTCCAGTTGAAAATTCTGAATAGTCGCTATGGAATTCAGGCCCTTAAAAATGGACATTTTGCAAATGACCTCGGATTTCGACGAAACCACTTTTGTTGGATCCGTAGTGTCAAGTTATTGTTAGGTTTCAAATTTCATAATTTTTCGAATCAATATGTGAGCGTGGCAAAAGGAAACGCGTTTGACCAGTTTCAGTTGATTTTAATCGACTGGAAATTGGCCATTTTTCAAACGGTCTCAGAATTCGACGAAACTAGTTTTGTTAGGACCGTATCGTCAATACGAAGCTAGAAAATATTTTTCTGGAATTTTTCTAGTTAGTATGTGGCCCCGGTAATTTGAAATGTACGTTTAAAATTCAATATAGTGATAAAAATGTAAATTAAACGGAAACTGATTGTAACGATCAAATCAGCTTGCGATACATATCCCATTGTGTTCGGAATGGGGGCAATACGCTATGGACGACAGGCGGTGGGCCTCGTTTCGAGGTCGTATGTAAAAGTCAACTTTTTGCAAAATTTAATAATTAAATAAAAAAAATATTTTAATTCCCTTCCCTCCCCTTATTCATTCTGGCCCCCCCCCCCCCTTCAAAAATAAAATCGGCAGAGGAAAAAAAAAAAGAAAACCCTAGGATTATCGATCGACGCCCCCTAGAGCATCGACGCCACCGCCGCCCATCACCTCACCCGCTCCCCCCGTTCGTCGAACCAGTGACGAGCCCCCAGAAGCCATCGCGACATCAATTCGCGAGCCCCGTTCGAGACCCCTCCGCCTTGCCGCCTTGCCGCCGACGAACTGCAGAAACCCCCCCTATCTGTAAGTATTTTTATTTTATTTTTATTTTTATTTTTAAATTCTTAAAAACTGGATATTTTTAAATTCTTAAAAACAGAAATTTTTAAAAGTATTAAAACAGGAATTTTTAAAAGTATTCAAACTGGAATTTTTAAAAGTATAAAACTGATTTTTTTAAGGATTTAAAACCGTTTTTTTTAAGAGAATAAAAAAAAACCTGATTTTTTAAAAAAGAAATAAAAACCTGATTTTTAAAAGGAATAAAAACTGATTTTCAAAATCATATAAAAAAACTGATTTTTGGAAAAGGTTTAAACTTCAAAGAGAAAAGGGTTTGAGCTTTAGAATGAACTTTAAAAAGATTTGAACTTTAAAAAGAAAAATATGATTTTTATATATTGAACTTCGAAATAAAAATATGATTTTTATATATTGAACTTCGAAATAAAAATAGGATTTTTATATGTTGAACTTCGGAATAAAAATAGGATTTTTATATGTTGAACTTCGAAATAAAAATATGATTTTTATATATTGAACTTCGAAATAAAAATATGATTTTTATATGTTGAATAGCGAAGTAAAAATTCGATTTTTACATATGTAGTGAAAGCGGGCAACGAAGGTGACAAAAGGGCGAAACGACGAAGACTTCTGCAAAAGAAGAGCCGTGGAGCTTGGATAGCTTTCGGTGAGAACTTCTCACCTTTCAATTTAATTTTTCTAGTTATATATATATACTAGGATGTAGACGGTGTTTAGTAGCACCCGACACCCGTCGTCCACAGACCATGGATGGCTTGTTTGTTAAATTGTTTGGTTGTGTAGTTGATTAGATGATTTGATTTGAAATTGAATTGTTGGGTGAAATAAATTGATTTGATTGATGTGTGAATGGCGTGGGCCTTCACTAGACCGGGGATAAGGCTAGGCCTTGTCCCGTTTCTAGTATCGTGCCGTTATGCCGCCGAAACTTTCTAAAATAAGTTAGAAAAATAAAAATATCATTTTATTTAAAGAATGAACTGAATAGAAATTCATATGTTGGAATAAAATGTTTTGTCGTTAAAAATATAATTTTTAACGTGAAGTGAATAAAATAAATATTCATTTACAAACCAGACGGTTTGTTTATGTACACCTATTTGAAGGACATTGATTGGGACAATAAATTTTACACATCGCCCAACTGCACAAATAAAATCTGTGTTTGATTGTTTGAAACCCTACACGGGTGTTGGGATGATATTTGACGTACACTAATCCCGATTGTTTAGTTGTGTGTCGATCGATTGATTGACAGACTGTTATAAGCGTTGAATATTTATATTTGATGCTTATACAGTGTAGAATGCACTTTGGATGATGGTTGATTATTCATTGTTGTTGATATATACATGTGTTGTAGAAAATCCATATAATTAACATTATATGGTAATTGATTGGGCCTCATTCCAGTTTCGAAAAGGAAATATTTGAAATGAAAATATTTGAAATAGAAATATTTGAAATAGAATATTTGAAAATAGAAATATGTGAAGCCGTGATGATTAGATTGACGCCATTTTGACGTGAACGATATTTATATCGATTTTAAACGATTTCGAAATGAATTGAATTGAAAACGATTTCGAAATGAATTGAATTGAAAAACGATTTCGAAATGAATTGAATTGAAAACGATTTCGAAATGAATTGAATTGAAAACGATTTCGAAATGAATTGAATTGAAAACGATTTCGAAATGAATTGAATTGAAAATGAATTCAAATTGAATTGAAAGTGAATTGAAATGAATTCAAATTGAATTGAAATTTGAATTGAATAGAAATGAATTTTAAAACGAATTTATAAAGAAGAATTCAATTTTGATTTGAATCTAAATGGAAGTTGAAATTGCTTTTGAAACGAGTTTTAAAACTATTTATATAATTCGTTTTAAATAGAAATCGACGAAATATATTATATATATATTATATATATAATATAATGGCCTGAATAGAACGCGCCGCGCCGCGGCGGTTCGTGAATTTCGACCATTTATTTCAAACGGACATTACGGGAGATCCGACCGTCGGATTCTCCTAAAACCGGAACCGTTGGGTTCGTATCGGAAAGAGCTTTCTAACGAATATTAGAAATTAGAAATCTAACGGTTGGATTTGGAATTATGTCCAAATCAAATTCGAAAAAGGTCGCTGTAAGTGCAGTTCGATGGCCATTGATGGAAATTGACTGTACGGGCCTTAATAAAATTATTAAAAATAGTAATAATTTATGTAAAATCATAAGAAATGATTTAGAAAGAATTGGGATGAAAAACTCCATATTTGAAAAGATAAAAATATATTTTTATCGAAATGAACTAGTTTTGAACTAGAAATATAATTCTATTTATTTTTAAATAAATAAATTGAATTAGAAAAGGGTTTTAAAAATAACCATAATTTCCAATGATTGCATTGGAGTGGATTTGAATCGAAATTGTCTTCGGGATATTTCGATGTTGGAATTCGTGATTATGCAGATGTGGTTATGGAAATTTGAAAGATATATATTTATATCGTTATTTCCAATACGACATTTGTTAGTCGTAGAATTCGATATTGAATATAAGCCGATATATTTTCTATTCAGAGCCTTGTATTGAATATCGAATGTGATTTTGGTTTGTCGTGAATGGTGTCTTCACTAACACTGTTCTTGAACCCAGTTGAGAAAAGATTAAATCTTTTTATTTAGATTTAATGAAGTGTACCAATTAAATAACATTTAATTGGAATTGAATCGATATTGATTTTTGGGTTTATCGTGGACAGTGTTTTAAATAACACTCGTTCTTTAACCCGATGATTAATGAATGTGATTTTGGGTTTATCGTGAACCGTGTTTTTAAATGACACTGATTCTTTAACCCAGTCAAAGATTAAAACTAAGTGGAGTTTTAATGAATCTTTAATTAGATTGAAATAATCGAAATGGAGTATCACCAGTTTTGCTCCAGGCGTTAGTTAAATCTTTAATTAGATTTGAACGTGAAATGGTAATTGAATTTACCGATAACACCGTGGTGTTAGATATGAAGTATTACCAGTTTTACTTCATGGGATGAATAGGTTGGGATTGGGAAATTAAAATAAATGATTACTTCGGTAACGTTCGCTAATCCCGACTAGTTTGAATTGAGATTCAAAAATAGAATAAAGAATAAATTCAAGGAATTTATCTTGGATAAAATTTATGGGAACATTTCCCTATGAATGTGAAATTTAGAAACTAACTGTCGGTTGGCCAAGCAGAATGGTTTTCTGGATATTGATCTGATGTTGGTTTCGGCCTTCGGGGTTAATATTTGGAAAATTATTCTCTTGATTAATTTACGGTTAGTGACTGATGAATTGGAATGAGGCGTATGTTGTGTTTGTGTAACACTTATTTAAAATATACGCGAGTTATTCGGAAAGACCGGGTTTATCCCATTCTGAATAACTGATACGACGATAAGTCGAAGATGAAGACGATGGTCGAAGACCGGAGGTCTTCACGTCGTTTGGGTGATAACTGATGATCTTGATTGGGCTGTACACCCAAGAAGATGGAAATAGTTGGTGATCGTCCAGACGTACTTGGAGATCGATGGATATGCGGGGTACTAGGTGCCTCCGGTTTCGTTCAGACCCAGAACGGACTTGTAAATGGACTGTGTGTCTGACATTGGATTTTAGTCCGTGTGATTGATCTCTATTAAATATATATCTGTTTGGCGGCGGAGAATTTATTCTCTTGCTTAACGCCCTTCTCTGAGACGTACGAGCTCAGGGGTTATATATTGATGGATATCAAACGCATGGAGTGCATTGCCTGTGTGGCATGCCTAAGTGGCAATTGATCGAGGCTTCTGTTGAAAAGCAAAGTCTTGTGGTGACGATCAAAGCACGGCCTTTGTGGTGTAGCTTTGTGTAACGTTTACTTCGCGAGTTTCACACCCGGTATGAACCAAAAACGGGAGAAAGGACCTCAGGGAGGGCCTGCGTTTCCTCCTAGCTAGAAGTGGCGTCAGTGGTTTTACACGCCCTGACGAGTTTGACTTATGTGGTTGTTGCTGTTGCGAGGCGCCTCGGTTAGATCGGACGATCCGGGTCCGATGGAGTCATTCGTTGGCTCGCTTACGCCCCAAAGGGCGGCGAAACGCAGTGCTCAGGCATTTTAATCCACATTGGTGGACCGGCCCTGTCGCTCCTAGGGTCACTCGAGCTCTGATCCTGAGACTCGGGCTAGGCAGTCTCGAATCGGTTGAGGACTATCTTTTAACTCGGTTCATAGAAGGAAATCCAATTTCCAAATACGTGACATTTGCGGTTTTATTTGTAAACCTATATATGGCGACATAGTGGTATGGGGCATTCATGCCGCCTATGATTGATACTTATGATTTGAAGTTGTTTTATACACTATGCACTTATAATAGTATCAAATGATTTGTTTTAAAACGTATCAAGCATTCTTTGGCTGTTATAAGGGAAAACCCTATCCCCCGGCTTGCGTTGCATTATGTGATAGGACCTGGGTCTTATAACAGCTTCATTTTTCTTTATTTAGCATTGCGCTGTTTGGTTTTATGCACTGGTATTCTTGGGAGGAAACCCGTTCCGTGTTATACGGCGTGGTCCCTTGATTTACCTAACTTTAAAATAAAGATTAACTGTTTTAGTTCTCACACCAGTCACATGACTGACCTGGAGTTTATTGTTTTAACCTAAACTCTGGGTGCCCTTATTTTGACACGGGCAGCTAGTAGTTTTGGTTTTGCAGATTTATATTCACAGGATCCTGGTTTACAGCTGGAACGATATCCGGAAAGCTTTGTATCCGTATATCTCATTCTAGTTGTGTATTGTATTATTTTCCGCTGCTATGTAATTTAAATCTCTGATATTTCTGTGTAATATTCATTTATACTCTGTATATTCTTGTAATCTGATGCATTGTTGTAATATACAATGAAATGTTCTTCTGTATGCGTTCTGTTGTGGCTTGTTCTCGAACTATCCGACGCTTTCCTTTACGGGGAAGTTACGGGTTTTCACAAAGCCCGTTCTGGGTCTGAACGAAACCAGAGGCACCTTATACCTCCCATATCCGAGCGATCAACAATACGTCGGGACAACTACCATTGGAACCATTTCAAGGTAGCAACTCCAATCAAAGACATCAATAGTCCTCATCCATTCGATGTGAAGATTGTCGGTCTTCAACCACCGTCTTCATCTTCAACTTTTAATCGTTGTAGTAATTATTCAGAATGGGTTAAACCCGGTCATTCCGAATAACTCACGTATTTTTATAATTAAAAATCAAGTGTTATAAGGATACATCCAACGCCTCTTTCCAATTCAGAATATTCTTTAAATAAAATATTCATATTATTAGGGAAAGGTTCCCATTAATTTTATCAAAGATAAAATCTTTAAAATTTATTCTTAAATCTTATTTTCAAAGATTTGTTAAAATTCCAATTCAGTTTTAATATCAAAAATCACAACTTTACAATTATTCCAATTTAAGGAATAAATCTTATTTTTAACTGGGTTAAAGAACCAATGTCATTTAAAAACATTGGTCACGATAAACCCAAAATTGTTTTTGTGACGGCAAGGAATTTCGCTCGGTCCGAACCAGTCGCTAAACCGACCCAGACCGTTCGAAACACCCTATCGTTTGAGAACACGACAAAATAGAACGCATACAGAAGAACATTTCATTGCTTATTACAACAATGCATCAGATTACAAGAATATACAGAGTATAAATGAATATTACACAGAAATATCAGAGATTTAAATTACATTTAAATACATAGCAGCGGAAAATAATACAATACACAACTAGAAAGAGATATACGGATACAAAGCTTTCCGGATATCGTTCCAGCTGTAAACCAGGATCCTGTGAATATAAATCTGCAAAACCGAAACTACTAGCTGCCCGTGTCAAAATAGGGGCACCCAGAGTTTAGGTTAAAACAATAAACTCCAGGTCAGTCATGTGACTGGTGTGAGAACTAAAACAGTTATTAATCTTTATTTTAAATCATTAGGTAAATCAAGGGACCACGCCGTATAACACGGAACGGGTTTCCTCCCAAGAATACCAGTGCATAAAACAAACAGCGCAATGCTAAATAAAGAAAAATGAAGCTGTTATAAGACCCAGGTCCCATCACACAATGTAACGCAGTCGAGGATAGGGTTTTCCCTTATAACAGCCAAAGAATGCTTGATACGTTTTAAAACAAATCATTTGATACTATTATAAGTGTATAAAACAACTTCAAATCATAAGTATCAATCATAGGCGGCATGAGCGCCCCATCCCACTATGTCGCCATATATAGGTTTACAAATAAAACCGCAAATGTCAAGTATTTGGAAATTGGATTTCCGTCTATGAACCGAGGCAAAAGATAGTCCTCAACCGATTCGAGACTGCCTAGCCCGAGTCTCAGGCAAGCGCGCAGGCAAGCCTTGGAGCGACAGGGCCGGTCCACCGATGTGGATTATTGTACCTGAGCACTACGTTTCGCCGCCCTTTGGGGCGTAAGCGAGCCAACGAATGACTCCATCGGACCCGGATCGTCCAATCTAACCGAGGCGCCTCGCAACAGCAACAACCACATAAGTCAAACTCGTCAGGGCGTGTAAAACCACTGACGCCACTTTTAGCTAGGAGGAAACGTAGGCCCTCCCTGAGGTCCGTCTCCCGTTTTTGGTTCATACCGGGTGCGAAACACGCGAAGTAAACGTTACACAAAGCTACGCCACAAAGGCCGTGCTTTGATCATCACCACAAGACTTTGCTTTTCAACAGAAGCCTCGATCATTTGCATCTTAGCATGCCACACAGGCAAACCACTCTATGCAACCGATATCAGTCACACAGAATGAAATCCAATGTCAGACACACAGTCCATTTACAAGTCCGTTCTGGGTCTGAACGAAACCGGAGGCACCTAGTACCCCGCATATCCATCGATCTCCAAGTACGTCTGGACGATCACCAACTGTTTCCATCTTCTTGGGTGTACAGCCCAATCAAGATCATCAGTAATTACCCAAACGACGTGAAGACTTCTGGTCTTCTACCACCGTCTTCATCTTCGACTTATCGTCGCATCAGTTATTCAGAATGGGATAAACCCGGTCTTTCCGAATAACTCGCGTATATTTTAAATAAGTGTTACACAAACACAACATACGCCTCATTCCAATTCATCAGTCACTAACCATAAATTAATCAAGAGAATAATTTCCCAAACATTAACCCCGAAGGCCGAAACCAACATCAGATCAATATCCAGGAAACCCTTCTGCTTAGCTAACCGACAGTTAGTTTCTAAATTTCACATTCATAGGGAAAGGTTCCCATTAATTTTATCAAAGATAAATTCTTGAATTTATTCTTTAATCTACTTTTGAATATCAATTCAAACTAGTCGGGATTAGCGAACCTTACCGAAGTAATCATTTGTTTTAATTTCCCAATCCCAACCTATTCATCCCATGAAGTAAAACTGGTAATACTTCATATCTAACACCATAGTGTTATCGGTAAATTCAATTACCATTTCACGTTCAAATCTAATTAAAGATTTAACTATCGCCTGGAGCAAAACTGGTGATACTCCATTTTCGATCATTTCAATCTAATTAAAGATTCATTAAAACTCCACTTAGTTTTAATCTTCGACTGGGTTAAAGAATCAGTGTCATTTAAAACACGGTCCACGATAAACCCAAAATCCCATTCATTAATTATCGGGTTAAAGAACGAGTGCTATTTAAAAACACTGTTCACGATAAACCCAAAAATCAATATCAATTCAATTCCAATTAAATATTATTTAATTGGTAAACTTCATTAAATCTAAATAAAAAGATTTAATCTTTTCTCAACTGGGTTCAAGAACAGTGTTAGTGAAGACACCATTCACGACAAACCCAAATCACATTCGATATTCAATACAAGGCTCTGAATAGAAAATATATCGGCTTATATTCAATATCGAATTCTACGACTAACAAATGTCGTATTGGAAATAACGATATATATATATATATCTTTCAAATTTCCATAACAACACCTGTATAATCACGAATTCCAACATCGAAATATTCCGAAGACAATTTCGATTCAAATCCACTCCAATGCAATCATTGGAATTTTGGTTACTTTTAAAACCCTTTTCGAATTCAATTTATTTATTAAAAATAAATAGAATTATAATTCTAGTTCAAAACTAGTTCATTTCGATAAAAATCTATTTTTATCTTTTCAAATATGGAGTTTTTTTCATCCCAATTCTTTCTAAATCATTTCTTATGATTTTACATAAATTATTACTATTTTTAATAATTTTATCAAGGCCCGTACTGTCGATTTCCATCAATGGCCATCGAACTGCACTTACAGCGACCTTTTTCAAATTTGATTTGGACATAATTCCAAATCCAACCGTTAGATTTCTAATTTCTAATATTCATTAGAAAGCTCTTTTCGATACGAACCCAACGGTTCCGGTTTTAGGAGAATCTGACGGTCGGATCTCCCGTAATGTCCGTTTGAAATAAATGGTCGAAATTCGCGAACTGCCGCGGCGCGGCGCGTTCTATTCAGGCCATTATATTATATATATAATATATATTTCGTCGATTTCTATTTAAAACGAATTATATAAATAGTTTTAAATTCGTTTCAAAAGCAATTTCAACTTCCTTTTCAATTCAAATCAAAATTGAATTCTTCTTTATAAATTCGTTTTAAAATTCATTTCTATTCAATTCAAATTTCAATTCAATTCGAAATCGTTTTCAATTCAATTCATTTCGAAATCGTTTTCAATTCAATTCATTTCGAAATCGTTTTCAATTCAATTCATTTCGAAATCGTTTTCAATTCAATTCATTTCGAAATCGTTTTCAATTCAATTCATTTCGAAATCGTTTTCAATTCAATTCATTTCGAAATCGTTTTCAATTCAATTCATTTCGAAATCGTTTTCAATTCAATTCATTTCGAAATCGCTTTCAATTCAATTCATTTCGAAATCGCTTTCAATTCAATTCATTTCGAAATCGCTTTCAATTCAATTCATTTCGAAATCGTTTTCAATTCAATTCATTTCGAAATCGTTTTCAATTCAATTCATTTCGAAATCGTTTTCAATTCAATTCATTTCGAAATCGTTTTCAATTCAATTCATTTCGAAATCGTTTTCAATTCAATTCATTTCGAAATCGTTTTCAATTCAATTCATTTCGAAATCGTTTTCAATTCAATTCATTTCGAAATCGTTTTCAATTCAATTCATTTCGAAATCGTTTTCAATTCAATTCATTTCGAAATCGTTATAAAATCGATATAAATATCGTTCACGTCAAAATGGCGTCAATCTAATCATCACGGCTTCACATATTTCTATTTTCAAATATTCTATTTCAAATATTTCCTATTATCAAAATATTCTTTATTTTCACGATTGGAATGAGGCCCAATCAATTACCATATAAAGTTAATTATATGGATTTTCATACAACACATGTACATAATAACATTTGAAAATAATCAACCATCAACCAAAGTGCACTACACTGTAAAAGCATCAAATATACATATTCAACGCTTATAACAACCTGTCAATCAATCGATCGACATATTTAATCAATCAGGATGAGTGAACTTCAAATTTCATCCCAATACCCGTGTGGGGTTTCAAACAATCAAACACAGATTTTATTTGTGCAGTTGGGCGATGTGTGAAATTTATCGACCCAATCAATATCAGTCAAATCAGTGTATATACAAACAAATCGGCCGATTTGTTTATAACTATTCATTTATTCACATTCACGTTAAAAATTATATTTTTAATGATAAAACATTTTATTTCAACCTATGAATTTCTATTCAATTCATTTACACAATAAAATGATATTTTTATTTTCTAACATATTTTAGAAAATTTCGGCGGCATAACGGCACGATACTAGAAACGGGACAAGGCCTAGCCTTATCCCCGGTCTAGTGAAGGCCCACGCCATTCACACATCAATCAAATCAATTCGTTATGCAAACCACAAAATTTGGAGTAAGGGTCTAACCTAGCCTTACTCCTTCGCCTTATAACGGCGCACGTCTAATCCTAACCAATTTATCGATTCGATTTTTCACACCACAAACCACATTCAAACCAATATCCCAATCAATCACCAAACAGTCAAACAAACAAGTCCATGGTCTGTGGACGATTGTGTCGGGTGCTACTAAGCACCGTCTGCATCCTAGTATATATATAACTAGAAAAAGAAATTGAAAGGTGAGAAATTCTCACTAATAGCTATCCAAGCTCCTTGGCACTTCATTGATAGAAATCTTCATCGCTATCGCATCTCCGTCATCTTTATTGCCCGTAGCCACTACATATATAAAAATCACATTTTTATATTTTGATGTCTTTAAAATAAAAATCACATTTTTATTTATTCACTTTCAATTTAAAAATCATATTTTTATAATCACTTCATATATTTAAAAATCGAATTTTTACTATGCTATTCAATATATAAAAATCATATTTTTACTATCTCGTTCTATGGATAAAAATTCTATTTCTACTTTGCTACTATATAGACAAAAATTCCATTTCAAAAATAAAGTTTTCGCCTTTATAAAAATAAAGTTTTCGCCTTTATAAAAATTACCACTTTATCTCAACGTATATAAAATAAAAATCAGATTTTTATTTCGCTACACATACAAAGATGATATTTTTATATTCTCTATCCTATAAAGATTATATTATTAATACTTTAAAAATATAAAAATCATATTTTTAATATTTCTATATAGTAAAGATTATATTTTTAATACTTTAAAAATATAAAAATCATATTTTTATTACTTTAAAAATATAAAAATCCAATTTTTAACCTTCCTATCATATAAAATTTATATTTTTAACAAATATAAAAATCGAATCTTTTTGTTTATAAACATAACTTTCGCTATTTTAAAAATCTTTCTTTCTTGATTTAAATAAACTAAATAAACTAATTATTTTAACTAAATTACTAACTGAAATAAATGTAAAACTTACAGTTTTTTTTTTTTATAAGAGGGAGGGGGCAGTAGCAATCGGCGGCGGCTCTGGGGGTTCACGGGGCTTCGAATTGGGGTAGCAGCGGGTTTGGGGTTCGGGGTGGAAGGAGAACGAAGGGGAGACGGCGGCGACGAGGATGGGCACGAGGGCGAAGGGGAGTTGTCTAGGGTTTTGGGTGCGCGCAGGGAAGGGGGGGGGGGAGAAGAGGAGGCTAGGGCGACGGAGCATCTGGGGGCGGCGTGGGCGGCGGTGGTCCGATGGGTGGAGGAAGATCGACGATGAGTTTTCGTCGTTTTTTTTTTATTCTTCTATCTGATTCGAAATGAATGGACGGGTGGGGGGGGGCAGAGTGTTTTAAGGAGGGAGAAGATATATTTATTTTTTTTATTTAATTATTAATTTATATTCTCATACAGTAACTTTTTCTGACGACTTCAGAATCGAACCCACCGCCTGTCGTCCATAGCATTTTACCCCCATTCCGAACACAATGGGATATGTATCGCAAGCTGATTCGATCGTCTCGATAAGTTTCCGTTAAATTTACATTTAAATCACTATATTGAATTTTAAACGTACATTTCAAATTACCGGGGTCACATACTAACTCTAAAAATTCCAGAAAATTATTTTCTAGCTTCGTATTGACGATACGGTCCTAACAAAACTAGTTTCGTCGAATTCTGAGACCGTTAGAAAATCGGCCATTTTCCAGTCGATTAAAATCAACTGAAACTGGTCAAACGTGTTTTCCTTTGCCACGCCCACATATTAATTCGAAAAATTATGAAATTTGAAACCTAGCAATAACTTGACATCACGGACCCAACAAAACTGGTTTCGTCGAAATCCGAGGTCGTTTGCAAAATGTCCATTTTTAAGGGCCTGAATTCCATAGCGACTATTCAGAATTTTCAACTGGACATATCTTTTGATTCCCGCCATGAAATCTTGATTTTTCGGATTCGTTGGAAAGATACTATCAAATAGGTCCTATGATTTCTGGTTTCACTAAAATCCGGATTGTTTTGCACCCGGTACATTCAATTGAAGTTTGAAATCGAATTATCGAACTACCGCGCCATTTTCAATTCTATTTATAATTATATATAAATATTTATATTCCAACGACGACGCGTATAATATATACGTTCTAATTCTATTCAAAATAAATTTTTCGTCGTTTTTATTTAAAATAATCCATTTTAAATATTCAAAATTCGTTAAAGTAGCCAAAATAAAAATTTTATACTGGCCCAGATTTTCGGGTTGTTACAATCTCCCCCACTTAAAACTTTTCGTCCCCGAAAAGGAACAAAGTCGAAAGTGGTTTGATTAATCAACTATACGCTCATTCTGGCATCCATTCTCCAACTCTTTAGTTTCTGAGAATTTTCAAAATTTCAAAAATTTGGCTAACACCCTAAATTTTTGAAAAATTTCGCCATAACCTCCCCTGCACCGGGAGCATCGGGGAATTTCAATTAGCTTCCCCGGTCCTTCAGATCTCAAAAAGAAAAAGAAAAAGCCAAGCGGCTAGCCAATAGGCTCACAAAATCATCATCACCCAAACAAAACAGGAAATTATGTAGTAAACATATACCTATTTGTCGGGCAAACAAATTTTATTCTCTGGCTCTAGCCTCCTTGCTATGACCTGTTCAATGATATACATGTATATGCAAGCAGATGCGACCAATTTTCAATACAATTCAATATTTGATTCAATTAGGCTAAATGGTTCAAAATTATCAACCAAATAAACAAACAACACAAACATCAATCAATTAGTTGATTTTAAAGTTTCAAACTCATAATTTTGATATATAGTCAAAAAATCAAATTTTTGATGCTAAATCACAACAATAGGCCTTATCTAATTTTGGTTCTCACACCAGTCTAATGGAAATATATAGATATTACACGTTCGTCACTCGAACACTAATTCTGATGATGTAGCTACAATCATCAGAATCACCTTCGGGCGACTAGAGTGTGAATCTATATCTATCCAGTATATTAAAACTTTGAATATATGTTTGCAAGTCGTATATGCAAATTCTTTATATACTGGACTGTCCAAAACAATATAAATAAATAATCAAATACGAATAATTGATTTTAAATTTTCAAAACAAAATTGGCTTTCATTTTAAAAATTTACTCTTCACACTCGTTCTAGGACACTACTTATCCTATCTCTAACGAGTCATTCTCGTTGGATACTACTAATCCAATATCTGATGAAATATTTCGTACGGTTCTAATGTGCCTTGTTCTCTAAGCTTTGTAAACCAAAGCTCTGATACCAACTGTGACGGCAAGGAATTTCGCTCGGTCCGAACCAGTCGCTAAACCGACCCAGACCGTTCGAAACACCCTATCGTTTGAGAACACGACAAAATAGAACGCATACAGAAGAACATTTCATTGCTTATTACAACAATGCATCAGATTACAAGAATATACAGAGTATAAATGAATATTACACAGAAATATCAGAGATTTAAATTACATTTAAATACATAGCAGCGGAAAATAATACAATACACAACTAGAAAGAGATATACGGATACAAAGATTTCCGGATATCGTTCCAGATGTAAACCAGGATCCTGTGAATATTGATCTGCAAAACCGAAACTACTAGCTGCCCGTGTCAAAATAGGGGCACCCAGAGTTTAGGTTAAAACAATAAACTCCAGGTCAGTCATGTGACTGGTGTGAGAACTAAAACAGTTATTAATCTTTATTTTAAATCATTAGGTAAATCAAGGGACCACGCCGTATAACACGGAACGGGTTTCCTCCCAAGAATACCAGTGCATAAAACAAACAGCGCAATGCTAAATAAAGAAAAATGAAGCTGTTATAAGACCCAGGTCTCATCACACAATGTAACGCAGTCAAGGATAGGGTTTTCCTTTATAACAGCCAAAGAATGCTTGATACGTTTTAAAACAAATCATTTGATACTATTATAAGTGTATAAAACAACTTCAAATCATAAGTATCAATCATAGGCGGCATGAGCGCCCCATCCCACTATGTCGCCATATATAGGTTTACAAATAAAACCGCAAATGTCACGTATTTGGAAATTGGATTTCCGTCTATGAACCGAGGCAAAAGATAGTCCTCAACCGATTCGAGACTGCCTAGCCCGAGTCTCAGGCAAGCGCGCAGGCAAGCCTTGGAGCGACAGGGCCGGTCCACCGATGTGGATTATTATACCTGAGCACTACGTTTCGCCGCCCTTTGGGGCGTAAGCGAGCCAACGAATGACTCCATCGGACCCGGATCGTCCGATCTAACCGAGGAGCCTCGCAACAGCAACAACCACATAAGTCAAACTCGTCAGGGCGTGTAAAACCACTGACGCCACTTTTAGCTAGGAGGAAACGTAGGCCCTCCCTGAGGTCCGTCTCCCGTTTTTGGTTCATACCGGGTGCGAAACACGCGAAGTAAACGTTACACAAAGCTACGCCACAAAGGCCGTGCTTTGATCATCACCACAAGACTTTGCTTTTCAACAGAAGCCTCGATCATTTGCATCTTAGCATGCCACACAGGCAAACCACTCTATGCAACCGATATCAGTCACACAGAATGAAATCCAATGTCAGACACACAGTCCATTTACAAGTCCGTTCTGGGTCTGAACGGAACCGGAGGCACCTAGTACCCCGCATATCCATCGATCTCCAAGTACGTCTGGACGATCACCAACTGTTTCCATCTTCTTGGGTGTACAGCCCAATCAAGATCATCAGTAATTACCCAAACGACGTGAAGACTTCTGGTCTTCTACCACCGTCTTCATCTTCGACTTATCGTCGCATCAGTTATTCAGAATGGGATAAACCCGGTCTTTCCGAATAACTCGCGTATATTTTAAATAAGTGTTACACAAACACAACATACGCCTCATTCCAATTCATCAGTCACTAACCATAAATTAATCAAGAGAATAATTTCCCAAACATTAACCCCGAAGGCCGAAACCAACATCAGATCAATATCCAGGAAACCCTTCTGCTTAGCTAACCGACAGTTAGTTTCTAAATTTCACATTCATAGGGAAAGGTTCCCATTAATTTTATCAAAGATAAATTCTTGAATTTATTCTTTAATCTACTTTTGAATATCAATTCAAACTAGTCGGGATTAGCGAACCTTACCGAAGTAATCATTTGTTTTAATTTCCCAATCCCAACCTATTCATCCCATGAAGTAAAACTGGTAATACTTCATATCTAACACCACAGTGTTATCGGTAAATTCAATTACCATTTCACGTTCAAATCTAATTAAAGATTTAACTATCGCCTGGAGCAAAACTGGTGATACTCCATTTTCGATCATTTCAATCTAATTAAAGATTCATTAAAACTCCACTTAGTTTTAATCTTCGACTGGGTTAAAGAATCAGTGTCATTTAAAACACGGTCCACGATAAACCCAAAATCCCATTCATTAATTATCGGGTTAAAGAACGAGTGCTATTTAAAAACACTGTTCACGATAAACCCAAAAATCAATATCAATTCAATTCCAATTAAATATTATTTAATTGGTAAACTTCATTAAATCTAAATAAAAAGATTTAATCTTTTCTCAACTGGGTTCAAGAACAGTGTTAGTGAAGACACCATTCACGACAAACCCAAATCACATTCGATATTCAATACAAGGCTCTGAATAGAAAATATATCGGCTTATATTCAATATCGAATTCTACGACTAACAAATGTCGTATTGGAAATAACGATATATATATATATATATCTTTCAAATTTCCATAACAACACCTGTATAATCACGAATTCCAACATCGAAATATTCCGAAGACAATTTCGATTCAAATCCACTCCAATGCAATCATTGGAATTTTGGTTACTTTTAAAACCCTTTTCGAATTCAATTTATTTATTTAAAAATAAATAGAATTATAATTCTAGTTCAAAACTAGTTCATTTCGATAAAAATCTATTTTTATCTTTTCAAATATGGAGTTTTTTTCATCCCAATTCTTTCTAAATCATTTCTTATGATTTTACATAAATTATTACTATTTTTAATAATTTTATCAAGGCCCGTACAGTCGATTTCCATCAATGGCCATCGAACTGCACTTATAGCGACCTTTTTCAAATTTGATTTGGACATAATTCCAAATCCAACCGTTAGATTTCTAATTTCTAATATTCATTAGAAAGCTCTTTTCGATACGAACCCAACGGTTCCGGTTTTAGGAGAATCTGACGGTCGGATCTCCCGTAATGTCCGTTTGAAATAAATGGTCGAAATTCGCGAACTGCCGCGGCGCGGCGCGTTCTATTCAGGCCATTATATTATATATATAATATATATAATATATATTTCGTCGATTTCTATTTAAAACGAATTATATAAATAGTTTTAAATTCGTTTCAAAAGCAATTTCAACTTCCTTTTCAATTCAAATCAAAATTGAATTCTTCTTTATAAATTCGTTTTAAAATTCATTTATATTCAATTCAAATTTCAATTCAATTCGAAATCGTTTTCAATTCAATTCATTTCGAAATCGTTTTCAATTCAATTCATTTCGAAATCGTTTTCAATTCAATTCATTTCGAAATCGTTTTCAATTCAATTCATTTCGAAATCGTTTTCAATTCAATTCATTTCGAAATCGTTTTCAATTCAATCCATTTCGAAATCGTTTTCAATTCAATTCATTTCGAAATCGTCTTCAATTCAATTCATTTCGAAATCGCTTTCAATTCAATTCATTTCGAAATCGCTTTCAATTCAATTCATTTCGAAATCGCTTTCAATTCAATTCATTTCGAAATCGTTTTCAATTCAATTCATTTCGAAATCGTTTTCAATTCAATTCATTTCGAAATCGTTTTCAATTCAATTCATTTCGAAATCGTTTTCAATTCAATTCATTTCGAAATCGTTTTCAATTCAATTCATTTCGAAATCGTTTTCAATTCAATTCATTTCGAAATCGTTTTCAATTCAATTCATTTCGAAATCGTTATAAAATCGATATAAATATCGTTCACGTCAAAATGGCGTCAATCTAATCATCACGGCTTCACATATTTCTATTTTCAAATATTCTATTTCAAATATTTCCTATTATCAAAATATTCTTTATTTTCACGATTGGAATGAGGCCCAATCAATTACCATATAAAGTTAATTATATGGATTTTCATACAACACATGTACATAATAACATTTGAAAATAATCAACCATCAACCAAAGTGCACTACACTGTAAAAGCATCAAATATAGATATTCAACGCTTATAACAGCCTGTCAATCAATCGATCGACATATTTAATCAATCAGGATGAGTGAACTTCAAATTTCATCCCAATACCCGTGTGGGGTTTCAAACTATCAAACACAGATTTTATTTGTGCAGTTGGGCGATGTGTGAAATTTATCGACCCAATCAATATCAGTCAAATCAGTGTATATACAAACAAATCGGCCGATTTGTTTATAACTATTCATTTATTCACATTCACGTTAAAAATTATATTTTTAACGATAAAACATTTTATTTCAACCTATGAATTTCTATTCAATTCATTTACACAATAAAATGATATTTTTATTTTCTAACATATTTTAGAAAATTTCGGCGGCATAACGGCACGATACTAGAAACGGGACAAGGCCTAGCCTTATCCCCGGTCTAGTGAAGGCCCACGCCATTCACACATCAATCAAATCAATTCGTTATGCAAACCACAAAATTTGGAGTAAGGGTCTAACCTAGCCTTACTCCTTCGCCTTATAACGGCGCACGTCTAATCCTAACCAATTTATCGATTCGATTTTTCACAACACAAACCACATTCAAACCAATATCCCAATCAATCACCAAACAGTCAAACAAAAAAGTCCATGGTCTGTGGACGATTGTGTCGGGTGCTACTAAGCACCGTCTGCATCCTAGTATATATATAACTAGAAAAAGAAATTGAAAGGTGAGAAATTCTCACTAATAGCTATCCAAGCTCCTTGGCACTTCATTGATAGAAATCTTCATCGCTATCGTATCTCCGTCATCTTTATTGCCCGTAGCCACTACATATATAAAAATCACATTTTTATATTTTGATGTCTTTAAAATAAAAATCACATTTTTATTTATTCACTTTCAATTTAAAAATCATATTTTTATAATCACTTCATATATTTAAAAATCGAATTTTTACTATGCTATTCAATATATAAAAATCATATTTTTACTATCTCGTTCTATGGATAAAAATTCTATTTCTACTTTGCTACTATATAGACAAAAATTCCATTTCAAAAATAAAGTTTTCGCCTTTATAAAAATAAAGTTTTCGCCTTTATAAAAATTACCACTTTATCTCAACGTATATAAAATAAAAATCAGATTTTTATTTCGCTACACATACAAAGATGATATTTTTATATTCTCTATCCTATAAAGATTATATTTTTAATACTTTAAAAATATAAAAATCATATTTTTAATATTTCTATATAGTAAAGATTATATTTTTAATACTTTAAAAATATAAAAATCATATTTTTATTACTTTAAAAATATAAAAATCCAATTTTTAACCTTCCTATCATATAAAATTTATATTTTTAACAAATATAAAAATCGAATCTTTTTGTTTATAACCATAACTTTCGCTATTTTAAAAATCTTTCTTTCTTGATTTAAATAAACTAAATAAACTAATTATTTTAACTAAATTACTAACTGAAATAAATGTAAAACTTACAGTTTTTTTTTTATAAGAGGGAGGGGGCAGTAGCAATCGGCGGCGGCTCTGGGGGTTCACGGGGCTTCGAATTGGGGTAGCAGCGGGTTTGGGGTTCGGGGTGGAAGGAGAACGAAGGGGAGACGGCGGCGACGAGGATGGGCACGAGGGCGAAGGGGAGTTGTCTAGGGTTTTGGGTGCGCGCAGGGAAGGGGGGGGAAGAAGAGGAGGCTAGGGCGACGGAGCATCTGGGGGCGGCGTGGGCGGCGGTGGTCCGATGGGTGGAGGAAGATCGACGATGAGTTTTCGTCGTTTTTTTTTTATTCTTCTATCTGATTCGAAATGAATGGACGGGGGGGGGGGGGGGGGGGGGCAGAGTGTTTTAAGGAGGGAGAAGATATATTTTTTTTTTTATTTAATTATTAATTTATATTCTCATACAGTAACTTTTTCTGACGACTTCAGAATCGAACCCACCGCCTGTCGTCCATAGCATTTTACCCCCATTCCGAACACAATGGGATATGTATCGCAAGCTGATTCGATCGTCTCGATAAGTTTCCGTTAAATTTACATTTAAATCACTATATTGAATTTTAAACGTACATTTCAAATTACCGGGGTCACATACTAACTCTAAAAATTCCAGAAAATTATTTTCTAGCTTCGTATTGACGATACGGTCCTAACAAAACTAGTTTCGTCGAATTCTGAGACCGTTAGAAAATCGGCCATTTTCCAGTCGATTAAAATCAACTGAAACTGGTCAAACGCGTTTTCCTTTGCCACGCCCACATATTAATTCGAAAAATTATGAAATTTGAAACCTGGCAATAACTTGACATCACGGACCCAACAAAACTGGTTTCGTCGAAATCCGAGGTCGTTTGCAAAATGTCCATTTTTAAGGGCCTGAATTCCATAGCGACTATTCAGAATTTTCAACTGGACATATCTTTTGATTCCCGCCATGAAATCTTGATTTTTCGGATTCGTTGGAAAGATACTATCAAATAGGTCCTATGATTTCTGGTTTCACTAAAATCCGGATTGTTTTGCACCCGGTACATTCAATTGAAGTTTGAAATCGAATTATCGAACTACCGCGCCATTTTCAATTCTATTTATAATTATATATAAATATTTATATTCCAACGACGACGCGTATAATATATACGTTCTAATTCTATTCAAAATAAATTTTTCGTCGTTTTTATTTAAAATAATCCATTTTAAATATTCAAAATTCGTTAAAGTAGCCAAAATAAAAAAATTAAACTGGCCCAGATTTTCGGGTTGTTACAGTTTTCCAATAAATAAATATAAATTGAAATACCAATAATCTTAGTTGAAAGATTTATTCTTTATTTAAAAGAAATTCCTTGTTTTAAAAATATTCTTTATATAAAAGATATTCTGAATTGGAAAACGACTCAATCATTTACCATATAACTTTGGTTATATGGATTTCATACATCGTGTGTAAATAACAACAATAATAAATAATCATCAAATCATCCATTCTGAAAAAGTCGGGTGTGTACGACTTGTGCAGGATCTATAATATGGCTATGCGGAATGTATGTGATAACTTAAGCTATTCAATAGTTATGCGAATAAATATTCGCAAACAATATATATATCACAAATAACTATAAATGCAGTAAAGTAAAGTAAAGTAGAGTAACGACACCAGGATTTTTATACTGGTTCGGACCTCCAGTCCTACGTCCAGTCCCGAAGCTTCTCTTCGGCTTTTCACTAAACAACACCCTCGCTTCACCCGGAGGAACAGGTTCACAACTGCTTGATTTATGGGCTACAAGTTTACCCACTTGATTTCACGGGCTACAAGCTTACCCACTTGATTTACGGGCCACAAGCTTACCCACTTGATTTCACGGGCTACAAACTTACCCACACAGGACAATTACAAGAGTTTGACTTTTGATTGTGTTCTTCTTTCAACACTGATTTGCCAACGATTGAGTACACCCTTCCTATAATCTTATCCTCAACTATATGATTTGAATGCAAAGATTTAAGGAAGAAAGATTGCTTGTTGAATCAAATGATATAAAACTGATTCAAGGATTCAACAAGTATTGACTATTTGAGAGAGCTTTTAGAATGCAAGAGAGTATAGAGTTAAGATCAGAAAATAGAAGAAGTTTCGGTGATTTGAAAGTATGATTTCAAGTCTATTTATAGTGTAGAATAGTTGCATTCTTTCTATAAAGAGTTGTGTCCATTTCTCTTGAAATTGAATAGAAATCTCTTCACAAAAAGAAGCATCCTTTCAGAAAAATTACAGCAAGAAAAAAGGTCGACAGGTCGAAATTAACAGGTCGACAGGTATTTGAAAAAAATAGCCGTTATGTGAAAAAACAGCAGGACCGGTCGATAGGTCCTTTTTGGGCGATCGACCGTTTTCTTGCTGTGGACCGGGGGACCTCGGTCCACAGTCTATATCACTCTGCACTCTTTCCCGGTCGAAGCCTGGACCGTTTGGCTTTTTCTGTGACTTTTCAATTCTTCAAATATACAGATTTCAGCCCCAGCTAATTTCAATTTCTAAATTGTTTTGTGCATTCGTGTTATACTTTGAGGATAGATTTTAACATAAATCTAACACGACTCCATACCTACATATATATAATCTTAGCTCCATGTCATGATTTCCATTAATCTTCACTAAGATCTTTATTGATTTCCACTTTGATAAATGTGAATTCAGCTCGTCAATGATCTCTATTTCTATGTTGTCATTAATCAAAATCTTGTGTATCAACATTCTCCCCCTTTTTGATTGATGACAACATCTTGCATATATTTTTATTTGAGATACTGAGTAGCTCCCCCTGAATATATGTGAGACGACCCGATTTCCCGTTCTCACGGAAACGAGGTTATCTTAGGAATATAACACAGAAACAGATAATAGCAGAACAAAATTAAATAAATACACCAGATAATGAACAATACAATATACTGGATAAAAGTAATCATCAGAGTTACACAGTATACAGGATCTTCCTTAGTACAAATACAGTTCAGCTATACATAAATGTCTACAGCGGAAATAAACAAAATAAGTACAATAGGAGCTGAACAGCATAAAAAGAAATAAATGATAGAATCCATCTTCAGCTCCAGCTATCCAGAAAGAACCAGCTAACCCTGAATACAAGGCAGCCCGTGTAGAAAAAGGGGCACCCGAGTTTGAAAGTGAAACAAACTACGAGTCAGTCATGGGACTGGTATGAGAAATCCACTCAACACATATATAATTGGCTAATCACAGGACCACGCCACTTTCGTGGAACGGGTTTACTCCATTGGATCGCCAGTGCTTTAAAACAAATCTTTCTTTTAAACAACGCTATGCTTTTTATAAAAATGAAGCCATTATAAGACTCAGTTCCCATCACACAATGCAACGCAAACCGGAGGATAGAGTTTTTACCTTATAACAGCCAAAATATGCTTGATACGAATAAAACAAAGGCATTTGATATTATTGCTAGTGTTTATATGCTTTGAAAACAATTTCAAATCATAACTATCAATCATAGACGACATGAGCGTCCCATGCCACTATGTCGCCAAATATATATATACAATTGAAACCGCACGATCACGTATTTGGAAATTGGATTTCCGTCATGAACCAAGGCAAAAGATAGTCCTTACCGAATTCGTGACTCTCTAGCCCGAGCCATAGGATCAGAACGCATCAACCCTTTAGATCGTCAGGGCCGGTCCACCGATGTGGATTATTATGCCTGAACACTACGTCTCCCCGCCCTTTGGGGCGTAAACGAGCCAACGAATGACTCCATCGGACCCGGATCGTCAGATCAAACCGAGGCGCCTCGCAACAGCAACAACCACATAGGTGAAAAGTATATAAATCTCAGGGCTGGTAGGTCACTGACACCACCCTAGCTAGAAAGAAACGCAGGCCCTCCCTAATGTCCTCTCCCGTTTTAGGTTCATACCGGGGTGTGAGGCTCGCGAATTCACGTTATACACAAAGCTACGCCACACAGGCGGTGCTTTGATCATCACCACAAGGCTTTGCTTTTCAACAGAAGCCCTGATCACTGCATCTTAGCATGCCACACAGGCAATTCATGCCATGCGACTGATGTCCATCGATATACAACCTCTGAGCTCGTGCGTCTCAGAGAAGGGCGTTAAGCAAAAGAATAAATTCTCCGCCGCCAAACAGATGTATATTTAACAGAAATCAATCAACACAGAATAAACTCCAATGTCAGACACACAGTCCATTTACAAGTCCGTTCTGGGTCTGAACGAAACCGGAGGCACTAAATACCTCGCAAACCCTTCGATCACCACGTACGTCTGGACGATCACCACTCATCATCCATATTTCGGGATGCCTCCCAATCAGGACCTCGGTTACCATCCAAACGAGCTGAAGATCTCCGGTCTTCGACCACCGTCTTCATCTTCGAATTTCAATCGTCGGTCAATTATTCGAAATGAGAATTAAATCGGCCTTTTCAAATAATTCACGTATATTTAGAATTTCAATTCGATTTATTTCAATGGTTAAATTATTCGACAACACCAATTTTGTTCTTTAATGTAATTTTCACACCAAACACATATTTAACCATCAAAAGCCACACAAATCAAGCAAATTTCAGTTTATTTCCATTCCATATCGCCTATGATATTTTATAACTATTTATCGCTATTTTTATTTATTTTAAAATAGCTAATATATTCAAAACGACGTTTCGGGCCATAACGTGGCCGTGGCGCTGTTTTTCTTCAGATTTGATTTACACATATCTGAAAATCTAACCGTTGGATCTTCACAAAATTTACATCATTAGAAAGGTCTTTTCAAAACGAATCCAACGGTTCCAGTTTCGGGAAAATCCGACGGTCGGATCTCCCGGCACAATCGTTTGAAGTTTCGATTTCAAAATACGAACTGCAGCGTCGTTATTCGATTAAATATAATTATATTTATATATATCAATAAATATAATCGTTTCTGGCGCTATTTTTCTTCAGATTTGAATTAAACATTCCAGACAATCCAACCGTTGGATTTCTACAAAGTTGGTGCCGTTGGGAAGATATTTCCAAGGCGAACCCGACGGTTGAGGTTTCGGGAAAATCCAATGGTCGGATTTCCCGCACTAGTCGTTTGAAATCACGGTTTAAAAATACGAACTGCACGGACTCGTTTCGTTTTAATTTTATTTATATTTATATATTTATATAAATATAGTTCATTCAACAATTTCAATATCGTTTTCACTTCAAAAAAATTTCTAACACCTTAAAATTTTGGAAAATTTCGCCATAACCTCCCCTGCACCGGGAGCATCGAGAAATCGCAAATAGCGTTCCCGGTCCTTCTAATCTCAAAAAGAAAAAGAAATAGCCAAGCGGCTAGCCAACAGGCTCATAAAATCATCACCCAAACAAAGCAGTAAATGTGTACCTATTTGTCGGGCACAAAATTTTATTCCTCTTCTCTAGCCCCTTTGCTATAACCTGTTCAATAAATATGCATGTACATATATATACAGTTCTTATCATTTATCATTTTCTATTCGACTTCATATTTGATTTCAATTTGTTTTAAAAACACCATTCATTCTAATGTTACATAAATAGGTGCAAATCATTTCATTAGCTAATTAATGAATATTTCAACTCATATATGTTTATTTTGAACAAGTGGCTATTTTTAAGACTTCACACTTCAACGATTTATGCATACAATAAAAATGTGATTTTTATTGTAAAACAATTCATTTCAAAACACTATTCTTCTATATAGTTCCTATAGGTGATAAAAATAAGATTTTTATCCTAAAACAATTTCTTTTGAAACGAGATTATTTTACACAGTTCATATAGTCGATAAAAGGTATTTTTATTATCAAACAATTTATTTCAAAATATGAATACCATTCAACACATGAATTTCTAATCAACGAATGAATATCAATTCAACACATGAATGTTTTCTATAGTTTAAGCATATGAAAATAATTCAAACACACGAATATTATTCAAAATTTCGGCAGCATAACGGCAGGGTAGTTAAAACCGGCACCGTCCCTAGTACGGCTCCTCGCTCTACCTTAAAACCTCGCGGTTTTTGACAATGGGGTTCATGCATCTAGTTCGCACGCAGGCGGCATGTATATATTTATTTCATTTCCACAAACTAATCCTATGTGGTTTCAACCAAATATTTCTCAACCACAGATGGGTATTTTTCAACCACAATCAACCAATATCAATCACAAACAATCCCAAACAATCATTCACTATCAACCAATTTTCACAACAATTTCAATCGATAAATATCGTCCACGGTTTGTGGACGAGGGGCGTATATATATATATATATATATATATTTATGTATAGCAATTTATATATAGCTATTCACTTTCATTTCACACATATATAATATTTTTAAATCAGAAATCTCACCAATAGCTATCCAACTTCACCTAGAGAAATCTTCGCCTTTACAACTCTGTCGCTTCGTTGCCTTTATTCTCTACATATGTAAAAATCGAATTTTTACTATGTTATTCAATATATAAAAATCGAATTTTGACGTCGCTATTCAATATATAAAAATCGAATTTTGACTTCGCTATTCAATATATAAAAATCGAATTTCGACTTCGCTATTCAATATATAAAAATTGAATTTTGACTTCGCTATTCAATATATAAAAATCGAATTTTGACTTCGCTATTCAATATATAAAAATCGAATTTTGACTTCGCTATTCAATATATAAAAATCGAATTTTGACTTCGCTATTCAATATATAAAAATCGAATTTTGACTTCGCTATTCAATATATAAAAATCGAATTTTGACTTCGCTATTCAATATATAAAAATCTGATTTTTACTTCGACTTTCAATATATAAAAATCTGATTTTTCTTTCGAATTTCAATATATAAAAATCTGATTTTTCTTTCGACTTTCAATATATAAAAATCTGATTTTTCTTTCGACTTTCAATATATAAAAATCTGATTTTTTCTTTTTTAAATTTCTAATCTCCTTCTATTTTAAATCTTAAAATAAATTAGTTTATAAATCATTTTAAAAATCAGTTTTTAGTAATTTTTAAAATCAGTTTTAGTACTTTCAAAATCAGTTTTTACTTTTATAAAAAAATCTGTTTTAACCTTTATAAAAAAATCAGTTTTTACTTTTATAAAAAATCTGTTTTTACTTTTAAACAAATTAGTTTTCACCTTTAAACAAATCAGTATTTAAATGCTTTTTTAAAATTCAGTTTAAAATTCTTTTTAAAATTTAGTTTATAATTCTTTTTAAAATTCAGTTTATAATTCTTTTTAAAATTCAGTTTATAATTCTTTTTAAAATCAGTTTTTAATCCCAGAAAAAAAAATAGTATTTTAATCCCAGAAAAAAAAACAGTATTTTACAGAATTAAAAATAAAAATAAAATAAAAACGCTTACCTTTGCTGTCGCCTGAAGAGGGGGGGTGCTTCGGGTTCACGGATCGATGAAGGGGGGGTCGCGGGTGCTCAGGCGCTGGTGGTGGCGGGGCTTGTGGAGGAGGGCGGCTTCCGTCTCAAGGGGGCGTTGGGGTATCGGGTTCGGAGGTAGAGAATTGAATGGAGGAGGGAGGAGCGAACGGGGTGGTGGCTCGTGGGTGGTGGCGCCGCCGCGATGGGCGTCGGTGATTCCTGGAGGGGATCGAGCGCTCTCTCTTTTTTTTTTTTCCTAATCGGGTCTGCTATGAAATGGATCGGGGGGGGGGGGCCTGGAGGAGTTTAAGGGAAGAAAGGTTTTTTTTTTAATTATTTTATTATAAAAAGTTGACTTTTACATACGACCTCTAAACGAGGCCCACCGCCTGTCGTCCATAGCGTTTTACCCCCATTCCGAACATAATGGGATATGTATCGCAAGCTGATTTGATCGTTACAATCAGTTTCCGTTGAATTTACATTTAAATCACTATATTGAATTTTAAACGTACATTTCAAATTAGTGGGGCCACATACGAACTCGAAAAATTCCAGAAAAATATTTTCTAGCCTCGTATTGACGATACGGTCCTAACAAAACTAGTTTCGTCGAATTCTGAGACCGTTTGAAAAATGGCCAATTTCCAGTCGATTAAAATCAACTGAAACCGGTCAAACGCGTTTTCCTTTGCCACGCTCTCATATTGATTCGAAAAATTATGAAATATGAAACCTAGTAATAACTTGACAATGCGGATCCAACAAAAGTGGTTTCGTCGAAATCCGAGGTCATCTGCAAAATGTCCATTTTTAAGGGCCTGAATTCCATTGCGACTATTCAGAATTTCCAACTGGACATATCTTTTGATTCCCGCTATCAAATTTTGATTGGTCGGATTCGTTAGAAAGATATTACCAATTAGATCCTAATGTTTTTGGTTTCACTAAAATCCGGATTGTTTTGCACCCGGTATATTCAATTGAAGTTTGAAATCGAATTATCGAACTACCGCGCCATTTTCAATTTTATATATAATTATAATTAATTATATTCGTTTTCAATTGTTGATTCAAACTCAGTTTTCATCGCCATTATTTAAAATATTTATTTTAAATATTTAAAATCCATTATTTTAGCCAATTTAAAAAATTTAAATTGGTTCAGATTTTCTGGGTCGTTACAATCTCCCCCACTTAAAACTTTTCGTCCCCGAAAAGGAATAAAGTCGAAAGTGGTTTGATAAATCTACGATCACACAACACAACAACCAATCCAATTGTTTTTAACCTTTCAAAGCCATACAAATTAATTCCTATTTTTCTTCTAAAATCATTCAAACAATTATAATAGAATAGAGAATTAAATGGTGAGGTAAAGTATGGTAAATATACCTTGCACCGGAGTCAATCAGAGATATCTACTCGGCATCTGGGATAAGCTTTCTGAATGCTCTCCTCGGTTTCCCAAGTACAATCTCTCGGATCTCCACTCCATTGCACTTTGACTAAGTGAACCTTCTTGTTCCTCAGCTCTTTGGTTTCTTTGCCGATAATCTTTAGCGGCTCTCGCCTCACAGCTAATTCTGGAGTAATTTCAATATCCTGCTGAGCTGCTTCTTCCACGATCAAGTCTGGATCATGAACGTGCTTTCGAAGTTGAGATATATGAAATACATCATGAACACCAGGCAACCAGTCAGGCAGTTTGACCCTATAAGCGAGAGTCCCAATCCGTTCCAGAATAGGAAACGGACCAATGAATTTGGGTGCCAGCTTTCCAGTTTTACCGAACCGGATAACTCCTCTCATCGGCGATACCTTTAAATATACATAGTCGCCAACTTCAAAGGATATATCTCTTCTTCTTCTATCGGCATAGCTCTTTTGTCGGCTTTGAGCGGCGAGTAATCGCTTCTTAATAAAATCGACTTTGTCGGCAGCTTCTCGAATCATATCAGGACCCAACACAAGTCTATTTCCAGGCTCGACCCAACAAGAAGGAGATCGGCACGGTCTGCCATACAATGCTTCGAATGGCGACATTGTCAGACTCGCCTGGTAGCTGTTGTTATAAGAGAATTCAGCCAAATGCAGATGGTCTTCCCATGATTCACCGAAATCTAGAACACAAGCCCGCAATAGATCTTCTAATATGCGATTCACCCTCTCAGTCTGACCGTCTGTCTGAGGATGATAAGCGGTGCTCAAGTTTAACTTCGTTCCTAGCTCATCTTGAAATGCTTCCCAGAATTTGCTAGTGAATATTGTATCTCTATCACTAACTATACTGAGCGGCACTCCATGTAGTCTATCTATTTCCCTGACGTAAATCTGCGCCAGACTCTGAGCAGTTCTATTTGATTTGACAGGTATGAAATGGGCGGTCTTCGTGAAACGATCTACGATCACCCAAATACTGTCATTTCCTTTTCTGGTTCTGGGCAAACCATCAATGAAATCCATAGAAATATGCTCCCACTTCCAACCAGGAACTTCCAGTGGTTGTAATAATCCAGCCAATTTCTGTTGGTCGCTTTTAACTAGCTGGCAAGTAGGGCATCGACTAACATATATTGAGATGTCTCTTTTTAACGACTTCCACCAGAATGTGCGTTTGATATCGTTATACATTTTATTCACACCTGGATGGATACTGAGCTTAGACTTGTGACATTCATCCAGTACGTCCCTTCCGAGTTCAGGAATATCTGGAACACAAATTCGCCCTTCTAACCTCAGAATCCCTTCGCTGTCTAGCTGGAAATCCGAAGCATTGCCCTCACGAATTCGCTGACTTATTCCTTTGATAAATTGGTCGTCTCCTTGGAGAGCCGATATCTTATCAATAAACGAAGTCGCAATGACAAAACTGGCGATCATCTCATTCTTTCGGCTTAACGCATCGGCCACGACATTGGCTTTTCCTGGAGTATATATAATTTCAAAGCCATATGCTGCAAGAAACTCCAGCCAACGTTGCTGCCTCAAATTCAAGTCCTTCTGAGTGAACAAATACTTTAACGACTGTTGATCTGTAAACAGTTCAAATCTCTCACCCAGAAGATAGTGTCTCCAGATTTTCAAAGCGAACACAATAGCCAATAATTCAAGATCATGAGTTACATAGTTCTTCTCATGTGGCTTCAGTTGACGGCTAGCATAAGCAATTACTTGACCTCTTTGCATTAACACGGCGCCAAGGCCTTCTCTAGAAGCATCAGTCCAGACTTTCAAATCTTGGTTGCCATCGATGATGGTTAGCACTGGAGCAGTTGTTAATCTCAACTTTAGCTCTTCGAAAGCTTCCTCACTTTCTGGAGTCCATTTAAATTTAGAATGCTTCTTTGTAAGCTTCGTTAAGTGGCCAGATATCTTCGAAAAGTTTTTAACGAACTTCCGGTAATAGCTAGCCAATCCGAGGAAACTGCGGACTTCAGTGGGAGTACTAGGCTGTTTCCAGTTCTGAATAGCTGTGATTTTACTTGGATCCACAGCAATTCCTTCTTTCGATACGACGTGGCCCAGAAATTTTACTTCATCTTGCCAGAAGATACATTTGGAAAATTTGGCTTTTAATACATTCCGTCTCAGAATTTCTAGAACCTGTTCCAGATGCCTTTCATGTTTGGCCTTTGATTTAGAGAAGATTAGAATATCATCAATAAAAACCAGAACAAATTTATTCAATACTCCTCTGAATACTCTGTTCATCAGATCGACGAAGTAAGCGGGAGCGTTACATAAGCCGAACGGCATTACTAACCACTCGTAGAATAAGTCGGGGCCTCTGAACGCTGTCATTGGAACACACTCTTCGGCAATTCGAAGTTGATGGAAACCTGTAGCTAGGTCCATTCGTGAGAATACCTGTGCTCCATTTAATCGATCCAACAAATCATCAATCCGCGGCAATGGATATTTGTTCTTTATGGTCTGCTTGTTTAAATCACGATAATCCACACATAGCCGTAGAGTACCGTCAGATTTTGGGACAAACACCACTACTGTACCCCAGTCAGAGAAACTAGGCCTGATCAGACCTTTCCATACTAGCTGTCGTGTTTGATTGTCTAATTCCTCCTTCTCTTTCAAGGACATTCTTCGAATAGCGTGAACTACCGGCCTTGCATTGGGAATCAAAGCAATCTTGAAATCTATTTCTCTTTGCGGAGGTAAGCGAACAACTTCCTCGAACACATCCCCATAATTCTTGACGACAGGAATGTCTTTGATGAGGTCGGGAATATTCTCCGTGACTTCAGCGATATTTTCTATTTGGGCTGGAGAAACATTCAAAGCTGCCCAGAAGTCTTTTCTATTAGCATTCTGACCTTCACAGGGAATGGTTATAGAACTCCCTGATTTAATCTTAGCTCTAACAACTCTCTCGGCGCATCTAACCTCTGCTTCATATTTGGTTAACCAATCCAATCCCAGAATAAGATCGAATTCATCAAAAATCATGACGACAGAGATAATAGGGAATTTATAGCAAGAAAAAGAGACGGGTACTACACAAATCCAACTGAGATTAATAGATCCCCCGACCGAATTTTGGACAGTCATTGGTTCCTTGAGCTTCCTCAAATTCAAATCTAGTTTCTTAGCTGCATCCTTGGCAATGAAACTTCGTGACGCGCCTGTGTCAAACAGTACTTTGACTGGAATGTTTTTGACAGCAAGCATTCCTTCTAAAACATCAGCCCTTTCTTGACTAGCTGAGGGCCCAGAAGTTTCTGCTATTTCATTTACCTGAACTGTTTTGGTCTTTTTTAAGAGCCAGCAATCCTTTGCGAGATGACCAATCTGCCTGCATTTACTGCAACCTCTTTTCTCTTGGAAATTCTTCTCTGATTTAGATCCACTCTTGGTTCGTTTCTTTAGAGATCTGCAACTTATCGAGAGATGTCCTTGCTTATTGCAGTTAGAGCATACAGTTGCCGTTACTGGTTTCTTCTCAGCTTTGGCCCTTTTCCTCTTGGCACTGGGCTTCTTACTGGCTTCAGGAATATCAGTTTCCGACTTTTCTTTGTCACTAGAACAGACTTCTTCTTCGTCGCGTAACATTCCTTTCTTATGGAGATCTTCATACTGATAGGCCATATATATCATTTCAGAAAAAGGAAGCTTCACATGCCCCAATACCTTATTCTGGTACTTCCTTTGAAGTCCATGAATAAATCTCATATTTTTCTTCTTCGGATTTTGAGTTAGATGTGGGGCAAAGTGAGAAAGTTCATTGAATTTCTTATGATATTCGGGAATTGTCATGTCTCCTTGTATTAGATAAGAAAATTCATCGCATAATCGCTCAGTTGCTTCGGGAGGAGTAAATCTTTCAAAGAAAATCACTTTGAATCTATCCCAGGTGATATCACCTTCTGGATTATCCTTAACAACAGAATCCCACCAGAATAAAGCTTCGTCTTTGAGCGCCCAGGAGGCCAGTAATCTTTTCTGGTCATCTCTAAGCTTTAATGCTTCGAAGATTTTCTCAGCCGAACGAATCCAAGCTTGTGTCTTCATAATTGCTTCTTCACCCGAAAAGGGTTTTCCACCCAGATTTCTATATTTCATATATAGAGCTTCTATTTCCGGGTCAGTATTACTTCTTCTGTTTCTGGCACACATTTTCTTGTACTTCTGCAAATGGCAGATCAAGTGTCAGGTCACAGAAAAGGTATTTTAAAATATAGAAACACATACTTCAAATGTAAATGTGTCTATCAAGGTGTAATTTCATTCTGCTTTACTCATACTAGGATATCACTAATCCTATCTGTATTGAGTTACCCGTCCTAGAACACTACTGGTTCTATTTCTGACGAGTTCGTTCAAATGTTATATTCCAGAACTAAGCTTAACCAAAGCTCTGATACCACGATGAGACGACCCGATTTCCCGTTCTCACGGAAACAAGGTTATCTTAGGAATATAACACAGAAACAGATAATAGCATAACAGAATTAAATAAATACACCAGATAATGAACAATAGAATATACTGGATAAAAGTAATCATCAGAGTTACACAGTATACAGGATCTTACTTAGTACAAATACAGTTCAGCTATACATAAATGTCTACAGCAGAAATAAACAAAATATGTACAATAGGAGCTGAACAGCATAAAAAGAAATAAATGATAGAATCCATCTTCAGCTCCAGCTATCCAGAAAGAACTAGCTAACCCTGAATACAAGGCTGCCCGTGTAGAAAAAGGGGCACCCGAGTTTGAAAGTGAAACAAACTACGAGTCAGTCATGGGACTGGTATGAGAAATCCACTCAACACATATATAATTGGCTAATCACAGGACCACGCCACTTTCGTGGAACGGGTTTACTCCATTGGATCGCCAGTGCTTTAAAACAAATCTTTCTTTTAAACATCGCTATGCTTTTTATAAAAATGAAGCCATTATAAGACTCAGTTCCCATCACACAATGCAACGCAAACCGGAGGATAGAGTTTTTACCTTATAACAGCCAAAATATGCTTGATACGAATAAAACAAAGGCATTTGATATTATTGCTAGTGTTTATATGCTTTGAAAACAATTTCAAATCATAACTATCAATCATAGACGACATGAGCGTCCCATGCCACTATGTCGCCAAATATATATATATATATACAATTGAAACCGCACGATCACGTATTTGGAAATTGGATTTCCGTCATGAACCAAGGCAAAAGATAGTCCTTACCGAATTCGTGACTCTCTAGCCCGAGCCACAGGATCAGAACGCATCAACCCTTTAGATCGTCAGGGCCGGTCCACCGATGTGGATTATTATGCCTGAACACTACGTCTCCCCGCCCTTTGGGGCGTAAACGAGCCAATGAATGACTCCATCGGACCCGGATCGTCCGATCAAACCGAGGCGCCTCGCAACAGCAACAACCACATAGGTGAAAAGTATAGAAATGTCAGGGCTGGTAGGTCACTGACACCACCCTAGCTAGAAAGAAACGCAGGCCCTCCCTGATGTCCTCTCCCGTTTTAGGTTCATACCGGGGTGTGAGGCTCGCGAATTCACGTTATACACAAAGCTACGCCACACAGGCGGTGCTTTGATCATCACCACAAGGCTTTGCTTTTCAACAGAAGCCCTGATCACTGCATCTTAGCATGCCACACAGGCAATTCATGCCATGCGACTGATGTCCATCGATATACAACCTCTGAGCTCATGCGTCTCAGAGAAGGGCGTTAAGCAAAAGAATAAATTCTCCGCCGCCAAACAGATGTATATTTAACAGAAATCAATCAACACAGAATAAACTCCAATGTCAGACACACAGTCCATTTACAAGTCCGTTCTGGGTCTGAACGAAACCGGAGGCACTAAATACCTCGCAAACCCTTCGATCACCACGTACGTCTGGACGATCACCACTCATCATCCATATTTCGGGATGCCTCCCAATCAGGACCTCGGTTACCATCCAAACGAGGTGAAGATCTCCGGTCTTCGACCACCGTCTTCATCTTCGAATTTCAATCGTCGGTCAATTATTCGAAATGAGAATTAAATCGGCCTTTTCAAATAATTCACGTATATTTAGAATTTCAATTCGATTTATTTCAATGGTTAAATTATTCGACAACACCAATTTTGTTCTTTAATGTAATTTTCACACCAAACACATTCAACCATCAAAAGCCACACAAATCAAGCAAATTTCAGTTTATTTCCATTCCATATCGCCTATGATATTTTATAACTATTTATCGCTATTTTTATTTATTTTAAAATAGCTAATATATTCAAAACGACATTTCGGGCCATAACGTGGCCGTGGCGCTGTTTTTCTTCAGATTTGATTTACACATATCTGAAAATCTAACCGTTGGATCTTCACAAAATTTACATCATTAGAAAGGTCTTTTCAAAACGAATCCAACGGTTCCAGTTTCGGGAAAATCAGACGGTCGGATCTCCCGGCACAATCGTTTGAAGTTTCGATTTCAAAATACGAACTGCAGCGTCGTTATTCGATTAAATATAATTATATTTATATATATAAATAAATATAATCGTTTCTGGCGCTGTTTTTCTTCAGATTTGAATTAAACATTCCAGACAATCCAACCGTTGGATTTCTACAAAGTTGGTGCCGTTGGGAAGATATTTCCAAGGCGAACCCGACGGTTGAGGTTTCGGGAAAATCCAATGGTCGGATTTCCCGCACTAGTCGTTTGAAATCACGGTTTCAAAATACGAACTGCAGGGCCTCGTTTCGTTTTAATTTTATTTATATTTATATAAATATAGTTTATTCAACAATTTCAATATCGTTTTCACTTCAAAAAAATTTCTAACACCTTAAAATTTTGGAAAATTTCGCCATAACCTCCCCTGCACCGGGAGCATCGGGAAATCGCAAATAGCGTTCCCGGTCCTTCTAATCTCAAAAAGAAAAAGAAAAAGCCAAGCGGCTAGCCAACAGTCTCATAAAATCATCACCCAAACAAAGCAGTAAATGTGTACCTATTTGTCGGGCACAAAATTTTATTCCTCTTCTCTAGCCCCTTTGCTATAACCTGTTCAATAAATATGCATGTACATATATATACAGTTCTTATCATTTATCATTTTCTATTCGACTTCATATTTGATTTCAATTTGGTTTAAAAACACCATTCATTCTAATGTTACATAAATAGGTGCAAATCATTTCATTAGCTAATTAATGAATATTTCAACTCATATATGTTTATTTTGAACAAGTGGCTATTTTTAACACTTCACACTTCAACGATTTATGCATACAATAAAAATGTGATTTTTATTGTAAAACAATTCATTTCAAAACACTATTCTTCTATATAGTTCCTATAGGTGATAAAAATAAGATTTTTATCCTAAAACAATTTCTTTTGAAACGAGATTATTTTACACAGTTCATATAGTCGATAAAAGGTGATTTTTATTATCAAACAATTTATTTCAAAATATGAATACCATTCAACACATGAATTTCTAATCAACGAATGAATATCAATTCAACACATGAATGTTTTCTATAGTTTAAGCATATGAAAATAATTCAAACACACGAATATTTTCAAAATTTCGGCAGCATAACGGCAGGGTAGTTAAAACCGGCACCGTCCCTAGTACGGCTCCTCGCTCTACCTTAAAACCTCGCGGTTTTTGACAATGGGGTTCATGCATCTAGTTCGCACGCAGGCGGCATGTATATATTTATTTCATTTCCACAAACTAATCCTATGTGGTTTCAACCAAATATTTCTCAACCACAGATGGGTATTTTTCAAACACAATCAACCAATATCAATCACAAACAATCCCGAACAATCATTCACTATCAACCAATTTTCACAACAATTTCAATCGATAAATATCGTCCATGGTTTGTGGACGAGGGGCGTATATATATATATATATATATATGTATATATATATATATATATATATATATATGTATGTATTTATATATAGCAATTTATATATAGCTACATATATAATATTTTTAAATCAGAAATCTCACCAATAGCTATCCAACTTCACTTAGAGAAATCTTCGCCTTTACGACTCTGTCGCTTCGTTGCCTTTATTCTCTACATATGTAAAAATCGAATTTTTACTATGTTATTCAATATATAAAAATCGAATTTTGACGTCGCTATTCAATATATAAAAATCGAATTTTGACTTCGCTATTCAATATATAAAAATCGAATTTTGACTTCGCTATTCAATATATAAAAATCGAATTTCGACTTCGCTATTCAATATATAAAAATCGAATTTTGACTTCGCTATTCAATATATAAAAATCGAATTTTGACGTCGCTATTCAATATATAAAAATCGAATTTTGACTTCGCTATTCAATATATAAAAATCGAATTTTGACTTCGCTATTCAATATATAAAAATCGAATTTTGACATCGCTATTCAATATATAAAAATCGAATTTTGACTTCGCTATTCAATATATAAAAATCGAATTTTGACTTCGTTATTCAATATATAAAAATCGAATTTTGACTTCGCTATTCAATATATAAAAATCTGATTTTTACTTCGACTTTCAATATATAAAAATCTGATTTTTCTTTCGACTTTCAATATATAAAAATCTGATTTTTCTTTCGACTTTCAATATATAAAAATCTGATTTTTCTTTCGACTTTCAATATATAAAAATTTGATTTTTTTTCTTTTTTAAATTTCTAATCTCCTTCTATTTTAAATCTTAAAATAAATTAGTTTATAAATCATTTTAAAAATCAGTTTTTAATACTTTTTAAAATCATTTTTAATACTTTCAAAATCAGTTTTAATACTTTCAAAATCAGTTTTTACTTTTATAAAAAAATCTGTTTTAACCTTTATAAAAAAATCAGTTTTTACTTTTATAAAAAATCTGTTTTTACTTTTAAACAAATTAGTTTTCACCTTTAAACAAATCAGTATTTAAATGCTTTTTTAAAATTCAGTTTAAAATTCTTTTTAAAATTCAGTTTATAATTCTTTTTAAAATTCAGTTTATAATTCTTTTTAAAATTCAGTTTATAATTCTTTTTAAAATCTGTTTTTAATCCCAGAAAAAAAAACAGTATTTTAATCCCAGAAAAAAAACAGTATTTTACAGAATTAAAAATAAAAATAAAATAAAAACGCTTACCTTTGCTGTCGCCTGAAGAGGGGGGGTGGTGCTTCGGGTTCACGGATCGATGAAGGGGGGGGTCGCGGGTGCTCAGGCGCTGGTGGTGGCGGGGCTTGTGGAGGAGGGCGGCTTCCGTCTCAAGGGGGCGTTGGGGTATCGGGTTCGGAGGTAGAGAATTGAATGGAGGAGGGAGGAGTGAACGGGGTGGTGGCTCGTGGGTGGTGGCGCCGCCGCGATGGGCGTCGGCGATTCCTGGAGGGGATCAAGCGCTCTCTCTTTTTTTTTTTCCTAATCGGGTCTGCTCTGAAATGGATCGGGGGGGGGGGGGGGGGGGCCTGAGGAGTTTAAGGGAAGAAAGGTTTTTTTTATTATTATTATTTTATTATAAAAAGTTGACTTTTACATACGACCTCTAAACGAGGCCCACCGCCTGTCGTCCATAGCGTTTTACCCCCATTCCGAACACAATGGGATATGTATCGCAAGCTGATTTGATCGTTACAATCAGTTTCCGTTGAATTTACATTTAAATCACTATATTGAATTTTAAACGTACATTTCAAATTAGTGGGGCCACATACGAACTCGAAAAATTCCAGAAAAATATTTTCTAGCCTCGTATTGACGATACGGTCCTAACAAAACTAGTTTCGTTGAATTCTGAGACCGTTTGAAAAATGGCCAATTTCCAGTCGATTAAAATCAACTTAAACCGGTCAAACACGTTTTCCTTTGCCACGCTCTCATATTGATTCGAAAAACTATGAAATTTGAAACCTAGCAATAACTTGACACTGCGGATCCAACAAAAGTGGTTTCGTCGAAATCCGAGGTCATCTGCAAAATGTCCATTTTTAAGGGCCTGAATTCCATAGTGACTATTCAGAATTTCCAACTGGATATATCTTTTGATTCCCGCTATCAAATTTTGATTGGTCAGATTCATTAGAAAGATATTACCAATTAGATCCTAATGTTTTTGGTTTCACTAAAATCCGGATTGTTTTGCACCCGGTATATTCAATTGAAGTTTGAAATCGAATTATCGAACTACCGCGCCATTTTCAATTTTATATATAATTATAATTAATTATATTCGTTTTCAATTGTCGATTCAAACTCAGTTTTCATCGCCATTATTTAAAATATTTATTTGAAATATTTAAAATCCATTATTTTAGCCAATTTAAAATTTTTTAATTGGTTCAAATTTTCTGGGTCGTTACAATATGCTTATATATTTCTATCTCCCCCTGTCCAAAAGCTTTCTGCACATTTTGTTAGTATATATATATAATAAAAACTTACTGTTTCCTGTAACAAAATGTTAGTGCATATAAAATGAATATTTATATGATACGTGAGTATTTATATATGCATATTTCTCCCCCTTTGTCATCGATTAAAAAGAATAAATATCATGATAGAACAGTAATCGAACATAAGACATAAATTAAAGTACCTTCGGGAGATATTGGATCATGTGCAATTTGATAAACTGTATTTTGTTTTCAGAGACATTTGGAGAAATCAAAATCGCCTTCCTTTTATTGTGGTGTACCTGCAAAAAAGTAGAATATATATACTTTGGTACCCACTTGCTTTGTTTGGGTCCATGGGTTAGATGGAAGGTAGCAATACCCAAGAGGGTTTAACGGAACCTTTAAAGATAAAATTTTCATTATTAACTACTGAATCAAAATAATCATCAATATATTTTTCTCTATTTTTCCAACTTACAGGAACCCAAATACTTAAGTAATCTCTATTGATATTCCTTTTCATACTTCTAGATCTATTATACAGATCTTTAATCATAGAAGTATTGGAATTTCTATAATAATTGGATCTAGGATGAGCATTAGTACTAGCAGTAATATTTTTATTGTACATGAAGGCATATCTAGTACTATTTCTAAGATTAGTTTTTTTATATCCTAAACCACTTTTGTCATGTAAAGGTCGAGATCTAGATAAAATCATATTTAAATCATTTTGACCTTTATTAAATTTTGCGAACTTATTTGCACTTTTATCAAATTTATTTCCAAAGTCGCTATTGACATTTTCAAAAGAAATTTTGTTATTCTTTAAATCATCAATTTCCTTATTTAATTCAGAATTTTTCCTTTTTAAAGTACCATTCTCAGTTTTGAGACTTAAAATTTGAGATTCTGAATTATCTAAAGAAGATTGTAACTTTTCAAAATTTTTTTTTGAGTCAGAAATTTCATTTTACAAAATATTATTATTCACCTTTAAAAACTCACATTCTTTAGATAGTTCTAAATTCTTTTCAGTTAAAGCTCCATTCTCTTTTTCAAGAGACGAAATTAAAGAACTAGAATTATTTAAAGAATCTTCTAATGATATATTTCTATTTTGCAAAATATCGATTTCCTTTAAAAGAACATTGTTTTTATCTTCTAGTTGCTCATTTTCTTTTTGAAGGAAATCTTTTTGAGAAACAAGCTCTTCTAAGGTATCTTCAAAACATTTGGCTTATTTTACCAAACGATTGTTTTCTTCTTTTAATTTGGAATTTTCTTCCTTGTACTTTTTTGACATAGCTAAAACGACTGTATGGAGTTTCAATAATTTTTCATGGTTTAACAAAAAGATCTTTAAATAATGAATCTACACATACCGATTGTGATCTGACTTTAGCCATGAGACATTTGCTTCCGTGCTCTCTTGATTCGGCTTTGTTGCTCTTCCACTTTCTAATCCCTTGACTAGACTTCTTTATTGCCATTTGTTCTAAGATGTTGTTACGATCTCTAGAACGCCAGGCTCTGATACCAATTGAAAAGGTCGGTTGTGCACGACTTGTGCATGATCTATAATATGGCTATGCGGAATGTATGTGATAACTTAAGCTATTCAATAGTTATGCGAATAAATATTCGCAAACAATATATATATCACAAATAACTATAACTGCAGTAAAGTAAAGTAAAGTAGAGTAACGACACCAGGATTTTTATACTGGTTCGGACCTCCAGTCCTACGTCCAGTCCCGAAGCTTCTCTTCGGCTTTTCACTAAACAACACCCTCGCTTCACCCGGAGGAACAGGTTCACAACTACTTGATTTACGGGCTACAAGTTTACCCACTTGATTTCACGGGCTACAAGCTTACCCACTTGATTTACGGGCCACAAGCTTACCCACTTGATTTCACGGGCTACAAGCTTACCCACACAGGACAATTACAAAAGTTTGACTTCTGATTGTGTTCTTCTTTCAACACTGATTTGCCAACGATTGAGTAAACCCTTCCTATAATCTTATCCTCAAGTATATGATTTGAATGCAAAGATTTAAGGAAGAAAGATTGCTTGTTGAATCAAATGATATAAAACTGATTCAAGGATTCAACAAGTATTGACTATTTGAGAGAGCTTTTAGAATGCAAGAGAGTATAGAGTTAAGATCATAAAATAGAAGAAGATTCGGTGATTTGAAAGTATGATTTCAAGTCTATTTATAGTGTAGAATAGTTGCATTCCTTCATGAAGAGTTTCTATAAAGAGTTGTGTCCATTTCTCTTGAAATTGAATAGAAATCTCTTCACAAAAAGAAGCATCCTTTCAGAAAAATTACATCAAGAAAAAAGGTCGACAGGTCGAAATTAACAGGTCGACGGGTATTTGAAAAAAATAGCCATTATGTGAAAAAAACAGCAGGACCGGTCGACAGGTCCTTTTTGGGCGGTCGACCGTTTTCTTGCTGTGGACCGGGGGACCTCGGTCCACAGTCTATATCACTCTGCACTCTTTCCCGGTCGAAGCCTGGACCGTTTGGGCTTTTTCTGTGACTTTTCAATTCTTCAAATATACAGATTTCAGCCCCAGCTAATTTCAATTTCTAAATTGTTTTGTGCATTCGTGTTATACTTTGAGGATAGATTTTAACATAAATCTAACACGACTCCATACCTACATATATATAATCTTAGCTCCATGTCATGATTTCCATTGATCTTCACTAAGATCTTTATTGATTTCCACTTTGATAAATGTGAATTCAGCTCGTCAATGATCTCTATTTCTATGTTGTCATTAATCAAAATCTTGTGTATCAACACATTCAACATCCAATGTGAAGCTCTCAACTGTGTGAGCATTAAAATGAAATAATAACGCTCATCGCAGCCTGTTAATTGTAACAACCCGGAAAATCTGGGCCAGTTTGAAAATTTTATTTTGGCAATTTTAGCGAATTTTGATTATTTAAAATAGATTATTTTAAATAATATCGACGTGAAATCTATTTTGAATATAATTCGAACGTTTATATTATACACGTCGTCGTTAGAATATAAATAATTATATATAATTATAAATAGAATTGAAAATGGCGCGGTAGTTCGATAATTCGATTTCAAACTTCAATTGAATGTACCGGGTGCAAAATAATCCGGATTTTAGTGAAACCAAAAATAATGGAATCTAATAGTGAATATCTTTCCAACGAATCCGAAAAATTAAGATTTCATATCGGGAATCAAAAGATATGTCCAGTTGAAAATTCTGAATAGTCGCTATGGAATTCAGGCCCTTAAAAATGGACATTTTGCAAACGACCTCGGATTTCGACGAAACCAGTTTTGTTGGGTCCGGGATGTGAAGTTATTGCTAGGTTTCAAATTTCATAATTTTTCGAATCAATATGTGAGCGTGGCAAAAGAAAACGCGTTTGACCAGTTTCAGTTGATTTTAATCGACTTGAAATTGGCCATTTTTCTAACGGTCTCTGAATTCGACGAAACTAGTTTTGTTAGGACCGTATCGTCAATACGAAGCTAGAAAATATTTTTTTTGGAATTTTTTAGTTAGTATGTGACCCCGGTAATTAGAAATGTGCGTTTAAAATAATATAGTGATTTAAATGTAAATTCAAAGGAAACATATCGAGACGATCGAATTGGCCTGCGATACATATCCCATTGTGTTCGGAATGGGGGTAAAACGCTATGGGCGGCAGGCGGTGGACCTCGTTTAGTGGTCATATGTGAAAGTCAACTCTTTAATAAATAAATAATAAATAAAAAAAAAAAAAAAAAAAAAAATATAATATCCCTTCCCTTAAAACCTAGGCCCCCCCCCCGTTCGTTTATCTCAGAAGGAAAAAAAAAACAAAAAAGAAAAAGAAAACAAAAATCGCGATAACCCCCCCGTCGCTCCAGCCACCACCGCGCCCAGCGCCCACCGCCGCCACCACTTGCGAGGCTCCGCCCTTCCCCCCTCTGCCTCCCTCTCTCTCCTCCGCCTCGCAGGAACCACGAATCCCCTCGACGAAGCCGATGGCCCCCCTCCGATCAGATGCCCTCTCGCCTCCGACCAGCATGGGTCCGCCGCCACCACCTGAGGACGCAGCCCACCCCCTCCTCTAATTACAGTAAGATCTTGATTTTGTTTATATATATAAAAAAAAAAAAAAAAAAAAAAGAACTGATTTCTGTTTTTATTAAGATTTAAAAACTGTTTTTATTAAGATTTAAAAACTGTTTTTATTAAGTTTTGAAAACTGATTTTATTAAAATTTAAAAACTGATTTTATAAAAAGGAATAAAAACTGATTTTATAAAAAAAAACTGAATTTGAAAAATGATTTTTAAAGTATTTAAAAACTGAATGTTATTTTGATTTAAAACTTATTTTTAAAAAAGTATAAACTGATTTATTTTTTTAAAGTATAAACTGATTTATTTTTTTAAAGTATAAACTGATTTATTTTTTTTAAAGTATAAACTGATTTATTTTTTTAAAGTATAAACTGATTTATTTTTGAAAGAGAAAAACTGATTTTATTTTGAACTTTAAAATAGGAAAAAGATTAATCTTTTAGTAGAAAAAGATTTGAAAGCAAAAGTAGAAATCATATTTTTTTATATGTTGAAAGCGAACGTGAAAACATGATTTTTGTCATATTAAAGAAGTGATTTTTATTATATAAACATCATGACAAAAATGAGATTTTTATTCATTTGAATAGCGATATAAAAATTCGATTTTTATATATTGAACTTTGAAATAAAAATATGATTTTTATATATTGAACTTTGAAATAAAAATTCGATTTTTATATATTGAACTTCGATATAAAAATTCGATTTTTATATATTGAACTTTGAACTAAAAATTCGATTTTTATATATTGAATAGCGAACTAAAAATTTGATTTTTATATATTGAATAACGAAGTAAAAATTCGATTTTTATATATGTAGTAGCTACGGACGACGAAGCTGGCGAAGATGCGAAAACAATGAAGACTTCTGCAAAAGAAGAGTCGAGATGGTTGGATAGCTAAATGTGAGAATTTCTCACCTTTCAATTTATATTTCTAGTTATATATATATACTAGGATGCAGACGGTGCTTAGTAGCACCCGACACAATCGTCCACAGACCATGGACTTGTTTGTTTGACTGTTTGGTGATTGATTGCGATATTGGTTTGAATGTGGTTTGTGGTGTGAAAAATCGAATCGATAAATTGGTTAGGATTAGACGTGCGCCGTTATAAGGCGAAGGGGTAAGGCTAGGTTAGATCCTTACTCCAAAGTTTGTGGTTTGCATAACGAATGGATTTGATTGATGTGTGAATGGCGTGGGCCTTCACTAGACCGGGGATAAGGCTAGGCCTTGTCCCGTTTCTAGTATCGTGCCGTTATGCCGCCGAAATTTTCTAAAATAAGTTAGAAAAATAAAAATAGCATTTTATTTAACGAATGAACTGAATAGAAATTCATATGTTAAAATAAAATGTGTTATCGTTAAAAATATAATTTTTAACGTGAATGTGAATAAATAAATATTCATTTACAAACCAGACGGTTTGTTTATGTACACCTATTTGAATGACGTTGATTGGGTCGATAAATTTTACACATCGCCTAACTGCACAAATAAAATATGTGTTTGATTGTTTGAAACCCCACACGGGTGTTAGGATGAAATTTGAAGTTCACTCATCCTGATTGATTAAATCTGTCGATCGATTGATTGACAAGCTGCTATAAGCGTTAAATGTCTATATTTGATGCTTATACAGTGTAGTGCACTTTGGTTGATGGTTGATTATTCATCGTTGTTGATATATCCATGTGTTGTAGAAAATCCATATAATTAACATTATATGGTAATTGATTGGGCCTCATTCCAGTTTCGAAGAAAAAAAAGAAACATTTGAAATAGAAATATTTGAAATAGAAATATTTGAAATAGAAATATTTGAAATAGAATATTTGAAAATAGAAATATGTGAAGCCGTGAGGATTAGATTGACGCCATTTTGACGTGAACGATATTTATATCGATTTTATTCATTTTAAAATGAATATTGAAAAGTGATTTCGAAATCAAATATTTTGAAATAAATTGAATTGAAAACGAATTCAAATTGAATTGAAAACGACTTCGAAATGAATTGAATTGAAAACGAATTCGAAATGAATTGAATTGAAAACGAATTCGAAATGAATTGAATTGAAAACGAATTCGAAATGAATTGAATTGAAAACAAATTCGAAATGAATTGAATTGAAAACGAATTCGAAAGGAATTGAATTGAAAGCGATTTCGAAATGAATTGAATTGAGAACGATTTCGAAATGAATTGAACTGAAAACGAATTCGAATTGAATTGAAAGCGAAGTGAAATAAATTCAAATTGAATTGAAATTTGAATTGAATAGAAATGGATTTTAAAACGAATTTATAAAGAAGAATTCAATTTTGATTTGAATTGAAATGGAAGTTGAAAATGTTTTTGAAACGAATTCAAAACTATTTATATAATTCGTTTTAAATAGAAATCGACGATATATATATTATATATATATTATATATAATATAATGGCCTGAATAGAACGCGCCACGCCGCGGCAGTTCGCGAATTTCGACCATTTATTTCAAACGGGCATTACGGGAGATCCGACCGTCGGATTCTCCTAAAACCGGAACCGTTGGGTTCGTATCGAAAAGAGCTTTCTAATGAATGTTAGAAATTTGAAATCTAACGGTTGGATTTGGAGATATGTCCAAATCAAATTCAAAAAAGGTCGCTGTAAGTGCAGTTCGATGGCCATTGATGGAAATCGACTGTACGGGCCTTGATAAAATTATTAAAAATAGCAATAATTTGTGTAAAATCATAATAAATGATTTAGAAAGAATTGGGATGAAAAACTCCATACTTGAAAAGATAAAAATAAATTTTTATCGAAACGAACTAGTTTTGAACTAGAATTATAATCCTATTTATTTTTAAATAAATAAATTGAATTCGAAAAGGGTTTTAAAAATAACCAAAATTTCCAATGATTGCATTGGAGTGGATTTGAATCGAAATTGTCTTCGGAATATTTCGATGTTGGAATTCGTGATTATACAGGTGTTGTTATGGAAATTTGAAAGATATATATTGATATCGTTATTTCCAATACGACATTTGTTAGTCGTAGAATTCGATATTGAATATAAGCCGATATATTTTCTATTCAGAGCCTTGTATTGAATATCGAATGTGATTTGGGTTTGTCGTGAATGGTGTCTTCACTAACACTATTCTTGAACCCAGTTGAGAAAAGATTAAATCTTTTTATTTAGATTTAATGAAGTGTACCAATTAAATAATATTTAATTGGAATTGAATAGATATTGATTTTTGGGCTTATCGTGAACAGTGTTTTAAATAACACTTGTTCTTTAACCCGATAATTAATGAATGTGATTTTGGGTTTATCGTGAACCGTGTTTTAAATGACACTGATTCTTTAACCCAGTTAACGATTAAAACTGAGTGGAGTTTTAATGAATCTTTAATTAGATTGAAAAGATCGAAAATGGAGTATCACCAGTTTTGCTCCAGGCGATAGTTAAATCTTTAATTAGATTTGAACGTGAAATTTAGAAACTAACTGTCGGTTAGCCAAGCAGAATGGTTTTCTGGATATTGATCTGATGTTGGTTTCGGCCTTCGGGGTTAATATTTGGGGAATTATTCTCTTGATTAATTTATGGTTAGTGACTAATGAATTGGAATGAGGCGTATGTTGTGTTTGTGTAACACTTATTTAAAATATACGCGAGTTATTCGGAAAGACCGGGTTTATCCCATTCTGAATAACTGATACGACGATAAGTCGAAGATGAAGACGATGGTAGAAGACCGGAGGTCTTCACGTCGTTTGGGTGATAACTGATGATCTTGATTGGGCTGTACACCCAAGAAGATGGAAACAGTTAGTGATCGTCCAGACGTACTTGGAGATCGATGGATATGCGGGGTACTAGGTGCCTCCGGTTTCGTTCAGACCCAGAACGGACTTGTAAATGGACTGTGTGTCTGACATCGGATTTCATTCTGTGTGACTGATATCGGTTGCATAGGATGGTTTGCCTGTGTGGCATGCTAAGATGCAAATGATCAAGGCTTCTGTTGAAAAGCAAAGTCTTGTGGTGATGATCAAAGCACGGCCTTTGTGGCGTAGCTTTGTGTAACGTTTACCTCGCGTGTTTCACACCAGGTATGAACCAAAAACGGGAGACGGACCTCAGGGAGGACTTGCGTTTCTTTCTAGCTAGAAGTGGCGTCAGTGGTTTTACACGCCCTGACGAGTTTGACTTATGTGGTTGTTGCTGTTGCGAGGCGCCTCGGTTATATCGGTTTCGGCCGAATGCATTCTGGTCGGCTGACGGACCAGACTTACACCCCATAGGGTGGGGAGACGTATTGTTCAGGCATAATAATCCACTCCGTGTGGACCGGCCCTGACGATCCAAGGGGCAGTTGCGGCTGTTCCTGAGGGGCGGGCTAGAGCGTCTCGAATCGGTTGAGGACTATCTTTTGCCTCGGTTCATAGATGGAAATCCAATTTCCAAATACGTGACATTTGCGGTTTTATTTGTAAACCTATATATGGCGACATAGTGGCATGGGACGCTCATGCCGCCTATGATTGATACTTATGATTTGAAGTTGTTTTATGCACTATGCACTTATAATAGTATCAAACGACTTGTTTTAACCGTATCAAGCATTCTTTGGCTGTTATAAGGGAAAACCCTATCCCCCGGCTTGCGTTTGCATTGTGTGATAGGACCTGGGTCTTATAACAGCTTCATTTTTCTTTATTTAGCATTGCGCTGTTTGTTTCATGCACTGGTATTCTTGGGAGGAAACCCGTTCCGTGTTATACGGCGTGGTCCCTTGATTTACCTAACTTTAAGAATAAAGAATAATAACTGTTTTAGTTCTCACACCAGTCACATGACTGACCTGGAGTTTATTGTTTTAACCTAAACTCTGGGTGCCCTTATTTTCGACACGGGCAGCTAGTAGTTTTGGTTTTGCAGATTTATATTCACAGGATCCTGGTTTACAGCTGGAATGATATCCGGAAAGCTTTGTATCCGTATATCTCTTCTAGTTGTGTATTGTATTATTTTCCGCTGCTATGTATTTAAATGTAATTTAAATCTCTGATATTTCTGTGTAATATTTATTCGTACTCTGTATATTCTTGTAATCTGATGCATTGTTGTAATATACAATGAAATGTTCTTTTATATGCGTTCTGTTGTGGTTTGTTCTCGAACTATCCGACGCTTTCCTTTACGGGGAAGTTACGGGTCTTCACAGTTGGTATCAGAGCTTTGGTTTACCAAGCTCAGAGAACAAGACACATTAGAACCATACGAAAGAATTCATCAGATATTGGATTAGTAATATCCAATTAGAATGACTCGTTAGAGATAGGATCAGTAGTATCCTAGAACGAGTGTGAAGAGTATATTTTTGAAAATGAAAACAAATTTTTGTTTTGAAAATTTAAATCAATTATTCGTATTTGATTATCTATTTATATTGATGTGGACAATCCAGTATATATAGATTTTGCATATACGTCTGATCCGCGTGTATTCGAAATTTTAATATACTGGATAGATATGGAATCACATTCTAGTCGCCCGAAGATGATTCTGATGATAGTTCGAACATCATCAGAATTGGTATTCGTGTTTCGAAGGTGTGATTTTCTATATATTTCCATTAGGCTGGTGTGAGAACCAAAACTTATATATAGCTAGAATTCATTGTTGTGATTTGGCATCAAAACATGATTTTTTGTATATGTATCAAAATTATGAATTTAAAACGTTAATCCACTAATTGATTGATGTTTGTGTTGTTTGTTTATTTGTTTGCCAATTTTGAACCATTATGCTTAATCGAATCAAATATTGAATTGTATTGAAAATTGGTCGCATCTGCTTGCATATACATATATATCATTGAACAGGTCATAGCAAGGAGGCTAGAGCAGAGAATAAAATTTGTTTGCCCGACAAATAGGTACATGTTTACTACATAATTTCCTGTTTTGTTTGGGTGATGATGATTTTGTGAGCCTATTGGCTAGCCGCTTGGCTTTTTCTTTTTCTTTTTGAGATCTGAAGGACCGGGAACGCTATTTGCAATTTCCCGATGCTCCCGGTGCAGGGGAGGTTATGGCGAAATTTTTCAAAAATTTAGGGTGTTAGCCAAATTTTTGAAATTTTGAAAATTCTCAGAAACCAAAGGGTTGGAGAATGAAAGCCAGATCGAACATAGAGCTGAATAATCAAATCACTTTCGACTTTGTTCCTTTTCGGGGACGAAAAGTTTTAAGTGGGGGAGATTGTAACAACCCGGAAAATCTGGGCCAGTTTGAAAATTTTATTTTGGCAATTTTAGCGAATTTTGATTATTTAAAATAGATTATTTTAAATAATATCGACGTGAAATCTATTTTGAATATAATTCGAACGTTTATATTATACACGTCGTCGTTAGAATATAAATAATTATATATAATTATAAATAGAATTGAAAATGGCGCGGTAGTTCGATAATTCGATTTCAAACTTCAATTGAATGTACCGGGTGCAAAATAATCCGGATTTTAGTGAAACCAAAAATAATGGAATCTAATAGTGAATATCTTTCCAACGAATCCGAAAAATTAAGATTTCATATCGGGAATCAAAAGATATGTCCAGTTGAAAATTCTGAATAGTCGCTATGGAATTCAGGCCCTTAAAAATGGACATTTTGCAAACGACCTCGGATTTCGACGAAACCAGTTTTGTTGGGTCCGGGATGTGAAGTTATTGCTAGGTTTCAAATTTCATAATTTTTCGAATCAATATGTGAGCGTGGCAAAAGAAAACGCGTTTGACCAGTTTCAGTTGATTTTAATCGACTTGAAATTGGCCATTTTTCTAACGGTCTCTGAATTCGACGAAACTAGTTTTGTTAGGACCGTATCGTCAATACGAAGCTAGAAAATATTTTTTTTGGAATTTTTTAGTTAGTATGTGACCCCGGTAATTAGAAATGTGCGTTTAAAATAATATAGTGATTTAAATGTAAATTCAAAGGAAACATATCGAGACGATCGAATTGGCCTGCGATACATATCCCATTGTGTTCGGAATGGGGGTAAAACGCTATGGGCGGCAGGCGGTGGACCTCGTTTAGTGGTCATATGTGAAAGTCAACTCTTTAATAAATAAATAATAAATAAAAAAAAAAAAAAAAAAAAAAATATAATATCCCTTCCCTTAAAACCTAGGCCCCCCCCCCGTTCGTTTATCTCAGAAGGAAAAAAAAAACAAAAAAGAAAAAGAAAACAAAAATCGCGATAACCCCCCCCGTCGCTCCAGCCACCACCGCGCCCAGCGCCCACCGCCGCCACCACTTGCGAGGCTCCGCCCTTCCCCCCTCTGCCTCCCTCTCTCTCCTCCGCCTCGCAGGAACCACGAATCCCCTCGACGAAGCCGATGGCCCCCCTCCGATCAGATGCCCTCTCGCCTCCGACCAGCATGGGTCCGCCGCCACCACCTGAGGACGCAGCCCACCCCCTCCTCTAATTACAGTAAGATCTTGATTTTGTTTATATATATAAAAAAAAAAAAAAAAAAAAAAGAACTGATTTCTGTTTTTATTAAGATTTAAAAACTGTTTTTATTAAGATTTAAAAACTGTTTTTATTAAGTTTTGAAAACTGATTTTATTAAAATTTAAAAACTGATTTTATAAAAAGGAATAAAAACTGATTTTATAAAAAAAACTGAATTTGAAAAATGATTTTTAAAGTATTTAAAAACTGAATGTTATTTTGATTTAAAACTTATTTTTAAAAAAGTATAAACTGATTTATTTTTTTAAAGTATAAACTGATTTATTTTTTTAAAGTATAAACTGATTTATTTTTTTTAAAGTATAAACTGATTTATTTTTTTAAAGTATAAACTGATTTATTTTTGAAAGAGAAAAACTGATTTTATTTTGAACTTTAAAATAGGAAAAAGATTAATCTTTTAGTAGAAAAAGATTTGAAAGCAAAAGTAGAAATCATATTTTTTTATATGTTGAAAGCGAACGTGAAAACATGATTTTTGTCATATTAAAGAAGTGATTTTTATTATATAAACATCATGACAAAAATGAGATTTTTATTCATTTGAATAGCGATATAAAAATTCGATTTTTATATATTGAACTTTGAAATAAAAATATGATTTTTATATATTGAACTTTGAAATAAAAATTCGATTTTTATATATTGAACTTCGATATAAAAATTCGATTTTTATATATTGAACTTTGAACTAAAAATTCGATTTTTATATATTGAATAGCGAACTAAAAATTTGATTTTTATATATTGAATAACGAAGTAAAAATTCGATTTTTATATATGTAGTAGCTACGGACGACGAAGCTGGCGAAGATGCGAAAACAATGAAGACTTCTGCAAAAGAAGAGTCGAGATGGTTGGATAGCTAAATGTGAGAATTTCTCACCTTTCAATTTATATTTCTAGTTATATATATATACTAGGATGCAGACGGTGCTTAGTAGCACCCGACACAATCGTCCACAGACCATGGACTTGTTTGTTTGACTGTTTGGTGATTGATTGCGATATTGGTTTGAATGTGGTTTGTGGTGTGAAAAATCGAATCGATAAATTGGTTAGGATTAGACGTGCGCCGTTATAAGGCGAAGGGGTAAGGCTAGGTTAGATCCTTACTCCAAAGTTTGTGGTTTGCATAACGAATGGATTTGATTGATGTGTGAATGGCGTGGGCCTTCACTAGACCGGGGATAAGGCTAGGCCTTGTCCCGTTTCTAGTATCGTGCCGTTATGCCGCCGAAATTTTCTAAAATAAGTTAGAAAAATAAAAATAGCATTTTATTTAACGAATGAACTGAATAGAAATTCATATGTTAAAATAAAATGTGTTATCGTTAAAAATATAATTTTTAACGTGAATGTGAATAAATAAATATTCATTTACAAACCAGACGGTTTGTTTATGTACACCTATTTGAATGACGTTGATTGGGTCGATAAATTTTACACATCGCCTAACTGCACAAATAAAATATGTGTTTGATTGTTTGAAACCCCACACGGGTGTTAGGATGAAATTTGAAGTTCACTCATCCTGATTGATTAAATCTGTCGATCGATTGATTGACAAGCTGCTATAAGCGTTAAATGTCTATATTTGATGCTTATACAGTGTAGTGCACTTTGGTTGATGGTTGATTATTCATCGTTGTTGATATATCCATGTGTTGTAGAAAATCCATATAATTAACATTATATGGTAATTGATTGGGCCTCATTCCAGTTTCGAAGAAAAAAAAGAAACATTTGAAATAGAAATATTTGAAATAGAAATATTTGAAATAGAAATATTTGAAATAGAATATTTGAAAATAGAAATATGTGAAGCCGTGAGGATTAGATTGACGCCATTTTGACGTGAACGATATTTATATCGATTTTATTCATTTTAAAATGAATATTGAAAAGTGATTTCGAAATCAAATATTTTGAAATAAATTGAATTGAAAACGAATTCAAATTGAATTGAAAACGACTTCGAAATGAATTGAATTGAAAACGAATTCGAAATGAATTGAATTGAAAACGAATTCGAAATGAATTGAATTGAAAACGAATTCGAAATGAATTGAATTGAAAACAAATTCGAAATGAATTGAATTGAAAACGAATTCGAAAGGAATTGAATTGAAAGCGATTTCGAAATGAATTGAATTGAGAACGATTTCGAAATGAATTGAACTGAAAACGAATTCGAATTGAATTGAAAGCGAAGTGAAATAAATTCAAATTGAATTGAAATTTGAATTGAATAGAAATGGATTTTAAAACGAATTTATAAAGAAGAATTCAATTTTGATTTGAATTGAAATGGAAGTTGAAAATGTTTTTGAAACGAATTCAAAACTATTTATATAATTCGTTTTAAATAGAAATCGACGATATATATATTATATATATATTATATATAATATAATGGCCTGAATAGAACGCGCCACGCCGCGGCAGTTCGCGAATTTCGACCATTTATTTCAAACGGGCATTACGGGAGATCCGACCGTCGGATTCTCCTAAAACCGGAACCGTTGGGTTCGTATCGAAAAGAGCTTTCTAATGAATGTTAGAAATTTGAAATCTAACGGTTGGATTTGGAGATATGTCCAAATCAAATTCAAAAAAGGTCGCTGTAAGTGCAGTTCGATGGCCATTGATGGAAATCGACTGTACGGGCCTTGATAAAATTATTAAAAATAGCAATAATTTGTGTAAAATCATAATAAATGATTTAGAAAGAATTGGGATGAAAAACTCCATACTTGAAAAGATAAAAATAAATTTTTATCGAAACGAACTAGTTTTGAACTAGAATTATAATCCTATTTATTTTTAAATAAATAAATTGAATTCGAAAAGGGTTTTAAAAATAACCAAAATTTCCAATGATTGCATTGGAGTGGATTTGAATCGAAATTGTCTTCGGAATATTTCGATGTTGGAATTCGTGATTATACAGGTGTTGTTATGGAAATTTGAAAGATATATATTGATATCGTTATTTCCAATACGACATTTGTTAGTCGTAGAATTCGATATTGAATATAAGCCGATATATTTTCTATTCAGAGCCTTGTATTGAATATCGAATGTGATTTGGGTTTGTCGTGAATGGTGTCTTCACTAACACTATTCTTGAACCCAGTTGAGAAAAGATTAAATCTTTTTATTTAGATTTAATGAAGTGTACCAATTAAATAATATTTAATTGGAATTGAATAGATATTGATTTTTGGGCTTATCGTGAACAGTGTTTTAAATAACACTTGTTCTTTAACCCGATAATTAATGAATGTGATTTTGGGTTTATCGTGAACCGTGTTTTAAATGACACTGATTCTTTAACCCAGTTAACGATTAAAACTGAGTGGAGTTTTAATGAATCTTTAATTAGATTGAAAAGATCGAAAATGGAGTATCACCAGTTTTGCTCCAGGCGATAGTTAAATCTTTAATTAGATTTGAACGTGAAATTTAGAAACTAACTGTCGGTTAGCCAAGCAGAATGGTTTTCTGGATATTGATCTGATGTTGGTTTCGGCCTTCGGGGTTAATATTTGGGGAATTATTCTCTTGATTAATTTATGGTTAGTGACTAATGAATTGGAATGAGGCGTATGTTGTGTTTGTGTAACACTTATTTAAAATATACGCGAGTTATTCGGAAAGACCGGGTTTATCCCATTCTGAATAACTGATACGACGATAAGTCGAAGATGAAGACGATGGTAGAAGACCGGAGGTCTTCACGTCGTTTGGGTGATAACTGATGATCTTGATTGGGCTGTACACCCAAGAAGATGGAAACAGTTAGTGATCGTCCAGACGTACTTGGAGATCGATGGATATGCGGGGTACTAGGTGCCTCCGGTTTCGTTCAGACCCAGAACGGACTTGTAAATGGACTGTGTGTCTGACATCGGATTTCATTCTGTGTGACTGATATCGGTTGCATAGGATGGTTTGCCTGTGTGGCATGCTAAGATGCAAATGATCAAGGCTTCTGTTGAAAAGCAAAGTCTTGTGGTGATGATCAAAGCACGGCCTTTGTGGCGTAGCTTTGTGTAACGTTTACCTCGCGTGTTTCACACCAGGTATGAACCAAAAACGGGAGACGGACCTCAGGGAGGACTTGCGTTTCTTTCTAGCTAGAAGTGGCGTCAGTGGTTTTACACGCCCTGACGAGTTTGACTTATGTGGTTGTTGCTGTTGCGAGGCGCCTCGGTTATATCGGTTTCGGCCGAATGCATTCTGGTCGGCTGACGGACCAGACTTACACCCCATAGGGTGGGGAGACGTATTGTTCAGGCATAATAATCCACTCCGTGTGGACCGGCCCTGACGATCCAAGGGGCAGTTGCGGCTGTTCCTGAGGGGCGGGCTAGAGCGTCTCGAATCGGTTGAGGACTATCTTTTGCCTCGGTTCATAGATGGAAATCCAATTTCCAAATACGTGACATTTGCGGTTTTATTTGTAAACCTATATATGGCGACATAGTGGCATGGGACGCTCATGCCGCCTATGATTGATACTTATGATTTGAAGTTGTTTTATGCACTATGCACTTATAATAGTATCAAACGACTTGTTTTAACCGTATCAAGCATTCTTTGGCTGTTATAAGGGAAAACCCTATCCCCCGGCTTGCGTTTGCATTGTGTGATAGGACCTGGGTCTTATAACAGCTTCATTTTTCTTTATTTAGCATTGCGCTGTTTGTTTCATGCACTGGTATTCTTGGGAGGAAACCCGTTCCGTGTTATACGGCGTGGTCCCTTGATTTACCTAACTTTAAGAATAAAGAATAATAACTGTTTTAGTTCTCACACCAGTCACATGACTGACCTGGAGTTTATTGTTTTAACCTAAACTCTGGGTGCCCTTATTTTCGACACGGGCAGCTAGTAGTTTTGGTTTTGCAGATTTATATTCACAGGATCCTGGTTTACAGCTGGAATGATATCCGGAAAGCTTTGTATCCGTATATCTCTTCTAGTTGTGTATTGTATTATTTTCCGCTGCTATGTATTTAAATGTAATTTAAATCTCTGATATTTCTGTGTAATATTTATTCGTACTCTGTATATTCTTGTAATCTGATGCATTGTTGTAATATACAATGAAATGTTCTTTTATATGCGTTCTGTTGTGGTTTGTTCTCGAACTATCCGACGCTTTCCTTTACGGGGAAGTTACGGGTCTTCACATTAATCTACCGATTGACATACCAATAAATATTGGGACTAATGTATATCAATTATCATCCCAATACCCGTGTGGGGTTTCAGCCAACAACAGTACATATAAATAAATAATTGGTTAGTTTATTTAACCAACTTTGATACTACCAACATGTTGATAATGATGGACAAAATGATATTTTATTCCTAATGTTGAAATAAAATATATTTGACTCGCATAATTTCTAACATCTAATAGAATGTAATTTACTTATATGACATTAAAATGGATAATTTTCATTATACTTTATTTGTACGTAATTATTCTTAATTTGAACACATAAAAGGTATAATCCCAATTGTATATGTATTCAATGTATAACTCAACCGCTAAAAATGTTTATTTAAATTGCATACAAATTCTAATGTATGTAATAACGTATAATGATGTCACCTTACCACACTTATACGTTCTAATGTATATTTTGACCAATAATATGATTCTTATAATTGAATATAAGTTCCAATTCAAGTTTGCAAATAAAAATGATTTTTATATTTGCATATAAATTCTATTTCAACAAAATGTATAAGAAGAGTGATACCTTGTTTTGCCGAAAATTCTATTTTATTAAAATACTATTTGTGTTTACTTCTTATTTGACAAAAACGTCCTTTTTGGTTTCAACCAATATAATTCGACAAAATGAATGTTAGATTCAACTAATATAAATAGAAAAAAGTGATTATTTTTTTCAACTAATGTAAATTGACAAAAATGATTATTTTGCTTCATTCTTTATAAGTGACACAAAAATGAATATTTTACCTCATTCCTTTAAAATAACAAAACTGAATACATTTTATCATAATCCTTCTTCTCTAGTTTTAAAAAAAAAATGATATTTTTAATCCTTTTCTTTTATATATATCTAAAATGTAATAGAAGTGTAACTTCTTTAACTATGCTTTTTATTTGCATCTAAAATGCAAATAAAAAATGTAATATCTTAATTTATGATTTATTTGCATCAAAGAATACAAATAAAAATACAACTTTTAACTTCATGTTTTGTTTGCATCAAAGAATGCAAATAAAATGCAGCTTCTAATTCAAGGTTTTACTTGCATATAAATTTGCAAATAAAAATGCAACTTCTAATCCAATATTTTATTTGCATCAAGAAATTCAAATAAATATGCAACTTTTAATTTCATAGTTTATTTGCATCCAAGAAATTGAAATACAAATTCAACTTTTAATACGGTTGTTTATTTGCATCAAAGAATGCAAATAGAAATTCGCCTTTTAAATACGGTGTTTATTTGCATCAAAGAATGCAAATAAAAATATAATCTTTTAACTATAATGCTTATTTGCATCTAAATATGCAATTTTTTTTTTTAAATTTTGTTATGCTTTGTTTGCAACTAAATTTATAAACAAAAATGTAACTCTTTTAAATCAATTTTTTTTCTATCTAAAATATAAACTAAAAATGTCATATTCATTCTAGTGTTTTTGTATGCATTTATAATTTCAAAAATGAAATTTTAACTCTAATGTTTGTTTGCATCTAAAATTTCAAATAAAAATATAGTTTTACTTCTAATGTTTTGTTTGCATCTAAAATAGCAAACAAAAATATAACTTTCCTTATTTCAATGCATATTTGCATTAGAGAATGCAAATAAAAGAATATTTTATATTTCAAAGTGTATTTGCATAAAGGATGCAAATAAAAGAGCATTTTTATATTTTTATGTATATTTGCATAAAAGAATGCAAATAAAAGTACATTTTATATTTCTATGTATATTTGCATAAACAAATGCAAATAAAAGAACCATCTTTATTTATTCAAATTCTTTTTTATTGTAAACAACATTACATAAAAATGTAATATTTTACTTTTATTCAATTACATGAAAAATGTAATTTTTACTTTTAAATCTAATTACATTAAAGATGTAGCTTTCGTTTCTTTAATCTTATTCACATTAAAAATGTTTTCTACCTTTTATAACAAACATGACGGTGAAAATATTCATTCCATTATTAAAACATGATGGTGCAAAATGTTCATTTCTAAATTATCACATAACGGTGTGAAAATAATGTCAATTTCTAAATTAAAACATAACGGTGTAAAAATTGTTCATTACATTTCTAACAAATGACGATGCAAAATAATGTCAATTTCATTTTAACAAGTGACGATGCAAAATAATGTCAATTTCATTTTAACAAGTGACGGTACAAAATAATGAAAATTTCATTTTAACAAGTGACGGTGCAAAATAATGTCCATTTCATTTTAACAAGTGACGGTGCAAAATAATGTCAATTTCATTTTAATAAGCGACGGTGCAAAATAATGCCAATTTCATTCAACAAAATCCATGAATATTTTCATTCTTAACAAAATGATAGTGAAAATCATTCTTCTCTTTTTAACAAAAATGATATCCTTTTTACATTTTCAAAACAGAGACAAAATGATATTTTTTATTTTATAAACAAAAGTAAATACTTTTATTTACAAACAAAAGTGAATTATATTCATTTACCCACAAAAGTGACTTCTTTTCATTCATAAACACAAGTGATTTATTTTTATTTAAAACCAACAAAATGAAAGCTTTTATTATAAAACAAACAAAGTTACAATCTTTTAATGTTTACAAACACAACGAATATTTTTCATACATGGATTCAGAATAGAACTCAGATCTTCAACTTAGATTAAATTAAAATGGGGAATTCTGGTTTTACAAAACCAGATCTATCACACACGAATAGTACAAACAGTCACCATAAAAAACCAATACAATTTTAAGTACAAAAATCACAGATTCAATTAAACAAATACGTACATATGAGATTTAAACAACAAGGAATAAAATACAAATTTAAAAATAGAAATCTCACATCGTTATTGAGTTCTGCGCTGTTCAGATCCAAACTCAAAAATTCAACTTTCTCAGATTTAGGTCTAGTTAGTTTCATCGCGAAGATCTCGGTCTCACGATCGCGGCGCACCTGAAATCGTTCGAATCCGAGTCCGTACGAGCAAGATATGGTTTAATTAAGATTGGACAATATTTGAATTAATTAAATTGATTGGTCAAAGTTTAAAAAGTCAACCTTCCTCATCTTCCTCAAATCAGCATTCCAAGCCATTCATTGTACCCATAGAGTTCAAAATTAGGTTTCCACTTTTCTCGAAATTGGTGAAACTAGAAGTCGATCGGAAGGTGGCAAATCGAAGAGGGAGGGAAGGGCTTTGTGCGCCCGAAAGGGTGGTGGCCACGGTAGGCCATGGTGGGTGCGGCGGGTCCATTAAGGAGATGGGTTTGGAGGTGAAATCTGGGCATTTTACTTCATGAAATCCAATCATATTCATATGGAAACGATAGTCTCAGAAATCTCTCCAATATTGTCTAAAGAATAAAGTGTTAATTCTTTGTGGATTGGGAGAATTTGAGGAAGGAAGAATCGGCCATTCTAGGCCATGGAAATTGTAACTGGCGGCTGGTCATATTAGATTAGGGTTCCAATATTTATATTATTTTAATCACTAATTAGCCCGATTAAGGCCCGTTTTGGCCCGAACTCAGAATTAGGCATGCTTACTGTCTAAATATAGGTTTTGACATCATCTGAACGCAATGGTGCTAGTGACGAAGCCCAAATCCGAAGTCTACAACATGTTTACTTTATTTTTAAAATATAAATCATTTATTTTTAATTCAGCAGTACGTAAAAGTTCTCCGGGGTCACAAATTAAATCCGAAAAATCCCAAAAATATTTTTAGCTATGTTTTGACGATACGGTACTAACAAAATTAATTTTGTTAAATTCTGAGCCCGTTTGAAAAAATGCTCTTTTCAAGTCGATTAAAATTGATAAAACACGTTTATATTTACTGTGCTCACATATAAATTCTAAAAATTATGGAAAATTAAACATCACAATAATTTGACATTCTGGTTCCAACAAAAGTGGTTTCGTCCTAAATGGAGGTCGTTTGAAAAATGGCTATTTTTAATATAAAAAATATATATATACATATTTCTACAGCGACTATTCTGATTTTTAAACTGGGCATAACTTTTGATTCCCGCTATGAAATTTCGATTTTGTGGATTCGTTTGAAAGATATTTTTAAATACATTCTAATATTTTAGGTTTCACTGAAATCCGTTTTATTTTGCATCCTGTACATCTGGTCAAAGTTCAAGTTTAACTTTTCAAACTACCATGCTATTTCTAACTCCTTTTATAATTAAAATTAAAATTTTCGTTCTTACTTCGATTTAAATAAATTGTTTTAGTCGTTATTATTTAAAATAAATTATTTTACTATTAAAATTTCTAAAATAAAAATTTTAAATTGGTTCAAAATATCGGGTTGTTACATAACTTCTCACTTTTAATTTGTTTTCTAGTTGAAATATATCGGGTTCAAAATATCGGGTTGTTACATAACTTCTCACTTTTAATCATTTGTTGAATAAAATATATATTCATGTGTTGAATAAAAGAAAATTCATGTGTTGAAGAAAATATTCATTTGTTGAATAGAATAATGAAGTTATTGAAATATGTAAAGCTGTGTTGATTAGTTATGCGCCATTTTGACGTGAAGGATATCTATATAGATTTTATTCATTTTTATAATGAATATCGAAAAGGAATTGATTTCAAAATATAATATTTTAAAAATACTATCATTTATATATCGATGATATGGAATACTCAAATTTGATTTGAAATTGAATATGAAGTTGAAATCATTTTGAAAACGAATTTAAAGCGATTTATAAAATACATTCTAAAAGGAAATCGAAGAAATATGTAAAATATATATATATATATATTATATCTATATAATGGCCTGAGTAGAACACGCCACGCTGCGACAGTTCGCGAATTTCGACCATTGACTTCGAATGGACATTACGGGAGATCCGACCGTCGGATTCTGCTAAATCAGAACCATTGGGTTTATATCGAAAAGAGCTTTCTAACGAATATTAGAGATTTGAAATCTAATGGTCAGATTTGGAATTATGCCCAAATCAAATTTGGAAAAGGTCGCTGTAAGTGCAGTTCGATGGCCGTTGATGGAAATCGACTGTACGGGCCTTGATAAAGTGATTAAAAATTGCAATAATTTGTGTAAAATCATAAGAAATGATTTGGAAAGAATTGGGATGAAAAATTCCATATTTGAAAAGATAAAAATAGATTTTTATCAAAATAAACTTGTTTTGAACTAGAATTATAATCCACTTATTTTTGAGATAAATAAATAGGATTTGAAAGGGTTTTAAAAGAAACCAGAATTTCCAATAATTGAATTAGAAGGGATTTGAATCGAAATTGTCTTTGGAATATTTCGATGTTGGATTTTGTGATTATACAGATATTGTTATGGAAGTTTGAAAGCTATATTTATATCGTTATTTCCAATACGATATTTATTGGTCGTAGAATTTGATATTGAATATAAGCCGATATATTTTCTATTTAGAGCCTTTTATTTAATATCAAATGGGATTTTGGGATTGTCGTGAATGGTGTCTTCATTAACACTGTTCTTAAACCCAGTTGAGAAAAAGATTAAATCTTTTTATTAAAATTTAATGAAGTATACCAATTAAATGGTATTTCATTCGAATTGAATTTGAATTGATTTTCTGGGTTATCATGAACGGTGTTTTAAATAACACTAGTTCTTTAACCCAATAATTAATGGAATGTGAATTGGGTTTATGTGAACTGTGTTTTAACAACATTCGTTCTTTAACACGATTTACAGTGAAATATGATTTGGAAATTATAAATCTTTTGTTAAGGTTTAAAGGAGATTTTCCAAAGTAAAATTTCCTAAAATAATAAAATAAATTGGAATGGAATGGAATTCGATTCGGAAATAACCGAAATGAATTTCTGTGGAGGAAGACTGCTAATATATCTGGATTTTTAAAAGGCTTTGCCGTTATTCCATTTATATTATTGGTCGGATATGGAAGTTTATATCGATTATATATGTCGATTTGTTTTCCATGAAGATTCCATGGTTAAAAGAATGTGATTTTGGGTTTATAGTGAACCGTGTTTTAAATGACTTTGGTTCATTAACCAAGTTAAAGACAGGATATGATTTCCCAAGGTAAATAATCATTGATAGTGATTTTTGGGAAGATTAAAACCAACTGGAGTTTTTATGAATCTTTAATTAGATTGAAATGATCGAGAAAGGAGTATCACCAGTTTTGCTCCAGGCGATAGTTAAATCTTTACTTAGATTTGAACGTGAAATGGTAATTGAATTTACCGATAACACCGTGGTGTTAGAATGAAGTATTACTTGTTTTACTTCATGGGATGAATAGGTTGGGATTAGGAAATTAAAACAAATAGTTACTTCGGTAAGGTTCGTTAATCCCGACTAGTTTGGATAAACCATAATTTGGTTTGAATTGATATTCAAAAGAAGATTAAAGAATAAATTTAAAGAATTTATCTTTGATAAAATTAATGGGAACCATTCCCAAAGTATAAGAATATTTGAATAAAAGAATATTCTGAATTGGAATAAGGCGTATGTTGTGTAACACTTGTTTATTATATCGCGAGTTATTCAGAAAGACCCGGTTTATCTCATTATGAATAACTGATTCGATGATGTGTCGAGGATGTAGACGGTGGACGAAGATCGGAGGTCTTCAAATTGTTTGGATAATTACTATTGATCTTGATTGGGCTGTACACCCAAGAGGAGAAAATCAGTTGGTGATTGTCCAAACGTACTTAGGGATTGATGGATATGCGAGGTACAAGGTGCCTCCGGTTTCGTTCAAACCCAGAACAGACTTGTAAATGGACTGTGTGTCTGACATTGGATATCATTGTGCGTGATTGATGGATATTGGTTGCATGGAGTGGTTTGCCTGTGTGGCATGCTATGATGCAAATGATCATAGCTTTTGTTGAAAAGCAAAGTCTGGTGGTTGATGATCAAAGCACCGCCTGTGTGGTATAGCTTTGTGTAGCGTTAATTCGAGAGCCTCACACCCCGGTTGTGAACAAGAAACGGGAGAGAACATCATGGAGGGCATGCGTTTCCTTCTATCTAGAGGTGGTGTTAGTGACCTACCAGCCCTGGCATTTATATTATTTTCACCTGTGTGGTTGTTGGATTGCGAGGCGCCTCGGATATATCGGTGACTATGTGGAGCCGATGGAGTCATTTGGCTCATTTACGCCCCAAAGGGCGGGGAAACGCAATGTTCAGGCATTATAATCCACATCGGTGGACCGACCTTGACGATCTATGGGGAAGTTGCCGCTGTTCCTGAGACTCGGGCTAGACAGTTTCGAATTCAGTGAGGATGATCCCTTGCCTCGGTTTACAGATGGAAATCCAACTTCCAATACATGACTTTACGGGTTTGATTGTAGAGCCTAGTATGGCGACATTGTGGTATGGGGCACTTATGCCGTCTATGATTGGTACTTATGATTGAAATTGTTTTGACACTATACACTTATAGTAATAATAAAAGATGAAATTTAGCGTATCAAACATTCTTTGGCTATTATAAGGTAAACTCTATCCTCCGGCTAGTGTTTGATTGTGTGATGGGACCTGGTTCTTATAATAGCTTCATTGTTCTTTATTTAGCATTGCGATTTTGTTTTATGCACTGGTTTTCTTGGGAGGAAACCCGTTCCGTGTTATACGGCTTGGTCCCTGGATTTACCTACCTTTAAAATAAACATTAATAACAGTTTTAGTTCTCATACCAGTCACATGACTGACCTGGAGTTTATTATTTTAACCTAAACTCTGGGTGCCCCTATTTTCCAAACGGGCAGCTTGTAGTTTTGGTTTTGCAGATTTATATTCCCAGGATCCTGATTTACAGCTGGAATGATATCCTGAAAGCTCTGTAACCGTATACCTCTTTCAGTTGTGTTTTGTGTTATTTTCCGCTGCTATCTAATGTAAATTGAATCTCTGATATTTTTCTGATGTATAATGTGTAATATTCATTCATACTCTGTATATTCTTTTATTCTGATGAAATTGTTGTAATAAACAATGAAATGTTCTTCTGTTTTTGTTCCGATTCGTCCTGTCCTCATTACAATCCGCAATTTCCCGTAAGGGGGATTTCGGGTCGTCACAGCATGGTATCAGAGCTTTGGTTTACAGAGCTCGGAGAACAAGACACATTAGAACCATACGAAAGAATTCATCAGAGATTGGATTAGCAATATCCAATAAGGATGACTCATTAGAGATGGGATCAGTAGTATCCTAGAACGAGTGTGAAGAGTATATTTTTAAAATGAAAACAATTTTTTTGTTGAAAATTTAAATCAATTATTCGTATTTGATTATTAATTTTATATTGAATTTGGACAATCCAGTAAATAAAGATTTTGCGTATACGTCTGATCCATGTGTATTCGAAGTTTTAATATACTGGATAAATATAGAATCACACTCTAGATGCCTGGGGATGATTCTGATAATGCTGCAGCTTTATCAGTATTTATGTTCGAGTGACGAAAGTGGGATTTCTATATGATTCCAATTGACTGGTGTGAGAACAAAAATTAGATAGGGTCTATTGTTGTGATTTGGCACCAAAAATGTGATTTTTTGACTATATATCAAAGATATGAATTTGAAATGATAATCAACTAATTGATTGTTGATTGTGTTCTTCGATTATTGGTTGTGATTAATTAAAATTTGAACCATTTAGTCAAATTGTATCAAATAGTGAGTTGTATTGAAAATTATTCGTATTTGCATGCATATACATGTACTTACATTGAACAGGTCATAGCAAGAAGACTAGAGCAGAGGAATAAAATTGTTTGCCCGACAAATAGGTACATGTTTATTGTATTTCTTTGGGTTTTTGATGATTTTGTGAGCCGATTGGCTATCCGCTTGGCTGTTTCTTTTTCGTTTTGAATTGGAAAGGCCTGTATGACAATTTCGGGATTTTTCCGGTGCTCCCGTGCAGGGGAGGTTATGGCGAAATTTTTCGTCAATTTAGGGTGTTAGCCAAATTTTTGAAGAATTTGAAAAGTTCTTAGAAATTGAAAAGTTGAAGAATTTATGCCATAAAGAAAATAATGAAAGTTGAGTTGATTTGTAAAACAACTTTCAGCTTCGTTCCTTTTCGGGGACGAAAAGTTTTAAGTGGGGAGATTGTAATATCTAGGAAATCTGATCCAATTTAAAAATTTTATTTTGGCAATTTTTGTGAATTTTGAGTATTTAAAATGATTTATTTTAGATAATAACGACGAGAAATTTATTTTGAGTAGAATTAGAATGTATATATTTATTTGAATCGACGTTAGAATATAAATATTTTTTTAATTATAAAAGGAGTTGAAAATGGCGCAGTAGTTTGAAATTTTCATTTCAAAATTCAAAAGAATGCATATGATTCAAAATAAACCGGATTTTCGCGAAACCAAAAATATTAGAATCTATTTGAAAATATATTTCCAATGAATTCGAAAAATCAAAATTTCATAGTGGGAATAAAAAGTTATACCCTGATGAAAATTCAGAATAGTCGCTATGGATTGGCCCTTAAAAATGGAAATTTTGCAAATGACCTTAGTTTTCGATGAAACCACTTTTGTCGGATCCGGGATGTCAAGTTATTGCTAGATTCCAAAATTCATAATTTTTCGAATCAATATGTGAGCATGGCAAAGTAAAACTGATAGTTTTAGTCAATTTCGATCGACTAGAAAATGACCATTTTTCTAATAATCTCAGAATTAGACGAAATTAGTTTTGTTAGGACCGTATCATCAATATGTAGCTAGAAATAAATTTTTGGGAATTTTTAGAGTTAGTACGTGGCCCCAGTGAATTGAAATGTGCGTTTAAAATTGAATATATTGATTTATATTTTAATTTAGAGCAAAACTAGTCATAACAGTCGAATTGGTTTATCAGACATATCCCATTGTGTTCGGAATGAGGGCAATTAGCTAGGGGTGATAGTCGTTGGGTTCAGTTTGGAGTTCGAATTAAAAAGTCAACTTTTCTTTGGAAAATTAAATATAATATAATTTATTATATAATTACTCTCCCTTTCCCCCTTTACCTTTACCGTTCATTTCAGATCCACGTATAAAAAAACAAAAGGAAAATCGTGGCCCCCCTCGACGTCGTCGCTGCTGGACCCGCCACCAGCTTCGGCGCCTGGCCACCTCCGCTTCCCCAGCACGTTGAGACCCTCCCCCTATTCTCCAGTATGCAGGCGCGACCCCCAAATCGAAGGACCAGCAAACCATAGCCGGAAGACCACCGCACTCGACGCCGTAGTCCCCACTTCCGCCTGCATGACCCCCAGCGCCTTCCCCTGAGCAGCCATTCCACTTCCGCGTGCTACCACAACACGCCACTCTCCCTCCTACCACAATTCAAAGCCTAGCCCCTCTAATCCTAAAACCGCATCGCCGTGTAAGAACCATCAAACCCACCTCAATGCCAACGTCTTCTCCCTTCCATACGAATCGAACTAGCGGTGAGTCTTATTTATTTATTTACTTTTATTTTGTTTTCAGTTTTTATTATGTATGACCATGTTTCAAAATCTGATTTTGAAGGAATATAACATTGAGTAAAAAGGTGATCTTTTATATAGACGATAGCGAAGAAAGCTTAGATTTTTATATAGATTGTATATAGAAAAGTAGATTTTATGTAAGAAAAGATCATATAGATTTTATATAAAAGATGATAATTTTTATATGGTAAAAAGATTCGATTTTTTTATCATTTAAAAATAGGATTTTTACTCATATAAAATTATGACTTTTATTTATACTTTTACAAATATAAAGATTTGATTTTATAATTATAAAAATTCGATTTTATATATATGAAGTCGCGGATTGAAAATATGATTTTTGTATTATAGAAATAATAAAAATATGATTTTTATATTATAGAAATAATAAAAATATGATTTTTATAAGATAGAGAATATAAAGATGCGATTTTTACATATGTAGTAGAAATATAAAAGTACGATCGTTATATATAAATGTGATTTTTATGTGAAGAATGGCGAGATAAAAATGTATTTTTTATATAGAAAGAAGCGTTGTAAATATGCGAAGTTGAAATAAAAATATGATTTTTATTTATTGGAATGAAGCAATAAAAATATAATTTTCATTATGAGCAGCGTGGCAAGGACTGCGTTGGAATTTCGAGCAAATCCAAACAGTCCAGAAAGAAAGAATAGAGGAGTGGAACCCTCGATGAGAACTTCTCGCTTTTAATTTGTTTTCTGGTTGAAATATATACTAGGATGCAGACGGTGCTTAGCAGCATCCAACACTCGTCGTCCACAGACCATGGATGACTTGTTTGATTGATTGATGTGTTGTGAAAGTTGATTGTGTAATGTGGAATGGAATAAAATATTTTATAGTTAAAAATATAATTTTTAACGTTGATGTGAATAAAATAGATATTCATTTACAAATCAGAAAGATTTGTTTATGTACACCTATTTGACTGGCATAGATTGAGATGATAAATTTTACACATCGCCCAACTGCACAAATAAAATATGTGTTTGATTGATTGAAACCCCACACCGGTGTTGGGATGATATCGACGTACACTAATCCCAATTGTTTAGTAGTATGTCGACCGATTGGTTGACAGACTGTGTAAGCGTTAATTATTTATATGCAGTTGCGTAGTGCACTTTGGATGATGGTTGATTATTTATCATTGCTATTATATACATGTGTTGTATAGAATCCATGTAAATAACATTATATGGTAATTGACTGGGTCTTATTCAAATTTAGAAAATAAAATATATATTCATGTGTTGAATAAAATATGTATTCATGTGTTGAATAAAAATATATATTCATGTGTTGAACAAAAAGTATATTCATGTGTTGAATAAAAGAAAATTCATGTGTTGAATAAAATATATATTCATGTGTTGAATAAAAAAAATTCATGTGTTGAATAAAAAATATATTCATGTGTTGAATAAAAGAAAATTCATGTGTTGAAGAAAATATTCATTTGTTGAATAGAATAATGAAGTTATTGAAATATATAAAGCCGTGTTGATTAGATATGCGCCATTTTGACGTGAAAGATATCTATATCAATTTTATTCTTTTTTATAATGAATATCGAAAAGGAATTGATTTCGAAATATAATATTTTGAAAATACTATCATTTATATATCGATGATATGGAATATTCAATTTTGATTTGAAATTGAATATGAAGTTGAAATCATTTTGAAAATGAATTTAAAATGATTTATAAAATACGTTCTAAAAGGAAATCAAAGAAATATATATATATATATATTATATATATAATGGCCTAAATAGAACGCGGCGCGCTGCGGTAGTTCGCGAATTTCGACCATTGACTTTGAATGGACATTACGGGAGATCCTACCGGAATCTTTGGGTTCGTATCTAAAAGAGCTTTCTAACGAGTATTAGAGATTTGAAATCTAACGGTTGGATTTGGAATTATATCCAAATCAAATTTGGAAAAGGTCGCTTTAAGTGCAGTTCGATGGCCGTTGATGGAAATCGACTATACGGGCCTTGATAAAATTATTAAAAATAGCAATAATTTGTGTAAAATCATAAGAAATGATTTGGAAAGAATTGGGATGAAAAATTCCATATTTGAAAAGATAAAATAAATTTTTATTGAAATGAACTAGTTTTGAACTAGAATTATAATCCATTTATTTTTGAGATAAATAAATTGGATTTGAAAGGGTTTTAAAAGTAACCAGAATTTCCAATAATTGAACTGGAAGGGATTTGAATCGAAATTGTCTTTGGAATATTTCGATGTTGGAATTTGTGATTATACAGATATTGTTATGGAAGTTTGAAAGATATATTTATATCGTTATTTCCAATAGGATATTTGTTGATCGTAGAATTTGATATTGAATATAAGCCGATATATTTTCTATTCAGATCCTTGTATTTAATATCAAATGGGATTTTGGGTTTGTCGTGAATGGTGTCTTCATTAACACTGTTCTTAAACCCAGTTGAAAAAAATATTAAATCTTTTTATTTGGATTTAATGAAATATACCAATTAAATGGTATTTAATTGGAATTGAATTTGAATAGATTTTTGGGTTTATCGTGAACGGTGTTTTAAATAATACTAGTTCTTTAACCCGATAGTTAATGGAATGTGAATTGGGTTTATCGTGAACTGTGTTTTAACAACATTCGTTCTTTAACCCGATTTACAGTGAAATGTGATTTGGAATTTATAAATCTTTTTTAAGATTTAAAGGAGATTTTCCAAAGTAAAAATTTCCAATTTAATAAAATAAATTGGAATGGAATGGAATTCGATTTGGAAATAATCGAAGTGAATTTCTATGGAGGAAGACTGCTAATATATCTAGAATTTAAAAGCCTTTGCCGTTATTCCATTTATATTATTGGTCGGATATGGAAGTTTATATCAATTATATGTATCAATTTGTTTTCCATGAAGACTCCATGGTTAATAGAATCTGATTTTGGGTTTATAGTGAACAGTGTTTTAAATGACATTGGTTCTTTAACCAAGTTAAAGAAAGGATATGATTGCCCAAGTTCAATAATTATTGATAGTGATTTTTGGGAAGATTAAAACCAAGTGGAGTATTAATGAATCTTTAATTAAATTGAAATGATCGAGAAAGGAGCATCACCAGTTTTGCTCCAGGCGATAGTTAAATCTTTAATTAGATTCGAACGTGAAATTGTAATTGAATTTATCGATAACACCGTGGTGTTAGTTATGAAGTATTACCAGTTTTACTTCATGGGATGAATAAGTTGGGATTGGGAAATTAAAACAAATGATTACTTCGGTAAGGTTCGTTAATCTCGACTAGTTTGGATAAACCATAATTTGGTTTGAATTGATATTCAAAAGAAGATTAAAGAATAAATTTAAAGAATTTATCTTTGATAAAATTAATGGGAACCTTTCCCAAAGAATATGAATATTTGAATAAAAGAATATTCTGAATTGGAATGAGGCGTATGTTTTGTTTGTGTAACACTTTTTTATTATATACGTGAGTTTTTCAAAAAGACCGGGTTTATCCCATTCTGAATAACTGATTCAACGATGTGTCGAGGATGAAGACGGTGGCCGAAGACCGGAGGTCTTCACAATGTTTGGATAATTACTGATGATCTTGACTAGGCTGTACACCCAAGAGGAGGGAATTAGTTGGTGATCATCCAAACGTACTTGGAGATCGATGGATATGCAAGGTACAAGGTGCCTCCGGTTTCATTCAGACACAGAACGGACTCGTAAATGGATTGTGTGTCTGACATTGGATATCATTCTGTGTGATTGATGGACATTGGTTGCGTGGAGTGGTTTACCTGTGTGGCATGCTAAGATACAAATGATCAAGGCTTTTGTTGAAAAGCAAAGTCTGGTGGTTGATGATCAAAGCACCGCCTGTGTGGCATAGCTTTGTGTAGCGTTAATTCGCGAGCCATACACCCCGGTTGTGAACCAGAAAAGGAAGAGGACATCAGGGAGGGCGTGTGTTTTCTTCTAGCTATGATGGTGTCAGCGACCTACCAGCCTTGACATTTATATTATTTTCACCTGTGTGGTTGTTGGATTGCGAGGCGCCTCGTATATATCGGTGACTATGTGGAGCCGATAGAGTCATTTGGCTCATTTACGCCCCAAAGGGCGGGGAAACACAGTGTTCAGGCATTATAATCCACATCGGTGAACCGGCCCTGATGATCCATGGGGAAGTTGCAGCTGTCCTAAAATTCGGGCTAGACAGTCTCAAATTCGGTGAGGAAGATCCCTTGCCTCGGTTCACAGATGGAAATCCAACTTCTAATATGTGACTTTGCGGTTTTGATTGTAGAGCCTAGTATGGCGACATAGTGGTATGGGGAACTTATGCTGTCTATGATTGATACTTATGATTGAAATTGTTTTGACACTATACACTTATAGTAATAATAAAAGATGACATTTAGCGTACAAAACATTCTTTGGCTATTATAAGGTAAAAGCCCTATCCTCCGGCTTGTGTTGCATTGACGGGACCTGGGTCTTATAATAGCTTCATTGTTCTTTGTTTAGCATTGTGCTGTTGTTTTATGCACTGGTTTTATTGGGAGGAAACCCGTTCCGTGTTATACGGCGTGGTCCCTGGATTTACCTAACTTTAAAATAAAGATTAATAACTGTTATAGTTCTCACACCAGTCACATGACTGAGCTAGAGTTTATTATTTTAACCTAAACTCTGGGTGACCCTATTTTCCGCACAGGCAGTTAGTAGTTTTGGTTTTGAATATTTATATTCCCAGGATCCTGATTTACAGCTGGAATGATATCCAGAAAGCTCTATATCCGTTTACCTCTTTCAGTTGTGTTTTGTGTTATTTTCCGCTGCTATGTAATGTAAATTGAATCTTTGATATTTTTCTGATTTATAATGTGTAATATTCATTCATACTCTGTATATTCTTGTATTCTGATGAAATTGTTGTAATAAACAATGAAATGTTCTTCTGTTTGTGTTCCGATTCGTCTTGTCCTCAGTACAATCCGCGATTTCCCGTAAGGGGGATTTCGGGTCGTCACAAAATTATATTATCATAAATATCCAAATAGAATATATATACTTCAAATATAAAAAAATATGGATTATACAACTCAACATCATCAATTTTGAGTTAAACAGTATCCAAATTATATAAAGATCCTTATTAAATTTATTAAATAAACGTTAGCTTTTATAAATGATTTCCATAGCGACTATTTCAAAATTTGAATTGGCCATAACTATAATCTATAACATGAAATCTAAATTTTTTTTCCTTCATTTGGTAATAATCATCAATCAGATTCAAATGTTTCTTATTTCACAGAAATCAGACTTATATCGGATCATGTACATTCAACTGAAGTTCAAAACACAATATTACGAACTATTGTGCCATTACGAGCTCGTTTTAATTAAATATAAATTTAACGTTCAAAACTTGTTTTATAAACGAATTTAATATTAAAATCCACTAATATTCCAAGTCAATATTTAAAATAATAAAATAAAATAAATATCTTATTACCAAAAATAAGGGACATTACATTCCTTAGCCCTTAAAAGAATTTCGTCCCCGAAATTACTAAAGTAGGAAAGATGTTACAAACCCATTAATTTCTCAAAAATTGGATTTATTTTAAATCGAAAACCAATTCCCTACGGTAGATAAAAATTTTCAAAAATATCGAAAATTTCTAACAATTTAAATTTCAGGAGAAATTCAGCAGAATCTCCCTTGTACCAAGGGACTTCTACGATATCGTAGGAACTATAAGTATCTATACATCGACCTACACGGTTGGAAAAATAATTCAAAACCAAAAATTTATATTTTCGTGTTGGCGTACCTTATGAAAGTGTTATTGAGCATACTTTCTCAATTATATATGCGATCTACTTAACCAGCATCAACCCTATAGCATTCTGCCACCTATACTTAACTGAATTGGACATATAAGTAACCAATACCTGAAATTCTAATTAATACTTCATCGATTAAAAAGTATAACTATACAAATTCCAAGAAATAAACATAAAACATCACTCATTTGCAGATACTGGGTTAAATCATTCGGTTTTAATTCACAAATGGTTCCATTCAAATTTATTATACTGGATTTAGTTTTCAATTCATTCAACTTTGATTTAACTTGTTAATAGATTTTATTCAAACAATCTATCATCCGATAAGAAAACATTGCACAACCAACTCAACTATCCAATTTATATTGAACATTAATATTAACTTAACCAAGTTAAGTTTCATTTCATATTCAATTAACTAACTCAACTTCCAATTTAGTTTACCTCCATGAAAAATCTAAATTATGATTTCATTTGAAAAATCATATATTCTAATTTATTACTTTTTTAAATTACATTTAATTTAAATCTTGATTCATTCAACTCCATATTAAAATTCTTATTCATAAATTTTATGTGAAATTTCATCTGGTTATATTAACCATTTAACTTTATATTTCCATTTGAATTCCATTCAAATTTACATTTAAATTTCATTCAAATTTACATTTCCATTCCATTCAAATTTACATTTGAATTCCATTCAAATCAATCAAACAAAATAATATCTCAATAATTTGATAAAATTATAACTTTTCCATACAAAAATATATTTTGGGTAAAATTATTTCATTTACCCTTTTTACAAAACAATATCGTGCCCATTGCCTATTCAAAATTGAACTGATCAAGTAACACGGTACACAACATTTGTATATAAAATCTACTAATACGCGTTGTCATGTGTGTGTATATATATATATATATATATATATATATATATATATACACACACACACTCAAACACAATCTTAGGGTATTACTAACCCCATCTCTATCGAGTTACGCCACAGAGCAAAGGTTATTACTAAACCTTATGCTCCGATACCATTGTAATGATCTGGTAGGAATTCGACTCCCGAGATTCGACAATACGACATAAACCTGTATTACATGCCAAAATTCAAGTGTCGAAAACACCAGATAGTTAATAGAAAGAAATTAAAGAGTGAGAAAATAAATGAAGAAATATTAGAATGGAGGAATAAGAAGAAGAACTAACACAATGCAGAGTCTCACATCGCAGCAGGACAAAATATAATATAGAAATAAATCTTTATTAAGAGCTTGAAATAAAACTTACAATCATCAGAGTACATCAACACATCTGGACAATTATAATAACCTATCCTCATATACAATCACATAGCGAATAATAACTATATAATGTCATATGTTAGAACTCTTCCAACTCGTCCCTTCACAATATCCGATAACCTGAACCTGTAAAACTTGGTCTGACTAAAGAATGGCAAACGCCAGGACCAGTCTGGTGAACCAGCGTAAGAAAACTCACTTAGTTTAAAGATATCATCCAACTTGATTTTAAAGTCGAAATCTTTCTAGAAGAAAAGGATAATTGTAAGACCAAATCAACACATAAATTCATGTGGTTTTTACCTCACGATAACCCAAAACATCTTTAAAATCGTATCTTTTCTGATATTGTAATAATGTCTAATACAAATAATTTGCAATCTAGGGGAATGATTGCATCTCACACTCCATATATATAGTATGTAATGAAAACCACGGGCTCTTGTTCCATAATTAATTTCGGATATGATAAGGTATGGAACCACCTTCCGACCGGTGTACTCAAGAGGGGAGACACTGGAGTTCAACAAGAACATCTTGCAACTTGGCCACATATGACCGACCATTCATTTCGCTTGAATGTTCCAAATATATTGTCAGCTTACGGTTGCTAGCAACATAACCATTCCCGGGAGATACAGAAGTGAAAGAATAACAAAATGAATATTCTCTAGATGGTGACAATACACCCTAATTGCGAGCGACCTACTTAGCCATGTTGCATGCTGATTTTTGTCATTTCCCAGTTGTGAGGCTTGCGGTTGTAATTATCTTTTAGAGAAAATCACATCTTCACTTCGAATGCCACATCGTTAGATCCTCTAGAAATCACTAACTGACGCCCATAAAAATACTCTAGCTATTAAGGTAGGAGAAGTTCCCCTCTCCGCCACCAACTATAGTACATTTGATGAAATCAACATACATAATCCCTTTGGAAATACTGTATCAGACATCTGTCGATACAAGTTGTCCAAGGACTGGACTAACTGAAGGCACCCTCCTACTGCTTCCTAGTAGTCAATCTATAGATCAATAGAGAGAAGTCCTTACAATCTGTAAATTTCAACCACGACTAAATTTCCATCAAAACCCTCTGGTTGCCAATAAGAGAAAATTATCAAGTAGACCTTCCACTTATGAAGATCCTCGGTCTTCAATTGCTCCATCTTCAATCAACATCTTCCACGTATTTGTTGGTTCAGAGTGGTTTTGGAATATACATTCGATACCAGTCTTTCTGTACCAATAATTGTATAGGTCAGTTTGATAGTTGGTTATTTAACTATCAAATAAACATCCATTTATTAAAAAAAACAAATTTGCTGATTCAATACTTATCATCATTTAGCCACTTTAATTAACCAGACGTCAATTAAATTATTACCCGACCTTCTGGTCTAGTTCCCAAAAGTAAGCAAGGCACGCTCAACTGAACGTATTACGTGAAGCCAAAGCCGAGAGTGTCACCAAGGAGTAAAGGAAATGAGAAAAGAAGGTACCATGCCGACAAGAACCTCTTCGCCCCTCTAAATATCGGCAAGCCAATGTCTTGAAGCTCACAAAGTCATAAACCCCGACTACCTCAACTCCTTGTGCACTTTCATATATTCTTCGTAACCCTAGGGGGTACGAAATTCATACCCCAGGGAGGGGTACGATTTTTGGCACGCGCACTACGGGATTCGAGATTCTAAGGTTTGGCCACAAGGGATACAAGATTCCTGTTTTTGGTCCACTATTTCTACCTACTCCTACCTAACCGCTCCACTAACAAAACCCCTCAACCTCACACTTCAAAGGGATTGGAATTTGGTGATTGGACATCCCTTGAGAGCTCCAAGTAGCTTCTTTAATGGCATATATGCTTTGAGGAAGAGGAAGGACTAAAATGTCTTTTTCCTAATACATTAATATGTGATAATTATGAAATCATATAACTTAAAGATATATGTAAAGGGATGTCATGAGATGTTCTCAACCTTGTAACTCTTCACTATTAATAATATTCCAACGACTCTTCCAATATGGACGTAGGCCTCTCCGAGACTGAACCACTATAGATCTCTTGTGTCATTTACTGCTTTTCGCACTTACTTTTCCACGCGAAACTATAATTCTTTAGTAATAAGAATCTTGGGTGTTTACGACATATTTTGCGATCAACATTTTGGTGCTTTCACTGAGAAATACTCGGATTTGTCTCTTTGTTGCACGTTACCATCTTGAATCTGACGAGCTTTAGGTTCCTTTGCTATAGCTGCTGCCAAGTCCGCTTACGAAGGTAAAGCGGTCAAAGAATGTAGTGATCGACTCTTTAGATGCAGCCGAAGCTGGAACTACCCAGCAACCCCAGCCGGCGGATATCCTAACCACGACCAAAACACTTTATGCTGTGGACCCCGAGGCTCCCGCGACACAAGCGCAGATCTGCGCGCTTAGTGAAAAATATAAAAATACAACTATCGAACTCAATTAGGCATTGAGGAATAACATCGACCTTATGCACCAACTACAAGAAAGTCAACGCATCGTCGCTCGACTTCGGCTCGCTTAGAACAACGCCCGAACTCGACGCACTATCTCGGAAACTTCCTCTTCCAAGTCAAGAGGATCACATAAAAAAAAAGACGTTTAGTCTCATCAACAATGTCTTCGTCCACTCCCACGCCCCTGCCTAAAGCAACGACAATGACAATGGCTATGCCAACTGAAATGGAAATAGCGACCGAACTACAGTCACTTATAGCGAGGGGACACAGTATCAAGACCATTTCCGACTAGTTATAAATAATGAATCGGGTCCGAGCAACCTACCTCCTCCTCAACAGAACCCGACTGCCGCCATCCAGGTCAGAAAACTACTCTCCCAGTAGTCCACGCTTTTCCAGATCAAGATACAAATCAACCCGCTCAGCCTCATTGTCCATATCAAAACCCGATCATAGATGTTGATGATATGGAAGAAGATGATCTAGATGTGCATCATAGAAGGCGACCACAGAACATAACTCCCGAGGTTCGACAAAACCCATGGATCCTGCCAGCAGATACGCATCCGACTTATCTACCCAACATGGTCTGAAGGATCATGAGAGAAATGAGAGGGAACACCAATAACTCATGGGAAACCCACTTAAGGCGTAATCCCTTCACAAGGATCATGCATGAAGCCGAATGGCATCGACGCTTCAATACGCCATAGGTTCCAATCTATGATGGCATAACCGACCCATGTGCCTCCCTGAATTGCTATGAATGTCAAATGAACTCTAGTCGGGTCGACGATCAAGCCAAATGCAAGTGCTTCCCGGTCTTCCTTTCATGCACTGCTTTAATTTGGTTTTCTCGCCTTCCGCTCCATTCAGTCAACAACTTCGGCCAATTTGCCACATAATTAGTTAAGTAGTTCATAATGCACGTTCCAACTCCAAAAAATGGTCTCACCCTGTCTAATGTATGCCAGGGACCTACCGAGTCACTCAAAAGCTGCCTCTTGCAGTTTAATATCGCCCTTGCCGAGGTAGATGATCCATAGCCTAGCACCGTTCTTTTACAACTTGCAAAAGGATTTCTCCCCACGTCCGAATTTAGGGTTTAGATTGGCTGAAAGTAAACCAAGAGCCTGGACGTTTTCTATGAAAAGGTAGGACAATTCTTATGTTGAGAAGAAATGAGGCGCAAACGAATCTCCCGGACCAACTCCTCCATCAATCTGCATGCCAATGCAAAAACGACACCACTAAAGGGAAACTAGTTGGAGAACCTATCGATAAAGACAAGGGGAAGGCTCCTACAAATCAAAGCCAGCCAATAGAAGACAGGGCGACCGCAACAGCAACAGGCTCCAGTGCACCCCATAACGGCCGGCCGCAACCGAGCTTACGAGACCTACACTCCATTGAATGAAGACTTGGAGATGATCTACCTGGAAATGTTTAACACGCTCCAGTATAAGAAGCCACACTATAGGGAGTCCACTGATCGCGAGAAGAGCACCGGTAAGTACTGCCGATACCATGATCAGCACGAATACAACACCAACAAATGCCGCCAACTCGGGGATGCAATCAAAAATCTTATCCGTGAGAAGCGCCTTGAGCCGTACATCTAAGAACCTTTTCCTCCCCAAGCAAACTCAGGTCCTCCGGTGCCAACACCTTCAGCACCCGCCAAGATGGCTCTTGGTCCGTCAAATCCAAGGTGAGGATTTGTAATCAACATTATTTGTGGAGGACCTTAACCCATACAAAAAAGCTTCCAAAAGATGGAGCAGTATGCGAGCTCTATCAAGCATGCTACCTATGAAGCTTGTTCCACTCTAGACGAGTCCATCCCTTCTAAGCTTCAGAAAACCATGAAGGACGACATCATATTCTGCAAAAGAGAATCAACGAGAATTGAAATCCTGACCATGGATCCTCTCGTAATCACCGCCCTGATCGGCTCAGCTTCCATCTGAAGGATACTAGTTAATTTAGGGAGTTCAATCAACATCATCTTCAAAGCCACCTACGATCGGATGAAGTTGAAAACCAAGGACTCGAAACCTTTGGCATGCCACAATCCACGACTTCAACGGATCCTCCAATTACCCAGTGGGCATGGTCGATCTACCCGTTGAACTTGGAAGCGGGGATCGAAGCCGTGTCCAAGTAATCACTTTCGTGGTAATCGAATTCATTTCTCCCAATAATCTCTTCTTCAGGCGTCCCTTCCTTACAGAGTTCCAAGTCTGCATGTCCCCATGGTCTCTCCTAATGATGTTCCCAACCGAAAGCGGGCTCGGTATAGTTAAAGGTGACCAAGCAATTACAAAAGATTGTTATGTCGTGGAATGGAAGAACGCGCGCAACAAGGACTGACAAGGCAATATCTTTGCCTTCTTGGGCAAAAAACGTCTCTGCATAGTAATCAAAGGAGACCGAGCCTTGGCTCAGGTGCCACTATCATCTTTCTGACGATTTCGATCCGAGGGAGGACGAAGAGGCCGAAAAAGAAAGGGCTACTCCAGTGGACCCCACGGTGGACATTCTGATCAGCTCTGATGACCCATCAAAGATCTTGAAAATCGGATCGTAACTCCACCCCATAATAAAAGAGGATCTCTTGGATTTCTTAGGAGCCAACCTGGACGTGTTTTCTTGGACCCACTCAGATATACGAGGCATCGACCCCGTGATTGCTTGCCAAGAATTGAACCTTGATCACACACTACATCCGGTCGAATAGAAACATCGCTTATTTGGACCTAAAAGTTACAATGCGCTAAAGGAAGAGGTAGATAGGTTACTCAATAACAACTTCATCCACGAAGCCTACTATCCTAAATAGGTCTCCAACCCAATTCTGGTCAAGAAAGCTAATGGACAGTGGCAAACGTGTAACACCCCACATCCGTTAGTGTCACTCACAAAGGGAATGCACTAAGTTCTGTGGAGCATTTAGGGTAAAAGATGCAGATAAATTACAAGATAGACAGAAATTAAACAGCGGAAAATAAAACTTTGCTTTATTGATAAAATAGGTTGTACAATGATTTCTTTACAATATCAGAGTATCATCTGTCTTACAAAATAAAGAAGCATAAAATAACATTTATATTCTCCAATTTCAGTAAGAGCCAGCCATAGCATCTGAAAAGAGAATCCGAGCAAAACTTCGACAAATCTTCAAGCTGGGAAAGAGTGACAGTCCAGCTTAACCTGAGCTATACTATTCCCTTCTTTACTACCGGGGGGGGGGGGGCTGGAACGGAAGAAAAGAAGACGAAAGGAAAACAGAGTCAGACATAAAGCCTGAGTAAGTTCAGTAACTTCTAGCATGTGAACATGGAAAAACAAAACGACATGAATTAACTGAATACAAGATAACACCATGATGATAGGGTCAGCAAGATTAGACAAGATAATCACAAGATATGCTAAGATAAGATAAACTGGATATGCTCTAATACTTTCGCCGCTTCGCTATTTCCTTATTATACTAGTTTCTATATCTCTGCACCAACTAACTAGTGTTCCAACTAGTAATGATAGCATGATCCCAATCCCTGTAGTTTCCATTGCCTTCAGGCATACATTTATTACTTATTACCTAGATCTAATCTAGGGTTTTCTATCAAGTGCCCTCTAGATTAAACTAGAGTTTACGCTACCTGCTGAACGCTTCTCGGATTCAGGATTTATGCCACCTAGTCCAACTAGGGATTACGCTACCTGTCGAACGATGCCCCCAAGTCTAGGACACACTACCTAGAGTGGTATATATTCCTATACTTTCCCACGCATGTATCGCGAATTGTTATCGCTTGTCTAGATGCACATGTCCTGTAATGTGCGACCCGAGTCCTGTGGCAGGGCAAATCAAGTAATACATAACTCGGTCGGGAGCTTTCAGATATCTGCCGATGCAGATGCTAAGGTCTGTTTTTATTCCAGTGGCTATGGTCCCACTTGACCCCTCCCTCAACTAATGAAAGGCACACCTTGAAAAATGAGAACTATACACAGGCCCTCGGTGCCCCACTATCCTATGGCCATCCTCACCCATAACTAGATAGCAAGTATATGGTCTTTTGGAGTCCTCTGCCTTTCCTCTTCACGTATCTCGATTGACTCAAGATGGATGGTAGACGACGAGTTGCTATCACAGGGCTACCGTTTTCTCGCCGAATCACGCTGGTCCATCCTAGTCTTTAGGTTTCCATATATTGCAACCAAGGCATACCCCTAGTTCTTCTACGCAGACATTAACCTCTGTGAGCCCAGGAGGATCATCTGCAGCCTCACAGAGGGATACCAAGAGTACCCTCACGTCCCCTCGAAGCCTCGGGCTTCGTAACCCAATTCGTTGGTACCTTCTTTTTACTCAGACGGACATTCGCTCCTTCCCGTTTCATACTAAGAATTACTACTTAGTTCTACTAACTAAGGTTTACCACTTAGTTTCCAGAATTGTTGTTTTCTTAACTAAGGTTTACTACTTAGCTCCTTTTAACTAAGGTTTACTACATAGTTCTCTTTCCCGTCAATTTGGATTGGTTAAGTGTCTTTAGTCAATTCAAGCTAACTTAACCCTCTTCATTTATCCTGTTAAACTGGTTAAGTTTTAACAGTAATTCATGTTGACTTAACCCTACCACAAACCAAGTTATATTGGTTAAGTATTCCTTATTACTTAACCCTACCCATTCATCCTGTATTGGTTAAGTGTTCCTTTTTAACTTAACCTTGCCCGTTTGTTTTAACTATCATGTTATTAACGGTTAAGTATTATCCCTTCATGTTTTAGACTTAACCCTATTCCTTTATCACAATCTGATGGATAAGTGTTCAAGTTTACATAACCCTACGGTCTAGCCCAGCTAACATATCAAATTGGCTAAGTGTATTGAATTTTATTTAACCCCAACCTCTAGTCTAGTTAACATGTTAATTTGGCTAAGTGTATTAAGTTTACTTAACCCCACCTTCTAGTCTAGTTAACATGTTAATTTGGCTAAGTGTTTTCTTGGTTACTTAACCCCTACAAATCTTGTCTTGTTACCATGTTAAGTTGGTTAAGTGTCTTTATAGACTTAGCCCTCCCATTCTAGCTTAATTGTGTCAGTTTGGTTAGGTGTTCCTATGGACTTAACCCTCCCATTCTAGCTTAACTGTGTTAGTTGGTTAAGTGTTCCTATGGACTTAACACTCCCATTCTAGCTTAACTGTGTTAAGTGTCTGTATAAACCTAACCCCACCCACCGGTCTGGTTATCATGTTGAATTGGTTAAGTGTCTTAGTTAACTTAACCCTATCATTCTTGTTCTAGCTTTAACAAAATAAATTTATGCCACTACCACTCACATTAGACATATATTGCTGCGATTACTGGATGTGTCGTGTAACACCCTGTAATTCTGTTAATATTAATATCCACAAATTAAAGAATAACTAATCTCAGATGTGAGAATTGTGGGAAACGGGTTACGCCATTGTGTTTGTCTCGGAATTTTGGTCGAAATAGAGTTCGAGTTTGCGTGAATTGGACTTCTTATGAAGAAGTTATGGCCATCGGAAGTTTCAGAAAATTCAGAACAGATTCAGAAAATTCAAATTTCAAAAATTCAGCCCAAACAGGCTGGGCGGGAAAAATTCCCGCCCAGACCAGGTCGACCTGCCCACCAGGTCGTCATGGGTGTCGACCTGGGGGTCGACCTGCCCACCAGGTCGACATGGGTGTCGACCCTAGGGTCGACATGGGGGTCGACCTCCCTGGTCGAGCCCAGGCGACCTCGGTGCACCAAAATGGGTTTTTGGGCTGGGTTTTGGGGGCTGTGACGAAATCTGACGGCTCTAATCTATCCTAGGGTTTATCTAAAGGCCTAAAACAACTACACCTATAAATACACCCTAAGACCTAGCCTCCTCTACACACAATTCTATTCTACTACTTCTCTGCCTCTGTTCTAAATAAAAATAAAAATGGCGTCGCTACTCTGCTGGAATCAAAATTAGAAGCTAATCAACATCAACCTAAGCAACTCAATTCAAATTAGAGAATAAAGCTTCTGCAACAATTCTGCAACAACTAAAGTTCTTTCTTTAATCCAACCAAGGCAAGTGCAGTTATTTTCCGATATAAACTTTAATTTTGATTGTGACATGAATTATAAATCTGTATCTGAAGTTATATCTGTTCTGTTCTGTTCGGATCTATCTTATTTTGTATATCTTTCCTTTTTTTATTCTATAACCAGGCCACCACGAGCCTGAGCCAATCTCATAAGAGATTAACATACGCTAAAATGTTTGTGACAATAAAATGAATGATGCATGAATTGGGCATAACCAATAGGTGACTGATTTGAGGAAAGAACATGGACTGTAGCTAGAACAAAATCTGAGACATATGACTGGACATGTTATATTTATATTATAAATTGTATTGAACATATGATTTGAGATAAAGAGATTATGGCTTAGGCATACAGATTTACATGAGAGTAGGGTATCTATTAATGTAAATAAAAACCTAAGTAAGGGATCTTTGGGATATATGATATGCATAATAATCGATGGCTATATTTGGTATAATTTATGTAGGGATCTTCTGTACTATGCAAGTTTAATAAAAATTGGAACATATGATATATGGTAAATTTATGACCATAATCTGTGCTATGTAAATTTAATACAAAAATAGGGTATATGATAATATTGTGAATCAAGACTATTATTTATGCACGTGAACTTAGGCAAGATTTATAATTAGGCAAGATATGAAACTTTAAGAAATGATTAAATCTGTTATATTTGCCTAATTTGCTAGTTTTGTTACATTGCCTAATCTGCAAGTTCTGTTATATTGCTTAATCTGCTAGTTCTGCTCTACTACCTAGTCTGCTAGATTTGTTCATCTGCCAAATATGTCATCTGCTAAGTCTGTTGAAAATGCTAAATCTGCTAGTTTGCTTAATCTGCTAAGTCGCCTAATCTGAGAAATCTGTTATCTGCTATATCTGTTGAGTTGATATAACTAGTCCGCTATTGACATAATCTGAATTGGCTATAGTTATGAATAATTGACATGTATATTAGGCATGGGTATAAATGGTAAATTATTAATTAATTGGCCGCAAAGATAAACATGGCTAACTCGAGGTTAGAATGAGTTTGCGGCGTAATTCTGCCCGGAACCGCCCGGCATATTCCAGTGGTCGCAAACAATAGGTTCTAATGTGAGAAGTTAGTCATAACGTGCTTGAAACCCGAGGTTAGACTCAGTTTGCGAAAGAAACCTTCCCGGAACCCACCGGCCTAACCAGTAGCCGCGAACTGTCAGTCTAATGTGAGAGGTTTGGGCATTAATATTTAATTAATGAAAATCTGATATAATTATGATGTGTAAAATGTGTTGGGTAAGGTTAAACCATTTGGACCAATGAATCTGATAAACCCGTTTCGTGAATCCGTAGGCCTAATACAAAGTTAGATAATCTGTAACCAGTTAATCTATAAGTCAGTTAATCCGAACATCTAATCCGTTAGTCTGAAAACCTGTTAACTTGATTGTCTGATATATGAATTAGTTAATCTAAATTTTGTATGTCTGAAACTTGTAGACAAGTTAAGCTGAAATATGTTAGTCTGGGGACACAAGGTTAGGAGGGGAATTACTCGTGTCATCTGTTGTTTGGGACCCATATTAGTCGGTAACCCTTTCTGGTATCAAAACTTTGACCCAACAGTAAGTAGGGTCCGGGCACGCTTACTGAACTAATTATAAGCGGTTCATTCTGATAATGGCGAGGGGTGTTGATGGTGCGTTCCAACTGGGTCATGTGCGTGCATGGATCCCAGTCTGCCTCTGAGGATGTAAGATGCCGTGACATCTATAAATAGGTCTGTGCCAATTGGTTGTCACTTTAGGGAGTGATACACCCTACCGTGGGGCCGACACATGATATTTATGTATTAGGGAGCCGATCGCTTGGGGTAGGGTTTTAGGGTACACTTAGTTCTGTTTGTTTCTGTTGGTACCGTCTGTTTCTGTTGGGTGGTAACACCTGTCTATGTCAGCGTGGTACCGTCTGTTCAGGTAGTAAAGGCCCATTACTAGTGTACACCTAATTCTACATTCTGTTTCTATAGGGATTAACCTGTTTCTGCTTCTGTCTGTTTCTGATCGAGTAGTAAAGGCCCATTATTAGCATTCTGTTTCTATTAAATTATTCTGTACCCTTTTCTGTTTCAGTTTAGACATTAGGGTGACACCTAATTCTGTTATACTAGTGCAAGTGTAGAGAAGTGTAAAACAATAGCTTATATCATTCTGTTCTTCTGTTATATCTGTTACACCTGTTACACCTGTTACAGTTATCTCTCATCCAGTTTTATTTTCATGTCATGTTACTATTATCTGTTCATAACTGAAAATCACTGGACTTGCCATACTTTTTGTCTGACCCTTGTTGTTTCGCCTCCTTTCTTCCGTTTTCCCCCAGGTTATCCAAGGAGGGAATACTTTAGCTTGATCCGGACTTCTTCTGCTTGAAGTGCTTAAAGTATGGCTTGGATCTGTATAGCTTCCGTTCTATGGGGATTACGATTTTAAACTATGCATTCTGAAGGCTTTTGTACAAGACTGATATTTTGTACTTGAATTCTGATAATGTGATTTGAAAGGATGTAACCATGTTTGTTTCGGTTTCTGTTGAAATAAAGTTATAAATTTTTCAAGTACTATTTTATCTGTCTTGTAAGTTTCTGTTCTGTTTCTAAAGCGCTCCACCAAAGTTAAGGCATTCCCTTTGTGAGTGACCTTAATGGAGGTGGGGTGTTACATGTCGGTAGGTTCCAGGCAGGTTTACACCGCAAATCAGTCTAACCTCGGGTTAGGAATATTTGTGTTTTCTAAGTTCAAAGGGTTTTGATTAATTTTCAAATCAGGTTTTGAAAGTACCATTCCGTCCGTCGGATCAGTTAGGGATAGCCAGAGAGAGCAGGAAACTTGTATTTTCCAAACCCAAGCCTAGACACTATCCTCTCTGTCACCCTAGAACTTTCTGGTGTATTATTAAAAGAGATGTCGTTAATAAACCTTTCTTTTGTATATAAATAAATTGTTAACAATTTATCCTCAAAGTTTAACCACTTATCCTCAAAGTCCATTTTCCCTTTTTAAAATAAATTTGGCCTATACCCTATACATTTGCCATGCTACTACTGGACTTGTATTCTAGGCCCAAATCTTGATTTGCCTATCTTACAGTTTATAGCAATTTAGATCCAACACCCCCATTTTCAGTTCATGTCAAAACTAGATTTGTTATTCTAGTTTACAGTTTATGCCAAACTAGATTTCATATTCTATTTCACCGTTCATGTGAATGCTAGATTTACAAGTCAATACTAGATCCAAATGACACATCCTATAATTCATGTCATATTTATCCAATTTGCATTTCTATGAACATGCCATAATACATGTTCCCAATTTATGCCAATTTCCAAGCTAAAAACTATGTTTTTTTTAGTAAATTTCATATTTTGCCCAAATCGTATTCCCACCGTTCGTATAATCGTGATTCAATCTAGATTATAGATAATTCTAGATTTGTAGAAGATAGGGAATGAACCAAAGATGCTATGAAAAAGATAGACATAATAACTGGCATAAAAAGGGTTGAATAACGACGTAGGTTCAAGAACATGGGTAGACCTAACTTCATAGGTAAATTCCCTAGGTCTAAAACCAAAGAAAACCAAGAATAGACAGAATAGATAAACATGGGTAGACCTAACTTAATATGTAAATTCCCAAGATCTAAAACCAGAGAAAACCAAGAACAGATAGAATAGATAATCAGGTTTAGACCCAATTTCATAGTCACAAAACTTAAGCAACACTTTCCTAGTCATGAATCATAGGTGTTCAATCACAGTTGTCCTTGTTATGTCATAGGCAATAGTTTAGGTTTCCTAGTCAAAGGCATAGGCTTGTGTTCATAGTCAAGGAAATAACTCTCATAGACACAGTCACAGTCATAGGAAATGTTCATAGTCATAGGCAATGTTCATAGTCAAAGGCAATGTTCATAGTCATAGGCAAGGCCTAATTGGTCATCGAATCATAACAGTTCTTAATTAGGTCCAAAGATATAGGCACATATTCGAATAGAGAGATTTGCTTATTCTTTTATTCCTTTAATTTCATGTCACGAACAGAGAAAAATGTTCAAATCTAAAAATAACTGATTTACGGAGATTAGATTAGATTAGATTCGTAGAAAAATAGTCATTGCAGTCGTTTGAGTCTTCACTTGAAATCCTAGCTTGACTTGAACCTCTTCTTGAAAGTCTTGAGCAGCATTTCCTCGTCTTGATTTATTTTATATATTATTTATTTATACATTTTCTCAGAGGCAACATAAGGATAGAAAAGAATTGTGAATAGAGAAGGAGACTAAGCTGTTTATATAGGATTAGGCGGACGAATCTGGTCAGAATGGCGTCCAGATACAGAAGAACGAACCAGGTTCAGAAAACTGGAAAAAGCGGGAGGGGGGGGGGAAGGGGGGTCGACCCCCAGGTCGACTACCCAGTCGACCTGGGTCTTTGGGCGGGAAAATTCCCGCCCAGCCAAATCTGGGTCTGATTTTCGAATTTGAACTCGTTTTCTGACCTGTTCGAATTTTAAATCGAATTCTGAAAGTTCTAAAGACCATAACTCCTTCATACGGAGTCCGATTAACGCAAACTCGGACTCTATCTCATGCAGAATTCCGAGGCGAATGCAATGGTGCAGCCCGTTTCCCTTGATTTTGATTTTAAAATTTAATTCTGCCTTTATTTGTGAATCTTAGTGTTACAGAATTACGGGGTGTTACAGAACGTGTATCGATTTCTCCGACCTAAACAAGGCATGTCCCAAGGACAATTCCCCGCTTACAATGATTGATCGACTGGTTGACTCAGCAGTCGAATACCAGGTCTTATCTTTCATGGATGCTTATTCAGGTTACAATCATATTCCAGTGTACCTTGGCGACTAGGATCATACCTCTTTTATAACTGACATTGGGCTCTATTGCTACCACGTCATGCCTTTCGAACTCAAGAATGCGGGAGTCACTTATCAACGAATGGTTAACCACTTGTTTAAAGACCATATTTGAAAATCCATGAAGGAATACGTGGACAATATGCTAGTAAAATCCAAAATATCGAGAAATCACATCCACGATCTCTCCAAAATATTCGATGTCCTCTGCCAATACGACATGAAACTCAATCCATTAAAGTTCTCCTTCGGAGTCGTCTCAGGAAAATTAATGGTTTTTATTGCCAACTTCCGAGGCATCGAAGCCATTCCAAACGAAATCCAAGCTATCCAAGTCCCTCAGAACATCAAAGATGTCCAAATTTTAAAAGGAATGGTCACAACTTTAAGTCGATACATTTCCAAAGCTACCGGAAAATCCATTCCCTTTTTCAACTTGCTTCGAAAGGGGAAGTGCAACTTCAAATGGATCCCAGAATGCATCGCCATATTCATGTATCTATTAAACCACTTAGAGTGATTACCTATCCTATCCGAACCTATAGACCATAAAGAATTACATATTTATTTGGTTGTTTCCATGCAGGAAATCAGCTTGGCATTGGTGCACATCGAAGACTGTGTCCAGTGACCCGTCTACTACATCAGCAATCAATTGACGGGAGCAGAGAAGAATTGTCCGAAGCTTGAGAAACTAGCATAATGTTTATTGATTTCCTCTCGGAAGCTTCGACCATGCTTTCATTCTCATCCTATAAAGGTTTATACCGACAGCCGCTACGAGCGGTCCTACAACGACCCGAGGCGTCCGGACGACTATTAAAGTGGATTATGGAGTTGAGTCAATTTAAGATAACATTCATCCCCCGTTGATCCATCCTTGGACAAGATTTCGACGATTTCATAGTAGATTTCACCACTACTAAGGAGACTCCTACAGAGAACAACAAAGCTCCCGACACTAAATGGACATTATTCACTAATGAGTCCTCCAATAGCAAATGTTATGGGGCCAAAGTCGTTCTCATCACCCGAGAGGAACGCTCGATACGCTTCGCGTTAAAGCTTAACTTCCCTACTACCAATAATGACGTAGATTATGAGGCCTTGATAGCTAGACTTAGAATCGTGATCGAACTTAAGCTAAAGACTATCCAATTCTTCTCCGATTCACAACTCATCGTGCGCTAGGTATAGGGAGAATACCAAATCAAATGGTGATGGGTCGCACCATATCTAACCCATGTTCAGGAATTGCTCACTAACTTTGACCACTTGTTTATCACACACATCCCTTGATAACAAAATGAAAAAGCGGATTAGCTAGACAAGTTGGCGAGCTTCGAGGATTCACAACTTATGGGATTCGCCCCTGTTAAAGTGCTCGATTCAACTAGTAATAAGCAAATGCAAACCAATGTGATCATGAATGCCAAAAGTGAACCTGAACCATGGATGACACCGAGCAAGAATTATCTGCAACACAGGACCCTGTTTAGATGTTACAAGAAAAGATGAGCACTCACTCGCCGATCAGCGCGCTTCCTTCTCATGGATGAGGTACTCTACCATAGAGGCTTCTCTGTCCCATTATTAAGTTGCGTAGCCCATGACGATTCCAACCGAGTATCAACAGACGTACATGAAGGCGAGTGTGGCGACCACACTAGGGGGCATCCCTTGGCAAGAAAGATCATCAGGCATGACTACATCTAGCCCACGCTCAATCAAGACGTCACAGACTATGCTCGCAAGTGCGACAAATGTCAGTGCTTCTCAAAGATTCCAACAGCCTCGCCTACCGAATTGACACAAATGGTTAGTCCTTGGCCGTTTTCTATTTGGCGAACAGATATCATTGGAACTCTTCCAATAGCTTGAGGTAGGGCATGTTATGCTATCATCGCAGTTGATTACTTTACTAAATGAGCAGAAGCCAAAGCCCGCACTACGATCATCACCAAGAAGGTAATCAACATCATCATCCGCAACATTATTTTCTTCTATGGGGTCCCCTAGTCCATCATCTCTGACAATGGAACCCAATTTGAGAGCGCAGAATTCAAGACCTTTTATCAGTGGCACAACATCTAAAAGATATTCTCAGCGTTAGCTCACCCTCAAGACAATGGGCAAGTCGAGGCTGTTAACAAAGTGATCAATTCCATCATCACGAAGCGTCTAGAAAAGCCTGGAGGCATGTGGGCAAACGAACTCACTCTGGCCCTATGGGCCTACCGGACCACCCACAAGTCTGCAACCCGGCACGCACCATTCGCCCTTGTCTATGGATCTGAATCCCTCATTCCCGTTGAGCTAAAGCTTCAGTCTCATCTGGTTACCTATTATGATCCGAAGACCAACCAAGATTTTCTTATGGAATCGCTCGATTTACTCAAAGCAAAGAGAAAGGAAGCTGAACTCAAAGCTGCCGCCAAGCGGCAACGAGTGGCCCGATACTTCAACTCTTGAGTCCATCCTAAGGACCTCAATATCAGCGACCTCATCCTAAAGCGGGTCTTTACCCTACCGACCGGACTCAGTCATACAACGTAAGCTCAGCAAAGGAACTTTAAAACATGGAACCATGGACGGAGCGGAGCATCCAAGGGCATGGAACATCGAACATCTTCAGTGCTACTTTACATAACTTAGTGTACAATTGTCTACGCTTTCGAACGATGTTCTGTTTTCTTGCAATTCAAGGTATTGTAAAGGCTATTACTACCAAAGTTATCAATAGAAATGATATTCAGTTTTCTGTCTCCCTTCCATGTTTACTCCTTGCACGATATGTTTGATTGAATATCATGGCTAACTTGTGTGCATAAACTCTCGATCATCGCATCGGCACCCCAGGCACGGGAGCCGATGCCGCCATCCAAAGCTCGAGCTAACTTCGAAGACAACCACTACCGGCACCGATTGGTAGCCTGAGCATGGGAGCCGGTGTCACTACATGAGTCTTGGCCTACGACGCGTCCGAGTATAAATAACCTCTAACTCGAATCTCGGCCCTGCACCGAGACTAAGTACAATACATTCTGCACTTAAGTCTACAGACTTGGGGGTAGCCTACCCGCCAACCTAATTTGATACCGACCTCTCACATGGCTCCGGGCATCTGTTTAATCTAGGCACAGCACCGAGACCGACCTTAAATCGTACTCGCTCCTAAGCCCCACAGCTCAGGGGTAGCCCATGGCCACGATCAGACCCTACGAGCCGATGATCCAGACATCCTCAAGCGAATAAATGACGCCTTCGCTCATAACCCGAATGAACGACGGGAGAGCCTCATATCGGATGAATCACAACGTCCGCGCCTTCAACTAACTTGGAATTTACTCTAGGCAGTCTAAGGAAGAAGGCGCCTAGCCTGGTTTCCACAACCAACGGGGTTCCTGAGCTGAGGGAAACCCGACGAAAACTAGCGATCGATCTCCATAACTGGAAATGCCCCTGAGCAAGATCCCCAATCGTATTTCCGTTAGTGTAATAATAAGTATGATTATGCAAGCACAGAACTCTGAAAAACATGAGATGAACATTCCAACACTTAACACGAAATGCAAATTTTACTAATTAATATTTCATTTCACACATACACTAAACAAACTACGTGTCTAATATCTTTCCTTTCTAATGATAGGGTGTACACGAGAACCACACTGTTCCTTTAATAACCAAAAGAGAGGGTCGTACTCGCGTATACTATCGGCCTGCATAACCATAGTAACGGTAACATCTACTATGGTCACTAATGATAATCTTTCCTCTTCGTCTTGTGCTTCTTTTTTGTAGATTCCGCACTAGACGACTCTCCACCCATGTTAGGACTCTTCTTCCCAGATCTTCTCTTTCCTCCTCTGCCCTTTGGAGGGGTTACCGACTCATGAGAGATCGAGAGACGCCTTTTGCCTTCACTATCACCACTTGAAATCTCCGAGATCTCAGTAGGAATTGTGCACGTCAATGGCATATGTGTGTTCCCCGCTGCAAGGGCTACAACAGCGTCACTCTTCCCCGGGACCTCCTTAGCCTCCTTGGCCACCTTCCGATCAGCTAACTTCCGGGATGTAAGCTTCACGGTGTCGTTGGCCTTGAGCTTCTTAAGAGTCTTCATGGCGTACTACTGGGTAGCTTCGTCATCCTCCTTCTTTTCTGGGCCTCATCAGCAGCCTCTTCTTCTCCGCCTCATCGTCGGTCTTCCTCTTCTCAGCTATGGTAGTGGCCCTATCCTTAGCATCCTCCCTGGCCTTCGCCTAGGCCTCCTACCTAGCAGCCTCGTCCTACCTACTCTTCTCTTCCAGTTCTTCACACTTCACCGCCATCTGAATCTTTAAGAAATACACCATGGACTGCATTGACGGTACATCGGCATCCACCTGGCCCTCGCATGAGCATTCTAGCCACTGACCACCTCTCCTTCCTCTACGAGGCCCTCATAAATGTTGGACCCTAGCCTGATATCTGAAAAATGTCCAACTGACCGCCTCCTTTTCCAAACTGGATCCCTTGCGGTTCTAGCTCAAATTCTATTGTTTGAGGGAGCACGAGGGCAAAGCCCGGTGTAATAGTAGCTCAAGGAAGGGATGCATAGTAAAATCACAAACTTTAAATCCACAAATTCTGTAATCACATCGTCTTCGAGAATACATAGTAAAGGGAATTTACCTCTGGTCAGGGATGGTGCGGGTATAATGGGGAGTGTGGTCATCGTGGTAGAGAAAGAAAATCCAGCGTCTCCCAATCCCAGATACTCGGGATCATACTTAGTCGAGTTCTAACCCAAAGCTTCGGGATCATTAGTTGTGGCAGATTAAGGGTCCCATGGCCGATAAGAACTTCCTCCTGCAAATGACTCTACTACAACCAAGCTATAGGTAGCAATGGACTTCCCATTTTCCGCAGTGAGCCTCGCCAGCCTCTCATTCTCCGCATCCTACTATACTAGTCTCCTCCCTACTTCAATATTCTCATGATCCTCGTCAGTCAGTAGATCAATCATCAGTTGGCGCTCATCTAAATTCCCCACGTCCACTTGACGTAAGTAAGCTTCATATGGCACCTGTATATCCCATGTTTCGGCCAGCTCTCGAGAGTAATCCTCAACCCATGGATGTCCGTGAACTTGAGAACGTTTACAAACATGTTCTGGATATGTTTCGCCAAGGAGGCATCCACCCATAATTCAGTTTCCCCGTGCTCCTCTCTCAACCGTTCCACCTCCCTCAGGGGCTCATCCTTTAATCTTTGTACCGAGCTCAGTACATCACTATTTCTAGCCTTGGCATCCCCCTTCACATTCTTCATTGCCTCAAGCTGCCTTCTCAGTTCAACGACCTCTGCATTCTCGCCCCTTAGCCTCTCATTCTACGCTCTCAAAGTGTCGTTGTCATTTTGGAGATGGGTTACTCGTTCAAGGTCCACTTCTAGTTCAGTATACGCCCTCTCCAGTTCGGCCTTATCCCTCTTTAGGGCCATAATTTCAGTGGTTAGAGAGGCCGCTGTTTCCTTAAAAGTTGAGTGGGAATGATCTGCCTCCTTTTTTAGTATCTCGTATGCATGCTCCATCTCCGTTGCAATAGAAATACTAAGGATTAACATTTGAAGTATCAGGCCAAATGGGGAAATTTTTACAACATAAGGACAGACCTACCTATTTCCTTCCCTAAGTTTACGACGGTGGTCCGCTCGCCGTCGATGGTCAGCACCTGATTGATGAGCTCCATGTTTTTCTTCCTAATCAGTTTCGAGATATGATAGGAGTACCTAAGAAGCTCGTGAACCTGTTGATATGCAGCCCTCACATGCATCCATATCTCCCCAGAATCCCTAGAAGGAGGCGGACTAGGATTAGGGAGGAACATCAACTCATCAAGATAATGCTAAGGGAAATTCTGCCTCAATAATGCCTTCCTCTCATCCAAACAGACCTCTCGCCTCTCAGGCATTGCTAGATCTTACCTCCTCGTTGCAGTCGTTCCTTCGTCATCAAATGGCTAAGCGACGACTCCTTCCCCTTAGTAACTTGAACGGGGGCCAAAGATGTTGCATGTGAAGGAGCTCTCGATGATGAATGCCTTGAGCATACAACATCGGGTCGAGAATCTGCTCCGGGTGCTTGGATAGGAGGAGGAGTTGGAGAATGTCTAGGTCGATCTTTGAAACACCCCACCCTCCATTAAGGTCACTCACAAGGGACTGCCTTAACTTTGGTGGAGGTTTGTAAGTAAAAGTCACAGAAAAAACACAAAACAGATATAAACACATATATATAAGCAGCGGAAATAAACAGACTTTTATTTCATAAAATACTTGTTCATACAAAACATTTCCATAATTGTCTCATAACAACTTCCAAAACATTACAACATCATTTCTGTCTTGGATATTAAATAAAGAAGCATAAAACATGATTAAAACTGCATAAATTCCCATGATTGTGTCCAACAGCCATAGCCAAGGAGAGAGAGTCCAAACCGTACATCTACTATCTTGAAGCTTGCAAAGAGTCTGATTAAACTAAGTTGTTTCCTCCTTATGGACCTGGGGGGGGGGGGGGGGGGGGGGGACGGAAGAAAAGAAGACGAAAGAAAATAGGGTCAGACATAATGCCTGGTAAGTCAAGTGACTCTTCAGTACGAGAATAAGAAAAAGGGCATGATAAGTATAAGCTGGAAATAGGAGAGTGTCATAAACTAAGGCAAAGAAGTTTGAATCGAATATACTATCGCACCCCATATTATATCTCTGCACCTACTTGTATTGTCTTAACTGGCACCCCATGCTGGAGGTAAAGTGATCCCCTTTTTCTGAAGATTGGCTACTACTCGCATAATCATCTGTGTCTTACAGCCCCCAAAGATTGTAGATACCTATGCTAGCCCCACCATGGGGTGTATCAAGTACCATCGTGGTGACAGACACAAAACTAGAAAGGCATAGGTTATACTACTGGTGCCCCCAGTGCCCTGTTTGTCTACTCCGAAGTGTGTGCACGCCCGCACTCCGTTATAACCCACACTGTTGCACCCATCGCTGTTGCTTTTGACCGCTTACAATCAGCCCAGTAATCGTGCCCCACCCTGCCTAGTTTCAGGGTACCATGATACCTAATTGGGTTACTGCTGAAATGTGTCCCTGTTACTAGGGTTTTCTAGTCAAACATGTTAAGTGGTTAAGTGTCTGTATTTACCTAACCCCACCCATCAATTTAATTAACATGTTCAATTGGTTAAGTGTTTTAGTTAACATAACCCTACCATCCTGACAGTCTGTCCTTAACTTTTTAAAGCACTGACCACTCACATTAGAAAGGTATTGTTATGGATACTGAATGTGCCGGTCAGTTCCGGGCAGATTTACACCGTAACTCAGTCTAACCTCGTGTCCTTATTGGGCTTCATGCTTAACCACCCACATTGGACATGTATTGTTGTGACTACTGGACAACCTGGCGGGTCCGGGCAGGTTTACATCACAACTCAATCCAACCTCGTGTTAAGCATATTCGTATTTTCTAAATTTACGTATTTGTCTTTATTACTTAATATATGTAAATTTGTCAACAATTAAATGATGTGGCCCACTTTCCAAGTTTAACATTATGGGTATAAGAATTTAAACCATTTAAATGCCACCAATTTTGGCATGTGAAAACATGCCAATTTCATATATTTTTATGTCAAGTTTTACTAATATTCCCAATGTTACCTCGTTTAAACATTAGGCTAACATTCTTAGCCTAATTTTCGTTCGCATGGTTTTTAACATATAACGTTAAGCTAAAAACGTAGCCTAATTTAGCGCACGCAAAATTGACATAAGGGAATTCATAAACATGAATATGACATAGATGTAAACTTGGCATTTTTGGCATAGTCAATATGAACATCATAGGTGTGAACTTGCAAAATAGTTAACAAGAGTGTGAACTTGCAACATTGCCTAAATCAACATATATGTGAACTTGCATTGAAATGGGTATCTAACCAAATAGGTGTCACATAAATTAGCATATGATTTAGATAACATAAGCCTAAACTTATTTTGTGATCTAGGCATAACATCGAGCACAACTAGCATATGACAAGAATGTGATAATTTCATAAAGTATGCATAATTTTATGACAAGGTTGTGAACTAGATCCAATCATATGTCTAATTACAACATGAAACACGTATTAAAGTAGATCTTGACATGGATCCAATTTTGGAACTTGCAACTTTCTTATAAACATACTAGCATGCATGTGAACATAATCGTTTAGGCATAAAGGTTCTAGCATATACATGAAATCTTAATCACATACAACCTATATAATCACATAAACATATAGGCGTCGATTACAATATGAACTATACAACTTGCATGTGATTCTATATGTAAAATAGGATCAATATCAACTCAACTATACCACAAACATCACAAAACCCACAATCATTTCAGTACATAGATGTGAATTAACATCATTGTTACATAATAACACAATTCCATTTTCATTTTACATTGAATCAAATCCAAACTTTTATTCACGTCGGAAAAATCACTATACTTACAACAAACGATGGTCTTGTTTTCTGATTTCTGAGTTCTGAATTTGAATTGCTTTCCTTTGGGAAGACTAACGTTGTTTTGATTATTGTTTTAACTTTAATTTGGCTCGTCTCTAAGCCTTTCTACAAGAGGAGGCTCTTCTTAGTTTTCTACCGATAGTATGGCAGCTCCGTCTCCAATTTCTTATGTGAATTTAGGTTGGAGTCTTAAGTTGTTTATATAGAATTTCAGATTGATTTGAGCCGTTAGATGATCATAGACGAATCTAGACCATTCACTTCGAGAGTAGCCAACCAAAATGCGACTTGTTAGCCCTAGTGACACAGCCAAGCCTCAGAAATCGACCAGAACCCGACCAGACCCCGACCATGCCAGCCAGGGCCAAACCAGGTCGACTGGGCAGGTCAACCCCCAGGTCGACCCTATGGTCGACCTGGTCACCCATATCGACCCCCAGGTCGACCCTATGGTCGACCTGGTCACCCATATCGACCCCCAGGTCGATCTGGTGCCTGGGCGGGAATTTTCCCGCCCAGCCCAGTTTGGGTCTGAATTCGAAATTTGAACTTCGTTTTGAGCCTTTTGAATTTTAATTTGAATTCTGAAACTTCTGGAGGTCATAACTACTTCATACGGAGTCCGATTCATGCAAACTCGGAATCTATCTCAAGCAGAATTTCGAGACGAACGCAATGGCGTAACCCATTTCCCTTAATTCTTTCATTAAGAATTAATTATACTTTAATTTGTTAATTTACAGTTAACAGAAAATTCGGGGTGTTACATTCTCCCCTCATTAAAGTATTTCGTCCCCGAAATCTTCAAGTCTAGGAGAACGTAAGTCCTAACATCCAATCGTCCTTCTACTCAACCATCAAACACAGGCATCCATTGCCCTTAAAAGACTTCTAATGCTTCATGATCATATGCACAGTGTGTGTACATGTCCTTATCTAATGCAAAATCAGGCGGTCTACTGATTCAGTTGTCCTCCTTAATGCAAATCATGTAAGTGCCATGAATCCATTATGTATGCAAATTTTTCCCTACTCATAATTCTACATGAATGCGCAACCATTTATATACATGCGACATCCATATGACAACTTATAAATTTTCAAGCACATACAAATATGAATACACATATGCATATGCAATATGAGGTGACTGAGCCGATCTAAAACCTAGGTTATGTGTGTATATGTATCCACGAGCAACCACTAGCAACTTCTTGCAACCACTTGCAGCCATCAACCATAACATGTTTCAAATACATGTTTACATCCAAAGGGTTTCTACCTAAGGATAAAGGATAATATCGAGGAAATATACCTAAAGATAGATATAAGCATGAATTATGGAAAAAGGGAGATCAAAGATATACCCTCAAAAATAAAAGGGTAGGCTGCGCGTATTCTGTCCTCAGTTTCCCAAGTCGCGTCTTCCTCGGCATCGCTCCACTGAACTTTGACGAGCTTGACTTCGCAGTTGCATAGCTTTTTCACTTCAGTTCCTATGATTGGAGTTGGAATTCTTCTTAGAGTTGCTTCGCGTTCCACTTCAGCTTCTTCTAGAGTGTTTGGCTCCACCACTTCCGCAGATTCATGTAGACATTTTCGGAGATGAGAAACGTGAAAGACGTTGTGAATTCCAGCCAACCTTTTGGGCAGCTCTACTCTATAAGCCATTTTCCAAACCTTCTCGATGATAGGGAACAGTCCTAAAAATCTTCGTGCTAGCTTTCCTGCGGATCCAAAGCGAACGACGTTCCTTAAAGGAGATTCCTTAAGGAAAACCCTGTCCCCAACCTTAAACTCAAGGCCGGTCCTTCTTTTGTCGGCGTAGGATTTCTGTCTGTCTTGGGCTTTCTTCATTCTCCTTCGTATCAAGCCCACATTCTCTAAAGTCACTCGAATCATGTCCGGCCCAAGTATAAGTTTGTTAGTAGAATCCCACCAACAAGTTGGTGATCGGCATGGCCTTCTATACAAAGCTTCGAAGGGCGCCATACCGATGGTGGGTTAGTAGCTGTTGTTGTAGGCGAATTCTACTAGAGGAAGGTGATCCTCCCAAGTCCCTCCGAAGTCAAGAACGCATAGTCTCGAAAGATATTCCAATACCCTATTCACCCTTTCTGTCTGGCCATCAGTTTGGGGATGATAGGCCGTGCTCAAGCATAACTGTGTGCCTATAGCTTCTTGTAGACTCCGCCAAAATTCTCTCGTAAAGATGGGATCTCTGTCACTCACTATGCTGCAGGGTATTCCATGGAGTCGAACTATTTCCTTGAGATAAAGAGAAGCTAGAGACGAGGTAGTCCTTCTACTCTTGATAGGTAAAAAGTGGGCGCTTTTAGCAAGCCTGTCCACTATTACCTAAATGCTAGTATTGCCTCTTCTTGACCTAGGCAACCCGTCAATGAAGTCCATTGAAATGCTATCCCACTTCCACTGCGGGACATCTAGAGGATGAAGCAGTCCTCCAGGCTTCTTCTGTTCTTCCTTGACCTGTTGGCATGTCACGCACTTAGAAACAAAATCTTCCACGTCCTTCTTCATGCCACTCCAATAGAAAACTCTCTTTACGTCCTTGTACATTTTGTCCCCGCCTGGGTGTATTGTCATCTTGGAATGATGTGCTTCCTCCAGAACCTTCTTTACCAAATCCCTTGCTTGTGGGACACACAGTCTTCCATCTCACCTCAGCCAACCCTTATCATCAATGGAGTACCTATTTAGGTGACTGGAAGTTTCACCCCTAACTAGCTTATCAATCATATCCACAAGTTGAGGGTCTTCACGTTGTGCGGCCCCTATTGAGTCTAAAAGAGTGGGTCGTACTTCTAGGGAGGCCAATAAACCAGGTATGAAATCAGAGGATGGCCTAACGTCAAAACTGGCTATATACTCCAAGCTTTGCCTTTCCACAAAGAGAGGGCTTAAGGTCAGTTTCTTTCGGCTTAACGTGTCTGCCACTACGTTGCCTTTGCCTGGAGTATAGGAAATTACAAAATCATACGAGGCAAGGAATTATATCCATCTTTTCTGCCTTAAGTTAAGATCTTTCTGCGAGAAGAGATATTTCAATGACTTATGGTCAGTATATCATTCGAACTTCTCACCTAGGAGATAATGGCGCCAAGACTTAAGAGCAAAGACGATGGCGGCCAACTCAAAATTGTAGGTTGGGTAGTTCTTTTCATGAACTTTCAATTGTCTTCCACCATAAGCCACTTCCCTCCCTTCCTACATCAAAACAGCTCCTAGTCCCGTACCACAAGCATCCGTGTATACTGTGAACATCTTGCTTCCATTAGGCAAAGTTAGAACTGGGGCTGTTGTAAGAGCCCTTTTTAAGCGTTGGAAGGCAATATCACAGTCTAAATCCCAAGTGAATGGCAGATTCTTCTTTGTTAGCCTTGTGAGTGGAGCTGAGATTTTCGCGAAATCCCTAATGAACGTTCGGTAAAAACCGGCTAACCCAAGAAAGCTTCGGACTTCAGTTGCATTTCTTGTTGTCTTCCAATCTTGCACTGCCACCACTTTCGCGGGGTCTATGGCTAACCCTTCTTTGGACACTATGTGTCCAAGAAATCTGACCTCATCTCTCCAAACATGGCATTTGGAGAATTTGGCTTTTAGCTGATGTGCACGGAGAGTATCCATGATTTCTTTTAGATGCCAAGCATGTTCTTCCTTATTCTTTGAGAAGATCAAAATATCGTCTACGAAGACCACCACGAACTTAATGAGGAATTCTCTGAACACCCTGCTCATTAGGTCTACGAAATAAGCGGGTCCGTTTGTCAAGCCGAAAGGCATGACAAGCCACTCATAGAAACCATTTGGGGTTCTGAATGCCGTTTTATCAATACTATCTTCAGCTACCCTTAGCTGATGGAACCCAGTAGCTAGATCAAGTTGGGAGAAGACCGACGCACCTACAAGCTGATCAAACAAATCGTCTATTCTGGGAAGCGGGTGTCTATTCTTTTTAGTCATCTTGTTTAGCTCTCTATAGTCCACGCAATGACGTAGTGAATCATCTGCTTTGGTGGCGAACACCACTGGACCACCCCATTCCGAGATACTTCTCCTTATAAACCCCTTCTTGAGAAGCTCCTTAACTTGCTTACTGCGCTCCTTTCTCTCCTTTGGAGCCATGTGTCTAACAGACAGAGCTACAGGTTTTGCATTATCAACAAGATATATGCGGAAGTCTATTTCCCGCTTCAGAGGTTAGCCTTTCACCTCTTCAAAGACATCCGGATATTCCCAGACCACTCTAACCGACTGCAAATTCTCAACAGAAGCGTCAAGGGACTCTAGATAACTAAGCGTAACAACATTCAAGGGATTACAAGAAATTTCTAGAGTGTTACCGAGCCAAATCAAGAGTCTAACCACTCTTTTCTCACAATCAAGAATGGCACCGTTACTGGATAACCAGTCCATGCCTAACATTAATCCATATCCTCAAAAGCCCAAAACAAAGGCACTACATTTAAATTCAACATTTAGAATGGAGATTTTCAAATCCAAGAAAACCATCGAAAAATAAGCCGAGCCCCCAATTGGATTTGAAACAACCAAGGGATCTTCTACCATACTAGTATCTAGGTGCAGAGATTTTACTAAAGCAGATGAAATAAAGGAGTATGATGCACCAGAATCAAAGAGAGTGTGAACTGGACGATCATACAGATAAACTAAGCTTTCTATAGAAATATTTCTACCTCGTTCCTGTGGAGGTGCCACCAGCGCGTGAACCTGTCCTCCTAAGGTGGATCCAGTCCTCGGTCCCTGCCCCCGCTTCTTTGGGCAGTCCTTAGCCAAGTGTCCAGTCTCTCCACAATGGAAACAGCCCCCATTCATCTTTGCCTTCCTCTTCCTTCAGTCTTTTGCTATATGTCCCACAATGCTACAGAAATTGCACTTTCTCTTTTCACGAGTTCTGTTGTTCTTCCCACCTTTCTTAAAGTCTGTCTTCTTAGCCTGTAAACCCTCTTTCTTTTCTTGAGGCACTTCCGCCTTTGCCTCTTTCTTGTCTTTATCTTCCTCGTGTAGCAGTGCCTTGTCCACCAAACTTTCATAAGTCGCCCCCATGGGTATATTGGTCATTGCAAGGTTGTGTAGAGGTTCATTCAGACCTTTGACGAAGCGAAGGGCCTTCTTGTGTTGGGTGTTTACTAAATCCAGCCCAAATCTAGCCAGCTGGTTAAACTGATTTACATACTCCTTAATCGTCATACTCCCTTATTTAAGAGTTAGGAACTTCTCCATTTTCAGGCTTTTTTCAAATTGGGAGAGGAATTTCATCTCCAAACACATCCTGAAATCTTCCCAAGTCTCCACTGGCCTCTCAGCATGGTTAACTTCCCACCAATAGGAAGCTTCATCTTTCAGCAACCACACTGCTAGCTGTATCTTTTGTCAGTCGTCAACTTCGAAGATGATGAAAAAGTCCTCGGTCTCCTTCAGCCAGTTCCTTGCTACTACAAAGGACACAGTTCCATAAAAGTCCTTTCCACCCATAGCTTTGAAGTCTCTACATATCTTATCGAAAGTATTTCCACGAGGAGGAGGAGGAGGTGGAGGAACCGCTGCCATTGTTGGAGGAGGAATGTCTGCAGGGCCCGCTCCATTGGCCCTATCCTCCAGGTACCTTCGGAACCAGCAATGTATTGGTACTCCTTCCAGAAGGTTAAGATCTCCAGACATGCTGGAACAAAAAGGAAAGTATTCAAGACAAAGGATAGAGGGAGATAGTGCGCATGGCTTTGGGGAATTTATGCCTTTTCGAAAACAAGACTTTTTCTTGAAAAAGAATGCTTCTTTAAACTTCTTTTGAAAATAGTTTCAATTTTTTTTTCTAGTCTGGTAAATATATGCTCTGATACCAAGTGAAACACCCCACCCTCCATTAAGGTCACTCACAAGGGACTGCCTTAACTTTGGTGGAGGTTTGTAAGTAAAACTCACAGATAAAACACAAGATAGATATAAACACATATATATAAGCAGCGGAAACAAACAGAGTTTTATTTCATAAAATACTTTTTGATACAAAACATTTTCATAATTGTCTCATAACAACTTCCAAAACATTACAACATTATTTCTGTATTGGTTATTAAATAAAGGAGCATAAAACATGATTAAAACTGCATAAATCCCCATGATTGTGTCCAACAACCATAGCCAAGGAGAGAGAGTCCAAACCGTACATCTACTATTTTGAAGGTTGCAAAGAGTCTGACTAAGCTAAGTTGTTTCCTCCCTGTGGACCTGGGGGGAGGGGGAACGGAAGAAAAAAAGACGAAAGAAAATAGGGTCACACATAAAGCCTGGTAAGTCTAGTGACTCTTCAGTATGAGAATAAGAATAAGGGCATGATAAGTATAAACTGGAAATAGGGGAGTGTCATAAACTAAGACAAAGCAGTTTGAATCGAATATAATATCGCACCCCATACTATATCTCAGCACCTACTTGTATTGTCTTAACTGGCACCCCATGCTGGAGGTAAAGTGATCCCCTTTTTCTAAAGAGCGGCTCCTACTCGCATAATCATCTGTGTCTTACGGCCCCCAAAGATTGTAGATACCTATGCTGGCCCTACCATGGGGTGTATCAAGTCCCATGGTGGCGACCCAACAAAAAACTAGAAATGCATAGGTTATACTACTGGTGCCCCCAGTGCCCTGTTTGTCTGCTCCGAAGTGTGTGCACGCCCGCACTCCGTTAGAACCCACAGTGTTGCACCCACCGCCGTCGCTTTTGACCACTTACAATCAACCCAGTAATCGTGCCCCACCCTGCCTATTTTCATGGTACCATGATACCTAATTGGGTTACTACTGAAATGGGTCTCCGTTACTAGGGTTTTCTAGTCAAACATGTTAAGTGGTTAAGTTTCTGTATTTACCTAACCTCACCCATCAATTTAATTAACATGTTGAATTGGTTAAGTGTTTTAGTTAACTTAACCCTACCATCCTGATAGTCACTCCTTAGCTTTTTAAAGCACCGACCACTCACATTAGACAGGTATTGTTATGGATACTGGATGTGCCGGTCAGTTCCGGGCAGATTTACACCGTAACTCAGTCTAACCTCGGGTCCTTATTGGGCTTCATGCTTAACCACCCACATTGGACATGTATTGTTGTGACTACTGGACAGCCGGGCGGGTTCAGGCAGGTTTACATCACAACTCAATCCAACTTCCTGTCAAGCATATTCGTATTTTCTAAATTTACATATTTTTCTTTATTACTTAATATATGTAAATTTGTCAACAATAAAATGTTGTGGCCTACTTTCCAAGTTTAACATTTTTGGTATAAGAATTTATACCGTTTAAATGCCACCAATTTTGGCATGTGACAAACATGCCATTTTCATATATTTTTATGTCAAGTTTTACTAATATTCCAAACGTTACACCGTTTAAACATTAAGCTAATAATTTTAGCCTAATTGTCATTCGCATGGTTTTTAACATATAACATTAGGCTAAAAACTTAGCCTAATTTAGCGCACGCAAAATTGACATAAGGGAATTCATGAACATGAATACGACATAGGTGTAAACTTGGCATTATTGGCATAGTCAATATGAACATCATAGGTGTGAACTTGCAAAATAGTCAACATGAGTGTGAACGTGCAACATAGCCTAAATCAACATATATGTGAACTTGCACTGAAATGGGTATCTAACCAAATAGGTGTCACATAAATTAGCATATGATTTAGATAACATAAGCATAAACTTGTTTTTGGATCGAGGCATAACATCAAGCATAACTAGCATATGACAAGAATATGATAATTTCATAAAGTATGCATAATTTTATGATAAGGGTGTGAACTAGATCAAATCATATGTCTAATTACAACATGAAACATATATTAAAGTGGATCTTGACATGGATCCAATTTTGGAACTTGCCAGTTTCTTATAAACATACTAGCATGTATGTGAACACAATCGTTTAGGCATAAAGGTTCTAGCATATACATGAAATCTTAATCACATACAACCTATATAATCACATAAACATATAGGTGTCGATTACAATATGAACCATACAACTTGCATGTGATTCTATATGTACAATAGGATCAATATCAACTCAACTATACCACAAACATCACAAAACCCACAATCATTTCAATACATAGATGTGAATTAACATCATTGTTACATAATAAAACAATTCCATTTCCATTTTACATTGAATCAAATCCAAACTTTTATTCACATCGGAAAAATCACTATACTTACAACATTCAACGGTCTTGTTTTCTGATTTCTGAGTTATGAATTTGAATTGCTTTCCTTTGGGAAGACTAACGTTGTTTTGATTATTGTTTTAAATTTAATTTGGATCATCTCTAAGCTTTTCTACAAGTGGAGGCTCTTCTTAGTTTTCTACCGATTGCATGGCGGCTCCGTCTCCAATTTCTTATGTGAATTTAGGTTGGAGTCTTAAGTTGTTTATATAGAATTTCAGATTGATTTGAGTCGTCAGATGATCATAGATGAATCTAGACCATTCACTTCGAGAGGATCCAACCAAAATGCGACATGTCAGCCCTAGTGACACAACCAAGCCTCAGAAATCGTCCAGAACCCGACCAGGCCAGCCAGGGCCAAACTAGGTCGACTGGGCAGGTCGACCCCCAGGTCGACCCTATGGTCGACCTGGTCACCCAGGTCGACCCCTAGGTCGACCTGGTGCCTGGGCGGGTATTTTCCCGCCCAGCCCAGTTGGGGTATGAATTCGAAATTTGAACATCGTTTTGAGTCGTTTGAATTTAATTTGAATTCTGAAACTTCTGGAGGTCATAACTCCTTCATACGGAGTTCGATTCATGCAATCTCGGACTCTATCTCAAGCAGAATTTTAAAACGAATGCAATGGAGTAACTCGTTTCCCTTAATTCTTTAATTAAGAAGTAATTATACTTTAATTTTTTAAATTACAGTTAACAGAAAATTCGGGGTGTTACAATCTCTTTGACGATACTCACTGCTGTAATCTTATGGAGGTGGGGAGTCACCATATAAGCTAGACCCTCTCCTAAAGCCTTAAAGAAAGTGTCCCTGGGGTACCGGTGACCTCACTGTCCTAGCGTCGTCCTCCACGTCCTCTTGCCATATCACTTGACAAAGAAACAAGTACAAAGTTAGATGCTTTGCACATGCGGGCAATCTCTATGATGTGCGGTGTTTATGAGTGTATGCCCTAAGTGTTCTATCAATAGACCAAATGTTGGTCCGCCTGAAGGAGTGAACCCCTCCACAGCTAGAGCTGGCTCTTCCATACTTGTCGTGCCAAACCAGGGAGACAAGTCTATAGGAATTTAATTAGGATCATCAAACTAGCCCTCTGCCTCGAGTGAAACGGCGGTCCCTAAAGAAGTCATGATAAATTCTGGCTAATGTGCACATAAAAATGCACATTTATATTCACATATTTATGCTTTTTTAGTTAAATAAATGAACTTTCTTGGGTATTTTATATGATCAAACCATGTTTTAAATGTTTTAAAATAATCACTCATTTGGGGGTTTAAACGCTAAAATGTGCATGTTATAGTTTGAGATTGCATTTACTTGTTCTTTGTAATTTTCTCTTCTAGGAATTTTGGAGCAAAAAAAAGATATATACACATGAAGATATGAAGGAAAGCATGCATATACACAAGAGGAGGCAAAGAATTAATTCATTTTATGGATAGTGGAGGCCCCAACCTTTCAACTAGCCCACTTGCTCTTAAGCTTCATATTAAAGACTAATTGAATGAAACAAAAGGCCTCATGCATTCTACATGACTTATTAGGGGCTAATGACAATTAGAAGCTTCATGAATGGGCATTTTGGGGAATTCCCAAGGAGAGTGATCAGCAGTTTAGGATTTTAGATCATGTATTTATACCCTTTTGTTTCATGTATTTTGGATCTCCTTTTTAGCTTATGAAAGTGCAAGTGATAAAATAAATAAAAATGGCTTCCAAGCCTATTTCTTTTATGTCCATCTTATGTCTATTTTAATTTCTATGCTCTACTTTATGTTCATAGTTTAGATTTATTTACATGCTCTCAACTTCATGTTCATAGTTTAGATTTATTTACATGCACTTAGTTTAGTCATTTTCTTGTTCTATTTAGATTTTCAATCATTTTGCTTTATTTTCCAATGCTGAAACATATATGTGTTAATATGATTACATACATTAGAAGCTAAGCCCTTATGATTTAGGGTTGTGATAGGCTTGGCGAGCCAACGTAAAAACTTAGCCTCTCTTATGGATATGGAACCTTATGATATATCGTTGGGGCGTAACCCTCTTAGCGATGCGCTATATCTACGCTCGGATATGGTGTTAAACATGCAAGGGCTGGGCCGCCATTCTCTTATTGGCGCGCTACACCGACGACCCAGTGTAGTGATAAGTGAGCAAGGATCCTAGCATTTTTCTCGGCGGATGCGAGGGGCAAGGAAGCTAGTCGACGGTAGTAGGGTTCGGTTAGGTAGTTGGAATGTAGGGTCCTTAACAGGAAAATTAAGAGAGATTGTGGATACTATGATTAGGAGATGGGTTAACATCTTGTGCGTTCAAGAGACTAAATGGGTGGGTCAAAAGGCGAAGGAGGTGGAGAACACTTGCTTCAAATTGTGGTACACGGGAGAAGTACGTAACAAGAATGGGGTAGGCATATTGATTGACAAGAACCTTCAGAACAATGTGGTTAACGTCAGAAGACGAGGGGATAGGATCATCCTAGTTAAGCTAGTAGTTGGTGAGGCAGTTTTGAATGTCATTAGCGCATATGCCCCATAGGTAGGTCTAAGTGTAGAAGCCAAAAGGAAGTTCTGGGAAGACTTGGATGTCGTGGTTAGGAATGTGCATAGTAGTGAGAAACTTTTTATAGGAAGAGACTTCAATGGCCATGTTGGCTCATGTAGCGAGGGTTTTGAGCGAGTGCATGGTGGTTTTGGACTTGGTAGTAGGAACCAAGAAAGTGAAGATATTTTGAATTTCGCTCTCTCTTTTGATCTCATGATTGCTAATACCTTCTTTAAAAGAGGCAATCACATCTGATCACCTTCAGTAGTGGCCAACAGGCTAGCCATATTGACTTTGTCCTAATTAGGAGTGATAGTAAACGCGATTGTGTTGATTGCAAGGTCATACCTGGAGAATGTTTCGTCTCACAACACCAGCTCTTGGTGTGTGTGTTTTGTCTTCGGGTGGTGAAGGATAAGAGAGCAAAGATTAGCAGGACGAAATGGTGGAAACTCAAAGGAGATGCTTTACGGGTGTTTAAAGATAGAGTGATGGGAGAAGGGGCTTGGAATGTGGAAGGAGAAGCAGATGTGTGGAATGCGATGGCTACTTGAATTCGGAGAGTCGCCACTGGGGTATTTGGGATAACAAGAGGAAGCAAGCGAGAACCCAAGGATGCATGGTGGTGGAATGGCGAGGTGCAAAAGGCTATCAAAGAGAAGTAGGAATGCTACAAATGTATGTACCGTCATAGAAGTGAAGAGAACATGCACAGGTAAAAAGTGGCAAAGAAGACTGCAAAGAGAGTAATGAGTGAAGCAAGGGGACGAGCGCACGAAGATTTGTATCAAAGGCTAAGTACAAAGGAGGGTGAAAAAGACGTTTACATAATAGCTAGGCTGCGCGAGAGGAGGACAAGAGACTTCAATCAGGTTAAATGCATTAAGGATGAGAATGATAGATTTTTTTGAAGGACGATGAGATAAAGAATAGGTGGAGAGAATAATTTGATAAGCTTTTCAACGAAGAAAGTGATAGCTCTTTGATCAAGTTGGAAGACTTAGCCGACAACACCAATAGACATTTTGTGCGGAGATTTCAAGAAGCTGAGGTAAAGGGGGCATCGAGACATATGAAATCAAGCAAGTCGGTAGGGCCTGATGACATTCCTATTGAGGTGTGGAATTTCTTCGGAGATGCAGGGGTAAGATGGCTAACTAAGTTGTTCAATAATGTTTTCATATCAAACAAAATGCCAGATGAGTGGAGGAGAAGCATTTTAGTTCCAATCTTCAAGAATAAAGGAGATTTTCAAAGTTGCACAATATAGAGGAATTAAGCTTATGAGTCATACAATGAAGCTTTAGGAGAGAGTTTGCGAGCAGCGTTTGAGGTGGTTGACAAGTGTCTCTAGGAATCAATTTGATTTTACGCCTGGAAGGTCAACCACTGAAGCGATTTTCTTGATTAGGCAACTTATGGAGAGATACAGGGAGCATAAGAAAGATCTCCACATGGTTTTTATTAACCTGGAGAAAGCTTATGACAGAGTGCCAAGGAGGGTTATGTGGTGGGAGCTAGAAAGGAAGAGAGTGCCATCAAAATATATTACCCTTATTAAGGATATGTACGAGGGGGTTGTGACTAGTGTTAGGGCATGCGATGGTGAGACCAGAGACTTTCGAATTAACATAGAGTTACATCAAGGTTCAGCTTTGAGCCCATATATTTTTGCATTAGTGATGGACGAAATCACAAAAGATATACAAAGGGAGATTCCCTGGTGTATGCTCTTTGCCGATGATGTTGTGCTGATTGATGAAAGAAGAATAAGTGTTAATCGACAACTAGAGTTGTGGAGCGAGACCTTGGAATCAAAGGGTTTCAGGTTAGCAGAACTAAAACAGAGTATATGAAGTGTGAGTTTAGCAGTGTTAGGTCAGATGATGGAGATGTTACCCTGGCCGGTAGAGTAGTACCCAAGAAGGAATCGTTTCGATACTTAGGATCAATATTGCAGTTTGATGGAGAGATTGATAAGGATGTTAGTTTTAGAATTCAAGAAGGATGGGTGAAATGGCGACTAGCATCTGGCATTCTCTGTGATTGGAAGATTCCTTAGAAGCTTTAAGGAATGTTCTATAGGACAGCAATCAGGCCTGCAATGTTATACGGTGCAGAATGTTGGCCTACTAAGAGGCAACACGTCCAGAAGATAAGCGTAGCAGAGATGTGAATGCTGCATTGGAGATGTGGGCATACCAGACGAGATCAGTTTAGAGATGAGGATATTCGGGAAAAACTTGGAGTTGCACCTATTGAAGAGAAGTTAGTCCAATACCGCTTGAGATGGTTCGGACATATCCAACGCAGACCATACGATGCACCTGTACGCGTTGGAATTCTAGGCCCAAAGAGAGGTAGAGGTCGACCTAAAATGACATGGGAGGAGATAATAAAGGGAGATTTAAGTAACTGGAGTTTATCAGAAGAGCTGGTAGTTGATAGGAGTGCATGGAAATTGACAATCCATGTACCAGAACCTTAGGTTTTTTTTGGACTTTATTTCACGTTTACTGAACCTTTTTACTTTTTATTACTATTTTAGATTTTATTTCACTTTTATTTAACCTTTTTACTTATTATTATTATTTAAAAAAACCTTTAACGGATGACTTTTTATTTGTTTGGTTATTTTAAACCCTTTATATATATATATATATATTATCATCATTATTAATTTTATTTTATTTTAATTTTGGGTTCCATACCTAGCCAACCCCAACTTGTTTTGGGATATATGGCTTTGTTGTTGTTGTTGTTCAACATTTATATGATTTGCGATCTCTCATTTTGTGCTTCATGATAGTGGTTGATGCAAATTTATACATGTGGGTGTGATAGCTTACGTTGCATTTGCAAATGAGCTATTCTTATTCAGTATAAACACAAGTTACATCAATATTTGGTAAGTGGTTTTTGATTATGAAATATAAGCAAGAACAAAATTTGATGATCTATGTCACTAATTACAATAGTGAATTGATCATACTTAAAATAGATTTAGCTTTGTATTCATTCTTATGAGAACAATGAGTGGTTTAATTCTTGTGTTATAGTTTGATAGTTTATGTTATGTTAACTAATAACATAAATAAACTACACTTATGGTAAATGCAACATTTATGTCACTTAATATTAAAAATAGAGAACATAGATTGTATGTTCATTAATTTACATAAATATGAGAGGAGAATTACCTCTAAATTGCTTTCTAATCTCATATTTAGCCCTCATCTTACTTTCTAGTTTTCCTTAGTTTTTGTTAGTAAACAATCCAAAGTTTGGTTCATTTTGATTGAGAAAGATTTAAAGAACTTCTAATCAAATGTATACATCACAATTTATAAAAATGGACTCTTTGTCAAATTTTATATGATGGACTTGAAAATAACTCTCAAACCAATCTTGAATCGTGTGCCAAGGAAACATTCTTCCCAAAATCACGATGCCGCTTGGCAATTTCTCGAAAACTTGGCTGAAAAATCATCTCAATGGGAACGATCTAATGAGAAATCAATTTATTCCCAATCAAATGCTCATTCAGTAGGATCTTCATCAGCTTTAGAAGTGAAAATCAACTCAATGTTAATCAAATTCGATAATGTCCTTTCATCAAATCAAATGAATCAAGTGCAAACTTCTCAACCCTCGTGTTTCAAATGTAACGATCCTACCCATATTTTCGATCAATGCCCATACTCGTTAGAACAACTCAACGCTTTCAACAAAGTAAGAAATGACCCATTCTCTCCAACGTATAGTCCTGGTTGGAGGAATTATCCTAACTTCTCTTGGTCCCAAAACAACCCAAATTGGAATTTTGTTCGACCCCCGTTTCAACCATTTCCGAATAATCCTTTGAATCCCTCCTTTCAACAAAATCAATTCCAAAATTTTACGCCACCTTCTCAAAATCAAGCGCAACAATCTTTTGTCCCCTAAGACGATAAACAATTGACTTCACTTGAGAAAAGTCTCGAAACATTGACTAAAGAAACTACTCAAAATCTTCAATAAAATAACAATTTGCAAAATTTATTGACTTCGTACATGCAAAACATGGATCAATCAATCGCTAAACTTGAAATGTAAACGAGTCAGTTAGCCACGTCCGTAAGTGAATGGGAAAGAGGTACTTTCCCTAGTTAACCCATTCCAAAGCCCAAGAGCCAAAATTCAAATCCAAATAATGTACTGGATCTTCCTTTCGACTCTTCTAAAACCACGAATGATCTATATCCAAATTATGATTCTAATTCTTCTCCACCTCAAGTAGGCCGACCTACTGAGTTTCATATTCCATTTCCTCATCATCTTCGACCAAAGATACATTCCGACCAAATGGAAAAGATGTTGGAAATTTCAAGTAAGTGAAAGTTAAAATCCCTCTTCTTGACATCATTTAACAAGTCCCCAACTACGCTAAATTTCTCAAAGACTGGTGTACACAAAAATGACACACTCATGTACCGAAGAAAGTCTTCTTAGCTATCGGACTTAGTGAAGTCTTGACCCAATCAATCCTCGTCAAATACAAAGATCCTGGATGCCCTACGATCTTGTGCATGTTAGGGGATAAAACAATTAACGAATGTCTAGTTGATATGGGTGTGAGTGTCTATTTGATTCCATATTCCGTTTACTGACAATTTGGTTTGGGTGAACTTAAACCAACAAAAATAGCTCTTTAATTTGTTGATTGTTCAATTAAAAAACCAATGGAGAAATCGAGTACGTACTCATAAAAGTGGGTCCATTCATATACCTTGTCGATTTCAATGTTTTGGAAACTCAACCTGTAAATAATACGATGAGTCAAATTCTGTGACAACCCCAATTTCAATAGACCATTTTTTTTAATTCCAATCTATCGAAACTCGGATTGGTTTGCTCTGGTATCCTACAGAAAAGATAGAGACATAAAATATGTCAAAGCTCAGAAAATATCTCACAGCAGAATGGATAAAATATAATATAAATCAAAGTAAAGCCTTACCGTATTAATAATACTACCTAACCAGTATCCAAAGTTGTAATGTCTCATATCCCTGCCACAAATCTAACCTGGGAGTTTGTTATGAGGAGGGGGTCAGAACACAAGTTCTGGTGACTGGAATTAAACTATATAATTTGGATAATCCTACATATACCGTTCAATCATATTATCTTATTTATTAGGTTACTTGGGTTAACAGCACTCAAGGCTTACACACATGTCGTACCCATTTACTTCCCAGTGAATTAACCTAATACAATATATGTGTAACTACCCCCAATATCGAGTTATACTCAATGGAACCCCACGCGCACGGTCACTACCGTAACCCTATCGCAATATACGCAGTCCCTCATCCTATGCCATAGTGATGTGCAGACAACAATATTATGTTCCGCATATATCTATCATTACTATGCTACGAAAATATACGGACTGCCACCTTTGTTCCAATCAGACCCCATAACGGAGTAATGCCCTCAAGTCTATGATACACCACGCAGAGCCGATATGCATGTATCTAAACTATCCACCATATGTATCTTCATTTGTAGCTCAATGCCTCAATTGCACATTCTCTAATGTGCACCGAGTTCCATGGCAGGGCGATACAAGAAACACGGAACTCGGTCGGGAGCTTTTCCATATTTGTACATGCCCATCATTGAAGAGCCTCTACAGATGTAACACCCCATGTCCATTAATGTAACTCACAAAGGGAATGCATCAATGTCCATGACGCGTTATTGTTGTATAGAACAGATAAATTATAAGAAAAAATAAATAAAACAACACAGCGGAAGATAAAACTTATTTATAGCATCATAACTCAAAACAAGCTTACATAAGTAGTTTCCAAAACAATTACAATAGGATCAATAATATTTTCCAAAAACTTCAAAGTACATAAATAAGAAAATACTTAAATAACATAAATGCATAAATCCCCACTGAGCATAAGCAAAGCCATAAAGATGAGAGAGTCCAAAGCGATACATCTACTCTTTTCCAGCAACTGAAATAAATCGGCACTAAGCTGTAGTATTCCCTCCATGCAACCCTGAGGGGGCGGGGGGAAGGAAAGAAAAGAGGTGGAAACAAACGGGTCAGACAAAAATTCTGGAGAGTCCAGTAATTTTAACAAATAATAGGTAAGGTGTAACGACCCGGAAAATCTAAACCAATTTAAAATTGGCTATTTTAGTGGATTTTAAATATTTAAAATAAATATTTTAAATAATATCGATGAAAAATAAGTTTGAATCGACATTTGAAAATGAATATAATTAATTCTAATTATAAACAAGGCAAGAAATGGCGCGGTAGTTTCAAATTTTGAATTCAAACTTTAATTGACTGTACCGGGTGCAAAATAAAACGGATTTGAGTGAAATGAAAAATATTTAAATCTGTTAGTGAATACATTTCTAACGAATCTGAAAAATCGAAGTTTCATAGTGGAAGCAAAAGTTATAGCCAAATGAAGTTTCAAAAAGGCCGCTATGGAGTTTATATAGCCCGTGAAAATGGCCATTTTGCAAACGACCTCGGAATTCGACGAAACCAGTTTTGTTGGATCCGGGATATTAAATTATTACTAAGTTTCAAATTTCATAGTTTTTGAAGTTAATATGTGAGCGTGGAAAAGGAAAACGTATTTTGGTCAATTATAGTTGAATTGGATCGACCAGAAATGGGCCATTTTCAAACGGTCTCAGAATTCGACGAAACTAGTTTTGTTGGGACCGTATCGTCAAAACATAGCTAGATTTATTTTTCTGGAATTTTTCGAATCAGTTTGTGGCCCTAGCAAATTGAAATTACGTTCAAATCAAATATTGAATGTTTTATGTTTTAATTTGAATGAAAACTGACTGAAACATTCGAATGGGCCTACGTAACATATCCCATTGTGTTCGGAATGGGGGTAAAACGCTGGGGACGACAGTCGTTGGGTTTGAATTGGTGCTCGTATGTGACAAGGGGTATTTTCGGATTTTTTTAAAACTTTATAAAAAAATAAAAAATAGTCATTGGTCCACATCAGCCCCCCCTCGACTTTCTCTCTCCCCGTAACTCGATCGAAGGCGGAAAACCGCTCCCCCATTCCCGTTCATTTTCTGATCAATCCACGCAATAAAAACCCATCCTCCAGTTGAAGATTTTGTAGAGCTAGGGAAGATCTTCAAATCCATATATAGTTTGAATTTTTTCGTGCAGAATTAGAGGAGAATTCGAGCTCGAAAGTCGAGCCCTTCATCTCGCCACCGCCGTCAGCCGGAGCCACCGAACTGGCCCCACTTCCTGGTGCACGTGCGCCTCTCCTAGCTCTACGCTGTGGCTCTGGCCGATCGTTCTGAAGTTGCGCGGATTTCGAGAAAAGTGCAAACCTAGTTTTGAACGAACGTGTGAGGTAACGGCTGAAGCTATTTAATAGCAGTTTAAAGCGCTACGGTGTTTGTTTTCACTGTAAAATCATATCTTTTTCGTTTGTTGACGAAATTCAGTGAAACAAGAGGCAGTGGACTCGTGTGGACATATTCTACATTCTAGAAGAGACTGCATATTTTTCTAAGCCTTCAGCTATTTTTGGTGGAGTGGAACCCAAAGTGAGATTTCTAAATTATAAACGATATGGAAAACGACGATGTATAAATTATATAGTCGATGTATGAGTTATATAAGCATTGTACACCTCATGTATAAGCGTTGTATAAGTAGTATGTTCGATATATAGGTTATATTTGCGTTGTAAAAATTATATATGTGTTGAAATTGAAGTGAAATGCTTATATAATATATATATATATATATATATATATATATATATATATGCTCCTAGTCCACAAACCATGGATGATATTTATTGGTTGTGATTGGTGTGAAAATTGATTGATTACGAATGGTTGATTAGAATTGTTTGTTGTTGAAATTGATTGATTGTGGTCGAAAAATACCCGTTGGTGGTTGAGACTTATTTGGTTGAAACCACATAGGATTAGTTTGTGGAAATGGAAAAAATATATAAATTCCGCCTGCGGGCGAACTAGATGCATGAATCCCCATTGTCAAAAGCTGCGAGGCTTTAAGGTAGAGCGAGGAGCCGTACTAGGGACGGCCCCAGTTTTAACTACCCTGCCGTTATGCTGCCGAAATTCTGAATAATATTCATGTGTTAGAATTATTTTCATGTGTTGAAACTATATTCGTGTGCTGAATAGAAATTCATCTATTGAACGACATTCATGTTTTGAAAATAAATTGTTTTGCAATATAAAAATCACCTTTTTATCTATATATATAAACTATAGAAACCTTCATGTGTTGAATTGAAATTAAATCGTTGAATAGAAGTTCATATGTTGAATGGTATTCGTGTTTTAAATATAAAAATCACCTTTTTTATCTATATATATAAAAACTATAGAAAACCTTCATGTATGGAATAAAAATTGATTCGTTGAATGGAAATTCATGTGTTGAATGGTAGTCATGTTTTGAAATAAATTGTTTTACAATAAAAATCATATTTTTACCATCTATATGAACTATATAAAATAGTCGTGTTTTGAAATAAATTGTTTTACAATAAAAATCATATTTTTACCATCTATATGAACTATATAAAATATTCGTGTTTTGAAATAAATTGTTTATAAATAAAAATCGTATTTTTATTATATACATGAATTGTTAAAAATAGTGAAGTGTTGAAATTGAAGACAGTTGGATAAAAATATCATTTTTATCAAATGTATGAAAAGCATATAGTTTAGAAATCGAAGAATTGATTATATATATATATATATATATATATATAATTAAAATATATCGAATAACGAAGCTGCAGTTCGTGTTTTGAAACCGTGATTTCAAACAACTAGTGCGGGAGATCCGACCATCGGATTTTCCCGAAACTGAAACTGTTGAGTTCGCTTTGGAAATATCTTTCCAACGATACCAGCTTTGTAAGGATCCAATGGTTGGATTATCTGGAATGTTAATTTCAAATCTGAAGAAAAACAATGCCAGAATCGATTGTGTGTGTGTGTATATATATATATATATATATATATATATATATATATATATAATTAAATTAAATCGAATAAAGACGCTGTAGTTTGTATTTTGAAATTAAAACTTCAAACGATTGTACCGCGAGATCCGACCGTCGGATTTTCCCAAAAGTGGAACCGTTGGATTCTTTTTGAAAAGATCTTTCTAATGATGTAAATTTTGTGAAGATCCAATGGTTAGATTTTCAGATATGTGCAAATCAAATCTAAAGAAAAACAGCGCCACGGACGCGTTATGGTCCGAAGCGTCGTTTGAATAAATTGGCAATTTTAAAATAAATAAAAATTGCGATAAATCATTATAAAATATTATAAACGATATGGATGTGAAATTTAGAAACTAACTGAAGGTTGGCAAAGTCAAATGGTTTCCTGGGTTTTGATCTGATGTTGGTTTCGGCCTTCGGGGTTATTATTTGGGAAATCGTTCTCTTACTGGTTGACGGTTAGTGACTAATGAATTGAAATGATGCATATTTTGTGTTTGCGTAGCACTTGTTTATTATATATGAGAGTTACTCAGAAAGACCGGGTTTATCCCATTCTGAATAACTAAATCGACGATATGAAATCGAAGATGAAGACGGTGGTTGAAGACCAGAAATCTTCACCTCGTTTGGACGGTAACCGATGTCCTAATTGGGAGGCATCCCGAAATATGGATAATGAGAGGTGGTCGTCCAGATGTACATGGAGATCGATGGGTTTGCGAGGTATATAGTGCCTCCGGTTTCGTTCAGACCCAGAACGGACTTCCAAATGGATTGTGTGTCTGACGTTGGAATTCATTCTGTGTGATTGATAGCCATCAGTTGCATGGTGTGAATTGCCTGTGTGGCATGCTAAGATGCAGCGATCAGGGCTTCTGTTGAAAAGAAAAGTCTTGTGGTTGATGATCAAAGCACCGCCTGTGTGGTGTAGCTTTGTGTATAACGTGAATTCGCGAGTCTCACAACCCGGTATGAACCAGAAATGGGAGAAGGACCTCAGGGAGGGCATGCATTTCCTTCTAGCTAGAGGTTGTGTCGCTGCTTAAACTGGCTGACATTTATACTATTTTTCAACTATGTGGTTATTGCTGTTGCGAGGCTCCTCGGTTATATCGGTCGATCCGGGACCGATGGAGTCATTCGTTGGCTCATTTACGCCCCAAAGGGCGGGGAAACGTAGTGTTCAGGAAATTTAATCGACATCGGTGGACCGGCCTTAACGATCCAAGGGTCGATGCGCTCTAACCCTGAGACATGGGCTAGATTGTCGCGAAGTCGGTAAGGACTATCTTTTGCCTTGGTTCATGACGGAAATCTAATTTCCAAATACGACATCGTGCGGTTTTGATTTTAAACCTATATTTGGCGAAATAGTGGCATGGAACGCTCATGTCGTCTATGATTGATATTTATAATTGTGTATGAAATTAGAAACTAACTGTAAACAAGATAAGATGGATGGTTTCCTAGGTATTGTTCTGATGTTGGTTTCGGCCTTCGGGGTTAATACCTATAGAACCGTTCTCTTACTATTTTACAGCTGGAGTCTGATTATCAAATGATTTGTTTTGCTCGTATCAAGCATATTTTGGTCGATGTAAGGTAAAACTCTATCGTCCGGTTTGCGTTGCATTATGTGATGGGACTTTAGTCTTATATCGGCTTCATTTTTATAAAAAGCATTGCGATGTTTAAAAGATTTAATTGTTTTAAAGCACTGGGAATCCAATGGAGTAGACCCGTTCCGTGAAAGTGGCGTGGTCCTGTGATTAGCCAATTGTATAATGTGTTAAGTAGATTTCTCATACCAATCCCATGACTAACTCGTAGTTTGTTTCACTTGCAAACTCGGGTGCCCCTTTTTCTACATGGGCAGCCTTGTATTCAGGTTTTAGCAGGCTCTTTCTGGATAGCTGGAGCTGAAGATGGATTCTATCATTTATCTCTTTTTATGCTGTTCAGCTCCTATTGTACAAATTATGTTTTGTTTTTCCACTGTAGACATTTATGCATAGCTAAACTGTGTTTGTACTAAGTATGATCCTGTGTACTGTGTATCTCTGATGATTATTGTTTACTAGTGATTATTTGTTGATTATTTGGTGTATTTATTTATTTCAGTTTCTGCTATTATCTGTTTATGTGTTATATTCCAAAGATTACCCTTGACACAACCAGTGCGGGTTTTGGGGTCGTCACAACGTGGTATCAGAGCTTTGGTTAAGCTTAGTGCGGGAATATAACATATTAACGAACTCGTCAGAGATAGAACCAGTAGTGTTCTAAGATGAATAACTCATCACAGAAAGGATTAGTAATATCCTATTATGAGTACAGCAGAATCAGAACAACTCGTTAGAGATGGGGTTAGAAGTGCCCCAGAACGAGTCGAGGGTTATATGTTTATAAATAACGTATTTGTGATTATATATATAGTCTGGTTTTAGAAATATAAATTTTGAATATATAAAAAGGTATATTTTTGAAAAGTAAAAAAAGTTAATAAAAATTGCTTGTTGTTTGTGTTGTGTGATAGTAGATTTGATTAATTAAATAATCATAACGATAGTCAATTTAATTAATAAGAGAGTGAATGGTAGAATTTATTCGATTAAATCACACATTGAGCAGATTTAAAAATAGATAGAAATATATACTTTTGCCTTATATATGTTTGAACAGGTAATTGGATTAGCTGTTGAGTAAAGAATTTATTTGCGTGCCCGACAAATAGGTAAACCTTAATGAGTCGGATGCGAAATATTATTATATCAACTCCTGTGAATGCCATTGGACGCGGAGTGCTGGTTATTCTGTGTGTAATAATAAACGTCGCCATAGGATAGTAACAATTTATTTTGAACTACACTACATGGCATACTTCTTGAAGATAGGCATACTTCATCATATACCATATGAGCATTGGGAGCTTTTGTGACGAGGTGGAAGATTTACCATACGAGCGAGAGGCTTGTATGGCGATGACTATATTTTACAGGTTGAACGGATGACTGATATGGACCATATAAAATGTAACGATAAAATTGCCAGATTAATAAAAACCCCACACGGGTCTGGAGTTGACAATAATCACGTCTCTCTAGTTAATAGATATGGCACATGGATTATTTATTTCCCACACGGGACGAGGTGACGAGAATTTATTCTCTGGAGAAATTAAAATACACACTCCCTCAGGCTTTGATAGGGTGACGAGAATTTATTCTCTGGAGTTATTATCTATACACGCTCCCCTGTAAACACCAGAATATATCACTATAAATATGTGTATGCTTTATAGGATTTATTGGGTACTTAATACGGCCCAATAAATTTTCAAACCCCTCCCCGTACAAAGGAGGTTATGGCGAAATTTTTCTAAAATTCCGGGTGTTAGCCAAATTTTTGAAGAATTTGAAAATTCACAGAAACTGAAAAGTTGGAGAATGGAAGCCAGATGGAACGTGGAGTTGATTAATCAAACCGCTTTCGACTTTGTTCCATTTCGGGGACAAAAAGTTTTAAGTGGGGGAGATTGTAACGACCCGGAAAATCTGAACCAATTTAAAATTTAAAATTGGCTATTTTAGCGGATTTTAAATATTTAAAATAAATATTTTAAATAATATCGATGAAAAATAAAATTTAATTGACATTTGAAAACGAATATAATTAATTCTAATTATAAACAAGGCCTGAAATGGCGCGGTAGTTTCAAAATTTGAATTCAAACTTTAATTGACTGTACCGGGTGCAAAACAAAACGGATTTGAGTGAAACGAAAAATATTTAAATCCGTTAGTGAATACCTTTCTAACGAATCTGAAAAACCGAAGTTCATAGCGGGAAGCAAAAGTTATGGACAAACGAAGTTTTAGAAAGGTCGCTATGGAATTTATATAGCCTGTGAAAATGGCTATTTTGCAAACGACCTCAGAATTCGACAAAACCACTTTTGTTGGATCCGTGATGTTAAATTATTGCTAAGTTTCAAATTTCATAATTTTTGAATTTAATATGTGAGCGTGGCAAAGGAAAACGTATTTTGGTCAATTACAATTGAGTTGGATCTACCAGAAATGGGCCATTTTTCAAACGGTCTCAGAATTCGACGAAACTAGTTTTGTTTGGACCGTATCGTCATAACATAGTTAGATTTATATTTCTGGAATTTTTCTAATCAGTTTATAGCCCTGGCAAATTGAAATGTACGTTCATATCAAATATTGAATGTTTTATGTTTTAATTTGAATGAAAACTGACTGAAAATTTCGAATGGGCCTACAAAACATATCCCATTGTGTTCGGAATGGGTGTAAAACGCTAGGGACGACAGTCGTTGGGTTTGAATTGGTGTTTGTGTGTGACAAGGGGTATTTTCGGATTTTTTTAAAACTTTATAAATAAATAAATAAAAGTCATTGGTCAACATCAGCCCCCCCCCGACTTTCTCTCTCCCCGTAACTCGATCGAAGGCGGAAAACCGCTCCTCCATTCCCGTTCATTTTCTGATCAATCCACGCAATAAAACCCCATCCTCCATTTGAAGATTTTGTAGAGCTAGGGAAGATCTTCAAATCCATATATAGTTTGGATTTTTTCATGCAGAATTGGAGGAGAATTTGAGCTCAAAAGTCGAGCCCTTCATCTCGCCGCCGCCGTCAGCCAGAGCCACCGAACTGGCCCCACTTCCTGGCGCACGTGTGCTTCTCCTAGCTCTACGCTGTGGTGCTGGCCGATCATTCTGAAGTTGCGCGGATTTAGAGAAAAGTGCAAACCTAGTTTTGAACGAACGTGTGAGGTAACGGCTGAAGCTATTTAATAGCAGTTTAAAGCGCTACGGTTTTTGTTTTCACTGTAAAAATCATATCTTTTTCGTTTTATGACGAAATTCAGTGAAACAAGAGGCAGTGGACTCGTGTGGACGTATTCTACATTCTAGAAGAGACTGCATATTTTTCTTAGCCTTCAGCTATTTTGGTGGAGTGGAACCCAAAGTGAGATTTCAAAATTATAAACGATATGGAAAATGGCGATGTATAAATTATATAGTCGATGTATGAGTTATATAAGCATTGTACACCTCATGTATATGCGTTGTATAAGTAGTATGTTCGATATATAAGTTATATTTGCGTTGTAAAAATTATATATGTGTTGAAATAGAAGTGAAATGCTTATAATATATATATATATATATATATATATATATATATATATATATATACGCTCCTAGTCCACAAACCATGGACGATATTTATTGGTTGTGATTGGTGTGAAAATTGATTGATTACGAATGGTTGATTAGAATTGTTTGTGGTTGAAATTGATTGAGTGTGGTCGAAAAATACCCGTTTGTGGTTGAGACTTATTTGGTTGAAACCACATAGGATTAGTTTGTGGAAATGGAAAAAAATATACATGCCGCCTGCGGGCGAACTAGATGCATGAATCCCCATTGTCAAAAGCTGCGAGGCTTTAAGGTAGAGCGAGGAGCCGTACTAGGGACGGCCCCGGTTTTAACTACCCTGCCGTTATGCTGCCGAAATTCTGAATAATATTCATGTGTTAGAATTATTTTCATGTGTTGAAACTATATTCGTGTGCTGAATAGAAATTCATCTATTGAACGACATTCATGTTTTGAAAATAAATTGTTTTGCAATATAAAAATCACCTTTTTATCTATATATATAAACTATAGAAAACCTTCATGTGTTGAATTGAAATTCATTCGTTGAATAGAAATTCATGTGTTGAATGGTATTCGTGTTTTAAATATAAAAATCACCTTTTTTATCTATATATATAAAACTATAGAAAACCTTCATGTGTTGAATTAAAATTCATTCGTTGAATGGAAATTCATGTGTTGAATGGTAGTCGTGTTTTGAAATAAATTGTTTTACAATAAAAATCATATTTTTACCATTTATATGAATTATATAAAATAGTCGTGTTTTGAAATAAATTGTTTTACAATAAAAATCATATTTTTACCATCTATATGAACTATATAAAATAGTCGTGTTTTGAAATAAATTGTTTAACAATAAAAATCATATTTTTATTATTTACATGAATTGTTAAAAATAGTGAAGTGTTGAATTAGAAGACAGTTAGATAAAAATATCATTTTTATCAAATGTATGAAAAGCATATAGTTTTGAAATCGAAGAATCGATTGTATATATATATATATAATTAAAATATATCGAATAACAAAGCTGCAGTTCGTGTTTTGAAACCGTGATTTCAATCAATTAGTGCGGGAGATCCGACCATCAGATTTTCCCGAAACTAAAACTGTTGGGTTCGCTTTGGAAATATCTTTCCAACGACACCAGCTTTGTAAGGATCCAACGGTTGGATTGTCTGGAATGTTTAATTCAAATCTGAAGAAAAAGAGCGCCAGAATCGATTATATTTATATATATAAATATAATTAAATTAAATCGAATAACGACGCTGCAGTTCGTATTTTGAAATCGAAACTTCAAACGATTTTACCAGGAGATCCGACCGTCGGATTTTCCCAAAACTGGAACCGTTGGATTCGTTTTGAAAAGATCTTTCTAATGATGTAAATTTTGTGAATATCCAACGGTTAGATTTTCAGATATGTGTAAATAAAATCTAAAGAAAAACAGCGGCACAGCCGCGTTATGGCCCGAAGCGTCGTTTGAATAAATTGGCTATTTTAAAATAAATAAAAATAGCGATAAATCGTTATAAAATATTAGAAATGATATGGGTGTGAAATTTAGAAACTAACTGAAGGTTGGCTAAGTCGAATGGTTTCCTGGGTTTTGATCTGATGTTGGTTTTGGCCTTCGGGGTTAATATTTGGGAAATCGTTCTCTTACTGGTTGACGGTTAGTGACTAATGAATTGAAATGATGCGTATGTTGTGCTTTTGTAGCACTTGTTTATTATATACGCGAGTTGCTCAGAAAGACCGGGTTTATCCCATTCTAAATATCTAAATCGACGATAAGAAATCGAAGATGAGGACAGTGGTTAAAGACCGGAAATCCTCACCTCGTTTGGATGGTAACCGAGCATCCCGAAATATGGATAATGAGTGTTGGTCGTCCAAACGTACGTGGAGATCGATGGGTTTGCGAGGTATATAGTTCCTCCGGTTTCGTTCAGACACAGAACGGACTTGCAAATGGACTGTGTGTCTGACATTGGAATTCATTCTGTGTGATTGATAGCCATCAGTTGCATGGTGTGAATTGCCTATGTGGCATGCTAAAATGCAGTCATCAGGGCTTCTGTTGAAAAGAAAAGTCTTGTGGTTGATGATCAAAGCACCTCCTGTGTGGTGTAGCTTTGTGTATAACGTGAATTCGTGAGCCTCACAACCCGGTATGAACCAGAAATGGGAGAAGGACCTCAGAGAGGGCATGCATTTCCTTCTAGCTAGAGGTGGTGTCGGTGCTTAAACTTGCTGACATTTATACTATTTTTCACCTATGTGGTTGTTGCTGTTGCGAGGCGCCTCGTTTATATCGGTCAATCCGGGACCGATGGAGTCATTCGTTGTCTCATTTACGCCCCAAAGAGCGGGGAAACGTAGTGTTCAGGAAAAATCCACATCGGTGGACCAGCCCTGACGATCCAAGGGTCGATGCGCTCTGACCCTGAGACATGGGCTAGATTGTCTCGAAGTCGGTAAGGACTATCTTTTGCCTTGGTTCATGATGGAAATCCAATTTCCAAATACGACATCGTGCGGTTTTGATTTTAAACCTATATTAGGCGACATAGTGGCATGGGATGCTCATGTCGTCTATGATTGATATTTATGATTGTGTATGAAATTAGAAACTAACTGTAAACGAGATGAGATGGATGGTTTCCTGGGTATTGGTCTGATGTTGGTTTCGGCCTTCGGGGTAAATACCTATGGAATCATTCTCTTACTATTTTACAGTTGGAGTCTGATTATCAAATGATTTGTTTTGCTCGTATCAAGCATATTTTGGTCGATGTAAGGTAAAACTCTATCCTTCGGTTTGCGTTGCATTGTGTGATGGGACTTGAGTCTTATATCGGCTTAATTTTTATAAAAAGCATTGCGATGTTTAAAATATTTAATTGTTTTAAAGCACTGCCAATCCAATGGAGCAGACCCGTTCCGCGAAAGTGGCGTGGTCCTGTGATTAACCAATTGTATAATGTGTTAATTAGATTTCTCATACCAGTCCCATGACTGACTCGTAGTTTGTTTCACTTGCAAACTCGGGTGCCCCTTTTTCTACACGGGCAGCCTTGTATTCAGGTTTTAGCAGGCTCTTTCTAGATAGCTAGAGCTGAAGATGGATTCTATCATTTATCTCTTTTTATGTTGTTCAGCTCCTATTGTACACATTATGTTTTGTTTTTCCGCTGTAGACATTATATATAGCTGAACTGCGTTTGTACTAAGTATGATCCTGTGTACTGTGTAACTATGATGATTATTGTTTACCAGTGATTATTTGTTGATTATCTAGTGTATTTATTTATTTCAGTTTCTGCTATTATCTGTTTATGTGTTATATTCCAAAGATTACCCTTGATACCGCCAGTGCGGGTTTTGGGGTCATCACATAAGGTAAATGATCAAGACATAAATAGGCATCATGATATGGCTGTAACATAGATAAGGTAGATAAAAAGGATGGACAAGATGATTTCGTTCCTAAGTACTAAGACAATCCTACACCTTGGCTAAGCAACAACCCTCCAAGTACTAACCCCGAAGACCGAAGTCAACATCAGACTAGCACCAGAAGGACTATACAACTCAACCAACATGTATTTCGTTACACCGCACTTTTGCTAAGTTATACCACATTACTTAATTACACCGCACATCTACTAGTCTCTTTTATTCAAGGTTGATCCCTTCCCGCTAACTGTACCCACATGACAAACTTGGTAGTTACTTGTACCTAGCTGCTATCGTAGGTGTCGGCTTGCTCCTACCACCGCTAAGGTACCTTTATTCTACCGATTTGATCGGCTCCCTAAACACCGTAGGCACCCGTGCTGGCCCCACAGTGGGGTGTATTGTAACACCCCATATTTTTTAATATAATTAAAAATGAAATAAAATATATGAAAATATGCTTATGATAGGTAAATAATGGTGATGCATAAGGAGAATTAATTAATACATGGAAGAGAAGAAAAATTAGTTCGATAACGGCGTATGTAACGAAAAAGATAGTAAAATAAGGATAACTAATTCAAGAATCAGGAACTAGGTAAAATGGGCATCACCATTGCATTCCTCTTGGAAAAATACACGAAATAGAGTCCAAGTTTTCGAAAATCGGAGTCCGTATGACAAAGATATGGCGAAAACAAGATTTCAGCAGACTACCCATGTCGACCTGCCCCCCCCCCCCCCCCGTGTCAACTGTAGTGTAGACTCCCCCCCTCCGTACAGGTCGACCTGGTCGGCCTGGGGTGGACCAGAACCCATTTTTGAGGCCCGAGACGAGTTTTGATGGTCTGGATGGGTTTTAGGGTTAATCCGATGGCCGAAATGAACTGCTTCACCTATGAAACGAAACCTAGACCTAACCATATTCATAACAAATCATTCTTACACCTAAATGCTGCTGGAATCTCTCTTGAGCCATGGCCGTCGTCTCCAAATTAAAGCTTAAGCGTTCAAACTCAAATCAAATCAAAGATCAATGCTTCTACAACAAATTCAAGGGGATAGATCAATGACGCTGCAACTTCCTAAGACAAATTCACTTCTTATTTCATTAGCCGTTCTCTGTAAGTGCTAGTTATTTTCAGATCTAAATATTTAATTTTAATATGGGCATGAAAAAAAGTGGAATTGGATCTAAGTATGTTTATCGATTCAGATCTATTCCTGTTGCTTTTTGAATCTTTAGTTTTGAGACTTGTCTCCCTTTATTCTCATGACAAGTTTGTGATTTATTCAGCAGTTTCCTTGATTCGTAATGATGTTATCATCAAGTTGTAATCTTTATGCCTATCATGATGTTGTTTTCTCTCTGATCTATTTATTATTAAAATTTCTACCTTCCCCTATTTATTTTCTTTTGATGAACCTTGGTCAACTTCGGACCTTGGCCTAAAATCGCGATTCACATACGAGAGGTATACGGGGGAATAATGGGATTATTTCCTATAAGAATATGATTAATAATTGGCAACATGAAATTGGATGTTATCATTTTATTTGCAAGTTTGGGGTAGATCTGTAAATTTTGATATAATCTTGTTATGATAAAATTTGCATAAATATTATATACATGGAATTCGACACCAATTGGATCTATGTAATGTAACATGAAATTTGGTATATACATGTATGTAATTCGGCACGTAAAATAAAATTATGAGTTTTGGAGCCTATGTAAATTAAATCAAAAGATTGGGCTTATGTTAATTAGGCATGTGTAGACTTGGAAATTTGAGCATGAAAGCGATTGTAAACTTTATAATTGGCATAAACATGTATTATGAACTTGGGCAACCGGCATGTATTGAAATAAAAATATTATAGTTTGGGATAACTACATCATGAATCATCGGATTTGGGTTTATTGGGTATGAAACTTGATACATGTAATTTTGGCTAGATCTTGACATATGAAAAAAAAAACATGAAACTTGGTATATATGTAAACTGACTAGAATTGGGTACATATATTAGTTGGTATGTAATAGCCTTAAAAGAGGGATAAATATAAATTGAGATAAGTTGCCTTTAATGGCCTATGATAAATTGTGGTAAAATTGGTATGATTTTGCATACCATTAATTGATGGATGTAATTGAGTCAATTATGGACATCGTTAAATTAGGAATTAATTGATAATTTGAATAGGGGAAATAAATTCAAATTGGGGTAAAAGATTATAAGTGATAATCAATGCTTAGGACACGAGGTTGGACTCGTTTGTGACGTAAACCTGCCCGGAACCGCCCGACGAATCCAGTAATCACAAATGTCAGCCCAATGTGAGAGGTCCTAGACCCAAATTAAAAGCGTAACAGTTGTAAAGACACGAGGTTAGACTCTTTTCTGTTGTAAGACTGCCCGGACCCGCCCGGCAAATCCAGCTGCCATAAATGTCAGTCTAATGTGAGAGGTCTTTATAAGGTTACGGCCTTAATGAATTAAGAAATACTTAACCAGATAAACATGTGGTGGGACATGGGGGTTAAGTGGGTGACATGTGGGTGACATGTGGAAATATGAATAGTAATACTTAACCAACGTAACATGGTAATTAGACCAGTGGGTAGGGTTAAGTAAATAAGAACCCTAAACCAATATGATATAAATGGGTGGGTTAAGTAATATGATTAGGTTAATCTGGACACTTAATCAATTTAATAAGTTGACTACGGGAGCGGGAAAGGTTAAGCAAATGTTTAACCATTATGACATGATTAAACTGGACTAGAGAGTGAGGTTAAGTTAATGAGAACACTTAACTAATACAATGGGTTAATTAGACAAGTGGTTGTGGTTAAGTAGTAACACTCAACCAACATAACAGGACAAGCGGGTGGGTTAAGTTAACTTGAATAAGTTGATAACACTTAACCGTTATAATATGACTAGTGGATGGGGTTAAGTTAACATGCTTTTAACCAATCTGATGTGATGCGTAGTAGGGTTAAGTAACACATGGGGATAAGTTAACAAGAAAATTCTTGACCAATGTAACCAGATAGACGAACGGGGTTAAGTTAATAAACCACACTTAACCAATCAAACATAATAAGCTAAAAAGGTTAAGTTAACTAAGGTAAACACTTAACCATGGTTACATAACGAGTAGAAGGGTTAAGTACATATCGGGTTGGTGGGTAATATTAGTAAATATAGGCCCACATACACTTAACCATTAAATACACATGCTTGAATCAGTAGCGGGGTTAAGTACACATCAGCGTTGGTGGGTAATATCAGAGAGTATAGGCCCACAGACTTAACCACTAGAAAAATCTAGTAACGGGGACCCATTTCAGCAGTAACCCATATTAGGTATTAACGGAACCCTGAGCTAGGTAGGGTGGGGCACGATTACTGGGCTGATTATAAGACGTCAAATTAGCGGCGATTGGTGCAGCAGTGTAGGTTCTAACGGAGTGCGGGCGTGCACACACTTCGGCGATGAAAATTTAGCCACTGGGCATCAGTAGGTATAAAGCCGTGCATCTTGATTGTGTCAGGGTTGCCACCATGGGACTTGATACACCCCATGGTGGGACCAGCACAGGTATCTACAAGTAGGGGGCCGCGTGACACAAACGAGAACTAGGTCAAGTAGGGAGCCGATCGATAAGGTAGTAAGGGTGCATCGAATATATATATACATGGCCATTGGGGTGATCGAGGTGGAATCCTCAAAATCAATGTACACCTGAAGGCTACCATAATTGCGGGGATTGGGATCACGTTGTAATTACTATATAACACAGGCTACTAGTTGGGACACTAGTAGGGGGTGCGGATCCTTATTACACAGGACACTAGTAGGAATACGGATCATTCAATGTAAGACACTTACGAGGATGCTAGTTAGGTGGTGCAGAGCAAATAGATATGGTTTTAGTGCTAAAGCTTAGAAACCTTGCGACGTTATTCTTGATAGAAACCATGCGGTGGGATACTGGATAGGAATTATGGGACGTTATACTTGTTTCATCGGCCCGAAGTTTATCTTGTTACCTTAGTTTATCTTGTTATCATAGTTTTTCTTGCCTACCTTATCATCATGCTTATGTTTACTTTCAGTTTATTCATGCCATGTTATCTTTACCTATTTTTATGCTGATAGTCACTAGGACTTACTCGGTCTTTATGACTGACCCGTTTTGTTTCGCCTCTTTTTCTTCCGTTTCCCCCCGTCCCCCAGGTTCACAGGGTGGGAATACAGCTTAGTTCGGATCTTACCAAGCTCCAAGGCTCTTTCATGTATGGCTTGGATTTCTCCCGGCAGTGGCTTGCTTTGCTTTATTGGGAAAACTGCAGTTTGTTTTTATGCTTCTTTGTTTTTGAGCAAGACAAATATTTTAACTATGAAATTGGGTATTGGAAGTTGATGGGCTTTTCTTGTAAACATTTATATTTAATAAATGGTTTGAAGTACTTCCACTTTATTTTCCACTGTTTTATATATGTCTATCTTGTAATATTTCTGTTCCAGTACCCATAATACTCCACCGAAGTTAAGGAATTCCCTTTGTGAGTGACCTTAACAGATGTGGGGTGTTATATTTGGTATCAGAGCAGAAGGTTACCAGAATGGGCAAAAGTTTTCAAAAACCTTCTGAAACTAGTTTTTAAAACGTTTACAAAGAAGCAAATTTTCAAGAAAACTTTGTTTTGATTAAAAGGAATATTCCCCAAAGCCATATGCACTATCTTTTGATTCTCTCTTGAAATCTCTTCTCTCTCTTTTCACCATAGTTTCGTAGGCATCCGACACAGGTCGGATGGCAAAGGAGTGCCCAACCTCCATCTGTAGCCGTAGTAGTTCCATCTACGTCTATTCTTATTTCAAGTTGGGTAGAGTGCCGTGCGTTGGAGGTAGCTTCGAGAGACTTGTCAACAACCTATACGAGGACAGTAAGAACAAGAAACTAGTTGTTATAGCTTAATCCACGAAGGAGGAAAAAGGTGAGAGGAAAGAGACCAAAGTGAAAGAATAGTAAAATCCATTACAAGAGAGAGTATCTTTAGTGAGAAGGGACATGTAGTTAAGTATTATAGGACAAGGGCAACGGACAAGATCGTCGAGAGGACAAATGAACGCTCTCACTACTAGTGTACCTAAGAGAGTGGTAACGTTTCTGTTAAAGGTTTAGCTTTTCTTTTCTATCATCCCACTAGAACTTTGTTTTTGTACATCGCATCCTTTTAATTCTTCTTCGAAAGTTGAGTCTCTGCACCTTAGTACTAGCATGGTAGAGGATCCCATTTTTGTCTCAAATCCAGTTGGGGAATCGGCTCTTTTATTTATGACTTGTTAGGATTTGAGAATGTCTATGCTAAGTGTTGAGTTTAGAAGGAATGCTCATGTTTTTGGTGAGCTATGGGTTGATTCTAGGGATGAAGTGGTTATCCGATAAGGGTGCCATTCTCGGTTTCGAAAGGAGGGTAGTTAGACTTTTGACTTGCCTCGGTAATACCCTCGAAGTCGCGTGTAACCTTTAGGGTTCTATTATGATTAGTTACCTAGAATCTCTTGATACATTAGTTGATCCGCTCGAGTAGTGTTTGCCACTAAGGCGGATGGGTCATTTCGCTTATGCATGAGTTATAGAGAGTCGCCTAAGTAAGTACATTGGGCAACATGGTCGAAATTTGTTTATTTTCGAGAGATAATTCATCTATGTGGAATACTTTCTAGTAATTTTTGGAGAGAGCTTGTGTGAAACCATGAGTACGCTGTTATGTGTAAGCCGAGTATACAAAAAGGAGAATAAGTGAAAGTGGAACGAGAGGCAATAGTGAAATGGGTTCCAACTCATATTTTGGAAACAAGAATTAAGAAGCTACGAAATTGTGAAGTTAAATATGGTCAAAGCACAACAGAATTAAGCTCAAGGGAATGTAGCTTAGAAGATTGAAGACTATATTCGTGCATCATATCTCTTTTTAAGGGTATATCCTGGGTTCCTTTTTACTATAGAGCTTACTTGCATGCTATCTTTTGTGTATATCCTCTCGGTCCTATTCTCAATCCAATTTCTATTGCAAACCCCATAGGGAGTATGACTCATCTGTTAGTAACACATGTTTGGGCTTGAGGGTGTTCGTTGGGTTGACTAAACTTTTTTTGGGTGTTATAGGATACAGGCTGGTCTTAGGAAGGGATTTCCTTGTGACCTAAAAGGAGTCCATCATGCTTAGTTCCTAGAATCATATATAGTGGTTGGGTTGAGTAATTCTTTGGGTGTCAGTCTGATATTGATTTCGGTCTTCAGGGCTGATGCTTAGAGAGTTCTTCTCCTAATCAATATATATGTGGCGTAGATTTCCAGTTTTGACATTGCCTAACGGGCACAAAATTTTTACTTGCTTCTATCATTTGACTATACCTTTAGATAGGAACAATTGGGTGTAAACATGTGTTTGAGACATGTTATGATTGATGGTTGCAAGTGGCTGCAAGTGGTTGCTAGTGGCTGCTCGTGGATGCATTTACACACATTAGGCACTAGATCGGCTCAGTCACCTTTCATATTGCATATGCATGAGTGTTTATACTTGTTTATGGATGAAATTGAATGTGTTATCATGTGAATGTTGCATATGGATGGATGTTTGTGCACACATATAGTGTTTATGTGACTAGGACTATTTGCATCCATGTTGGACTCATGGCACTAAACATATTTTGCATTTAGAAGAACAATCAGGCCTGATCATTTGCATTAGACAAGGAACATATACACACACTTCTTGCATATGTTCATACAGCATTAGAAATCTCTTAAGGACAATGAATGCCTGTGATTGATGATTGAGTAGATGGATGATGGATGGTAGGACACATTCTTCTTAACTTGAAGATTTCGGGGACGAAATCCTTTAAGGAGGGGAGAATGTAACACCCCGTAATTTTTTTTAATACAATTAAAAATAAAATAAAATATATGAAAATATGCTTATGATAGGTAAATAATGGTGATGCATAAGGAGAATTAATTAATACATTGAAGAGAAGAAAAATTAGTTCAATAACTGCGTATGTAACAGAAAAGATAGTAAAATAAGGATAACTAATTCAAGAATCAAGAATTAGGTAAAACGGACATCACCATTGCGTTCCTCTCGGAAAAATACGCGAAATAGAGTCTGAGTTTTCGAAAATCGGAGTCCGTATGACCAAGATATGGCCAAAACAAGATTTCAGCAGACTTTCTAGCAGACTACCCGTGTCGACTGTAGTGTCGACACCCAAGTCGACCTGCCTCCCCCTGTTTCGACTGTAGTGTCAACTCCCCCCTGTACAGGTCGACCTGGTCGACCTGGGGTGGCCCAGAACCCATTTTTTAGGCCCGTGACGAGTTTTGATGGTCCGGATGGGTTTTAGGGTTAATTCGAAGGTTGAAATGAATTGCTACACCTATTAAATTACACCCAGACCTAACCTAATTCATAACAAATCATTCTTACACCTAAATGCTGCTGGAATCTCTCTTAAGCCATGGCCGTCGTCTCCAAATTAAAGCTTAAGCGTTCAAACTCAAATCAAATCAAAGATCATTGCTTCTACAACAAATTCAAAGGGATAGATCAATGACACTGCAATTCCTAAGACAAATTCACTTCTTAATTCATTAGCCGTTCTCTGTAAGTGCTAGTTATTTTCAGATCTAAATATTTAATTTTAATATAGGCATGAAATAAAGTGGAATTGGATCTAAGTATGTTTATCGATTCAGATCTATTCCTGTTGCTTTTTGAATCTTTAGTTTTGAGACTTGTCTGCCTTTATTCTCATGACAAGTTTGTGATTTATTCAGCAGTTTCCTTGATTCGTAATGATGTTATCATCAAGTTGTAATATTTATGCCTATCATGATGTTGTTTTCTCTCCGATCTATTTATTATGCAAATTTCTACCTTCCCCTATTTATTTTCTTTTGATGAACCTTGGTCAACTTCGGACCTTGGCCTAAAATCGCGATTCGCATACGAGAGGTATACGGGGGAATAATGGGATTATTTCCTATAAGAATATGATTAATAATTGGCATTATGAAATTGGATGTTATCATTTTATTTGCAAGTTTGGGGTAGACCTGTAAATTTTGGTATAATCCTGTTATGATAAAATTTGCATAAATATTATATACATGGAATTCGACACCAATTGGATCTATGTAACGTAACATGAAATTTGGTATATATAACATGTATGTAATTTAGCATGTAAAATAAAATTATGAGTTTTGGAGCCTATGTAAATTAAATCAAAAGATTGGGCTTATGTTAATTAGGCATGTGTAAACTTGGAAATTTGAGCATGAAAGCGATTGTAAACATTATAATTGGCATAAACATGTATTATGAACTTGGGCAACTGGCTTGTATTGAAATAAAAAGATTATAGTTTGGGATAACTACATCATGAATCATCGGATTTGGGTTTATTGGGTATGAAACTTGATACATGTAATTTTGGCTAGATCTTGACACATGAAAAAAAAAAATGAAACTTGGTATATATGTAAACTGACTAGAATTGGGTACAAATATTAGTTGGTATGTTATAGACTTAAAAGAGGGATAAATATAAATTGAGATAAGTTGCCTTTAATGGCCTAAGATAAATTGTGGTAAAATTGGTATGATTTTGCATACCATTAATTGATGGACATAATTGAGTCAATTATGGACATCGTTAAATTAGGAATTAATTGATAATTTGAATAGGGGAAATAAATTCAAATTGGGGTAAAAGATTATAAGTGATAATCAATGCTTAGGACATGTGGTTGGACTCGTTTGTGACGTAAACCTTCCCGGAACCGCCCGGCGAATCCTGTAGTCACAAATGTCAGCCCAATGTGAGAGGTCCTAGGCCCAAATTAAAAGCGTAACAGTTGTAAAGACATGAGGTTAGACTCTTTTATGGTGTAACACTGCCCGGACCCGCCCGGCAAATCCAGCTGCCATAAATGTCAGTCTAATGTGAGAGGTCTTTATAAGGTTACGGCCTTAATAAATTAAGAATTACTTAACCAGATAAATATATGGTGGGACATGGGGGTTAAGTGGGTGACATGTGGGTGACATGTGGAAATACGAGTAGCAATACTTAACCAACATAACATGGTAATTAGACCAGTGGGTAGGATTAAGTAAATAAGAACACTTAACCAATATGATATAAATGGGTGGGTTAAGTAATATGATTAGGTTAATCTGGACACTTAACCAATTTAATAAGTTGACGACGGGAGTGGGTAAGGTTAAGCAAATGTTTAAGCATTATAACATGATTAAACTGGACTAGAGAGTGAGGTTAAGTTAATGAGAACACTTAACTAATACAATGGGTTAATTAGACAAGTGGTTGCGGTTAAGTAGTAACACTCAACAACCATAACAGGACAAGCGGGTGGGTTAAGTTAACTTGAATAAGTTGATAACACTTAACCATTATAATATGACTAGTGGATGGGGTTAAGTTAACATGCACTTAACTAATCTGATGTGATGCGTAGTAGGGTCAAGTAACACATGGGGTTAAGTTAAAAAGAAAATTCTTAACCAATGTAACCAGATAGACGAACGGGGTTAAGTTAATAAACCACACTTAACCAATCAAACATAATAAGAGAGAAAGGTTATGTTAACTAAGGTAAACACGTAACCATGGTAACATAACGAGTAGAAGGGTTAAGTACATATAAGGTTGGTGGGCAATATTAGTAAATATAGGCCCACATACACTTAACCATTAAATACACATGCTTGAATCAGTAGCGGGGTTAAGTACACATCAGGGTTGGTGGGTAATATAAGAGAGTATAGGCCCACAGACTTAACCATTAGAAAAACCTAGTAACGGGGACCCATTTCAACAGTAACCCACATTAGGTATCAACGGAACCATAAGCTAGGCAGGGTGGGGCACGATTACTGTGCTGATTATAAGAGGTCAAATTAGCGGCGGTTGGTGCAGCAGTGTAGGTTCTAACGGAGAGCGGGCATGCACACACTTCGGCGTAGAAACTTTAGCCACTGGGCATCAGTAGGTATAAAGCTGTGCATCTTGATTGTGTCAGGGTTGCCACCATGGGACTTGATACACCCCATGGTGGGACCAGCACAGGTATCTACAAGTAGGTGGCAGTGTGACACAAACGAGAACTAGGTCAAGTAGGGAGCCGATCGATAAGGTAGTAAGGGTGCATCGAATATATATATATACATGGCCATTTGGGTGGTCGAGGTGGAATCCTCAAAATCGATGTACACCTGAAGGCTACCATAATTGCGGGGATTTGGATCACGTTGTAATTACTATATAACACGGGCTACTAGTTGGGACACTAGTAGGGGGTGCGAATCCTTGTTACACAGGACACTAGTTTGGACACTAGTAGGAATACAGATCATTCAATGTAAGACACTAATGAGGATGCTAGTTAGGTGATGCAGAGCAAATAGATATCGAGGATCTTAGTTCGGATCTTACCAAGCTTCAAGGCTCTTTCATGTATGGCTTGGATTTCTCTTGGCGATGGCTTGCTTTGCTTTATTGGGGAATACTGCAGTTTGTTTTTATGCTTCTTTGTTTTTGAGCAAGACAGATATTTTAACAATGAAATTGGGTATTGGAAGTTGATGGGCTTTTCTTGTAAACATTTATATTTAATAAATGGTTTGAAGTACTTCCACTTTATTTTCCGCTGTTTTATATGTCTGTCTTGTAATATTTCTGTTCCAGTACCCATAATACTCCACCGAAGTTAAGGCATTCCCTTTGTGAGTGACCTTAACAGATGTGGGGTGTTACATGTATCACTCCCCAAAGTGGCAACCCCGATATCAACATGAAATGCACGGCCATACCTACACGATGCAACAATGTCTTACCTACCAGCCCGGGCCCATGCACGCACATGAACCCGTTGGGCTTGCGTTGCCACCGCTATTCACATTTTGACCTCTTATACTCAAGGCCAGTAAGCGTGCCCCAACCCAGGCCTAGTACCGGGCCCAATTAGATACTCAAACGGGTTACTGGTTGAAACGGGTCCCCTGCCGACACAATCCTCCCACTTATGCTTGGCCCCCACTAGGTTTTTCTCCCACTTAACCATTTTAATTTAAATGTCCATGTGTTACACATGCTATGGTTAAGTCCATATTTACATGTCATAATTTACATGCCTTGTCTTATTCCGGTTAAGTCCATATTTGCATGTCATAATTTACATGTCACCCCACTTAACCCTCTAACCATACCCATGACTTATTATGGTTGGTATTCCTTAATTCATTCCTTATGACAAACGGTGCATGACCTCTCACATTAGACCGAACACTTTGTGGCCGTTGGATTTGCGGTTCCGGGCAGTCTTACACCACAAACCGGGTCTAACCTCGTGTCACCCATCGTTACGCCTACAATTCTTGCCTTTGACCTCTCACATTAGACGTCCAATTGTGGCAGCTAGATTTGCCGGGCGGTTCCGGGTAGTCTTACACCACAATTGCGCCGAACCTTGTGTCAAAGGTTTATTAATAATCGTATTTCACCCAAACCCCAGTTTTCATGTCATGTTTTTCCAATTCAACATATAATCATATTTACACTTTTTGCCTATTCCAACATGTCATTAATTATACTAATTACATATTAATTAGCCTCAATTACAAATTTCCAATTATAAGCAATTTCATCATTTCCATGCAATTCATACCCAAATATGCCAATTTCACATATTATCCAACTATCCAATAATATCCAATAATTTCCAATTTTCCCATATTCCCAATATTCCCCATCGTTCCCACGTATTCGCATTCGCGCGCATTTTTATTATAGGCTCGAAGGTAGCCTAGATCCACAAATAAAAGGAATAGTGGTAAGAAGAGAGAATCAATTCATAGAAAATTGGAATAAAACATCATCATGAAATAAAGAGGCATATAGACCGGCATAGAGGCATAATAAAAGATTCAACATGAATAAACTGATAAAAGGTATGAACTTTACATAGAAACACAGGCATATGATGACATGAATCAAAAAGGTGAAGACTTGGTGAGATTTTCATTACAAACATATATGAATCCTTTTTACAACTTTTTCATGTTACTTTAATCCCATTAAATTTGTGAAAATAACTGTACTCACCTTTCGTTGCTTAACAAAAGGATTAACGAATTGAAATTGGTATAGAAACGTTGCGGGGATGTTGATTGATCTTCTTTAACTGTTGTTGAAGCTCTAAAATTTGATTTGAATTGTGTATGAACACTTGAGATTTGATTAAAGGCGACGGCTAGAGTTTAGGAGAGAGAGTTTGACAGCATAATGGTGTCTTAGAAATTATTTTATGAATTAGGGGTAGGTTGATGACATATACTGGTGTAGGAAGTTATTTAGGCCTTAGGATTAACCCTAGAACTGATCTGGACCATCAAAAATCGTCCTAGGCCCAAAAATCGCACCACACAGCAAACTGGCCGAACCAGGTTCGTCCTCCCAAAGGGGGAGGTCGACCCCCAGGTTGACACCATGGTCGACCTCCCCCTTGGGAAGTCGACCTCCCTGGTTGGCCTGCTCACATTTTTTTTTATTATTTTTGTTATCTTCCGAGGGTCATACCTCCTTCGTCCGGACTCCGTTTTTCGATAACTTAGACTCTATTCCGTGCAGAACTCCGAGACGAACGCAATAGTTCATCCCGTTTCCCTTCATTTCTCTTTTAAAAATTAAGTGTTCATAAATTTAGTTAATTCGATCATTCAAAATTAGGGGTGTTACATTCTCCCCTACTTAAAGGATTTCGTCCTCGAAATCTCTAAGTCAAGAAGAACGTATCCTACCCTCCAATCATCCATCTACTCAACCATCAACCACTAGCAACCATGGTCCTTAAAAGATTTCTAATGCTTTTCATGTACATATGCATAGTGTGTGTATATGTTCGTGTACTAATGCAAAATCAGGTGGTCCACTGATTCAGTCGACCTCCTTAATGCAAATAATGATAGTGCCATGTATCCATCATGTATGCAAAGAACCCTACACTTAACATTACTATATTTGTGCACAACCATTCATTTAAATGCAACATCCATATGATATTCACATTCAATGTACATTCATTTTACTAAATACATCCATTTATATGCAATATGCAATATGAAAGTGACTGGGCCGATCTAGTGCTTAAAGTGTGTGTATATGCATCCACGAGCAACCACTAGCAAACTCTTGCATCCACATGCATCCACCATACATAACATATCTCAAAAACATGTTTCAACCATTGGACTACCCTAACTAAAGGTCAAAGATACTAGCGAGAGGACATACTAAAGATAGAACAAGTACAAGCTAAGCGATCAAGTAGAAATTAAAAGACATACCATCGAAAAGAAAAGGGTACAATGGACGTATCTTCTCTTCCGTCTCCCAAGTAGCGTCGCTCTCATCCTCTCCCCATTGCACTTTGACTAGCTTGACCTCTCGATTCCTCAACTTCTTAATCTCCGAACCAAGAATGCATGTAGGAGCTCGTCGAATCGTCGCATCACGCTCTACCTCCACCTCTCTAAGCAAGCTCGGCTCTACCACTTCCGCGGTCTCATGCAAGAACTTCCTCAAATGTGATACATGGAATATGTCGTTTACACCACTGAGTCTCTTGGGCAACTCCACTCTATATGCCATCTTTCCAATCCTCTCCTTAATAGGAAACAGCCCTACGAACCTTGGTGCTAACTTCCCAACGGACCCAAAGAGAACAACATTCCGCAATGGAGACACCTTGATAAAGACCATGTCCCCAATATCAAATTCAAGATTTGTCCTCCTCTTGTCCGCATACGATTTCTGCCTACCTTGCGCCGTCTTCATCCTCCTTCGAATCAAATCGATATTTTCTGGTGTCTCTCTAATCATATTGGGCCCAAGTAAGATCTTATCCGTAGATTCCCACCAACATGTAGGTGAACGACAAGGCCTTCCATAAAGAGCCTCGAAAGGTGCCATGCCAATGCTAGACTGAAAACTATTATTATACGCGAACTCCACCAAACGAAGATGCTCCTCCCATGTACCTCCAAAGTCTAAAACACATAGCCTCAAAAGGTCCTCTAGAATACGATTCACCCTCTCAGTCTGGTCGTCCGTCTGAGGATAATATGCGGTGTTCAAACATAACTGAGTCCCTACCGCCTCTTGCAAGCTCTTCCAAAACTCGCTAGTAAAAATAGGATTGCGATCGCTCACTATGCTAGAAGAAACACCGTGAAAATGAACTATCTCTCGAATGTATACGGAGGCTAACCATGGAGCAATCCTCATACTCTTCACTGGAATGAAATGGGCGCTCTTAGTACGTCTGTCTACCATGACCCAAATCCTCGTATTACCCTTCCTCGATCTCAGTAACTCATCGATAAAGTCCATCGAGACACTTCCCCACTTCCATTGTGGGACCTCCAATGGGTGAAGCAACCCACCAGGCTTCTTTTGCTCTGCTTTTACTTGTTGGCACACCAAGCATCTAGCGACAAACTCGGCCACATCCTGCTTCATACCAGCCCAAAAGTAAACTCATCTCATGTCCATGTACATCTTGTCCCCGCCGAGAGGAATTGTCATCTTCGAACGATGTGCATCATCAAGAATGGTCTTCCTCAAGTTCTCGTCTTGTGGTACACCAAGTCTACCGTCCCTACGTAACCAACCCTTATCATCTAGGGTATACATACTGAGATGGCTCGATGACTCCCCCCTTATAAGCTTCTCTACCAACTCAACCAACTGTGGGTCATCTCAATGTGCCTCACCAATCCGTCCCAAAAGCGTTGGTCTGACTTCTAAGGATGCTAGCAAACCGGGTACAAAGTCAATGGAAGGTCTAAAGTCAAACATATAGGTGAACTCTAAGCTTTGCCGCTCAACAAACAACGGACTCAAGGACGACCTTTTCCTATTTAAGGCGTCTGCCACCACGTTACCCTTGCTAGGGTTATATGCTATCTCGAAATTGTCGGAAGCTAAGAATTCCATCCACCTTTGCTGCCTTAAGTTCAAGTCCTTCTGAGAGAACAAGTATTTTAGCGATTTGTGGTCTGTGAACAATTCGAATTTCTCACCAGGAATATAATGGCGCCAAGACTTAAGCGCGAAAACAATAGCGGCCAACTCTAAGTCATGTGTATTGTAATTTCTCTCATGCACTCTCAACTGGCTTCCTCCATAGGCTATTACCCTACCCTTTTGCATTAAGGCTGCGCCTAGTCCAGTCCCACAAGCATCGGTATAAACGGTAAATGGATTACTCCCATCTGGCAACAGTAAGACTGGGGTTGTTGTCAAAGCTCTCTTTAAACGTTGGAACACATCATCACAATCTACGTCCCACGTGAAAACTAGGTTCTTCTTCGTCAAGCGTGTCAATGGGGGTGATATCTTTGCGAAGTCCTTGATAAGCTTCCTATAGTCGCCTGCCAACCCCAAGAAACTCCTCACCTCGGTAGCAATTTTAGGGACCTTCCAATCTTGGATGGCCACCACCTTCGCGGGATCCACAGCTATCCCTTCTTTGGAAACCACGTGCCCTAAGAATCGCACTTCCTTCCTCCAAAAGTGACATTTATAAAATTTAGCTTTAAGGTTATGCGCTCGAAGGGTCTCCAACACTTCCCTAAGATGTAGGGCATGCTCTTCCTCGCTCTTAGAAAAGATCCAGATGTCATCAACAAAGACCACCACGAATTTATTAAGGTACTCCCTAAACACCCTACTCATCAAGTCAGCAAAGTATGCGGGGGCGTTTGTCATACCGAAGGGCATTACAAGCCACTCGTAGAAACCGTCCGGAGTCCTAAAGGCTGTCTGGTCTATGCTATCCTCATCCACTCTCAACTGATGGAAACCTGTGGCTAAGTCCAACTGCAAAAACACTGAGGCGCCAACTAACTGATCGAAGAGATCATCAATCCTCGGCAGTGGTGCCTATTCTTCTTAGTAAGCTTATTAAGTTCTCTATAGTACACACAAAGTCTAAGGGACCCATCCGCCTTCGTGGCAAATACTACTGGAGCACCCCACTCCGATATACTACGTCTTATGAATCCCTTCTCAAGCAACTGCCCTACTTGCTTATTGAGCTCCCTCCTCTCACGAGGAGTCATGTGGCGTACTGGCAGAGATACCGGTTTTGCATTGTCTACAAGATAAATATGAAAGACTATCTCACGTTTTGGGGGTAGACCCCTCACCTCATCGAAGACATCAACATATTCAAGGACTATAAGAATAGAATGTAAATCATCATTGGATGCGTCAAGTGACTCAAGATAACTAAGCAACACCGATCCTCTAGGGTCACAAGAAATATCAAGGGTCTTTCCACAACGAGTCAACAATTTTATTACCATTCGTTCACAATCTCGGATGGCACCATATCTGGCAAGTCAATCCATCCCTAGAATCAACCCATAGCTCATGAAACCAAGCACAAAAGCATTACATTCAAAATCAATGCCTAAGATAGACAATCTCAAATCCCTACAAACTATGGATAAATGAGCTGACACACCAATAGGATTTGAGACTATAATGGGATCCACAACGAGAATAGTATTTAAGTGCAGTGTTTCAACTATTGATGTAGAGTTAAACGAATGTGATGCGCCAGAATTGAATAAAGTACGGACATGATGATCAAACAAGTAAATCAAACTTTGGATAGAAAGTTTTCTACCTTCTTCCTGTCCCATAGCCATGAGAGTGTGAATCTACCCTCCCGAAGTAGAACCTGCCCTCTACCCTTGCTTCTTAGGATAGTCCTTCACAGCATGACCCGCATCATCACAATGATAACAAGCGAACTTCTTCTTCTTCCTATAGTCCTTCTTCAAATGGCCAGGTTTCCCATAGTTGTGACACTTCCTCTTTTCTTTACTACCTTTCTTTTGTTGTTGGGCTTTCTTTGGATCCTCCTTCTTATCTTGCGGCCTAAAAGTACTTGCACCCTTCTCTTCTTCATGCTTGTATGCCATATCAACATGCTTTTCATACGTAGCCCCCATTGGAATGTGGGACATAGCCAAATTGTGAAGCAATTCATTTAGGCCCTTTGCAAACCTCAAGGCCTTCTTGTGAGGTGTATTCACCAACTCTAGCCCAAATATTGCCAACTTATTAAATTCGGTCACATACTCCTTCATAGTCAAGTTTTTCTGCTTCAATGTCAAGAACCTCTCCATGTACATATCTCCTCAGCTTGAGAAAGGAATTTCAACTCAAACCTTCCCCTAAAATCTGGCCACTTCTCTACAGCACGCTCTCCATTAGTTACCTCCCACCAAAAGAAAGCTTCGTCCTTTATCAACCAAGCAGCCAATTGGATCTTCTTACAATCGTCCAAATCAAAAATGCCAAACAGATCCTCCACATCTTTCAACCAATTTCTAGCTTCAAAGAACGTTTCAGACCCATTAAAAGGTTTTCCACCCATCGAACGGAAGTCTTTACATATGTTGGAGAAAGCATCTCCATGCGGAGGAATGACTGGAGCTTGGGGGGAGGAGGAATGTCGTCCGGACCCACTGTAGCGGCCCTAGCCTCGAGATATTGATGAAACCAACCTAGTACATGGACACCCTCTGGTATCTCAGATGCTCCAGACATGCTGGAAAGAAAAAGAAAGAGTTTTAAAACAAGGGAAGCGAAAGAGAGATGTATGACTTGCTGGGATTATGCTCTTTAAAATAAACTTTCCTTGAAAATAGCTTCTTTGAAACAAGTTTTTGAAAATACTTTCTAGGAAAATAATACTTTTGAAAACACTTTTCAAAACTTTTATCTATTCTTGTAACCATAGCTCTGATACCACGTGTAACACCCCATGTCCATTAATTTCACTCACAAAAAGAATGCGTCAATGTCCATGAAGCGTTATTATTGTATAGAACAGATAAATTACAAGAATAAATAAATAAAACAACACAGCGGGAGATAAAACTTATTTCATAGCATCATAACTCTAAACAAGCTTACATAAGTAGTTTCCAAAATCATTGCAACAGGATCAATAATCTTTTCCAAAAACTTCAAAGTACATAAAGATGCAAATACTTAAATAACATAAATGCTTAAATCCCCACTGAGCATTAGCAAAGCCATAAAGATGAGAGAGTCCAAAGCGATACATCTACTCTTTTCAAGCAACTGAAAGAAATCAGCAGTAAGCTGTAGTATTCCCTCCTTGCAACCTTGAGCGGTGGGGGAAAGGAAAGAAAAGAGGTGGAAACAAACAGGTCAGACATAAAGTCTGACGAGTCCAGTAATTTTAACAAATAATAGGTAAGGTAAATGATCAAGAAATAAATAGGGATCATGATAATGATGTAACATAGATAAGTTAGATAAAAAGGATGGACAAGATGATTTCGTTCCTAAGTACTAAGACAATCCTACACCTTGGCTAAGCGAACAACCTTCCAAGATCTAACCACGAAGATATAAGTCAACATCATACTAGCACCCAAAGGACTATCCAACTCAACCAACATGTATTTCGTTACACCGCACTTTTGCTAAGTTACACCACATTATTTAATTACACCGCACATCTACTAGTCTCTTTTACTCAAGGTTGATACCTTCCCACTAACTGTACCCACATGGAAAACTTGGTAGTTACTTGCACCTAGCTGCTATCGTATGTGTCGGCTTGCTCCTACCACCGCTAAGGTACCCTTATTCTACCCATTTGATCGGCTCCCTAAACCCCGTAGGCACCCATGCTGGCCCCACAGTGGGGTGTATCACTCCCCAAAGTGGCAACCCCGATACCAACATGAAATGCATGACCATACCTACACGATGCAACAACGTCTTACCTGCCAGCATAGACCCATGCACGCACATGAACCTGTTGGGCTTGCGTTGCCACCGCTATTCACATTTTGACCTATTATATTCAAGCCAAGTAAGCGTGCCCCAATCCCGGCCTAGTACCAGGCCCAATTAGATACTCAAACGGGTTACTGGTTGAAACGAGTCCCCTTCCGACACAAGCCTCCCACCTATGCTTGGCCCCCACTAGGTTTTTCTCCCACTTAACCATTTTAATTTAAATGTCTATGTCTTACACATGCTATGGTTAAGTCAATTATGACGACCCCATTTCCCGTACAGATGGAGACAAGGGTAATCTTTGGAATATAACACAGAAACAGACAATAGCAGAACAGAATTAAATAAATACACCAGATAATGAACAATAGAATATACTGGATAAAAGTAATCATCAGAGTTACATAGTATACCGGATCTTACTTAGTACAATTACAGTTCAACTATACATATATGTCTACAGTGGAAAAACAAACATAATGTACAATAGGAGCTGAATAGCATAAAAAGAGATAAATGATAGAATCCATCTTCAGCTCCAGCTATCCAGAGAAAGCAAGCTAAACCTGAATACAAGGCTGCCCGTGTAGAAAAAGGGGCACCCGAGTTTGAAAGTGAAACAAATAACGAGTCAGTCATGGGACGGGTATGAGAAATCTACTCAACACATTTCAAATATGGCTAATCACAGGACCACGCCACTTTCGTGGAACGGGTTTACTCCATTGGATTGCCAGTGCTTTAAAACATATCTTTCTTCTAAACATTGCAATGCTTTTTATAAAAAATGAAGCCATTATAAGACTCAGTTCCCTTCACACAATGCAACGCAAATCGGAGGATAGAGTTTTACATTATAATGGCCAAAATATGCTTGATACAAATAAAACAAAAGCATTTGATATTACTACTAGTGTTTATATGTTTCAAAAACAACTTTGAATCATAACTATCAATCATAGATGGCATTGGTACCATATATCATCACGCCATATATATATATATATATACAATCAAAACCGCACAGTCACGTATTTGGAAATTAGATTTCCGTCATGAACCAAGGCAAAAGATATTCCTTACCGAATTCGAGACTCTTTAGCCCGAGCCTCCGGAACAGCCGCAACTGCCCCTTGGAGCCATAGGGCCGGCCCACACGGAGTGGATTATAGTGCCTAAACAATGGGTTTCCCCGCCCTTTGGGCCGTAAATGAGCCAACGAATGACTCCATCGGACCCGGATCGTCCGATCAAACCAAGGCGCCTCGCAACAGCAACAACCACAAAAGTCAAACTCGTCAGGGCGTGTAAAACCATTGACGCCAATTCTAACTGCAAAGAAACGCATGTACTCCCTAAGGTCCTCTCTCGTTTCTGGTTCATACCGGGGTGTGAGGCTCGCGATTTCACGTTATACACAAAGCAACGCCACACAGGCGGTGCTTTGATCATCACCACAAGACTTTGCTTTTCAACAGAAGACCTGATCATTTGCCATTTAGGCATGCCACACTAGCAATTCATGCCATGTGACTGATGTCCATCGATGTACAACCTCTGAGCTCGTGTGTTTCAGAGAAGGGCGTTAAGCAAAAGAATAAATTCTCTACCGCCAAATAGATGTATATTTAATAGAGATCAATCAACACAGAATAAAATCCAATGTCTGACACATAATCCATTTGCAAGTCCGTTCTGGGTCTGAACGAAACTGGAGGCACTATATACCTCGGAAACCCATCGACCACCACGTACGTCTGGACGATCACCACTCATTACCCATATTTCGGGATGCCTCCCAATCAGGACCTCGGTTACCTTCCAAACGAGGTGAAGATCTCCGGTCTTCGACCACCGTATTCATCTTCGATTTCTTATTGTCGATTCAGTTATTCAGAATGGGATAAACCCGGTCTTTCTGAGAAACTCGTGTATATAATAAACAAGTGCAACACTAACATATACACGCATCATTTCAATTCATTAGTCACTAACCGTCAATCAGTAAGAGAACGATTTCCCAAATATTAACCCCGAAGGCCGAAACCAACATCAGATCAATACCCAAGAAACCATTCGACTTAGCCAACCTTCAGTTAATTTCTAAATCATATCCATATATTTTATAATATTTTATAACGATTTATTGCCATTTTTATTTATTTTAAAATAGCCAATTTATTCAAAACGACGCTTCGGGCCATAACGCGACCGTGGCGCTGTTTTTCTTCAGATTTGATTTACACATATCTGAAAATGTAACTGTTGGATCTTCACAAAATTTACATCATTAGAAAGATCTTTTCAAAACGAATCCAACGGTTCTAGTTTAGGGAAAATCTGATGGTCGGATCTCCAGGTATAATCGCTTGAAGTTTCGATTTCAAAAAAAAAACTGCAGCGTCGTTATTCGATTAAATATAATTATATATATATATATATATATATAATCGATTCTGGCGCTGTTTTTCTTCAGATTTGTATTAAACATTCCAGACAATCCAACCGTTGGATTTTTACAATGTTGGTGCCGTTGGAAAGTGTTTCCAAAGCGAACCCAATGGTTGTGATTTCAGGAAAATCCGATGGTCGGATCTTCCAATATAATCGTTTGAAGTTTCGATTTCGAAATACGAACTGCAGCGTCGTTATTCGATATATTTATAATTATATATATATATATATATATATATATATATATATCGATTCTTCGATTTCAAACTATATTCTTTTCATACATTCGATAAAAATGATAGTTTTATCTAACTGTCTTCAATTTCAACACTTCGCTATTTTTAACAATTCATTTATATAATAAAAATGTTATTTTTATTGTAAAACAATTCATTTCAAAACTCTATTATTTTATATAGTTCATATAGGTAATAAAAATTGGATTTTTATTATAAAACAATTTCTTTCAAAACGGGATTATTTTATACATTTCATATAGATGATAAAAATGTGATTTTTATTATAAAACAATTTATTTCAAAATATGAATACCATTCAACACATGAATTTCAATTCAATGAATGAATTTCGATTCAACACATGAAGGATTTCTATAGTTTATATAAATAGATAAAATGGTGATTTTTATATTTAAAACACGAATACCATTCAACACATGAATTTCTAATCAACGAATGAATATCGATTCAACACATGAAGGTTTTCTATTCAGCGAATAAATATAGTTGCAGCAAATGAAATAATTCAAACACATGATTATTATTCAAAATTTCGGCAGAATAACGGTAGCGTAGTTAAAACCGGGACCGTCCCTAGTACGGCTCCTCACTCTACCTTAAAACCTCGCGGTTTTTGACAATGGGGATCATGTAACTAGTTCGCACGCAGGCGACATGTATATATTTATTTCATTTTCACAAACTAATCCTATGTGGTTTCAACCAAATATTTCTCAACCACAAATGGGTATTTTTCAACCACAATCAATCAATATCAACCACAAACAATCCTAATCAACCATTCGCTATTAATCAATTTTCACACCAATCACAACCAATAAATATCGTCCATGGTTTGTGGACGAGCGGCGTATATATATATATTTATATATAGCAATTCACTTCTATTTCAACTCATATATAATTTTTACAATGCATATATAACTTATACATCGAACGTACAACTTATACAATGCTTATACATGAGATGTACAACGCTTACATAACTCATACATCGATTATATAATTTATACATCATCGTTTTCCATATCGTTTATAAATTAGAAATCTCACATTGGGTTCCACTCCACCAAAAATAACAGAAGGCTCAGAAAAATACGCGATCTCTTCTAGAATGTAGAAGACGTCCACACGAGTCCACTCTCTTGTTTCACTGAATTTCGACAAGAAATGGAAAATATATGATGTTTCAAAGTTTGCAACGGTTTTAAACTGTTAAAACTGCTAAAAATAAATTTGGCCGTATACCTCATTGTTTTCTTCAAAACTAGGTCTTCAATTCTTGACCAAACCGTGAAGTATTACCCCGATCGGACCACGCAGCGTTGACCAGCCTCGAGAGGCGCGCCTGAGGTGCTGACGGCGTCGAACTCGGAGATCTGGGGGAGGCGGAATCGACCTACGAACGACACGACTTCCCGAGCTCCGTTCTTGATGCTGACGCCACCTGACGAGGCGTGAAGGGTATGGATTTGAAGAGGGGAGAAAACTCTACTAAAACTTCCAAAGGAGAAAGGAGGATTAGTGAGAGGAATAGCCGGAATTTGATCGGGAAGTTTTGAACTAGTTTCCGCCGTCGTTCGCTGTTATACGGGGAGAGAGAAAGAATAGGGTTGACCAATGATATTTTTTATTTTATTTTATAATTTTTAAAATCTCCAAAATACCCCTTTCGCCCACGAACCCCAATCCAAACCCAACGACTGTCGTCCCTAGCGTTTTACCCCCATTCCGAACACAATGGGATATGTTTCGTAGGCCCATTCGACTGTTTCAGTCAGTTTCCATTCAATTTTAAATATATAACATTCAATATTAGATTTGAAAGTACATTTCAATTTGCCAGGGCCACAAACTGATTCGAAAAATTCCAGAAAAATAAATCTAGCTATGTTTTGACGATACGGTCCCAACAAAACAAGTTTCGTCGAATTCTGAGACCGTTTGCAAAAAGGCCCATTTTTGATCGATCCAATTTAACTATAATTGACCAAAACACGTTTTCCTTTGCCTCGCTCATATACTAGCTTCAAAAATTATGAAATTTGAAACCTAGCAATAACTTCACATCCCGGATCCAACAAAAGTGGTTTCGACGAATTCCGAGGTCGTATGCAAAATGGCCAATTTCACGGGCTATATAAATTCCATAGCGACCTTTCTGAAAATTCATTTGGCCATAACTTTTGCTCTCCGCTATGCAAATACGATTTTTTAGATTCGTTAGAAAGGTATTCACTAACAGATTTAAATATTTTTGGTTTCACTCAAATCCGTTTTGTTTTGCACCCGGTACAGTCCGACAAAGTTTGAATTCAAATTTTGAAACTGCAACGCCATTTCAGGCCTTGTTTATAATTAGAATTAATTATATTCGTTTTCAATTGTCGATTCAACTCAATTTTCACCTCTATTATTTAAAATATTTATTTAAATATTTAAAATACATTATTTTAGCCAATTAAATTTTTTTAAATTGGTTCAGATTTTCTGGGTCGTTACAATCTCCCCCACTTAAAACTTTTCATCCCCGAAAAGGAACAAAGTCGAAAGTGGTTAGATTAATCAACTCTACATCCAATCTGGCTTCAATTCTCCAACTTTTCAGTTTCTGAGAATTTTCAAATTCTTCAAAAATTTGGCTAACACCCGGAATTTGCGAAAAATTTCGCCATAACCTCCTTTGTACGGAGAGAGGTTTGGAAATTTATTGGGACGTATTAGGTACCCAATATATCCTAATAAGCACACACATATTTATAGTGATATATTCTGGTGTTTACAGGGGAGCGTGTATTGATAATAACTCTAGAGAATAAATTCTCGTCACCTTGTCAAAGCCTGAGGGAGTGTGTATTTTAAATGCTCCAGAGGATAAATCCTCGTCACCTCATCCCGTGTGGGAAATAAATAGTCCATGTGCCGTATCTAATAATTAGAGCGATGTGATTATTGTCAACTCCAGACCCGTGTGGGTTTTTTATTAATCTGGCGATTTTATCTTTACAATTTAAATAGTCCATATCAGTCATCAGTTCAAGCTGTAAAATATAGTCATCGCCATACAAGCCTCTCGCTCGTATGGTAAATCTTCCACCTCGTCACACAAGCTTCAAATGCTTATGTGGTATATGATGAAGTATGCCTATCTTCAGAAGTATGCCATGTAATGTAGTTCAAAATTAATTGTTACTATCCGATGGCGACGTTTATTATTTCATACAGAAAAACCATCACTCCGCATCCAGTGGCATTCACAGGAGTTGATATAATTATACTTCGCATACAACTCATTAAGGTTTACCTATTTGTCGGGCACACAAATAAAATCTTTACTCAACAGCTAATCCATTTACCTGTTCAAACATATATAATACACATGTATATATTTCTATCTATTTTCTAATCAGTTCAGTGTGTGATATAATCGAATCAATCCTACCATTCATTCCCTTATTAATTAAATTAACTATTGTTTCAATAATTTAATTAATCTAATTTACTAACACATAACCCAAACAGAAATCAAATGGTTTTTAACCTTTCGAAATCATACAAATTAATTTCTATATTCTTTTAAAATCATTCAGACTATAGAATTAAAAGTGCACATCCATGGAAAGAAAATAACAACAGAATAGAGAACCAATTGGTAATGCAAAGTACGGTAAATATACCTTGCACCGAAGTCAATTAGAGATATCTACTCAGCATCTAGGATAGGCTTTCTGAATGCTCTCCTCAGTTTCCCAAGTACCATCTCGTAGATGTCCACTCCATTGCACTTTGACTAAGTGAACCTTCTTGTTCCTTAGCTCTTTGATTTCTTTGCCGATGATCTTTAGCGGCTCTCTTCTCACAGCTAATTCTGGAGTAATTTAAATATCCTACTGAGCTGCTTCTTCCACGATCAAGTCTGGATCATGAACGTGCTTTCGAAGTTGAGATATGTGAAATACATCATGAACTCCAGGCAACCAATCTGGCAATTTAACCCTATAAGCGAAAGTCCCGATCCGTTCCAGAATGGGAATCGGACCAATGAATTTAGGTGCCAACTTTCCAGTTTACCGAACCGGATTACTCCTCTCATCGGCGATACTTTCAAATATATGTAGTCGCCAACAACAAACGATATATCTCTTATTCTTCTATCGGCATAGCTCTTTTGTAGGCTTTAAGCGACAAGTAATCGCTTCTTAATAAAGTCGACTTTGTCGGCAGCTTCTCGGATCATATCTGGCCCCAACACAAGTCTATTTCCAGGTTCGACCCAACAAGCAGGAGATCGGCATGGTCTACCATACAATGCTTCGAATGGCGACATTGTCAGGCTCTCCTGGTAGCTGTTATTGTATGAGAATTTAGCCAAATGTAGATGGTCTTCCCATGACCCACCGAAATCTAGAACACAAGCCCGCAATAGATCTTCTAGTATACGATTCACCCTCTTAGTTTGACCATCTGTCTGAGGATGATAGGCGGTGCTCAAGTTCAAGTTCGTTCCCAGCTCTACTTGAAACGCCTCCTAGCATTTGCTAGTAAATATTGTATCTCTATCACTGACTATACTGAGCGGCACTCCATGTAGTCTAACTATTTCCTTGAAGTAAATATGCGCCAGACTCTGAGCAGTTCTGTTTGATCTGACCGGTATAAAATGGGCGGTCTTCGTGAAGCGATCTACGATCACCCAAATACTGTTATTCCCTTTTCTAGTTCGGGGCAGACCATCAATGAAATCCATAGAAATATGTTCCCACTTCCAACCTGGAACGTCTAGCGGTTGTAACAGTCCAGCAAGTTTCTGTTGGTCGCTTTTGACTAGCTGGCAAGTAGGGCATCGGCTAACATATAAGGAAATGTCCCTTTTCATCGACTTCCACCAGAAAGTGCGTTTGATGTCATTGTACATTTTGCTTACTCCCGGATGGATACTAAGTTTTGACTTGTGGCATTCATCTAGTACTTCCTTTCGGAGCTCAGGAATGTTAGGAACACAGATTTGACCTTTCAGCCTTAGAAATCCCTCATCATCAACTTGAAAACTCGAGGGTTCGCCTTTCTGAATTATCTCTCTGATCTACTGAATGAAGTGATCATCCTTCTGAAGAACAGATATTTTATCCATCAATGAAGTCGTGATAATAAAACTGGCAATCATCTCATTCTTTCAGCTTAACGCATCGGCCACGACATTGGCTTTCCCTGGAGTGTATATAATTTCAAAGTCATATGCTGGAAGAAACTCCAGCCAATGTTGCTGCCTCAGATTCAAGTCCTTCTGGGTGAACAGATACTTCAGCGACTGATGATCTGTAAACAATTCAAATCTCTCACCCAGAAGATAGTGCCTCCAGATTTTTAAAGCGAATACTATCGCCAATAACTCAAGATCATGAGTGACATAGTTTTTCTCGTGCGGCTTCAGTTGACGGCAAGCATAAGCAACCACTTGACCCCTTTGTATTAACACTGCGCCAAGGCCTTCTCTAGAAGTATCAGTCCAGACTTTCAAATCCTGATTGCCATCGATGATGGTTAACACTGGAGCAGTCGTTAGTCTTAACTTTAGCTCTTCAAAAGCCTCCTCACTTTCTGGAGTCCATTTAAATTTAGAGTGCTTCTTTGTAAGCTTCGTTAAGTGACCAGATATCTTTGAAAAGTTTTCAACGAACTTCCAGTAATAACTAGCCAATCCGAGAAAACTGCGGACTTCTGTAGGGGTACTGGGCTGTTTCCAATTCTGAATAGCTATGATTTTGCTTGGATCCACAACAATTCCTTCTTTAGATACGACGTGGCCTAGAAATTTCACTTCATCTTGCCAGAATATACATTTGGACAGTTTGGCTTTCAATACATTCCTTCTGAGGATTTCCAGAACCTGTTCCAGATGCTTTTCATGCTCGGCCTTTGATTTACAGAAGATTAGAATATCGTCAATGAAAACTAGAACAAATTTATTCAAAACCCCTCTGAACACTCTATTCATCAGATCGACGAAGTAAGCTGGAGCGTTACATAAGCTGAATGGCATAACTAACCACTCGTAGAATAAGTCGGGACCTCTGAATGCTGTCATTGGAACACACTCTTCGGCAATTCGAAGTTGATGAAAGCCTATAGCTAGGTCCATCCTGGAGAATACTTGTGCGCCATTTAATCGATCCAACAAATCATCAATCCACGGCAATGGATATTTGTTCTTTATGGTCTGCTTGTTTAAATCACGATAATCCACACATAGACGTAGAGTACCGTCAGATTTTGGGACAAACACCCCTGCTGCTCCCCAATTAGAGAAACTAGGCCTGATCAGACCTTTCCATACTAGCTGTCGTGTTTGATTGTCTAATTCTTCTTTCTCTTTCAAGGACATTCTTTGAATAGCGTGAACTACCTGCCTTGCATTTGGAATTAAAGCAATTTTGAAATCTATTTCTCTCTGCGGAGGTAAGCGAACAACTTCTTCGAACACATCCGCATAGTTCTTGACGACAGGAATGTCTTTGATGAGGTCAGGAATATTCTTTGTGACTTCTGGGATATTTTCTATTTGAGCTGGAGAAACATCGAGAGCTGACAAGAAATCTTTTCTATTCGGGCCTTCACATGGTATGGTTATATAATTCCCCGATTGGGCCTTTGCTTTAACCACTCTCTCGGCGCATCTAACCTCAGCTTCATATTTGTTTAGCCAATCCAACCCCAATATAAGATCAAACTCCTTAAAGTTCATGACGATGGAGATAGTAGGGAATTTATAGCAGGAAAAAGAGATAGGTACTACACACACTCAACTGAGATCGATGGAACCCCCAACCGGATTTTGGACAGTCATTGGTTCTTTGAGCTTCCTCAATTTCAAATCTAACTTCTTAGCTGCATTCTTTGAAATAATGCTTCGTGACGCACCGATGTCAAACAGTACTTTAACTGGAATATTTTTGACATTAAGCGTGCCTTCTAAAACATCAGACTTTCCCTGACTATCTGAGTGTGCTGAGGTTTCTGCCACTTCATTTACCTGAGCCTCCTTGGTTGCCTTTAACAGCCGGCAATCCTGCTTTACATGGCCAAACCGATGGCAAATGCTGCATTCTCTGGTCTCTCGAAACTTCTTATTAGACTTAGATCCTTCCTTTTTTTTTTCTTTAGAGATCGGCAACTTATCGAGAGATGTCCTTGCTTATTGCAGTTAGAGCATACAGTTGTCGTTACTGGTTTCTTCTCAGATTTGGCCCTTTTCCTCTTGGCACTGGGCTTCTTACTGACCTAAGACGTTGTACTTGCCTCAGGACGATCAGTTTCAGATTCAATTTTATTACTAGAGCTGACTTCCTCTTCGTACTGTAACATACCTTTCTTGTCTAGATCTTCGTACTGGTAAGCCATGTATATCATTTCAGAGAAGGGGAGCTTCACATTCCTCATTACACTGTTCTGATATTTTCTTTGAAGCCCTTTGATAAATCTCGTATTCTTCCTCTTCGGATTCTCAATTAGATGAGGAGCAAAGTGGGAAAGTTCATTGAATTTCTTATGATATTCGGGAATGGTCATATCTCCATGTATCAAATATGAAAATTCATCACATAGTCGCTCAGTTGCTTCTGGAGGAGTAAATCTTTCCAGGAAAATCACTTTGAATCTATCCCAGGTGATATCACCTTCTGGATTATCCTTAACAACATAATCCCACCAGAATAAATCTTCGTCTTTGAGTGCCCAGGGGGCTAGTAATCTTTTCCGGTCATCCCTTAGATTTAATCCTTCAAAGATCTTCTCAGCCAAACGAATCCAAGCTTGTGTTTTCATAATTGATTCTTCACCCATGAAGGGTTTTCCACCCAGATTTCTATATTTCATAAATAGAACTTCTATATCCGGGTCAGTATTACTTCTTCTATTTCTGGCACTCATTTTCTAGAGCGTCTGCAATTAGCAGACAAAGTTTCAGGTCAACAGAAAAGATATTTCAAAATATAGAGACAGATACTTGAATGTAAATGTGTCTATCTAGGTGTTATTTCATTCTGCTTTACTCATACTAGGATATTACTGATCCTATCTGTATAGAGTTACCCATCCTAGAACACTACTGGTTCTACTTCTGACGAGTTCGTTAATATGTTATATTCCAGAACTAAGCTTAACCAAAGCTCTAATACCACGATGTGATGACCCCATTTCCCGTACAGATGGAGACAAGGGTAATCTTTGGAATATAACACAGAAACAGACAATAGCAGAACAGAATTAAATAAATACACTAGATAATGAACAATAGAATATACTAGATAAATGTAATCATCAGAGTTACACAGTATACCGGATCTTACTTAGTACAATTACAGTTCAACTATACATATATGTCTACAACGGAAATACAAACATAATGTACAATAGGAGCTGAACAGCATAAAAAGAGATAAATGATAGAATCCATCTTCAGCTCCAGCTATCCAGAGAAAGCCAGCTAAACCTGAATACAAGGCTGCCCATGTAGAAAAAGGGGCACCCGAGTTTGAAAGTGAAACAAACTACAAGTCAGTCATGGGACGGGTATGAGAAATCTACTCAACAAATTTCAAATATGGCTAATCACAGGACCACGGCACTTTCGTGGAACGGGTTTACTCCATTCGATTGCTAGTGCTTTAAAATAAATCTTTCTTTTAAACATCGCAATGCTTTTTATACAAAATGAAGCCATTATAAGACTCAGTTCCCATCACACAATGCATCGCAAACCGGAGGATAGAGTTTTACCTTATAATGGCTAAAATATGCTTGATACGAATAAAATAAAAGCATTTGATATTACTACTAGTGTTTATATGTTTCAAAAACAACTTCGAATCATAACTATCAATCATAGACAGCGTGGGTACCATATATCATGTCGCCATATATATATACAATCAAAACCGCACCGTCACGTATTTGGAAATTGGATTTTCGTCATAAACCAAGGAAAAAGATATTCCTTACCGAATTCGAGACTCTCTAGCCCGAGCCTCCGGAACAGCCGCAACTGCCCCTTGGAGCGACAGGGCCGGTCTACACGGAGTGGATTATAGTGCCTGAACAATACGTTTCCCCGCCCTTTGGGGCGTAAATGAACCAACGAATGACTCCATCGGACCGGATCGACCGATCAAACCGAGGCGCCTCGCAACAGCAACAACCACATAAGTCAAACTCGTCAGGGCATGTAAAACCACTAATGCCACTTCTAACTAGAAAGAAACGCATGTCCTCCCTGAGGTCCTCTCCCGTTTCTGGTTCATACCGGGGTGTGACGCTCGCGATTTCACGTTATACACAAAGCTACGCCACATAGGCGGTGCTTTGATCATCGCCATAAGACTTTGCTTTTCAACAGATGCCCTGATCATTTTCCACTTAGGCATGCCACACTAGCAATTCATGCCATGTGACTGATGTCCATCGATGTACAACCTCTGAGCTCGTGTGTTTCAGAGAAGGGCATTAAGCAAAAGAATAAATTCTCCGCCGCCAAACAGATGTATATTTAATAGAGATCAATCAACACAGAATAAAATCCAACGTCAGACACACTATCCATTTGCAAGTCCGTTCTGGGTCTGAACGAAACTGGAGGCACTATATACCTCGCAAACCCATCGACCACCACGTACGTCTGGACGATCACCACTCATTATCCATATTTCGGGATGCCTCCTAATCAGGACCTCGGTTACCATCCAAACGATGTGAAGATCTCCGGTCTTCGACCACCGTCTTCATCTTTGATTTCTTATCGTCGATTCAGTTATTCAGAATGGGATAAACCCGGTTTTTCTGAGAAACTCGCTTATATAATAAAAAAGTGCAACACTAACATATACACGCATCATTTCAATTCATTAGTCACTAACCGTCAATCAGTAAGAGAACGATTTCCCAAATATTAACCTCGAAGGTCGAAACCAACATCAGATCAATACCCAAGAAACCATTCGACTTAGCCAACCTTCAGTTAATTTCTAAATCACATCCATATCGTTTATAATATTTTATAACGATTTATCACCATTTTTATTTATTTTAAAATAGCCTATTTATTCAAAATGACGCTTCGGGCCATAACGCGACCGTGACGCTGTTTTTCTTCAGATTTGATTTACACATATCTGAAAATCTAACCGTTGGATCTTCACAAAATTTACAACATTAGAAAGATCTTTTCAAAATGAATCCAACGGTTCCAGTTTTGGGAAAATCCGATGGTCGGATCTCCCGGTATAATCGTTTGAAGTTTTGATTTCAAAATACGAACTACAGCGTCGTTATTCGATTAAATATAATTATATATATATATATATATATATAATCGATTCTGGTGTTGTTTTTCTTCAGATTTGAATTAAACATGCCAGACAATCCAACCGTTGGATTTTTACAAAGTTGGTGCCGTTGGAAAGATTTTTCCTAAGTGAACCCAACGGTTGTGATTTCAGGAAAATCCGATGGTCGGATCTTTCGGTATAATCGTTTGAAGTTTCGATTTCGAAATACGAATTGCAGCGTCGTTGTTCGTTATATTTATAATTCAATATATATATATATATATTGATTCTTCGATTTCAAACTATATTCTTTTCATACATTCGATAAAAATGATAGTTTTATCTAACTGTCTTCTATTTCAACACTTCGCTATTTTTAACAATTCATTTATATAATAAAATTCTGATTTTTATTGTAAAACAATTCATTTCAGAACTCTATTATTTTATATAGTTCATATCGGTAATAAAAATAGGATTTTTATTATAAAACAATTTCTTTCAAAATGGGATTATTTTATACATTTCATATAGATGATAAAAATGTGATTTTTATTATAAAACAATTTATTTCAAAATATGAACACCATTCAACACATGAATTTCAATTTAACGAATGAATTTAATTCAACACATGAAGGTTTTCTGCAGTTTTTATAAATAGATAAAAAGGTGATTTTTATATTTAAAACACGAATACCATTCAACACATGAATTTCTAATCAACGAATGAATATCGATTCAACACATGAAGGTTTTCTGTTCAGCGAATAAATATAGTTGCTGCAAATGAAAATAAATCAAACACATGAATATTATTCAAAATTTCGGCAGCATAACGGTAGGGTAGTTAAGCCGGGACCGTCCCTAGTACGGCTCCTCGCTCTACCTTAAAACCTCGCGGTTTTTTACAATGGGGATCATGCATCTAGTTCGCACGCACGCGGCATGTATATATTTATTTCATTCCCACAAACTAATCCTATGTGGTTTCAACCAAATATTTCTCAACCACAAATGGGTATTTTTCAACCACAATCAATCAATATCAACCACAAACAATCCCAATCAACCATTCGCTATCAATCAATTTTCACACCAATCACAACCAATAAATATCGTCCATGGTTTGTGGACGAGGGACGTATATACATACATATATATATATATATATACAACAATTCACTTCTATTTCAACTCATATATAATTTTTACAACGCATATATAACTTATACATCGAACGTACAACTTATACAACGCTTATACATGAGATGTACAACGCTTATATAACTCATACATCGACTATATAATTTATACATCGTCGTTTTCAATATCGTTTATAAATTAGAAATTTCACATTGGGTTCCACTCCACCAAAAATAGCAGAAGGCTCACAAAAATACGAGGTCTCTTCTAGAATGTAGAAGACGTCCACACGAGTCCACTGTCTCTTGTTTCACTGAATTTCGACAAGAAACGAAGAAGATATGATTTTTCAAAGTTTGCAACGGTTTTAAATTGTTAAAACTGCTGAAAATAAATTTGGCCGTATACCTCATTGTCTTCTTCAAAACTAGGTCTTCAATTCTTGACCAAACCGTGAAGTATTACCACGATCGGACCACGCAGCGTTGACCAGCCTCGAGAGGCGCGCCTGAGGTGCTGACGGCATCGAACTCGAAGGTTTGGGGGAGGCGGAATCGACCTGCAAACGACGTGACTTCCCGAGCTCCGTTCTTGATGCTGACGCCACCTGACGAGGCATGAAGGGTATGGATTGGAAGAGGGGAGAAAACTCTACTAAAACTTCCAAAGGAGCAAGGGGGATTAGTTCGAGGAATCGCCGGAATTTGATCGGGAAGTTTTGAACTAGTTTCCGCCGTCGTTCGCTGTTATACGGGGAGAGAGAAAGAATAGGGTTGACCAATGATATTTTTTATTTTATTTTATAATTTTTAAAATTTCCAAAACACCCCTTTCGCCCACGGACCCCAATCCAAACCCAACGACTGTCATCTCTAGCGTTTTACCCGCGTTCCGAACACAATGGGATATGTTTCGTAGGCCCATTCGACTGTTTCAAACAGTTTCCATTCAATTTTAAATATTTAACATTCAATATTCGATTTGAACGTACATTTCAATTTGCCAGGGCCACAAACTGATTCGAAAAATTCCAGAAAAATAAATCTAGCATGTTTTGACGATACGGTCCCAACAAAACTAGTTTCGTCGAATTCTGAGACCGTTTGCAAAAAGGCCCATTTCTGATCGATCCAATTTAACTTTAATTGATCAAAACACGTTTTCCTTTGCCTCGCACACATACTAGCTTCAAAAATTATGAAATTTGAAACCTAGCAATAACTTCACATCCCGGATCCAACAAAAGTGGTTTCGTCGAATTCCGAGGTCGTATGCAAAATAGCCAATTTCACGGGCTATATAAATTCCATAGCGACTTTTCTGAAAATTCATTTGGCCATAAGTTTTGCTCTCCGCTATGAAAATTCGATTTTTCAGATTCGTTAGAAAGGTATTCACTAACAGATTTAAATATTTTTGGTTTCACTCAAATCTGTTTTGTTTTGCACCCGGTACAGTCCGACAAAGTTTGAATTCAATTTTTGAAACTACAGCGCCATTTCAGGCCTTGTTTATAATTAGAATTAATTATATTCGTTTTCAATTGTCGATTCAACTCACTTTTCATCTCTATTATTTAAAATATTTATTTTAAATATTTAAAATACATTATTTTAGCCAATTTAAAATTTTTAAATTGGTTCAGATTTTCTGGGTCGTTACAATCTCCCCCACTTAAAACTTTTCATCCCCGAAAAGGAACAAAGTCGAAAGTGGTTTGATTAGTCAACTCTACGTCCAATCTGGCTTCAATTCTCCAACTTTTCAGTTTCTGAGAATTTTCAAATTCTTCAAAAATTTGGCTAACACCCGGAATTTGCAAAAAATTTCGCCATAACCTCCTTTGTACGGAGAGAGGTTTGGAAATTTATTGGGCCGTATTAGGTACCCAATATATCCTAATAAGCACACACATATTTATAGTGATATATTCTGGTGTTTACAGGGGAGCGTGTATTGATAATAACTCCAGAGAATAAATTCTCATCACCTTGTCAAAGCCTGAGGGAGTGTGTATTTTAAATGCTCCAGAGGATAAATCCTCGTCACCTCATCCCGTGTGGGAAATAAATAGTCTATGCAGTCGGATTCACAAAGTGCTATCAAAAGTGATGCGTTATTTTCCACTAAAACCAAGGTTGCAAAGGATGTTCATGTCAAAGGAGTATGCATAACTTATGTTATGGCATGCAGTCGGACGAGATAATGATGGCAGACTTTGACATCCAGCAGATGGCGATGTATGGAAGACTAGAGATTCCAATTATCCTCATTTTTCAGCAGAAAACAAAAATATCAGGTTAGGAGTAGCAACTGATCGATTCATTCCTTGTCGTACAATGACTACACAACACAGCACATGGCCGATCGTATTGGTAAATTATAACCTTCCACCTTGGTTATTCATGAAGACAGAAAATTTGGTACTTTCAACCTTTATCCATGGTCCAGAGTCTCCTAACAATTACATTGATGTCTACATGCAGCCTCTTATCGCAAAATTGAAAGAATTATGGGATCTTGGCATGCAAACTTATGATGCCTTCACTAGTGATGATTTCACATTACGTGCAAGCATGTTATGGACGATCAACGACTTTTCGGGCTATGCAATGTTATTCGGCTGGAGCACGAAGGGTTATTTAGCTTGTCCCGTATGCCATTTCGAGACTTCTTCAACTTACTTGAAACATAGTAGAAATTTTTTCTACATGAACCATTGGAAATTTTTAGACCCGGGACTCAAGTGGAGGTTTGATAAGAAAAGGTTCTATGGTGAAATTGAAATGGGAACACCTCCCGGTATTTTATCCGGGACAAACATTGAAGAATTGTTGGCTGGTTATGAAAATATTTTTGGGAAGAAAGAGGTCAAGAAGCATAAAAATGAATCTCCTTTTATAAAAAAGTCAATATTTTTTAATTTACCATAATGGAGTCAAAATGTATGTCGACATAACCTTGATGTTATGCACATAGAGGAAAACATTTGTGGTAACATACTTGGTACTTTACTAAATATTGATGGGAAGACAAAAGACCATTTAAATGCTCGATATGATTTACAAGAGATAGGCATCAGGGAGGTCCTTCATCCGACACTATCAACTGCAGTAACAAGGAAAAAGAGAGTTTACTTGGGTAAGTATTTTTATTTTAGTATGTATTGAAGTATTATTCCTATCTTTATGGATCCTTTATTAGTTATTTGGTTCCTTTTTTCATAATAAATAATGTTTTCCTTTTTGAACCTAGTAGATGGAATTTTACGCAATTAAAATTTACACTGGTTTATTTAATTAGAAAAGGGGAAAAGTTCGGTTAACATCAGTAATAATATTCTTCGTTTAGCTTGTGAAATGATGTCAACTATTAAAAAAAACTATTTTTGATGTTATCCTTTTGCCAGCAAAATCAGTTCTTTTAAACAATCTACAAACATGTTATTGATTCTAGCCTCACGTAGTGTTAGTTGTAAATTCCAAGTTTCAGCACTTTCAGGGATTTCAGGCATGATTTATATTAAGGGATTTCAAGCATGATTTGTACTTAAGCTATGTTCTCATTCATACAGAATTGTTTTGGGTATGGTCAGTTTCAGCTTTAGTAATAGATCCAGCCAAATTTATTTCTATCTTTTATTAACCTGGTCTTTATTCTAGGGAACATCGAGCTTTAATTGATGGTCATGCATCATCAAAAAAAAAAAAAAAAAGAGAGAGAGAGAGAACATAGTGAAGAATTTTTGAAGTGGTTAAAGGAAGAGGTTGGGAAAAAGGAGGACATTTCGAAAGAAGTACAACTTCTTGCAATAGGGCCTCTTTCAATAGCTAAGCAGTTTACTGGATATGTTATCAATGGATACATATTTTATACAAGGTTCAGAGATGCCAAATGTATAACACAAAACAGTGGTGTATTTTTGACAGCCTTGACTACTAGCTTTTCAATTTCAAAAGATCAAAATCCATTGGTTGGTGAAGTTAATTATTATGGATCAATTGAAGAAATATTAGAACTAGATTACTGGGGAGAATTTAGTGTGATTTTATTTAAGTGTTGTTGGTACCAAGAAGAGAAAGACTTATATGGGCTGACTCGTGTCAATTTTAATCGACTGTGCCAGAAATCTGATCCTTATGTTATGGCTTCACAAGTAAAACAGGTGTTTTATATAGAAGATCCAATTGATAAGATGTGCCATAATGTTATCAAGAAATTGCCGAAAGATTGGTGTGAACTCGAAAGAGAATATGAAAATGAAGATCTGAATGATATCCAGCCTGCTTATGGAACGGGAAATCAAGATTTTGTTGTTCGTTAGTGTAGGGATGATGTCCCGATAAGACGAATCCGCCTTCCACCTAGCAAATTGAAAAACACGGCTTCTTAATTTCATGTTTTTGTAATCCAAGGCCCTTACAAATTGTGCAAATCGGTGATCGTATACAGACACATACTACTGGTATGTATTTTTGCTTATTTTTATGGTTGGCTGGTGGTATGCTCTGAATTCTTACAATTTCCCCTTGCTGAAGCATCAGTCTAATTCTTACAATTCTGTAGTTCAATGCTGGTATGTAACTGATCAGGTACAAGACTGATGCTTCAGTAATGAACTACATAATTTTAAGAATTTTATTTTCTCTTCAATCAGTAATGATCGTGTCAGTTCGTAATTGATGCAACGATTGAGTTTGTACTTGAACGAGTCATTGCATGTCTAAATCATTAGTGCCTTAGGCATACTATTGCATTCCTTGATATCGTTCGTACTTTGAACAAGCTGAGTCATTGCATCAATTTTCAACTCAACCATAGATGGTGAAATGCAACTCTATGCTGAAAAGCAACTCTGGCCATAGTATGTGCTGAAATGTCTTTGTGCTGAAGTGCAAGTCAGTTATACTATGGCCATAGTTTGTGCTGAAATGCAACTGAGGCATGCATGTCTTCCATTTTGTGTTGCAATGTAAATGAGGCATTGCATCAGTTTGTAGCGGAGGCATGCATGAATTTGGTTGTTCTGAAATGCATTGGTTGCACTAAAAGGTTTTGCCGAAATGCATGACTTTTGAAATTGCTTTATTTTGCAGGTAAAGGAGGCAGCAAAGGTACTGAATGCGCTGGAGACTCGCGCTTTATTAATTTGAAACTATTTTAGTTTGACGTAAACATGAATTTAGTATCGGCTATGTTTGTAAGTACTCTATAAAACTGAATTTATTGACTATTTTTTGTTAATCTGTAGTTGACTAAATAGTATTTGTGTTACTGGTTATTATTTGAAATGAAAAGTTGTTTATTAATTTCAGTGTGTAATGTTAATTGCTATTATGTTGCAGTATGTTATATAATGATGCAATAGCTATGATATAATGTTGCAGTATGTAATGTTAAATGTTGCCGCTATGATACAGTATTGCCATAAATTATTGCATGTGGGCCCAACAACAGGATTCCGCGAACCCGACTACAGAATTTAGGGGCACAACGGGGTTCCGTGATACCGAGATTCAGAATTTAGTGGGCCTCACATTTTATGTGAATTTAGTACCTGTAGCAACACATGTAATGATGTTACCTTAGGATAGCAAAGATGTTGCCTTTGACTTTAAGGCAATGCGGCAAAAGGAAACCCCAAAAAAGTGTTGCCAGAGATTATTTTTGGCCTATAGCAACAATATTTTGAACTTCCTGCATCACTTCTTGGGGTTGCCGTATGCAATCTATGGCGTAGTGTAACAAGGCTTAGAACAGTGCTAGACATTATTCTTTTCTCAATCCACTTTTTCATGTTTTGTTACAATATTTAATTTAAAGATATATCTTTCATTTTAAATCAGTTTTCCACAACCCATAGGTCTAAATTGACCAGAAAATCGCCATTAATGTCATAATGCTAATCCCGTGACCAAATTCTGGAAGCTCTTCAAATTTTACTTTTTCTTTTAAATGTTCGCATGCAATTTCAATTACATTGCATTCATTTCTTCTCATTTTATACGTTGCGTGTAGTTTCTTTTATTAATCTTCTTCATAACAATGCATGGACTTATTACGTGCAATTATATTATTTTTTAATTTTTCCTTTAAATATATCTATGCATATAATATATATGTACATATATGCATATTTTTATTTTTATTTGCATTTAAAATACGGGGTGTTACATTCTCCCACCCTTAGGAAATTTCTTCCTTGAGATTTAATAAGGATAAAATAAATAATCCCTCGCATAATATCCACCCATCATGTGTGCATCTAATTTTTGCAAACATAGTGCACATGTGCAAAGTGAAAGACATCATAGTAATGCATGTATGCCTAAGCGGTACCTCCTATGTGTATGCAAGTTTTCCAAAATCCTTTTAAAACATGATGCTCACATGCTAAATATACTAGTAGTTCTGTATGAATGCAATGTTTTGAAAATCAAAATCTTTTTTTTTTTCATCCAAATTTTCCTACACTCTTACTGAGTAAGAGCAGAGTTCATCCAATTGTTGCATCCATAATCCTACTAACCAACATTATTTGTCGAATTTCAGAAAAATCTAATTTTCTAAATTCGATTTCTTATGTTACAAAAAGGTGGAAAATGGAAAACTCTGCATCCTCCATTTTTCTTTTCCAACTCTTTCTAACCGTACTTGGGTTTTTATGTAACTATTTATAAAGATTCCCTATTTTCCTGTCCAACCACAGCCCCCATAAGAAAATTTTCTTTTGTTACTGATCTTCTCATCATCTTATCTTGGAAATTTTCCATTCTTATTCATCTTTTCTCAATCGGGTTTAGGACTTGTTCTTACCTATAAGGTCGGTTCAGTCTCTTACTACAAGGTGCCAACATCCACTCTATTCTTATTTTCTACAACTTATTTTGTCCACCCATAGAATTATCTTAAAATAATTTATCAAAAAGGGTTGTCATAAGAATAGAGATTTCAAATCTTTCTTTATTAAAAAATCTTGTATGAAATGTAGCAAGAAAACTAGCGAGCTAAGCAAGCACTATGATATGCACCTTTTTACTGAGAGAATTTTACTTAAAACTCAATATGTACTTCTTTGCATATTTTAAAACTATAACTTATAAGATTAAAACATGAAAACACCATAAACCTTTTTCCTAAAACTATAATAATTTCTAGTTCTTAAAAGTTAACAATGGGGTTTGACTCAAAGCGGGTTTCCATTTTTTTTTCTAGTCTTTCCCAGACAACCAACTAAGGTCAATTTTCTCAACTATATATATTCCTAATCCATTTTTTTCTTTTTTAGCTTTTCCAATTTATAAGCTTTTCAAGCCCACTAACCCAAAATACTAATCATATGGGATTCACTTTCCTTCTATACAATGTACACTTTTCCACCCGAATTATCTAAGGGTCTCAGATTTCCATATTCATTTCTTTAGTGTACAAAACAAACATCTCAGTTCTTACCATATTATACTCTTTCGATTTTGTGGGTTCCTTTATGGATCTAGGAATCCTAAACCTAAGGTCACTAATTATATAGGAATCCTAAACCTAAGCTCTGAGACCAGATGTGACAACCCCAATTTCAATAGACCATTTTTTTTTGTTTTTTTTAAATTCCAATCTATCGAAACTCAGATTGGTTTGCTCTGGTATCCTCCAGAAAAGATAGAGACGTAAAATATGTCAGAGCTCAGAAAATATCTCACAGTGGAATGGATAAAATATAATATAAATCAAAGTATAGCCTTACCATATTGATAATACTGCCTAACCAGTATCCAAAGCTATAATGTCCCATGTCCCTGCCACAAATCTTACTTGCGAGTATGTTATGAGGAGGGGGACATAACACAAGTTCTGGTGACTGGATTTAAACTATACACTTTGGATAATCCTACGTATATCGTTCCATCATATTATCTTATTTATTAGGTTACTTGGGTTAACAGCACTCAAGGATTACACATACGTCGTACTCATTTACTTCCCAGTGAATTAACCTAATACCGTATATATGTAGCTACCCCCAATATCGAGGTACACCCCTATGGAACCCCACATGCATGGTCACTACCGTAACACTATCGCAATATACGCAGTTCCTCATCCTACGCTGTAGTGACGTACGAACAACAATATTACATTCCGCGTATATCTATCATTACTATGTTATGCAAACGTACAGACTGCCACCTTTGTTCCAATTAGACTCCATAATGGAGTAATGCCCTCAAGTCTACGATACACCACCCAGAGCCGATATCCATGTTTCTAGACTGTCCATCATACACATCTTCATTGGTAGCTCAATGCCCCCAATTACTCGTTCTCTAATGTGCACCGAGTTCCATGGCAGGGCGATACAAGAAACATAGAACTCGGTCGGGAGCTTTTCCATATTTGTACAGGCCCGTCTTTAAAGAGCCTCTACAGATATACCTAGGGTCTGTTTTCACGGTGGCTATGGCGCTACCTCGACCCCTCCCTCAACTAGTAAAGACTATAAGACCTAAGCGACCACCCCTACGAAAACAATCTAAACATCCATGTGGCGTCTCCCCTCAACCCCTTACCCCGATAGTGAAGGGCGAAATGGTATGTTGGGTTTAGCTGTAACACCCCACCTCCATTAAGGTCACTCGCAAAGGGAATGCCTTAACTTCAGTGGAGCGTTTTAAGTTAATATAGAACAGAAAATCACAACAAGACAGATATAAAGCAGTACTTGAAAATGTAAAACTTTATTTATTGCAGCAGAAGGTAAACATGTTTGGTTACATCATCAAAAACCATAAACCAAAGTTAAGTACATAATATCCATCTTGATAAAACAAAGTACATAATCCCACTACTACAAGTATCCATAAAGAAAATGATAGGCTGAACTTTACTTCGGCAATCCCAATCCATGTGCTCCCAAAGAGATTCCAATCAAGCTCCACTAGTTCTAGTCCCACCCTTAGAACCTGAGGGGGGGGGGGGGGAAGGAAGAAAAGAGGTGGAAACAAAGGGGGTCAGACATAAAGTCTAGTGAGTGCGATACCTCTAACAACATAATTATTAAAGCAATATGATAAGAAATAAGCTGGAGAATAAGGTAATGACTGTGTGAACCACATGGGTATGGCAAGGCAATTAAGAGAAACAGAGATAACGTAAATGGCACTTCCTAATCAATATAGGATAATTACTATACTCAACCGTACTGTACCATACTGTATTGTACTAACACTAACTGCACCCTACTAGTCACTCTAGAAATTTGATCCCTCTTGGCTAAATAGAACGATGATAGCTTCGTGTACTACTAGATGTACCCACTATCCTCCATGTTTGACTGTATATCTCTAGTTGCTATCAAAGGTACCTAGCGTGTACCTATCCCCACTAGATGTACTCCTACAATAAATAATAATGTTAATCCCTTGTACTCCTAGCTGACGTCATAGGTGTCGTCTGCTCCTATCTCCACTAGGTGTACCTCCTTAATAATTATTGATAATAGTGGTAGCTTCGTGTACCCCTAGCTGACTACATAGGTGTGGTCTGCTTTTATCTCCACTAGGTGTACCCACTACCCTTTCCCATTCGATCGGCTCCCTAACTCGTAGATACCCGTGCTGGCCTCACAGTGGGGTTTATCACTCCCCAAAGTGGCAACCCGATACCACCAATGATGCACGTCTTATACCTACACGATGCAACAACGTCTTACCTACCAGCCCGGGTCCACACACGCATATAAACCTGTTGGACTTGCGTTGCCACCGCTAACCCGGTTTGGCCTCTTATAGTCAATCCCAGTATGCGTGTCCCGTCCTCGACTTGGGTCGAGCCCACAAAGATACGAATGGGTTACTGGTTGAAACGGGCCCCCATTACTTAACACAAGCTATCAACCTAAGCTTGGTCCCCTCTAGTATATCCCACTTAACCCACTTCATGTCCACTTACATGTTTTAAATTTGGTTACGGGTTTCTATTAGTAATTCCACATGCCACCCAAGGCACCCACATAACCCCTATGTCCCACTTACATGTTTTACATTGGTTAAGTGTTACTAATCGTATTTCCTCATGCCAGCCAAGGAACCCACTATATTTCACATGCCCCCCAGGGCACCCACTTAGCCCCCTCATGTCCCACTACATGTTTATCTGGTTAAGTGTTTCTTAATTCATTAAGACCGTAACCTCATAAAGACCTCTCACATTATACTGGCATTTGTGGCAGCTGGATTTGCCGGGCGGGTACGGGCAGTCTTACACCACAAAGGAGCCTAACCTCGTGTCTTTACAGTAGTTACGTATTTAGTTTGTGCCTAAGACCTCTCCAATTAGACTGACATTTGTGGCGGCTGGATTTGTCGGGCGGGTCCGGGCAGTCTTACACCACAAAAGAGCCTAACCTCGTTTTTTAGACGATTAATTACTCCTAATTAATCATTCCCCAAATTTGAATTACTTTCCCTATTCAAATTATCAATCAATTAACGATGTCCATAATTGACTAATTATGTCCATCCATTTATGGTATGTAGAATCATACCAATTTTCACCACAATTATATTTTATGCCATTTAAGGCATTTACGCTCATCTATTTACGGTATATAAATTATACCAATTTCATTACTGTTAGCCTACTTTGTGAACTAGGCAACACAAAGTCAAGAAACCAGACATTGAAGAGCATTTTTAATTAGAAGACTTCGGTTCGGATTGTAGAAGACACCACAACCTAGATTGGATAGCTGCAGTTGTTCGGGTCGGGTCAGAGCAACATATCGGTTCGGGTCGGATAGAATCTTCTGTTCGGATCGGTGAACTGCTGCTGAGGAAATTGGTAAGGTATATCTAATCGGATCGGAGGGGAACATAATCTCAATTGGATCGGAAAGCCACCTGTTTGCCACGAAAATGGATCGGAGCGGAGTAGATTAGAGAAGAAGAGAGCGTTGCATCCAAGCCAATCCGGGTCGGATCGGGTATCCCGATCCGAACCCCTTATCTGTGCGTCTTCGACCCGAGCCCATGTTCCATATTATTCTCCTGCAAAAGCGCCTGGATATCCGGACCGGCTGTGACCAGTTCCTACCCATAACGTCCGTTACTTTGATGCGTTGTCAACATAATAGTTCATCCGAACCCGAAGATAGTGGGATGGACGACATGTAGCCCCGACCCGGATCAAGTTTTGAGCAAATTCACACCTATAAATACCCCGTCTGGAGACAAAGAGAAGGATCTTTTTAAGGCACTTTGAGAATTCAATTACCTCCATAACCCGAACTCCACTACTCCAGGAGAATCCAAATCTTCTTTCATTATTTGTCTTAATCTATTGAGTGAATATAAGTGAGTTGTGAGTGAAATCAAGTGATAATTACATTGTATTTGCAACTGAATCATTGAATATAGTGAAAGACAAGTGGACGTAGGCATTTCTTCGCCGAACCACTATAAATCTTGTGTGTTTATTTTTATTTTTATCTCATCTTATTTGCTTTTAATCAATTTGGGTGTTAGAACCACTTTTGGGTCTAACGTTTTGGTGCTTTCACTGAGAATCCTCATCTAAATTCTTTATTTTCCGGGATCTCTTTCTACTTTTTGGACCGTTGAGTTCAAAGAAGTGAATCCTTAAGTTTCTCCGCTTTTTTATATTTGTTGAAGTGATTGTCAAAAACTCATGGCCAAAGGAAAAGGCAAGGAAGTTCAGTCTGTTCGAGGAAATGGAGCTGGCGAAGATCAGCAAAATGCTGTTGTAACAAGGTCTCGGGGGCAGAGTTCAGCAGCAGGAAGAACCAATGCAGGAAATCCGAGCCGCCAGTAGGGGGAGAGCTCCGATCCGATCCGGGTAGGAGATTCTGAAGCAGTGCATTCCCCCAATCTGAACCGACCCGAGCTGCATGCCACGTACCGATCCGACCAGGCTCCCCAGCTCCAAACCGATCCGACCTCCTACCTCCGATCCGACCCGATGCTTGGTGAAGCTGGAACCTCTACTCGAGTCCCTACGAATGCTCCAATTCCAGCCACCAGGGTTAGTGATCAGGTCAATCCATCTGCGCCCATCACTCAAGGAGATTTCTCGCGTTTTCTTGACATGCTTGAGAGCACGAGGGAGGCCATGAAAGTTCACGAGCGCACTAATCTCATGATGCAGGAAAATATGAGGCTCATGAGTCGGGAAATTAGTGAACTCCGTCGACAGAGAACTCCATCACCGGTTCGTCACACACCAGTGGATCAATCTTCATCTTCCGAGGAAGAGAGGCCCCATGAACGAAGGCCACTCTAACGACCTCAAAACGTGGAGCAGCTGACATTTGGATCTTTGGGATCTCGTGAGGACATTGCACGAGCATTGGGAAACGATGACCCCACTCGGGGACAAAGACTCCAGTCCCCTCCTCCCGAGATCGACCGGGAGCGCAGGGAACGGAATCGAGCAGAGGCAGCACGAAGAAGAAGGCCATCTCCTGAACAAGAGCCCAGAAGGAACTCGGATGCTAGGGCCAGGGAACCTGAGCGGCCCCTAACTAATGCTGATGTACAGGCAATGATTCGCCAGATCATGTCCGAGAGCCGGAATTATAAAAATGAAGATTATGGCATTGAGCGAAGCCATACTCCCTTCACCGACGATATCCTCGACTTCCAATTTCCCCGACGCTTTAACTTGCCACAGATGGACAAGTACAACGGAAGGACTGATCCGGGACAGCATTTGATGCGGTATTCGTGGCTCATGAATGCTGCTGCTGCCCCTGATGAAGTGAAGTGCAAAGCATTCCCAATCTACTTAGAAGATGTGGCATTGTTCTGGTTTACCCGACTTCCTCCTCGTTCGATTTCGAATTACAAGGAACTAAGCGAGCGTTTCATGAACCATTTCCGACTACATGCCCGAAAGTCCAAAAGTGTTATTGAATTATAGAGAATCAAGCAGGCACCAGGAGAATCTTTAAGGGCATATCTTGATCGTTTTAACCAAGATGTAACTGAGGTCAGTGACCCGCATGAGCCCACTATTCTGATGGCATTGAAGGAAGGAGTCGATCCTGAATCTGAGTTTGGAGAATACCTTTCTGGGAAAACACCCTCCACAAGGGAGATATTCTACGAAAAAGCTGATATTTATCTAAGATGAGTGGAGGCCAGGGCATACCGAAAGAGAAAGTCTGAGACGGCTTCAAAGGAGAATGTGCAGAGTAACATCGCCGTAAAGCAGTCTGGGGAAGTTCTGGCAAGGTTGAAGTAAATGTAGGAAACAAGGGTGGAAACAGCAATGCTGGAAGCGGGGGTAACAACAACAATAACCGTAATCCAAACGGTAACAGAAGAAACAGAAATAGGGGAAGTGACCCTAACAAAAGACCCCGATTCCAGAACTACGAGGATTATACACCATTGAATGACACCCTGGAAAATATTTACCTGGATACGTATAATGTGTTACAATACAAAAGACCGCCACCTCGTGATTCGACCGAGAAAGAAATGGCGACAGGGAAGTTTTGTTTGTTTCATGGAACTCACGGGCATTCAACTAATGAATGTCGGCATTTGAGGGATGTGATTGAGAAACTGTTGCGTGAAGGGAAGTTGGATGAGTACAAGGTTGCCCCGAGGGACAGGGGGCAAGGAGAGCAGGCTCCAAAACAGATTCTACCTGCTCCCAAGCCTACAGCGCAGCAGAAAGGTAAAGGAATTGTTATCAACTCCATAGTAGGCGGACCTCACCCAGCAATCCGAAGTTTCAGATCAATGGATCAATATGTGAATGCTGCCAAGCATCTAGACGTGAATGAAGGTGATGATTTGGAAGATGTCACCCCCATAAAACAACAGAAGACCATGTTTGACGACGTGGTATTTCGCAGCCGAGACAATACTGGGGTACAATCACCCACCAATGATCCGTTGGTTATTACTACGACCATTGGGCCGGCCTTGGTCCATAAGGTATTAGTAGACAACGGAAGTTCCGTTAATATTTTGTTCAAGAAGTCATTTGATCAGATGAAGCTGGAATCTGAAGATCTGAAGCCTTGTGAAGGATGGATCAGAGGCTTCAACGGGGCGTCGACGGCTCCCATGGGATACATAGAGTTGCCCGTGACCCTGGGGCAAGGAGAACGTAGAAGAGTGCGGATGCTTCAGTTCATAGTATTGGACGTAGATTCGCCTTATAATGCATTTTTAGGGAGGCCTGCCCTCGCTGAATTCAGAGTTTGTATCGCCCCTTGGTGCTTGTTACTTAAGTTCCCAACCGAAGCCGGAACTAGAGTAATGAGAGGGGATCAAGTTTCCGGACGAGCCTGCTATGTGGCCGAACTAAAGATGTTGATGAAAGGACTTAAGGTTGAGAGTAAGGATGCCTCGTCTCCCTCAAAGGGGGACTCGGCATAGCAATTAGAGAGATTGACCCCGAGGGAGTTGCCCAAAGGAGCGCCTGAAGACCTGGATCCCAGAAAAAACGAGGAACCAGAGGCTAGAAATGCAACTCCTAATGAAGCGACAGTGGAAATTCCCATTGATGAAGCTGATCCGACAAAAGTTTCGAAAATTGGTTCTCAATTGGATCCTCGTCGAGCTAAAGAACTAACGGACTTCTTGAAGGCAAACCTAGACGTGTTCGCCTGGACCCATGCTGACATGTGTGGGATATTGCCATCCATTATAAGTCACAAATTGAATGTGAACCAGAAGCATCCGCCTATGAAGCAAAAGAAACGCATGCTGGGCTCAGAGAGGTCGGCTGCTCTCAAAGATGAAGTAGAGAAGTTGAAGCAGAATGGATTTATTCGAGATTCGACTTATCCCGACTGGATATCGAATCCCGTCTTAGTAAAGAAGCCAAACGGAAAGTGGGGACTTGCATTGACTTTTCAGATTTAAATAAAGCTTGCCCGAAAGATAGTTTCCCACTTCCCAGGATTGACCAGCTTGTAGACTCGACAGCAGGTCATGAACTTCTCTCTTTCATGGACGCATATTCTGGGTACAACCAAATTCCTATGCACGTACCAGACCAAGAACATACGAGCTTCATTACGAATTTGGGGTTATATTGTTATGTTGTAATGCCATTCGGATTGAAAAACGCTGGAGCTACTTATCAGCGCTTGGTAAATAGAATGTTTTATAATCAAATAGGAAAAATTATGGAAGTTTATGTGGATGATATGCTTGACAAATCAAAGCAGTCCTCCGGCCATACGCAGGACTTGGCGGAAATGTTTGGTATCCTGCGAAAGTACTGGATGAAATTGAATCCTCTGAAATGCTCATTTGGAGTGGCATCGGGAAAGTTCCTTGGCTTCATTGTGAGTTCCCGAGGAATTGAAATCAACCCTAGCCAGATAGCAGCGATTAGAAACATCGAAGAACCGAGGAGAATTAAAGACGTCCAAAGTCTTGCAGGGAAAGTAGCGGCGCTGAGTAGATTCATCTCCAAAGCCACAGATAAATGTGTTCCGTTTTTTGATTTGATAAAAAGGGGAAAGAAGAACTTCCAGTGGACTCCGGATTGTGTTGAGGCCTTTCAAAATCTGTTGGAACTGCTAGAGAAACCGCCGATTTTATCAAAGCCCGTAGATCACGAAGAATTATTTGTTTACTTGGCAGTCTCGGCTCACGCTGTCAGCACAACCCGGGTTCGAGAAGAAGACAAAGTACAAAGGCCGGTGTATTATGTAAGTAAGAAATTAGCAGCGGTAGAGCGCAAATACCCAAAAATTGAGAAGCTCGCTTACAGCCTCCTGATCGCATCCTGAAAACTTCGTCACTATTTCCAAGCCCATCCAATAACCATATACACCGACCAGCCCTTAAGGCAGGTGTTGCAGAGACCCGAAGCATCGGGAAGGTTGATCAAATGGAACATAGAACTAAGTCAGTTTGATTTGAATTTTCAACCACGAAAGTCAATCAGGGGGCAAGCTCTAGCAGACTTTATTGCGGAGTTCACCATTCCAGAGGAGGAAATAATCAATGACAGAGTGGTTAAGTCCGAGGATGAGCTAAAGATGAATCCGTGGAAACTATATACAGATGGAGCCAAGAACGACCGAAGGTCCGGAGCTGGAATTGTCTTAGTCACTCCCGAGGGATGGTCGTTATATTACGCCCTGCGATTAGAATTTTCGGCGACTAACAATGACTCTGAATATGAAGCCCTGATCGCCGGGCTGAAGCTTGCTAAAGACCTCGGAGTAAAAATGATAGACATATTTTATGACTCTAAAATTGTTGTTTGTCAAGTGCGAGAGGAATTCGTGGCTCGAGGACCTCGACTTATCGCCTACCTCAAGAAAGTGAAAGAGCTATTGAATAGCTTAGAGCGGTACAACATAACACATATTCCCAGAGTTGAAAACCAGAAAGCGGATAGACTGGCAAAGCTGGCTAGCTCCGACAATCCAGAAGAGACTGAAGTAATTCCAATTGAAACGTTGGAGTCGCCAATCTTTGAGTCAATGGAAATTGAATTCGCTTTTGAAGCGGAACCAGAGAAGGAGTCATGGATGACTCCAATTAAGAATTTCCTTAAGAATGGGACACTCCCATCGAAGAAGAGTGAGAAAAGAGCTGTAGTTCGCAAGGCTACCAGATATGTCATACAAGATGATACTCTCTATAGGCAAGGATTTCCTATGCCCCTGTTACGATGTGTAGCACACGACGACATCAAGCGTGTACTAAGAGAAGTACACGAAGGTGAGTGTGGAGATCATACAGGAGGTCAAACTTTAGCAAAGAAAATATTGCGGTACGGATACTTCTGGCCTACGATCAATAAAGATGCAGCTGATTATTTACGACGCTGCGATAAGTGCCAGAGATTCGCCAAAACCCCAGGGCACCGTCGACCCATCTTAAATCAATGTTGAGTCCCTGGCCATTTGCCACATGTGGAATTGATATCATTGGAGTTCTACCAATTGCTAAAGGTGGAGCTAAGTATGCAATAGTAGCCGTGGACTATTTTACGAAGTGGGTGGAAGCTGAGCCCTTGACCAAGATCACAACAAGAAAGGTGATAAGTTTTGTGGTTAGAAATATTATATGTCGATTCGGGATCCCAAGGACGATTATAACTGACAACGGGACCCAATTTGATAGCACTGAATTCAGAAATTTTTGCCAGAAGTATAAGATTGACAAACGATATACTGCAGTTGCCTATCCACAATCGAATGGGCAAGCAGAGGCAATAAACAAAGTAATAAAATCCATCCTCAAGAAGCGATTAGAGCGTGCAAAGGCAAAGTGGGTTGATGAATTGCCCCTAGCTTTGTGGGCATATCGAACAACATTTAAAACGGCCACCGGTCATACCCCTTTCTCTCTCTCCTTTGGCTCAGAAGCTGTAATTCCAGTTGAACTAGAAGTTCCTTCCCACAGGGTGACATATTATGACCCGATGACAAATCGGGCACTTTTACTTGAGTCTCTTGATGAAGTCGAAGAGAAAAGGGACGAAGCAGATTTGCGTGCAGCAAGACATCGGCGTCAGATGGCACGTTATTACGACAAAAAAGTTCGCCTCAGGACTTTTTAACTAGGAGATTTGGTGCTAAAGAGAGTCTTTCCATCCCTTCCTCACCTTGGTCCGAAATGGGAAGGACCCTTTGTCATTCAACGGAAACTTGAAAAAGGAACCTTCAAGTTAACGACCGTGGATGGCGAAGAAGTCCCCAGAGCATGGAATGCCTAACACTTAATGCGATATTTGGATTAAAAACACTGTACTTTGTGTTATCTTTCTTATGAACTCTGTAATAAGGCACGACTTGCCTTGGGAAAATCTGACGAATATGAATAAAGGACTATAAAGTGGATGTAGGCTACGACTTAGCTGAACCACTATAAAAATATTGTGTGTTATTTACCTTTATGCATTATGTATATATATATTTGTTAATTATTCTGTTGTAGGTATGAAGTACAGGGTGACTCACAGCCTAAAAAGGTTGAAAACAGTTTAGACATAAAAAGAAGCACAACGACTATTTGTGCGATAAGACATAAAAGAATGAGAAAACGACATTCTTAACTCTAACTCTCCAGAGAGAGAGAGTATAAAAGCGTCTCCGACTGAGCGCTGAAAAAGAGATTCTACTCCTAACTCTAACTCTCCAGAGAGAGAGAGTGTATAAAAGCGTCTCCGACTGAGCGCTGAAAAAGAGATTCTCCTCCTAACTCTAACTCTCCAGAGAGAGAGAGAGTATAAAAGCGTCTCTGACTGGGCGCTGAGAAAGAAATCTTTCCCCGTTGAAAGACCGGGGAATAAACAGATGACTGAACTCGAACTCTAACTCTCAAGAGAAAGAGGGAGAGTATAAAAGAAATGCCAGAAAAAAAAACGACAGGTACTGACGGCACAGGAAGTGCTATCCCGTCAGAAAATCGGGAGCTTTCGGATTGCTTGGTTAAGCATTGAATAACTTGTGGAAATTGACTGGGGACACTTATGTACACGCATATTTCCCCCCTCCACAACTTCGTTTCACAACTGTAGACATGCATAAGTGCAGAACTACTAACAAACAAACATTGCAAAAAGTGAATTATTTTTATTTACAGATGAATTAATTTGTATAGGGAAATAGCTAAAAAAGAAAGTGCAGGAGCTGCTTTTGTAGCAGCAATTATTGGTTCACAAAAATGCTAAAAAGATACAGGGCAATCCACTATTTAGATTTGGAATGAGCCTTGGATTTCTTGGTGTCTTTCTCCGCATCCTTTGCTTCTTTCTCGGTTTCGGTCAAGATTCGTTTTGATTTCTTTTTCCCTGAAGATGCCGTACTGGAGCCAGTAGACTTCTTCCCGGAGGGCGGGGCACTGGAATCAAGAGAAGATTTTTTAGCAAGCTCTTCTGTAATAGATCTAGTTGAGAGCTTAACAACTAACCTTGAACCCGCATCCACAACTGCAAGGGGCTTGAGGACCTCAGGGTCTAGTTCTTCGGCCTTTAATTGCAAGCGCTTGTCTTGATCAGCCTTCATTGCAGCCAAGGTAACGTCATCAGCACTTTTTGACTCCCCGGTTATTGCAACTTCTGGTTCCTCTTCATGCCCCCCGTCTCCGCCATCGTCCTTTAAAGCTGCTATCATTTCTTCATCATGGGGAGTGGAGACCTTAGTTGGCTCACTTCCTTCTCCCAAGTCTATAGAAGCAGCCTTTTCTTCCCCTTTTTTGGCCCCATCTGCGGGCTTTGTCCCAGCGACAGCTCCTTGAGCTACATCTGTCTTTTCAGATGATTCAACACCTACAGAATGAGAAGCAACAGTTATCAACTCAGGCGAAAACAATGGGTCTCTCATCGAATGTTCAATCACGTAGCGAAAGGTAGTAATAGCTTTGGCAAATTGAGGAGAAAAGATAGGGATATCTTCCGAAGACTTCTCAGCGGGGGTGACTACTACCTCTGGGGCTATTTCAGGAATAGGGGATAGCAGAGTTGTTCGGGGAATTCCCGGATTTTCGGGATCATACCCTTCTACTTCGGGAGTTGCATGGGCAGAGGAAGAGGAACCAGCTTCGAGAATGGTTTTTTGTTTAGACTTCCGTCTCTCTTCTTCCATGGCCTCAGCAATAAGGCGGCGCCCTTCAGCTAGGCGCTCCGGTTCATCATCTCTCAAGTATTTCTCCATCAGTTTATCTTCATCGAGGTAATCGACCTTAAGTTCCTCTTTTTCCCACTCAACGATTTGATTCCATACTTGAACTAGAGTGGATGGATAGTCCTCGATCCAAGAAATGTTTCGACGACGAATAATGTGTGCGAAGAATTCAATCATTAGCTCGCCAAAGCCCTGAATATCAGCCTCCGCCTCTGATAGTTGCTTGCGGGCTTCCTCCGCAGATTTAATAGCGCACTCCACATTGCCCTCGGCCAGAGCAGCCCTGTTCTCTGCCTCCAACAACTTTGAAGCCAAGTCAGCGTTCTTCTTTTCTAATTCAGCACTCCTCTTTGCTAACTCGGTGTTTTTCCGTTCAAGCTCAGCATAAGCAAGGCGTGTCTTAGCAGCTTCTGACTTGGCCTCGTCAGCTTGCTTTTTTAATTCAGAATGCTCCTGAGTATGAGATTCAAGCAAATCGTGATAACGCTATTGCATGTCCTCCAATTGTTGTTTGAAATTAGAAGCATCCCTTTGAGCGACCGCTAGCTGAGCTTGAGTGTCTTCCAAATCTTTTCCTAGAGCTTTTAAGGCCTTAGCATCCTCCTTCGCGGTCTTTTGCATTGAATCAGTATTTGTGATTAGAGTGCGGATGATTCTAGAAAGATTGCGTGAATATTTGAACATCTCAGTATATTGTTTTTGCACCGCATCAATCTTTGCTTTGGCCTCATCTGCCCAATTAGACGAAATAGGTTCAAGGGAAGGTAAAAAAGTCAGAGTTTCGAAGTAGTGTTCAGGAAATTGCTCTTTCAAATATGCCCGCTTTATTGCAGTTCCCGCATCTGGTGGGGGAGGAGCGAGGATTGTGAATTCGGTGTCCCTTCCTGAGGAGGATTCTGTAGTCTCTTTGTCTGTCCTAGGTCGTTTAGTAGCAGGGACCTTTTGCTTACTTCGAGACCCGGTTTCTTTTGGAGGACTTTTCTCTCTACTGCGGTTTTCATAGGAAGAGGAGGAGTCTTTGGATTGTGGTCTATCCTCTTCCCTACGGCTTTGGTAACCTTTGTATTTCTCTTGTTCCGGCCTAACGGGTGAGCGAGAACGTGAGGGTCGAGAACGATAGGGATCATAAGGCCTTCTCTCCTCCCTACCACGATCATCCCGGCGATCATACTCGACATCCTGAGGAGGATTGGACATGCCGCGACGAAGCTTTCTTATATCGTAGTAGGATCGAGACATTGTACCTGCACGATAAAACGAACGAAATTTAGAATTAATGGATTCACGAGGAAAGGGGTGCAATGAAGGTTAATGCTATTATGTAAAGTGTATCCTAAGTGGTGTGTTTCCCCCCAACCAACCCGAGTCTGAAGCTAGACTAGTACGGGCAGGCTCTTTGGCCTTAGCGGGAGTGGTCTCTTCAGAAGAGGTGAAGACTAAAGGATCCTTCCTGAAGTCCTCTGAAGTGTATATAGTCTCAGGTAAGGGGAGATCCCCCAAACCCTGAAATATTTGATCATCATTGCTAGGGGCATCCCCCTCAGAAGCGTGAAGTGGTGACTCTTGGGAAGATTTTGACTTTTCTAGAGAAGTAGTTTCCTCAGGGGCAATATATCCTTCACGATGCTTTTCGGCCAGATTAGCCAATTCATCATCTTGCGTAGAAGATGGAGAAGGTGAAGTGTGAAGAGGCGCTGTAGGAATTCCTGAGCCTTCTCCTGTCTCTGGGACTACCTCCACTGGAGGAATGTATGCGTATGGAACCGTCCCATGACCAATGCTACGAAAAACAGACAACAGCCCATGAAAGTGAAGGTATTCGTCCTTAAGGGTTTCATCGATAGTCAAGAATTTCTGATCGCCATTGAGGAGTCGGTGCATCCGGTCGAAAAACACCTGGTCTGATATCTGTTTGGGATTGTCAACTGCAAACAAAAAGGAAAAACAAGTCAAGGTGATGATTCAAATGTATAGAGCCCGGATTTAGAAAATCAGTGCTTTACTTGATTTTGTCCACCTCCTGGCGCATCCAGGCTGTCGCTTCACGTAGAACCATTCTAATCTGGAATCTCCAGCTTTACTGCTAAATGGTGCAGAGATTATCTTCCTTTTTGGAACTGATTCAAAGTAGCAGAAAGATGGAGTTTCTCGGGTCCGATGCTTGAAATTATAGAAAAAGTGAACGTCATCGAACGTGAGCTCTATGCCTAAGATTGCACGATATGTTATGTACAAGGTGTGCAGATAGGCATATGAATTGGGGTGCAATTGCATGGGGGCAATCCGCATTTGTCTTAAAAAATCAACAATGAAGGGAGAGAATGGAGGAATGGTGCCGACCATGCACATCAATCGAGTGACCGTCATATATCCTTCTGGAGGGTTGTGGGGACGGTCAGAGCGTGAGGGCACTATGGTGTCCCTTTTCATTATTCCATACTTTAAGCAAATTCGAACAAGTCGATCGTTGTCGATTGTCGATTCTACGGAGTCTGGAGGTGATTCCAATATAATGGCTGATTCAAATTCGTCAGGGGCTCGATCGTCACCGATCCCTCCTTCCTCCTCAAAACCCAGAGAAACCTCGTTCTCCGAAGACGCCTCGTTGCTTTCTCGATTTCCAACCCCGTAGTCTGGACCCTCACTGTCCCATTCTGGATCAGACGAAGAAGATATATCCTCAAGAGTGATTTTGTTAGAAGTTTCCGGGGCTTCTTTCCTCTCAGCTAGTCGGGAAGAGCGTCTGGGCCTCATTGTCATAGAACTATTGAAGAAGCAATAGCACGGATTAGAGTAAATTATCCCGTACCACCCTGTGTATGTGTGTGAACTAAAATGTATGCAGCGAGTGTGAGAAATGCAGAGTAAAAGTACAGCAATGTAAGACGAAGCTTTGAAGAGAAAGTGATAGTCAGAGTAGTTCTTAATGTTCACTTATGTCCGCAAGGCACTATCCTAACTGTTCGTGAAGTTGGAAGTAATATCTTTTAAATGGTTGGACGAGAGTTTATGTTTTAGATTGAGTAGTGTTCGGTTCGGATGCAGACACCAGGTTCGGATCGGATGAACAAAGGCCCATACTCAGAAAGATATATCCGGATCGGTTCAGAGATTGACACCCGGAGCGGGTCGGATTAACTTGGATAACCAGACCCCTATTCTCTCTTTTGTTTTTCAACCGGGTCCGATCCGAGTGCATAAGTCTTGACCTTCATTGTATTCGTAGATCCGACCCGACCCGGTCAAGCGGTTTAAGGCTCATTTCTTGGCCTTATTGCTCCGACCCGATCCGGCTCTGTAAATTTCTCTCTTTTCCTTTTCCTCCTACTGTTCCACTACCCGAACCAACCTTCTTCAGTTTTCTTCCTCTTCATCCTCTTAAATAGCGAACCCAACTCGAAATCCCAAGCTTTAATTAAAGTCGAGAGATTAAGCACTCAAGTTTTTAATAACGAGCTTCAATACTTTCCTCCAACGCTTCGAAATGGCGTCGATGCCATTGATGACGAAGGCGGAGGATGGAAGAAGACGTAGTGATGGAATTATTCAATTACTTTGTTAAAGTCATTCAAACTAACCGCGGATGTAAATTAAAAGCGATTATGGCAACCAGATTCAAGATTACAAGACTACCTATGTATGTGATTCGAAGATGGAAGCGAAAATTTTGAAGTTTCTTGGAAAGGCTGGAGCTTTGATATGGAATCGGTTCGGATAAACGAAAACAGTAAATGAAAGAAAAGAAGAAAGAAGAAGTGAATTTATATAAACAACAAGTTGACTATTCGTATTCCCGATCGGACCGGCTCGAAAAGCCCAGTAACACAGCTTGGCCCACTGGTTCATCGCAGAGTACAGGAGGACGGAGATCTGTTCGGGTCGGAACCCAAGCCAGAAATCCGTTCGGGTCGGAATCCGAACCGAACAGGATGAAGTACGACAACTTAACGTGTGAAGTCGAAAGGAAGGATGAAGCTTTTGCGCTATGGCAGTCAAAGCATGCTCCGTTTCCATCAGAAGCATCCTTTGAGGGGGCAAAGTGTTAGCCTACTTTGTGAAATAGGCAACACAAAGTCAAGAAACCAGACATTGAAGAGCATTTTTAATTAGAAGACTTCGGTTCGGATTGGAGAAGACACCACAACCTAGATTGGATAGCTGCAGTTGTTCGGGTCGGGTCAGAGCAACATATCGGTTCGGGTCGGATAGAATCTTCTGTTCGGATCGGTGAACTGCTGCTGAGGAAATTGGTAAGGTATATCTAATCAGATCGGAGGGGAACATAATCTCAATTGGATCGGAAAGCCACCTGTTTGCCATGAAAATGGATCGGAGCGGAGTAGATTAGAGAAGAAGAGAGCGTTGCATCCAAGCCAATCCGGGTCGGATCGGGTATCCCGATCCGAACCCCTTATCTGTGCGTCTCCGACCCGAGCCCATGTTCCATATTATTCTCCTGCAAAAGCGCCTGGATATCCGGACCGGCTGTGACCAGTTCCTACCCATAACGTCCGTTACTTTGATGCGTTGTCAACATAATAGTTCATCCGAACCCGAAGATAGTGGGATGGACGACATGTGGCCCCGACCCGGATCAAGTTTTGAGCAAATTCACACCTATAAATACCCCGTATGGAGACAAAGAGAAGGATCTTTTTTAGGCACTTTGAGAATTCAATTACCTCCATAACCCGAACTCCACTACTCCCGGAGAATCCAAATCTTCTTTCATTATTTGTCTTAATCTATTGAGTGAATATAAGCGAGTTGTGAGTGAAATCAAGTGATAATTACATTGTATTTGCAACTGAATCTTTGAATATAGTGAAAGATAAGTGGACGTAGGCATTTCTTCGCCGAACCACTATAAATCCTGTGTGTTTATTTTTATTTTTATCTCATCTTATTTGCTTTTAATCAATTTGGTTGTTAGAACCACTTTTGGGTCTAACAATCACTAATTATTTTTATTCCTTAAAATTAATTACATGTCTTTTTAGTCCATTACATGCCAATTTCACAATATGTGTGTATTCACTATTATCCCCAACGTACCTCCGTCATTCGTTCGCTTAACATGATATATACATATTAGACTAGAAAATAGTCTAATACTTAAAAAAAGGAATAAACGTCACAAATTCACATGCACACAATAATAGATCTAATTTGCATCAAACTTGCAATTAAAAACTACAACATACTTGCATAATTTTTGTATTATCAGGGATCCAAAAATCATAGATCTAAAAGGTGTGAGCTTGCATGTATGAACATAGTTTTACACCCAACAAGCTTAGATAATTATCACAAACTTACATAAACTGTGTATGTCGTCAACCTAAACATAAAGGTGTCATCTTGCATAACTATGGATCCAATAAAGGTGTTAACTTGAGTAGACTATGGATCCACATAAAGGTGCAAACTTGCATAACTAGGCATGTCATAGATTCAACATAAAAATGTCAACTTGAATATGGATCTAAACTTTAAAGGTGTGAACTTGTATATATATGAATCCAATTATCACTTAAACTTGCATATGAACATAATACCTATACGAACTAGCATATGTTCCACATCCATATTCGCATAAAAACTGATGTTATAAACCTAGGTGATTGGATTATAAAAAGAGATTCATTGACACAAGTTAACATCATGAATTACTAGCATATATTTTAGATCCAAACTTACATAACATCATATAACTCGCATACAACTTGCGTGATCCTATTAACTTGCATAACATCATATGTCAAACTTGCATAACATCATACATAAAACTTGCATAACATCATATATGAAACTTGCATAACATCATATAAGATTTGCATAACATCATTGTAACAACCCGTATTTTTGAATAACATATTATAACATAAATGGAGGCAGAATTAAACTGTAAAATCTGAATCAAGGGAAACAGCTGTGCCATTGCGTTCGTCTCGGAAAAATACGCGAAATAGAGTCCGAGTTTTCGAAAATCGGAGTCCGTATGACCAAGATATGGCCTCGCGAAGTTTCACGAAAAAATCACAAATTAAAGTATACTTAATTAAGTGAAATGGGTTGCGCAGAGAAATATATATATATATATATATAATTGAAAATTAAATAAATAAATATGCAAAAATGTTCAAAACAGCGAATTGGGAGAGGGGAATAACCGAACCGGCCGATTTTTGAGGTCGACCCAAGCCCGCTGGGTCGACTAGGGGTTAATCCAGGGTGTTTGGCTGTCAACCCGTGGGCCGATTCGCTCAAATGCAGATTTTGCATTTGAATGGTTCTCATGGTTCAGCTTTAATCTAAAGGACCTAGATGGTTCCTACACTTGACTTATTCCCCAAGACATGCTTTGATGACTTGGATTGAATCTAGGGTTAATCCTATGGCTAATACTATCCTAAAACTCTATAAAAAGACCCCTAAACCTAGCCTAAATCACCATTATTCAATCCTACAACTAAACTATGCCAAATTTGTTCCTCTCATGGCCTCCACTCTTATGCTAAAATTTCTAAGTTAATTTCTATGAGAGATTTTGAGTTCATACAAGTGTTTTCAAACTTGTATGAGTGTTCTTAGCTTGCATTCAAGTCAAGTTGCAACATTTCTATTTCAAAGCAATGGTTTTTATTGAATTGGCTCAAGGGTTTTCATTTGGAGCTTGCATATTTGGGTTTTTGGTGCTTGCATAAGGGCTTCGTCTCAATCTTTATAATAAATATTTACTTGTGTCTTCATAGCATTGTAAGCCCTTTTCTACTTTCTTTCTTTGAACTCTAAAGTTAAATGAATGATGCAAGTTTGGGGTTGATCATTATATGCAAGTTTGGTTGATCATTATATGCAAGTTTGGTTGATTATTATATGCAAGTTTGGATGATCATTATGCAAGTTGGTTTAATCATTATGTATGACACATGTTGCTATGTTATGCAAGTTTGGGTTGATCATGTTATCATGTTTTGCAAGTTAAACTTGAGGTTTTGAGCATAAAGCTCCAAGCTTTATATTAAAGGTTGCATTTTGGCAACATGAAAGTTATCATACCCCTTATGATAACTTGCATGTGAGGCAAAATGCGAACTTCTAGCAACTTCTACATGTCATTTATCACCATGTATCACTGTGACGGCCCGCCCCGCACCAGTCTGCATTTCCTCCAAAAGTGCGCTGTACACATGCCCGACTAGCACAAGATGGTCGTCAGGAGAAAGGAAAGAAGAGAATGAACTAATCAAGGAACCTGTAGAATGTCTCACAGCGCATGGAATAAAATATGATAATAACATACTTGACATAAAACAGGAGAGACAGTGCATAAGCTGAAAATCAAAACTAAACATCATAGCAGCGGAAAATTCAGAATACAGCTTATTACAACTTTCAAACTGTCTCAAAGCAAAAGAAAGAAAAAATGGAAGATACACCACCAATGCCCAAGTAGTGATCTTCAACAACACAGGGAGAATACTATATATGTTACGTGGAAGCCTCCTGCTCGTCTCCGGATCATCTAACCATGCATCACCAGCTAACCTGTCTCTAGTCTGCTCGTGTGAGCACCCAGAGTAATAAGAAGAGACATAAAACTCTGGGTCAGACATAAAGCCTGGTGTGAGCGATAAGCATCTAAACAGAATGATAACAGGTATACTAAACCATACCTGAACCTGGACCTGCAACCAAAGAGTTAGTACCACATACCGTACAATACTCTAAGGTGCCATAATAAATAGTGTAAGGATACGGGGGTGGGGTGTGCATGTCACAATGATAGCAAACAAATCATCCATAGCAACCATCCTCACATCTCTCACTCAGTGCGTAAAGCATACGATATCTACCACTTTGGAACACTAGACAAACTGAGGCAACGACGAATCCCGACTTGTAGAAACCCTGCTGTGACCAAGCCAAACATTTGGAGTCATGACCAAACATTTCAATGACCCACTTCATTGGTCGTAGCCCTTGGTTCTACCGATGCCATAATGGCCCTGAATCCGCCTTCGTACCTCCTACCATAGTAGTCCTAAGCTATAGACATCGATAACCCCTTAACACGCGTCCCGCAGCAAAGCCCAACCATGAAGCGAACTCGTTGATTCCCATCTGAATCTTGAGCTCTAACTTCTCATTTGGACTTCCTTCGCATCTCGGGTTTGGTCGAATTGGAGTTGGTCTTCAAAAGAGTCGTCGCGTAATCGCAGCTCCAATCCGGTTCGGTGCTCCTTCGGTTCGGGTCCTCCACTCGGTTCGGTTCGGGTCACAATACTCCATCCGGTTCGGTGCTCCTTCGGTTCGGGTGTCTTGCTCCTGCCGCCGTTTCTTCAACTACTTCCGAGTCCTTCAGAGTCGCGGTCCGGGTCTCCCTTGTTGTCCCTGAAGTTCCACGCTGCTGGAGATGCCACCACCTTGGTTCAGTTCGGCTACCCGACCCGATCCCCTTATCTGATCCGATCCCACTCTTTAGCTTACTCCGATCCGATCCGATCCTGCTCCATAGCTCCGATCCGATCCTCTGTCCAACTCCAACCCTAAGTAAACGGCCTTCCTTCTCGCCAAGCCTCCTCCGGTGACAAGTTCCAATCCAGTTCGAATTCCCTTGGTCAGTTCACAAATCCGATCCGACCCCTTTCTCCGATCCGAACCGGTTCGGAACCTGCACACTTCTACAACTTTCCAGCGAGCTTTCTACGCCATTCGACGACGTTTTCGACCAATTTAACTATTCTAATCAATCATGAAACATACCATAGAGTCATAGCAACATGTAACATCAATTGCAAACACCATAACAACAATTTGATAGATTTAAAATGGATCAAACATAGCTAGAACCCCTCATTTTCCCCTAATCACTCTTAATCATGTTCAAGCATACAATTAGCAAAACACATTGAAATTAACCCAAATTTCTAACAGAGCCTTAAAACATTATTTTAGAATTTTAAGAATTTTTCCAGAATTTATTTACGTATAAATTCGCTAATCTTCACTAATTACCCTTAATCACCGTAATTAGTGCAAAAACTATGCAAATCACTCACCTTGGCCACAAATGAAACACCAAATCTGAAGTATCCTCTGTTTGGGTCGAATTCCTATGTATAGCAGCAGCTCCAACCTTGCTTTGTTGCTATTTGGCCTTGTTTTGATGTAGTTTAGGCTTAATCTTCACTAAAAATGTGTTTTGGAGTGGTTTTAGAGGATGGAAGCCATTACTAAGGTCTCAAGGAGGTTTGTGGCGGCTCAAAACTGAAATGAAAGTGATAACCTAACCCTAATCAGTCCTCCTATACCTCTAAACCCGAAATTTCCCTCTGGGCCTAGCTGCTAATCACCCGGTTAAGCCCAATTAAGCTGTTTTTCACCATCTGAAACTTGTTTCAGCCATATCTCCCAAACAGTGAGTCCGTTTGACTAATGTGACCACTCTACGGAAAGAGAAATCATCATCCGGAGCCAATGGAAGTGGTTTCAGTCAAAATTCCTTTCCAGTCAAAAGTTATGGCCAAAACAGTGCCAACTAGGGGTAAAATGGTCATTTAAAAATCGGGAAAAATCATGAACATGGGAAATGACCCCAATAGTCGTCCCCCAAAGTTACATGACCATACGACTTCGTATGTGACAGAAATAAATATTCTACGATCCTATGATGCGTAGAATGCGGGTCGTTACACTCTTCCCCCCTTAAGAAATTTCGTCCCCGAAATTCCTTAACCCAAAACATACAAAGGATCCCGCATGCCTAACAACGACATACCACAATCAATCATGCAAAACAAGCAAACAAGTCTATCCTAGCATGCGGAAAACTAAATCGAAGTCAAAATCTTACCAGGCGAAGAGTTCTGGGTGTGACTTCCTAATGTTCTCCTCTGTCTCCCAAGTACAATCATTCTCGTTCTCGCTCCACTGTACCTTGACTAGCTTCACCGTCTTCGTTCGAAGTTGCTTCATGTCGTGCTCGACAATACGGGCCGGCTTGCGGTTCCTAACCGCCTCGGGTTTTACTTCGAAGTCCTCTAACTGATCAGGTGAAATAGTCATATCTGAGTCGTGAACGAACTTCCTTAGTTGGGAAACATGAAATACGTTGTGAACTCCCGCCATCTTCTCCGGTAAGTCAATTCTATATGCCAAATTCCCGACTAGCTCAAGAACAGGGAATGGGCCAACAAATCTTGGTGCCAACTTGCCTCTCCTGCTAAATCGTATTACGCTCTTCAACGGAGAAATCTTGACAAACACCAAGTCGCCAACGGAGAATTTTAAGTCTCTTCTCCTCTTATCAGCATAACTCTTCTGCCTATCTTGGGCAGCTTTCATTCGTTGTTGAATGATTTTAATCTTATCTGAAGTTGCCCTCACCATATCTGGTCCAAGCATAAACTTCTCGCCAGTCTCTATCCAACATGATGGTGAGTTGCACGGTCTTCCGTACAAAGCTTCAAACGGAGCCATACCGATACTGGATTGGTAGCTATTATTATATGCAAACTCTACTAGATGCAAATGGTCATCCCATGATCCACCAAAATCCAATATACAAGCTCTCAAGAGATCTTCCAAAATACGGTTCACCCTCTCCATCTGACCGTCGGTCTGAGGATGATATGCGGTACTGAGATGTAACTCTGACCCTAGAGCCTCTTGTAAGCTCTTCCAAAACCCACTAGTGAACAACGGGTCTCGGTCGCTCACAATGCTTTTAGGTACTCCATGAAATCTCACTACCCACTTCATATACAATTCTGCTAACTTAGCTGCCGTTCTGGTCGATCTGACTGGTATAAATCTTGCACTTTTGGTCAATCGGTCCACAATCACCCAAATGCTATCATGTCCCGATCTAGTCCTTGGTAAACCATCGATGAAATCCATCGAGACTTGCTCCCATTTCCATTCGGGAATTTCTAATGGCTGTAACAATCCACTAGGCTTCTTTTGCTCGGCTTTAACTAGCTGGCAATTGATGCATTTGGATATAAACTTCCCAACGTCTCTTTTCATTCCTTCCCAGTAGTAAGTCTGTTTCATGTCTCTATACATCTTATTACCACCGGGGTGTATAGTCAGCTTTGAATGATGACATTCTTTAAGCACTTCATCTCTCAATCCATTGACATTGGGTACAACAAGCTTTCCATTCTTTCTAAGCCATCTATCTCGATCAAGCCCATACTTGTTCATCTCCTCATCGATACCCATCTCTAACTTGGAGATGATTTCCAATAGGTTAGGATCGTCCCTCTGACTAGAGCCGATCCGCTCAATCAAAGTGGGTCTGATCGTCAAACTTGCTAACCTTTCTGGATCCAATTCTCACTTTGGTCTGAAATCAAACCCCGCGATAAACTCCAGTTGCTTCCATTCAAGGAACATAGCCCCTAAGCTGGCATGTCTTCTACTCAATGCATCAGCCACCGCATTGCCCTTTCCCGGTGTGTATGCGATGTCAAAATTGTTGGAAGCTAAGAACTCTAACCATCTCTACTGACGGAGATTTAAATCCTTCTGGGAGAATAGATACTTCAGCGACTTATGATCTGTAAACAGCTCAAATCTTTCTCCCAAGAGATAGTGTCTCCACATTTTTAACGCGAACACAATCGCTGCCAATTCTAAATCATGGGTAGGGTATCTTCTCTGGTGCGGTTTCAATTGCCGACTTGCGTAACCTACAACCCTACCGCCTTGCATCAATACAGCACCCAGTCCGGTACCACAGGCATCCGTGTATACCGTCATCTCTTCATCCCCCTTAGGAATGACTAACACTGGTGCGCTTGTCAACTTGTCCTTTAGGCTTTTGAATGCATTCTCGCACCCTTCATCCCAGCCAAAAGCTTGATTCTTCCTGGTCAACTGGGTTAATGGTGCTGCTATCTTGGAGAAACTTTGGATAAACTTACGATAATATCCCGCTAACCCCAAGAAACTTCTTACTTCTGTTGCATTCTTGGGCGTAGGCCAATCCTGTACCGTAGCCACCTTCGCCGGGTCCACGGCAATCCCATTTTCTGATACAACATGGCCCAAGAACCTCACTTCCCTCTTCCAGAAGTGACACTTAGAAAACTTTGCTTTCAATTGGTGTTTCCTCAACACCTCCATCATTATTCTTAAATGTCCCTTGTGTTCTTCCTCTGTCCTCGAGTAGACCAAAATATCATCAACGAACACAAGGACAAACTTATTCAACTGATCTCTGAATACCCTATTCATAAGATCCACAAAATATGCTGGGGCATTGGTCAGCCCGAATGGCATGACCAACCACTCATAAAACCCAGACGGCGTCCGAAATGCCGTTTTAGCTATACTCTCGGCTTCCACTCTAAGCTGATGAAAACCTGTCGCGAGATCCAACTGAGAAAATACTCTCGCGCCACTCAACTGATCAAACAAATCATCTATCCGCGGTAGAGGATACTTGTTCTTCCTCGTCACTTTATTCAACTCGCGGTAGTCTACACACAAACGAAGGGAACCATCCGCCTTGGTAGCAAACACAACTGGTGCTCCCCATTCAGAAACACTCCTTCTGATAAATCCCTTCTTCAAAAGTTCGCTGACTTGCACCTCGATCTCTCGCTGCTCTCTTGGTGCCATACGACGAAGTGGCATCACTATAGGCCTGGCATCCTTTACCAAATCAATACGAAACTCAATCTCTCGGTGTGGTGGAAGTCCGGTCACTTCTTCGAAAACATCTGGATACTGGCCAACCACGGGCAAACCTGACAACTCACTATGCGGAATGTCGAGGGAGTTTAGAAAACTAGCCAATACCCCCTTACTGGGTAGACCACCAAACACTATCCTCCGCCCATCATCCGCTCTAGCTGTCACCAACAAGCCCTCACAGTCTACCACCACCCCGTATCTTTGGAGCCAATCTACTCCCAAAATAAAGCCAAACCCAGTAAAGCCCAAAACAAAGCAATCACAAACAAACATATATCCATGACTCGATAAGACCACATTGCGACAAATCATGCTAAGGCTAGTCGAACCACCAATCGGGTTCGTCACTACTAAAGGTCTATCGACAACCTCGGGCTCCAATCCCAACCTATCTACCAGGTCACTAGATATGAAAGAACTGGGAGCTCCGGTATCAAACAAAACTCTAACAGGAACATCATAAACAGAAAGCATACCTTGAATGACGACATTCTTTCCCTTCTCCGCCGCTGTTGGGGCATTCGACGAAGAAGGAATAGCATTAAGAGCGTAGGCTTTCACCATTTGCTTTTCCTTAGGGGGCTGTGGACACTTGTCCTTGTGATGTCCCATTTGGCCACAGTTGAAGCACTTCCTATCCGCTGGTTTGGCCCGACAATTACTAGCATAATGGCCCTTCTTACCACAGCTGAAGCACTCAACATCTTGCTTATTCTTTTTCTTCTGGCCATCCTTAGCTTGGTTCTGCTTTCTCTTATTCTGGGAACCACCCTTGCCTCCACCACTTGCTTGTGGCTTTGGCTCATCTGCGGATACAACCTCAGTCTTCGGCTTAGGGTAGAGACTTTCCGATCTTAATGCTTTCCCCACAATCGATTCAAACATCTCATCGATGTGGTTAATAAGTTTTTCCCCCAAGTACTGATCCAAACCAGTTATGAATTTCTCATTCTTTTTCTCGGCAATATCAATAAGAGATAACCCATATTTTGACAAAGTGTCAAATTCAGCAATGTACTCCGAGACAGCTCTGCCATTCTGCTTGAGCTCCAAGAACTTCTTAAACAGCACTGACTTCTGAGCAGCTGGAATGAACTTCTCGCTAAAACGAGCTTTATACCGCTCCCAAGTAATCTGATCTTCGGGAGTAGCTGCCTTTATAGCATTCCACCAATTCATTGCCCGCCCTTGCAGCTGACGGGACGCTAACTTTGTCTTCATTGCATCCTCGATACCTAAATCCTCAAAGATACGTTCGCAACTATCCAACCAATCCTGAACATCCGTGGCCGACTCCGTTCCATGGAACGGCTTCCCACCAAGGCTAGTATAATCCTTATTCAGCTTGGCGAAGTCGACTCTTGGCGCCTGCACTATTGGACCACCACCATTTCCACCATTGGGAGCTGCCCTCTGTACATCTCTAAGCATCTCTCTCATGAGGTCAGTAAACATCGTCCTCATGTCAGCAGCATTCCCATTATTGGCTCCCCTACCGGTACCTCTAACATATCGGCTCATCGTCAATCTGAAAAAGGAAATGATTAACGACTCCATAGTGGTGCTAGTGCAGTACGACTTCACCCTTATACTACTAATAGTATATATATATGTAGCTTTTAAAAACCAAAGTAATCACAAATACGCTCTCTCGTATACGTATATTATCTCTCCCTGATAACTTCCCTAGGTTAACTACGCAACCTAGAGCTCTGATACCAAGTGTGACGGCCCGCCCCGCACCAGTCTGCATTTCCTCCAAAAGTGCGCTGTACACATGCCCGACTAGCACAAGACGGTCGTCAGGAGAAAGGAAAGAAGAGAATGAACTAATCAAGGAACCTGTAGAATGTCTCACAGCGCATGGAATAAAATATGATAATAACATACTTGACATAAAACAGGAGAGACAGTGCATAAGCTGAAATCAAAACTAAACATCATAGCAGCGGAAAATTCTGAATACAGCTTATTACAACTTTCAAACTGTCTCAAAGCAAAAGAAAGCTAAAATGGAAGATACACCACCAATGCCCAAGCAGTGATCTTCAACAACACAGGGAGAATACTATATATGTTACGTGGAAGCCTCCTGCTCGTCTCCGGATCATCTACCTGTGCATCACCAGCTAACCTGTCTCTAGTCTGCTCGTGTGAGCACCCAGAGTAATAAGAAGAGACATAAAACTTTAGGTCAGACATAAAGCCTGGTGTGAGCGATAAGCATCTAAACAGAATGATAACAGGTATACTAAACCATACCTGAACCTGGACCTGCAACCAAAGAGTTAGTACCACATACCGTACAATACTCTAAGGTGCCATAATAAATAGTGTAAGGATACGGGGGTGGGGTGTGCATGTCACAATGATAGCAAACAAATCATCCATAGCAACCATCCTCACATCTCTCACTCAGTGCGTAAAGCATACGATATCTACCACTTTGGAACACTAGACAAACTGACGCAACGACGAATCCCGACTTGTAGAAACCCTGCTGTGACCAAGCCAAACATTTGGAGTCATGACCAAACATTTCAATGACCCACTTCATTGGTCGTAGCCCTTGGTTCTACCGATGCCATAATGTCCCTGAATCCGCCTTCGTACCTCCTACCATAGTGGTCCTAAGCTATAGACATCGATAACCCCTTAACACGCGTCCCGCAGCAAAGCCCAACCATGAAGCGAACTCGTTGATTCCCATCTGAATCTTGAGCTCTAACTTCTCATTTGGACTTCTTTTGCATCTCGGGTTTGGTCGAATTGGAGTTGGTCTTCAAAAGAGTCGTCGCGTAATCGCAGCTCCAATCCGGTTCGGTGCTCCTTCGGTTCGGGTCCTCCACTCGGTTCGGTTCGGGTCATAGTACTCCATCCGGTTCTGTGCTCCTTCGGTTCGGGTGTCTTGCTCCTGCCGCCGTTTCTTCAACTACTTCCGAGTTCTTCAGAGTCGCGGTCCGGGTCTCCCTTGTTGTCCCTGAAGTTCCACGCTGCTGGAGATGCCACCACCTTGGTTCAGTTCGGCTACCCGACCCGATCCCCTTATCTGATCCGATCCCACTCTTTAGCTTACTCCGATCCGATCCGATCCTGCTCCATAGCTCCGATCCGATCCTCTGTCCAACTCCAACCCTAAGTAAACGGCCTTCCTTCTCGCCAAGCCTCCTCCGGTGACAAGTTCCAATCCAGTTCGAATTCCCTTGGTCAGTTCACAAATCCGATCCGACCCCTTTCTCCGATCCGAACCGGTTCGGAACCTGCACACTTCTACAACTTTCCAGCGAGCTTTCTACGCCATTCGACGACGTTTTCGACCAATTTAACTATTCTAATCAATCATGAAACATACCATAGAGTCATAGCAACATGTAACATCAATTGCAAACACCATAACAACAATTTGATAGATTTAAAATGGATCAAACATAGCTAGAACCCCTCATTTTCCCCTAATCACTCTTAATCATGTTCAAGCATACAATTAGCAAAACACAGTGAAATTAACCCAAATTTCTAACAGAGCCTTAAAACATTATTTTAGAATTTTAAGAATTTTTCCAGAATTTATTTACGTATAAATTCGCTAATCTTCACTAATTACCCTTAATCACCGTAATTAGTGCAAAAACTATGCAAATCACTCACCTTGGCCACAAATGAAACACCAAATCTGAAGTATCCTCTGTTTGGGTCGAATTCCTATGTATAGCAGCAGCTCCAACCTTGCTTTGTTGCTATTTGGCCTTGTTTTGATGTAGTTTAGGCTTAATCTTCACTAAAAATGTGTTTTGGAGTGGTTTTAGAGGATGGAAGCCATTACTAAGGTCTCAAGGAGGTTTGTGGCGGCTCAAAACCGAAATGAAAGTGATAACCTAACCCTAATCAGTCCTCCTATACCTCTAAACCCGAAATTTCCCTCTGGGCCTAGCTGCTAATCACCCGGTTAAGCCCAATTAAGCTGTTTTTCACCATCTGAAACTTGTTTCAGCCATATCTCCCAAACAGTGAGTCCGTTTGACTAATGTGACCACTCTACGGAAAGAGAAACCATCATCTGGGGCCAATGGAAGTGGTTTCAGGTCAAAATTCCTTTCCAGTCAAAAGTTATGGCCAAAACAGTGCCAACTAGGGGTAAAATGGTCATTTAAAAATCGGGAAAAATCATGAACATGGGAAATGACCCCAATAGTCGTCCCCCAAAGTCTCATGACCATACGACTTCGTATGTGACAGAAATAAATATTCTACGATCCTATGTTGCGTAGAATGCGGGTCGTTACAATCACTCATATGCTAAGTTTGGTTTTATGCATGCTTTGGAAGCCTAATAATGCAATATGCAAGTATATGAACATATGTACATTTCATATGCCACCATGTTAAACTTGTGGCTTCAACACCTTTATGTCATGGTTATGCCAAGTTCCCTATTTTATCCTTTATGCGTTGTTGCGATTATGTAAACGATGGGATTACGTGGCGGTTGGGTAACATGATGACATAAACATGGTTTTTATAACATAACGTGATATGTTAACTTGTAATTATGTTTTGGGAAACATAATGGACATGACACTTAGAAAATATGAGTGTGGCCAACTCGAGGTTGGGTTGAATTTGTAGCATAAATCTACCCGGACCCGCCCGGCTTAACTAGTGGCTACAAACAATAGGACCCAATGTGAGAAGTTGGTCATGTTGTGCTCGAACCCGAGGTTAGACCTAGTTGTGGTGTAAAGCTACCCGGACCCGCCCGGCTTAACTAGTAACCACAACAAAGTCTAATGTGAGAGGTTAAAGCGCATTAAGTTAATTAATGCCACCTGATTAGGGTTAAGTCATGGTCCACTTAATACTTAACCAATTTGGGTTTGATGGATTAATCGAGGTTAAGTCGGGAGCCTTGGGTACCCTTAACCGATTTAATCCACGTGTGGATCGGGTTAACCACATTTAACCCGTTAATAAACCCTAGTTGCATGGTCCTTTTCAGCAGTAACCTTCTTGATAGTATCATAAGACCCTAGGACTAGGCTAGGGTGGGGCACGATTACTGGGCTGATTGTAATAGACCAAAAGAGACGGCTGAATGATGCCCCGGTTGTTCAGGCGGACCATGGTCGTGCACATCAAGTCCGGAGTTAAACACGGGCTACGGTAGGTTTGGACTGTGCATCATGGAATGGTGTCAGAGGGTTACACCATAGGGCCTGATACACCCTTGGGTGGACCCTGCACAGTCAACTACATTACATGATTAAGCCGCATGACACCGACACTTGACGAGTTAGGCTTATAGGGAGCCGTTCGACTAGAGCGAGTAGTTGGACCTTGATTTAGGTCATCTCATGATGTTGGGCCAAGCTTGGGCCAAGGGATCAATTCTTGTTTTCACTTGACATGTTGGAATGCTAGTACACCTGTGGTGCAAAACTTAACCTTGATTATGCGATGACACCTTTATCTATCTTGTTAGTTAATCATCATGCCAGTATGTTGTTATCCTTATGTTCATCTCAACTTCTCATGACAGTTAACTTTACTAGTTCATATACAGATAGTAGTAGGGCTTACCAGTCTTTTTGACAGACCTGTTTTCTTTTGCCTCTTTTCTTCCGTTTCCCTCCCCCCTCAGGTCCTCGGGGTGGGAACATTGGAGCTTAGCTTGGATCTTTCTAGCTTGCTTACTGGATTTGCTCATGTACGGGTTTGGACATTGAGCTAGCTATGGTTTATCACTTCACTTTGGGGATAGTACTTTATGTATTTCGGTTTATGCTTTTATCTAGACTTTGTTGTTGGAAAATAATGACCAAGTACTTTGTTGTAACATGATATGGTTTTGAAATGCTAAGTTTTATCTGCTGCTTTACTACTCTGTTTTACTTATATGTTCTGTCTTGTGATATCTGCATGCATGTTTACCTTGTTTAACGCCCCTCCAAAGCTAATGTCCTTGCAAGAGTGGCATTGGCGGAGGTGGGGTGTTAGATTTGGTATCAGAGCATAAGGTTTACTAGATTTGAGCAAAAGTGTTTTTGAAACTTACCTTTTGAAAAACTATTTTCAAAACCAATTAAGTATTTTCCAAGAAAAGTCTAGTTATTTTAAAAAGGCTATTCCCCAAAATCTATAGCACTATCCTTTGTTTCTTCGTTCTGAATCTATCTTTTTCTTCGTTTTAGTATGGCCGATCGCTTTAACATCCCGGAAGGCGTACAAGTACCCGTCTGGTTCTGGAGATTTATGGAGGCAAGGGCGAATGAAGCCGGCCCCGCGAACATTCCTCCTCCTTCCCCCGTCGCTAACATATCTCCTCCTCATGTACCTGAGGTTCCTCCTCCCCCTCAACATCCGCAAGAGGATTTCGCAAAGCTTTGCAAAGACTTTAAGGCGATGGGTTGCAAGAATTTTGTCGGAACGGAGACTCCCGTGGATGCAAGAAACTGGTTAAAGAAAACTGAAAACCTCTTTGCTATCTTTGATGTGGAAGATCGTAGGAAAGTTCTATTGGCGGTATGGCTATTGAAAGGGGAAGCTGCTTATTGGTGGGTAGTCACCACCACTACTAGACCCATTGAGACTTGGGATGACTTTAGGAGAAGGTTTAGACTAAAGTTTCTATCATCGACAGAAGAGAACCTTCAGCTAGAGAGGTTCCTATCACTAAAGCAAGGGGACATGACCGTTAGAGAATACGTGGATAAGTTTAATCAACTTGCTCAGTTCGGTCTAGAATGGGTTAACACCGCTCGGAAGAAGGCCCTAAACTATGCTCTAGGATTGAACGAGCATTGCGCGGTTTGGCCGTGTCTCATATACCCATGGGGGCGACTTTAGAGAGTTTGGCGAATATGGACCTACTCCAAGAGGAAGATAAGAATGGCAAGAAGGAGGTCAAGGCAAATGAGTCCCAAGGCAAGAAGGAAGATACCGAGAAAAGAGATAAGAACAACAACAAGCCAAGAAAGACAAGAAAGTGCAACTTCTGTGGGATCGTTGAGCACATAGTCAAGGATTGCAGGAAGAAGAAGAGGAAGTTAGGCAAGTGTTTTCATTGCGAAAAATCTGGACATCTTAGCAAGGATTGCCCCAAGAAGCAAGGACAAGGCAAGGGCAGAATCAGCATGCAGGACCTTCTGGAGGGCTAGTGCATACGCTCAACATCGCTCCAGTTCTTGATCGAGGTAGTATTTCTGTAGAAAACCTTGTTTACATTTCTGATTTCCCTGTTCATACCTTGTTTAATTCTGGCGCATCGCATAGTTTTATTTCTGATATTGTTGAAAGTTGGCACCAAAGTACTAGCTTAGTTGAGGATCCCGTTTGTGTTTCAAATCCAATTGGGGGTTCCGCCCATCTGTCTATGATTTGTGTGGATTTGAAATTTTTTATCTTGGCCGTAGAATTCACATGTAGTGCTTATGTTCTCGGGGTCACGGGATATGGGTTGGTCTTGGGCATGGATTGGTTGTCCAGTTATGGAGCCATCCTCGATTGTGAGCATAGGGTTGAGAGGCTCATGACTCGCCTCAGTAACACCCTAGAAATTTCTTGTAACCCTAGAGGTCCCGTCATGTTATGTTATCTTGAATCTCTCGACTCGTCCATCGATGATCTTCAATCTGTAAGTGTGATCCGAGACTATCCCGATGTCTTTGAAGAAGTTAAGGGGTTACCCCCTAAACGAGAGATAGATTCCCGCATTTATCTAGTTGATAATGCCAAGCCAGTATCATTGCCCGTTAGGCACATGGCCCATCGTGAAAGAAGGGAGCTCAGTAAGCAAATCAAGGAGTTGCTTGAGAAGAATTTTATTAGGCGAAGCATTTCTGAATGGGGTGCTCCGATGGTATTCGCTACTAAGGCGGATGGTTCACTTCGTCTATGTGTTGATTATAGAGAGTTGAACAAGCTGATAAAGAAGAATAGGCACCCGTTACCGAGAATTGATGATCTCTTTGACCAGCTTGTAAGTGCTTCTGTTTTCTCTCAACTTGATCTAGCCACCGGATTCCATCAGCTTAGAGTGGCTGAGGATAGCATTGATAAAACTGCGTTTAGGACTCCAGATGGATTCTTTCAATGGCTTGTCATGCCATTCGGTTTGACTAATGCACCCGCCTACTTCGTAGATTTTATGAGTAGGGTGTTCAGGGAGCTCCTTAACAAGTTTGTTGTTGTCTTCGTGGATGATATTCTGATCTTCTCAAAGGATGAGGAAGAGCATGCTAGGCATCTCAAGGAAGTGATGAATACGCTTAGAGCGCATCTGTTGAAAGCCAAGTTCTCCAAATGTCATTTCTGGAGAAGGGAAGTTCGGTTTCTTGGACATATAGTTTCTAAGCAAGGCATAGCGATGGATCCCGCGAAAGTGGTTGTGGAAGACTCCTAGGAGTGCAACCGAAGTAAGAAGCTTTCTCGGTTTGGCGGGCTACTATAGGAAGTTCATCAGGGACTTCGCTAAGATTTCAGCCCCTCTTACTAAGTTGATGAAGAAGAACTTAGTCTGTGCATGGGACTTGGAGTGTAAGCTTGCTTTTCAAAGGCTCAAGAGAGCCCTTACCTCAGCTCCAGTTTGGCAATGTGGATTGGCACTGTTTTCAAGAGATAGTTTCTGCGTGGGATACCGTATAATATGTAAATGAGATCCAAGATTCACTAACGAATCTTGGAAAGCTTGCATGAAACCGTGAGCACGCAGTTATGTTTAAGCCAAGTATTTTAGGCAGAGAATAAGTGGAAGTGGAATGAGAGGCAACAGTGAAATGAGTTCTAACTCATATTTTGGAAATAAGAATTAAGTGCTACGGAATTGCGAAGTCAAAAGACGTTCAAGGCATGATGGGATTAAGCACAAGAAAATGCGGCTTAGAAGATTGAAGACTAGATACGCGCATTTAATCTCTTTCTAAGAGTATATCCTTGATCCCTATTGTTCCGTACACATGTTATCTTTTAAGTATATCCTCTCGGTCCTATCCTCAATCTTGGATCTGTTGCAAACCCCCTAAGGAGTATGACTAGCTTATTTGTGATATATGGTTGGGGTGAAGAAGTTCGCGACCAAACTATTTGGGCTTTATGGGATACGGGTAATAATTGATAGATTTACAAAGAGAGCCCATTTTATTCCGGTGGAAAGCAAGAGGACCGTATCATGGCTAGCATCTGTTTATCTTCGAGAGATAGTATGGTTGCATGGAGTTCCTTCTAGCATAATTAGCGATCATGACCCAATTTTCACTAGCAAGTTCTGGAATAGTTTGCAAGATGCGATGGGTACGCGATTGAATTTGAGTACAGCCTATCACCCCCAGACGGATGGCCAAACCGAAAGGGTGAATAGAGTGCTAGAAGATCTTTTAACGCTTTGTGTTCTCGACTTTGGTGGTACTTGGGAAGACCATCTTCCCCTTGTAGAGTTCACTTATAATAATAGCTATCAAGCCAGCATAGGGATGGCACCATTTGAAGCTTTGTATGGTAGGCCGTGAAGGTCACCATCTTGTAGGTGGGAGACAACAGATAGACTTATACTTGGATCCGATATGATACGGGACACATCCGAAAAAGTTGAATTAGTGAGAAGAAAGATGAAAGCGGCCTAAGATAGACAGAAATCCTATGCTGACATGCGAAGGGCAGATTTGGAATTCGAAGTGGGAGACATGGTTTTCGTGAAGGTTTCTCCTTTGCGTAATATGGTACGTTTTGGAGCAGTTGGGAAGCTTGCACCAAGATTCGTAGGACCCTTCCCTATCATAGAAAGAATTGGAAAGATGGCCTATAAGGTGGAATTGCCCAAAAAGCTAGCCGGAGTGCATAATGTCTTTCATGTCTCGCATCTCCGAAAGTGCCTTCATGAGTCCGCCAAAGTGGTTGAACCAAGCATTCTTGAAGACATTGAGGTAGAGAAAGAGGCAACCCTGAGATGAGCTCCGATTCGTATCTTGGGAACGGAGATCAAGAAGCTAAGGAATCGAGAAGTCAAATTGGTGAAAGTTCAGTGGGGTGAAGCCGATGAGAATGCAACTTGGGAAACCGAAGAGAAGATGCGTGTGCTTTATCCATTTCTTTTTTAGGGTACACTCTCCATCTCTTTTCCTAATTAGCATATCTTTATTTTTATCCATGTTTATCTTGTTATCTCGTTAAACTTGTCATGAGGACCTTAGGTAGAAACCCTTTGGATGAAACATGTATTTGAAACATGTTATGCTTGATGGTTGCAAGTGGTTGCAAGTGTTTGCACGTGGATAATCGTGGATGCATGATACACATTAGGCACTAAGATCGGCTCACACACTTTCATGTTGCATATGCATGATGTTTATGCTTATTCATGGATGAAATTTGTTATGCCATCACGTGGATGTTGCATATGGATGAATGATATGTGCACTCATGTAGAGATTATAAATTATGTTAGGAATTTTCATACATATGGACTCATTTCACTAACATACTTTGCATTAAGGAGGTTTACTGTATCAGTAACCGCTTGATTTTCGCATTAGATAAGTACATATACACACACATTTGCATATGATCATACAGCATTTAGAATCCTTTAAGGACAATGACTGCACGAGGATGATGTTTTGAGTAGATGGATGATGGATGGTAGGATACGTTCTTCCTAACTTGGAGATTTCGGGGACGAAATCCTTTAAGGAGGGGAGAATGTAACAACCCATATTTTTGAATAACATATTATGACATAAATGGAGGCAGAATTAAACTGTAAAATCTGAATCAAGGGAAACAGGCTATGCCATTGCATTCGTCTCGGAAAAATACGCGAAATAGAGTCCGAGTTTTCGAAAATCGGAGTCCGTATGACCAAGATATGGCCTCGCGAAGTTTCACGAAAAATTCACAAATTAAAGTATACTTAATTAAGTGAAATGGGTTGCGCAGAGAAATATATATATTGATATATATATAATTGAAAATTAAATAAATAAATATGCAAAAATGTTCAAAACAGCGAATTGGGAGAGGGGAATAACAGAACCGGCCGATTTTTGAGGTCGACCCGAGCTCGCTGGGTCGACTAGGGGTTAATCCAGGGTGTTTGGCTGTCAACCCGTGGGCCGATTCGCTCAAATGCAGATTTTGCATTTGAATGGTTCTCATGGTTCATCTTTAATCTAAAGGCCCTAGATGGTTCCTACACTTGACTTCTTCCCCAAGACATGCTTTGATGGCTTGGATCGAATCTAGGGTTAATCCTATGGATAATACTATCCTAAAACTCTATAAAAAGACCCCTAAACCTAGCCTAAATCACCATTATTCAATCCTACAACTAAACTATGCCAAATTTGTTCATCTCATGGCCTACACTCTCATGCTAAAATTTCTAAGTTAATTTCTATGAGAGATTTTGAGTTCATACAAGTGTTTTCAAACTTGCATGAGTGTTCTTAGCTTGCATTCAAGTAAAGTTGCAACATTTCTATTTCAAAGCAAGGGTTTTTATTGAATTGGCTCAAGGGTTTTCATTTGGAGCTTATATATTTGGGTTTTTGGTGCTTGCATAAGGGCTTCATCTCAATCTTTATAATAAATATTTATTTGTGTCTTCATAGCATTGTAAGCCCTTTTCTACTTTCTTTCTTTGAACTCTAAAGTTAAATGAATGATACAAGTTTGGGGTTGATCATTATATGCAAGTTTGGTTGATCATTATATGCAAGTTTGGTTGAGCATTATATGCAAGTTTGGATGGTCATTATGCAAGTTGGTTTAATCATTATGTATGACACATGTTGCTATGTTATGCAAGTTTGGGTTGATCATGTTATCATGTTATGCAAGTTAAACTTGAGGTTTTGAGCATAAAGCTCTAAGCTTTATATTAAAGGTTGCATTTTGGCAACATGAAAGTTATCATACCCCTTATGATAACTTGCATCTGAGGCAAAATGCGAACTTCTAGCAACTTCTACATGTCATTTATCACCATGTATCACTCATATGCTAAGTTTGGTTTTATGCATGCTTTTGAAGCCTAATAATGCAATATGCAAGTATATGAACATATGTACATTTCATATGCCACCATGTTAAACTTGTGGCTTCAACACCTTTATGTCATAATTATGCCAAGTTCCCTATTTTATCCTTTATGCGTTGTTGCGATTATGTATACGATGGGATTACATTGGGGTTGGGTAACATGATGACATAAACATGGTTTTTATAACATAACGTGATATGTTAACTTGTAATTATGTTTTGGGAAACATAATGGACATGACACTTAGAAAATATGAGTGTGGCCAACTCGAGGTTGGGTTGAGTTTGTAGCATAAATCTACCCGGACCCGCCCGGCTTAACTAGTGGCTACAAACAATAGGACCCAATGTGAGAAGTTGGTCATGTTGTGCTCGAACCCGAGGTTAGACCTAGTTGTGGTGTAAAGCTACCCGGACCCGCCCGGCTTAACTAGTAACCACAACAAAGTCTAATGTGAGAGGTTAAAGCGCATTAAGTTAATTAATGCCTCCTGATTAGGGTTAAGTCATGGTCCACTTAATACTTAACCAATTTGGGCTTGATGGATTAATCGAGGTTAAGTCGGGAGCCTTGGGTACCCTTAACCGATTTAATCCACGTGTGGATTGGGTTAACCACATATAACCCGTTAAGAAACCCTAGTTGCGTGGTCCTTTTCAGCAGTAACCTTCTTGGTAGTATCATAAGACCCTAGGACTAGGCTAGGGTGGGGCACGATTACTGGGCTGATTGTAAGAGACTAAAAGAGACGGCTGAATGATGCCTCGGTTGTTCAGGCGGACCATGGTCGTGCACATCAAGTCCGGAGTTGAACACGGGCTACGGTAGGTTTGGACTGTGCATCATGGAATGGTGTCAGAGGGTTACACCATAGGGCCTGATACACCCTAGGGTGGACCCTGCACAGTCAACTACATTACATGATTAAGCCGCATGACACCGACACTTGACGAGTTAGGCTTATAGGGAGCCGATCGACTAGACCGAGTAGTTGGACCTTGATTTAGGTCATCTCATCATGTTGGGCCAAGCTTGGGCCAAGGGATCAATTCTTGTTTTCACTTGACATGTTGGAATGCTAGTACACCTGTGGTGCAAAACTTAACCTTGATTATGCGATGACACCTTTATCTATCTTGTTAGTTAATCATCATGCCAGTATGTTGTTATCCTTATGTTCATCTTAGCATCTCATGACAGTTAACTTTACTAGTTCATAGACAGATAGTAGTAGGGATTACCAGTCTTTTTGACTGACCTGTTTTCTTTCGCCTCTTTTCTTCCATTTCCCCCCCCCCCCTTAGGTCCTCAAGGTGGGAACATTGGAGCTTAGCTTGGTTCTTTCTAGCTTGCTTACTGGATTTGCTCATGTACGGGTTTGGACACTGAGCTAGCTATGGTTTATCACTTCACTTTGGGGATAGTACTTTATGTATTTCAGTTTTTCAGTTTATGCTTTTATCTAGACTTTGTTGTTGGAAAATAATGACCAAGTACTTTGTTGTAACATGACTATGGTTTTGAAATGCTAAGTTTTATCCGCTGCTTTACTACTCTGTTTTACTTATATGTTCTGTCTTGTGATATCTGCATGCATGTTTACCTTGTTTAACGCCCCTCCAAAGCTAATGTCCTTGCAAGAGTGGCATTGGCGGAGGTGGGGTGTTACAATCATATAATATGAATCAAGCTAACATACATGATTAAACATATGAATTTGATTCACAACCATAACTTATAATCCAACGTATATCACATTATAATTAATTTAGCAATTATTTTGTTAAAGTGATCGAACTCACAACTCGAAAGCAGTCTTGAGTTCTGAATTCTGATTTCTGGAGTTGAATTAGCGCTCCTTTGATGAAGATTCGTTGTTAGTGTTGAAAAGGACTGAATTTGATTTGCTTTCTTCCTCTCTAATGGGCGGCGGCTATTCTGAGTTGCAAGTTGACGGCATGGAGGCCATGAATCCAATTTTATTTTGATTTTAGGGTTTGGGTCTATAGGTGTTTTTATAGAGTTTAGGATTAGTTTAAGCTTTCCGATCAACCCAGAATTAATCCCAGCCAATTAGAGCATTTCAGAAACCCTAATGAGTCAGCATCTAGTCACAAACAGGTCATCATTCAAATCTGCCCGGGGGGGGGGGGGGGGGGGCAGGTCGACCCCCCAGGTCGACACTATGGTCGACCTGGTCAGGGTAGGTCGACCCTATGGTCGACCTGGCCCTGCCGGGAATTTTCCCGCCTAGCCTGTTTGACTCTGAATTTTTGAAATTTGAAATCTTTTTTGAATTTTCTGAAACTTCCGATCGCCATAACTTCTTCATACGAAGTCCAATTCATGCAAACTCGGACTCTATCTCAACCAGAATTCCGAGACGAACACAATGGTGTAACCCATTTCCCTAAATTCTCACGTCTGAGATTAATTATTATTTAATTTAGTTAATTCAATTATTCAAAAATCCAGGGTGTTACATTCTCCCCTCCTTAAAGGATTTCGCCCCCGAAATCTCTATGTTAAGGAGAATGCATATCCTAACATCCAATCAACTATCTACTCAACCATCAAACATGGGCATCCATTGTCCTTATATATTCCTAATGTTGTATGAACAAATGTAAGAAGTGTGTGTATATGTTCCTCATCTAGTGCAAAATCAGGCGGTCTACTGATTCAGTTGACCTCCTAAATGCAAACCATGATAGTGCCATGCGTCCATTATGTATGCAAAAGAGCCCTATCGATACATACTATTTCTACATGTGTGCACAATCATTCACCAAAACGCAACATCCATATGATGGTACAACCATTATACATCCATTTCTTAAATATGTACACACATTTATATGCAATATGCAGTATGAAGTGACTGAGCCGATCTAGTGCCTAAAGTGTGTGTATATGCATCCACGAGCAACCACTAGCAACCACTTGCATCCACTTGCATCCATTATACATAACATGTCTCAAACACATGTTTCAACCATAGGACTATCCTATCTAAAGGTCAAAGATACTAGCGAGAGGACATACTAAAGATAAGATAAGTACAAGGTAAGCGATAAAGGAGAAATTTAAAGGACATACCCTCGAAAAGAAAAGGGTATAATGAACACATCTTCGCTTCTGTCTCCCAAGTAGCGTCGCTCCCATCATCTCCCCATTGCACTTTGACTAGCTTGACCTCTCGATTCCTTAATTTCCTAATCTCCGACCCAAAAATGCGCGTAGGTGCTCGTCGAATCGTCGCATCACGCTCGATCTCCACCTCTCTAAGCAAGCTCGGCTCTACCACCTACGCGGTCTCGCGCAAGCACTTCCTCAAGTGTGATACATGGAATACGTCGTGTACACCACTAAGTCTCTCGGGTAACTGCACTCTATACGCCATCTGCCCAATCCTTTCCTTAATAGGAAACAACCCTACGAACCTTGGTCCTAACTTCTCAACGGACCCAAAGCGAACGATGTTCTGTAATGGAGACACCTTGACAAAGACCATGTCCCAAATATCAAACTCAAGATCTGTCCTCCTCTTGTCCACATAAGATTTCTGCCTATCTTGCGCCGTCTTTATCCTCCTTTGAATCAAATCTATCTTTTCCAAAGTCTCTCTAATCATATTGGGTCCAAGCAAGACCTTATCTGTAGATTCCAACCAACAAGTAGGCGAACGACACGGCCATCCATAAAGAGCCTCGAACGGTGCCATGCCAATGCTAGACAGAAAGCTATTATTATATGCGAATTCTACCAACAGAAGATGTTCCTCCCATGTACCTTCGAAATCTGAGACACACAACCTCAATAGGTTCTCTAGAATACGATTCACCCTCTCGGTCTGGCCATCCGTCTGAGGATGATATGAGGTGCTCAAACATAACTGAGTCTCTACCACCTCTTGCAAGCTCTTCCAAAACTCGCTAGTGAAGATGGGATCGCGGTCGCTCACTATGCTAGAAGGAACACCGTGCAAACGAACTATTTCTTGAATGTATACGAAGGCTAACCATGGAGCAGTCCTCTTCCTCTTCACGGGAATGAAATGGGTGCTCTTAGTAAGTCTGTCTACCATGACCCAAATTCCCGTATTACCCTTCCTCGATTTTGGTAATCCGTCAACAAAATCCATCGAGACGCTTTCCCACTTCCATTGTGGCACCTCCAATGGGTGAAGCAATCCACCGGGCTTCTTTTTCTCTACTTTTACTTGTTGGAACACCAAGCATCTAGCGACATACTTGGCCACATCCCTCTTCATGCCGGCCCAAAAGTTAACTCGTCTCATGTCTATGTACATCTTGTCCCCGCCGGGATGAATGTTCATCTTCGAACGATGTGCATCGTCAAGAATGGTCTTCCTCAAATTCTCATCCCGTGGTACACAAAGTGTATCATCCCTACACAACCAACCCTTATCATCTAGGGTATATCTAAGGAGATGGCACGATGACTCCCCTCTTATGAGCTTCTCTACTAACTCCATCAACTGTGGGCCATCACGTTGTGCCTCTCCAGCCCGTCCCAAAAGCGTAGGTCTGACCTCAAGGACACTAGCAAGCTGGGTACAAAATCAATGGATGGTCTAAAGTCAAAGGTAGAGATAGACTCTAAGCTATGCCGCTCGACAAACAAAGGACTCAATGCCAACTTTTTCCTACTCAGGGCATCCGCCACAATGTTTGTAACAACCCGTATTTTCAATAACCTGTTATAACATAAACTGAGGCAGAATTTAATTATAAAATGTGAATCAAGGGAAACGGGCTATGACATTGCGTTCGTCTCGGAAAAATACGCGAAATAGAGTCCGAGTTTTCGAAAATCGGAGTCCGTATGACCCAGTTAAGGCCCATTGAAGTTTTCAGAAAATTCCTAAGTAAAAACAGATTTAAATTTGAAATTAAAAACAAGGGTTAGGGCAAACTGGCGTAGGCGGGAAAATTCCCGCCAGGACCCGCATGTCGGCAGGCCTGTCGACAGGGTCCCCAGGGTGTCGACTGCCCTGTCGACAGCCCTGTCGACAGGGGGTGGCCAGGCAGTTTTGCCTGGCGCACCATTTTGATTTGGGCTTGGTCTTGTGGCTTGGTTCTAGAGAGTTCCGAAATCTGACGGACCTAAACTAACCTAGGGTTAATCCTAGGGCTAAAAACACTCTAATCTTCTATAAATAAGCCCCTAATCCTACCCTAAAACCCCATTATTCATTCTAGCAACCAAACTATGTCAAATTGAATTCTCAAATGGCCTCCACCTAAAAACCCTAGCCTCCACCCTCTTCAAAAATAATTCCTATGAAGATTTTGATGTTCATACAAGCATTTCTAAGTTGTATGAATGATCATTAGCTTGCATACATCATCAAGTTGCAAGCTTTATTTGCTAAGCTAGAGTTTTTGGGATTTTTGGTTAATTGGAGCTTTGTTTTGGGCTTTTATATGCTTGCATAAAGGGCTTCTCAATCTTTATTAGTAGAGTTGTGTCTTCATAATACTTGTAAGCCCACTTACCTTCATTTTAGAAACTCTAAAGTTAATATGTGATGAAAGTTGGGATTTTTTCAAGTTTATTTGGTTAAGCATGTTTATGCAAGTTCACTATGCCATGATTTGCAAGTTTATTGAGTTATGCATGTTTATGCAAGTTCACTATGCCATGATTTGCAAGTTTATTGAGTTATGCATGTTTATGCAAGTTCACTATGCCATGATTTGCAAGTTTATTGAGTTATGCATGTTTATGCAAGTTCACTATGCCATGATTTGCAAGTTTATTGAGTTATGCATGTTAATGCAAGTTCACTATGCCATGTAATGCATGTTTAATAAGTTATGCATGCTTATGCAAGTTCACCATGACATGTTGTGCATGTTTGACAAGTTATGCATGTTTATGCAAGTTCCCTATGCCATGTTAGGCAAGTTTAACATGTTATGCATGTTTATGGTAATATGCAAGTTCACTATGCTAAGTTATGCAAGTTTAACATGTTATGCATGTTTATGGTAATATGCAAGTTCACTATGCTAAGTTATGCAAGTCTAACATGTTATGCATGTTTGTTGTGATATGCAAGTTCATCATGTATGTTGTGCCAAGTTCCCTCCTCCTATCCTTTATGCATTATTACGCATATGTAAGCGATAGAATGACGTTGGGGGGTTTGGGTAAACTTAAAATACATGAAAATATAAGATTGGGAATTTACCTATTAAGTTAGGTCTACCCCTTGGGAATTTACCTATTAAGTTAGGTCTACCCAAGTATTTGTTGACTTGTAACTATGTTTTGAAATAAAGTGGACATGACACTTAGAAAACATAAGTGTGGCCAACTCGAGGTTGGGTTGAGTTTGTAGCGTAATTCTACCCGGAACCGACCGGCTTAACTAGTGGCTACAAACAATAGGACCCAATGTTAGAAGTTGGTCATGTGGTGCCAAGACCCGAGGTTAGACCAAGTTGTGGTGTAAAGCTACCCGGACCCGCCCGGCCTAACTAGTAACCACAACAAGGTCTAATGTGAGAGGTTAAGGTGCATTAAATTAATTAATGCCTCATGATTAGGGTTAAGTCAGGGTCCACTAATACTTAACCAATTTGGGGATTCGAGGGATTGAAATGGGGATAAGTGTGAACTGTCGGTTACACTTAACCAATTTAATCCATTTGGGGATTCGAGGGATTGAAATGGGGTTAAGTGTGAACTGTCGGTTACACTTAACCAATTTAATCCATTTGGGGGTTTAGGGATTGAAATGGGGTTAAGTTATGAACTGTCGGTTACACTTAACCAATTTAATCCATGATTAGTGAAGGGTTAAATCGCACTTAACCCTCTTAGGAAACCCTAGCAACGTGGTCTGTTCCAGCAGTAATCCCAGTTTGGTATCATTACAACCCTAGAGGCTAGGCTAGGGCGGGGCACGATTACTGGACGGATGTAAGCGACCAAAGCGACGGCTGAGTGGTACAGCGGTGCGGGTCCAGGCGGGCTACGGACGTGCACGTAATCCGGTATTGGACAAACTCGAGGCACGGGTACCAGTAGGTTTGGACTGTGCATTATTGCTTCAGTGTCTGGGGTTGACACCCGAGGGCTTGATACACCCGAAGGTGGACCCAACACAGTCTGACTACATCCACATGTGGGCCGTATGGACACCAACACTTGACGTGTTAGGCTTATAGGGAGCCGATCGACTAGACCGTTTGGTTGGACCTTATATTAAGGTCACTTCATGTTATTGGGCCAAAGCTTGGGCCAAGGGATCAATGCCTGTTATGTTGGTTTGCTAGTACACCGTGGTGCAAAACTTAACCTTGTTTATGCGATGACACCTCTATCTATCTTGTAGTTGATTTATCATGCCAGTATGTTGTTATCTATGATCATCTCAGTTTCCATCATGCTGTTAACTTTATTAGTTTATAGACTGATCGTAGCAGGGCTTACTCAGTCTTTTTGACTGACCTGTTTTCTTTCGCCTCTTTTCTTCCGTTCCCCCCCCCCCCCCAGGTTCTCAGGGAGGGAATACAGGAGCCTAGCTTGGATCTTAGCTGCTTTCTTGGATAGCTCATGTATGCTTTGGACTTGAGCTCGCTATGGTTTTTTTCCACTTTGGGGATAGCTACTTTTATGTTTTCCTTTCCAGTTTCAGATGATGTTATTTTATGTAGTAGACTTGTTTATTTGGGAAATTGACATTATGATGTAGCAGACTTGTTTTTGAAATGGTTTAAAATTCTTCCGCTGTCTTATCTACTTACTCTGTTTATTTACATATATATATGTCATGTCCTGCCTTGTTATATCATTATGCATGTTTACCTTGTTTTAAAAACGCCCCACCAAAGTCAGAGTTGCTTGCAAGAGCCACCCTGGCGGAGGTGGGGTGTTACATTTGGTATCAGAGCATATGGTTTACGAGAAGGGATAAAAAGGTTTTTAAAACTTTTGAAAAACTATTTTCAAAACCAAGTATAGAGTATTTTCCAAAGAAAAGTCTAGTTATTTTTAAAGGCTATTCCCCAAAAGCCATTAGCACTATCCTTTGACCCCTCGTTTGAACTCTTTTCTTTTCGTTTCCAGCATGTCTGATAATCTCATCTTGCCCGAAGGAGTAACAATACCCGATTGGTTTCGTCGGTACTTGGAAGTCACGGCACCGGTCCCGGGTGTCTCTAATGTTGTCTTTCCAGTCGAGGCCGCTGTTCCTCCTCCTCCTCCCGTAGCTGATGTTCCTCTTCCCCCTCAGCCTCCACAAACGGATTTTGCGGAAACTTGTAAGAACTTTAAGATGATGGGTGGCAAGAATTTTAGTGGAACAGAGACTTTTGTAGAGGCAAGGAATTGGTTGAAAGAGACCGAAGATCTTTTAGCCACCTTTGATATAAGTGACCGCAGGAAGGTTTTATTAGCAGTATGGTTGCTAAAGGAAGAAGCTGCACGTTGGTGGGTAGTTACCACCGCTACTAGGCCAATTGAGACTTGGGATGATTTTAGAGGAAGGTTTGGACTGAGGTTCTTATCACTGAAGCAAGGGGACATGACTATTAGGGAATACATAGATAAGTTTAATCAACTGGCTCGGGTCAATTTAGACTCGGTTAATACAGCTCAGAAGAAGGCCCTACACTTTGCTCTAGGATTAAACGAGCCATTACATGGTTTGGCCATGTCTCATATACCCTTGGGGGCGACTTTCGAGAGTTTGGTGAATATGGCCCTACTTCAAGAAGAAGATAACAATGACAAGAAAGAGGTCAAGGCGAATGAGTCTCAAGGCAAGATGGTAAATTCCGGGAAACGAGGCAAGAATAACAACAACCGCAAGGACAAGCCAAGAGAGAATAGGAAGTGCAACTTCTGTGGTAAAGTTGGACATATATCCAGGGAATGTAGGAAGAAGAAGAGAAAGCGGGGCGAATGCTTTCAGTGTGGTGAGTTTGGACATCTCAGCAAGAATTGCCCGAGGAAACAAGGGCAAGGTCAGACTCAGTATGCAGGACTATCTGGAGGGCGAGTTCATCCCCTCAACACCGTTCTTCCAGCTCATGATAGAGGTAGTGTTTCTGTTGAAAGTCTTGTTTACATTTTCTGACTTTCCCTGTTCGTACTTTGTTTGATTCTGGCACGTCGCATAGTTTTATTTCATCTGATCTAGTTGAAAGTTTGCACCTAAGTACTAGTCTAGTTGATGATCCCGTATGTGTTTCAAATCCAATGGGGGGTTCTGCCCGGCTGTCTGTGGTCTGAGTGGATTTGAAAATTTCTATCTTGAGTATAGAATTCTCGTGGGATGCTTATATTCTCGGTTTCAGGGGATATGGGTTGGTTTTGGGCATGGAATGGTTGTCCTGTTTTGGAGCCATTCTTTGTTTTTGTGCATAGGGTTGTGAGGCTCATGATCCGCCTCGGTAATACCCTAAAAATTTCTAGTAACCCTATGGGTCCCGTCATGTTATGTTATCTTGAATCCCTCGACTCGTCTATCGATAATTTGCAATCTGTGAGGGTGGTCCGAGAATATCCTGATATCTTGGGGGAAGTGAAGGGGTTACCCCTAGACGTGGGATAGATTCCCGCATTACCTGGTTGGTGATACCAAGCCAGTTTCGTAGCCGGTTAGGCACATAACCTCACGAGATGAGAGTTAAGGAAGCAAGTCAAGGAGTTGCTTGAGAAGAACTTCCTGAGACGAGGCATTTGCGAGTAAGGTGCTCCAGTAGTATTCGTTACTAATGTGGACAGTTTGCTTCGCTTATGTGTTGATTATCGTGAGAAGAATAGACAACCGTTACCAAGGATCGATGATTTGTTTGATCAGCTTGTAGGAGCATCTGTCTTCTTTTGATCTAGCTACCGGATTCCATCAGCTTAGGATGGCTGAGGATGGAATTGACAAGACTGCGTTTAGGACTCTAGATGGGTTTTTAGAATGGCTAGTCATGCTATTTGGTTTGACTAATGCACCCGCATATTACGTGAACTTGATGGGTAGGGTGTTTAGGGAGTCCTTGAACAAGTTTGTCGTGGTCGTCGTAGACGATATTTTGATCTCCTTAAAAGAACGAGCGAGAACATGCTAGACATCTCAAGGAGGTGATGGATACGTTTAGAGCCACCAGTTGAAGGTCAAGTTCTCCAAATGTCACTGGGGAGGAAAGAAGTTGGATTTCTTGGGCACATAGTTCCTAAGTAAGGCTTAGCGGTGGATTCCGTTAAAGTGGTTGCGGTCTAAGACCGGAAAACCCTGAGGAGGGCAATTGAAAGCTTTCTCCGTTTGGCTAGTTAGTTAGCATTCCCTGAGCCTAGACTTACTCTTCTGGATGAAGAAGGGGATTTCACGGAAAGAAGACCCGCAGTTAGTCAAGAACATGGACCAGTTGATTCGAGGCGAGATGTTAAGTCACCTCGCTAGATATATTATAGATGACAAGGGATGACTAAGGCGCGATGAGAGATTATGTGTTCCTCGAGTGGAAGACTTGGTAAAGAAGGTTCTTGAAGATGCGCATCACTCGAGGAGGTGGCCGAGTTGGTCTCAGGATGCATGTTGTGCCACCAGGTTAAGGCCAAGTCATAGAAGCCCGGCGGGCCATTACCTCCATTGGAGGTTCCGCAAGGGAAGTGTGAAAACATCTCGATAGATTGTGTGGATAGATTACCTAGGTCAAAGGAAGGGAATACGGGTAGGTGGGTCATAATAGGTAGACTCACGAAGAGTGCTCATTTCAGTCCGGTGAAGAGCGAGAGGACTGCATCATGGTTAGCAACGGTTTACCCTCAAGAAGTTGGCCAGTTTTGAAATAGCCTACAGGAAGCCATGGGTAGGCAACTGAATCTAGGTATGGCCTATCACTCATAGGCGGATGGTTCGTTTCGATTAAGCATGAGTTATAGAAAATCACGTTTATAAGGGCAATTAGCAACGTGGATTGGTATTTTCAAGAAAAGCTCTGCTGCGTGGAATACTTTATAGTAAGTAGACGAGATCCTGGATTCACCAGTGAATTTTGGAGAGCTTGCATGAAATCATGAAGTTACAGTTATGTTTAACCCAAGTATACAGAAAGAAGAATAAGTGGAAAAGGAAGACGAGAGGCGACGAGTTCCAACTCGAATTTGGGAGATTGGAGTTAGGAAGCCAAGAAATCATGAAGTAAAAGACGGTCAAAGCAAAGTGGAGTTAAGCTCAAGGAAACGTGACCAAGAAGAGTGAAGACTAGATACGCGCATCGTATCTCTTTTTTTTTAAGAGTGCATCCTTGATCCTTGTTTTCCTGTGGAGCTTGCTTGCAAGTTATCTTTTGTATATATCCTCTCGGTCCCATTCCCGATCTTATTTCTGTTGTAAACTCCATAAGGGGGGAGTTATGACTCATCGGTTAGTACTATATGTCAGAGTTTGAATGGATTTCTTGTAATCCAAAAAGGAGTTTATCTTGCTTATCTTCTAAGATCTCTTTTTAGCATATCTCTCTGTCCATGTTTATCTAGTTTATCTAGTTTATCGTGATTATCTTGTCAGGTGAACCTTAGGTAGAAACCCTTTGGTTGAAACATGTGTTTGAAACATGTTATGTTTGATGGTTGCAAGTGGTTGCAAGTGTTTGCAAGTGGTTGCTCGTGGATGCATTATACACGATTAGGCACTAGATCGGCTCGCACACTCCTCATATTGCATATGCATGAGTGTTTATGCTTATTCATGGATGAAAATTGTGTGTTATCACATGGATGTTGCATATGGGTGTATGTTATGTGCACACATATAGATGATATACATTATGTTAGGAATTGCATACATATGGATTCATTTCACTAACATAATTCGCATTGATGATATTTGCATTAGATAAGTACATATACACACACCTCTGCATATGTTCATCCAGCATTTAGAATCTTGTAAGGACAATGATTGCTCGTGGATGATGCTTTGAGTAGATGGATGATTGGATGGTAGGATCCGTTCTTCCTAACTTGAAGATTTCGGGGACGAAATCCTTTAAGGAGGCGAGAATGTAACAACCCGTATTTTCAATAACCTGTTATAACAAAAACTGAGGCAGAATTTAATTATAAAATGTGAATCAAGGGAAACGGGCTATGCCATTGCGTTCGTCTCGGAAAAATACACGAAATAGAGTCCGAGTTTTCGAAAATCGGAGTCCGTATGACCCAGTTAAGGCCCATTGAAGTTTTCAGAAAATTCCTAAGTAAAAACAGATTTAAATTTGAAATTAAAAACAAGGGTTAGGGCAAACTGGCGCAGGCGGGAAAATTCCCGCCAGGACCCACATGTCGACAGGCCTGTCGACAGGGTCCCCAGGGTGTCGACTGCCCTGTCGACAGCCCTGTCGACAGGGGGTGGCCAGGCAGTTTTGCCTGGCGCACCATTTTGATTTGGGCTTGGTCTTGTGGCTTGGTTCTAGAGAGTTCCAAAATCTGACGGACCTAAACTAACCTAGGGTTAATCCTAGGGCTAAAAACACTCTAATCTTCTATAAATAAGCCCCTAATCCTACCCTAAAACCCCATTATTCATTCTAGCAACCAAACTATGTCAAATTGAATTCTCAAATGGCCTCCACCTAAAAACCCTAGCCTCCACCCTCTTCAAAAATAATTCCTATGAAGATTTTGATGTTCATACAAGCATTTCTAAGTTGTATGAATGATCATTAGCTTGCATACATCATCAAGTTGCAAGCTTTATTTGCTAAGCTAGAGTTTTTGGGATTTTTGGTTAATTGGAGCTTTGTTTTGGGCTTTTATATGCTTGCATAAAGGGCTTCTCAATCTTTATTAGTAGATTTGTGTCTTCATAATACTTGTAAGCCCTCTTACCTTCATTTTAGAAACTCTAAAGTTAATATGTGATGAAAGTTGGGATTTTTGCAAGTTTATTTGGTTATGCATGTTTATGCAAGTTCACTATGCCATGATTTGCAAGTTTATTGAGTTATGCATGTTTATGCAAGTTCACTATGCCATGATTTGCAAGTTTATTGAGTTATGCATGTTTATGCAAGTTCACTATGCCATGATTTGCAAGTTTTGCAAGTTTATTGAGTTATGCATGTTTATGCAAGTTCACTATGCCATGATTTGCAAGTTTATTGAGTTATGCATGTTTATGCAAGTTCACTATGCCATGATTTGCAAGTTTATCGAGTTATGCATGTTAATGCAAGTTCACTATGCCATGTTATGCATGTTTAATAAGTTATGCATGCTTATGCAAGTTCACCTTGACATGTTGTGCATGTTTGACAAGTTATGCATGTTTATGCAAGTTCCCTATGCCATGTTAGGCAAGTTTAACATGTTATGCATGTTTATGGTAATATGCAAGTTCACTATGCTAAGTTATGCAAGTTTAACATGTTATGCATGTTTATGGTAATATGCAAGTTCACTATGCTAAGTTATGCAAGTCTAGCATGTTATGCGTGTTTGTTGTGATATGCAAGTTCATCATGTATGTTGTGCCAAGTTCCCTCCTCCTATCCTTTATGCGTTATTATGAATATGTAAGCGATAGAATGACGTTGGGGGGTTTGGGTAAACTTAAAATACATGAAAATATAAGATTGGGAATTTACCTATTAAGTTAGGTCTACCCCTTGGGAATTTACCTATTAAGTTAGGTCTACCCAAGTATTTGTTGACTTGTAACTATGTTTTGAAATAAAGTGGACATGACACTTAGAAAACATAAGTGTGGCCAACTCGAGGTTGGGTTGAGTTTGTAGCGTAATTCTACCCGGAACCGACCGGCTTAACTAGTGGCTACAAACAATAGGACCCAAAGTGAGAAGTTGGTCATGTGGTGCCAAGACCCGAGGTTAGACCAAGTTGTGGTGTAAAGCTACCCGGACCCGCCCGGCCTAACTAGTAACCACAACAAGGTCTAATGTGAGAGTTTAAGGTGCATTAAATTAATTAATGCCTCATGATTAGGGTTAAGTCAGGGTCCACTAATACTTAACCAATTTGGGGATTCGAGGGATTGAAATGGGGATAAGTGTGAACTGTCGGTTACACTTAACCAATTTAATCCATTTGGGGATTCGAGGGATTGAAATGGGGTTAAGTGTGAACTGTCGGTTACACTTAACCAATTTAATCCATTTGGGGGTTTAGGGATTGAAATGGGGTTAAGTTGTGAACTGTCGGTTACACTTAACCAATTTAATCCATGATTAGTGAAGGGTTAAATCTCACTTAACCCTCTTAGGAAACACTAGCAACGTGGTCTGTTCCAGAAGTAATCCCAGTTTGGTATCATTACAACCCTAGAGGCTAGGCTAGGGCGGGGCACGATTACTGGACGGATGTAAGCGACCAAAGCGACGGCTGAGTGGTACAGCGGTGCGGGTCCAGGCGGGCTACGGACGTGCACGTAATCCGGTATTGGACAAACTCGAGGCACGGGTACCAGTAGGTTTGGACTGAGGTTCTTATCACTGAAGCAAGGGGACATGACTATTAGGGAATACATAGATAAGTTTAATCAACTGGCTCGGGTCAATTTAGACTCGGTTAATACAGCTCAGAAGAAGGCCCTACACTTTGCTCTAGGATTAAACGAGCCATTACATGGTTTGGCCATGTCTCATATACCCTTGGGGGCGACTTTCGAGAGTTTGGTGAATATGGCCCTACTTCAAGAAGAAGATAACAATGACAAGAAAGAGGTCAAGGCGAATGAGTCTCAAGGCAAGATGGTAAATTCCGGGAAACGAGGCAAGAATAACAACAACCGCAAGGACAAGCCAAGAGAGAATAGGAAGTGCAACTTCTGTGGTAAAGTTGGACATATATCCAGGGAATGTAGGAAGAAGAAGAGAAAGCGGGGCGAATGCTTTCAGTGTGGTGAGTTTGGACATCTCAGCAAGAATTGCCCGAGGAAACAAGGGCAAGGTCAGACTCAGTATGCAGGACTATCTGGAGGGCGAGTTCATCCCCTCAACACCGTTCTTCCAGCTCATGATAGAGGTAGTGTTTCTGTTGAAAGTCTTGTTTACATTTTCTGACTTTCCCTGTTCGTACTTTGTTTGATTCTGGCACGTCGCATAGTTTTATTTCATCTGATCTAGTTGAAAGTTTGCACCTAAGTACTAGTCTAGTTGATGATCCCGTATGTGTTTCAAATCCAATGGGGGGTTCTGCCCGGCTGTCTGTGGTCTGAGTGGATTTGAAAATTTCTATCTTGAGTATAGAATTCTCGTGGGATGCTTATATTCTCGGTTTCAGGGGATATGGGTTGGTTTTGGGCATGGAATGGTTGTCCTGTTTTGGAGCCATTCTTTGTTTTTGTGCATAGGGTTGTGAGGCTCATGATCTGCCTCGGTAATACCCTAAAAATTTCTAGTAACCCTATGGGTCCCGTCATGTTATGTTATCTTGAATCCCTCGACTCGTCTATCGATAATTTGCAATCTGTGAGGGTGGTCCGAGAATATCCTGATATCTTGGGGGAAGTGAAGGGGTTACCCCTAGACGTGGGATAGATTCCCGCATTACCTGGTTGGTGATACCAAGCCAGTTTCGTAGCCGGTTAGGCACATAACCTCACGAGATGAGAGTTAAGGAAGCAAGTCAAGGAGTTGCTTGAGAAGAACTTCCTGAGACGAGGCATTTGCGAGTAAGGTGCTCCAGTAGTATTCGTTACTAATGTGGACAGTTTGCTTCGCTTATGTGTTGATTATCGTGAGAAGAATAGACAACCGTTACCAAGGATCGATGATTTGTTTGATCAGCTTGTAGGAGCATCTGTCTTCTTTTGATCTAGCTACCGGATTCCATCAGCTTAGGATGGCTGAGGATGGAATTGACAAGACTGCGTTTAGGACTCTAGATGGGTTTTTAGAATGGCTAGTCATGCTATTTGGTTTGACTAATGCACCCGCATATTACGTGAACTTGATGGGTAGGGTGTTTAGGGAGTCCTTGAACAAGTTTGTCGTGGTCGTCGTAGACGATATTTTGATCTCCTTAAAAGAACGAGCGAGAACATGCTAGACATCTCAAGGAGGTGATGGATACGTTTAGAGCCACCAGTTGAAGGTCAAGTTCTCCAAATGTCACTGGGGAGGAAAGAAGTTGGATTTCTTGGGCACATAGTTCCTAAGTAAGGCTTAGCGGTGGATTCCGTTAAAGTGGTTGCGGTCTAAGACCGGAAAACCCTGAGGAGGGCAATTGAAAGCTTTCTCCGTTTGGCTAGTTAGTTAGCATTCCCTGAGCCTAGACTTACTCTTCTGGATGAAGAAGGGGATTTCACGGAAAGAAGACCCGCAGTTAGTCAAGAACATGGACCAGTTGATTCGAGGCGAGATGTTAAGTCACCTCGCTAGATATATTATAGATGACAAGGGATGACTAAGGCGCGATGAGAGATTATGTGTTCCTCGAGTGGAAGACTTGGTAAAGAAGGTTCTTGAAGATGCGCATCACTCGAGGAGGTGGCCGAGTTGGTCTCAGGATGCATGTTGTGCCACCAGGTTAAGGCCAAGTCATAGAAGCCCGGCGGGCCATTACCTCCATTGGAGGTTCCGCAAGGGAAGTGTGAAAACATCTCGATAGATTGTGTGGATAGATTACCTAGGTCAAAGGAAGGGAATACGGGTAGGTGGGTCATAATAGGTAGACTCACGAAGAGTGCTCATTTCAGTCCGGTGAAGAGCGAGAGGACTGCATCATGGTTAGCAACGGTTTACCCTCAAGAAGTTGGCCAGTTTTGAAATAGCCTACAGGAAGCCATGGGTAGGCAACTGAATCTAGGTATGGCCTATCACTCATAGGCGGATGGTTCGTTTCGATTAAGCATGAGTTATAGAAAATCACGTTTATAAGGGCAATTAGCAACGTGGATTGGTATTTTCAAGAAAAGCTCTGCTGCGTGGAATACTTTATAGTAAGTAGACGAGATCCTGGATTCACCAGTGAATTTTGGAGAGCTTGCATGAAATCATGAAGTTACAGTTATGTTTAACCCAAGTATACAGAAAGAAGAATAAGTGGAAAAGGAAGACGAGAGGCGACGAGTTCCAACTCGAATTTGGGAGATTGGAGTTAGGAAGCCAAGAAATCATGAAGTAAAAGACGGTCAAAGCAAAGTGGAGTTAAGCTCAAGGAAACGTGACCAAGAAGAGTGAAGACTAGATACGCGCATCGTATCTCTTTTTTTTTTAAGAGTGCATCCTTGATCCTTGTTTTCCTGTGGAGCTTGCTTGCAAGTTATCTTTTGTATATATCCTCTCGGTCCCATTCCCGATCTTATTTCTGTTGTAAACTCCATAAGGGGGGAGTTATGACTCATCGGTTAGTACTATATGTCAGAGTTTGAATGGATTTCTTGTAATCCAAAAAGGAGTTTATCTTGCTTATCTTCTAAGATCTCTTTTTAGCATATCTCTCTGTCCATGTTTATCTAGTTTATCTAGTTTATCGTGATTATCTTGTCAGGTGAACCTTAGGTAGAAACCCTTTGGTTGAAACATGTGTTTGAAACATGTTATGTTTGATGGTTGCAAGTGGTTGCAAGTGTTTGCAAGTGGTTGCTCGTGGATGCATTATACACGATTAGGCACTAGATCGGCTCGCACACTCCTCATATTGCATATGCATGAGTGTTTATGCTTATTCATGGATGAAAATTGTGTGTTATCACATGGATGTTGCATATGGGTGTATGTTATGTGCACACATATAGATGATATACATTATGTTAGGAATTGCATACATATGGATTCATTTCACTAACATAATTCGCATTGATGATATTTGCATTAGATAAGTACATATACACACACCTCTGCATATGTTCATCCAGCATTTAGAATCTTGTAAGGACAATGATTGCTCGTGGATGATGCTTTGAGTAGATGGATGATTGGATGGTAGGATCCGTTCTTCCTAACTTGAAGATTTCGGGGACGAAATCCTTTAAGGAGGCGAGAATGTAACAACCCGTATTTTCAATAACCTGTTATAACAAAAACTGAGGCAGAATTTAATTATAAAATGTGAATCAAGGGAAACGGGCTATGCCATTGCGTTCGTCTCGGAAAAATACACGAAATAGAGTCCGAGTTTTCGAAAATCGGAGTCCGTATGACCCAGTTAAGGCCCATTGAAGTTTTCAGAAAATTCCTAAGTAAAAACAGATTTAAATTTGAAATTAAAAACAAGGGTTAGGGCAAACTGGCGCAGGCGGGAAAATTCCCGCCAGGACCCACATGTCGACAGGCCTGTCGACAGGGTCCCCAGGGTGTCGACTGCCCTGTCGACAGCCCTGTCGACAGGGGGTGGCCAGGCAGTTTTGCCTGGCGCACCATTTTGATTTGGGCTTGGTCTTGTGGCTTGGTTCTAGAGAGTTCCAAAATCTGACGGACCTAAACTAACCTAGGGTTAATCCTAGGGCTAAAAACACTCTAATCTTCTATAAATAAGCCCCTAATCCTACCCTAAAACCCCATTATTCATTCTAGCAACCAAACTATGTCAAATTGAATTCTCAAATGGCCTCCACCTAAAAACCCTAGCCTCCACCCTCTTCAAAAATAATTCCTATGAAGATTTTGATGTTCATACAAGCATTTCTAAGTTGTATGAATGATCATTAGCTTGCATACATCATCAAGTTGCAAGCTTTATTTGCTAAGCTAGAGTTTTTGGGATTTTTGGTTAATTGGAGCTTTGTTTTGGGCTTTTATATGCTTGCATAAAGGGCTTCTCAATCTTTATTAGTAGATTTGTGTCTTCATAATACTTGTAAGCCCTCTTACCTTCATTTTAGAAACTCTAAAGTTAATATGTGATGAAAGTTGGGATTTTTGCAAGTTTATTTGGTTATGCATGTTTATGCAAGTTCACTATGCCATGATTTGCAAGTTTATTGAGTTATGCATGTTTATGCAAGTTCACTATGCCATGATTTGCAAGTTTATTGAGTTATGCATGTTTATGCAAGTTCACTATGCCATGATTTGCAAGTTTTGCAAGTTTATTGAGTTATGCAAGTTTATGCAAGTTCACTATGCCATGATTTGCAAGTTTATTGAGTTATGCATGTTTATGCAAGTTCACTATGCCATGATTTGCAAGTTTATTGAGTTATGCATGTTAATGCAAGTTCACTATGCCATGTTATGCATGTTTAATAAGTTATGCATGCTTATGCAAGTTCACCTTGACATGTTGTGCATGTTTGACAAGTTATGCATGTTTATGCAAGTTCCCTATGCCATGTTAGGCAAGTTTAACATGTTATGCATGTTTATGGTAATATGCAAGTTCACTATGCTAAGTTATGCAAGTTTAACATGTTATGCATGTTTATGGTAATATGCAAGTTCACTATGCTAAGTTATGCAAGTCTAACATGTTATGCATGTTTGTTGTGATATGCAAGTTCATCATGTATGTTGTGCCAAGTTCCCTCCTCCTATCCTTTATGCGTTATTATGAATATGTAAGCGATAGAATGACGTTGGGGGGTTTGGGTAAACTTAAAATACATGAAAATATAAGATTGGGAATTTACCTATTAAGTTAGGTCTACCCCTTGGGAATTTACCTATTAAGTTAGGTCTACCCAAGTATTTGTTGACTTGTAACTATGTTTTGAAATAAAGTGGACATGACACTTAGAAAACATAAGTGTGGCCAACTCGAGGTTGGGTTGAGTTTGTAGCGTAATTCTACCCGGAACCGACCGGCTTAACTAGTGGCTACAAACAATAGGACCCAAAGTGAGAAGTTGGTCATGTGGTGCCAAGACCCGAGGTTAGACCAAGTTGTGGTGTAAAGCTACCCGGACCCGCCCGGCCTAACTAGTAACCACAACAAGGTCTAATGTGAGAGGTTAAGGTGCATTAAATTAATTAATGCCTCATGATTAGGGTTAAGTCAGGGTCCACTAATACTTAACCAATTTGGGGATTCGAGGGATTGAAATGGGGATAAGTGTGAACTGTCGGTTACACTTAACCAATTTAATCCATTTGGGGATTCGAGGGATTGAAATGGGGTTAAGTGTGAACTGTCGGTTACACTTAACCAATTTAATCCATTTGGGGGTTTAGGGATTGAAATGGGGTTAAGTTGTGAACTGTCGGGTACACTTAACCAATTTAATCCATGATTAGTGAAGGGTTAAATCTCACTTAACCCTCTTAGGAAACACTAGCAACGTGGTCTGTTCCAGCAGTAATCCCAGTTTGGTATCATTACAACCCTAGAGGCTAGGCTAGGGCGGGGCACGATTACTGGACGGATGTAAGCGACCAAAGCGACGGCTGAGTGGTACAGCGGTGCGGGTCCAGGCGGGCTACGGACGTGCACGTAATCCGGTATTGGACAAACTCGAGGCACGGGTACCAGTAGGTTTGGACTGTGCATTATTGCTTCAGTGTCTGGGGTTGACACCCGAGGGCTTGATACACCCGAAGGTGGACCCAGCACAGTCTGACTACATCCATATGTGGGCCGTATGGACACCAACACTTGACGTGTTAGGCTTATAGGGAGCCGATCGACTAGACCGTTTGGTTGGACCTTATATTAAGGTCACTTCATGTTATTGGGCCAAAGCTTGGGCCAAGGGATCAATGCCTGTTATGTTGGTTTGCTAGTACACCGTGGTGCAAAACTTAACCTTGTTTATGCGATGACACCTCTATCTATCTTGTAGTTGATTTATCATGCCAGTATGTTGTTATCTATGATCATCTCAGTTTCCATCATGCTGTTAACTTTATTAGTTTATAAACTGATCGTAGCAGGGCTTACTCAGTCTTTTTGACTGACCTGTTTTCTTTCGCCTCTTTTCTTCCGTTTCCCCCCCCCCCCAGGTTCTCAGGGAGGGAATACAGGAGCCTAGCTTGGATCTTAGCTGCTTTCTTGGATAGCTCATGTATTCTTTGGACTTGAGCTCGCTATGGTTTTTTTCCACTTTGGGGATAGCTACTTTTATGTTTTCCTTTCCAGTTTCAGATGATGTTATTTTATGTACTAGACTTGTTTATTTGGGAAATTGACATTATGATGTAGCAGACTTGTTTTTGAAATGGTTTAAAATTCTTCCGCTGTCTTATCTACTTACTCTGTTTATTTACATATATATATGTCATGTCCTGCCTTGTTATATCATTATGCATGTTTACGTTGTTTTAAAAACGCCCCACCAAAGTCAGAGTTGCTTGCAAGAGCCACCCTGGCGGAGGTGGGGTGTTACAATGTTGCCCTTGTCAGGGGTATATGTTACCTCGAAATCGTAGGACTCCAAGAACTCCATCCACCATAACATATCACCCTTCCCTAGAGACCACATGCCCTAAAATACTCACTTCTTTTCTCCAAAAAAGGTATTTTGGAGAACTTAGCTTTAAGCTGGTGCACTTGTAGGGTCCCTAAGCTTTCCCTAAGAGGTATGGCATGCTCTTATCGTCTTCTAGAGAAAACCAGGATATAATCCCATGCAAAATCGTCACAACTATCCATCTCTCACACAGACAATCCTAGTCGAACTCGACATCCCCCAAGTGCAAGCCCCAAAGGCCTAAACCAATATCAGACAAACAACCAAGGGATACCTCCTTCGAATTCAGACGACCTACGTGAGATGATACTAGTAAGACGACCAACCAATTGAGCACTTGACCGACTCTGGCTGTCCTTGCCAGTCTTGCTCCAAAACCACCGATGACCACATAACTGGCTTTGCTTAATCTATTAAGCACGTACGGAAACTTATTTCGCGCCTCTGGGTAAACCCCGCACTTTATCAAAGACGTCTCCATGCTCACGGACCACACAAACAAATTCACATTCATCGTTGGATGCGTCAGAAGATTCTAGGCAGCTAAGCATCACTAAACCACTAGGGTCACAAGAAATATGAGGGTCTTTTCATAATGAATCAATAGTCTAACTACCCTCCTTTCGCAATCTAGGATGGCACCCCGCCTGGCTAGCGAATCCACCCCATGAATCAAACTATAGCCCATGAAACCAAGGACAAAGGCGTTGCATTCAAATCCAATGCCCAAGATAGACACTCTCAAATCCCGACAAACTATTGAAGGATGAGCCGAACCACCAACAAGATTTGAGACTAGGATGGGATCCTTAATTAGACTAGTATTTAGGTGCAGTGTTTCAACTAACGAAGCAGATACTAACGAGTATGAAGTGCCAGAATCAAACAAAGTTCAAACAGGATGATAAAGAAAACCAAATTTCAACCTAGACGGTCCTACCCCCATCAGGTATACCAGCCGTGAGGGAATACAACTACCCTCCAGAAGATCCTGTACTTTGTCCATGCCTCTTTGGACAATCCTAAGGTGCCCTATTTCTCCAAAACAACTAGCCTTCTTCTTTACATTCTCCATTCGTGACCTCCCACCAAGATGAGGTTTCGTCCTTTGTTAACCTAACAGCTATTTAAACCTTCCTCCTATCGTTTATCTTTAAGATACCAATAAGTCATCCATTTCTTGGACTAACTTCTAGCCCGAAGAACGTCTAAGTCCCTTGAAGTGGTTCTCCGTCCTTCGTATCGAAGCATCTATACGCGGAGGAAGAGATTGAAAAAGGGAAAGAGGAAGAGATTCAGAAAGGGAAAGAGGAAGAGATTCAAAACGGAGAATCGAAGGAAAGATATATGGCTTTTGGGGATTATGTTCTTGAAATAAACCTTTCTTCCAAAAATACTCTTCTACAAACATATTTTTGAAAGTATTCTTTATAAAAAATGCTTTTGAAAAATAGTTTTTTTTTTTTAAATATCTTATCTGTTCTGGTAACCTTCAGCTCTGATACCACGTGTAATACCCCACCTCCATTAAGGTCACTCGCAAAGGGAATGCCTTAACTTCAATGGAGCATTTTAAGTGAATATAGAAAAGAAAATCACAACAAGACAGATATAAAGCAGAACTTGAAAATTTAATACTTTATTTATTGCAGCAGAAGGTAATCATGTTTGGTTACATCATCAAAAACCATAAACCAAAGTTAAGTACATAATATCCATCTTGATAAAACAAAGTACATAATCCCACTACTACATGTAGCCATAAAAAAAATGATAGGCTGAACTTTACTTCGGCAATCCCAATCCATGTGCTCCCAAAGAGATTCCAATCAAGCTCCACTAGTACTAGTCCCACCCTTAGAACCCCAAGGGGGGGGGAAGGAAGAAAAGAGGTGGAAACAAAGGGGGTCAGACATAAAGTCTGGCGAGTGCGATAACTCTAACAACATAATTATTAAAGCAATATGATAAGAAATAAGCTGGAGAATAAGGTAATGACTGTGTGAACCACATGGGTATGGCAAGGCAATTAAGAGAAACAAAGATAACGTAAATGGCGCTTCCTAATCAATTTAGGATAATTACCATACTCTACCGTACTGTACCATACTGTACTGTACTAACACTAACTGCACCCTACTAGTCACTCTAGAAATTTGATCCCTCTTGGCTAAATAGAACGATGATAGCTCTGTGTACTACTAGATGTACCCACTATCCTCCATGTTTGACTGTATATCTCTAGTTCCTATCATAGGTACCTAGCGTGTACCTATCCGCACTATATGTACTCCTTCATTAAGTAATAATGGTAATCCCATGTACTCCTAGCTGACGTCATAGGTGTCGTCTGCTCCTATCTCCACTAGGTGTACCTCCTTAGTAATTATTGATAATAGTGGTAGCTTCGTGTACCCCTAGCTGACTACATAGGTGCCGTCTGCTCCTATCTCCACTAGGTGTACTCACTACCCTTTCCCATTCGATCGGCTCCCTAACTCGTAGATACCTGTGCTGGCCCCACAGTGGGGTGTATCACTCCCCAAAGTGACAACCCGATACCACCAATGATGCACGACTTATACCTACACGATGCAACAACGTCTTACCTACCAGCCCGAGTCCACACACGCATATGAACCCGTTGGACTTGCGTTGCAACCGCTAACTCGGTTTGGCCTCTTACAGTCAAGCCCAGTATGCGTGTCCCTTTCTCGACTTGGGTCTTGCCCACAAAGATACGAATGAGTTACTGGTTGAAAAGGGCCCCCATTACTTGACACAAGCTATCCACCTAAGCTTGGTCCCCTCTAGTATATCCCACTTAACCCACTTCATGTCCACTTACATGTTTTAAATTTGGTTAAGGGTTTCTAAAAGTAATTCCACATGCCACCCAAGGCACCCACTTAACCCCTATGTCTCACTTACATGTTTTACCTTGGTTAAGTGTTACTAATCGTATTTCGTCATGCCACCCAAGGCACCCACTAGATTCCACATGCCACCCAAGGCACCCACTTAACCCCCTCATGTCCCACTACATGTTTATCTGGTTAAGTGTTTCTTAATTCATTAAGACCGTAACCTCATAAAGACCTCTCACATTATACTGGCATTTGTGGCAGATGGATTTGTCGGGCGGGTCTGGGCAGTCTTACACCACAAAAGAGCCTAACCTTGTGTCTTTATAGCTGTTACGTATTTAGTTTGTGCCTAAGACCTCTTACATTAGACTCGCATTTGTGGCAGCTGGATTTTCCGTGCTGGTCCGGGCAGTCTTACACCACAAAAGAGCCTAACTTCGTGTCTTAGACGATTAATTACTCCTAATTAATCATTCCCCAAATTTGAATTACTTTCCCTACTCAAATTATCAATCAATTAACGATTTCCATAATTGACTCAATTATGTCCATCCATTTATGGTATGTAAAATCATACCAATTTTCACCACAATTATATTTTATGCCTTTTAAGGCATTTATGCTCATCTATTTACGGTATATAAATTATACCAATTTCATTACTAATTAGTTTTATTCCTTAAAATTAATTACATGCCTTTTTAGGCCATTACATGCCAAATTCACAATATGTGTGTGTGTGTTCACTATTATCCCCATCTTACCCCCATCATTCGTTCGCTTAACATGATATATACATATTAGACTAGCAAATAGTCTAATACTTAAAAGAAAGGAATAAACTTCACAAAGTCACATACACACAATAATAGATCTAATTTGCATCAAACTTGCAATTAAGAACTACAACATACTTGCATAATTTTTGTATTATCAAGGATCCAAAAATCATAGATCTAAAAGGTGTGAGCTTGCATGTATTAACATAGTTTTACACCCAACTAGCCTAGATAATTATCACAAACTTACATAAACTGTGTATGTCGTCAACCTAAACATAAAGGTGTCATCTTGCATAACTATGGATCCAATAAAGGTGTTAACTTGAGTAGACTATGGATCCACATAAAGGTGTAAACTTGCATAACTAGGCATGTCATAGATTCAACATAAAAAGGTCAACTTGAATATGGATCTAAACTTTAAAGGTGTGAACTTGTATATATATGAATCCAGTTACCACTTAAACTTGCATATGAACATAATACCTATACGAACTAGCATATGTTCCACATCCATACTCACATAAAAACCGATGTTATAAACCTAGGTGATTGGATTATAAAAAGAGATTCATTGACACAAGTTAACATCATGAATTACTAGCATATATTTTAGACCCAAACTTACATAACATCATTTAATTCGCATACAACTTACGAGATCCTATTAACTTGCATAACATCATATGTGAAACTTGCATAGCATCATACATAAAACTTGCATAACATCATATATGAAACTTGCATAACAACATATATAAGATTTGCATAACATCGCATAATATGAATCAAGCTAACATACATGATTAAACATATGAATTTGATTCACAACCACAACTTACAGTCCAACGTATATCACATCATAATTAATTTAGCAATTATTTTGTTAAAGTGATCGAACTCACAACTCAACAGCCGTCTTGAGTTCTGAATTCTAATTTCTAAAGTTGAATTAGAGCCCCTTTGATGAAGATTCATTGTTAGAGTTGAAAAGGATTGAATTTGATTTGCTTTCTTCCTCTCTATTGGGCGGCGGCTATTCTGAGTTGCAAGTTGACGGCATGGAGGCCATGAATCCAATTTTATTTTGATTTTAGGGTTTGGGTCTATGGGTGTTTTTATAGAGTTTAGGATTAGTTTAAGCCGTCCGATCAACCCAGAACTAATCCCATCCAATCAGAGCAGTTCAGAAACCCTAATGAGTCAGCATCCAGTCACAAACAGGTCATCATTCAAATCTGCCCCGGGGGGGGGGGGGGGGGGGTAGGTCGACACAATGGTCGACCTGGTCAGGGTAGGTCGACCCTATTATCAACCTGGCCCTGGCGGGAATTTTCCCGCCTTGCCTGTTTGACTCTGAAATTTAGAAATTTGAAATCTGTTTTGAATTTTCTGAAACTTCTGATCGCCATAACTTCTTCATACGAAGTCCAATTCACGCAAACTCAGACTCTATCTCAACCAGAATTCCGAGACGAACACAATGGCGCAATCCGTTTCCCTTAATTCTCACGTATGAAATTAATTATTCTTTAATATAGTTAATTCGATTATTCAAAAATCCGGGGTGTTACATTAGCTCTAGTCTTTCTACATCCCACTTGTTGCCGATGATGGGTATCCGATGGTCTACTATCCTTGTTGGTCGTGATCCTATGCCTCTCTCTGCCTCCTTGTGAGGCAACCGCCTAACCACCCTGGTGTCACCTCGTCTCAGCATTCTGACTGCAGAGCTGCATCTGCAGTCAAGGATCACCCACCTAGTTGTTATGCGTAGACCTAGCCTTTGTGGACACAACCTAAGACATCTGCCGCCACACAAAGGACTACTAGGAGCACCTTACATACCTCAGGAAGCTGTGTGCTATCCATTCTCGTCCTTCGGAACCGTCCGAACAATCAGATGATTGTGTGCTCCCCCTTGTGCCTTATAACACCTCGATGATCTACCCCGTTGGGTTATTCACCTTCAACCGCAAGAAATCGTCTAAGCACCTTACTTTAGCATGTTGTTAGACCCTATCTCTAAACATTCTTTTATGCACCTGCCTTACCTCATCAGTTTTCCAGTTAACTTGGCTATTCCAATTCATATTGAATTCTTATTCAAATTATCAAGTTTCTCTTGATTATTAATTTCAATCATATAGCTTAACCCATTTAAGTTCATTAATAAGCCCACAACATGTTATTCTCTGGATTGTGTTCAAGGGTCTGTGATCCACCATCCCCTTATATTCTTGTTTGGTTTCATCATTAAAATAACATGTTTTATTTAATATGTAATTATATCCCAATTCACATGTTTTATAATTAACGTGTCGCTTATAATTTATGATTCTTATTAATCATAATTCCATTTTACATCGTCAATGCAACTTATCATTGTTTACTTATTTATTAACTTAGTTCTACTAACTAAGGCCCATTAATAAGTTTCTCTACCCGTTTATTATAACCTATGTCATAATTTCCCCTTGTCCCTAGGACAAACCTAAACATTCTTATCAACGAGCTTCAGACTTCCAAGCTTACAGATTACTTAATTTATAATTAAATACAATATATTTTCCCACTTTTCTTAACTGGGATCAGGTTTTCCCCTTTACTGATTACTTAATTTACAATTAAGTCTCCCTTAACTCAATCACCGGTTATCCAATTCTCTTACTAACTTATTATAACATAAGTTATAATCCCCACTTGTCCATAGGACAAGTTTACCTATTACGCAACATTTTCATTAGTGTTACTTATTTATAATAGGTGATTATCATTTCTACAAGTTATGCTTAACCTAAAGGTGTCTTTAATTACATAACTTTATTATTTCTACCGGTTATGTATACAACTAGGTATCTTTAATTACATAGGGAGGTAAACATAACCATCTTTTTTATAGGCGTGCTAAATGAATTTGGTGATCGACGCTAGTCTATGAATCAGAAAAGCGCGACATTTAAATTAAATTCTTCAAGCATACAGGTGTGTGACATACAGGTCGAACACAGGGAGGTAGATTAAAATCAAATTATTTATTTAATCTCTTGGGCGAGTTAGACGAAGCCTGGAGATTTTGTTGAAATAAAAACAAATTGAAATTGCGAACTTAGGATTATCGTTGAATCTAATCAACGATTAATCACTAAAGAAAGTAAATTGCAAAACAAGAACAACAATGCAGAAAATAAAAGTGCAGAATAAGAAGAACAACATAAAATAAAGTAGGATTGTCGTTGAAACTAATCAAACGACTAATCACTAAAAAAATGTAAAATACAATTGGTGTTCTTCCAAAACTAATTGTGAAGACAACACCGATTGCTAAGAAAAAGAAAAATGCAGAAATAGTAAAAAGAAGAAGAACTTTTATTAATGGAGAAGAGAATATACAATAGGATAGGATGGTAGCTACAATGACATTACAAGGGTATTTATAGGGTATAACCAAACCCTAACCCTAATTATAAATGGGCCTAGCCATTACATCACTAATTAGTTTACAATGATCAAAGCTATCTCGGGTTTCAAAGCTATTTTGATGTTGATGTGGCCCATAATCGAAATTGTTGGAATTTGAATTGAAGTCGTCATTTCGATCATAACTTTGAAAATGTTGGTCTTTTTGAAAATTTTGAATTTTTTTGACATTTGGCTCGCGAAATTTTGGAAAATCTTGCCTCATGAGTTTTAATTCGTACTCATACTCTTAAAGCGGACGTCTACTTCGACTATTATCCCACATTTCCCTCAATGATTTTTTTGAATCAGACATTTGAATGAAATCAGGGAAAGACAAAAATTATTCTCAGTTCAAAATGGTATAAAAGAAAGAGTAGTGCTCTACTAATTAACTGACTCAATTAGAAGGGGGAAGAGGGTCTTATGGCCGTTCACATATAGTATAAATACTAAGGGATACGACCAATGTTTTACGGGTAGTATGCAACCTCTTTTGCTAATAGTTCAATAAATTGAACTACTATATATCCGCGATCCAATTATACGAGACAATCAACTTCACAAAACACCACTTTTCAATTATATTATTTTGCAATGTCTATTTTTATTGTTGAAAACAATGAGGGTGAAGATTTCGGTTATGCAAATATCAGTCAACCACAAAAATCAGACAATAACAACTGCAGAAATTTAGAATATTGTACAAGCAAGCCGCTGCCCCTGCCCCTGTAGAAGATTTTTACAAGCAATTTCTATATTTTTCAAAGCAGCAGAGCACCTGTAGAGTTCAGAAATTATTACAGTGGGGCCTGGCTGTCCATCCAGAAAAAATGAGTAGCGTCAATGATTGAAATCTCACTATTTGCAATTTCTTCTGATTTCTGAAATCTTGATTTGTTGCTTGAACTCCAGTCACCTTGTCCTTAGTTCGAAATCTCTTTTTTTTTTAATGAATTGAATAACAAAAAAAGCACAAGAAAAAGAAACAAAGGAATTAACAAGAAAAAAAGCAAACTTTTTGGAGAAGATGGTGCTGAAGTGTGGATTGAAAAAAACTGTGGTGAAATGAGATTATGTGAGAGGAAGGGGTATTTGATCAGAGGGAAGAAATGAAGCAGGGAAAAATAATTGAAAAAAAAAGAATGAATCTTTTTATGACCTTCCCTTTTTTTTATTATTGTTAAAAAAGTGGACAAATAGGAAAGAAACAAATGACAAAAAAAAAAGGGAAGAGAGATTTCAGGAAAGAAAGAGAATTGTGAAGGAAGGAAGGTAATTGTAAAAGATTTGGAAAAGAAATTGAGAAGGGAAAGCAATAAAAAAGAAGACAAAAATAGAAAGAATTTTTTTCTTTTGTTTATTGTTGTAAAATTAGAAGAGGAATTTTTTTTTTGAAAAGAAAGGGAATTTGTAAGAGAAGAAAAGAAATCAAATGTATTGAGAACAAGAAAGACAAAAGAAGAAAGGAAAAAAAATTTGCCAAAGAGGAATCTTTTTTTTTGAAATTCGTAAAAAGAAAAAGAATGTAGATGATTGGAAAGAAAGTGGAAAGATGGAAAGAATAAAGGAAAATTGAAAGTTGTTTTTTTAATGAAGGAGAGAGCCGGAAAGAAATAAATGAAAAAAAATGGAAAGAGAGATTGTAGGAGGTGAATGAGAAATGCAATTGGAAAGAAATTTAAAAAAAAAAAGAATGCAAGTTTTTTTTTTATGAAAATTTGAACAAGAAGAAAGGGAAAGAAATGAATGGTAAAAACCCAAACAAAAAAGGAAAAAAAATTAAAAGAGGAAGGAAATAAGAGAAAAAAGCAAGGTTTTTTGAGTAGAGAGGAAGGGTAGAAGAAATTGAGGAAAGAAATAAAAGCAGACAAAAACAAGAAAGAAATCAAAGTAGACAGAGAAGAAATTGCGAAAGTTTTTTTTTTAGAAAGTTGTAGACAAAAGATGCAAACAAATAAAAAGAAAAGGGAAGGGAAAAGAAAAATGTGAAAATCAGCGAGGTGGTAGAAAGATGGAAAGAAATTGAAGAAAAATTAGCAAGTTTCTTTTTTTTTGTATATATTTTTTTCTTTTTGAAGAAGGAATTAGCTTGGAAGAAATGCAAACAAAAAAAGAAAGAAATAAATGAAAATAAAAAGAAGGAAAATTAAAAGAAAAAGGGGCAAGATTTTTTTTTCCTTGTTTTTGGGAGATTGTAATATCAATAACTAATATCAAATCTGCCAATCAAGAATTTTTTTTATTTTTTTTTTTGAAAATTGACGGCAGAAGTATAAAAAGGAAAAACAATTTAGAAAGGGAAGAAAATCAAGGCAGGGCAGAAACAACAATAGAGAATTGTTTTTTTTTTGTAATTAAATTATTGAAAAGAGGGAAAGAATTGTGAGAAGGAATGAAACAAAAGAAAATTGGCAATTTTTTTCTCTCATGTGTAGAAGATTACGGTATGAACAATTAATACCAAATCATCTAATTGAGAATATTTTCTATATATAAAAGAAAACAAAAATGAGAAAATAAAAAAAATGAAAACTAACACGAATCAGAAATTAAATAAATAATAAAATTTAATCGTTACCTCCCCGGCAACGGCGCCAAAAACTTGATCGACACTAGTCTATGAATCAGAAAAGCATGACATTTAAATTAAATTCTGCAAGCATATAGGTGTGTAGCATACAGGTCGAACACAGGGAGGTAGATTAAAATCAAATTATTTATTTAATCTCTTGGGCGAGTTAGACGAAGCCTAGAGATTTTGTTGAAATAAAAACAAATTGAAATTGTGAACTTAGGATTATCGTTGAATCTAATCAACGATTAATCACTAAAGAAAGTAAATTGCAAAACAAGAACAACAATGCAGAAAATAAAAGTGCAGAATAAGAAGAACAACAAAAAATAAATTAGGATTGTCGTTGAAACTAATCAAACGACTAATCACTAAAAAAATGTAAAATACAATTGGTGTTCTTCCAAAACTATTTGTGAAGACAACACCGATTGCTAAGAAAAAAAAAATGCAGAAATAGTAAAAAGAAGAAGAACTTTTATTAATGGAGAAGAGAATATACAATAGGATAGGATGGGGGCTACAATGACATTACAAGGGTATTTATAGGGTATAACCAAACCCTAACCCTAATTATAAATGGGCCTAGCCATTACATCACTAATTAGTTTACAATGAGAATCTCAAATGGGCCTTAGTTAAATCTATTAAATTTTTGGCCTTTCTTCTTTCCTCTTGGTTCTTTGACAAGCCTTCCTTGAGTTGAGATGTGCATGGCCTTTCTATTGATTACTTTCTTGTCCAACAGCAACTAGATGTGGCATCTTCATATGCAAATCTTCAAAATGTAAATAGATACCAATTTGATCTCCATTTCTCTACTTTTCTGGTTGCATGCGGGCTGGGTTGGAATTTCTGCAATAGTAACAAAACAATACCCAAGTAATATTTATTTATATACAAAAGATAAGATATAAGAGTATAAAATAAACACATTTTCATGTCAATCATTTGGTCCTTTAGATTTAAATAAAACTCCATCAAAGCTAACTATGTCATACGACCAATAAGAAATGGCCATGTCGCAAAAAAAAACAAATGTTCACCAATCAAAACGCACCATATGCGCTGAATGATGCACAGGGTTACAAAACCCTGCTTGGGTGTCGACACATGTGTCGACACCCCTATGGTGGTGTCGACACCACCACCGTATATGTATTTATATATTTTTTGATTTGAAATTTTATTTATTTATAATACATATGATTCTTGCACATAAATCAAATTTCAAACATCTGTTTTGTTCGCGTGCAACCCTCCATTTGAATTATGTTCATTTATATTGAATTTTTATGCGTATGCAAAGCTTTTGTACGCAAACAGTTGTTTATTTTGCTCCCATTTTATCTTGTTATATACATACATATATAAGCACTAGACCTCTTATTAACCCTTTTCACATTAAGCCACTTTTTAATTAAACTTCTTTCACACTAAGCCACTTTTTAGCCATTCCCTTAAAACAAAAATATGGCACTGGCGAAGATCGAACTCTATATCTCTTGTATGCAAGTCACATGCTCTAACCAATTGAGCTACTTAGACTATTGTTAACAAGGCTTAGAACAGTGCTAGACAATATTCTTTTCTCAATCATCTTTTTCATGTTTTGTTACAATATTTAATTTAAAGATATCTATTTCATTTTAAATCATTTTTCTATAACCCGTAGGTCTTAATTAACTAGAAAATCATTGCGAACGTCATGACGCTAACCCTATGACCAAATTCTGGAACCTCTTCAAATTTTCCTTTTCTTCTAAATGTTCGCATGCAATTTAAATTACATTGCATCCATTTCTTCTCATTTTATACATTGCATGTAGTTTCTTGTATTAATTTTCTTCTTCATCTCAATGCATGGACTTATTACATGCAATTATATTATTATTTAATTTTTCCTTTAAATATATCTATGCATATAATATATATATACATATATGCATATTTTTTATTTGCATTTAAAATGTTGGGTGTTACAAATTCCATTGATTTTAGGTCTACCCTTTTTGGCTACTTCAAATGCTTTAATAAATTGTCGCAACGGTTCAATGAAAATCTCTTTTGGAAACATGACTCTAGATCTAAATATTTTCAATCTTAAAAGTCATTCAAGTGAATCATGTGACCAAACCTTGGAAATTAATGCCATTCACGAAAATTCCAAAAACGTATCGATTGACCTTAATGATGAATGTGAGTCGAGTACAAAAAAATGTTCCAAGACGCTCCTAACGAAGTCGAATACGCGCTTCCATTTGAATCGCTTTCAGTTGAGTCCGAATCTCAACCTAGTTCTTTACCAAGAAACCACCAAAGTTGGATCTTAAGCCTCTTTCCGATCACCTTCAGTACGTCTACTTAGATGATAACGGAACTTGTTCTATCATAATTTCTTCAAATTTAACTCGTGATGAAGAGATCTTTCTTCTTTCGACTCTTTCTAGAAACAAAGATGCAATTGGTTTTCTTATTTATAACATCAAGGGAATTTTCCCCGCAGTTGTTAACCATCATATTCACTAAACCGACAAAGCCAAACCCACTCGCGAAGCGCAGCTGTAGCAACCCGTACTTCCCGCACAACCTAAACCGAACAATAAGGCGGTCTGTTTCGAGAACATGACAAACCAGAATATAAACAGAAGAAAATTTCATTGCTATTTACAACAATTACATCCGAGTACAAGAATATTAGGAGTATGAATAAAATTAAATAGAAAAATATCAGAGTTTAAAATACAAAGCAGCGGAAGTAAAATATATAAATACAATGCGTAGCGGAAATACATTAACAAATACAACCGAAAGAAATACAGGCATACAGAGAGTTCCGAATATAGCTCCAGCTATAAATCCAAGATCCTGTATAAATAAATATGGAAAACCAAAACTACTAGCTATCCATGTGGAAAATAGGGGCACCCAGAGTTTAGGTTAAATCTATAAACTCCAGGTCAGTCATGGGACTGGTTTGAGAACTAAAACAGTTATTTAATACTTTACTTTAAAAATAAGTTAAATCTAGGGACCACGCCGTATAATACGGAACAGTTTTACCCCCAAGAATACCAATGCCTAAAACAAACAGCGCAATGCTAAATAAAGAAAAAATGAAGCTATTATAAGACTCAGGTCCCATCACATAATGCAATGCAAGCCGGAGAATAGAGATTTACCTAATAATAACCAAATATGCTTGGTACATTTTAAACAAATCTTTTATTATTAATATAAGTGATTTTCTGGGTTGTTACAATCTCCCCCACTTTAAATTGGTTCTGATTTTCCCGGTTGTTACAGCCTCCCCCACTTAAAATCTTTTCTTACTCGAAAAGGAACGGAGTTGAATGTTGTTTAACTAATCAACTCAACTTTCAGTTTGGCTTTCATTCTTCAACTTTTTAGTTTCTAAGAATTTTCAAATTTTCAAAAATTTGGCTAACACCATAAATTTTTGAATTTTTTTGCCATAACCTCATTTGAATGGGGAGACATTTGAAACCGCAACTTGCTTCACAGGGCCCTCATCAATCCAAAAGAAAAAGAAAAAGCCAATCGGCTCATAAAATCAACAAAACCCAATAAAATGGTAAACATGTACCCATTTGTCGGGCACATAATTTTATTTCTCTTCTCTAACATCCTTGTTATGACCTGTTCAATGTATATGCATGTATATGTATGCAATTCTAATCAATTTTAAATTTAGTTCAATTTTTTTGATTAAATTTGGCTAAATTTACCTTTCATTTTATTATTGGTTTTGATTTGGTTCAATTCAACTTTTCATTCTTTTTTTGGATTTATTATTCCAATATTTTTATCTAGTTGAACTAATAATCATATAAAACCACCAGCAATCCATTTGTGAATTAAATTTCAACACATATAACATTTGTTTATATATTCAAAAATCATATTTTTAGTGTCAAGTCACAAACAATAAACCGTATCTAAGTTTTGGTTCTCATACTAATCAAATGGAAATATATAGATATCCCACTTTTGAAACTCGAACATAAACACTAATGATACTATATATCCAGTGTCATTAGATTTATCTCCTGGCAACTAGAGTGTGACTCTATATCTACCTTGTATATTCGAGACTTCGAATACATGCTTGCAAGGCACATATTCAAACTCTTCTTACCCTTTGTAACAACCCGTAAAATCAGGGCCAGTTTGAATTTTTTTTTTGGCAATTATAGCAAATTTTGAATATTTAAAATGGACTATTTTAAATAAAATCGACGAGAAATTTATTTTGAATAGAATTCGACGTATATATTTATACGCGTCGTCGTTAGAATATAAATATTTATATATAATTATAAATAGAATTGAAAATGGCGCGGTAGTTCGATAATTCGATTTCAAACTTCAATTGAATGTACCGGGTGCAAAACAATCCGGATTTTAGTGAAACCAAAAATGATAGGATCTAAATGATGATATCTTTCCAACGAATCCGACCAATCGAAATTTCATAGCGGGAATCAAAAGATATGTTCAGTTGAAAATTCTGAATAGTCGCTATGGAATTCAGGCCCTTAAAATGGACATTTTGCAAATGACCTCGGATTTTGACGAAACCACTTTTGTTGGATCCGCAGTGTCGAATTATTGCTAGGTTTCAAATTTCATAATTTTTCGAATCAATATGTGAGCGTGGCAAAGGAAAACGCGTTTGACCAGTTTCAGTTGATTTTAATCGACTGGAAATTGGCCATTTTTCTAACGGTCTCAGAATTCGACGAAACTAGTTTTGTTAGGACCGTATCGTCAATACGAAGTTAGAAAATATTTTTTCTGGAATTTTTTTAGTTAGTATGTGACCCAAGTAATTTGAAATGTACGTTAAAAATTCAATATAGTGATTTAAATGTAAATTCAACGGAAAGTGATCAAAGCGATCGAATCAGCTTGCGATGCATATCCCATTGTGTTCGGAATGGGGGTAAAACGCTATGGACGACAGGTGGTGGGCCTCGTTTAGATGACGTATGTAAAAGCCAACTTTTAAAAATAATAAAATAATAAATAAAAATAAATAAAAAAGAAAACCCTCTCCCCCTTTAACCGTTCTGCCCCCCCCCCCTATTAAATTCATTCAACGAAAAAAAAAGATCGCGCCAGGCGATCGACGCCCCCCCCCCAATCGACCATCGCGACGCCGCCAGGGGGGAGTAGCCGCCGCCGCCCCCTAGCCGCCTCCCTCTCCTTTCCTTCCTCCTCCTTCCTGCGCTCGCTACTCCCTCCTCTGCTGAATTGAACCGCCGCCTCCCTCTGGACCCAAACCCGAAGTGCCCCCCCCCCTGAAATGATGCTCCGCCGCTTCCAGGCCCCACAGTCCGACCCTCCACCGCCTGCAGCCACTTCCGCCACCTCCCCTCACCGCTCCGACCACCTCGACTCCGATGCAGCGCCACAGCACACCCCCGAACCAAAACTGAAAAGAAAACAAAGGTAAAGTTTTAATTATTTTATTTTAGTCTTTTATTTACTTTATTTATTTTCAATTCATTTATGTAATGATTTCAAAATAAAATCTGATATTGATTAGATCTTTAAAGTAGAAGAAAAATTAGAATTTTAATATAGATAAAGATTTTTTTTTAACAATATCGAAGGTATGAAATTTTATATGTAAAAATTTGATTTTGGTTAGTGAAAAATATGATTTTTATATTTTTAAAGTATTAAAAATATAATCTTTACTATATAAAGGATGTAAAAATATGATTTTTGTTTAGATAGAGAATTTAAAATATAATTTTTTTCATGTAGAGAATTAAAAATATCATCTTTATATATGTAGCGAAATAAAAATCGGATTTTTATTATATATACGTCGAAATAAAGTCCGGTTTTTTTTATAAAGATGAAATCTTTATAGTTGAAAAGGCGAGATCTTTATATATAGAATAACGATGTAAAAATAGAATTTTTATCTATATAGTAGCGGTGTAAAAATAGCATTTTTATCCATATAGCGTGGAAGTAAAAATTCGATTTTTACATATGTAGTGGCTACGACAACGAAGCTGACAAAAATGGCGAGAACGACGAAGATCTCTACAATAGGTGTGTCGTGAAGTTGGATAGCTTTTGGTGAGAACTTCTCACTCTTCAAATTCTTTTTCTAGTTATATATATATATATACTAGGATGCAGACGGTGCTTAGTAGCACCCGACACAATCGTCCACAAACCATGGACTTGTTTGTTTGGTTGCATAAATTAGTTAGATGATTTGGGCTGAATTGAATTGTTTGGTGAATTGAAATTGATTTGATTGATGTGTGAATGGCGTGGGCCTTCACTAGACCGGGGATAAGGCTAGGCCTCGTCCCGTTTCTAGTATCGTGCCGTTATGCCGCCGAAATTTTCTAAAATATGTTAGAAAAATAAAAATATCATTTTTATTATGTAAATGAACTAATAGAAATTCAAGTGTTGAAATAAATATTTTTGACGTTAAAAATATAATTTTTAACGGGAAAGTGAATAAATAAATATTTATAAACAAATCGGCCGATTTGTTTATTTACACTGATTTGACTGATATTGATTGGGTTGATAAATTTTACACATCGCCCAACTGCACAAACAAAAATGTGTGTTTGTTGATTTGAAACCCCACACGGGTGTTGGGATGATATTTGGTGTACACTAATCCCAATTATTTAATTATTGTCGATCGATTGGTCGACAGACTGTGTAAGCGTCGATTATTTATATTTGATGCTTATGCAGTTGTGTGGTGCACTTTGGTTGATGGTTGATTATTTTTCAAAGCTATTATATACATGTGTTTTATGGCATCCATATAATTAACATTATATGGTTATTGATTGGGGTTCATTCCAATTTGAAAAATAAAGAATATTATAAAATAAAGGTTCATGTGTTGACAGTACTCATCCATTGAGATTGGTCATGTGTTGAACGAAATATTTTGATAATAACAACTATTTTGAAAAAGAAATATTTGAAATAGAATATTTGAAAATAGAAATTTATGAAGCCGTGTTGATTAGATTGACGCCATTTTGACGTGAACGATATTTATATCGATTTTATTCATTTTAGAATGAATATTGAAAAGTGATTTCGAAATCGAATATTTCGAAATGAATTGAATTGAAAACGATTTCGAAATGAATTGAATTGAAAACGATTTCGAAATGAATTGAATTGAAAACGATTTCGAAATGAATTGAATTGGAAACGATTTCGAAATGAATTGAATTGGAAACGATTTCGAAATGAATTGAATTGAAAACGATTTCGAAATGAATTGAATTGAAAACGATTTCGAAATGAATTGAATTGAAAACGATTTCGAAATGAATTGAATTGAAAACGATTTCGAAATGAATTGAATTGAAAACGATTTCGAAATGAATTGAATTGAAAACTATTTCGAAATGAATTGAATTGAAAACGATTTCGGAATGAATTGAATTGAAAACGATTTCGGAATGAATTGAATTGAAAACGATTTCGGAATGAATTGAATTGAAAACGATTTCGGAATGAATTGAATTGAAAACGATTTCGAAATGAATTGAATTGAAAACGATTTCGAAATTAAAATGAATTGAAAACGATTTCGAAATGAATTGAATTGAAAACGATTTCGAAATGAACTGAATTGAAAACGATTTCGAAATTAAAATGAATTGAAAACGATTTCGAAATTAAAATGAATTGAAAACGATTTCGAAATGAATTGAATTGAAAACGAATTCAAATTGAATTGAAAGTGAATTGAAATGAATTCAAATTGAATTAAAATTTGAATTGAATAGAAATGAATTTTAAAACGAATTTATAAAGAAGAATTCAATTTTGATTTGAATTGAAAAGAAAGTTGAAATTGCTTTTGAAACGATTTTAAAATGATTTATAAAATACGTTTTAAAAGGAAATCGACGAAATATATAATATATATATATATTATATATAATGGCCTGAATAGAACGCGCCGCGCCGCGGTAGTTCGTGAATTTCGACCATTTATTTCAAACGGACATTGCGGGAGATCCGACCGTCGAATTCTCCTAAAACCGGAACTGTTGGGTTCGTATCGAAAAGAGCTTTCCAATGAATGTTAGAAATTTGAAATCTAACGGTTGGATTTGGAATTATGTCCAAATCAAATTCGAAAAAGGTCGCTGTAAGTGCAGTTCGATAGCCGTTGATGGAAATCGACTGTACGGGCCTTGATAAAATTATTAAAAATATCGATAATTTGTGTAAAATTATAATATGTGAATTGGAAAGAATTGAACTGGAGAATTCCACATTTGAAAAGATAAAAATAGATTTTTATTGAAATGAACTAGTTTTGAACTAGAATTAAAATCAATTTATTTGTGAAATAAATAAATTGAATTTGAAAGTGATTTTAAAAATAACCAATATTCCCAATATGTGAATTGGACTGGAGTTGAATCGAAATTATCTTCGGGATATTTCGATGTGGGATTTCGTGACTATACAGATATTGTTATGGGAATTTGAAAGATATATTTTATATCGTTATTTCCAATACGATATATGTTGGTTTCAGAATTTGATATTGAATATAAGCCGATATATTTTCTATTCAAAGCCTTGTATTTAATATCAAATGTGATTTGGGTTTATTGTGGATCGTGTTTTAGATGACATTGGTGCTTTAACCCAGTTAAAGGCAGGATGTTGATTTTTGAGAAGATTAAAACTAAGTGGAGTTTTAATGAATCTTTAATTAGATTAAAATGTGAATTGATAATTTAAATTATCAAATCTGAAAAGTGATCGAGAGTGGAGTATCACCAGTTTTGCTCCAAAGCGATAGTTAAATCTTTAATTAGATTTGAACGTGAAATAGTAATAATTTTACCGATAACACCGTGGTGTTAGATGTGGAGTATTACCAGTTTTCTCCATGGGATATATAGGTTGGGATTGGGAAATAAAATGAATAATTACTTCGGTGTGGTTCGTTAATCCCGACTAGTTTGAAATGATATCCAAAGGAAGATTATAGGATAAATTTAGAAGAATTTATCTTGGATAAAATTAATGGGAACATTTCCCTAAGAACGTGATTTTGTGAATAAAAGAATGTTCTGAATTGGAATGAGGCGTTTGTTGTGTTTGTGTAACATTCGTTTATTATATACGTGGGTTATTCAGAAAGGCCGGGTTTATACCCATTCTGAATAACCGATTCGACGAGATGTCGAAGATGAAGACGGTGGTTGAAGACCGGAAGTCTTCACATCGTTTGGGTGATTACTGATGATCTTGATTGGGCTGTACACCCAGGATGAGGGAATCAGTTGGTGATCTTCCAGACGTACTTGGAGATGGATGGATATACGAGGAAAGTGCCTCTGGTTTCGTTCAGACCCAGAACGAACTTGTAAATGGATTGTGTGTCTGATATTGGATTTTATTCTGTGTTGATTGATCTCTATTAAATATACATCTGTTTGGCGGCGGAGAATTTATTCTCTTGCTTAATGCCCTTCTCTGAGACGTACGAGCTCAGAGGTTGTATATCGATGGACATCAGTCACATGAAGTGAATTGCCAATGTGGCACGCGTAAGTGGCAATTGATCAGGGCTTCTGTTGAAAAGCAAAGTCTTGTGGTTGATGATCAAAGCACGGCCTGTGTGGCGTAGCTTTGTGTATAACGTGAATTCGCGAGCCTCACACCTCGGTATGAGTCAAAAACGGGATAGTGACTGCAGGGAGAGCACGACGTTTCTTTCTAGCTAGGGTGGTGTCAGTGACCTACCAGCCCTGACATTTATATACTTTTCACCTGTGTGGTTGTTGGAATGCGAGGCGCCTCGGATATAGGTCTGTAAGGACCGGGAAACGTGTGTTCATGAATTGCTAATCCTCAAAAGTAAGAGAGGACCGGCCCTGAATATCCAAGGATCATAGTGGGGTCCTGAGACATTTGCTAGAGTGTCTCGAATCGGAGAGGAGCTTGCCCCTTGCCTCGGCTCATGATGGAATCCAATTTCCAATACGTGTGTTTCGGTTTTATTTGTAGAGCCTAGTATGGCGACATAGTAGATGGTAGCTATGCCGCCTATGATTGATACTTATGATTGAAATTGTTTTGACACTATACACCTATAATAGTATCAAATAATGTGTTTTAAATGTATCAAGCATGCTTTGGCTGTTATAAGGTAAAAACCCTATCCTCCGGCTTGCGTTGCATTGTGTGATGGGACCTGGGTCTTATAACAGCTTCATTTTTCTTTATTTAGCATTGCGCTATTTGTTCTATGCACTGGTATTCTTGGGAGGAAACCCGTTCCGTGTTATACGGCGTGGTCCCTTGATTTACCTAACTTTAAAACCAATATTAATAACTGTTTTAGTTCTCACACCAGTCACATGACTGACCTGGAGTTTATTGTTTTAACCTAAACTCTGGGTGCCCCTATTTTCCACACGGGCAGCTAGTAGTTTTGGTTTTGCAGATTTATATTCACAGGGTCCTGATTTACAGCTGGAACGATGCTCGGAAAGCTCTGTATCCGTGTATCACTTCTAGTTGTGTTTTGTATATTTTTCCGCTCCTATGTAATTTATTGTAATCTCTGATATTTGTCGAATGTAATTTAATCATTTATACTCTGTATATTCTTGTATCTGATGGAATTTTTGTAATAACAATGAAATGTTCTTCTGTATGCGTTCTATTTTGTCTTTCCTCAAATGTATTCGTGCTTTCCTTAACGGGGAAGTTACGGGTCCTCACAGTTGGTATCAGAGCTTTGGTTTACAGAGCTCGAGAACAAGACACATTAGAACCATACGAAAGAATTCATCAGATATTGGATTAGCAATATCCAATTAGAATGACTCGTTAGAGATAGATCAGTAGTTTCCTAGAACGAGTGTGAAGAGTATATTTTCAAATGAAAACAATTTTGTTTTGAAAATTTAAATCGTTTTATACATATTTGAATATTTATTTATTTTGAATTTGGACAATCGAGTATATATAGATTTCGCGTATACGCGTCATGAACGTATAGTCGAAATTTTAATATACTGGATAGATATAGAATCACATTCTAGACACCCGGGGATAAATCTGATGATGTGGCCACATCGTCAGTATTTATGTTCGTGTTTCGAAGGTGTGATTTCTATATATTTCCATTAGACTGGTGTGAGAACCAAAACTTATATAGTTAGAACACATTGTTGTGAATTGGCATCAAAAACATGATCTTTTGTATATATATCAAAATTATGAATTTGAAACTCTAATTCACTAATTGATTGATGTTTGTGTTGTTTGTTTATTTGTTTGCTAATTTTGAACCATTTAGCCTAATTGAATTGAATATTGTATTGTATTGAAATTGGTCGCATTTGCTTGCATATACATATACTTACATTGAACAGGTCATAGCAAGGAGGCTAGAGCAGAGAATAAAATTTGTTTGCCCGACAAATAGGTACATGTTTACTACATAATTTCCTGTTTTGTTTGGGTGATGATGATTTTATGAGCCTATTGGCTAGCCGCTTGGCTTTTTCTTTTTCTTTTTGAGATCTGAAGGACCGGGGAAGCTATTTGAAATTCCCCGATGCTCCCTGTGCAGGGGAGGTTATGGCGAAATTTTTTGAAAATTTAGGGTGTTAGCCAAATTTTTGAAAATTTGAAAATTCTCAAAAACTAAAAAGTTGGAGAATGGAAGCCAGATCGAACGTAGAATTGAATAATCAAACCACTTTCGACTTTGTTCCTTTTCGGGGACGAAAAGTTTTAAGTGGGGGAGATTGTAACAACCCGTAAAATCTGGGCCAGTTTGAAATTTTTATTTTGGCAATTATAGCGAATTTTGAATATTTAAAATGGATTATTTTAAATAAAATCGACGAGAAATTTATTTTGAATAGAATTCGACGTATATATTTATACGCGTCGTCGTTAGAATATAAATATTTATATATAATTATAAATAGAATTGAAAATGGCGCGGTAGTTCGATAATTCGATTTCAAACTTCAACTGAATGTACCGGGTGCAAAACAATCCGGATTTTAGTGAAACCAAAAATGATAGGATCTAAATGATGATATCTTTCCAACGAATCCGACCAATCGAAATTTCATAGCGGGAATCAAAAGATATGTCCAGTTGAAAATTCTGAATAGTCGCTATGGAATTCAGGCCCTTAAAATGGACATTTTGCAAATGACCTCGGATTTTGACGAAACCACTTTTGTTGGATCCGCAGTGTCGAATTATTGTTAGGTTTCAAATTTCATATTTTTTCGAATCAATATGTGAGCGTGGCAAAGGAAAACGCGTTTGACCAGTTTCAATTGATTTTAATCGACTAAAAATTGGCCATTTTTCTAACGGTCTCAGAATTCGACGAAACTAGTTTTGTTAGGACCGTATCGTCAATACGAAGTTAGAAAATATTTTTTCTGGAATTTTTCTAGTTAGTATGTGACCCCAGTAATTTGAAATGTACGTTAAAAATTCAATATAGTGATTTAAATGTAAATTCAACGGAAACTGATCAAAGCGATCGAATCAGCTTGCGATGCATATCCCATTGTGTTCGGAATGGGGGTTAAACGCTATGGACGACAGGTGGTGGGCCTCGTTTAGATGACGTATGTAAAAGCCAACTTTTAAAAATAATAAAATAATAAGTAAAAATAAATAAAAAAGAAAACCCTTTCCCCCTTTAACCGTTCTGCCCCCCCTCCCTATTAAATTCATTCAACGAAAAAAAAAGAAGAAAAAAAAGATCGGGCCAGGCGATCGACGTCCCCCCCCCCCAATCGACCATCGCGACGCCGCCAGGGGGGAGTAGCCGCCGCTGCCCCCTAGCCGCCTCCCTCTCCTTTCCTTCCTCCTCCTTCCTGCGCTCGCTACTCCCTCCTCTGCTGAATTGAACCGCCGCCTCCCTCTGGACCCAAACCCGAAGTCGCCCCCCCCCCCCCTGAAATGATGCTCCGCCGCTTCCCGGCCCCACAGTCCGACCCTCCACCTCCTGCAGCCACTTCCGCCACCTCCCCTCACCGCTCCGACCACCCTCGACTCCGACGCAGCGCCACAGCACACCCCCGAACCAAAACTGAAAAGAAAACAAAGGTAAAGTTTTAATTATTTTATTTTAGTCTTTTATTTACTTTATTTATTTTCAATTCATTTATGTAATGATTTCAAAATAAAATCTGATATTGATTAGATCTTTAAAGTAGAAGAAAAATTAGAATTTTAATATAGATAAAGATTTTTTTTTTAACAATATCGAAGGTATGAAATTTTATTTGTAGAAATTTGATTTTGGTTAGTGAAAAATATGATTTTTATATTTTTAAGGTATTAAAAATATAATCTTTACTATATAAAGGATGTAAAAATATGATTTTTGTTTAGATAGAGAATTTAAAATATAATTTTTTTCATGTAGAGAATTAAAAATATCATCTTTATATATGTAGCGAAATAGAAATCGGATTTTTATCATATATACGTCGAAATAAAGTGTTGTTTTTTTTATAAAGATGAAATCTTTATAGTTGAAAAGGCGAGATCTTTATATATAGAATAACGATGTCAAAATAGAATTTTTATCTATATAGTAGCGGTGTAAAAATAGCATTTTTATCCATATAGCGTGGAAGTAAAAATTCGATTTTTACATATATAGTGGCTACGACAACGAAGCTGACAAAAAGGGAGAGAACGACGAAGATCTCTACAATAGGAGTGTCGTGAAGTTGGATAGCTTTTGGTGAGAACTTCTCACTCTTCAAATTCTTTTTCTAGTTATATATATATATACTAGGATGCAGACGTTGCTTAGTAGCACCCGACACAGTCGTCCACAAACCATGGACTTGTTTGTTTGGTTGCATAAATTAGTTAGATGATTTGGGCTGAATTGAATTGTTTGGTGAATTGAAATTGATTTGATTGATGTGTGAATGGCGTGGGCCTTCACTAGACCGGGGATAAGGCTAGGCCTCGTCCCGTTTCTAGTATCGTGCCGTTATGCCGCCGAAATTTTCTAAAATATGTTAGAAAAATAAAAATATCATTTTTATTGTGTAAATGAACTAATAGAAATTCAAGTGTTGAAATAAATATTTTTGACGTTAAAAATATAATTTTTAACGTGAAAGTGAATAAATAAATATTTATAAACAAATCGGCCGATTTGTTTATTTACACTGATTTGACTGATATTGATTGGGTTGATAAATTTTACACATCGCCCAACTGCACAAACAAAAATGTGTGTTTGTTGATTTGAAACCCCACACGGGTGTTGGGATAATATTTGGTGTACACTAAACCCAATTATTTAATTATTGTCGATCGATTGGTCGACAGACTGTGTAAGCGTCGATTATTTATATTTGATGCTTATGCAGTTGTGTGGTGCACTTTGGTTGATGGTTGATTATTTTTCAAAGCTATTATATACATGTGTTGTATAGCATCCATATAATTAACATTATATGGTTATTGATTGGGCCTCATTCCAATTTGAAAAATAAAGAATATTATAAAATAAAGGTTCATGTGTTGACAGTACTCATCCAATGAGATTTGTCATGTGTTGAACGAAATATTTTGATAATAACAACTATTTTTAAAAAGAAATATTTGAAATAGAATATTTGAAAATAGAAATTTATGAAGCCGTGTTGATTAGATTGACGCCATTTTGACGTGAACGATATTTATATCGATTTTATTCATTTTAAAATGAATATTGAAAAGTGATTTCGAAATCGAATATTTCGAAATGAATTGAATTGAAAACGATTTCGAAATGAATTGAATTGAAAACGATTTCGAAATGAATTGAATTGAAAACGATTTCGAAATGAATTGAATTGAAAACGATTTCGAAATGAATTGAATTGAAAACGATTTCGAAATGAATTGAATTGAAAACGATTTCGAAATGAATTGAATTGAAAACGATTTCGAAATGAATTGAATTGAAAACGATTTCGAAATGAATTGAATTGAAAACGATTTCGGAATGAATTGAATTGAAAACGATTTCAAAATGAATTGAATTGAAAACGATTTCGGAATGAATTGAATTGAAAACGATTTCGAAATGAATTGAATTGAAAACGATTTCGAAATGAATTGAATTGAAAACGATTTCGAAATTAAAATGAATTGAAAACGATTTCGAAATGAATTGAATTGAAAACGATTCCGAAATGAATTGAATTGAAAACGATTTCGAAATTAAAATGAATTGAAAACGATTTCGAAATTAAAATGAATTGAAAACGATTTCGAAATGAATTGAATTGAAAACGAATTCAAATTGAATTGAAAGTGAATTGAAATGAATTCAAATTGAATTAAAATTTGAATTGAATAGAAATGAATTTTAAAACGAATTTATAAAGAAGAATTCAATTTTGATTTGAATTGAAAAGAAAGTTGAAATTGCTTTTGAAACGATTTTAAAACGATTTATAAAATACGTTTTAAAAGGAAATCGACGAAATATAATATATATATATATATTATATATATATATATAATGGCCTGAATAGAACGCGCCGCGCCGCGGTAGTTCGTGAATTTCGACCATTTATTTCAAACGGACATTGCGGGAGATCCGACCGTCGGATTCTCCTAAAACCGGAACTGTTGGGTTCGTATCGAAAAGAGCTTTCCAATGGATGTTAGAAATTTGAAATCTAACGGTTGGATTTGGAATTATGTCCAAATCAAATTCGAAAAAGGTCGCTGTAAGTGCAGTTCGATAGCCGTTGATGGAAATCGACTGTACGGGCCTTGATAAAATTATTAAAAATATCGATAATTTGTGTAAAATTATAATATGTGAATTGGAAAGAATTGAGCTGGAGAATTCCACATTTGAAAAGATAAAAATAGATTTTTATCGAAATGAACTAGTTTTGAACTAGAATTAAAATCAATTTATTTGTGAAATAAATAAATTGAATTTGAAAGTGATTTTAAAAATAACCAATATTCCCAATATGTGAATTGGACTGGAGTTGAATCGAAATTATCTTCGGGATATTTCGATGTTGGATTTCGTGACTATACAGATATTGTTATGGGAATTTGAAAGATATATTTTATATCGTTATTTCCAATACGATATATGTTGGTTTCAGAATTTGATATTGAATATAAGCCGATATATTTTCTATTCAAAGCCTTGTATTTAATATCAAATGTGATTTGGGTTTATCGTGGATCGTGTTTTAGATGACATTGGTGCTTTAACCCAGTTAAAGGCAGGATGTTGATTTTTGAGAAGATTAAAACTAAGTGGAGTTTTAATGAATCTTTAATTAGATTAAAATGTGAATTGATAATTTAAATTTTCAAATCTGAAAAGTGATCGAGAGTGGAGTATCACCAGTTTTGCTCCAAAGCGATAGTTAAATCTTTAATTAGATTTGAACGTGAAATGGTAATTAATTTTACCGATAACACCGTGGTGTTAGATGTGGCGTATTACCAGTTTTCTCCATGGGATATATAGGTTGGGATTGGGAAATAAAATGAATAATTACTTTGGTGTGGTTCGTTAATCCCGACTAGTTTGAAATGATATCCAAAGGAAGATTATAGGATAAATTTAGAAGAATTTATCTTGGATAAAATTAATGGGAACATTTCCCTAAGAATGTGATTTTGTGAATAAAAGAATGTTCTGAATTGGAATGAGGCGTTTGTTGTGTTTGTGTAACATTCGTTTATTATATACGTGGGTTATTCAGAAAGGCCGGGTTTATACCCATTCTGAATAACCGATTCGACGAGATGTCGAAGATGAAGACGGTGGTTGAAGACCGGAAGTCTTCACATCGTTTGGGTGATTACTGATGATCTTGATTGGGCTGTACACCCAGGATGAGGGAATCAGTTGGTGATCTTCCAGACGTAGTTGGAGATGGATGGATATACGAGGAAAGTGCCTCCGGTTTCGTTCAGACCCAGAACGAACTTGTAAATGGATTGTGTGTCTGACATTGGATTTTATTCTGTGTTGATTGATCTCTACTAAATATACATCTGTTTGGCGGCGGAGAATTTATTCTCTTGCTTAACGCCCTTCTCTGAGACGTACGAGCTCAGAGGTTGTATATCGATGGACATCTGTCACATGGAGTGAATTGCCAATGTGGCACGCGTAAGTGGCAATTGATCAGGGCTTCTGTTGAAAAGCAAAGTCTTGTGGTTGTTGATCAAAGCACGGCCTGTGTGGCGTAGCTTTGTGTATAACGTGAATTCGCGAGCCTCACACCTCGGTATGAGTCAAAAACGGGATAGTGACTACAGGGAGAGCACGACGTTTCTTTCTAGCTAGGGTGGTGTCAGTGACCTACCAGCCCTGACATTTATATACTTTTCACCTGTGTGGTTGTTGGAATGCGAGGCGCCTCAGATATAGGTCTGTAAGGACTGGGAAACGTGTGTTCAGGAATTGCCAATCCTCAAAAGTAAGAGAGGACCGGCCCTGAAGATCCAAGGATCATAGTGGGGTCCTGAGACATTTGCTAGAGTGTCTCGAATCGGAGAGGAGCTTGCCCCTTGCCTCGGCTCATGATGGAATCCAATTTCCAATACGTGTGTTTCGGTTTTATTTGTAGAGCCTAGTATGGCGACATAGTAGATGGTAGCTATGCCGCCTATGATTGATACTTATGATTGAAATTGTTTTGACACTATACACCTATAATAGTATCAAATAATGTGTTTTAAACGTATCAAGAATGCTTTGGCTGTTATAAGGTAAAAATCCTATCCTCCGGCTTGCGTTGCATTGTGTGATGGGACCTGGGTCTTACAACAACTTCATTTTTCTTTATTTAGCATTGCGCTATTTGTTCTATGCACTAGTATTCTTGGGAGGAAACCCGTTCCGTGTTATACGGCGTGGTCCCTTGATTTACCAAACTTTAAAACCAATATTAATAACTGTTTTAGTTCTCACACCAGTCACATGACTGACCTGGAGTTTATTGTTTTAACCTAAACTCTGGGTGCCCCTATTTTCCACACGGGCAGCTAGTAGTTTTGGTTTTGCAGATTTATATTCACAGGGTCCTGATTTACAGCTGGAACGATGCTCGGAAAGCTCTGTATCCGTGTATCACTTCTAGTTGTGTTTTGTATATCTTTCCGCTGCTATGTAATTTATTGTAATCTCTGATATTTGTCGAATGTAATTTAATCATTTATACTCTGTATATTCTTGTATCTGATGGAATTGTTGTAATAACAATGAAATGTTCTTCTGTATGCGTTCTATTTTGTCTTGTCCTCAAAAGTATTCGTGCTTTCCTTAACGGGGAAGTTACGGGTCCTCACACCCTTGATAGTCCAATTTCAATATAAATAACTATTCAAATACGTATGATTTGATTTAACTTTTCTAAACAAAATTTGTTTGCATTTCTATTTTTAAAAATAACACTCTTTGAATTAATTCTAGGATACTACTGATCATATCTCTAACGAGTCATTCTCATTGGATATTACTAATCCAATCTCTGATGAATTCTTTCGTTTAGTTCTAATATGTCTTGTTCTCGAGCTCTGTAAACCGAAGTTGTGATACCAAATGTAGCGACCCGTACATCCCGGTCGTCCTAAACCGAACAAAAAGGTGGACTGCTTCGAGAACACGACAAATCAGAACATAAACAGAAGAAAATTTCATTACTATTTACAACAATTACATCAGAGTACAAGAATATTCAGAGTATGAATAAATATTAAATAGAAAAATATCAGAGTACAAAATACAAAGTAACGGAAATAAAATGCATAAATACAATGCATAGCGGAGATACGTTAACAAATACGACCGAAAGAAATACACGGATATAGAGTGTTTCGAATATAGCTCCAGCAGTAAATCCAGGATCCTGGATAAATAATTCTGCAAAACCAAAACTACTAGCTTCCCGTGTGGAAAATAGGGGCACCCATAGTTTAGGTTAAAACAATAAACTCCAGGTCAGTCATGGGACTGGTGTGAGAACTAAAACAGTTATTTAAAACTTACTTTAAAAATAAGGTAAATCAAGGGACCACGCCGTACAACATGGAACGGGTTTACCCCTAAGAATACCAGTGCCTAAAACAAATAGCTCAATGCTAAATAATGAGAAAATGAAGCTATTATAAGACTCGGGTCCCATCACATAATGCAACGCAAGCCGGAGGATAGAGTTTTACCTTATAATAACCAAATATGCTTGGTATGTTTTAAAACAAATCTTTTATTATTACTATAAGTGAAGAAATCAACTTCAAATATAAATGTATTAATCATAGATGGCATGAGCGCCCCATCCCACTATGTCGACATATATAGTATACAATCAAACTACAAAATGTCGTATTAGAAGTTTGGATTTCCATACTGGTGGCTCCTGATCCGAAAGATCTATCGCGTAGTGCAATTCCCAACGGCTTACGTCGCAGGCGAGCGAAAACACCGTAATACACATCCGCACTATCCAGGAAACAAGTTACCGCAGCTTACGTCCAAGCATTGGAAAACACCGCTAACTCTATCCATTTGGGAATCGGGAGATGTTCCCTATCGCTACTGGTATGGAGTTACCACACCTAGTAACCTCGGTCAACCGAATCCATGACAACCAGTAGGATGTCTACCCTCATCTCTAAAGCATACTGATCTAATCATCAGTTTGCCACCATACCGGTGTGTGAGGCTCACGAATTAATGCTACACAAAGTTGTGTAATATTAAAGCCATGCTTTGATCATCATCCACCAAATTTTTGTTCTCAACAAAAGTTTGGATCACTGCATCTCAGCATGCCACATTATCACCCCATACTATACCACTGATTTCTGTTGATATATAACCTCTGAGCTTGTGCATATCAAAGAAGGGTGTTAAGCAAGAGAATAAATTCTCCGCCACCAAACAGATATATATTTAGCAAAGATCAACGAATACAGTATAAAGGAATATATTGTCAGACAAACCATCCATTTACAAGTTCGTTCTAGGTCTGAACGAAACCGGAGGCACCTTATTCCTCATCCCGTATGTCCAATATAGGAGAGAGGCCCTCCCTTATCCGTACAATCAACAAGTACGTCAGGACGGCTACCACTGTAGCCCCTTCAAGGTAGCTACTCCCATCATGAGCAATAGTAGCAACCCATCCATTCGATGTGAAGATCATTGGTCTTGCACCGTCTTCAATCTCTTCGACTTTTCGTCGTATCACTTATTCAAAATGGGATAAACCCAGCCTTTTCGAATAATCAAGTGCTATAACAACACATCATAAGCCTCATTCCATTCCAAAATATTATTTCATTCAATTATTCTTTTCACAATTTAAACCAAATTAAGGTTTTCCAAACTAGTCGGAATTAGCACACCTTACCGAAATAATCATTTCTTTTATTTACCCAATCCCAACCTATTCATCCCATGGAGCAAACTGGTTATACTCAATATCTAACACCACGGTGTTATTGGTAAAAATTTATCACCATTTCACGTTCAAATCTAATTAAAATTTAACTACCGCTTGGAGCAAAACGGGTGATATTCCATTCTCGATCATTTTCTTGAGTTGATAATTTAATTATCACATTCACTTTCCATTCTCGATTATATAACTTTTTGAAATCAAACATGCTGCATCGACAATCAACACCGTCCATTAATTTCTACCGATATATAACCTCTAAGCTCGTACGTCTTAGAGAAAGGTGTTAAGCAAGAGAATAAATTCTCCACCACCAAACAGATTTATATTTAGCAGAGATCAACGAATACAGTATTGAAATATAATGATAGACATGTAATCCTGCCTTTAACTGGGTTAAAGAACCAATGTCATTTAAAACACGATTCACGATAAATCCAAAATCACATTCCATTAACAATGGAATCTTCACGGAAACAGATCTATACATAATTGATATCAATTTCCATATCCGACTAATAATATAAATGGAATAACGACGAAGGCTTTTAAATTCCATATATATTGATAATCTTCCTCTACAGAAACTCCCTTCGAATATTACCAAATCGAATTTCATTCAATTCCAATTTAATATATTAAATTGTAAATCTTTACTGTGGAAATTCCATTAATCTTAATTAAAAGATTATAAATTCCAAATCATATTCTTCACTGTTAATTGGGTTAAATAACAAGTGTTATTTAAAACACCGCTCATGATAAACCGAAAAATCCAATTCGTTTATTCAATTGCAATTAAATATTAATTAATTGGAAATCTTCACTAAATCTTAACTTAAGGATTTATTCTTTTCTCGGCTGGATTTAAGAACAGTGTTAATGAAGACACCGTTCATGAAAAACCCAAAATCCAATTTGATATCAAATACAAGGTTTTGAATAGAAAATATATCGGCTTATATTCAATATCAAATTCTAAAACCAACGGATATCGTATTGGAATAACGATATATATATATATATATATATATATATATATATATATATATATATATGTCTTCCAAATTCCTCAGCAATGTCCATATAACCACGGAATCCAACATTGAAATATTCCGAAGATTATTTCCACTCAAATCCATTCCCATTTATTCATTGGAAATTTCTTGTTATTTTATAACCATTTTCAAATCCAATTTATTTATTTCTAAAAATAATGAAATTATTATTCTAGTCAATAACTAGTCCATTTCGATAAAAATATATTTTTATTTTTGCAAAACTGGAATTTTCTATCAAAAATCTTTCCAAATCATTTGTTATGATTTTACATAATTTTTCCATATTTTTAATAATTTTATTATCGCCCGTACAGTTGGTTTCCAATAACGGCCAACGAACTGCATCCACAGCGACCTTTTCTGAAATTGATTTGGACATATCTCCAAATCCAACCATTAGATTTCAAATCTCTTGTATTAATTGGAAAGCTCTTTTTGACGTGAACTTAATGGTTCTGGTTTTAGGAGAATCCGATTGTCGGACCTCCTCTAACCTCCATTTGAGATTAATGGTCGAAATCCACGAATGGTCGCTGCGCGGCACGTTCTATTCAGGCCATTATGATATATATATATATATATATATATATATGTATAGATATATTTCGCCGATTTCCAATTAAAAAGAATTTTATAAATCGTTTTAGATTCGTTTTATAAACGATTTCCATTTCCATTTCAATTTCAAATCAAGATTGAATATTCCATTATAAATTCATTTTAAATTCATCTCGAATCGATTTCAACTAAATTTCAATTCGTTTTAAGTTCATTTCAAATCGGTATCAATTCAAATCAATTTCAATTCCATTTCAATTCGTTTTAAATTAATTTAAAATTGATTTCAATTCTATTTTCAAATTCTAATCAAAATTTAATATTCTTTACATAAATTCGTTTTAAATTCATTTCAAATCGATTTCAGTTCCATTTCAATTCGTTTTAAATTCATTTTAAAACGATTTCAATTCTATTTTAAAAGTCAAATCAAAACTGAATATTCTTTATATATATTCATTTTGAACAATTTTAGTCTGATTTTCAAATTTAAATCAAAATTTTATTTTCCATATCATTTCAATATCAAAATGATAATATTTTCAAAATATCAGATTTTGAAATCACTTTTCGATATTCAATATAAAATGAATAAAATCAACAAAATTCATGTTCGTGTTAAAATGACGTTTAACTACTTAACACGGCTTCACATTTCAATATTCACTGAATATTATTTTGAAATATTCATTAACTCTGAACTGGAATCAAACTCAATCAGTTACCATATAATTTTATTTATATGGATTTCAACATCATATATATACAACAATAATGATAAGCAATCATTAAAAATTCAAACAACATCCAGAGTGCATTCTACAACTGTATAATCATTAAAATAAATAAATAACACTTATATAGTCTGTCAACCCTTTGATTGACATACCACTAATTATTGGGATCAGTGTATGTCAAATATTATCCCAATACCCATGTGGGGTTTTAAAACAATAAATACTTCTTATTATTTGTGCAGTTGGGCAATGTGTAAAACTTATCGTCCCAATAAATATCAGATAAAAAAGTGTGCATAAACAAACCATCCGGTTTGTAAATGAATATTTATTTTATTTCATGATAATTTATATATATATATATATATATATATATTATAAATAATCATTCTACATAACAGTATCAATCAATTACAATCCCAATCACAATCCCAATCATAATCCACACAAACAATACAATCAAACAAGTCGTCCATGGTCTGTGGACGATGGGGAGCAGTTTATATATGCATTTATAAAATAGATAACTCTACAGAAATAATTGTAGTGAGAAGTTCTCACGTTGGGTTCCACTCCTTCTAAAATTCTAAGAGGCTCCAAAAATTCACAGGTATCTTCTAGAATGTAGAAGACGTCGTCACGGTCCCGGCGTCTCTTGTTTCACTGGATTTCGACAACATAGCAAAAAGATATGATTTTTACTCACTTTTCAAACTTTGCAACACTTTTAAATGTTAAAATCAGTTTAAATAATTAAAGCCGATACCTTTCAACAATCCTTCAAAACTAGGTTTAGATTTCTACTTCAATCTGTTGCGAGACATATCGATCGGGTTGTACCACGTTACAGGGCTAGGAGACGCGCACCCGACGAGGTAGGTGGGGCCTAGTTCGATCCTAGCACGACGGCGCTCCCGCTGTTCGAAGTCGACGACTTCAGGGCCTCCGATCTCGAGAACGACACGATGACAGAGGGCATGGCTTACACGGATTTGAAGCTAATGAGGAGGCCTTCAAAAACTTCAACTGGTGTGAGGGGTATTGTTGCGTGGATTGGGAGAAACGGAGGAGGGAAGGTGGGAAGATTCAGCGTTGTTCGTCGAAGGGGGTTTACGGGATTTTTTCCTGAACGAGAAAGTGAGGTTGAATTTATATTGGCCCTTAAGTTATATTTTATTAATTTAATTCTTTAATTCTAAAAATACTCCACAATCCATACAATCTCCAATTCAAATCCAAAGACTATCGCCCCTAGCTAAATACCCACATTTCGAACACAATGGAATATGTTTCATAAGCCCATTTGACTGTTTCAGTCAGTTATTCTTCAAATTAAATACTAAACATTCAATTTTAGATTTGAACGTAGATTTTAATTTGTCGGGGCCACATACTGATTCCAAAAATTCCCGAAAAATAAATCTATTTGTGTTTTGACGATACGGTCCTAACAAAATTAATTTCATAGAGTTTGGAGACCATTTGAAAAATGGCCATTTTCTCGTCGATCCAATTCAAATTTAAACTGACCAAACATGTTTAAATTTACTGCGCTCATATATTAAATCCAAAAATTATGAAATTTTAAACCTAGTAATAATTTGACATTCCGGATCCAACAAAAGCGGTTTCGTCAAAAACGGAGGTCATTTGCAAAATGGCCATATATTATATTATATTATATTCCTTAGCGGTTATTTTAAATTTTAAACTGGGCATAACTTTCAATTCCCGTTATGAAATTTGGATTTTTCACATTTGTTGGAAAGATGTTTTTAAATAGATTCAAATATTTCTTGTATTGCTAAAATCTTATTTATTTTGAATCCTTTACATTCATTCAAAATTTGATATCGAATTTTCAAATTGTCGTTCCATTTCTAACTCCTTTTATAATTAAAATAAAATTATTCGTTCTAGCTTCGATTTAAATAAATTTACATTTTCAAATTCTATTCAAAATAAATTTATAGTCATTTTTATTTAATATAAATCATTTTAAATATTCAAAATTCGTTAAAATTGCCAAAATAAAATTTTTAAATTGGTTCTGATTGTAACAACCCGGAAAATACGAGCCAATTTAAAAAATTTAATTGGTTATTTTTGAAGAGATTAGGTCAATTGAAATACAATATTTCAATAAAATAATGAGTTAGAAATGGGGCGGTAGTTTGAAAATTTGAATTCAAACTTTGACTTACTATATTAGGTGCAAAATAAAACGGATTTTAGTGAAACCAAAAATATTTAAATCTGTTTATGAATATCTTTCTAATGAATCTGAAAAATCGAAGTTTCATAGCGAGAATAAAAAGTTACGGTCAAATGAATTTTCAAAAAGGTCGCTATAGAGAATATATAGCCCTTGAAAATAAACATTTTTCAAACAGTCTCAGAATTCGATGAAACTAGTTTGTTGGGACCATAACGTCAAAACATAACTAGATTTATTTTTCTGGAATTTTTGAAATCAGTTTGTGGCCCCGGCAAATTGAAATGTACGTTCGAATCGAATTTTTAATGTTTTACATTTTAATTTGAAGAATAACTGACTGTAATAGTCGAATGGGCCTATGAAACATATCCCGATGTGTCCGGAATGGGGGTATTAAGCTAGGGGCGACAGTCGTTGGGTTTGAAAAGGAATTCATTTTTGAAAACCCTAATTTTCTGAAATACATATACACTGGCCAATAGGAATTTTCCTTTATATTTTTTTTAAAATATCTCAGAAACCCCTCGACCCCCTCGTATTCAACGATGCACAGTTCACCCCCATTCCCATCCATTTTCCGGCCAATCCATCAAGAATATGACCATGCCCCAGTTCAACTTTTTGTAGCTCTCTTCCTCCTCTTCAAATCCATACCTGTGGCACCCCTCCTTGTCTCGTATTTCGTGAGAACGAGCTCCCCAAAGTTTCGGTCTTCAAGCCACCACGGCCTCTGCTTAGACCACCGAGCTGCGTCGAACTCAAGGCGCAGGCGCGCATCTCGACCATCTAACAGGTGGTGCGACGGGATCTTAACATCGTGTGACGAATTTTGTTAAAAATCAAAACCTAATTTCGAAGGTTCGTGAAAGGTATCGGCTTTGGCCATTTAAAACTAAAAATAACACTTTTAAGTGTTGCAAACTTTGAAAGATCGTATCTTTATCGTGTGTTAACGAAATTCGATGAAACAGGAAACATCGAGACTGTGCCGACGCTATCTACATTTTAGAAGTGTCCGTGGATTTTTCTGAGAACGCTATGATTTTTTAGCAAAGCAACAAACCAATGTGAGATTTCTAAACTGAAATGTGAATGGAAATGTGTTGTATGAGTTATATAAGTGAAATATAAATTATATACGTGTTGTATACCTCATGTACATGCGTTGTATAAGTTATATGAGCGATGTATGAATTATGCATGCATTGTATAAATCATATGTGTGTTGGAATGGAAATAAAACATACTTATATAGAAATATATATATATATGTGTATATATATATATATATATATGCTCCCCTCGTCCACAAACCATGGACGATATTTATTGACTGTGAATTGATGTGAAAAATTTGGCGAATAATGCGAATGGTTGACAGGATTGTTTGGATTGTGGTTGAAAAATAACCATTTGTGGTTGAAAAAAATTAGAATAAATTGTGGAAAAGAAAAAAACATACTCACCAGCATGCGAATTAGATGTATGAAATTCCCATTGTCAAAAACCACGAGGTTTTAAGGTAGAGGGAGGAGCCATACTCGGGACAGTGCCTGTTTTAAATACCATGCCGTTATGCTACCGAAAATTTCAATAATATTCATGTGTTAGAATTATTTTCATGTGTCGAAACTTTATTCATGTGTTGAAACAATATTCATGTGTTAGAATTATTTTCATGTGTTGAAACTTTATTCATGTGTTGAATAGATATTCATGTGTTGAAACCATATTCATGTGTTGAATAGAAATTCGTGTGTTGAATAGAAATTCATGTGATGAATAGAATTATTTGAAAAATAAAAAAATAACATTTTATCACATATATAAACTATATAAACTATTCGTGTTTTAAATAGATTGTTTTAACATTAAAAATCACATTTTTATTATATATATAAACTATAGAAAATGTTCATGTGTTGAATAAAGGATTAGAACGATAAAGATCATATTTTTATCATATATGTGAAGTGGGTAATATTCATGTGTTGAATATATAGATTGAACAATAAAATTTACATTTTATTTTGAATATGAAGTGCTAAAAATGTTCTTTTGTTGAATAAATATTTTTGATGATAAAAATATCATTTTTATCATGTAAACAACTCGATAAAAATATTCAAGTGTTGAAACAAATATTTGTTTGCTATGAATATTATTTTTAACATGTAGGTGAATTAAATAAAATAGTCATGTGTTGAAATATATTTTTATTCGCTAAAAATATCATTTTTATGCGAAATGTGAAGTGTTAAAAGTAACCACTTATTCAAATAAATATGTGTGGGTTGAAAATATTATTTTTAACAGGTATAGGAAGTGTTAAAAATAACCATATGTGGAAATAAACCTTTGTTCGCTAGAAATATTATTTTTAGCTTAGTTTTGCATATATATATACATATGTTGAACAGGAAAGTGGATTAGTTGTTGAGTAAAGAATTTATTTGTGTGCCCGACAAATAGGTAAACCTTAATGAGTTGGATGCGCAATTTTATTACTATATCAACTCCTGTGAATGCCATTGGATGCGGAGTGTTGGTTGTTCTGTGTGTAATAATAAACGTCGCCATAGGATAGTAACAATTAATTTTGAACTACATTACATGGCATACTTCTTGACGATAGGCATACTTCATCATATACCACATAAGCATTTGGAGCTTGTGTGACGAGGTTGAAGATTTACCATATGAGTGAGAGGCTTGTATGGCGATGACTATATATTACAGGTTGAAATGATGACTGATCTGGACTATATAAAATGTAACGGTAAATTGCAAGATCAATAAAAACCCGACACGGTTCTGGATATGAAAATAAACACGTCTCTCTGGTCATTAAGGCACAAAAACCATTTATAGGGTGACGAGAATTTATTCTCTGGAGTTATGATTTATACACACTCCACTGTGGACACCGGAATATATCAGTATAAATATGTGCATGCTTATTAGGATCTATTAGGTACCTAATACGGCCCAATAAATTTCCAAACCCCTTCCCGTACAAAGGAGGTTATGGCGAAATTTTTCGAAATTTAAAGATGTTAGTGAAATATTTGAAGTGAAAACGATATTGAAATCATCAAATAAATTATATTTATATACATATAAATTAAATAAAATGAATCGAGCCCCTGCAATTCGTGTTTTGAAATTGCAAAATTCAAACGATTATACCGAAAGATCCGACCATCGGATTTTCACGAAACTGGAACCGTTTGGTTCGCTTTTGGAATATCTTCCCAATGATATTAACTTTGTTGAAATCCAACGGTTAGATTTTCAGATATGTGTAAAACAAATTTAGGGAAAAACAGCGCCAGTGCCTCGGCACGACATGAAACGTCGTTTAATTAAATAGGGTCATTTTTAAATAAATAAAAATGGCGATGTATCGTTATAAAATGTTATAGACGATATAAAATGTAAATAAACCGATTCTGCTTGGTTTGCTAGATATTTGATGGTTGAATGTGTTTGACATGAAAATTATACTAAAGAACTGAAATGTGAATGTTGAATAATTTAACCATGTGAAGAATTGGTTTGAAAATCTAAATATACGTGGATTATTTGAAAAGGCTGAGTTAATTCTCATTTCAAATAATTGATCGACAGTTAGAAGTCAAAGAGTTGAAGATGGTTCAAGACCGACGATGTTCACATTGGATGGATGGGCGCTACTGATGCTCATGATCTGAGTAGCTACCTTGAAGGAGCTGAAGTGGTAGCCGTCCGGATGTATTTGTTGATTGTACGGATATGCGAGGAATATGGTGCCTCCGGCTTCATTCAAACCCAGAACGAACTTGTAAATGGACAGTGTGTCTGACATTAGATTTTGTTCTGTGCTGATTGATCTCTATTAAAAATATATCGGTTTGGCGGTGCCGAATTTATTCTCTTGCTTAACGCCCTTCTCTGAGACGTACGAGCTCAGAGGTTATATATCGATAGAAATCGGTCGCATGGAGTGAATTGCCTGTGTGGCACACCTAAGTGGCAGATGATCAAGGCTTCTGTTGAAAAGAAAAGTCTTGTGGTTGGTGATCAAAGCATGGCCTATGTGGCATAGCTTTGTGTATAGCTTTGATTTGCGAGCCTCAAACCTCGGTATGAGTCAAAAACGGGATACGGACCCAAGGAGTGCACGACGTTTCTCTCTAGCTATGGGTGATGTCAGTGACCAACCAGCCCTGACATTTATATATACTTTTTACCTGTGTGGTTGTTGTAATGTGAGGCACCTCGGATATAGGTCCTATATGACCGGGAAACATGTGTTAAGGAATACTAATCCTCAAAAGTAAGAGAGGACCGACCTTGGAGGTTCCAAGGATCGTTGTGTGTGATCTGAGACATTTGCTGGAGTGTCTCGAACGGAGACGAGCTTGTCCCTTGCCTCAACTCATGATGGAGTCCAATTTCCAGTACGAAATTGCGTACTTGATTGTATTACTAGTATGGCGACATAGTGGTATGGGTCACTTATGCCGTCTATGATTGATATTTATGATTGAATTTTCTTTTGAAACATATATGCACTAGTAATAATATCAAGCACTTTTGTTGTAACACCCCGCGTGTTCTATAATGGTGAAATTCACAAATTGAAGTATAACTAATTTCAAATCAAAGAATTAAGGGAAACGGGATAAACTATTGCGTTCATCTCGGAATTCTGCTTGAGATAAAGTCCGAGTTTGCGTAAAAAGGATATCGTATGAAGAAGATATGGACGAACGAAGTTGGGCGAAAAACCAGAAAACGGGTCAGAATGAACTGGCGCACTTGGGAAGTGCGCCAGAACAAAAATGAACTGGCGCACTTGGGAAGTGCGCCAGTACATTTTTAGCCTGGCGCATCTGCCATGTGCGCCCAGGTCAGAATGACCTGCTGGTCAGGTCTTGGCTGGCCTGGTCTATGTTTGGTCGATTTTCTGAGCCTTGCCTTGTCACTAGGGCTAGGTGTCAGCTCCTAGTTGGTCTCTCCTTCGAACAAATGGCTATTATTAAACCAAGCTCCGTCGATGGTCCTAATCAACTCACAAACACTATAAAAAGAACCAAGACCAAGCCTAAATCATACTATTTCATTTTAGCCTCAGGCCGCCGCTATTAAACCTAGAGCTCTAAATTAAAAATACAAAAGACAAAATTTATAGAAGACGAAGGACGATTCTTGAAGGATAAAACTAGAAGCTACAACAACTACGACGCTTTAGACAACGAATTTGGGGCTATTTGATTTGGGATTTTTATTTGGATTATTTGCTTCATATTGTAAGTTCTATGTCACTTTTTAGGCAAAAACGCTGAAATAACATGGACATGCCATGAATTGAAACCGGATTTAGGAACTATTATTAATCCATGTTTATATTGTTTAATTTTGAATTATAATTTGGGAATATTGCTATGGCAACATTGCAAGTAAAACTTATCATGATTTTGATGTTGTTATGAATCACTTGGGCTTAATTGTATGGCAAGTTGGACTAATACATGTCCATGGAATCACTATGTTTATTGAAATCTTTATGTTGATTAAACCATGCCTATGATGCTAATTAAACCATGTCTATGACTGTTGATGGAACTATGCCTGTGATGTTAATATACCTATCATGATTAATGACAAATTGGGAAATGCTAGGTTATGATGAAAAGTTGGAATCATTATGTTTATAATGTTAGATGAGAAACATTATGTAAAAAAAAATGCTAATTTGGAATCCACTATGCCTATTAGAATTACCATGCCTTTAATGTTTCATGTTTGTAATAAAATTATTATTATGCCCGCAATGATTATTATGCCTATGATGTAAAGTTGAAATCATCATGTTAAACTAAGTTGGAACCATTACTATGCCAAGTTATCATCATGCTAGTATTGAAACCATGAGATATTTTATAGCCTGCTTATTATGCAAGTGATGTTGGAATTGTCACATATGCCTATAACATGTTTGGTGTTATTCCCCTTTATCTCTTGAATTGTTTATGCTTGTGAACGAAGTACGTTTATATACGTTGGGTATACGATTGGGTAGAATAGGCAAAACTTGAATTAATTACAATCATAAACCGTGAAATTTGGCATATGTCGAACATGAAATATGGCACGAAAACTTGACTTGAACATGCCATAACTTGACTTGAAATATGCCTTAGTTGGGCACAAAGTTGACATATGAACATGATGTGGGAATAGCACGAATCTGCTAAGAACATGGGCATGACTTTAGAAAACAAGAAAGTGGCCAACTCGAGGTTGGGTTGAGTTTGTAGTGTAAATCTGCCCGGAACCGCCCGACAAATACAGTTGCTACAAACAATAGGATCCAATGTGGGTAGTTGGTCACATCGCGTTTGAAACCCGAGGTTGGGTTGAGTTCGTAGCGTAAACCTTCCCGGAACCGCCCGGCAAATCCAGTGGCTAAGAACAACAGGATCCAATGTGAGTGGTTCGGTGCATTAACGAATCAATTAATGCCGATTAGGGTTAATTCATGAACATGAAAAGACAACTTAACCAACTTGAACACGATTTGTAGGGCTAAGTCATGAACTGGAAACGACAACACTTAGCCAACATGACATGACACGTAGGCGGGTTAAGTCGCGAACTTAAATGACATACTTAACCACCTTGACATGACTAGACTGGAAAAGGATTAAGTCACGAATTACATGACTTAATCGGTTAGGCGGGTTAGGTCATGAATTACTTGACCTAATCTGTTAGGCGAAACCCTAGACACGACCCTTTTCAACAGTAACACTCTAGATGTATCAAGGTACCCTGGGGCTAGGCCGGGTAGGGCACGATTACTGGGTTGATTGTAAGAGGTGAACGACGGCAGTGGGGTACGCCAGTGTAGGTTCAGTGGACTACGGTCGTGCACATATTCTGGGGCAGACACTGGGTTTCAGTAGATTTATCTGTGCATCTTGAATCGTGTCAGTGGTTGACACCCTAAGGCTGATACACCCGAACGTGGACCCATCGCAGGTGACTACAACCGTGATCTGCCGTATGACACGGACACTTGACGAGCTAGAACTTGTAGGGAGCCGATCGACTAGATAAGCGCTCCGTAGGACACCGTACTTGGGTCAGACCTCATTTCAGGGTCATTTCATGATATTGGGCCGTGGGATTTATTTCGTGATTAACTTGTGACATGGGCTTAGTATACTAGTACAGTCGATGCAACGAATCTTGAACATGTGACGTTTTATTTGACTTGTCTTGACTTATCGTGATCACCTTAGTCTATCTTGTCCACCTTGACACCCTTCTTAAGTTTAGTTCCAGTTCATACATGACATGTTGTTTTAACCGTTTTTACACTGGAAGTCACTAGCACTTACTCAGTCTTTATGACTGACCCTTTTTCCTTTCGCCTCTTTTTCTTTCGTTCCCCCCCCCCCTCCAGGTTCTCAGGGAGGGAATACCGCAGCTTGACCAGTTTTCACATCCAGCTTGAAGAGAAAGAATGTATTGCTTGGATCTTTTCCGTTTTGGACTATGGCTCTGGACAGAAATTAGGGGACTTTTGCAGTTTATTAATGTTTTCTTTATGCTTCTATAAATAATGTAATCAAGACAGTTATGATTTTGGAAGTATTGTAAGACAATTATGGCACGGTTTGTGTAACACGTATTATGATGAAATAAAAGTTGTTGTTTTCCGCTATTCAAAAATATGTGTTATAATATCTGTCTTGTATATCCGTGACTTATACTTATAAACCTCCTCCAAAATTAGGGCATTCCCCTTGAGAGTGACCCTAGGTGGGGTGTTTCACTTGGTATCAGAGCATAGCTTTACCGGATAAGATAAAAGTTTTGAAAATTTATTTTTAAAGAAAAAATTAAAGAAGCATTTTCAACAGATAAAATATTATATTTTAAAAAGGCAAAGTCCCCCAAAGCCATAGGTACTATCTCTTATCCTTTGTTTTGAATCTATCCTTTTTGTTTCAGCATGTCCGAAGAACTTAACTTGCCAGAGGGTGTACCAATACCTGGTTGGTTTAGACGGTTCTTAGAAGCAAGGGCCAATCAGCCAGGTCCTACTGTTCCTCCTCCCCCAGCTGCAGGAAATCATCCAGCTGCAGCTGCACCTCTTCCTCCCCCTCCTCCGCGGGGAAACACTTTTGCTAAGATATGTAAAGATTTTAAGGCTATGGGAGGAAAGGACTTTCATGGAACCGAATCCTTTGTGGCAGCTAGGAATTGGCTAAAGGAAACCGAAGACTTATTCGTCATCTTTGAGGTAGAAGATAGGCAGAAAGTACAACTAGCAGTGTGGCTACTTAAAGGCGAGGCTTCCTACTAGTGGGAAGTCAGTAATGCAGAAAGACCAGTGCAAACGTGGGAGGACTTTAGGGCATGGTTTGAGGCTAAATTTCTCTCAGAAGCTGAAAGGAGTCTTCAGTTGGAAAAATTCTTATTTCTTAAGCAAGGGAATATGACAGTCAAAGAGTATGTTAATCAGTTTGATGAGCTGGCTAGGTTCGGACTGGACCTAGTCAAGACCCCGCACAAGAAGGCTCTCCGCTTTGTCAAAGGGTTGAATGAGCCATTACACAGTTTGTCCATGACCCGTATACCCATGGGAGCTACGTATGAAAGGTTGGTGCAGATGGCATTGCTGAACGAAGAAGATAAGGGCAAGAAGGAGACAAAGGCAGAAAACTCTCAAGGGAAGAAAGAGGTCAAGCCCAACGATTCTCAGAATAAAAAGGTGGACTCCGAGAAAGGAGGCAAGAACGACAACTCACGTGATAAAAGGAAATGCAATTTCTGTGGTACGGAAGCGCACATAGCCAAGGATTGTAGAAAGAGGAAGAGAAAGCAAGGTGAATGTTTTCATTGTTGGGAGACTGGACACATCAGCAAAGACAGCCCTAAGAAGCAGACCGGGCCTTCTGGCGGTACATCGTTAACTTCTCCTAGATGCTTTGTTTTATCTTGTTTCTCTCCTCGATCATATCTTGAGAACCATAGGTAGAATCTTTTTGGATGTAAACATGTAATTGAAACATGTTATGATTGCGAAATGGTTGCAAGTGGTCGCAAGTGGTTGCTCGTGGATGCATGAGTACACATTAGGCACTAGATCGGCTCAGACACATTTTCATGTTGCATATGCATAAATGTATTTATTCGTATATGGATGAAGTTTAGTGTGTTGTCATATGGATGATGCATTTGTATGAATGATTGTGCACTCATGTAGAATCATGAATAGGAAAATTTGCATACATAATGGATTCATGGCACTTACATGATTCACATTAAGGAGGTCAACTGAATCAGTAGACCACCTGATTTTGGATTAGATAAGTACATGTACACACACACTTCTCATATGATCATGAAGCATTAGAAGTCTGTTAAGGACAAAGGATGCTCGTGTTTGATGGATGAGTAGATGGATGATTGGATGTTAGGATATACATTCTTCCTGAACTTGAAGATTTCGGGGAAGAAATCCTTTTAAGTGGAGGAGAATGTAACACCCCGTGTATTCTATAACGGTGAAATTCAAAAATTGAAGTATAACTAATTTCAAATCAAAGAATTAAGGGAAATGGGATACGCTATTGCGTTCGTCTCGGAATTCTGCTTGAGATAGAGTCCGAGTTTGCATAAAAAGGATAACGTATGAAGAAGATATGGACGAACGAAGTTGGGCGAAAAACCAGAAAACGGGTCTGAATGAACTGGCGCACTTGGGAAGTGCGCCAGAACAAAAATGAACTGGTGCACTTGGGAAGTGCACCAGTACATTTTTAGCTTGGCGCACCTGCCAAGTGTGCCCAGGTCAGAATGACTTGCTGGTCAGGTCTTGGCTGCCCTGGTCCGTGTTTGGTCGATTTTTTGAGCCTTGCCTTGTCACGAGGGCTAGGTGTCAGCTCCTGGTTAGTCTCTCCTTCGAACAAACGGCTATTATTAAACCAAGCTCCATCGACGGTCCTAATCAACTCACAAACACTATAAAAAGAACCTAAGACCTAGCCTAAATCGTACTATTTCATTTTAGCCTCAGGCCGCCGCCATTAAACCTAGAGCTCTAAATTAAAAATACAAAAGACAAAATTTATAGAAGACGAAGGATGATTCTTGAAGGCTACAACTAGAAGCTACAACAACTACGACGCTTTAGACAACGAATTTGGGGCTATTTGATTTGGGATTTTTATTTGGATTATTTGCTTCATATTGTAAGTTTTATGTCACTTTTTAGGCAAAAACGCTGAAATAACATGGACATGCCACGAATTGAAACCGTATTTAGGAACTATTGTTAATCCATGTTTATATTGTTTAATTTTGAATTATAATTTGGGAATATTGCTATGGCAACGTTGCAAGTTAAACTTATCATGATTTTGATGTTGTTATGAATCACTTGGGCTTAATTGTATGGCAAGTTGGACTAATACATGTCCATGGAATCACTTTGTTTATTGAAATCTTTATGTTGATTAAACCATGCCTATGATGCTAATTAAACCATGTCTATGACTGTTGATGGAACTATGCCTGTGATGTTAATATACCTATCATGATTAATGACAAATTGGGAATTGCTAGGTTATGATGAAAAGTTGGAATCATTATGTTTATAATGTTAGATGAGAATCATTATGTTAAAAAAATGCTAATTTGGAATCCACTATGCCTATTAGAATTACCATGCCTTTAATGTTTCAGGTTTGTAATAAAATTATTATTATGCCCGCAATGATTATTATGCCTATGATTTAAAGTTGAAATCATCACGTTAAACTAAGTTGGAACCATTACTATACCAAGTTATCATCATGCTAGTATTGAAACCATGTGATATGTTATAGCCTGTTTATTATGCAAGTGATGTTGGAATTGTCACATATGCCTATCACATGTTTGGTGTTATTCCCCTTTATCTCTTGAATTGTTTATGCTTGTGAACAAAGTACGTTTATATACGTTGGGGATACGATTGGGTAGAATAGGCAAAACTTGAATTAATTATAATCATAAACCGTGAAATTTGGCATAAGTAGAACATGAAATATGGCACGAAAACTTGACTTGAACATGCCATAACTTGACATGAAAGATGCATTAGTTGGGCACGAAGTTGACATATGAACATGATGTGGAAATAGCATTAATCTGCTAAGAACATGGTCATGACTTTAGAAAACAAGAAAGTGGCCAACTTGAGGCTGGGTTGAGTTTGTAGTGTAAATCTGCCCGGAACCGCCCAGCAAATCCAGTTGCTACAAACAATAGGATCCAATGTGGGTATTTGGTCACATCGCGCTTGAAACCCGAGGTTGGGTTGAGTTCGTAGCGTAAACCTGCCCGGAACCGCCTGGCAAATCTAGCGGCTACGAACAACAGGATCCAATGTGAGTGGTTCGGTGCATTAACGAATCAATTAATGCCAATTAGGGTTAAGTCATGAACATGAAAAGACAACTTAATCAACTTGAACACTATTTGTAGGGCTAAGTCATGAACTGGAAATGACAACACTTAGCCAACTTGACATGACACGTAGGCGGGTTAAGTCGCGAACTTAAATGACCTACTTAACCACCTTGACATAACTAGACTGGAAAAGGATTAAGTCACGAATTACATGACTTAATCGGTTAGGCGGGTTAGGTCACGAATTACATGACCTAATCTGTTAGGCGAAACCCTAGACATGACCCTTTTCAGCAGTAACCCTCTAGATGTATCAAGGTACCCTGGGGCTAGGCCGGGTGGGGCACGATTACTGGGCTGATTGTAAGAGGTGAACGACGGCAGTGGGGTATGCTAGTGTAGGTTCAGTGGACTACGGTCGTGCACGTATTCCGGGGCAGACACTGGGTATCAGTAGATTTATCTGTGCATCTTGAATCGTGTCAGGGGTTGACACCCTAGGGCTGATACACCCGAAGGTGGACCCAGCACAGGTGACTACATTCGTGATCAGCCGTATGACACGGACACTTGACGAGCTAGAACTTGTAGGGAGCCGATCGACTAGATAAGCGCTCCGTAGGACCCCGAACTTGGGTCAGACCCCGTTTCAGGGTCGTTTCATGATATTGGGCCATGGGATTTATTTCGTGATTAACTTGTGACATGGGCTTAGTATACTAGTACAGTCGATGCAACGAATCTTGAACATGTGACGCTTTATTTGACTTGTCTTGACTTATCATGATCACCTTAGTCTATCTTGTCCACCTTGACACCCTTCTTAAGTTTAGTTCCAGTTCATACATGACATGTTGTTTTAACCGTTTTTACACTGGAAGTCACTAGGACTTACTCAGTCTTTATGACTGACCCTTTTTCCTTTCGCCTCTTTTTCTTTCGTTCCCCCCTCCCCCCCCCCCCCCCAGGTTCTCAGGGAGGGAATACCGCAGCTTGACCAGTTTTCACATCCAGCTTGAAGAGAAAGAATGTATTGGTTGGATCTTTTCCGTTTTGGACTATGGCTTTGGACAACAATTAGGGGACTTTTGAAGTTTATTTATGTTTTCTTTATGCTTCTTTAAATAATGTAATCAAGACAGTTATGATTTTGGAAATATTGTAAGACAATTATGGCATGGTTTGTGTAACACGTATTTTGATGAAATAAAAGTTGTTGTTTTCCGCTGTTCAAAAATATGTGTTGTTATATCTGTCTTGTATATCCGTGACTTATACTTATAAACCTCCACCAAAATTAGGGCATTCCCCTTGAGAGTGACCGTAACGGAGGTGGGTTGTTTCATTTGTTTTATACGTATAAAGCATTTCTTGGCCATTATAAGGTAAAACTCTGTAATAACCCGGAAATCTGAGCCAATTTAAAATTTTTATTTTGACAATTTTAGTGAATTTTGATTATTTAAAATGAATTATTTTTAATAATATCGACGAGAAATTTATTTTGAATAGAATTCGAACATATATATTATATATGTCGTCGTTAGAATATAAATATTTATTTTAAATTATAAAAGGAATTGAAAATGGCATGGTAGTTCGATAATTCGATTTCAAAATTCAAATGAATGTACCGGGTGCAAAATAAACCGGATATTAGTGAAACCAAAAATATTTGAATCTAATTGAGAATATCTTTCCAACGAATCAGAAAAATCAAAATTTCATAGTGGGGATAAAAAGATATGTCCAGTTGAAAATTTAGAATAGTCGCTATGGAATTCTGGCCCTTAAAAATGGGAATTTTGCAAACGACCTCGGTTTTCATCGAAACCACTTTTGTTGGATCCGCGATGTTAAATTATTGCTTGGTTTCAAATTTCATAATTTTTCGAATTAGTATGTGAGCATGGCAAAGGAAAACGCGTTTGACCAGTTTCAATTGATTTTAATCGACTGGAAATTGGCCATTTTCAAACGGTCTCAGAATTCGATGAAACTGGCTTTGTTAGGACCATATCGTCAATACGAAGCTAGAAAATATTTTTCTGGAATTTATTGAGTCAGTATGTGGCCCCGGTAAATTAAAATGCACGTTCAAATTCAATATATAGAGTTATATGTTGATTTTGATGAAAACTAATCAAAACGATCGTATTAGCTTATGATACATATCCCACTGTGTTCGGAATAAGGGTGATTAGCTAGGGGCGACAGTTGTTGGGCCTCGTTTGGTGTTCGAATTAAAAGTCAACTTTTGAAATGAAATATAATATAATATAAAATTAAAACAAGCCCTCACTCCCCTTTATCTCTCCTCAGCCCCCCCTCGTTATTTTCAGAAATCAAAATTGAAAAAGGAAAAAAAACTCAACGATGAATCGCGCCCGCCACAACCCCGACGCCGCCCCGCCCCTCCTCCGATGCTCCGCCCCCTCCTCCGTAGCTACCTCGCCTGCCATTCCCCCGCCTCCAGCACCACCTCGAACCCCAAACGCCCCTCGCAACCGACGCCCAAGGACCGCGAACCCACCAGACCCGCCTCAGCACCCTGCGCCGCCAACCACTTTGCCCTTCCCCAGATCTGTCGCAGTCAAAGCTCCTCCAACTCCAGACCCCGTCAGTGAACTCCAGCTCGACAAGAAATGTGAGTTTTAATATTGTTTTATTTATTTAAATAATTAAAAATAGGATTTATTTTAAAGTAATTAGTTTATTAGAATGAATAAATTTTTATATGATCAAAGATAGATTTTTTATAGGATAAAAGTCTGCTTTTTTATTGGTAAGAAAGATGAGATTTTATTTATATTTTTATGAAAAGTTATCATTTTTTTATGAATAACATAGGAATAAAAATAGGATTTTTATCGTATGAGCGGATCCATAAAGAAAGGATTTATACAGGGTGTTCATGGGGATAAAAATATGATTTTTATATCATAGGAAGAATAAAACTATGATTTTTATTTATGTAGAGTAATAAAAATATATTTTTTATTATATTACTAGCGGTGTAAAAGTAGAATTTTTATCTATATAATAGCGGTGTAAAAATAGAATTTTTATCTATATAGTAGCAGTGTAAAAATATGATTTTTATATAAAGAACAGTATAAAAATGTGATTTTTTATATATGTAGTGGCTACGAGCAACGAAAGTAACAAAAGGGCGAACATGACGAAGATCTCCTACATCAGAAGGGTCGTGGCGTTTGGTTTAGCTGTTCGGTGAAAACTTCTCACTTTTAATATAATTTTCTAGTTAAAATATATACTAGGATGCAAACGGTGTTTAGTAGCACCCAACACCCGTCATCCACAGACCATGGACGACTTGTATGCTTGTTTGTTTGATTTTGATGTGTAGTTGGTTGTGTGATGTGATGTGAAATGAAATAAAAATATTTATATAGTTAAAAATATTTTATAGTTGAAAATAGAATTTTTAACGTGTATTTAAAAGGAAATAAATATAAACAAATCGAAGGATTTGTTTATATAAACACATTTGACTGATATTGATTGGGACGATAAATTTTATGCATCGCCCAACTGCACGAATAAAACCTGTGTTTGATTGTTTGAAAACCCCACACGGGTATTGGGATGATATATGACATACACTAGTCCCAATAATTAGCTTTATGTCGGTCGATTGATTGATAGGCTATTATAAGCGTTAAATATATATTTGATGCTTATACAGTGTAGAACGCACTCTGGATGATGGTTGATTATTTATAGTTGTTATTTTATACATGTGTTATAGAAAATCCATATAATTAACATTATATGGTAATTGATTGGGCCTCATTCCAGTTTTGAAAAAGAAATAATTGAAACAGAAATATTTGAAAAGAAATATTTGAAATAGAATATTTGAAAATTGAAAAGAAATATTTAAAATAGAATATTTGAAAATAGAAATATATAAAGCCGTGTTGATTAGATATGCGCTATTTTGACGCGAACGATATTTATATCGATTATATTCGTTTTTTATATATAATGAAAATTGAAAAGTGATTTCAAAATCGAATATTTTGACATGAAATTCGAATTAAATTGAATTGAAACGAATTAGAATTCGAATTGAATTGAAAAGAATTAGAATTAGAATTGAATTGAAATGAATTAGAATTCGAGTTGAATTGAAAATAAAATGAATTCGAATCGAATTGAAATTTAATGGAAATCAATTTGAAATGAATTCGAGTAGAAAATGAATTCGAACTGAAATTGAATAGAATTGAATAGAATTGAATTCGAATTGAAATTGAATAGAAATGAATTCGAATTGAAATTGAATTGAATTGAAAACGAACTCAAATTGAATTAAAAATCGATTTGAATTGAAATCAATTTGAAATGGAGTTGAAATCGTTTCAAAAACGAATTTAAAACGATTTATAAAATACGTTTTAAAAGGAAATCAATGAAATAAATATTATATATATTATATATGTAGGGCGCGTTTTTTACAGGTCCCTATTAAGTTTCAAAATATAAAAAAAAACCCGATGATAAAAATAATATAGAAAACATCCCTATTTTTGAATTTCCGCTAAAAATATTTCAGATCTACCCTTACACACCTAAAAAAATATCCAACAACTGTTTGCCCTCATTTACTCAGTCTATCGCTCCTATTATCACGCTCATAAACCTAATCCAACAATTCTGGAAAAAAGTCGATCACTCCAACAGCGATTATTTTATTACTTTTTTTAATTTTTACAAAAAACTAGACAATTATATACATATATTACGTGAATTTTTTTTACGTAAAACTGGAAATTATATACATATATTACGTAAAATTGCATACATTTATGCAACTATGTGTAATAATTGCATACGTATATTAATATTATGCAGAAAATAAATTGTTAGTTTTGCGCAAATAAGTGAAATAATTGCATACATATACAGAACTGTACTGCCCAATTGCTGAAACAAAAGAAATGACCAAAAAGTAAATACAGATAATTATAACAAAAAACATATATATATATATGCAAATAACAGAAATATGTGCATACTTACGTGAAAAATTTCGTAACATTTACATGTACTACATCAAAAAATAAGTACAGACCAGAGTTACATATACTACATCAAAAATTTCAGCATATTTACAAAGCAGAGATGATGGTCTTTTGAAGAACAAATAATTTTGTTAAGACCCAGCGAAAACCACATCTAGTAGTCTCTGTAGAAACAAATGCAGATTTCAATCATTTGGAAAAGGATGCACGTCCAATCTTCAACAACACGATAACACCAATATCCGCTGGAACACTGTTATAGATAAAAGAAAATTAACATTAATAAGCTTAATGTGCAGTAACCTAAATTACAAAAACTACTTCAGAATTATATAAATACATGCGCACAATTCAACAAAATAACAAAAATTTCTGAATATTTATATGCAATTATTCTACATTTATGCATAGAAATATGAATATATTTTTAAAATAATATGTTTTTCTGTTTGTTCGTTAAAAAATTGCATACATATATGCATATATTTAGAATAGCTGCATATTTTCCGCAATTTTTTATCAGAAGTTCCGCAAAAATCAAAGATATTTTCCTACATCTTACACAATAATTTCTGAATATTTATATGCAAGTATTCAAGATATATGCATAGAAATATGAATACATTTGTAAAATAATATGTTCTTCTATTTCTTTGATAGAAAATTGCATACATATATGCATATATTAAGAATAGCTGCATATTTGTCCGCAACTTTTTATCAGAAGTTCAGCAAAAATCAAAGATAGTTTCCTACATCTTACAGATCGCGATTTTGAATGTTTTTTTGTTTGTATTTTCATCAAAAATTGCACACATATATGCATATATTAAGAATAGCTGTATATTTGTCCGCACTTTTTATCAGAAGTTCAGCAAAAATCTTTGGCATATATAAGTTCAAAGAGGTGTAAGAAGAAATCATGCTTCAAGGCGTTAAATTCACATCTAGAGTTCATCAGTTTGCAGGTGGTTTCGACAGGGAAACAATGCAAGCATTTGAACAACTCAGAAATAAAGCTTGTTCTCTTAAGAACGAAACAGAAAGTAAGCAGGGATATGCCCCTATCTTGCTAGTCTCATCGAAAGAATTTCAGTCAAAATCACGTTTGTTCTTTCATTCATTGTAAATATATATTTTTTTTTGTAGCTAAAGAGACGTGTTATCCACATTTTATAAACATCGTAGAATATCAAGAAATCATGTCAAAAAAAAAATCAAAAAAAAAAAAAAAAAAGTATTCACTATTCTTGTCACTTGAATTGATTTCGGCCACAGTAGCCACAGACTCTCAATACAACAAGAATCAATTAGGAAATAGGATAATTATACTTATTGAGCCTAACTGCGCAATCATTAATTCAACTATTCAACTCAAGTTATCCTGCTTGAATTAATCAATGAATCACTAACCGGTAAGAACTGATGCCTGAAGGTAGAAAAAGGCCTTGGATCGCCTGACCCAATTCACGATTCTTCTATGCACCTGCGCCCCTGCCTTTCACGCGACTGGTTCCTGGATCACCGCCCGTTCTGATGCGATGTTTTTTTTGGATCGCCTCCTTTCCTTCACACGATCGGGATCGCGAAGTTTTTTTTTTGGAAGAAGAATCGAGTATCTCATTTTGTTGCCCTCATTTTCTGGTGCCCTAAGCGGACGCGAGGCTGAAGGCGGTGACAGTGTACACCTCAGGCAGCGATGGAGGAAGTAGCCACCGATTAGAGGCCATAAATTTCGTTGAAGCCGCCGCTGCCATGGAGAACGAAAATTAGGTTTCTGGAAAAGAAAAAAAACTAATTACGTAATGAGTAGATCCGACCTAGGTAAATACGGCGTGAATTAAGAAAAAGGGCATTTTTGTAACAATTTCTGACGCTGTTTGAAATTAGGGATGTAAGGACCCGTTTTTTCCCCGTGAAGGAAAGAGCGGATACTTTGAGAACAACACACAAACGAACGCAGACGAAAGAACATTTCGTTGTTATTACAACAATTCCATCAGATACAAGAATATACAGAGTATAAATGAATAAATTACATTCGATAAATATCAGAGATTTAAATTACATTTAAATACATCGCAGCGGAAAAAATATACAAAACACAACTGAAAATAATACACGGATACAGAGCTTTCCGAGCATTGTTCCAGCTGTAAATCAGGACCCTATGAATATAAGTCTGCAAAACCAAAACTACTAGCTGCCCGTGTGGAAAATAGGGGCACCCAGAGTTTAGGTTAAAACAATAAACTCCAGGTCAGTCATGTGACTGGTGTGAGAACTAAAACAGTTATTAATATTGGTTTTAGAGTTAGGTAAATCAAGGGACCACGCCGTATAACACGGAATGGGTTTCCTCCCAAGAATACCAGTGCATAGAACAAACAGCGCAATGCTAAATAAAGAAAAATGAAGCTTTTATAAGACCCAGGTCCCATCACACAATGCAACGCAAGCCGGAGGATAGGGTTTTTACCTTATAACAGCCAAAGCATGCTTGATACATTTAAAACACATTATTTGATACTATTATAGGTGTATAGTGTCAAAACAATTTCAATCATAAATATCAATCATAGGCGGCATAGCTACCATCTACTATGTCGCCATACTAGGCTCTACAAATAAAACCGAAACACACGTATTGGAAATTGGATTCCATCATGAGCCGAGGCAAGGGGCAAGCTCCTCTCCGATTCGAGACACTCTAGCAAATGTCTCAGGACCCCACTATGATCCTTGGATCTTCAGGGCCGGTCCTCTCTTACTTTTGAGGATTGGCAATTCCTGAACACACGTTTCCCGGTCCTTACAGACCTATATCCGAGGTGCCTCGTATCCAACAACCACACAGGTGAACAGTATATAAATGTCAGGGCTGTTAGGTCACTGACACCACCCTAGCTAGAAAGAAACGTCGTGCTCTCCCTGCAGTCACTATCCCGTTTTTGACTCATACCGAGGTGTGAGGCTCGCGAATTCACGTTATACACAAAGCTACGCCACACAGGCCGTGCTTTGATCATCAACCGCAAGACTTTGCTTTTCAACAGAAGCCTTGATCAATTGCCACTTACGCATGCCACATTGGCAATTCACTCCATGCGACTGATGTTCATCGATATACAACCTCTGAGCTCGTACGTCTCAGAGAAGGGCGTTAAGCAAGAGAATAAATTCTCCACCGCCAAACAGATGTATATTTAATAGAGATCAATCAACAAAGAATAAAATCCAATGTCAGACACACAATCCACTTACAAGTTCGTTCTGGGTCTGAACGAAACCGGAGGCACTTTCCTCGCATATCCATCCATCTCCAAGTACGTCTGGACGATCACCAACTGTTTCCCTCATCTTGGGTGTACAGCCCAATCAAGATTATCAGTAATCACCCAAACGATGTGAAGACTTCCGGTCTTCAACCACCGTCTTTATCTTCGACATCTCGTCGAATCGATTATTCAGAATGGGTATAAACCCGGCCTTTCTGAATAACCCACGTATATAATAAACAAATGTTACACAAACACAACAAACGCCTCATTCCAATTCAGAATATTCTTTTATTCACAAAAACACATTCTTAGGGAAATGTTCCCATTAATTTTATCCAAGATAAATTCTTCTAAATTTATTCTTCGATCTTCCATTGGATATCATTTCTAACCATTTTATGGTTTTCCAAACTAGTCGGGATTAGCGAACCACACCGAAGTAATTAATTATTTTATTTCCCAATCCCAACCTATATATCCCATGGAGCAAAACTGGTGATACTCCATTCCTACCACCACGGTGTTATCGGTAAAATTAATTACCATTTCACGTTCAAATCTAATTAAAAATTTAACTATCGCTTTGGAGCAAAACTGGTGATACTCCATTCTCAATCACCTTTCAAATTTGATAAATTAAATTATCAATTCACATTTTTAATCTAATTAAAGATTCATTAAAACTCCACTTAGTTTTAATCTTCTCAAAAATCGATATCTTGTCTTTAACTGAGTTAAAGAACCAATGTCATCTAAAACACGATTCACGATAAAACCAAATCACATTTGATATTAAATACAAGGCTCTGAATAGAAAATATATCGGCTTATATTCAATATCAAATTCTGAAACCAACAAATAACGTATTGGAAATAACGATATGAATATATCTTTCAAATCCCCATAACAATATTTGTATTGTCACGAAACCCAACATCGAAATATTCCGAAGATAATTTCGATTCAACTCCAGTCCAATTCACGTATTGGAAATATCGATTATTTTTAAAATCACTTTCAAATTCAATTTATTTGTTTCAAAAATAAATTGATTTTTATTTCTGGTTCAAAACTAGTTCATTTCGATAAAAATCTATTTTTATCTTTTCAAATATGGAGTTTTTTTATCCCAGTTCTTTCCAATTCACATATTATGATTTTACAAAAATTATCAATATTTTTAATAATTTTATCAAGGCCCGTACAGTCGATTTCCATCAACGGCTATCGAACTGCACTTACAGCGACCTTTTTTGAATTTGATTTGGACATAATTCCAAATCCAACCATTAGATTTCAAATTTCTAATATTCATTGGGAAGCTCTTTTCGATACGAACCCAACGGTTCTGGTTTTAGGAGAATCCGACGGTCGGATCTCCCGCAATGTCCGTTTGAAATAAATGGTCGAAATTCACGAACTGCCGCGGCGCGGCGCGTTCTATTCAGGCCATTATATTATATATATAATATATATAATATATATTTCGTCGATTTCTATTTAAAACGAATTTTATAAATCGTTTTAAATTTGTTTCTAAAACAATTCAACTTCTACATTCAATTTCAAATCGATTTGATTTCAATTCAACTCGAATTCATTTCCATTTTATTTAATTCGAATTCAAATTCGTTTCAATTCAATTCAAATTCAAATTCGTTTCAATTCAATTCAAATTGATTTCAATTTAATTTCGATTTGAATTCAATTAAATTTCATTTCGTTTTCAATTCAACTTGAATTTGTTTTATATTCATTTCCATTTGAAGTCCTTTTATATTCAATTCAAATTCGTTTTCTTTTCAATTCGAATTTGCTATAATATTCATTTCAATTTGAATAAAATCGATATAAATATCGTTCACGTCAAAATGGTGCAAAACTAATCAACCCGGCTTTATATTTTTCACAACTTCTTTATTTTATTCAACAAATGAATATTTTTCCCATTCAACACATGAATCTATATTTCTTTTAACACACGACTACTCTCAACACATGAGTGCTGTCAACACATCACTATTGTTGTTATGTAAAATATTTTATAAACCTATGGTATCTAATCGTTTGATTTTAATTAGACTCCACCGTGAAGTAGATTCTAATTGTAAATATGATAAAGATGTAAATTTGATTATTAAAATATTCCACTCAACACATGAATAGATTCAACACATGAATTTTCCTTTATAATATTCATTATTTTCCCGATTGGGATGAGGCCCAATCAATCACCATATAATGCTGATTATATGGATTCCATACAACACATGTATATAATAGCATTGATAAATAATTAACCATCAACCAAAGTGCACCACACAACTGCATAAGCATCAAATATAAATAATCGACGCTTACACAGTCTGTCGACCAATCGATCGACAATAATTAAATAATTGGGATTAGTGTACGCCAAATATCATCCCAACACCCGTGTGGGGTGTCAAATCAACAAACACACATTTTTGTTTGTGCAGTTGGGCGATGTGTAAAATTTATCAACCCAATCAATATCAGCCAAATCAGTGTAAATAAACAAATCGGCCGATTTGTTTATAAATATTTATTTATTCACTTTCACGTTAAAAATTATATTTTTAACGACAAAAATATTTATTTCAACACTTGAATTTCTATTCAGTTCATTTATGCAATAAAAATGATATTCTTATTTTTCTAACATATTTTGGGAAATTTCGGCGGCATAACGACATGATACTAGAAACGGGACGAGGCCTAGCCTTATCCCCGGTCTAGTGAAGGCCCACGCCATTCACACATCAATCAAATCCATTCAATTCACCAAACAATTCAATTTCAAATCAAATAATCTAACCAACTACACAACCAAACAATTTTACAAACAAGTCATCCATGGTCTGTGGATGACGGGTGTCGGGTGCTGCTAAGCACCGTCTGCATCCTAGTATATATATATATATATATATATATAACTAGAAAAAGAAGTTTAGAGTGAGAAGTTCTCACCGATAGCTATCCAACTTCACGACACTTCATTGATAGAAATCTTCATCGTTATCCCATCTTCGCCATCTTCGTTGCCCGTAGTCACTATATATATAAAAATCACATTTTTATATTTTGATGTCTTTAAAATAAAAGCCACATTTTTATTCACTTTCAATTTAAAAATCATATTTTTATAATCACTTCATATATTTAGAAATCGAATTTTTACTTTGCTATTCAATATATAAAAAATCCCATTCCAAAAATATAGATTTCACCTTTATAAAAATATCTACTTCATTTCAATGTATATAAAATAAAAATCAGATTTTTATTTTGCTACATATACAAAGGTGATATTTTTAATTCTCTACATAACCAAAAATCATATTTTTACCACTTCTATATAGTAAAGATTATATTTTTAATACTTTAAAAATATAAAAATCATATTTTGATTATCTTCCTTATATAAAAATTATATTTTTCTCGAAGTAAAAATCATATTTTGACTTTACTACTCATCTCAAAATATCGTCTTTTCATATTTAAAAATATCGTCTTTTCATATTTAAAAATATCGTCTTTTCATATTTAAAAATATCATCTTTTCATATTTAAAAATATCGTCTTTTCATATTTAAAAATATCGTCTTTCTCTATACTTTATTTTCAGATTTGATAAATGCTAATTCATGTATATAAAAACTGATTTTATAATAAAAGTATAGTTAAAAACTTACATTTTTCTGCCTTTAACTTGGAGGAGGGGTGTTGGGCTATTGGAGGTTCGTCGGAGGTCGGCTAAGGGCCAAGGGTTTGCGGGTTCGGGTCTGCGGGGTGCGGCGCGTCCTTGGTGGCGACGGAGGGCTGGGACGAGGGGAGTGGCGGCTGGTGGTGGGCGGCGCAGCACTCGAGGTGGAAGGGGGGCTCGAATTGGGTGTAGCGGCGGTGTAGGGTTGGGGGGGGGGGCTTTTGCTTGCGGCGGCGCGCCAGGGGAAGGGGAGGAGGAGATGAAGCAGCGGCGGCGGTTGTTGGGGGGGGGGGGGCGATGTGGCGGCGGCGGCTCTCCCCCCCCATCGCCCTCGTCTCTCTCTTTTTTTTTTTTAATACTGAATCGGGAAAGAAGAAGTAAAAGGGGGGGCTTTTATAAAATTTATATTATTTAATTTATTTATTTTTAATTGCAAAAAGTTGACTTTCACAAACGACCTCTAAACGAGGTCCACCGCCTGTCGTCCATAGCGTTAAACCCCCATTCCGAACACAATGGGACATGTATCGTAGGCTGATTCGACTGTTTGAATCAGTTTCCGTTAAATTTACATTCAAATCACTATATTGAATTCTAAACGTACATTTCAAATTACCGGGGTCACATATTAACTCTAAAAGTTCTCAAAAAATATTTTCTAGCTTCGTATTGATGATACGGTCCTAACAAAACTAGTTTCGTCGAATTCTGAGACCGTTGGAAAAATGGCCAATTTCCAATCGATTAAAATCAACTGAAACTGGTCAAACGCGTTTTCCTTTGCCACGCTCACATATTGATTAAGAAAATTATGAAATTTGGAACCTGGCAATAACTTGACAACACGGACCCAACAAAAGTGGTTTCGTCGAAATCCGAGGTCATTTGCAAAATTCCTATTTTTAAGGGCCTGAATTCCACAGCGATTATTCAGAATTTTCAACTGGACATATCTTTTGATTCCCGCTATGAAATCTTGATTATTCGGATTCGTTGGAAAGATATCACCAATTAGATCCTAATGTTTTTGGTTTCACTAAAATCCGGATTGTTTTGCACGCAGTACATTCAATTGAAGTTTGAAATCGAATTATCGAACTACCGCGCCATTTTCAATTCCTTTTATAATTATATATAATTATTTATATTCTAACGACGACGCGTATAAATATATACGTTCGAATTATATTCAAAATAAATTTCTCGTTGTTATTATTTAAAATTATTCATTTTAAATATTCAAAATTCGCTAAAATTGCCAAAATAAAAATTTTAAACTGGCCCAGATTTTCGGGTTATTACAATCTCCCCCACTTAAGACTTTTCGTCCCCGAAAAGGAACAAAGTCGAAAGTGGTTTGATTAATTAACTCTACGTTCGATCTGGCTTCCATTCTCCAACTTTTCAGTTTCTGAGAATTTTCAAATTTTCAAAAATTTGGCTAACACCCTAAATTTTCGAAAAATTTCGCCATAACCTCCCCTGCACCGGGAGCATCGGGGAATTTCAAATAGCTTCCCCGGTCCTTCTAATCTCAAAAAGAAAAAGAAAAAGCCAAGCGGCTAGCCAATCGGCTCATAAAATCATCATCACCCAAACAAAACAGGAAATTATGTAGTAAACATGTACCTATTTGTCGGGCAAACAAATTTTATTCTTCGGCTCTAGCCTTCTTGCTATGACCTGTTCAATGTAAGTATATGTATATACAAGCAAATGCGACCAATTTTCAATACAATTCAATATTTGATTATATTAGGCTAAATGGTTAAAATTATCAAACAAATGAACAAACAACACAAACATCAATCAATTAGTGGATTAGAGTTTCAAATTCATAATTTTGATATATATACAAAAAATCATGTTTTTGATGCCAATTCACAACAAATGTGTTCTAACTATATACGTTTTGGTTCTCACACCAGTCTAATGGAAATATATAGAAATCACACCTTCGAAATTCGAATATGAATACTGATGATGATGCACCATCATCAGAATCATCCCCGGATATCTAGAATGTGATTCTATATCTACCCAGTATATTAAAACTTCGAATATACGTTCATGACGCGTATACGCGAAATCTATATATACTCGATTGTCCATATTCAAAATAAATAAATATTCAAATACGTGTAAGACGATTTAAATTTTCAAAACAAAATTGTTTTCATTTGAAAAATATACTCTTCAAACTCGTTCTAGGATACTACTGATCCTATCTCTAACGAGTCATTCTAATTGGATATTACTAATCCAATATCTGATGAATTCTTTCGCATGGTTCTAATGTGTCTTGTTCTCGAGCTCTGTAAACCAAAGCTCTGATACCACTGTAAGGACCCGTTTTTTCCCCGTGATGGAAAGAGCGGATACTTTGAGAACAACACACAAATGAACGCAGACGAAAGAACATTTCATTGTTATTACAACAATTCCATCAGATACAAGAACATACAGAGTATAAATGAATAAATTACATTCGATAAATATCAGAGATTTAAATTACATTTAAATACATCGCAGCGGAAAAATATACAAAACACAACTGAAAATAATACACGGATACAGAGCTTTCCGAGCATTGTTCCAGCTGTAAATCAGGACCCTGTGAATATAAATCTGCAAAACCAAAACTACTAGCTGCCCGTGTGGAAAATAGGGGCACCCAGAGTTTAGGTTAAAACAATAAACTCCAGGTCAGTCATGTGACTGGTGTGAGAACTAAAACAGTTATTAATATTGGTTTTAGAGTTAGGTAAATCAAGGGACCACGCCGTATAAAACGGAACGGGTTTCCTCCCAAGAATACCAGTGCATAGAACAAACAGCGCAATGCTAAATAAAGAAAAATGAAGCTGTTATAAGACCCAGGTCCCATCACACAATGCAACGCAAGCCGGAGGATAGGGTTTTTACCTTATAACAGCCAAAGCATGCTTGATACGTTTAAAACACATTATTTGATACTATTATAGGTGTATAGTGTCAAAACAATTTCAATCATAAATATCAATCATAGGCGGCATAGCTACCATCTACTATGTCGCCATACTAGGCTCTACAAATAAAACCGAAACACACGTATTGAAATTGGATTCCATAATGAGCCAAGGCAAGGGGCAAGCTCCTCTCCGATTCGAGACACTCTAGCCAATGTCTCAGGACCCCACTATGATCCTTGGATCTTCAGGGCCGGTCCTCTCTTACTTTTGAGGATTGGCAATTCCTGGACACACGTTTCCCGGTCCTTACAGACCTATATCCGAGGCGCCTCGTATCCAACAACCACACAGGTGAAAAGTATATAAATGTCAGGGCTGGTAGGTCACTGACACCACCCTAGCTAGAAAGAAACGCCGTGCTCTCCCTGTAGTCACTATCCCGTTTTTGACTCATACCGAGGTGTGAGGCTCGCGAATTCACGTTATACACAAAGCTACGCCACACAGGTCGTGCTTTGATCATCAACCACAAGACTTTGCTTTTCAACAGAAGCCTTGATCAATTGCCACTTATGCATGCCACATTGGCAATTCACTCCATGCGACTGATGTCCATCGATATACAACCTCTGAGCTCGTACGTCTCAGAGAAGGGCGTTAAGCAAGAGAATAAATTCTCCGCCGCCAAACAGATGTATATTTAATAGAGATCAATCAACACAGAATAAAATCCAATGTCAGACACACAATCCATTTACAAGTTCGTTCTGGGTCTGAACGAAACCGGAGGCACTTTCCTCGCATATCCATCCATCTCCAAGTACGTCTGGACGATCACCAACTGTTTCCCTCATCTTGGGTGTACATCCCAATCAAGATTATCAGTAATCACCCAAACGATGTGAAGACTTCCGGTCTTCAACCACCATCTTCATCTTCGACATCTCGTCGAATCGATTATTCAGAATGGGTATAAACCCGGCCTTTCTGAATAACCCACGTATATAATAAACGAATGTTACACAAACACAACAAACGCCTCATTCCAATTCAGAATATTCTTTTATTCACAAAAACACATTCTTAGGGAAATGTTCCCATTAATTTTATCCAAGATAAATTCTTCTAAATTTATTCTTCGATCTTCCATTGGATATCATTTCAAACCATTTTATGGTTTTCCAAACTAGTCGGGATTAGTGAACCACACCGAAGTAATTAATTATTTTATTTCCCAATCCCAACCTATATATCCCATGGAGCAAAACTGGTGATACTCCATTCCTACCACCACGGTGTTATCAGTAAAATTAATTACCATTTCACGTTCAAATCTAATTAAAAATTTAACTATCGCTTTGGAGCAAAACTGGTGATACTCCATTCTCGATCACCTTTCAAATTTGATAAATTAAATTATCAATTCACATTTTTAATCTAATTAAAGATTCATTAAAACTCCACTTAGTTTTAATCTTCTCAAAAATCGATATCTTGTCTTTAACTGGGTTAAAGAACCAATGTCATCTAAAACACGATTCACGATAAACCCAAATCACATTTGATATTAAATACAAGGCTCTGAATAGAAAATATATCGGCTTATATTCAATATCAAATTCTGAAACCATCAAATATCGTATTGGAAATAACGATATGAATATATCTTTCAAATCCCCATAACAATATTTGTATTGTCACGAAACCCAACATCGAAATATTCCGAAGATAATTTCGATTCAACTCCAGTCCAATTCACGTATTGGAAATATCGATTATTTTTAAAATCACTTTCAAATTCAATTTATTTGTTTCAAAAATAAATTGATTTTTATTTCTGGTTCAAAACTAGTTCATTTCGATAAAAATCTATTTTTATCTTTTCAAATATGGAGTTTTTTTTATCCTAGTTCTTTCCAATTCACATATTATGATTTTACACAAATTATCAATATTTTTAATAATTTTATCAAGGCCCGTACAGTCGATTTCCATCAACGGCTATCGAACTGCACTTACAGCGACCTTTTTCGAATTTGATTTGGACATAATCCAAATCCAACCATTAGATTTCATATTTCTAATATTCATTGGGAAGCTCTTTTCGATACGAACCCAACGGTTCCGGTTTTAGGAGAATCCGACGGTCGGATCTCCCGCAATGTCCGTTTGAAATAAATGGTCGAAATTCACGAACTGCCGCGGCGCGGCGCGTTCTATTCAGGCCATTATATTATATATATAATATATATAATATATATTTCGTCGATTTCTATTTAAAACGAATTTTATAAACGTTTTAAATTTGTTTCTAAAACAATTCAACTTCTACATTCAATTTCAAATCGATTTGATTTCAATTCAACTCGAATTCATTTCCATTTTATTTAATTCGAATTCAAATTCGTTTCAATTCAATTCAAATTCAAATTCGTTTCAATTCAATTCAAATTGATTTCAATTTAATTTCAATTTGAATTCAATTAAATTTCAGTTCGTTTTCAATTCAACTTGAATTTGTTTTATATTCAATTCCATTTGAAGTCCTTTTATATTCAATTCAAATTCGTTTTCTTTTCAATTCGAATTTGCTATAATATTCATTTCAATTTGAATAAAATCGATATAAATATCGTTCACGTCAAAATGGCGCAAAACTAATCAACACGGCTTTATATTTTTCACAACTTCTTTATTTTATTCAACAAATGAATATTTTTCCCATTCAACACATGAATCTATATTTCTTTTAACACACGACTACTCTCAACACATGAGTGCTGTCAACACATCACTATTGTTGTTATGTAAAATATTTTATAAAACTATGGTATCTAATCGTTTGATTTTAATTAGACTCCACCGTGAAGTAGATTCTAATTGTAAATATGATAAAGATGTAAATTTGATTATTAAAATATTCCACTCAACACATGAATAGATTCAACACATGAATTTTCCTTTATAATATTCATTATTTTCCCGATTGGGATGAGGCCCAATCAATCACCATATAATGTTGATTATATGGATTCCATACAACACATGTATATAATAGCATTGATAAATAATCAACCATCAACCAAAGTGCACCACACAACTGCATAAGCATCAAATATAAATAATCGACGCTTACACAGTCTGTCGACCAATCGATCGACAATAATTAAATAATTGGGATTAGTGTACGCCAAATATCATCCCAACACCCATGTGGGGTTTCAAATCAACAAACACACATTTTTGTTTGTGCAGTTGGGCGATGTGTAAAATTTATCAACCCAATCAATATCAACCAAATTAGTGTAAATAAACAAATCGGCCGATTTGTTTATAAATATTTATTTATTCACTTTCACGTCAAAAATTATATTTTTAACGACAAAAATATTTATTTCAACACTTGAATTTCTATTCAGTTCATTTATACAATAAAAATGATATTCTTATTTTTCTAACATATTTTGGGAAATTTCGGCGGCATAACGGCACGATACTAGAAATAGGACGAGGCCTAGCCTTATCCCCGGTCTAGTGAAGGCCCACGCCATTCACACATCAATCAAATCCATTCAATTCACCAAACAATTCAATTTCAAATCAAATAATCTAACCAACTACACAACCAAACAATTTTACAAACAAGTCATCCATGGTCTGTGGATGACGGGTGTCGGGTGCTGCTAAGCACCGTCTGCATCCTAGTATATATATATATATATATATATATATATATAACTAGAAAAAGAAGTTTAGAGTGAGAAGTTCTCACCGATAGCTATCCAACTTCACGACACTTCATTGATAGAAATCTTCATCGTTATCCCATCTTCGCCATCTTCGTTGCCCGTAGTCACTATATATATAAAAATCACATTTTTATATTTTGATGTCTTTAAAATAAAAGCCACATTTTTATTCACTTTCAAGTTAAAAATCATATTTTTATAATCACTTCATATATTTAGAAATCGAATTTTTACTTTGCTATTCAATATATAAAAAATCCCATTCCAAAAATATAGATTTCACCTTTATAAAAATATCTACTTCATTTCAATGTATATAAAATAAAAATCAGATTTTTATTTTGCTACATATACAAAGGTGATATTTTTAATTCTCTACATAACCAAAAATCATATTTTTACCACTTCTATATAGTAAAGATTATATTTTTAATACTTTAAAAATATAAAAATCATATTTTGATTATCTTCCTTATATAAAAATTATATTTTTCTCGAAGTAAAAATCATATTTTGACTTTACTACTCATCTCAAAATATCGTCTTTTCATATTTAAAAATATCGACTTTTCATATTTAAAAATATCGTCTCTTCATATTTAAAAATATCGTCTTTTCATATTTAAAAATATCGTCTTTTCATATTTAAAAATATCGTCTTTTCATATTTAAAAATATCGTCTTTCTCTATACTTTATTTTCAGATTTGATAAATGCTAATTCATGTATATAAAAACTGATTTTATAAATAAAAGTATAATTAAAAACTTACATTTTTCTGCCTTTAACTTGGAGGAGGGGTGCTGGGCTATTGGAGGTTCGTCGGAGGTCGGTTAAGGGCCAAGGGGGTTGCGGGTTCGGGTCTGCGGGGTGCGGCGCGTCCTTGGTGGCGACGAAGGGCTGGGACGAGGGGAGTGGCGGCTGGTGGTGGGCGGCGCAACACTCGAGGTGGAAGGGGGGCTCGAATTGGGTGTAGCTGCGGTGTAGGGTTGGGGGGGCTTTTGCTTGCGGCGGCGCGCCAGGGGAAGGGGAGGAGTAGATGAAGCAGCGGCGGCGGTTGCTGGGGGGGAGGGGGGGCGATGTGGCGGCGGCGGCTCTCCCCCCGTCGCCCTCGTCTCTCTCTCTCTCTTTTTTTTTAATACTGAATCGGGAAAGAAGAAGTAAAAGGGGGGGCTTTTATAAAATTTATATTATTTAATTTATTTATTTTTAATTGCAAAAAGTTGACTTTCACAAACGACCTCTAAACGAGGTCCACCGCCTGTCGTCCATAGCGTTTAACCCCCATTCCGAACACAATGGGACATGTATCGTAGGCTGATTCGACTGTTTGAATCAGTTTCCGTTAAATTTACATTCAAATCACTATATCGAATTCTAAACGTACATTTCAAATTACCGGTGTAACACCCCGAAAAATTCTATAACTGTGGAATTAACTAATTAAAGTATAATTAATTTGAAATCAAAGAACTAAGGGAAACGGGATACGCCATTGCGTTCGTCTCGGAAAAATACGCGAAATAGAGTCCGAGTTTTCGAAAAACGGAGTCCGTATGAAGAAGATATGGCCTTCGGAAGTTTTGAATTAAATTTAAAATTCAAAACAGAATAAAATAATAATTTGAAATCGGGCCCATTGGGCCAGGCGGATAAAACACCCGCCTAGCGACCCAGGTCGACTGGGCTGTCGACCTGGGCTACCCATGTCGACAGGGCTGTCGACAACCCTGTCGACAGGGGTATCGACCTGGTCGAGCCCAGTGAACCTGGCTGGCCAGGTCGGTGTGTGGTCGAATTTCAGTGGTCTGCTTTGTCATTAGGGCTAGGTGGCGGGTTTTTATTGGTCTCTCTTCCTAATGAATGGCTATGATCTAACCTAGCAACATCAAGGGTCCTAATTAGTTCCTAACCTCTATATAAACAACCCTAGACTAAACCCTAATCTATTCATTCAAATTAAGAACATAGCCGCCATGTTGCTGAGGAACGACAAAGAATAGCCGCCAACTAAAGAGAGGATTAGGAAGAAAGTTCTAAAGCCTAAAGCAATTCAAGCAACCTAAAGCTAATCAATTCAACAAAGGAATCATATCTCTTAATTAGAGAATTCGCCGCAACCATTGTAAGTAGAGTATTACTTTGGTATTAATAAACAACTGTGTTGATGTGTATGCTTGAATTGTGGCAATGGAAGTAATTCATATTTGTGCAAAATTATGTTATTCATTATAAAGAACTACATGCGGTAGTTCTATGCAAATATACGTTTGGAATATTGCGCAAATTTTGTAATCTATGTTGAGACTACATGTATGTAGTTAATTGAAATTCATGCAAGTTTGGGGCTTTGTTATTATGCTATTATGATGTATGTTTTTGTGCATAAATCATTTTGCAAGTAATTGAAACAAGTTTGGTTATTATAGTTCATATGAAACTATGTGGAATTTTGACACCATAATCCATGTATTAGTCATGCTTTTGCAAACTTATGAATATGGCTAGGAATGATATTTGGCATAATTGAAACCCGTGATTAAGTCTATCTTGTTTTAAAGGATTATATGATGACATGGCTAGGTTGGACTCAAAAATCCCCTTTTTGCAAGTTTAAAACAAAACACCATGTTTAGGAATATTTATGCATAAGTATGTTTATACCATCGTTATGTGATTAGGCTTAAATCATGATTAAGTTGAATTATGCTATGTTCATGCTAGAAGTATTTATGCCATGCTTATGTTTGACAATATGCCATGCCTATGCTAGAAGTATTTTATGCCATGCTTATGTTTGACAATATGCCATGTTTATGCTAGAAATATTTAGGCCATGCTTATGTTTGACATTATGCCTAAATAAGAATATAGGTTCATGTTGTAGTTAAACCTATGCAAGTTTACATGCCTTGATTTATGTCACCTATGTTTTATGACCAAAATACATGTCACCACTATGCAAGTACACCAATTTCTATTATGTATTTTCCAACGTCATATGCAAGTTCATGCGCCCACTTTCCCCTCTTTGTGTATACGCCATAAGCCTCCCCTTTCGCATGGCTAAATTGGGCTTTAAAAGGCTAAGCCCAATATATATGAACGGACGTGTAAAACGGGGGAAACAACGTTGGGTTAAAATGAATTAATGAATGAAAATATAAAATAGAAGGGCCCAAATTCAAGTATGGGTTGGGCCCGTGGTTGGTGTAAGCTTTACACCATTAACTTAATAATGGGCCGCAAATATTTACATATAAATAAAGAAGAATGACAAAATATGTAAATGTAGAAAAGACGATGTGTTTAACCCGAGGTTGGATTGAGTTGTGATGTAAACCTGCCCGGAACCGCCCGGCTGTCCAGTAGTCACAACAATACCTATCCAATGTGGGAGGTTAAACATGGAGCCCAGCAAGGACCCGAGGTTAGACTGAGTTGTGGCGTAAGACTGCCCGGAACCAACCGGCAACAGGCAGCCACAACAATACCTGTCTAATGTGAGAGGTCAGGGCCTTAATAAGACAATTAAGGCTGAGTCAGGATTGTTAGGATTAAGTGAACTAAAGACTTAATCAAAATGGAACATGCTAAACTAAACGGACTGGTGGGGTTAGGTTAGGAAACACTTAACCAACTTAGCATGTTGGCTAGAGATAGAAAACCTAGTAACGGGGGACCCTTTTCAGCAGTAACCCTAGAAGGTGTATCAGGATACCCTGAAACTAGGCAGGGTGGGGCACGATTACTGGGCTGATTGTAAGAGGTCAAATCGACGGCGGTGGTGTAGCAGTGTAGGTTCTAACGGTGTGCGGGCGTGCACGCACTCCGGCGCAGAAAAATAAAGCACTGGACACCAGTAGCATACCTTTGCACTCTAAGGTTGTGTCGGGTTGCCACTATGGGACTTGATACACCCCATGGTGGGACCAGCATAGGTAACTACAGACATCGGGGGCCGTAAGACACATGTAACTATGCGAGTAGGAGCCGATCATCGTAGAATGGATCACATCACCCTGATTATGGGGTGCAAATTGGAAACTAGTTTATATGGGTTCAGAGATTAACATGGGGTACGATAGTATATTCGACCCTAGATAACTTAACCAAGTTCATAGTGTTGCCCACTTCCTGTTTTACTTATCATACCCAGTTCTTTATTCATAGACAAAGTAGTACTAGACTTACTCAGGCTTTATGTCTGACTCTATTTTTCTTTCGTCTTCTTTCTTCCGTTTCCCCCCCCAGGTCCTCAGGGAGGGAACACAGCAGCTTGACCTACCTCAACATCCAGCTTGAAGAAGAGAAATGTATTGCTTGGACTTTCCTGTTTTGAACTATGGCTTTGGACAATTCACTATGGGGCTTTGGCAGTTTGTCTATGTTTTATTTATGCTTCTTTAAAAATGATGTACTCAAGACAGATTATGAAGTGTTATGTTATGTTTTTGGAAAAGATGTTGTTGTAACACGTATTTGACTTGATGAAATAAAGTTTGTTGTTCTTCCGCTGTTTACAAATATGTGTTCTTATATCTGTCTTGTATATCTGTGACTTGTACTTATAAACCTCCACCAAAATTAGGGCATTCCCTTTGAGAGTGACCCTAACGGAGGTGGGGTGTTTCAACCGGGGTCACATATTAACTCTAAAAGTTCTCAAAAAATATTTTCTAGCTTCGTATTGACGATACGGTCCTAAAAAAACTAGTTTCGTCGAATTCTGAGACCGTTGGAAAAATGGCCAATTTCCAGTCGATTAAAATCAACTGAAACTGGTCAAACGCGTTTTCCTTTGCCACGCTCACATATTGATTAAGAAAATTATGAAATTTGGAACCTAGCAATAACTTGACAACACGGACCCAACAAAAGTGGTTTCGTCGAAATCCGAGGTCATTTGCAAAATTCCTATTTTTAAGGGCCTGAATTCCACAACGATTATTCAGAATTTTCAACTGGACATATCTTTTGATTCCCGCTATGAAATCTTGATTATTCGGATTCGTTGGAAAGATATCACCAATTAGATCCTAATGTTTTTGGTTTCACTAAAATCCGGATTGTTTTGCACCCGGTACATTCAATTGAAGTTTGAAATCGAATTATCGAACTACCACGCCATTTTCAATTCCTTTTATAATTATATATAATTATTTATATTCTAACGACGACGCGTATAAATATATACCTTCGAATTATATTCAAAATAAATTTCTCGTTGTTATTATTTAAAATTATTCATTTTAAATATTCAAAATTCGCTAAAATTGCCAAAATAAAAATTTTAAACTGGCCCAGATTTTCGGGTTATTACAAGGGATGTAATTTATACGTTTTGAAACAGGAGGATGTGAGCCTAATTAAGTTTTATTTTAAGGATGTGACCCTAATTTTCACTTTTATATATGTAATATAATGCCCTGAATAGAATGTGCTACGCCGCGGCAGTTCGTGAATTTCGACCATTGACTTCGAATGGATATTGCGGGAGATCCGACCGTCGGATTCTCCTAAAACTGGAACCGTTGGATTAGTATCTAAAAGAGCTTTCTAATGGATATTAGAGATTTGAAATCTAACGGTTGGATTTGGAATTATGTCCAAATCAAATTTGGAAAAGGTCATTGTAAGTGTAGTTCGATGGCCATTGATGGAAATCGACTATACGGGCCTTGATAAAATTATTAAAAATAGTAATGATTTGTGTAAGATCATAAGAAATGATTTGGGAAGAATTAAGATGAAAAAATCCATATTTGAAATGATAAAAGTAGATTTTTATCGAAATGAACTAGTTTTGAACTAGAATAATAATTTATTTATTTCTAAAATAATTAAATTGGATTTGAAATGATTTTGAAATATTACCAGAATTTCCAATGATTGAATTGGAAGGGATTTGAATCAAAATTTTCTTCGGAATATTTCAATGTTAGATTTCGTGATGGTACAGATATTGTTATGGGAATTTGAAAGATATATTAATATTGTTATTTCCAATACGATATTTGTTGGTCGTAGAATTTGATATTGAATATAAGCCGGTACATTTTCTATTCAGAGCCTTGTATTTAATATCAAATGGGATTTGGGTTTATCGTGAACAGTGTTTTAAATAACACTTGTTCTTTATCCCGATAATTAATGTGATGTGATTTTGGGTTGTCGTGAACGGTATCTTCAAAAATACTGTTCTTAGACCCAAAGGAGTGAAGAAAATATGAAACTAACTGCATATTAGTTAAGTTGAATGGTTTCTGGGTATTGATCTGATGTTGGTTTCAGCCTTCGGGGATAATACTTAGGGAATCGCTCACTTGCTAATTTACGGTTAGGGACTGATTGAAATGTGGTGAGATTTTAGGGTTTATCGTGAACCGTGTTTTAAATGACACTGATTCTTTAACCCAATCAAAGATTAAAACTAAGTGGAGTTTTAATGAATCTTTAATTAGATTGAAAAGATCGAGAATCGAGTATCACCAGTTTTACTCCACACGGTAGATAAATCTTTAATTAGATTTGAACGTGAAATGATAATTGAATTTACCGATAACACCGTGGTGTTAGATATGAAGTATGACCAGATTTATTTCATGGGATAAATAGGTTGGGATTGGGAAATAAAATAAATAATTACTTCGCTGTGGTTCGCTAATCCCGACTAGTTTGAATTGATATTCAAAAGAAGATTAAAGAATTAATTTAAAAGAATTTATCTTTGATAAAATTAATAGGAACCTTTCCTTAAGAAGGTGAAATTTAGAAACTAACTGTAGGTTAGCTAAGTAGAACAGTTTCCTGGGTATTTATCTGATGTTGGTTTCGGCCTTCGGGGTTAATATTTGGGGAATTATCCTCTTGTTGATTTACGGTTAGTGACTGATGAATTGGAATGAGGCGTATGTTATGTTTGTGTAACACTTGTTTATTACATACGCGAGCTATTTAGAAAGAACGGGTTTATCCCATTCTGAATAACTGATTCGATGATGAGTCGAAGATGAAGACGGTGGTTGAAGACGAGAGGTCTTCACGTCGTTTGGTTGATTACTGATGATCTTGATTAGGATGTACAACCAAGAGGAGGGAATCAGTCGGTGATCGTCCAGACGTACTTGGAGATCGATGGATATGCGAGGAATATGGTTCCTCCGATTTCGTTCAGGCCAAGAACGGACTTGTAAATGGATGTGTGTCTGACATCGGATTTCATTCTGTGTGATTGATATCGGTTGCATAACGTGAAATGCCTGTGTGGGATGCTGAGATGCAAATGATCAAGGCTTCTGTTGAAAAGCAGAGTCTTGTGCTTGATGATCAAAGCACAGCCTGTGTGGCATAGCTTTGTGTAGCGTTGATTCGCGAGCCTCACACCCTGGTTGTGAACCAGAAACGTGAGAGGACATCAGGGAGGACATGCGTTTCCTTCTAGCTAGAAGTGGCATCAGTGGTTTTACATGCCCTGACTAGTTTGACTTATGTGGTTGTTGCTGTTGCGAGGCGCCTCGGATATATCGGTGACTATATGAAGCCGATGGATTCATTCGTTGACTCATTGACACCCCCAAAGGGTGGGGAAACGCAGTGTTCAGGCATTTTAATCCACATCGGTGGACCGACCCCGATGATCCAAAGGCTTGACTGAGTACTTTCCTGAGACACGAGCTAGAGCGTCTCGAATTCAGTAGAGGACTATCTTTTGCCTCGGTTCACAGATGGAAATCCAACATCCAATACGTGGCGTTTCAATTTTAGTTGTAATCAAATATATGGCAACATAGTGGGATGGGGCGCTTATGCCGTCTATGATTGATACTTATGATTTGAAGTTGTTTTATTTTAATAACCCGGAAAATGCGAGCCAGTTTGAAATTTTTAAATTGGCAATTTTAGCGAATTTTGAACATTTAAATTATATTATTTTAAATAATATCGAAGAGAAATTTATTTCGAACATATTCAGAACGTATATATTATATACGTCGTCGATAGAATATAAATATTTATATATAATTATAAATAGAATTGAAAATGGCGCGGTAGTTCGATAATTCGATTTCAAACTTCAATTGAATGTACCGGGTGCAAAACAATCCGGATTTTAGTGAAACCAAAAATAATGGATTCTAATTGAGAATATCTTTCCAACGAATCCGAAAGATCGAAACTTCATAGCGGGAATCAAAAGATATGTCCAGTGGGAAATTCAGAATAGTCGCTATGGAATTCAGGCCCTTAAAAATGGAGATTTTGCAAACGACCTCGGATTTCGACGAAACCAGTTTTGTTGGGTCCGGGATGTCAAGTTATTGCTAGATTCCAAATTTCATAATTTTTCGAATCAATATATGAGCGTGGCAAAGGAAAACGCGTTTGACCAGTTCCAGTTGATTTTAATCGACTGGAAATTGGCCATTTTTCCAACGGTCTCAGAATTCGACGAAACTAGTTTTGTTAGGACCGTATCGTCAATACGAAGCTAGAAAATATTTTTCTGGAATTTTTAAAGTTCGTATGCGACCCCGGTAATTTGAAATGTACGTTTAAAATTCAATATAGTGATTTATATGTAAATTCAACGGAAACAAATCGAAACGATCAAATCAGCTTGCGATACATATCCCATTGTGTTCAGAATGGGGGTAAAACGCTATGGACGACAGGCGGTGGACCTCGTTTCGAGGTCGTATGTAAAAGTCCACTTTTTACAAATAAAATAATTAAATAAAATTAAAAAAAATTCTCTTCCCCCCTTTTTTACTCTAGCCCCCCCCCCCCACGTTCAAAGCAAAAATCGAAAAAAAAAGGAAAGACGAACGCGGGGAGGAGCGCAGCCCCCCCCCCCCCCCCCCCCCCACCGACCATCGCGCCGCCTCTGGCGCGAATCCGCCCCTCGCGCCAGTCTCCTCCTCTTCTCCCCCGCACCTCCTTCTTCTCCCTCGGCCGCCCCCTTCGATCGACGAGCCCCAGACCCGCTGCCGCGCAAAAGAACACCACCGCAGCACCGCCTCGCGTCTGGCCATCATCTCCGACCACCCCTCCACCGGTCAACCGCCTCCAACCAGCCCCATTTCCTCTCCGAACGGAACAGTAAGCCCCCTTTTAGTTTTATCTTTATTTTTATTTTAAAAGCAGTTCTTTTTAATTCGATTTTCTCTTCTTTTTAATATATATGAATGAAGGAGAAAAGGGGATTAACATATAAAAAAAAGGGCCATAAAGTTTTGATTTTTATCATATGATAATAAAAATGAAAAGGCAAGATTTTTAAAAATGAAAAGGCAAGATTTTTATAGTGATGAAATAAAAAGGCGAAATATTTATTTTAGAAAAGGCGAAATCTTTATATTAATAATAGCATTAGAAAAATATAAATTTTACCTATATAGTAGCGGGAGTAAAAAATTCGATTTTTATATATTGAATAGCATAGTAAAAATTCGATTTTTATAGATTGAATAACAAGGTAAAAATTAGATTTTTCTATATTGAATAACAAGGTAAAAATTAGATTTTTCTATATTGAATAACAAGGTAAAAATTAGATTTTTATATATTGAACAACGAAGTAAAAATTCGATTTTTATATATTGAACAACGAAGTAAAAATTCGATTTTTATATATTGAACAACGAAGTAAAAATTCGATTTTTATATATTGAACAACGAAGTAAAAATTCGATTTTTATATATTGAACAACGAAGTAAAAATTCGATTTTTGTATATTGAACAACGAAGTAAAAATTCGATTTTTATATATTGAATAGCGAGGTAAAAATTCGATTTTTACATATGTAGTGGCTACGGGCAACGAAAGCGACAAAAGGCGAGACTGGCGAAGATTTCTATAGAAGAGTCAAGATGATTGGATAGCTTTTGGTGAGAACTTCTCACTCTTCAATTTCTTTTTCTAGTTATATATATATATATATATACTAGGATGCAGACGGTGTTTAGTAGCACCCGACACCCGTCATCCACAGACCATGGATGGCTTGTTTGTTTAATTGTTTGGTTGTGTAGTTGGTTAGATTATTTGGTTTGAATTGAATTGTTTGGTGAAATGAAATTGGTTTGATTGATAGTGTGAATGGCGTGGGCCTTCACTAGACCGGGGATAAGGCTAGGCCTTGTCCCGTTTCTAGTATCGTGCCGTTATGCCGCCGAAATTTTCTAAAATATGTTAGAAAAATAAAAATATCAATTTTATGGAATAAATGAACTGAATAGAAATTCATATGTTAAAATAAAATAGTTTGATCGTTAAAAATATAATTTTTAACGTGAAAGTGAGTAAATAGATAATTATAGACAAATCGGCCGATTTGTTTATATGCACTGATTTGACTGATATTGATTGGGTCGATAAATTTTACACATCGCCCAACTGCACGAATAAAAATCTGTGTTTGATTGTTTGAAACCCCACACGGGTGTTGGGATGAAATTTGAAGTTCACTCATCCTGATTGATTAAATATGTCAGTCGATTGATTGACAGGCTGTTATGAGCGTTAACTATCTATATTTGATGCTTATACAGTGTAGTGCACTTTGGTTGATGGTTGGTTATTTTTCAATGCTATTATATACATTTGTTGTATGAAAATCCATATAATTAATTTTATATGGTGATTGATTGGGCCTCATTCCAATTTAGAAAATAAAGAATATTATAGCGTAAAAGTTCATGTGTTGACTGTACTCATTCGTTGAGATTAGTCATGTGTTGAACGAAATATTTTAATAATAAAATTTGCATTTTTAATATAAAATAAAAGTTCATGTGTTGACTGTACTCATCCGTTGAGATTATTCATGTGTTGAACGAAATAATTTAACAAAAATTGTCACACGTGGACAGTACTCATTCGTTGAGATTAGTCGTGTGTTGACAAAAATAAATATTCATTTGTTGAATAGAATATTTGAAAATAGAAATATATGAAGCCGTGTTGGTTAGATTGACGCCATTTTGACGTGAACTATATTTATATCGATTTTATTCATTTTAAAATGCATATTGAAAAGTGATTTCGAAAACGCACATTTTGAAATGAAATCGAAATGAATTGAATATATAACGATTTCGAAATGAATTGAATATAAAACGATTTCGAAATGAATTGAATATATAATGAATTCGAATTGAATGGAAAACGAATTTGATTTCAATTGAATAGCAAACGAAACGAATTCGAATCGAATTGAATTGGAAACAAATTGAAATGAATTCAAATTGAATTGAAATTTGAATTGAATAGAAATGAATTTCAAAACGAATTTATAAAGAAGAATTCAATTTTGATTTGAATTGAAATGGAAGTTGAAATTGTTTTTGAAACGAATTCAAAACTATTTATAAAATTCATTTTAAATAGAAATCGACGATATATATATTATATATATAATATAATGGCCTGAATAGAACGCGCCGCGCCGCGGCAGTTCGTGAATTTCGACCATTTATTTCAAACGGACATTACGGGAGATCCGACCGTCAGATTCTCCTAAAACCGGAACTGTTGGGTTCGTATCGAAAAGAGCTTTCTAACGAATATTAGAAATTTGAAATCTAACGGTTGGATTTGGAGATACGTCCAAATCAAATTCGAAAAAGGTCGCTGTAAGTGCAGTTCGATGGCCGTTGATGGAAATCGACTGTACGGGCCTTGATAAAATTATTAAAAATGGTAATAATTTGTGTAAAATCATAAGAAATGATTTAGAAAGGATTGGGATGAAAAACTCCATATTTGAAAAGATAAAGATAGATTTTTATCGAAATGAACTAGTTTTGAACAAGAATTACAATTCTATTTATTTTTAAATAAATAAATTGAATTTGAAATGGTTTTGAAAATAACCAGAATTTCCAATGATTGCATTAGAATGGATTTGAATCGAAATTGTCTTCGGAATATTTCGATGTTGGATTTCGGGATTATACAGATGTTGTTATGGAAATTTGAAAGATATAGATATATATATATATCATTATTTCCAATACGATATTTGTTAGTCGTGGAATTTGATATTGAATATAAGCCGGGATATTTTCTATTCAGAGCCTTGTATTTAATATCAAATGTGATTTGGGTTTGTCGTGAATGGTGTCTTCACTAACACCGTTCTTGAACCCAGTTGAGAAAAGATTAAATCTTTTTATTTAGATTTAATGAAGTGTACCAATTAAATAAAATTTAATTGAAATTGAATTGATATTGATTCTTGGGTTTATCGTGAATGGTGTTTTAAATAACACTCGTTCTTTAACCCGATAATTAATGGAATGTGATTTTGGGTTTATCGTGAACCGTGTTTTAAATGACACTGATTCTTTAACCCAGTTAACGATTAAAACTAAGTGGAGTTTTAATGAATCTTTAATTAGATTGAAAAGATCGAGAATGGAGTATCCCCAGTTTTGCTCCAGGCGATAGTTAAATCTTTAATTAGATTTGAACGTGAAATGGTAATTTAATTTACCGATAACACCGTGGTGTTAGATATGAAGTATTACCAGTTTTACTTCATGGGATGAATAGGTTGGGATTGGGAAATTAAAACCAATGATTACTACGGTATGGTTCGCTAATTCCGACTAGTTGAATCGAAATTCAAAGGAAGATTAGAGGATAAACTCAGGAATTTATCTTGGATAAAATTAATGGAACCTTTCCCTATGAATGTGAAATTTAGAAACTAACTGTCGGTTAGGTAAGCAGAATGGTTTTCTGGATATTGATCTGATATTGGTTTCGGCCTTCGGGGTTAATATTTGGGGAATTATTCTCTTGATTTATTTACGGTTAGTGACTAATGAATTGGAATGAGGCGTATGTTGTGTTTTTGTAACACTTATTTAAAATATACGCGAGTTATTCGGAAAGACCGGGTTTATCCCATTCTGAATAACTGATACGACGGTAAGTCGAAGATGAAGACGGTGGTCGAAGACCGGAAGTCTTCATGTCGTTTGGGTGATTACTGATGATCTTGATTGGGCTGTACACCCAAGAAGATGGAAACAGTTGGTGATCGTCCAGACGTACTTGGAGATTGATGGACATGCGGGGTACTAGGTGCCTCCGGTTTCGTTCAGACCCAGAGCGAACTTGTAAATGGATTGTGTGTCTGACATTGGATTTTAGTGCGTGTGATTGATCTCTATTAAATATATATCTGTTTGGCGGCGGAGAATTTATTCTCTTGCTTAACGCCCTTCTCTGAGACGTACGAGCTCAGAGGTTATATACTGATGGATATCAAACGCATGGAGTGAATTGCCTGTGTGACATGCCTTAGTGGCAAATGATCAAGGCTTCTGTTGAAAAGCAAAGTCTTGTGGTTGATGATCGAAGAAAGGCCTTTGTGGCGTAGCTTGTGTAACGTTTACTTCGCGAGTTTCACACCCGGTATGAACCAAAAACGGGGGACTGACCTCAGGGAGGGCATGCGTTTCTTTCTAGTTAGAAGTGGCGTCAGTGGTTTTACACGCCCTGATGAGTTTGACTTATGTGGTTGTTGCTGTTGCGAGGCGCCTCGGTTTGATCGGACGATCCGGGTCCGATGGAGTCATTCGTTGGCTCATTTACACCCCAAAGGGCGGGGAAACGTAGTGTTTAGGCATAATAATCCACATCGGTGGACCGGCCCTGACGATCCAAGGGTCGATGCGCTCTGACCCTGAGGCTCGGGCTAGAGAGTCTCGAAGTCGGTGAGGACGATCCCTGGCCTCGGTTCATAGACGGAAATCCAATTTCCAAATACGTGACATTTGCGGTTTTATGTGTAAACCTATATATGGCGACATGATATATGGTACCCATGCCGCCTATGATTGATACTTATGATTTGAAGTTGTTTTATACACTATGCACTTATAATAGTATCAAATGATTTGTTTTAAACGTATCAAGCATTCTTTGGCTGTTATAAGGGAAAACCCTATCCCCCGGCTTGCGTTGCATTGTGTGATAGGACCTTGGTCTTATAACAGCTTCATTTTTCTTTATTTAGCATTGCGCTGTTTGTTTTATGCACTGGTATTCTTGGGAGCAAACCCGTTCCGTGTTATACAGCGTGGTCCTTTGATTTACCGAACTTTAAAAATAAAGAATAATAACTGTTTTAGTTCTCACACCAGTCACATGACTGACTTGGAGTTTATTGTTTTAACCTAAACTCTGGGTGCCCTTATTTTTGACACAGGCAGCTAGTAGTTTTGGTTTTGCAGATTTATATTCACAGGATCCTGGTTTACAGCTGGAATGATATCTGAACTGCTTTGTATCTGTATATCTCTTCTAGTTGTGTATTGTATTATTTTCCGCTGCGATGTATTTAAATGTAATTTGAATCTCTGATATTTCTGTGTAAAATTTATTTTTTTATACTCTGTATATTCTTGTAATCTGATGCATTGTTGTAATGTACAGTGAAATGTTCTTTTTTATGCGTTCTGTTGTGGCTTGTTCTCGAACTATCCGCGCTTTCCTCACCGGGGAAGTTACGGGTTTTTACAGTTGGTATCAGAGCTTTGGTTTACAAAGCAGAGAACAAGGCACCTTAGAACCATACGAAAGAATTCATCAGATATTGGATTAGTAATATCCAATGAGAATGACTCGTTAGAGATGGGATCAGTAGTATCCTAGAACGAGTGTGAAGAGTATATTTTTAAAGTGAAAAAAAAAATTGTTTTGAAAATCTAAATCAATTATTCGTATTTGATTATTTATTTATATTGATTTGGACAGTCCAGTATATAAAGATTTTGCATATACGCCTTGCAAACTTGTATTTGAAATTTTAATATACTGGATAGATATAGAATTACACTCGAATCGCCCGAAGATGATTTTGATGATGGAGCTCCATCATTAGAATTCATGTTCGAGTGACGAAGGTGGACTTTCTATATATTTCCTATTGACTGGTGTGAGAACCAAAATTAGATAGGACCTATTGTTATGATTTGGCATCAAAAATCTGATTTTTGTATATGAATCAAAATTATGAATTTGAAAAGCTAATCAACTAATTGATTGATGGTTGAGTTGTTTATTATTGGTTGATTAATTAAGATGTTGAACCTTTAACCAAATTGAACCAAATATTGAGTTATAATTGAAATTTGGTCGCATTTTCTTGCACATACATGTACTTACATTGAACAGGTCATAGCAAGGAGGCTAGAGCAGAGAATAAAATTTGTTTGCCTGACAAATAGGTACATGTTTACTACATAATTTACTGTTTTGTTTGGGTGATGATGATTTTATGAGCCTATTGGCTTTTTCTTTTTCTTTTTGAGATCTGAAGGACCGGGGAAGCTATTTGAGATTTCCCGATGCTCCCATTGCAAGGGAGGTTATGGCGAAATTTTTCGAAAATTTAGGGTGTTAGCCAAATTTTTGAGAAATTGGAAAAGTTTTTAGAAACTGAAAAGTTGAAGAACTTAAGCCGTAATGAAAACAATGAAGGTTGAGTTGGTTAGAAAACAACTTTCGGCTTCGTTCCTTTTCGAGGACGAAAAGTTTTAAGTGGGGGAGATTGTAATAACCCGGAAAATGCGAGCTAGTTTGAAAATTTTAAATTGGCAATTTTAGCGATTTTTGAACATTTAAAATATATTATTTTAAATAATATTGACGAGAAATTTATTTCGAACATATTCAGAACGTATATATTATATACGTCGTCGATAGAATATAAATATTTATATATAATTATAAATAGAATTGAAAATGGCGCGGTAGTTCGATAATTCGATTTCAAACTTCAATTGAATGTACCGGGTGCAAAACAATCCGGATTTTAGTGAAACCAAAAATAATGGAATCTAATTGAGAATATCTTTCCAACGAATCCGAAAGATCGAAATTTTTAGCGGGAATCAAAAGATATGTCCAGTTGAAAATTCAGAATAGTCGCTATGGAATTCAGGCCCTTAAAAATGGAGATTTTGCAAACGACCTCGGATTTCGACGAAACCAGTTTTGTTGGGTCCGGGATGTCAAGTTATTGCTAGATTCCAAATTTCATAATTTTTCGAATCAATATATGAGCGTGGAAAAGGAAAATGCGTTTGACCAGTTCCAGTTGATTTTAATCGACTGGAAATTGGCCATTTTTCCAACGGTCTCAGAATTCAACGAAACTAGTTTTGTTAGGACCGTATCTTCAATACGAAGCTAGAAATATTTTTCTGGAATTTTTAAAGTTCGTATACGACCCCGGTAATTTGAAATGTACGTTTAAAATTCAATATAGTGATTTAAATGTAAATTCAACGGAAACTAATCGAAACGATCAAATCAGCTTGCGATACATATTCCATTGTGTTCAGAATGGGGGTAAAACGCTATGGACGACAGGCGGTGGACCTCGTTTCGAGGTCGTATGTAAAAGTCCACTTTTTACAAATAAAATAATTAAATAAAATTAAAAAAAGATATCTCTTCCCCCCCTTTTTTACTCTGCCCCCCTCCCCACGTTCAAAGTAGAAATCGAAAAAAAAAGGAAAGACGAACGCCGGGAGGAGCGCAGCCCCCCCCCCCCACACCGACCATCGCGCCGCCTCTGGCCCGAATCCGCCCCTCGCGCCAGTCTCCTCCTCTTCTCCCCCGCACCTCCTTCTTCTCCCTCAGCCGCCCCCTTCGATCGACGAGCCCCAGACCCGCTGCCGCGCCAAAGAACACCACCGCAGCACCCCCTCGCGTCTGGCCATCATCTCCGACCACCCCTCCACCGGTCAACCGCCTCCAACCAGCCCCATTTCCTCTCCGAACGGAAACAGTAAGCCCCCTTTTACTTTTGTCTTTATTTTTATTTTAAAAGCAGTTCCTTTTAATTCGATTTTCTCTTCTTTTTAATATATATGAATGAAGGAGAAAAGGGGATTAACATATAAAAAAAAGGGCCATAAACTTTTGATTTTTATCATACGATAATAAAAATGAAAAGGCAAGATTTATAAAAATGAAAAGGCAAGATTTTTAAAAATGAAAAGGCAAGATTTTTATAATGATGAAATAAAAAGGCGAAATATTTATTTTAGAAAAGGCGAAATCTTTATATTAATAATAGCGTTAGAAAAATATAAATTTTACCTATATAGTAGCGGGAGTAAAAATTCGATTTTTATATATTGAATAGCATAGTAAAAATTCGATTTTTATAGATTGAATAACAAGGTAAAAATTAGATTTTTCTATATTGAATAACAAGGTAAAAATTAGATTTTTCTATATTGAACAACGAAGTAAAAATTAGATTTTTATATATTGAACAACGAAGTAAAAATTCGATTTTTATATATTGAACAACGAAGTAAAAATTCGATTTTTATATATTGAACAACGAAGTAAAAATTCGATTTTTATATATTGAACAACGAAGTAAAAATTCGATTTTTATATATTGAACAACGAAGTAAAAGTTCGATTTTTATATATTGAACAACGAAGTAAAAATTCGATTTTTATATATTGAATAGCGAAGTAAAAATTCGATTTTTAAATATGTAGTGGCTACGGGCAACGAAAGCGACAAAAGGCGAGATTGGCGAAGATTTCTATAAAAGAAGAGTCAAGATGATTGGATAGCTTTTGGTGAGAACTTCTCACTCTTCAATTTCTTTTTCTAGTTATACATATATACTAGGATGCAGATGGTGTTTAGTAGCACCCGACACCCGTCATCCACAGACCATGGATGGCTTGTTTGTTTAATTGTTTGGTTGTGTAGTTGGTTAGATTATTTGGTTTGAATTGAATTGTTTGGTGAAATGAAATTGGTTTGATTTATAGTGTGAATGGCGTGGGCCTTCACTAGACCGGGGATAAGGCTAGGCCTTGTCCCGTTTCTAGTATTGTGCCGTTATGCCGCCGAAATTTTCTAAAATCTGTTAGAAAAATAAAAATATCAATTTTATGGAATAAATGAACTGAATAGAAATTCATATGTTAAAATAAAATAGTTTGATCGTTAAAAATATAATTTTTAACGTGAAAGTGAATAAATAGATAATTACAGACAAATCGGACGATTTGTTTATATGCACTGATTTGACTGATATTGATTGGGTCGATAAATTTTACACATCGCCCAACTACACGAATAAAAATCTATGTTTGATTGTTTGAAACCCCACACGGGTGTTGGGATGAAATTTGAAGTTCACTCATCCTGATTGATTAAATATGTCAATCGATTGATTGACAGGCTGTTATGAGCGTTGGCTATCTATATTTGATGCTTATACAGTGTAGTGCACTTTGGTTGATGGTTGATTATTTTTCAATGCTATTATATACATGTGTTGTATGAAAATCTATATAATTAATTTTATATGGTGATTGATTGGGCCTCATTCCAATTTAGAAAATAAAGAATATTATAGCATAAAAGTTCATGTGTTGAACGAAATATTTTAATAATAAAATTTGCATTTTTATCAATATAAAATAAAAGTTCATGTGTTGACTGTACTCATCCATTGAGATTAGTCATGTGTTGAAAGAAATAATTTAACAAAAATTGTCACGCGTGGACAGTACTCATTCGTTGAGATTAGTCGTGTGTTGACAAAAATAAATATTCATTTGTTGAATAGAATATTTGAAAATAGAAATATATGAAGCCGTTTTGGTTAGATTGACGCTATTTTGACGTGAACGATATTTATATCGATTTTATTCATTTTAAAATGCATATTGAAAAGTGATTTCGAAAACGCGCATTTTGAAATGAAATCGAAATGAATTGAATATATAACGATTTCGAAATGAATTGAATATATAACGATTTCGAAATGAATTGAATATAAAACGATTTCGAAATGAATTGAATATATAATGAATTCGAATTGAATGGAAAACGAATTTGATTTCAATTGAATAGCAAACGAAACGAATTCGAATCGAATTGAATTGGAAACAAATTGAAATGAATTGAAATTGAATTGAAATTTGAATTGAATAGAAATGAATTTTAAAATGAATTTATAAAGAAGAATTCAATTTTGATTTGAATTGAAATGGAAGTTGAAATTGTTTTTGAAACGAATTCAAAACTATTTATAAAATTCGTTTTAAATAGAAATCGACGATATATATATTATATATATAATATAATGGCCTGAATAGAACGCGCCGCGCCGCGGTAGTTCGTGAATTTCGACCATTTATTTCAAACGGACATTACGGGAGATCCGACCATCAGATTCTCCTAAAACCGGAACCGTTGGGTTCGTATCGAAAAAAGCTTTCTAACGAATATTAGAAATTTGAAATCTAACGGTTGGATTTGGAGATACGTCCAAATCAAATTCGAAAAAGGTCGCTGTAAGTGCAGTTCGATGGCCGTTGATGGAAATCGACTGTACGGGCCTTTATAAAATTATTAAAAATGGTAATAATTTATGTAAAATCATAAGAAATGATTTAGAAAGGATTGGGATGAAAAACTCCATATTTGAAAAGATAAAAATAGATTTTTATCGAAATGAACTAGTTTTGAACTAGAATTACAATTTTATTTATTTTTAAATAAATAAATTGAATTTGAAATGGTTTTGAAAATAACCAGAATTTCCAATGATTGCATTGGAATGGATTTGAATCGAAATTGTCTTCGGAATATTTCGATGTTGGATTTCAGGATTATATAGATGTTGTTATGGAAATTTGAAAGATATAGATATATATATCGTTATTTCCAATACGATATTTGTTAGTCGTGGAATTTGATATTGAATATAAGCCGGGATATTTTCTATTCAGAGCCTTGTATTTAATATCAAATGTGATTTGGGTTTGTCGTGAATGGTGTCTTCACTAACACCGTTCTTGAACACAGTTGAGAAAAGATTAAATCTTTTTATTTAGATTTAATGAAGTGTACCAATTAAATAAAATTTAATTGAAATTGAATTGATATTGATTCTTCAGTTTATGGTGAATAGTGTTTTAAATAAAACTCGTTCTTTAACCCGATAATTAATGGAATGTGATTTTGGGTTTATCGTGAACTGTGTTTTAAATGACACTGATTCTTTAACCCAGTTAACGATTAAAACCAAGTGGAGTTTTAATGAATCTTTAATTAGATTGAAAAGATCGAGAATGGAGTATCCCCAGTTTTGCTCCAGGCGATAGTTAAATCTTTAATTAGATTTGAACGTGAAATTGTAATTTAATTTACCGATAACACCGTGGTGTTAGATATGAAGTATTACCAGTTTTACTTCATGGGATGAATAGGTTAGGATTGGGAAATTAAAACCAATGATTACTACGATAAGGTTCGCTAATTCCGACTAGTTGAATCGAAATTCAAAGGAAGATTAGAGGATAAATTCAGGAATTTATCTTGGATAAAATTAATGGGAACCTTTCCCTATGAATGTGAAATTTAGAAACTAACTGTCGGTTAGCTAAGCAGAATGGTTTTCTGGATATTGATCTGATGTTGGTTTCGGCCTTCGGGGTTAATATTTGCGGAATTATTCTCTTGATTTATTTACGGTTAGTGACTAATGAATTGGAATGAGGCATATGTTGTGTTTGTGTAACACTTATTTAAAATATACGCGAGTTATTCGGAAAGACCGGGTTTATCCCATTCTGAATAACTGATACGACGATAAGTCGAAGATGAAGACGGTGGTCGAAGACCGGAAGTCTTCACGTCGTTTGGGTGATTACTGATGATCTTGATTGGGCTGTACACCCAAGAAGATGGAAACAGTTGGTGATCGTCCAGACGTACTTGGAGATCGATGGACATGCGGGGTACTAGGTGCCTCCGGTTTCGTTCAGACCCAGAGCGAACTTGTAAATGGATTGTGTGTCTGACATTGGATTTTAGTGCGTGTGATTGATCTCTATTAAATATATATCTGTTTGGCGGCGGAGAATTTATTCTCTTGCTTAACGCCCTTCTCTGAGACGTATGAGCTCAGAGGTTATATACTGATGGATATCAAACGCATGGAGTGAATTGCCTGTGTGACATGCCTAAGTGGCAAATGATCAAGGCTTCTGTTGAAAAGCAAAGTCTTGTGGTTGATGATCGAAGCACGGCCTTTGTGGCGTAGCTTTATGTAACGTTTACTTCGCGAGTTTCACACCCGGTATGAACCAAAAACGGGAGACGGACCTCAGGGAGGGCATGCGTTTCTTTCTAGTTAGAAGTGGCGTCAGTGGTTTTACACGCCCTGACGAGTTTGACTTATGTGGTTGTTGCTGTTGCGAGGTGCCTCGGTTTGATCGGACGATCCGGGTCCGATGGAGTCATTCGTTGGCTCATTTACGCCCCAAAGGGCGGGGAAACGTTGTGTTCAGGCATAATAATCCACATCGGTGGACCGGCCCTGACGATCCAAGGGTCGATGCGCTCTGACCCTGAGGCTCGGGCTAGAGAGTCTCGAAGTCGGTGAGGACGATCCCTGGCCTTGGTTCATAGACGGAAATCCAATTTCCAAATACGTGACATTTGCAGTTTTATGTGTAAACCTATATATGGCGACATGATATATGGTACCCATGCCGCCTATGATTGATACTTTTGATTTGAAGTTGTTTTATACACTATGCACTTATAATAGTATCAAATGATTTGTTTTAAACGTATCAAGCATTCTTTGGCTGTTATGAGGGAAAACCCTATCCCACGGCTTGCGTTGCATTGTGTGATAGGACCTGGGTCTTATAACAGCTTCATTTTTCTTTATTTAGCATTGCGCTGTTTGTTTTATGCACTGGTATTCTTGGGAGGAAACCCGTTCCGTGTTATACGGCGTGGTCCTTTGATTTACCGAACTTTAAAAATAAAGAATAATAACTGTTTTAGTTCTCACACCAGTCACACGACTGACCTGGAGTTTATTGTTTTAACCTAAACTCTGGGTGCCCTTATTTTTGACACGGGCAGCTTGTAGTTTTGGTTTTGCAGATTTATATTCACAGGATCCTGGTTTATAGCTGGAATGATATCCGGAAAGCTTTGTATCCGTATATCTCTTCTAATTGTGTATTGTATTATTTTCAGCTGCGATGTATTTAAATGTAATTTGAATCTCTAATATTTCTGTGTAATATTTATTTGTTTATACTCTGTATATTCTTGTAATCTGATGCATTGTTGTAATATACAGTGAAATGTTCTTTTGTATGCGTTCTGTTGTGGCTTGTTCTCGAACTATCCGCGCTTTCCTCACCAGGGAAGTTATGGGTTTTTACATTTGTACACTATGCACTTATAATTGAAAAGAAATTTTGGTTCGAATCATATAAATATAAACGAGATTCAAACAAAACAATATAGGATCTTATGCTTTAGTTTGTAAATTAAAATTTATACCTGCAGAAGCTTTCACGATTTTGGGAAATTAATTTCTGTTCTGTTGATTCGAATCGAGCTCTTCATGTATCGAGCCTCCATAGAAAATCCACACGAGCGTGTTCCTCCTTAATCGAATTGAAGAGAAGAAGATAAGATGCGGTGCTAGCTGCCATGCCCTTTTTTTTGGATTTCATTTTAAAAGGAAATTAGGGTTATATCCTTTTACAGATCAGATATCTATTATAAAGGGTTATTTTCTAACGTTGGTGTTAAAGGAAAGTGTAATCCTCTTTTAAAACCAAACGTATACCATCAAATATGGAACTAACCGGTTTTACCTTTTCAATGCTCAATAAAATATCAACATATTGATATTTTATTTATCCAAAGGATGATTTCATCTTTACAACGCTCTAAGTGTGTGACCCAATAGGTTATTACAACGTTGGCAATGATTTTAAATCGTATTTAAAATCATAAACAGTGATCGGCATCTAGCAATACATCGCTGCTACCCAAGTTATAATAAGATCAATGATTCGATACAGCCTTTCCGTGACCAGTGTATCAATGTAATATAATCCTTTTCCAATATATCCAGAATTAAACTAGAGGCATGGATCGTATCATCCTCATTATAATTTAATCTGTTTTTCTTGATCGATGAGTGGACTGTTTAAACAAATCAAAATTTGAGCACGGCCATGCATATCACAGTCTCACTCAATCAAGAGTCCCATGGATATCACTACAAATATATCGTAGGGTTAAATTTCTTCTAGATCATTCATAATTTTCATTCGATTCGAGATGTTTCCAATAATCACCGTTATCGTTACTCTATTACGAAATAACTTTAGATGATATTAAAACACAAATATCTTCGAATAAAATTATAATGATTTCAGGTCTGAGGACCATTACGTCACTGTCACTATGAGTATAACTTATGATACTTTTAATTATATTCCATGGAGTTATCTCACGGCAGGTCAGCCCAATACGGTATTATCCAATACGTATTTATGTTTTGACATTAATATCACGTATATTAATGATCAATGAGATGTGATCATCAGTCAATCAACATACTAGTCTCAACGCTTTATTGTTGTCCTATATAAACAATAAAACTCGACTTGGGACATTTAAGAATTTTAATACTTATCACATTATATAATCTCAAGTTCAGTCTTACTCGAACTATATAATTCCGTATTATTATTCTAAGGACTTCTATTATATTATTATTTATATTACGCGGTAAATACAATATAATAGAATAATATTTTATTCCAAATAAAATAATAACATCAATAGTGTTATCAATCTCATCAAATGAATTGCCTCTAGGGCACAAACTCTAACAATCTCCCACTTGCACTAGAGTCAATCATTTATGTATCTTATACTTATGAAACTAGTGTGATTATTAAACTTCTGCTGCGACAGAGTTTAATTCAGTAGGTCTGGAACATTACAACTTTTGTTGCTTTGCAGATATGTTTATTTCTTCTGTGAACAACTTCACATAAGAATTATATTTCTTAAAATATATGTTTGGACCGATGAGTTTTATGTTTTAAGCCTGAGCAACAGCCATATTGTTATCGCAATGTGTATCATTCGATCAACAACGAATTAAGTTAAATCATGAAATTCTTAATCCAAACATTTTCTTTCTTAGAATCAGTATTTATTTCCTGTTTTTAAACTAACATTATTTACAATAATTAATATGTTATCAAATAACATTATAATTATTGTGCCACTCCCACTCAATTTCTTGTCTATACAAGATTCAATGACGTTTTGTAGTTTCGAGACATTTCGAATTCTATTTTATTCCCTTTGTTATCTAAGAGACTGGCTCTCCTTTAGAAGGATACCAATTCGAGCAATAAACATTTTATTCTCAAGCATTTACAGAAATAATATCCTTTTGTTTCTTTCGGATATTCCACAAAATAATTATCAGATATGGGACTGATCTTATCAAAGATAAGACGTTTAACAAACGCCTTACAACCCGAATCTTCAAAATAGACAAACTAGGACATTTCCCAGTCCATATCTTATATGCCGTCTACAAACTCATTTTAGTGGGTTTAAATGCAGTTGTTCTAAATTTAATTTATTAGAAGATCTTTATATGATATATCATTAATCGTACTGTATCTTATAAGGTGTGATCCCTCCTTTCAGACACATCATTCCAATATGGTGTTCTAAATGGAGTGAGTTATGAAGCAATTTCAAACTCATCTGGATAGTCATTAAATAATTGGCTTATATATATTCTCTTTTGAACTGTTCGAAAGGTATTTATTTTCTACTAAATTTTGGTTTCTATCTCCAGTTTGAATTCTTCGAACTTTTGACAGGATTCTGATATGTGTTTCATAAGATGCACATATCTATATCTACTGATATCATCAGCAAATATAATGAAGTATTAAAACCTACCTCTAGTTTATGTATTCATTGCTCCATATACTTCGTTATGTATGAGAACCAATACTTATCACTCATTCACTGTTTCAAGTGAAAGGTGGTTCAGTTATTTTGCCTAATGGACAATATCTGTATTCTTCATATAATTCAAAATCAAATGATCTCAAAATTCCATTATTATGGAGTTTTGATATACTTTCTTGTTTACTGGGCTAACCAGTAATACTAAAGGTATATTGGATTTAAATCACTAAATTTAATCTACTCATTATTAATGTCAAGTACATTATAGTTAAGGATTTACAAAGATCATTAACTATTTGTGAAATTCCATACGATATTTCATTTAAATAAAATGAATAACAGTTGTTCAAATACTATTGAAATTCAAACTTGTCTAAACAAGATCTATTATAACATTTATCTTAATTGGTATTTCATTATAAAAATTATTTTATTTATTTATTTAAGCCTTTAAAATAAAAGGAATCGCCTTCTTATGGATAATTTAGTAACATTTGCTTCATTTCCAATCGTAAGTCCACTTGTCCTTTTATCTCATTTCTACTTATTTTGTAATTTCTATAAATCAACATACACTTATGTGATTTATATGTAGTATCTAATACTAGAAATATATATAAGTAGATTTTATAACATTTATATCTTTATTGGTTAAAGTCATACTTTAACTTTTATTTTATATCCTCTATATTTTGTTAGAACAATTATGTTTTAATTTATTTGAGGACAATCCCCTAATTTCAATGTTAGTCAAGAAATTTGATTCAATTCAATTTATCCTTCTTAAGGATTAATTTAAATTATCGGAGTTATTTATTATTTAATATCTACAGTAGATAATAAATAATAACTGATTCTTTAGTATTTATTTAATATAATTTTTGACAATCAAAATTGTATACTAACATAAACGTGTAATTCAAACTAAAATATTCTCCCACTCAAATTAACATCCCTTTATTTATATACATATATCAATATATATATATAATGGTGTTCCAAGATCCATATCTAATCATGTTTTGACTCTGCTTTGGCAAATCCCCAAAACACAATCTTTTAGGTAGACATCTTATATCAATTATATCATACATATAACTCTTGGTTCGCATGATGAACATTTTGTTCAGTATTATTCATTAGCTCAATTTACAAAATAACTCACGTTGTTGTCTCTAAGCCATAATCTTATCATGCAGCTTAGTTAAGTCAAACCCAATAATACAGTTCAAGTATCACTTTTACTCCGTCGCATATAACCAAAATAAAAGGATGCACAATGCTTTGGCATTACCTACATCCAGTGATTCTGGACATTGATGAGTGTATTATTGGAAAACCTCACCATGACTTAATATAACAAATAAAAAATTTGCTTTAAAGGGAGTATGTTATTCGTAGTAGCGAGTGATATCAATGTGATTTATACATATCAAAATATATGTATTTAATATCAGTAATGTAGATTGAACTTAAATAAAGTATATAAAACGTATATATTTAATTAAGTTCAATGTTATATTCAGGTTGCATGGCAATTCATTTTTTTGAACATTTCAAAATTATGGTAGCTTTACAGCTTACATATATACCATCTATATCAGTGTATATGATATAGATTTAAGACTTCACCAATTCAAAATATATAAGTTTAGGCCCATGTTTAAGGCCCAAATATAAGCTAGCTCGCTATCATATAGCTCAGCAAAACTTAATATACATACATATATATATCTTTATAATGGGCAAGTTTTAGACATAACACATCCAGTCATAATATCACAGATTTACAAATTTTGTACAAAACAAAATTTTGGAACCATGTAAGGTTGGATCCTATTATAAAACATTGTGCTTGCCATATATATATATATATATATATATATACACACACACACACACAAAATTTTATACATTAACTTATGCTGCAAATATATATATATATATTAATATATAAATTTTATATTTGCAGCAATAGTTTTCGTCCACCTTGGTTTAATGAGCCAATCATCCTTCGGAAACAATTTCAGCAAGCAAGATTATTGCCCCTGTTAAAATCAAGTAACAGCGATAAGGTCAGCATAATTAATATACATCAAATGTATACTCAACACTCATGTAGCAACACACATATACATCAAATGTATGTATATCATGCACAGATGCATTCAGCCATATGAATTTGTATACTCATACAGCCGACCAAATTAGTTTCTAAGCCCATCAATAAAATCATTTGCATCTTTGTCTGTAACTTAACAGAAGGAGGCATTTAAATATAGGGATTATTTGTATAATCACATAATCACTACGTGATTAACTATGTATCAACATACATATACAAATCAGTGAAAAATGAATCACTGTGTGATTAACTATGTATCAACATACATATATACAACAGAGGCAAATTGTTAGACCAAAAAATGGTCCTAACACCCAAATCGTCTTATTTTGAGCATAGGATATGAAGAAATAATCGAAAAATAGAGAAAAAAGCAAGACAACGAGATTTTTATAGTGGTTCGGCGTTAACGAGCCTACGTCCACTTCATATTTTCTCATTTCACTCATAGATTACAATTACAATTACAATGAATATTGTCTTTCAATCACTTGAATTCAATGAATAATTCTCTCCGAATCCATTGAATTTATTGAGGAAGATGGTGGTTATTCATGGAGAAGTGTTGGCCATGGCTGCCATGGACGAGGAGATGCCAAAAGTCCCCTCAAAATGCCCTCTGAAGGTGTATTTATAGCTGTAGGAAAGCTCCTGGGAGGACTGGGTCGTGGTAGGACACGTGGCAGGCGATCCATGAAAGTAGGAGCAGGAATAACCTTAAGAATAGGTCAAAACAGTGCGCTTATCTGCAGGTTCGGTGGTCGGATCGTGGTAATGGGATTGGATCGTGGTCACGGTACGCACCACGAACGGGTCGTGGTCGGAGGGAGCGAGCAGGGTTGTGACGGATCGGATCGTGACGCGTGAGGGGCGATCCGAGGGTGGCGATCCGATCGAGGGCGAGATGATGGGAGCGATCCGATGCGATGGCCTGAGTCTTCGATGCTAGATTACACCCATTCACGGAAACGAGCATAACTTTCAAATCGTAAGGCCGATTGAGCCAAACCAAAGCTCAAACTGAAGCTAATTCAAAGGGCTACAAGTGTATGAGGTGAGTAGATCCAAATGAGGTCATTTAGTAGGGGTTTCGGGCTAGTTTATACTGATGTTGTGATTTTGACCAAACTGCCTTGTGTCTTCTGACGATGCTTCCAATGCCAGAGAGCGATGTTATTCAGAGATTCCATATTAGACAACATTTACCCAGAGGTGTGTCAACATGATCTTTGCTTTGGGTAGCCTAGTCACAAAGCAGGCTAACATTTTGCCCCCCCAAAGTACATCTTATCGAAGATAAGATGTGCTTTGAATATGTTGAGCTAAATCTTTCTGGAATATCATTTGTCCTTGAGAAGGCTTTATCCAATTGTTGCATTGCTTCCATTGGAGCTAATCAGGCTAAGTTCTATGAGAGGAGTATTCGAGACGATCAAGAAATTGTTTAAACCTTGTCAAATCAAAAGATCTAATTCATCCGTCAGAAGTGATGCTAAATTGTCGACTCCCGAGCGTGATCCTACACGCATAGGTCGTCGCCAAACAACATCATCGCTTTATGCAAGCCAAGCGCGTGGTAGGGTTGGACTTTCTTTTACATATGAGTCAATAAATGAAGTAGCCACCCAAATCATGGGGCGATGTAAGAATCTTTGGGCTCTAAGCTAACAACTGGACTGTTGGGATAAAGCACATCAGAGTCAACATATGTATTTGTCATTTGTAATCAAGTTCGAACTATCTTGATATCTTGATATTGTCATTTGTACTCAAGTTCGAACAATCTTGATATCTTGATATTGATCCAGGATCTTAAAATTGCATTGAATCGTGACAGTAAGGAATTCAAAAGCCATGATCACTCTGGATCGTAGTCGAGAGAATCCACAATTGTTACGGATCATTTCTTAATCCAATATTCACATATGAATTAGTCGGTAAGGGATGTTGTTAAAGTTATGTGGACCAGTGCCTATAGGATCGTCACCATCGCAAGGTAGTAGATAGGTTTGTCACACCTTCCATTCGGTGTAGTTTGAGTCTTTAAGTTCACATTCGATCCACAAGCTAGCTCGCTTGGTCGGCAAAGATGAGTAAGATTATACTCCGGAGGCATGACGTACATGTTTTGAATCTCATTTCATGCCAGGATTGTCTTCAAAGTTAGTCTATGAACCGACACTTGTGCTCTTAGTGCCATCGGAGGACAAGCGAGGTCAGTACTTATGCCCCCAGTATCGATGGGGGTTGAGTTGAGTCAATAAGGCATTTAATCTTGAAGATTTTATACTTCCTGTCGTTGCATCTGGTAAGAGTTGCAGGTTCAGCAATCTTAGTCGACCCAGATCATTCTGTACTGTTTCTCAATTTAGCAAAAATCGGAATGGTATATAGAAGTGGTTGAACCACATTTGCTTTGATATCATCTCTTCTCTTTAGTCAGATAGTGAGGATTGCCTCATCGGGCATCAACGACTTCGGTTACTCTCATCAGATCAGTTGCGGAGTCAAGTAAGGTTGTTGAATGCGAGTGAATAAATGTCGTTATGAAGTTAGTTAGGCCCCACCGTTTATGCTTCAACATAGTACGAAATGGTCATCACAGTCTTATCGAATCTCTTTCTCATGCTCGGTTCAATTGTGCTTGACAAATAAGATCATGGGCTCAATAAGTGATATAGATTCACTTTGGAATTGCACATTCTTGTCATTGTTTTCCAGGGCTTTTCCTTTGTCCTTATCAGTTCGGGAGTCGGATGATGCTCCATCCTTTATCATAAAAGCATTGAGATTTTCTATCTCGACATTAACACCTTCTTATCATAGAAGTATGTCCACCTCAGGGTTGAATTCATCAAAGCTTCTAAACAACTCCCGTTAGAGAGAAAATTTAAAGTCCGGGGGAATAACAGGGGATCCTGACGTCCCACGTGTGAGGGCTGTAATTGTTGTTATCCATATCATCTCGAGAAGTGCCGCTTCCCGAGAGGTGCCGAACCAAATTAGCGAGCAGGTTGCCATCAAAGAATTGATGCACATTATCAAGACCCTGGCTGGTGCCCCCAGCATCGAATCTCAGATTACAAAGGGGGTCTTTGCTGATTTCTTGTTTCCATGTCGATATTGCCCCCGGGTCATGGTTCGAGTCATTCGACCTGACCGGGTTCCTATTTTTCGAATTGTTGCGTTCATCCTTAGAGCTGAGTATGAAATGTCGCTCGAGTATTCATTCGAGTTGGAGTTAAAACTGGTCGTGCATGATCTGATTTTGTCACAATTCTTGCATTCTCATCTAGGATGTTGCAGGTAGCTGTTCCATTGCCCGTGTTTCCATCCATGACGTAGGGAATTGAAACCGTATGTTGCGCGCCTGCTGATTGGTTTGTGTTCAACCCAAGCTGATGGTTGATATCTGACTGTGCCAAGTTCGTCACTACCTGAGCTTCAATTTTATCATTTCCAGCGAATTGATGATTGTTGCTTGGCCTTCCAGTTCATTCCTGAAATAGGTGAAGGTCGGCCTCGGGCTTCTTGATTCATGTGCCCTCTATCCACATGGGTTTTTGTTGAGCAGTACACTTCGAATTCACGTCTTCTCTGGATTCATGTTCACTTCTCGCATCAAGAGCCGGAGTTGAGTGCAAAATTGAATTGTTGGTATTCAGCCCATGCTAAGCTCTAGTCTCCAATCCAAGCTCCGAGGACAGAAATCAAGTGGTAAAGGGTCAGATTGTAGTCGCCTCGAGTGCTCCCGTTTGCTCTTTGCATCAAGGGAAAGGTCAGGGACGAAATGGTTGCATCATGTTCAATTATTACGTGGGATATATCCAGCCTTATCTGAGCTTCCCATTCTGGAAGTAAGTTGGGATCAGCAGATGGACGTTCCCTTTGCATCTGCTTTCTGGTCTTCAAAGGGGCCTGCGTCATCCTTCTGGACGCGACCCTTTGTTTGTTTTCCATTAGCACGTTGCCATCACTGCGAGTGAGGCCCTCACGTTCTTGACTAGTTATCTTTTGTAAACCTGCGTTTAGTAATAAAAATTCTGTTCCTTTCGCATTGTCTTGTACCTGCGAATGGGCAAATAAGTCATGAAGCGTTATAAGTAGTCAACGCAATTATAAATGAAAATGCACTAAAGTAGTATGTGTTTATAGGTATACTCCCAATCAATCATTAACTTAGTGCCTGGCCAGGGCTTTGTTGAGGATTGATTAGGACCTTAACTGTTTTGCCCCCATGTTCGGACATGGAGGATCCGGGCTCGGAGTTCAGTCAGTCCCCCGACACTCTGGCGGGGTAGGAGCCCTTGTGGCGCTAAGTCTCTAGCGCCTTTATACTTTCTCTGGAGTTCGTCCTCAGCTTTCAATCTGCTCCCCAATCCTTCAGCGGGGTAGGAGTTCTAGCTTGTTTCATGATATGCTCAACGATCCTTCAGCGGAGCAGAAATTATGGGCGGTGCTGAGTCTCCAGCACCTTTCTCAGCGTTTAATCATAGATGCTTTTATACTCTCCTGGCGATCGCCAAGGTTAGAGTTCGAGCTCAGCAATTCTATCGCTCCCCGATCCTTCAGCGGGGTAAGAGCTCTTTCTCAGCGCTCAATCGGAGATGCTTTTATACTCTCTCTCTGCTCTGGAGAGTTAGAGTTCGAGCTCAGCAGTTCTATCGCTCCCCGATCCTTCAGCGGGGTAAGAGCTCTTTCTCAGCGCTCAATCGGAGACGCTTTTATACTCTCTCTCGACTCTGGAGAGTTAGAGTTGGGACTCGGCCGTTCCATCGCTCCCCGATCCTTCAGCGGGGTAAGAGTCCTTTCTCAGTGCCAAATCATGGACACTTTTATATTCTCCTGGCGGTCGCCAAGGTTAGACTTTTGCTCAGGCGGCTCCGATCATGGTACACCGCGATGCCTTGTGGATGTCATCTTCGCATCCTTTATACTCTCTCTCAGCTCTGGAGAGTTAGAGTCACGGATCAAGCGGTCTGCAATCATGCACGCTCATCAAACTCGTCCTAGGTTTACATTTCAATCCAAGCTCCGAGGATTAAAACCAGTCGGACAAGCAGTTGGAGCATTTGCCAAGGCTTTGAGTTCCTCCAAACAGTCTACGGGAGGAATGGTTGGCACCAGACTTCGGGTACCTGCATTATTCACACCGCACGAATTAGTCACGTCAGTAACTCGGAAAGCATGTGAAAGCAAATTTTATGATTGAAGAGTAAGCAAATTAAGAGGCAGTGTTGCCTCCTTTATTTGAATTCATGTAATCTGGGGCGTCGAGCCATGTAGGTGGTCACACCGCGTCCATCTAGAGTCGGACTATGACTTTGTAACTCAATGATTTATGTTCAATTGTCTTATGGTCTGCCACGTGTGAGCCAAGGATTGGATGGTCATCCCAGATCCACCTTGAGCTATACAGCATTCTTTAGATGAAGAGCGTGGCTTTGTAAATGAGCAGTTCAGTTGAGCTTGTTATAGTATTGCTCTATGGCTCTATATGCGGGTGTTACAATTTTGATCGGTAGCAAATCCTGGATACCTACACCATCCACATATTAATTCATCTGAGTTAATTACATCAATAACTCATAAATCATGCAAATATAAGAGTCATGGTTATAGAATAATCCTGTTAAAGGAATGAGTATCATTCTGAGTGAAAAACGGCGTTGCATATTCATTGCAGGTCCATTTTACTTCCCCCTATCTCTGCCAATAAAGGGCTGCCAAAGTCCTTTAGTTGATGAGGGGTATCTTTTCAGATTATCATGGGGGTGGCAGTCCCAAAAAATGAATAGACCTTTGTTGGGGTCTTGAAATGGCAAAGGCGGCTAGGTAGGTACTATAAGCGAGTGATGAGGTCGCATCTCCTTCAAATCGTTTTTTTTTTGTTCTGAGGGTAAGGATGGAGTGTCAGGAAGTTATGACTGGATTGCTAATGGTAGCACATCTTTGCATTGATGTTAGGTTGTAAATTAGCATAAGAACAATGGATTCATGCTTATAGAAATTTTTGCACTTTCCATGCTAGGAAATAGGATATTACTGCTGGTGGGATAATCATATCACACCAATTTGCTGATATGCCGTCGAACCCATATCGGGGACAAGGGTTGGTGCACCGACAATCAACCAGCATTCATGCGTAAGCGTTCTAGATCTTCAACTTGCTCACTTTCAGGCAAGACTAAGTCAATTGGCTAGGCAAAATTCTTGATGTATCAGCTCTGAATTGGATGATGTAATCTCGAGCAATTTATGCTCAAATCTGTAGATGCCCCCAGCCTTAGGGGAGTGAGTCACTTGGCAGATAATCGATGAAAAGAGTAGAAGTATGAGTCTTCACTTTCTAACTTCAGAAAGCCGTTCGCCAGAAGTTTCATTCATGTACATCTCCCATCTAATGGGTGGCTGATTGGTGATTTGGTCGAGTCATTCAGGGCGGTGAATTCGGCAATTGCACTCGTTGGTGTTTGTTTTGGGACAACCTTGTCAGATGCATTCTGTGCGGTAGGAAGTTTATCATGGAGTTAACCATGAATCTCTTTTGGGTTTGGTCTCCAACGTTGGATCAACTTCCATCTGATCAATGGTTGTATTTCATAATGTCTTGATGGGGATCATCTCTATCTTTTCTATATTGTCGGACCCTTCTAACTTGGCCGGATTATCCGCCTTCTGATCTTCTGCTCGCAGGACATGAGATATGTTGTAACGTTCCAATTCGTCCAACAACCCTTCTTCCGGTTCTAGGTAAGCTGCGAGTGGTGGTTCCTTCGTCTGGAATTCCTATCGAGCATGGCGAACAGCAATGTGAAAGTCAAAAAATATGCTTAATGCCAATATTCCCCACTCCTTAGCGAGTTTCAATTCGATAATCAGGGTGACGTCTTCGGGGCCGTTGTTAGTAGCGGAGAATTTCAACCGCAAGGCATAGTAAATTGACCGCCCTTTAGGGGTTATTAATAAGACACCGGCGTCGGACAGTCAATCATTCTTTGTACCGTCTGATTACATCTTCCAGGTGCATCTTCTACATCTGCCACATCCTCTTCAGGAGTGGTACATTCAGCGATGTAGTCGGTTAATGCTTGGGCATACCATTGGGTGAACTTGGAAGTAATGGGGGAGCTTTCTTAGAGCAATCAGCAAGCTGTAGACGAGTTTTTCAATCTTTGGGTATACCACGACTACTTTCTTGCTCACATTATTGACTAGTTTTCAGACCTTATCCTCCTTACACACAAGTGGTGCCAACTTTCATGCCAAGCTTCAGACGCCTTTATTTCTTTGTTGTTCATGGCTAACTATGAGGCCTTTATGTTCATTCCAGATATTGAACATCTCTGCCAAATTTGAAACGTGGTAGGTTGACCGCTCGGACTCCATAGGACTATCACCTACATGGACTTCCATGGGCCTTGCACTTTGGTTGTGGACCATATAATTCAGTAAGCACTGGTAAGTTGCCTCGGCATCCTTCGGTCCGAATGCCAATTCCATATTACAGTACAGTTCGAGGTCAATGATAAAACATGTTTATTCATGATCTGGCACATGCATAAGAATTTGGTTGTAAGCTGCGCACACGTCCATGAGAGGGATACAATCATGTCTAGTCATTGAATCCACAAGCTGATCAATTCTGATTGACGGGATGCTTCCTTTTGGGCGAACTTTGTTCAAATCTAAGAAATCAATGCGTGTGTGCCATTTTCCATTAGCGTTCTTGAAAAGGACGGGATTTGATATCCAAGCGGGATATGTGGCACATCATCCATTGCCTCTCAACATTCCGACTTCCTCTTTCATGGTAGATGCTTTCCCTGGATCGAGCATACATCTTGTTTGCTTGGCAAGAACACACTTCAGGTTTATTCTCAACAACTGACTCATAAACTATGGTAAAATCCTGTGAATATTAGCATAGGTCCAAGCGAACACATCCAGGTTTGCCTGCAGAAAGCATGTCAGTTCCTTCGTTCGGAAGAGGTCTAAATGAGATCCGATTTCAAGACCTTAGTCAGGTCGACGTCACCAATCGGAACTCGTGTAGTTGCATCATTAGATGTCACCCTTCTGCATCCCGAATGATGATCCTTGCTGGGATCTAGATCTTCAGACAAATCCTTGGGCAATTCCTTTTGTGATGCTCCCATCATTCGCAATATTGACACCACCTTCACACTCCATTTCATCTGGAGGGAAGCGTCTTTGGGTTTCACGCAATCTCTGTTGCGTAGCATATTCCATCCTTCCTAATCAGTCGGCTTCTCCAATAACTTGGTCACCATAGACCAGTCTCACTCCGTCTTTGGTAGGGATATTTAACGGTTAACACCCATATGCTATGTAAGCTCTGAATTCCGCTAGACCTAGTTGGTTGAGACCACGATCAGATAAGCTTGAATGAAATAGCATGGCTTGCAAGGCTTCAAGTAAGGTTCATATATCCTATCACAACTGTTGTATGAAGTGGAGAGCTAATGGTTGATTCATATTTGCGTTGATCTCAAGTTCTCATTTCTTGACCAATGTCATAAGGTGGCTGGTGAGCAGTCAAGTTGTTATCATCCCAGCAATGATCCATATATCCAATCGCGGCCTGCGGAGGTTCAATTGGTTCCTAACTCTGGGGACCAAAGTACATCGATCTAACCCTTGGACGCGTGGAAATCAATCTATCTCGATGCGGTTGACGGCAAATAGGTGAACCGTAGGACATACGTTTTTCACCATGCCATTCAAGCGAAGGGTAACTTTGTAGTGCTAGGGTCCTTACTTGCCGTCGGGTATCCCATTATTGAGAATCATGGTCATTGGGATCTTTTGAGTCATCCTCAGAATATTATCCGGATTGCTCTATGTCAATGTCATCTGGGATTTCGCCTGTAGGACAAGTTTAAGTCACGTAAACTAGGTGATCACTATTCGCTCAGGAGCATCATCAGTTGCATTTGGGAAATATGCACACCATTGGAGCTCTGGAAGAGGAGGTTGTTATGAGACCATCATTATTTTGTATACTGCCATAGCCAACGTGTCGAATCTTTTCAACAACTCCTCACATTCAATAACATCGGTAGATAGAGGTCATGGCTTCTGGAAAGAATCCTCAGAATACCTACCGAATCTTGGTCGATAAGCATTTGTGATAATTGTGGGTCAGAATGTACTCCGAGCCGAAGGCGAGCCGTGCTCCGAGCCGAAGGCGAGGCCGTCAGCGGGTCCAGGCGCAGCGCCGGTGGGGGTCCGGGGCCCCGCAGTCCCGGCGGCGATCGACCTAACCGGTTAGGTCGAAAATGTGGGCACCGCACGATTTTTTCGATTTTGGAAGATAGAGCCTGTTCTGAAATGATCTGAAAATTACATTTTTTCCAAAAAATGTCACTTTTTTGGGTCGGATCGCGACCCTCGTTCGTCACCACTTTTCTGGGTCGCGGTTCGCTACTGTCGTCTGGTTCGTGGCTCGGATCGTCAATTAATCAACGTCTTCGGATCGGATCGCGGATCCTACACCAGGTCGGGTCGTGAAGGTCACTCTGGGCCCGGGTCGTGGAGGTCATTCCGCGAACCGCGAATCGGATCGTGATGGCTCTTTGGGCTCCGTTCGTGGAGGTCGTTCCGCGAACCGCGAATCGGATCGTGATGGCTCTTTGGGCTCCGTTCGTGGAGGTCGTTCCGCGAACCGCGAATCGGATCGTAATGGCTCCTGCGATCCGCGAACCGCGAACCGAGAACCGGCCACCTGCTCTAACCAGCTCCTGTGCATTTTCTTTATAATCCTCATTCGTTTCTCAGTGAAAGCACCAAAATGTTAGACCAAAAAATGGTCCTAACACCCAAATCGTCGTATTTTGAGCATAGGATATGAAGAAATAATCGAAAAATAGAGAAAAAAGCAAGACAACGAGATTTTTATAGTGGTTCGGCGTTAACGAGCCTACGTCCACTTCATATTTTCTCATTTCACTCATAGATTACAATTACAATGAATATTGTCTTTCAATCACTTGAATTCAAAGAATAATTCTCTCCGAATCCATTGAATTTATTGAGGAAGATGGTGGTTATTCATGGAGAAGTGTTGGCCATGGCTGCCATGGACGAGGAGATGCCAAAAGTCCCCTGAAAATGCCCTCTGAAGGTGTATTTATAGCTGTAGGAAAGCTCCTGGGAGGACTGGGTCGTGGTAGGACACGTGGCAGGCGATCCATGAAAGTAGGAGCAGGAATAGCCTTAAGAATAGGTCAAAACAGTGCGCTTATATGCATGTTCGGTGGTCGGATCGTGGTAATGGGATTGGATCGTGGTCACGGTACGCACCACGAACGGGTCGTGGTCGGAGGGAGCGAGCAGGGTTGTGTCGGATCGGATCGTGACGCGTGAGGGGCGATCCGAGGGGGGCGATCCGATCGAGGGCGAGCTGATGGGAGCGATCCGATGCGATGGCCTGAGTCTTCGATGCTAGATTACACCCATTCACGGAAACGAGCATAACTTTCAAATCGTAAGGCCGATTGAGCCAAACCAAAGCTCAAACTGAAGCTAATTCAAAGGGCTACAAGTGTATGTGGTGAATAGATCCAAATGAGGTCATTTAATAGGGGTTTCGGGCCAGTTTATACTGATGTTGTGATTTTGACCAAACTGCCTTGTGTCTTCTGACGATGCTTCCAATGCCAGAGAGCGATGTTATCCAGAGATTCCATATGAGACAACATTTACCCAGAGGTGTGTCAACATGATCTTTGCTTTGGGTAGCCTGGTCACAAAGCAGGCTAACACAAATAAATCACTGTGTGTACTAAAATAAACATTACATTAACTAAATGGTGCATTGGCTTTATACAAATATAACTTTTATATATCCAGTAATGCATCTTTAAGACACAATTTTATATTAGAAAGATCCTCTTAATCATTTTAGGTAGATTTGTATAAAATTTATAATAATCAACCAATCATATGGCCGAAAATATTGAGATCTGCTGGATGTTGATAGCATCCAATGGTAATTATTATGTGACTCGTACTACAAACAGTTTTGCAGTATTTATTCATTCTTTATATTCATAATATATAAAACTGAAATCTTTTATGTCACCCAAAATTTGTGTTGACATTGATTCAGAATCAATATATAGAAGTAAATCAAATAAAACATCACTACTATAATGATTTTAATCAATTTAGGAAACAATATTTTCTAAACCATCCAAGCATAAAAGTGCCAATCAGTTTTCAATAAAACCAATGAAAACCCAGAAAATTGCATACATATATATCAGGTTATTAATATCCACTAAAGCATATGAGGTTTATTTTATATACATTTGACAGATTTGACAAAGTATTTTACTCAAATTCAAATTCTTAATAAACATTCTATTAAATATATTGCAACGATCCAAATCATTCAGATGCTTCATTTAATTAAAAACCATTAAGATTCACATCTTAGAAATGATACATGTAATCATATCCAAAAGGTCTCACCTTTTGTTCAATGATTAAATGTGTTTTGGTCTAGAATTAAATTAGAACAGTGTCATATAAAGTTTACAACAGATCTAAACAAGTTTAAAATTCACTGACTTAAATTAATCTAATAGATCCAAATGCAAACTTAATTTTACTGGTGTAGGATCCTGTAACAGGTATATTGAATTAATATATAATATTAACTCGTTTTATACTGAAACAATTAACTGCAGATTTAAATTTAAACTGCAGCCTCGATTGATCACATTAGATAAATTCATGTGTATCGATTATATGGGAACTCAAACATGTAAAGTCAAGATCATATCAGAAACATGTATATATAAATTTTATGTGTCTAACAATTACATAGATTTAATCAAATTGATTGGTTCAAATAAAATCAATCCAGATCCATTAAAAAAAATGTAATTACATAAAATTAACAGATTTAAAAGGTTTTATTATATCTGATCTAAAATGACTTGATACCCTTGATCAATCAAACCTGGGTTTTGGTTCATACATATATAGGATTCCAATGTTAATCAACATAGTAACAACACTTTGAAACATGGTTGATTTTTAAACTTAATCAATAGTGATGTCATTGAATCACAATCCATCATCAAGCTATCTTTCTGATTCATACTGTGACATTGCTTATAATTCTAGATTCAAATACATTTTAAATATCCATAGAATTAACAAATTTAATCCGTAGATATACATTTTATTTCAAAGTGTGTTTGACCGAACAATTATTCCTATTGATTTCAGAAATCAATCAAAAGCAAATGCTTACATAACTGCATACAATAGTAAGAGGTTCAATTCAAAATTAAAAAAACCCACAATACTAATTTTATCAATACAATTAATCCAGATTAACAGAATAGGTATTGGTAATTTAATTGATATCCAATATCAATCTATAAAAGGTTTTTCGAATTTATATCAAACATGATTCTTATTCTAGACGAAACATTTATATCAGAACCAAACTTCGCTTTTGATCTTTTACAAAATCATACCAGACTACCAGTGTGTCTAACATGTTATTAAACAGAACACTGAAATTCCAATATTATGGTCATTACCATAACTAATTTGAGATGAGCAAATAAAAGGCAATCTTAACTTGTAGCAAAAATCAAAACATTGTTTTAAAATGATAAAAGAATATACATATACAACCAAGATCATTTAAGACAGGCCAAGTTATTTGAACAAACAAACAACTTCATCTATGATCTAATGTAAACATTAACAGATCTAAATATCTGAATTAATTCAGATAGGGTTCAGTCATATAATCAAATTTCCAGTTCCAACAGTTGAAATATCGCTATTTTAAGTACATATAACCCAATTAGTATCAAATACTAATTCTGGGTTTATAACAGATTAAAAGAAAATGTTAACCTTGAAACAATTTCAAATCTGAATCGAGTTTCTATTACATTCATTTATGAAATATCATTCCAGAAACTTACTCCAGATTTTATATCTGTATATATATAATTTTATAAAGAAACGATTTCTTATGAATTTATATGATGTTCTCCTTCCAACAGTGTCCTTAACCCTATCGGATTTAGTAATGTATACACCATACAGAAATCCCTAATCTTAGTTAACCTACAAACTATGCAAGGAACCTTCTCTGATACCATTGAAAAGAAATTTTGGTTCGAATCATATAAATATAAACGAGATTCAAACAAAACAATACAGGATCTTATGCTTTAGTTTGTAAATTAAGATTTATTCCTGTAGAAGCTTTCACGATTTTGGGGAATTAATTTATGTTCTACTGATTCGAATCGAGCTCTTCATGTGTCGAGCCTCCATAGAAAATCCACACGAGCGTGTTCCTCCTTAATCGAATTGAAGAGAAGAAGATAAGATGCGGTGCTAGCCGCCATGCCCTTTTTTTTGGATTTCATTTTAAAAGGAAATTAGGGTTATATCCTTTTACAGATCGGATATCTATTATAAAGGGTTATTTTCTAACGTCGGTGTTAAAGGAAAGTGCAATCCTCTTTTAAAACCAAACGTATACCATCATATATGGAACTGACCGGTTTTACCTTTTCAATGCTCTATAAAATATCAACATATTGATATTTTATTTATCCAAAGGATGATTTCATCTTTACAACGCTCTAAGTGTGTGACCCTATAGGTTATTACAATGTTGGCAATGATTTTAAATCGTATTATAATAATAAACAGTGATTGGCATCTAGCAATACATCGCTGCTACCCAAGTTATAATAAGATCAATGAATCGATGCAGCCTTTCCGTAACTAACGTATCAATGTAATATAATCCTTTTAACCAATATATCCAGAATTAAACTAGAGGCATGGATCGTATTGTAACACCCAGTATTTTTAATATAATTAAAAATGAAATAAAATATATAAAAATATGCTTATGATGGGTAAATAATGGTGATGCATAAGAAGAATTAATTAATACATGGAAGAGAAGAAAAATTAGTTCGATAGCGATGTATGTAACGGAAAAGATGGTAAAATAAGGATAACTAATTCAAGCATCAGGAATTAGGTAAAATGGACATCACCATTGTGTTCCTCTCGGAAAAATACGCGAAATAGAGTCTGAGTTTTCGAAAATTGGAGTCCGTATGACCAAGATATGGCCAAAACAAGGTTTCAGCAAACTTTCTGGCAGACTGACCTAGGTCGACCATAGTGTCGACACTATAGTCGACCTGCCCCCCCCCCCCCCCCAGGTCGACTATAGTGTCGACCCCCCTTTATACAGGTCGACCTGGTCGGCCTGGGGTGGTCCAGGACCCATTTTTGAGGCCCGGGACGAGTTTTGATGGTCCGGATGGGTTTTGGGGTTAATACGATGGCTGAAATGAAGTGCTACACCTATAAAATAACACCTAGACCTAGCCTAACTCACACAAATTCATATGAAACATAAATGCTGCCGGAATCTCTCTTGAGCCATGGCCGCCGTCTCCAAATTAAAGCTTAAGCGTTCAAACTCAAATCAAATCAAAGATCAATGCTTTTACAACAAATTCAAGAGGATAGATCACTGACACTTCAAATTTCTACGACAAATTCACTCCCTAATTCATTAGCCGTTCTCTGTAAGTTCTATTTATTTTCAGATTTAAATATTTAATTATAATAATGGGATGAAATAAAGTGAAATTGATGTAAGTTTAGCTATTTTTGCGGAATGTGAATTAAGATTAAAATCATGTTTTGCGGTCAACTGAAAATAGTACGATGCTTATTATGTTTTGTAACAACCCGTATTTTCAATAACCTGTTATAACATAAATCGAGGCAGAATTTAATTCTAAAATATGAATCAAGGGAAACGGGCTATGCCATTGCGTTCGTCTCGGAAAAATACGCGAAATAGAGTCCGAGTTTTTGAAAATCGGAGTCCATATGACCCGATTAAGGCCCAACGAAGTTTTTAGAAAATTCCAAAGCAAAAACAGATTTCAAATTCAAGTTTGAATTTGGAAATTTGGGCCAGGCGGGAAAATTCCCGCTAGAGCACCCAAGTCGACAGCCCTGTCGACTTGGGAGTCGACATGGTTGGACCCAAGTCGACAGCCCTGTCGACTTGGCTGTCGACTTGGTCCAGCCGGGCAGTTTTGCCTGGTGCACCATTTTGGGTTTGTGTTGAGTTTGGGGGCCAGATTCGGTTTTAAGGGCTGAGATTGGAACTAGGGTTTAATCCTAAGGCTAGAACTAATCCTAATCTCTATAAATAAGCCCCTAACCTAACCCTAAATCATCATTATTCATTCCAGTAACTAAACTATGGCAAAATCAATCCTCTCATGGCCTCCACTCTCTTCATCAAATTCCTAAATAAATTTCTATGAGAGATTTTCCATGCATACAAGTGTTTTCAAGCTTGTATGAGTGTCATTAGCTTGCATTCATGTCAAGTTTCCATATTTACATCATAAAGCAAGGGTTTTGATAATTTTGGCTCAAGGGATTTTCTATTAGCGCTTGCATTTTGGGTCTTTTTGATTGCATAAGGGCTTTGTCATATTTTTGTGTCTTCATAAGCATTGTAAGCCCTTTTCTACTTTCATATTTAAACTCTAAAGCTAATGACTGATGCAAGTTGTGTTTGATCATTATGATGTGATATGCAAGTTTATCATGTTATGCAAGTATGCTATGATATGATATGCAAGTTTATCATGATATGTTATGCAAGTTTACTATGATGTAATATGCAAGTCTATCATGTTATGTATGCAAGTTTGCTTTGTTATGATATGCAAGTTTTCATGTTATGTATGCAAGTTTGGGTTGATCATCTCACTCATGTTATCATGTCATGCAAGCTTATCTTGGGTTTATGAGCCTAAAGCTTCAAGCTTTATGCTAAAGGTTGCATTTTGGCAACATGTAGGTTATCATATCTCTTATGATAACTTGCATGTGAGGCTAAATGCGAACTTATGGCCATTTCTACTTGTCATTTATCACCATGTATCACCAATATGCTAAGTTTGGTTTTATGCATGCTTTTGAGGCCTAAAATGTAATATGCAAGTATATGAACATATGTACATTTCATATGCCACCATGTTAAACTTGTGGCGTCAACACCTTTATGTCATGATTATGCCAAGTTCCCTCTTTCTATCCTTTATGCGCTATTGCGATATGTAAGCGATTGGATTGCGTTTGTGGTTGGGTAAACTTAAAAGACATAAAAACATAAGCTTGGGAATTTACCTATTAAGTTAGGTCTACCCTTTGGGAATTTACCTATTAAGTTAGCTCTACCCAAATGCTTGAAAACTTGTAACATGTTTTGGAAACATGATGGACATGACACTTAGAAAAGATAAGTGTGACCAACTCGAGGTTGGGTTGAGTTTGTAGCGTAAACCTACCCGGAACCGACCGGCTTTACTAGTTGCTACAAACAATAGGACCCAATGTGAGAAGTTGGTCATGTTGTACCTTGAACCCGAGGTTAGACCAAGTTGTGGTGTAAAGCTACCCGGACCCGCCCGGCTTAACTAGTAACCACAACAAGGTCTAATGTGAGAGGTTAAGGCGCATTAAATTAATTAATGCCTCGTGATTAGGGTTAAGTCATGGTCCACTTAGTACTTAACCAATTTGGGCTTGGTAGATTAATAGGGGTTAAGTCGTGAACTCATCGTTACACTTAACCAAGTTAATCCATGATTAGCAAGAGGGTTAAACCGTACTTAACCCATTAGAAAAATCCTAGCAATGGGGGTCCACTCCAGCAGTAATCCCAAGTTTGTATCATTAAGGCCCTAGGGTCTAGGCTAGGGAGGGAGAACGTTACTGAACTGGAGGTAAGTGACCAAAAACGACGGCAGAGTGGTACGCCGGTGTAGTTCCGAGCGGACTTATGGTCGTGCACATAGTCCGAAGCCGGGGAAAACATGCACGGGTACCAGTAGATTGAGACTGTGCACGCATGTTTATGGTGTCCAGGGGTTGCCACCCTAGGGCTTGATACACCCGACGGGAGACCCGGCACAGTCTGACTACAATTATGTTTGGGCCGTATGGACACCAACACGTGACGAGTTGGGCTTATAGGGAGCCGATCGACTAAACCGTTTGGTTAGACCTTGTATTATGGTCATTTCATGTTATTGGGCCAAAGCTTGGGCCAAGGGATCAATACTGGTTTGTTCAAGTCATGTTAGTTTGCTAGTACACCTGTGGTGCAAAACCTTAAACCTGATTATGCGATGACACCTTTATCTACCTTGTTAGTTAATCATCATGCCAGTATGTAGTTGTCCATATGTTCATCTCAGCTTTCATCATGCCAGTTAACTTTATCAGTTTACATTGATTGTAGTAGGGCTTACTCAGTCTTTTTGACTGACCTGTTTTCTTTCGCCTCTTTTCTTCCGTCCCCCCCCCCCCCCAGGTTCTCAGGGTGGGAATGTTGGAGCTTAGCTTGGATTTCAGATTGCTTGCTTGTGGGATTTCAGCTCATGTACGGTTTCGACATGAAGCTAGCTATGGTTATCACTTATTTGGGGATAGTACTTATGTATTTCAGTTTTTCAGTTAATGTTGTTTTTATCTAGACTTGTTTATTTGGAAAGCTATGTTGTACCAGACTTGTTTTGAAATAGTATGAAATCTTCCGCTGTTTTATCTATGTTATTTACTCTGTTTACATATATACATATGTTCTTGTTCTGCCTTGATATATCATTATGCATGTTTACCTGATTCAAACGCCCCTCCAAAGTCAGAGTGCTTGCAAGAGCCACCCTGGCGGAGGTGGGGTGTTACATGTTTGGTTATGTTGTATAATATTATGCCAGTGATTTGATTCTATTATCATGTTAGATTGGGAATTATTGAGTACAATGTTTGTCATGTTGTATAATATGCCAGTGGTTTGATTCTATTATCATGTTTAATTGGGAATTATTGATAAGTTTATTATGCAAGCTTATGTTGTAGATTCATGCGACAAATGGTCAAATCTACATGTTTATGTATAAGAAAAACCTATGCCACACTTATCATATATTTGTGATTGGCTTGTGAGTATGTTAATTTAATCTATGTTGCCAAGTAACGCATGTGTATGTTGATTTGCCTATGTTGCAAATTAACATATGTATATTGATTAGTTCATATTGCAAATTCTCATGTATGTATGTTAATATGGCCTATGTTAAATATACACATATATGTTGAATTAGCTTATAATTGCGAGTTCACACTTATGACACTATAATGTTCATAATGGTTATTTTACAAGTTCACCCCTGTAATGTTCATGATGTCATTTTGCAAGTTCACCCCATTATGTTCACATTAATTATGCCATCAGTGTCAAAATTATACCTTTGTCATGTTTATGGTTGTGTATTTGTGTACATTAAATTAGGCTAAGTTTTTAGCCTAAACTTTATACTCAAAAATCATACGAGCGTAAATTAGGCTAAGATAATTAGCCTAATATTAGACGGGGTAACGGTGGGTTAAAATGATTAATTATAGGAAAACTTGCCATAAATTCGTCATTTATCACATAAGTGATTTATGGCATAAAATGGTGTTAATTATATACCTAATTTAATGAGATTGATTGGAAAAAATTGGGCATTAAATCTGAATTTGAACAATTTACATAATTAAAATGTAAATTAGAATTATGGCATAAAATGGTATTAATTATATACCTAATTTAATGGGATTGATTGGAAACAAATTGGGCAGTAATATGAATTTGAATAATTTACATAATTAATGTAAATTGGAAAATACGAATATGCTTAGCACGAGGTTGGATTGAGTTGTGATGTAAACCTACCCGGACCCGCCTGACTGTCCAGTAATCACAGCAATACCTTTCCAATGTGGGAGGCTAAGCATTAGGCCCAATAAAGACCCGAGGTTAGACTGAGTTGTAGCGTAAGACTGCCTGGACCCGACCGGCACACCGGCAGCCACAACAATATATGTCTAATGTGAGAGGTTGGTGCCCTAATAAGACAACTAGAGCTGAGCTAGTGTTGGTAGGGTTAAGTTAACTAGAACACTTAACCAATTTCAACATGTTAACTAAATTGGCGGGTAGGGTTAGGATAATCTGGACACTTAACCAATTTAATATGTTGACTACGGGAGTAGGTAAGGTTAAGCAAATGTTTAACTATTATAACATGATTAAACTGGACTAGAGAGTGAGGTTAAGTTAATGAGAACACTTAACTAATACAATGGGTTAATTAGACAAGTGGTTACGGTTAAGTAGTAACACTTAACCAACATAACAGGACAAGCGGGTAGGCTAAGTTAACTTGAATAAGTTGATAACACTTAACAATTATAATATGACTAGTGGATGGGGTTAAGTTAACATGCACTTAACCAATTTGATGTGATGCGTGGTAGGGTTAAGTAACACACGGGGTTAAGTTAACAAGAAAATCCTTAACCAATGTAACCAGATAGACGAACGGGGTTAAGTTAATAAACCACACTTAAACAATCAAAAATAATAAGCGAGAAAGGTTAAGTTAACTAAGGTAAACACTTAACCATGGTAACATAATGAGTAGGAGGGTTAAGTACATATCGGGTTGGTGGGTAATATTAATAAATATAGGCCCACATACACTTAACCATTAAATACACATGCTTGAATCAGTAGCCGGGTTAAGTACACATTAGGGTTGGCGGATAATATCAGAGAATATAGGCCCACATACTTAACCATTAGAAAAACATAGTAACGGGGACGCATTTCAGCAGTAACCCACATTAGGTGTCAACGGAACCCTGAGATAGGCAGGGTGGGGCACGATTACTGGGCTGATTATAAGAGGTCAAATTAGCGGTGGTTGGTGCAGCAGTGAAGGTTCTAACGGAGTGCGGACGTGCACAAACTTCGGCGTAGAAAATTTAGCCACGGGGCATCAGTAGGTATAAAGCCGTGCATCTTGATTGTGTCTGAGTTGCCACCATGGGACTTGATACAACCCACGGTTGGACCAGCACAGGTATCTACAAGTAGGGGGCCGCATGACACAAACGAGAACTAGGTCAAGTAGGGAGCCGATGGATAAGGTAGTAAGGGTGCATCGAATATATACATGGCCATTGGGGTGATCGAGGTGGAATCCTCAAAATCGATGTACACCTGAAGGCTACCATAATTGCGGGGATTGGGATCACATTGTAATTATTATATAACACGGGCTACTAGTTGGGACACTAGTATGGGGTACGGATCCTTGTTACACAGGACACTAGTTGGGACACCAGTAGGAATACGGATCATCCAATTTAAGACACTTATGAGGATGCTAGTTAGGTGGTGCAGAGAAAATAGATATCGTTTTAATGGTGAATCTTAGAAACCTTGCGATGTTACTCTTGATAGAAACCATGCGGTGGGATACTTGATAGGAATTATGGGATGTTATGCTTGTTTCATCGTGCCCGAAGTTTATCTTGTTACCTTAGTTTATCTTGTTATCATAGTTTATCTTGTTATCTTAGTTTATCTTGCCTACCTTGTCATCATGCTTATGTTTACTTTCAGTTTATTCATGCCAGGTTATCTTTATCTATTTTTATGCTGAAAGTCACTAGGACTTACTCAGTCTTTATGACTGACCCGTTTTGTTTCGCCTCTTTTTCTTCCGTTTCCCCCCCAGGTTCACAAGGTGGGAATACAGCTTAGTTCGGATCTTACCAAGCTCCAAGGCTCTTTCATGTATGGCTTGGATTTCTCTTGGCTATGGCTTGCTTTGCTTTATTGGGGAATACTGCAGTTTGTTTTTATGCTTCTTTGTTTTTGAGCAAGACAGATATTTTAACTACGAAATTGGGTATTCGAAGTCGATGGGCTTTTCTTGTAAACATTTATATTTAATAAATGATTTGAAGTACTTGCACTTTATTTACCGCTGTTTTATATATGTCTGTCTTGTAATATTTCTGTTCCAGTACCCATAATACTCCATTGAAGTTAAGGCATTCCCTTTGTGAGTGACCTTAACAGATGTGGGGTGTTACATTTTGTATCAGAGCAGAAGGGTACCAGACTGGGCAAAAGTTTTCAAAAACCTTCTGAAACTACTTTTCAAAACGTTTACAAAGAAGCAAAATTTCAAGAAAACTTTGTTTTAGTTAATAGGCGTATTCCCCAAAGCCATATGCACTATCTTTTGATTCTCTCTTGAAATATCTTCTCTCTCTTTTCACCATAGTTTAGTAGGCATCTGACACATGCCGGAGGGCAAAGGAGTGCCCAACCTCAGTCTGTAGCCGTGGTAGTTCCATCTGCGTCTAATCTTATTTCAAGTTGGGTAGAGTGTCGTGCGTTGGAGGTAGCTTCGAGGGACTTGTCAACAAACTATACAAGGACAATAATAACAAGGAACTAGTTGTTATAGCTTAATCCACGGAGGAGGAAAAAGGTGAGAGGAAAGAGACCAAAGTGAAAGAATAGAAAAACCCATGACAAGAGAGAGTATCTTTAGTGAGAAGGGACATGCAGTTAAGTATTATAGGACAAAGGCAAGGGACCAGATCGTCGAGAGGGCAATTGAATGCTCTCACTACTAGCGTACCTAAGAGAGTGGTAACGTTTCTGTTAAAAGTTTAGCTTTCCCTTTCTATCATCCAGCTCGAACTTTGTTTTTGTACATCGCATCCTTTTAATTCTGCTTCGAAAGTTGAGTCTCTGCACCTTAGTACTAGCATAATAGAGGATCCCATTTTTGTCTGTAGTCCTGTTGGGGAAATCGGCTCATTTATTCATGACTTGTTTGGATTTGAGAATGTCTATGCTAAGTGTTGAGTCTAGAAGTAATATTTATGTTTTGGGCTATGGGTTGATTCTAGCGATGGAGTGGTTATCCAGTAAGGGTGACCTTCTCGGTTTTGAAAAGAGGGTAGTTAGACTCTTGACTTGCCTCGGTAATACCCTCGAAGTCGCAGGTAACCTTAAGGGTTCTATCATGATTTGTTCCCTAGAATCTCTTGACACATTTATTGGTAATTTGTAATCCGATTGAGTAGTGTTCGCCACTATGGCGGATGGGTCATTTCGCTTATGCATGAGTTGTAGAGAATCACCTTAGTAAGTATATTTGGCAACATGGTTGGCATTTATTTCCAAGAGATAGTTCTTCTATGTGGAATACCTGATAGTAAGTGGACGAGATCCAAGATTCACTTGTGAATTTTGGAGAGCTAGCATGAAACCACGAGTACGCAGTTATGTTTGAGCCGAGTATACTAGGAGGAGAATAAGTAAAAGTGGAATGAGAGGCAAAAGTGAAATCGATTCCAACCCATATTTTGGAAACAAGAATTAAGAAACTACGGAATTGTGAAGTTAAAGGCGATCAAAGCACAATGTAGTTAAGCTCAAAGAAATGCGACTTAGAAGATTGAAGACTAGATTCGCGCATCATATCTCTTTTTAAGAGTATATCCATGATCTCTCTTTTCCTATAGAGCTTACTCACATGCTATCTTTTGTGTATATCCTCTCGGTCCTATTCTTAATCATATTTCTATTGCGAACCTCATAGGGAGTATGACTCGTCTGTTAGTAATATATGTTAGGGCTTGAGGATGTCCGTCGGGTGGACTAAACTTTTTGGGTTTCATAGGATACGGGTTGGTCTTAGGATGGGATTCCCTTGTGACCTAAAAGAAGTCCATCATGCTTAGTTTCCTAGAATCATATATAGTGGTTGGGTTGAGTAATTCTTTGGGTGTCAGTCTGATGTTGATTTCGATCTTCGGGGCTGATGCTTAGAGAGTTCATCTCCTAATCAATATATATGTGGCATAGATTTCCAGTTTTGACATTGCCTAATGGGCACAAAGTTTTTACTTGCTTCTATCATTTGACTATACCTTTAGATAGGAACAATTGAGTGTAAACATGTGTTTGAGACGTGTTATGATTGATGGTTGCAAGTGGCTGCAAGTGGTTGCTCGTGGATGCATTTACACATATTAGGCACTAGATCGGCTCAGTCACCTTTCATATTGCATATGCATGAGTGTTTACACTTGTTTGTGGATGAAATTGAATGTGTTACCATGTGAATGTTGCATATGGATGGATGTTTGTGCACACATATAGTGTTTATGTGAGTAGGACTGTAACGACGCGATTTTCCATTCCTGGGAAACCGTGTCATTATTGAAAGAATTTAGAAGATGAGATAGAAAAGGTAGAACTTTTAGAATAGAAGAGTAAGAAGTTATCAGAATCTCACAGCGGAATTTCACAAAATATTTATATATTTCATCACAAAGCCTGATACATCAGAGTACATAACATATTACATCATCATGGTTCATACAATACCATATTACAATACCATTGGTAATTAAACTGATAATTAAAAAACACATATACTACTGGGTCTTGAACTGGTTCAGCATCATTTTCCACTTGCTTTGCCTGAACCTACTTGTCTACTCATAATAAATATTATGAGTACCCAAGAGTTTAAGAAAAAAAATAAACTCTGGGTCAGTCGGGGGACTGGTGTGAGGAAACATAGTTAGACAGTATAAACAGGGGATAAGTGTCAAGGTGTTTATATTGATCCATGTTTTTACTTTAAAAATCACTAGATCCATCCATGTCTGATATCTGGAAATGATCTAATCTCTTTTATATCAAAACCTTTGATATTATAATAGTTTGAAACAGATAATTAAAAATCTAGTGAAACGCTTGCATCTCACGTTCACATATATATTATACAACTTTAAAAGTCGCAGAGCGTGTATTGGAGTTTGGATTCCAACATACAGGGTATGGGAGCACCCACCGATCAGTGTACTCTAGAGACGATACACTGGGGTTCAACAAGAACGTCTTGTAACCCGGCCACACATGACCGTCCACTAATTTAGCTCGAGTGTGACGAATATATTATCACCCTTTCGGTCGAGCTCGATTTATCATTTTTGAAAGTTACAGCAGCAAAATATTTTTTAAGAGGTTAAATAAGGAAGTCGTTTAGATGGTGATAATAAACCTGGCTTGGGTATGACCCAACTAGCCATGCTGCCTAGCCCAATTTTTGTTACTTCCGGGTTGTGAAGTTTAAGGTCACGTTGTTCTTCTGACAGATTTTTTTCTTTAAATTCTTTGAATGCCACATCGTCCTATCCGTCAGAAATACTCATTCGATTACCCAATTATATTACGGGTAATAAAGCTAAGAGAAACGAATTCCTCCGCTACCAACGTAATATACTTACGTAAAACCGATGTGTAACATCTGACTGACATACGCTGTCAGACACCCGTCCATTCGGGTTTGTTCTGGGTTTGAACAGACCAAAAATATCATTTAAAATAACGCTTGCATCTCGATGACTTCAGCATCTCGATATGCGTCGTCTACTTCGAATCGAAGTGGAATTGGTTATTCCGGACTCTTCGACTGATGTACGAAATCTTTTACCGTCGATAAATGTTAATTGATCCAATCAGAATTATTACTCTGTTTCAGATAAAAATATTATTTTTCAAGCAGCGTTTACTTATCTAGTACAGTCAATTTATTCCTGAAATAAATCTGTTAGGGTGAGTATGGTTTTCATAGTGGTTTGTTCATCATTTATCATTTCCCGTGCTTTGCACACGGTACGATCTTTTCTTTGTTATTGGCTTGGAAATGTTTTTTTTTTCAAACTTTCCATTTCTTTTTATTCTTCATGATTATTTAATTTATAAATAATTTAAATAATAAAATTTAAATCATTTATTTTTTTGTATAATTTCATTTCAAACTTGCATCGAACTTCTACCGACGATCTTGTCGGGTTCTTCTCCACTTGCCTTTAAATAAAAAACACTTCTTTTTCTTTAAATAAATTATTTATTTCTATTTATTATTTCAGATTTAAATTTAAATTGTTTTTAAATTTAAATCATGCTTTATTAAAAATCCATTTGGTGAGTTCCCAAAATGCCGGACTTGGCGAGCGCCAAAGTACCAGGCTCCTGTACCCATGAAAACCCCCTTGATCCGGCCCCAAATATCGTGATTTTCCCCAAAAACTAAAGTACCACCTGGTACTATGACAAGGTACCAAAGTACCAAGTACCACGTTCCCTGATCACGCGTTCATTCCCCTGATCCATCCTCGGACACCACGATCACAGAAGTACCAACCTGGTACTTTGCTTTCTTCTTCTTCCCAGTCGGTGCACATCCCTCATGTGCACGTGCACACCCCACCAAGACCTCGTTCACCACCAGTGACCTTCCCGACGCATCACACCTTGCTTCCACACTTCATTGATGGCTTCAGGTCCGGTCATCCGCTTGTGATCAGTGATTTCACTTGCTCGAACTCTCCTCGTCCAAAACATCATCGAGGAAACCATCTCGTCCTCGCGCCTCAGGCCACGATACTCCATCCGACTCTTGCCTCGCCACCACGGGTCCCTAATGCCGCCTCTCCCCCACGACCACACCTCTAGAAGTTCGCAGTCGATGATCGGCGACGATGGAAACAACCGAATCCATTTACAGGATTAAAACCCTATTTTTGCTTTGTTCTCCAAATCTATGCATTAGAAAAATCCTTTTGCATTTTTCCCTGATCCCCTGGTCCCCGACGCTTCTTCCCGCACAGCTGCCTGGCCTCTCGCTTCTCCGATGATCGGAATTTGATCAAAGATCATTTTCAGATCGTCTTCAAATTTCTCGTAATCCACGTGCTTAAAAATCGTGATTTTTGTTTTAAAAATCATCATTTGTATCTGTGATTCAATTCATATCATCAAAACGAGTTTCTATTTCATTTGAATTTTCACTTTGATTTCCATTTACAGAGACTTTGCTGTATTTTTCTGTTTTGCACAAAAAGCTTTGAAAAGGTCATTTCTTTGATTGAATATGGAAATTGTATGATCTATTTGTACTAAATTAACACACTTTCATCAACAAAAGTGGATCATCCTAGTTTATTTATCAAATGAATAAGTTCTGCATTTAACAGAACACATGCAGGAGTTCAATACTGGAAATCCTCAAATTCATATATACACACATACTATGATAATTACTACATGATAGATCAAACTACAGAGATGAACTCAGGGTGTTATATATCATGATCTACTGGTTAACACTAACGTACAGTAAGCAATAAAGCATAGCAGTTGATCCATGTAAAACTGTTTTACAGTAAATTTAGAAATAAAGAAATTTCAGAAATGTTTTCACTCACAAAAATGCTTTCCTAGATCCAGAAAATGCTTCAGATTTTTAGAGAGATTTCAGATTTGTTTGTCTGGAGAATGTGAAGGATTTTGAGTGGTATTTATAGGGATACTCATGCATTAAAAAAAAGATTTTCTGCACATGGTTTATACAGTAAAATTCTTCTAGCCTTAACCCTCAATTTTAGTCTCCTACGGCCATAATTTAAGGAAGCACTTGCATTGGATTTTTGTCTCATTAAGGTTCCTATCCAATGACATTGTCCTAGGTGATGGCTTCTAGAAGTTCCTACCTTAACTTCATTAAATGCCATGATCTCTTTTTGGATTTTTCTTGCTTTAAACAAATGCTTTTCTTTTGTTTTATCCTTGTTGATATTTTCTTCATGCTTAAGGGAGTGCACATGCAAATTCTATGATAGGATTTAGGAAATGGTTTCTACATTCCTAGTTGACTATTCAAGGTGTCTTGCATTAAATGCTCTCATGTCCTAAGATTTTAATTCAATATAAAAATAGATTTTCTTTTATATTTTATACAGGATATTTGTTTTGTGGCCAAACAATGTTTTTATATATCTTATACTTCATATTCTAGCCGACTTGTTTCATGGCCCCTTATAATTGTTTTTGTTGTTTTATCAACAAGTCCTTCTTATTTTTCAAATGGAAAAAAATTCTCTTTTTATTCATTCATGATCTAAGATCTTTATTTTTAACTCCTTGTTTTGTTAAAGCATTACTATGAAGTATTCCCTCTTCATATGATTTATTTTCCATATGAATTTCTATTTAATATCATATACTTGTTTTATATTTAAGATAATTTCAAGTGTATATATAATTATACTTTTATATACATATGCTTATATATATTTATATATATATTTTCAAAAATTCCTTTTTAGTTTGATTTTAAACTAGCCTTATCATTTTTAATCTCTTATGAAAATGATTTAAAAATCGTCAGAAAAGTCGGGACATTACAGTCCACCCCCCTTATAAGAATTTCGTCCCCGAAATTTATAGTAAGAAAAATAGACAGTTTTCCCGAAAGATGATGCTACATATTATAATTACTTAGTACATCATAATTATACAACTAGTTCGATACTAGCACTAGTCTAGATAACATACTACACTACTAGTGCTATACCTAACTAATCATAGACATACACACCATACTACATAGATAGGCTATACTTGGCTAAATCAAGTTATAGCTACATAATATATACATACATAGTCCAACACTCCTCCCTACTCCTCCGGATCACTATCAATCACTATCCACACATCATCGGAAATATTCACTACTTCGACCACCTCATCATCGACATCCGATGGCACAAAAACATCCATAATCTCCGGGTTTGCTGGTACCACCTCCTCATCATCATAGATCTCTATAACCTCTTAGGCGGAATCATGTACACCAGAATCCAAGGATAACCAAAGTCTCCGAAAATCTCGACCCATCCACCTACTTCGTGACACTCTACAAGTGCTTGCTTCAGTTTCTCCCATATCACCACTGCTGGGTCCACAAATTCTGCTGGCTGCTCTCCCATATCAGCTATAGGTGTCTCAGGTACAAACTCTTCTTCCTCCTCGGGTTCTTCTTCATCATCCCTATCCATATCGATATCCTCAGCCTCATCTCCCTCTCGGTCACTGTCATCGTCATCACTATCATCGTCTCCACAACCGGTCTCAATCATAAGTATACCATCATCCTCTGAGGGCTCCGTGCTGTCTGGATCTTGCTCCATGGGTTCCTCTCTGCCTACATCCGACTCATCCGAGGTCCTGTGTGTGTCTTCATCATCACTCGGTATCCTTTCTCTAACATCTTCAGAATCACCCACTCTTGCTCGCTTGGCTAGTAATCTCTCGGTTTGGTGTGATGTATGTCTCTTTCTAGCGGTCCTCTTCATTAGTGGTGCCATCTGAAAGTAAACAAGGAAAAAGAACTCGTCCATGATAAAATCATAGCAAGGGAGTTCATAAGTCCTAATAAATAGAATCCACAAATGTACATGCCAATGCTCACAGAAATGAAGAAATCTAAGGTTTCGTTTCACCCAAACAACCAAATAGTAAAACATACCTAATCTGTAGATAAATCCGGGTATAATTTCCTGATATGGTTCTCGGTCTCCCACGTGCAATCTTTCGGATTATTGCTCCACTGAATCTTTAGCAGACTTACTGCCTTGTTGCGAAGTTGCTTTTCTTCTCTGTCGATCTTACGAAATGGTCGTCGAATTATCATCAAATCTGGTTCAATCTCTATTTCCTGCTGAACAGATGGTTCCAGAATTAAAGACGAATCGTGCAAACATTTCCTTAAATGAGACACATGGAATACGTTGTGAATCCCTGCCATATGTTCTGGTAATTCTACTCTGTAGGCTTGAAAACCAATTCTCTCCATAACTCGGAAAGGTCCAACATATCGCGGAGTTAACTTTCCAGCTTTTCCAAATCTCACCACTCCTCTCATTGGTGAAATCTTCACAAATACCAGGTCTCCTATCTCAAATACAAGATCTCTTCGTCTTTGATCGGCATAGCTTTTCTGTCGATCCTGGGCTTCTTTCATTCTTAACTTCACCAATTCTACTTTCTCTGTTGCTTCTCGGATCATGTCCGGTCCAAGTATTAATTTGTCTCTGGAAGATTCAATCCAACATGCTGGTGCTTTACAGCGTCTTCCATACAATGCTTCGTATGGTGCCATTTGTATACTCGCCTGATAACTTTTGTTATAAGAAAATTCGACTAGGTGTAGATGATCTTCCCACGATCCTCCAAAATCAAGAATACACACTCTTAACAAATCTCCCAATATCCAGTTCACTCTCTCAGTCTGACCGTCCTTTTGAGGATGGTAAGCTGTACTGAGATTCAATCTTGTTACCAAAGTTCTTTGTAATGCCCCCAAAAGTTACTTGTAAAGATGGGATCTCTATCGCTTACAATGCTTGCTGGGACTCCATGTAATCGTACAATCTCCCTCATGAAAATTTCGGCTAAAGACGCAGCTGTACGTGTCGGTTTTACAGGAATAAAATGGGCGCTTTTCGTTAGCCGATCGACAATTACCCAAATTCCGTCAAATCCTCTTCTTGTCCTTGGCAATCGATCGATAAAATCCATCGATATCATTTCCCACTTCCAGTTGGGTATTTCTAATGATCGCAACAATCTAGCAGTTTTTTGATGATCTCCCTTGACTTGTTGACAACAAAAACATTCATTCACGAAAGTTGTAACATCCTTCATCATTCCTGGCAACCAGATTACTCTTTTCATATCGTTATTCGTTTTATGAATTCCCGGATGGATACTCAATTTTGATGCATGGCATTCTTTCAAAACCTCCTACCTCAATCCATCCACATCTGGAACACATAGTCTGTTGTTAATTCTTAACACTCCTCGGTTATCCAAATTGAAATCTGACTCCTTTCCATCCGTGACTCCTTGTATGATCTTTTCCAGTTTGGCATCTCTTTTTTGATTGCTCATAATCCTTTCTTGGAGAGTCGGTGTGACTTCCAATAGGGATAGAATCGCATTCCTACTCAAAGCGTCTGCCACTACATTGGCTTTTCCGGGTGTATAAATGATATCCAAATCATACAATGCAAGAAACTCTAACCATCGTTGTTGCCTCAAATTTAAATCCTTTTGGGAAAATAAGTACCTCAATGGTTTATGGTCCGTAAAAAGTTCGAATTTCCCACCCAGAAGATAATGCCTCCATATCTTCAATGCAAAAACAACGGCCAACAACTCCAAATCGTGAGTTGCATAATTCTTCTCGTGTATCTTTAATTGCCTACTTGCATATGCAATCACACAACGGTTCTGCATCAACACAGCTCCTAATCCAGTTCCACAAGCGTTAGTGTAAACTTCAAATTTGCTCGTTCCATCGGGAACGGCTAATACTGGTGCTTTGGTTAAGCGATCTTTTAACTCTTGAAAAGATTCTTCACACTTCGGGGTCCAAATGAACTTCTGGTTCTTCTTCGTCAATTTCGTTAGATGTGATGATATTTTAGAATAGTCTTTGATAAACCTTCGGTAATATCCGGCCAATCCTAGGAAACTTTGAATGTCAGTTGGTGTACGAGGTTGCCTACACTGTTGTACTGATTCAACTTTCACCGGATCTACCGATATTCCACCTCCATTTACGATGTGCCCCAAAAATCTCACTTCAGAATTCCAAAAATGACATTTTGAAAATTTGGTTTTCAACACATTTTTCCTCAGGGTTTCTAATACTACTCTAAGGTGATAGCGATGCTCCTCTTCAGTTTTTGAGTAAATCAGAATATCGTCAATGAAAATTAGAACAAACTTGTTCAGAATTTTTCTAAAGACTCTGTTCATCAAATCCACGAAAAATGCTGGTGCATTGGTTAGACCGAATGGCATAACCAACCACTCATAAAAGAAATCCGGCCTCTAAATGTTGTTAAAGGAATACTATCCTCAGTGATTCTCAATTGATGAAATCCTATTGCTAAATCCATTTGAGAGAATACGGTCGCTCCATGTAATTGATCGAAAAGGTCATCTATACGGGGTAAAGGATATTTGTTTTTGATGGTCACTTCGTTTAACTCTCTATAGTCAACACATAGTCGTAACGACCCATCAGACTTCACTACAAAAACTACTGCCGAGCCCTAACTAGAAAAACTAGGTCAGATTAAGCCTTTACTCAGTAAATTCCGAGTCTGTTTCTCTAGTTCTGATACTTCCTTTGGAGCCATACATCTCTTTGGTTGCACTATTGGTCTCGCTCTTGGGATTAAATCGATTCGGAATTCTATCTCCCGATGAGGAGGTAAACTTCCGACTTCTTCGAAAATATCCTTGAATTCTCTCACTACGTCCAGTGTTTCAAGGTTCTCTTTTGGTGCTTCTAGGGCATGTAGGAAACTACAGGTGTGAATACTGGGTTTTCCACAGGGTATTCTAGCTTTCCGGTCTAAACTGGTTATCAAGGTTATTATTTCTTTATCACATTTTATCTTGTCTTGGAACTCGCTCAGCCAGTCCAATCCAAGAATAAAATTGAAACTTTTGAAATCTAGGACATAGAAATCGAACCGAAAGGAATGTGAGAGATATAATAGTGTTATATCCTCACAACACATTTTTAACTCAGTTTTACCACCAATAGGATTTGTTACACAAATTGGTTTTGGGGAAATCATTGGGTTAAGGTTAAATTGGTCTACAGTTTCAGAAAAAATAAAGCTGTGTGAAGCGCCAGTGTCAAACAAAACTCGAAGGTAAATTCCTTTATATTTTAAAGTACCTTCCAGCACTCCCTTCCCTTTCACATTCCGAGAGCCAGATGGTTCATTCTTGATGGCATACACTTTTGCTTGAGGTGCCCTTTTCATCAGCAGCCAGTCTTTCACCATATGCCCAGGCTGGCGACAGTTGAAACAGAGGTACTTCAATACCATCTCATTCCTTTGAACTTGCTGCTGCTGCTGTGGTTTTTGCTGAGGCTTCCTTTGCTGTTGTTGTGGTTGCTGTTGTTGTGGTTTCTTGTTGTTATTTTGTTTACAGAACCTGGCAATGTGTCCCTTCTGGTTGCAGTTGTGACACATCACATTCTTGAAACGATTCTCAGTTTTCTGCTAAACTGCTTTTCCTTGGTTCTTGTTATCTTTCCAATCAGGGTTAAATTTCCTTTTCTGGGGATTCCCTCCACTTGCTTCTCCAGTCTGAGCCTTTGCTGCAGTTGGGTTTTTAGCGTCCAGAGCTTCATATATGAGTGCTAAATCAACAAGTTCAACAAATGGATCTTTCAGATGCCCCATCATACGGCCTTGCAGACTATCTTTCAATCCAACTACGGACATCTCGTTCTTTTTCAGCGAGGTATTTACCAACTCTGGTCCAAAGCTTGACAGTGCATTGAACTTGTTTTCATACTCAATGACAGTCATGGTTTCTTGCTTCAAATCGATGAAGTCTCGGTACATCCTGGTTTTCCCAGTTGCAGGCAGATACTGAGCTTCAAAAGCTTCTTTGAACATAGCCCAAGTAAAGTTCTCCTCTGGAGTATTTGCAGTCTGGGCATCCCACCAGATAGCTGTAGCTCCTCCCAGATTCCATGATGCTAACAGTCATTTGTACTCGTCGTCCAGTTTAGGTCCCTTAAAAATCTTTTCACACGATTTAATCCATGCTTGGACGTCAACCAGTGATTCTGTTCCCTTAAAAAATTTTCCTCGCAGAGTAGTGTAGTTCTTACAAATCATAGCGAAGTTTGGCTGCGTTGGAGCTTGGACTACTTCAGTCGTTTCCACTTGGGTTTGATTAACACTGTGCCCATTTTTCGTAGTCGCCTGACTTGCTCCTCGGCCTCGCCTTGCTTGAGAACTCATTGTCAACTTCTGAGTAAATGATTCGAGAGTTAATACTCATTCGAAAACCAGTCTTTTAGGGGTAACTTAACCAAATAACTAGGGTTGATAACTAAGGTTAATAACTAGGGTTGAGAACTAAGGACGACCCATATTAAATAGTTTTTAGTAAAAATACGCTCTCTCGATGCTCACTCTAAGCCTAGGTGTTCAGAAAACCTAAGCTCTGACACCAACTGTAACGGCGCGATTTTCCATGCTTAGGAAACCGTGTCATTATTGAAAGAATTTATAAAATGAGATAGAAAAGGTAGAACTTTTAGAATAGAAGAGTAAGAAGTTATTAGAATCTCACAGCGGAATTTCACAAAATACTTATATATTACATCACAAAGCCTGATACATCAGAGTACATAACATATTACATCATCATGGTTCATACAATACCATAGTACAATACCATTGGTAATTAAACTGATAATTAAAAACACATATACTACTGGGTCTTGAACTAGTTTAGCATCATGTTCCACTTGCTTTGCTTGAACCTACTTGTCTACTCATAATAAATATTATGAGTACCCAAGAGTTTAAGAAACAAAAATAAACTCTGGGTCAGTCGGGGGACTGGTGTGAGGAAACATAGTTAGACAGTATAAACAGGGGGTAGGTGTCAAGGTGTCTATATTGATCCATGTTTTTACTTTAAAAATCACTAGAACTATCCACGTCTTATATCTGGAAATGATCTAATCTCTTTTATATCAAAACATTTGATATTATAATAGTTTGTAACAGATAATTAAAAATCTAGTGAAACGCTTGCATCTCACGTTCACATATATAGTATACAACTTTAAAAGTCGCAGAGCGCGTATTGGAGTTTGGATTCCAACATACAACGTATGGGAGCACCCACCGATTCGTGTACTCTAGAGAGGATACACTGGGGTTCAACAAGAACGTCTTGTAACCCGGCCACACATGACCGTCCACTCATTTAGCTTGAGTGTGACGAATATATTATCACCCTTTCGGTCGAGCTCGATTTATCGTTTTTGAAAGTTACAGCAGAAAAATAGTTTTTAAGAGGTTAAATAAGGAAGTCCTCTAGAGGGTGATAATACACCCTGCTTGGGTATGAACCAACTAGCCATGCTGCCTAGCCCAAATTTTGTTACTTCCGGGTTATGAAGTTTGAGGTCACGTTGTTCTTCTGACAGATTTTTTTTCTTTACGTTCTTTGAATGCCACATCGTCCTATCCGTCAGAAATACTCATTCGATTACCCAAATATATTACGGGTAATAAAGCTAAGAGAAACGAATTCCTCCGCTACCAACGTAATATACTTACGTAAAACCGATGTGTAACATCTGACTGACATACGTTGTCAGACACTCGTCCATTCGGGTTTGTTCTGGGTTTGAACAAACCATAAATATCATTTAAAATAACGCTTGCATCTCGTTGACTTTAGCATCTCGATATGCGTCGTCTACTTCGAATCGAAGTGGAATTGGTTATTCTGGACTCTTCGACTGATGTACGAAATCTTTTACCATTGATAAATGTTCATTGAACCAATCAGAATTATTACTCTGTTTCAGATAAAAATATTATTTTTCAAACAGCGTTTGCTTATCTAGTACAGTCAATTTATTCCTTAAATAAATCTGTTAGGGTGAGTATGGTTTTCATAGTGGTTTGTTCATCATTTATCATTTCCCGTGCTTTGCACACGGTACAATCTTTTCTTTGTTATTAGCTTGGAAATGTTTTTTTTTGAACTTTCCTTTTCTTTTTATTCTTCATGATTATTTAATTTATAAATAATTTAAAAAATAAAATTTAAATCATTCAATTTTTTTTTGTATAATTTCATTTCAAACTTGGATCGAACTTCTACCGACGATCTTGTCGGGTTCTTCTCCACTTGCTTTTAAATAAAAAACACTTCTTTTTCTTTAGATAAATTATTTATTTCTATTTATTATTTCAGATTTAATTTTAAATTGTTTTTAAATTTAAATCATCGCTTTATTAAAAATCCATTTGGTGAGTTCCCAAAATGCCGGACTTGGCGAGCGCCAAAGTACCAGGCTCCTGTACCCATGAAAACCCCCTTTATCCGGCCCCAAATATCATGATTTTTCCCAAAAACTAAAGTACCACCTGGTACTATGACAAGGTACCAAAGTAACAAGTACCACGTTCCCTGATCACGCGTTCACGCCCCTGATCCATCCTCGGACACCACGATCACAGAAGTACCAACCTGGTACTTTGCTTTCTTCTTCTTCCTAGTCGGTGCACATCCCTCCCGTGCACGTGCACACCCCAGCAAGACCTCGTTCACCACCAGTGACCTTCCCGACGTGTCACACCTTGTTTCCACACCTCGTTGATGGCTTCAAGTCCGGTCATCCTCTTGTGAACAGTGATTTCACTTGCTCGAACTCTCCTCATCCAAAAACATCATCGAGGAAACCATCTCGTCCTCGCGCCTCAGGCCACGATACTCCATCGGACTCTTGCCTCGCCACCGCGGGGCCCTAACGCCGCCTTTCCCCCACGACCGCACCTCCAGAAGTTCGCGTCGATGATCGGCGACGATGGAAACAACCGAACCCATTTACAGTATTAAAACCCTATTTTTGCTTCGTTCTCCAAATCTATTCATTAGAAAAATCCTTTTCCATTTTTCCCTGATCCCCTGGTCCCTGACGCTTCTTCCCTCACAGCCGCCTGGCCTCTCGCTTCTCCGATGATCGGATTTTGATCAAAGATCATTTTCAGATCGTCTTCAAATTTCTCGTAATCCACATGCTTAAAAATCGTGATTTTTGTTTTAAAAAACATCATTTGTATCTGTGATTCAATTCATATCATCAAAACGAGTTTCTATTTCATTTGAATTTTCACTTTGATTTCCATTTACAGAGACTTTGCTGTATTTTTCTGTTTTGCACAAAAAGCTTTGAAAAGGTTATTTCTTTGATCGAATATGGGAATTGTATGATCTGTTTGTACTAAATTAACACACTTTCATCAACAAAAGTGGATCATCCTAGTTTATTTATCAAATGAATAAGTTCTGCATTTAACAGAACACATGCAGGAGTTCAATACTGGAAATCCTCAAATTCATATATACACACATACTATGATAATTACTACATGATAGATCAAACTGCAGAGATGAACTCAGGGTGTTATATATCATGATCTACTGGTTAACTCTAACATACAGAAAGCAACAAAGCATAGCAGTTGATCCATGTAAAACTGTTTAACAGTAAGTTTAGAAACAAAGAAATTTCAGAAATGTTTTCACTCACAAAAATGCTTTCCTTGTAATAACCCTGAAAATGTGAACCAATTTAAAATTTTTAAATTTGGTTATTACCAAAGAATTTAAATAATTGAAATGGCATATTTCAATAAAATATAGAATTGGGTATAGTATTGCAGTTTGAAATTTTGAATACAAACTTTGTCTGACTGTACCGGGTGGGAAATATAACGGATTTTAGCGAAACTGAAAATATCTAAATCTGTTTATGAATACCTTTCTAACGAATCTGAAAAATCAAAGTTTCATAGCGGAAATCAAAAGTTATGCCCAAATGAATATTCAGAAAGGTCGCTATATAGCAAATATAGCCCTTGAAAATTAATATTTTGCATACGACCTCGGAATTCGACGAAACCACTTTTGTTGGGTCCGGGATGTCAAATTATTACTAAGTTTCAAATTTCATAATTTTTGAAGCTAGTATGTGAGCAGGGCAAAAGAAAATGTGATTGGTCAATTTCTGTTAAAATGGGTCGACCTAAAAATGGCCGTTTTTCAAACGAGCTCAGAATTCGACGAAACTGGTTTTGTTAGGACCGTATCGTCAAAACAAAGCTAGATTTATTTTTCTGGAATTTTTCGATTCAGTTTGTGGCCGTGGCAAATTGAAATGTACGTTCAAATTTAATATTGAATGTTTAATATTTTAATTTGAAAAATAACTGACTGTAACAGTCGATTTGGCCAACGAAACATATCCCATTGTGTCCGGAATGGGGGTATTTAGCTAGGGGCGACAGTCGTTGGGTTTGATTTCGAGTTCGTGTGTGGAAGGGGGTATTTTTGGAATTAAATAAATTAAAAATTAAAATAAAAAGGAGCAGACCAATCAGATGTCTTCTTCTCCATCGATCCTCCTGGCGCGAGACGGAAAAGTGCTCCCAACTTCTCTTTTCAATTTCTCCACAACCACACAACGAAATCAGGCAAACTAGGATCCATTTTGAAGAGCGTCCAGAGATCTTCAAATCCATACCAACTTCAAAATTTATCGTCGAGTATTGAGTGAGATCCAGCGCCGAGAAGACCCGGATTTCGCGCCGCCACCGGGATCGCTGGTGGCCGTCGATCTGACCACCGTGGGTAGCGCCGGGAAGCTCTTCCCTTCCTCTTCGACGCAGTACTGGCCGTTCATCCTATCGCTTCATGGTTTAGCCGAAAAATTGAAACCTAGTTTCGAACGCGCAAAGGAGGTATACGGCTTACTCTATTTTCAATTGATTTTTACACTATAAAGTGTTGCAAACTTGTAAAAATCGTATCTTTTTGATATGTGATCGAAAATCGATGAAACAGGAGATACCGTGACCGCAAGGAGGCTCTCTACATTCTAGAAGAAGCCACGGATTTTTCTGATCTTCCTAAGATTTTTAGCACTGCAATAACCAATGTGAGGAATCTAAACTAATTGTGTGAACGAAATCGCGTTGTATAAATTATATAAGCGAAGTGTAAATTATATACGCATTGTATACCTCATGTACATGTGTTATATAAGTTATATTAGCGATGTATAAATTATACAGGCGTTGAATGAAACATATAAGCTTTGAATTGTGATGAAATGCAAGTGAATTATAATATTATATATTTATATATACATACTCCCCTCGTCCACAGACCATGGACGATATTTATTGCTTGTGATTGACGGGATATTATATGGTATGACGAATGGTTGGAAATAATTGTTTGTGGTTGATATTGTGGTTGAAAAATACCTTTGTGGTTGAAAAATACCCTCTTGTGGTTGAAACAAATTAGAATAGGATTGTGGAATTAAAAATAAAACATGCCGCTTGCGTGCGAACTAGATGCATGATCCCCATTATCAAAAACCGCGAGGTTTTAAGGTAGAGCGAGGAGCCGTACTAGGGACGGTCCCGGTTTTAACTACCCTGCCGTTATGCTGCCGAAATTTTCTGAAATATTCATGTGTTAGAATAATTTTCATTCATTGAAATAAATTACATATATAGCCAATATTCATGTGTTGAGTTGCAATTCATTCGTTGAGTTGAAATTCATGTGTTGAATATTAAGTGAATTTAAACAAATAGCTTTAGCGATAAAAATCACATTTTTATATATATACAAAATATATAGAATATTCATGTGTTGAGTTGCAATTCATTCGTTGAGTTGAAATTCATGTGTTGAATATTATGTGAATTTAAACAAATAGCTTTAGCGATAAAAATTACATTTTTATATATATACAAACTATATCGAATATTCATGTGTTGAGATGCAATTCATTCGTTGAGTTGAAATTCATGTGTTGAATATTATTTGAATTTAAACAAATAGCTTTAGCGATAAAAATCACATTTTTATATATATACGAACTATATCGAATATTCATGTGTTGAGTTGCAATTCATTCGTTGAGTTGAAATTCATGTGTTGAATATTATTCGAATTTAAACAAATATTTTAGCGATAAAAATCACATTTTTATATATATACAAACTATATCGAATATTCATGTAATGAATTGAAATTCGTTCGTCGATTTGAAATTCATGTTTTGAATGTTATAGTATTTTAAAATAAAATGAATAGACAATAAAAACTACACCTTTATTGGGGATATGAAGAGTTAAAAACATTCACGTGTTGGGTAAATATTTTTGATGATAAAAATATTTCTTTTATCATGCATACGCTTTGATAAAAATACACACGTGTTGAAATAAATAATAGTTTGTTAGAAATATTATTATTAGCTTTGTTCTGCATATATATACATGTGTTGAACAGGAAAAATGGATTAGCTGTAGAGTAAAGAAATTATTTGCGTGCCCGACAATAGGTAAACCTTGATGAGTTGGCTGCGCAATTTTATTTATATATCAATTCCTGTGAATGCCATTGGATGCGGAGTGCTAGTTATTCTGTGTGAAATAATAAATATCGCCATAGGATAGTAACAATTAATTTTGAACTACACTACATGGCATACTTCTTGACGATAGGCATACTTCATCATATTCCACATAAGCAATTGGAGCTTGTGGAAGATTTACCATACGAGAAAGAGGCTTGTATGGCGATGACTGTACACTACAGGTTGAACTGATGACTGATATGGACTATATACAATATAACGATAAATCTCCAGATTAATAAAAAATCCCACACGGGTCTGGAGTTGACAATAATCACGTCGCTCTAGTTATTAGATACGACACATGGACTATTTATTTCCACACGGAAACGGGGTGACGAGAATTTATTCTTTGGAGTGATTATCTATACATGCTCCCCCGTAAACACCAGAATATATCACTATAAATATGTGGATGCTTTTTAGGATTTATTGGGTACCTAACACAGCCCAATAAATTTCCAAACCCCTCCCAGTACAAAGGAGGTTATGGCGAAATTTTTCGAAATATTAAGGCGTTAGTGAAATATTTGTAGTGAAAACGAAGTTGAAAATATGGAATGAACTATAGTTGAAATTATAGAATGAACTATATTTATATATATAAATATAAATATAATGAAAAGGAATAGAGGACGTGCAGTTCGTGTTTCGGAATCGTAATTTGAAATGATTAGTGCGAGAAATCCGACCATCGGATTTTCCCGAAACCGCAACCGCTGGGTTCGCCTTGGAAATATCTTCCCAACGGCACCAACCTTGTAAAAATCCAACGGTCGGATTGTCCGGAATGTTTAATTCAAATCTGAAGAAAAACAGCGCTAGAATCGTTTATATTTATATATAAATATAAATATAATTAAATTAAATCGAATAACGACGCTGCAGTTCGAATTTTGAAACCGTAACTTCAAACGACTAGTGTGGAAGATCCGACCGTCGGATTTTCACGAAACTGGAACCGTTGGGTTCGCTTTGGGAATATCTTCCCACTAATATAGACATTGTAGAAATCCAACGGTTAGATTTTCCGATATGTGTCAAACACATTGGGGGAAAAACAGCGCCAGTGCCACGGCATGACCTGAAACGTCGTTAATTAAATATGGCCATTTTTAAATAAATAAAAATGGCGAGAAATCGTTATAAAATATTATAAGCAACATAGATTGCAAATAAACCAATTGGGCTTCAATTGTTTGATATTTGATGGTTGTATGTGTTTGACACGAAAATAACACTAAAGAACTGAAAGATGGATGTCGAATAATATAACCATAGGAAGAATCGATTTAAATTCTAATGACGTGAATTATTTGAAAAGGCCGAGCTAACCCTCATTTCGAATAATTTATCAAGCGATTCGAATTGGAAAGTGAAAAGACGATTCAAGACCGACGATCTTCATATCGGTTGGATGGGCGCTACTGAGGTTCCTGACCGGAGTAGCTACCGGAAAGGGACGGAAGTAGTAGCCGTCTAAACGTATGTGTTGATTGGACAGATATACGAGGAATTTGACGCCTCTGGTTTCGTTCAGACCCAGAAAGGACTTGTAAATGGACTGTGTGTTTGACATTGGATTTTGTTCTATACTGATTGATCTCTGTTAAATATATATCTGTTTGGCGGCAGAGAATTTATTCTTTTGCTTAACGCCCTTCTCTGAGACGTACGAGCTTAGAGGTTATATATCGATGGAAATCAATCGTATGGAGTGGACTGCCTATGTGGCATGCCAAGGTGCTGTGATCAAGGCTTCTGTTGCAAAGCAAAGTCTTGCGGATGATGATCAAAGCACGGTCTGCGTGGCCTGGCTTTGTGTATAGCGTGGATTCACGAGCCTCACACCCCGGTATGAGTTAAAAACGGGATACAGACTGTAGGGAGAGCACGACGTTTCTTTCTAGCTATGGTGGTGTCAGTGACTTACCAGCCCTGACATATATATCTACTTTTCACCCTTGTGGTTGTTGGAATGCGAGTCGCCTCGATTATAGGTCTGTAAGGACCGGGAAACGTGTGTTCAGGAATACTAATCCTCAAACGTAAGAGAGGACCGGCCCTGAAGCATCCAGGGGTTACCCAGAGTGTGTAGTCCTGAGGCATTTGCTAGAATGTCTCGCAGCGGAGAGGAGCTTGCCCCTTGCCTCGACTCATGACGGAAATCCAATTTCCAATACGAAATAACGGACTCGATTGTAGAACTAGTATGGCGACATAGTGGTATGGGGCACTTATGCCGTCTATGATTGATATTTATGATGCTATTCGTTTTTGAAACATATATGCACTAGTAATAATATCAAATGATTTTGCTTTATACGAATCAAGCATATTTGGCCATTATAAGTTAAAACTCTATCCTCCGGCTTGCGTTGCATTGTGTGATGGGACCTGAGTCTTATAATGGCTTCATTCTTTCTAAAAGCATTGCGTTGTTTTAAAAGAATATACTTTGTTTTAAAATGCACTAGCAATCACTGGAGTAAACCTGTTCCGCGAAAGTGGCGTGGTCCTATGATTTGCTTATTACTGTTGTTTAACTGTTAAATAGATTCCTCATACCAGTCACCAAGACTGACTCGTTGTTTGTTTCACTTTGCAAACGCGGGTGCCCTTATTTTCACATGGGTAGCCTAGTTCACAGGTGATTGGTTGTTTTTGGCTCTGAACTGTTGCATAGAGTGCATTTTTGGCTCATGGCGAGGCTGACTTCACAGAGACGACTTTGACATTTTCCGCCATTATTGTACTTATATTATGATTCCGCCACTGGCGATGCAGACTGCTTTACTTTCAGTACTTCTTATTGTATGTATATATTCCGCCTCTGGCGATGATGACTGATCACTTCCCTTTTATTCACTAAGTTATATCCTACGCTATGCTATTCTGATATTATTACATGTTGTGATTCCGCTGTCATATCCATGTAAAATTATTCTATTTATTGTTTTTGCTATTATCTGTACTCTGCTATGATGATTAATGTGTTATATTCCGATGATTATCCTTAATACCGCCCCTCGGATTTTGGGATCGTCACAATTGGTATCAGAGCTTAGGTTAACCTTAGTTCCTGGATCTAACACATTAAACACCTCGTCAGAATAGAATCAGTAGTGTTCTAATGCGAGTAGCTCATTAGAGATAGGATTAGCAATGTCCTAGAATGAGCTAAGCAGATTAGCAAAACAATTTGATCAGTACATCATTTCCTTTCCTTATATTCCCCTTCTTTATCATATATGAAAATTATCAAACCTGTGAGCTTGACTCTTTTCTTGCTTATACAGTATTCTCTTAGATGGCTACACGAGCACCAGCAGCTAGAGGAGGCCGTGGAGGCCGAGCAGGAGCAACAAGAGGACGGGGGAATATCCCCGTAGTTGTGGAAGGCCCTATTGTTCAGCCACCAGCAGCCGAGGATTTTGAGCTAGACAAAGTAGCGAAGAGGTATAGGAATCTTGGGGGAAAACCCTTTACTGGCACTGGTACAGTGACCGAGGCTATAGCTTGGTTGAAGACCTGTGAGAAAATCTTTGAAGGCATGGGTATGGGTACCAACAACAAAGCACGACTAGGTATTTGGCTCCTACATGAGGAAGCAGAGCTGTGGTCGGATGCCATCACCTCAGAGGATGTAGTAGGTACTGTCAGAACCTGGGAGCAATTCAAAACCATGCTCAACGAGAAGTTTGTACCTGAACATGCTCTAGAGAGGATGCGAGAGCAGTTTGCTAATCTCCAGCAAGGAGATCTCTCTATCAAGGATTACCTCAATAAGTTCACCCAGTTGTCGTGCTATGCTCCAGAGCTTATTATGACCAACAAAGCAAAGAACAAGAGATTCATATTTGGGCTAAAGCGCAAGTACCATGACAGAGCTATGAGCAACATCAAACTCTCCTTTTCAGAATTAGTAGAAATGGCTTGCAATTATGAAGATATGGATGAAAGGCACGCTAGCCAAGACCGGGCCAAAAGCCAATCTGGAAATAAGCGCAAGGCTTCAGCAGATCAACCTGAGTCTAGCATTACAGCGGCCGCTAATCAGAAACCTGGAAAGATCCCCAAAGGAAATTGCTACAACTGCGGGAAGCCAGGTCATTTTTCTAATGTATGCAAAGCCCCAAGGAAACCAAAGGCCAATGACTCAGCCGAATGCTACAACTTCCATAAGAAGGGGCACTATAGCAGGAATTGTCCTCTGAAGCAGAATGCACAAGTGGCTCATGTGTATGACGGGGAGGCCTCGCCAGCTACCACCGATGGATCAGGTAAACCCAAAGTCTTAGGAGGTACCCTTACCATTAAAAATATTCATGTTTCTGTACTTTTTGATATTGGTGCATCACGTAGCTTCATTTCTAGTAACATTGTTCACAAGCTAAAATTGAATCCAAGGAAGCTTAAAGAACCAATTAAAGTTCAAAATCCGATAGGAGGGTCTACTATTCTCGGCTCATATTGTAATGTACCCGCCTTATATTCTTGTTATCGATTTCCTTTTAAAGTGATTGTCATGGGCCTTTCCGAATTTGATATTATACTGGGGCTGGACTGGTTGACAAAATATAGGGCCGAAGTTAGATGTGCCGAGATAATCGTTGAAGTCGAAACGAATCTTGGACCTATATATATACCATGCCACGGTTCAGAAATTAATAGAACAGAATTTTGGTCTTCTTTAGAAGTTACTCCCCCTTCAATATAAAAGATACCGGTCGTTAAAAACTATGTGGATGTGTTTGAAGAAGTAGAAAACTTGCCGCCGCAAAGAGAAATTGAATTTAGGATAGATCTAATTCCTAACGCCCGACTAGTAGTACATCCAATTAGAAGAATGGCCCCGAAAGAAAAAGAAGAGTTAAGTAGTCAAACCCGAGAATTGCTTTGGAAAGGTCTGATCAGACCGAGCTTTTCAGTGTGGGGAGCAGCAGTAGTATTTGTCCCGAAATCAGAGGGTACTCTAAGACTTTGCGTTGATTACCGAGATCTCAATAAGCAGACACTGAAGAACAAATATCCTTTGCCACGTATTGATGATCTGTTAGATCAATTAAATGGAGCAACAGTATTCTCCAGAATGGACCTAGCTACAGTTTTCCACCAATTACGTATAGCCGAAGACTGTGTTCCTCTGACAGCCTTTAGGGGTCCTGATTTATTCTACGAATTGTTAGTAATGCCGTTCGGCTTGTGTAACGCTCCGGCATACTTCGTCGATCTTATGAACAGAGTGTTCCGAGGTGTATTGAATAAATTTGTTCTAGTCTTCATCGATGACATTTTAATCTACTCCAAGTCGGAAGACGAGCATGCAAAACATTTAGAACAAGTGTTGAAAATTCTAAGGAGAAATGTTTTAAAAGCTAAATTTTCTAAGTTTGTCTTCTGGCGGGATGAAGTTAAGTTCCTAGGCCATGTCGTATCAAAAGAAGGGATTGCTGTAGATCCAAGCAAAATTACAACGATTCAGAACTGGAAACAACCTACTACCCCCACTGAAGTTCGAAGTTTCCTTGGATTGGCTGGCTACTATCGGAAATTTGTTCAGGATTTTTCAAAGATATCTGGTGTATTGACAAAGCTTACAAAGGAACATGAGAAATTCAAATGGACTCCCGAATGTGAGGAAGCTTTCCAGGAGCTGAAACTGAAGTTGACAACCGCTCCAGTATTGACCATTATAGAAGGCAACCATGACTTGACAGTATGGACAGACGCTTCTATTAGAGGGCTAGGCGCAGTATTAATGCAAAAAGGCCAAGTGGTCGCTTATGCCAGCCGTCAGCTAAAGCCGCATGAAAGGAACTATGCTACTCATGATCTTGAGTTATTAGCTATCGTGTTTGCTTTAAGAGTCTGGAGGCATTATTTATTGGGCGAGAAGTTCGAACTATTTACCGATCATCAATCCTTGAAATATCTATTCACTCAGAAAGATCATAACTTAAGGCAACAGCGTTTGTTAGAATTCCTTGCAGCATACGATTCTGAAATTCTATACACTCCAGGGAAAGCCAATGTTGTAGCAGATGCGCTCAGTTGAAAGAATGAAATCATTGCCAGTTTTATCATTACGTCTTCTTTAATTGACAGGGTCTCGACCCTTCAAAAAGAGTATAATTTTGTAAAAGTAATGATCAAAAGGATCAATGAAGGCATAGACTCCAGCTTCCAAGTGGATAGTGAGGGAGTTCTGAGATTAAAAGGAAGAATTTGTGTTCCCGACGTCTCCGAGCTAAAGAGAGAAGTGCTTGATGAATGCCACAAGTCCAAATTAAGTATCCATCCCGGTGTGAGCAAAATGTATAACGATATCAAGCGCACATTCTGGTGGAAGGCGATGAAAAGAGATATTTCATTGTATGTTAGTAGATGCCCCACTTGTCAGCTAGTTAAGAGTGATCAACAGAAATTGGCTGGATTATTACAACCCTTAGAAATTCCAGGATCGAAGTGGGAGCAAATCTCGATGGACTTCATTGATGTCCTGCCTCGAACTAGGAAAGGAAACGACATTATATGGGTAATCGTAGATCGCTTCACGAAGGCCGCCCATTTCATACCTGTCCGATCCAACAGAACGGCTCAAAGTCTAGCACAGATTTACTTCAAAGAAATAGTTAAACTACATGGAGTGCCGCTCAATATAGTCAGTGATAGAGATCCCCTGTTTACTAGCAAATTCTGGGAAGCATTCCAGACAGAATTGGGATCCAAATTGAATCTAAGCACCGCTTATCACCCATAGACAGACGGCCAAACTGAGCGGGTGAATAGAATTTTAGAAGATTTACTACGAGCTTGTGTTATCGATTTTGGAGGCTCATGGGAAGATCACTTACATTTAGCTGAATTCTCTTACAACAATATCTATCAAGCAAGTTTAGGAATGTCTCCATTTGAAGCATTATACGGTAGACCGTGCAGATCTCCCGCATGTTGGGTAGAACCTGGCAACAGAATTGTGTTAGGGCCCGATATGATTCGAGAAGCATCGGATAAAGTCGATTTCATTAAGAAGCGATTGAAAACTGCACAGAGCCGACAGAAAAGTTATGCTGATGCGAGAAGAAGGGATATATCGTTTTCCGTTGGCGATTATGTTTATTTAAGAGTTTCTCCAATGCGAGGAGTAATCAGATTTGGCAAGACTGGGAAGTTGGCACCAAGATTTATTGGTCCCTTTCCTATACATGAAAGGATTGGAACTCTTGCATATAGGGTTTCATTACCTGATTGGTTGCCTAGTGTACATGATGTGTTCCACGTGTCTCAACTAAGAAAACATGTTCATGACCCAGATCTTATTGTGGAAGAAGCAGCACAACATGATATTGAAATAACTCCAGAATTAGCACTCAGGAGAGAGCCATTAAAGATAGTTGGCAAGGAAACTAGAGAGCTGAGGAGGAAAAGGATTCATCTAGTCAAAGTGCAGTGGAGTAGTGATCCTAGAGACTGTACTTGGGAGACAGAGGAAAGCATTAAACAAGCCTATCCCAAAAGCAGAGTGGACATCTCTGACTAACTCCGGTGCAAGGCACCTTTACAATACTTTGCATTTACATTTTATTTCCTACTCAACTGTTATTTCCTTTTCGAGGACGAAAAGTTTTAAGTGGGGGAGATTGTAATAACCCGGAAAATGTGAACCAATTTAAAATTTTTAAATTTGGTTATTACCAAAGAATTTAAATAATTGAAATAGCATATTTCAGTAAAATATAGAATTGGGTATAGTATTGCAGTTTGAAATTTTGAATACAAACTTTGTCTGACTGTACCGGGTGGAAAATATAACGGATTTTAGAGAAACTGAAAATATCTAAATCTGTTTAGGAATACCTTTCTAACGAATCTGAAAAATCGAAGTTTCATAGCGGAAATCAAAAGTTATGGCCAAATGAATATTCAGAAAGGTCGCTATATAGCATATATAGCCCTTGAAAATTGATATTTTGCATATGACCTCGGAATTCGACGAAACCACTTTTGTTGGGTCCGGGATGTCAAATTATTGCTAATTTCAAATTTCATAATTTTCGAAGCTAGTATGTGAGCGGGGGAAAAGAAAATGTGATTGGTCAATTTCTGTTAAAATGGGTCAAACTAAAAATGGCCGTTTTTCAAACGAGCTCAGAATTCAACGAAACTGGTTTTGTTAGGACCGTATCGTCAAAAAAAAGCTAGATTTATTTTTCTGGAATTTTTCGATTCAGTTTGTGGCCCTGGCAAATTGAAATGTATGTTCAAATTTAATATTGAATGTTTTATATTTTAATTTGAAAAATAACTGACTGTAACAGTCGAATTGGCCAACGAAACATATCCCATTATGTCCGGAATGGGGGTATTTAGCTAGGGGCGACAGTCGTTGGGTTTGATTTCGAGTTCATGTGTGGAAGGGGGTATTTTTGGAATCAAATAATTTAAAAATTAAAATATAAAGGAGCTGACCAATCAGATCTCTTCTTCTCCATCGATCCTCCTGGCGCGAGATGGAAAAGTGCTCCCAACTTCTCTCTTCAATTTCTCCACAACCATACAACGAAATCAAGCAAACTAGGATCCATTTTGAAGAGCGTCCAGAGATCTTCAAATCCATACCAACTTCAAAATTTTTCGTCGAGTATTGAGTGAGATCCAGTGCCGAGAAGACCCGGATTTCGCGCCGCCGCCGGGATCGCTGGGGGCCGTCGATCTGACCACCGTGGGTAGCGCCGGGAAGCTCTTCCCTTCCTCTTCGACGCAGTACTGGCTGTTCGTCCTATCGCTTCATGGTTTAGCCGAAAAATTGAAACCTAGTTTCGAACGCGCAAAGGAGGTATACGGCTTACTCTATTTTCAATTGATTTTTACACTATAAAGTGTTGCAAACTTGTAAAAATCGTATCTTTTTGCTATGTGATCGAAATTTGATGAAACAGGAGACACTGTGACCGCAAGGAGGCTCTCTACATTCTAGAAGAAGCCACGGATTTTCTGATCTTCCTACGATTTTTAGCACTACAATAACCAATGTGAGGAATCTAAACTAATTGTGTGAACGAAATGGCGTTGTATAAATTATATAAGCGAAGTGTAAATTATATACGCATTGTATACCTCATGTACATGTGTTGTATAAGTTATATTAGCGATGTATAAATTATACAAGCGTTGAATGAAACATATATGCTTTGAATTGTGATGAAATGCAAGTGAATTATAATATTATATATTTATATATATATACTCCCCTCGTCCATAGACCATGGACGATATTTATTGCTTGTGATTGGCGGGATATTATATGGTATGACGAATGGTTGGAAATAATTATTTGTGGTTGATATTGTGGTTGAAAAATACCTTTGTGGTTGAAAAAATCCCTCTTGTGTTTGAAACGAATTAGAATAGGATTGTGGAATTGAAAATAAAACATGCCGCCTGCGTGCGAACTAGATGCATGATCCCCATTGTCAAAAACTGCGAGGTTTTAAAGTAGAGCGAGGAGCCGTACTAAGGATGGTCCCGGTTTTAACTACCCTGCCATTATGCTGCTGAAATTTTCTGAAATATTCATGTGTTAGAATAGTTTTCATTCGTTGAAATAAATTACATATATAGCCAATATTCATGTGTTGAGTTGCAATTCGTTCGTTGAGTTGAAATACATGTGTTGAATATTATGTGAATTTAAACAAATAGCTTTAGCGATAAAAATCACATTTATATATATATACAAACTATATCGAATATTCATGTGTTGAGTTGCAATTCATTCGTTGAGTTGAAATTCATGTGTTGAATATTATGTGAATTTAAACAAATAGCTTTAGTGATAAAAATCACATTTTTATATATATACAAACAATATCGAATATTCATGTGTTGAGTTGCAATTCATTCGTTGAGTTGAAATTCATGTGTTGAATATTATTTGAATTTAAACAAATAGATTTAGCGATAAAAATCACATTTTTATATATATACAAACTATATCGAATATTCATATGTTGAGTTGCAATTCATTCGTTGAGTTGAAATTCATGTGTTGAATATTGTTTGAATTTAAACAAATAGCTTTAGCGATAAAAATCACATTTTTATATATATACAAACTATATCGAATATTCATGTAATGAATTGAAATTCGTTCGTCGATTTGAAATTCATGGGTTGAATGTTATCGTATTTTAAAATAAAATGAATAGACAATAAAAAGTACACCTTTATTGGGGATATGAAGAGTTAAAAACATTCACGTGTTGGGTAAATATTTTTGATGATAAAAATATTTCTTTTATCATGCATACGCTTTGATAAAAATAGACACGTGTTGAAATAAATAATAGTTTGTTAGAAATATTATTACTAGCTTTGTTCTGCATATATATACATGTGTTGAACAGGAAAAATGGATTAGTTGTAGAGTAAAGAAATTATTTGCGTGCCCGACAAATAGGTAAACCTTGATGAGTTGGCTGCGCAATTTTATTTATATATCAACTCCTGTGAATGCCATTGGATGCAGAGTGCTGGTTATTCTGTGTGAAATAATAAATATCGCCATAGGATAGTAACAATTAATTTTGAACTACACTACATGGCAAACTTCTTGACGATAGGCATACTTCATCATATTCCACATAAGCAATTGGAGCTTGTGTGACGAGATGGAAGATTTACCATACGAGCAAGAGGCTTGTATGGCGATGACTGTATACTATAGGTTGAACTGATGACTGATATGGACTATATAAAATATAACGATAAATCGCCAGATTAAAAAAAACCCCACACGGGTCTGGAGTTGACAATAATCACGCCGCTCTAGTTATTAGATACGGCACATGGACTATTTATTTCCACACGGAAATGGGGTGACGAGAATTTATTCTCTGGAGTGATTATCTATACATGCTCCCCCGTAAACACCAGAATATATCACTATAAATATGTGGATGCTTATTAGGATTTATTGGGTACCTAGCACGGTCCAATAAATTTCCAAACCCCTTCCCGTTCAAAGGAGGTTATAGCGAAATTTTTCGAAATATTAAGGAGTTAGTGAAATATTTGTAGTGAAAACGAAGTTGAAAATATGGAATGAACTATAGTTGAAATTACAGAATGAACTATATTTATATATATAAATATAAATATTATGAAAAGGAATAGAGGCCGTGCAGTTCGTGTTTCGGAATCGTTATTTGAAACGATTAGTGCGAGAAATCCGACCATCGGATTTTCCCGAAACGGCAACCGCTGGGTTCGCCTTGGAAATATCTTCCCAACGGCACCAACCTTGTAAAAATCCAACGGTTGGATTGTCCAGAATTTTTAATTCAAATCTGAAGAAAAACAGCGCCAGAATCGTTTATATTTATATATAAATATGAATATAATTAAATTAAATTGAATAACGACGCTGTAGTTCGAATTTTGAAACCGTAACTTCAAACGACTAGTGTGGAAGATCCGACCGTCGGATTTTCACGAAACTGTAACTGTTGGGTTCGCTTTGGGAATATCTTCCCACTAATATAGACTTTATAGAAATCCAATGGTTAGATTTTCCGATATGCGTAAAACAAATTGGGGGGAAAACAGTGCCACGGCACGACCTGAAACGTCGTTTAATTAAATATGGCCATTTTTAAATAAATAAAAATGGCGAGAAATCGTTATAAAATATTATAAGCAACATAGATTGCAAATAAACCAATTGGTCTTGAATTGTTTGATATTTGATGGTTGTATGTGTTTGACACGAAAATAACACTAAAGAACTGAAAGATGGATGTCGAATAATATAGCCATAGGAAGAATCGATTTAAATTCTAATGACGTGAATTATTTGAAAAGGACGAGCTAACCCTCATTTCAAATAATTTATCAAGCGATTCGAATTGGAAAATGCAAAGACGATTCAAGACTGACGATCTTCGTATCGGTTGGATGGGCGCTATTGAGGTTCCTGACCGGAGTAGCTACCGGAAAGGGACGGAAGTAGTAGTCGTCTAAACGTATGTGTTGATTGGACGGATATACGAGGAATTTGACGCCTCCGGTTTCGTTCAGACCCAGAACGGACTGGTAAATGGACTGTGTGTTTGACATTGGATTTTGTTCTTTACTGATTGATCTCTGTTAAATATATATTTGTTTGGCGGCGGAGAATTTATTCTTTTGCTTAACGCCCTTCTCTGAGACGTACGAGCTTAGAGGTTATATATCGATGGAAATCAATCGTATGGAGTGGACTGCCTATGTGGCATGCCAAGGTGCTGTGATCAAGGCTTGTGTTGCAAAGAAAAGTCTTGTGGATGATGATCAAAGCACGGTCTGCGTGGCCTGGCTTTGTGTGTAGCGTGGATTCGCGAGCCTCACACCCCGGTATGAGTTAAAACCGGGATACGGACTGCAGGGAGAGCACGACGTTTCTTTCTAGCTATGGTGTTGTCATTGACTTACCAGCCCTGACATATATCTATTTTTCACCCTTGTGGTTGTTGGAATGCGAGGCGCCTCGATTATAGGTCTGTAAGGACCGGGAAACGTGTGTTCAGGAATACTAATCCTCAAACTTAAGAGAGGACCGGCCCTGAAGCATCCAGGGGTTACCCAGAGTGTGTAGTCCTGAGGCATTTGCTAGAATGTCTCGAAGCGGAGAGGAGCTTGCCCCTTGCCTCGACTCATGACGGAAATCCAATTTCCAATACGAAATAACGGACTCGATTGTAGAACTAGTATGGCGACATAGTGGTATGGGGCACTTATGTCGTCTATGATTGATATTTATGATGCTATTCGTTTTCGAAACATATATGCACTAGTAATAATATCAAATGATTTTGCTTTATACATATCAAGCATATTTCGCCATTATAAGGTAAAACTCTATCCTCCGGCTTGCGTTGCATTGTGTGATGGGACCTGAGTCTTATAATGGCTTCATTCTTTCTAAAAGCATTGCGTTGTTTTAAAAGAATTTACTTTGTTTTAAAATGCACTAGCAATCAGTGGAGTAAACCCGTTCTGCGAAAGTGGCGTGGTCCTATGATTTGATTATTACTGTTGTTTAACTGCTAAATATATTCTTCATACTAGTCACCATGACTGACTCGCTGTTTGTTTCACTTTGCAAACGCGGGTGCCCTTATTTTCACACGGGCAGCCTAGTTCATAGGTGACAGGTTGTTTTTGGCTCTGCACTGTTGCATAGAGTGCATTTTTGGCTCATGGCGAGGCTGACTTCACAGAGACGACTTTGACATTTTCCGCCATTATTGTACTTATATTATGATTCCGCCACTGGCGAAGCAGACTGCTTAACTTTCAATACTTCTTATTGTATGTATATATTCCGCCTCTGGCGATGATGACTGATCACTTCCCTTTTATTCACTAAGTTATATCCTACGCTATGCTATTCTGATGTTATTACATGTTGTGGTTCCGCTGTCATATCCATGCAAAATTATTCTATTTATTGTTTTTGCTATTATCTGTACTCTGCTATGATGATTAATGTGTTATATTCTGATGATTATCCTTAATACCGCCCCTCGGATTTTGAGATCGTCACATTCCTAGATCAAGAAAATGCTTCAGATTTTTAGAGAGATTTCATATTTGTTTGTGTGGAGAATGTGAAGGATTTTGAGTGGTATTTATAGGGATACTCATGCATTAAAAAAAAAGATTTTCTGCACATGGTTTATACAGTAAAACTCTTCTAGCCATAACCCTCAATTTTAGTCTCCTATGGCCAGAATTGAAGGAAGCACTTGCATTGGATTTTTGTCTCATTAAGGTTCCTATCCAATGACATTGTCGTAGGTGATGGCTTCTAGAAGTTCCTACCTTAACTTCATTAAATGCCATGATCTCTTTTTGGATTTTTCTTGCTTTAAACAAATGCTTTTCTTTTGTTTTATCCTTGTTGATATTTTCTTCATGCTTAAGGGAGTGCACATGCAAATTCTATGATAGGATTTAGGAAATGGTTTCTACATTCCCAGTTGACTATTCAAGGTGTCTTGCATTAAATGCTCTCATGTCCTAAGATTTTAATTCAATATAAAAATAGATTTTCTTTTATATTTTATACAAGATATTTGTTTTGTGTCCAAACAATGTTTTTATATATCTTATACTTCATATTCTAGCCGACTTGTTTCATGGCCTCTTATACTTGTTTTTGTTGTTTTTATCAACAAGTCCTTATTTTTCAAATGGAAAAAAATGCTCTTTTTATTCATTCATGATCTAAGATCTTTATTTTTAACTCCTTGTTTTGTTAAAGCATTACTATGAAGTATTCCATCTTCATATGATTTATTTTCCATATGAATTTCTATTTAATATCATATACTTGTTTTATATTTAAGATAATTTCAAGTGTATATATAATTATACTTTTATATACATATGCTTATACATATATATATATATATATATTCAAAAATTCCTTTTTAGTTTGATTTTAAACTAGCCTTATCATTTTTAATCACTTATGTAAATGATTTAAAAGTCGTCAGAAAAGTCGGGACATTACAAGGACTATTTGCATACATGTTGGACTCATGGCACTAAACATATTTTGCATCTAGAAGATCAATCAGGCCTGATCATTTGCATTAGACAAGGAACATATACACACACTTCTTGCATATGTTCATACAGCATTAGAAATCTCTTAAGGACAATGAATGCCTGTGATTGATGATTGAGTAGATGGATGATGGATGGTAGGACACATTCTTCTTAACTTGAAGATTTCGAGGACGAAATCCTTTAAGGAGGGGAGAATGTAACACCCCGTATTTTTAATATAATTAAAAATGAAATAAAATATATAGAAATATGCTTATGATGGGTAAATAATGGTGATGCATAAGAAGAATTAATTAATACATGGAAGAGAAGAAAAATTAGTTCGATAACGATGTATGTAACGGAAAAGATAGTAAAATAAGGATAACTAATTCAAGAATCAGTAATTAGGTAAAATGGACATCAACATTGCGTTCCTCTTGGAAAAATACGCGAAAAAGAGTCCGATATTTCGAAAATCGGAGACCGTATGACCAAGATATGGTCAAAACAAGATTTCAGCAGACTTTCTGGCAGACTGACCCAGGTTGACCATAGTGTCGACACTATAGTCGACCTGGCCCCCCCCCCCAGGTCGACAATAGTGTCGACCCCCCCTCTGTACAGGTCGACCTGGTCGGCCTGGGGTGGTCTAGAACCCATTTTTGAGGCCCGGGACAACTTTTGATGGTATGTATGTGTTTTAGGGTTAATCCGATGGCTGAAATGAATTGCTACACCTATAAAATAACACCAAGACCTAGCCTAACTCACACAAATTCATATGACACCTAAATACTGCCGGAATCTCTCTTGAGCCATGGCCGCCGTCTCCAAAATAAAGCTTAAGCGTTCAAACCCAAATCTAATCAAAGATCAATGCTTTTACAACAAATTCAAGAGGCTAGATCAATGACACTGCAACTTTCTACAACAAATTCACCCCCTAATTCATTAGCCGTTCTCTGTAAGTTCTAGTTATTTTTAGATTTAAATATTTAATTATAATATAACGATGAAATAAAGTGAAATTGATGTAAGTTTAGCTATATTTGTGGAATGTGAATTAAGATTAAAATCATGTTTTGCGGTCAAATGAAAATAGTACGATGCTTATTATGTTTGGTTATGTTGTATTATATTATGCCAGTGATCTATTATCATGTTGGATTGGGAATTATTGAGTACAATGTTTGTCATGTTGTACAATATGCCAGTGATTTGATTCTATTATCATGTTTAATTGGGAATTATTGATAAGTTTATTATGCAAGTTTATGTTGTAGATTCATGCGACAAATGGTCAAATCTACATGTTTATGTATAAGAAAAACGTATGCCACACTTATCATATATTTGTGATTGGCTTGTGAGTATGTTAATTTAATCTATGTTGCCAAGTAACGCATGTGTATGTTTATTTTCCTATGTTGCAAATTAACATATGTATATTAATTAGTTCATATTGCTAATTCTCATGTATGTATGTTAATATGGCCTATGTTAAAAATACACATATATGTTGAATTAGCTTATAATTGCGAGTTCACACTTATGACACTATAATGTTCATAATGGTTATTTTGCAAGTTCACCCCTGTAATGTTCATGATGTCATTTTGCAAGTTCACCCCATTATGTTCACATTAATTATACCATCAGTGTCAAAATTATACCTTTGTCATGTTTATGGTTGTGTATTTGTGTAGATTAAATTAGGCTAAGTTTTTAGCCTAAACTTTATACTCAAAAATCATACGAACGTAAATTAGGCTAAGATAATTAGCCTAATATTAGATGGGGTAACGTTGGGTTAAAATGATTAATTATAGGAAAACTTGCTATAAATTGGTCATTTATCACATAAGTGATTAATGGCATAAAATGGTATTAATTATATACCTAATTTAATGAGATTGATTGGAAACAAATTGGGCATTAAATCTGAATTTGAACAATTTACATAATTAAAATGTAAATTAGAATTATGGCATAAAATGGTATAAATTATATACCTAATTTAATGAGATTGATTGGAAACAAATTGGGCAGTAATATGAATTTGAATAATTTACATAATTAATGTAAATTGGAAAATACGAATATGCTTAGCACGAGGTTGGATTGAGTTGTGATGTAAACCTGCCCGGACTCGCCCGGCTGTCCAGTAATCACAGCAATACTTATCCAATGTGGGAGGCTAAGCATTAGGCCCAATAAAGACCCGAGGTTAAACTGAGTTGTGGCGTAAGACTGCCCGGACCCGATCGGCACACCGGCAGCCACAACAATATCTGTCTAATGTGAGAGGTTGGTGCCCTAATAAGACAACTAGAGCGGAGCTAGGGTTGGTAGGGTTAAGTTAACTAGAACACTTAACCAATTTCAACATGTTAACTAAATTGGCGGGTAGGGTTAGGATAATCTGGACACTTAACCAATTTAATATGTTGATTACGGGAGTAGGTAAGGTTAAGCAAATGTTTAACTATTATAACATGATTAAACTGGACTAGAGAGTGAGGTTAAGTTAATGAGAACACTTAACTAATACAATGGGTTAATTAGACAAGTGGTTTCGGTTAAGTAGTAACGCTTAACCAACATAACAGGACAAGCGGGTGGGCTAAGTTAACCTGAATAAGTTGATAACACTTAACCGTTATAATATGACTAGTGGATGGGGTTAAGTTAACATGCACTTCACCAATCTGATGTGATGCGTGGTAGGGTTAAGTAACACACGGGGTTAAGTTAACAAGAAAATCCTTAACTAATGTGACCAGATAGACGAAAGGGGTTAAGTTAATAAACCACCCTTAACCAATCAAATATAATAAGCGAGAAAGGTTAAGTTAGCTAAGGTAAACACTTAACCATGGTAACATAACGAGTAGGAGGCTTAAGTACATATCGCGTTGGTGGGTAATATTAATAAATATAGGCCCACATACACTTAATCATTAAATACACATGCTTGAATCAGTAGCGGGGTTAAGCACACATCAGGGTTGGTGGGTAATATCAGAGAATATAGGCCCACAGACTTAACCATTAGAAAAACCTAGTAATGGGGACCCATTTCAGCAGTAAGCCACATTAGGTATCAACGGAACCCTGAGCTAGGCAGGGTGGAGCACGATTACTGGGCTGATTATAAGAGGTCAAATTAGCTGCGGTTGGTGCAGCAGTGCAGGTTCTAACAGAGTGCGGGCGTGCACACACTTCGGCGCAGAAAATTTAGCCACTAGGCATCAGTAGGTATAAAGCTCTGCATCTTGATTGTGTCAGGGTTGCCAACATGGGACTTGATACACCCCATGGTGGGACCAACACAGGTATCTACAAGTAGGGGGCCGCGTGACACAAACGAGAACTAGGTCAAGTAGGGAGCCGATCGATAAGGTAGTAAGGGTGCATCGAATATATACATGGCCATTGGCGTGATCGAGGTGGAATCCTCAAAATTGATGTACACCTGAAGGCTACCATAATTGCGGGGATTGGGATCGCGTTGTAATTATTATATAACACGGGCTACTAGTTGGGACACTAGTAGGGGGTACGGATCCTTGTTACACAGGACACTAGTTAAGACACTAGTAGGAATACGGATCATGCAATGTAAGACACTTTTGAGGATGCTAGTTAGGTGGTGCAGAGCAAATAGATAACGTTTTAATGGTAAAGCTTAGAAACCTTGCGATGTTACTCTTGATAGAAACCATGCGGTGGGATACTTGATAGGAATTATGGGATGTTATACTTGTTTCATCGTGCCCGAAGTTTATCTTGTTACCATAGTTTATCTTGTTATCATAGTTTATCTTGTTATCTTAGTTTATCTTGCCTAACTTGTCATCATTCTTATGTTTACTTTCAGTTTATTCATGCTAGGTTATTTTTATCTATTTTTATGCTGAAAGTCACTAGGACTTACTCAGTCTTTATGACTGACCCGTTTTGTTTCACCTCTTTTTCTTCCGTTCCCCCCCCCTCAAGTTCACAGGGTGGGAATACAGCTTAGTTCGGATCTTACCAAGCTCCAAGGCTCTTTCATGTATGGCTTGGATTTCTCTTGGCTATGGCTTGCTTTGCTTTATTGGGGAATACTGCAGTTTGTTTTTATGCTTCTTTGTTTTTGAGCAAGACAGATATTTTAACTATCAAATTGGGTATTGGAAGTTGATGGGCTTTTCTTGTAAACATTTATATTTAATAAATGATTTAAAGTACTTCCACTTTATTTTCCGCTGTTTTATATATGTCTGTCTTGTAATATTTCTGTTCCATTACCCATAATACTCCATTGAAGTTAAGGCATTCCCTTTGTGAGTGACCTTAACAGATGTGGGGTGTTACACGTATCATCCTCATTATAATTTAATATGTTTTTCTTGATCGATGAGTAGACTGTTTAAACAAATCAAAATTTGAGCACGGCCATGCATTTCACAGTCTCACTCAATCAAGAGGCCCATGGATATCACTACGAATATATAGTAGGGTTAAATTCCTTCTAGATCATTCATAATTTTCATTCGATTCGAGATGTATCCAATAATCACTGTTATTGTTAATCTATTACGAAATAACTTTAGATGATATCAAAACACAAATACCTTCGAAAAAATTATAATGATTTCAGGTCTGAGGACCATTACATCACTGTCACTATGAGAATAACTTATGATACTTTTAATTATATTCCATGGAGTTATCTCACGGCGGGTCAGCCCAATACTGTATTATCCAATACGTATTTATGTTTTGACATTAATTCCACGTATATTAATGATCAATGAGATGTGATCATCAGTAAATCAACATACTAGTCTCAAAGCTTTATTGTTGTCCTATATAAACAATGAAACTTGACTAGGGACATTTAAGAATTATAATACTTATCACATAATATAATCTCAAGTTCAGTCTTACTCGATCTATATAATTCCGTATTATTATTCTAAGGACTTCTATTATATTATTATTTATATTACGCAGTAAATACAATATAATAATATTTTATTCCAAACAAAATAATAACATCAACAGTGTTATCAATCTCATCAAATGAATTGCCTCTAGGGCAAAAACTCTAACAATAATGGTATCAAATGATTTGTTTTAAACGTATCAAGCATTCTTGGCTATTATAAGGTAAAAACCCTATCCTCCGGCTTGCGTTGCATTTTGTGATGGGACCTGGGTCTTATAACAGCTTCATTGTTCTTTATTTAGCATTGCGCTATTATTTTATGCACTGGTATTCTTGGGAGGAAACAAGTTCCGTGTTATACGGCGTGGTCCCTTGATTTACCGAACTTTAAAATAAAGATTAATAACTGTTTTAGTTCTCACACCAGTCACATGACTGACCTGGAGTTTATTGTTTTAACCTAAACTTTGGGTGCCCATATTTTGACATGGGCAGCTAGTAGTTTTGGTTTTGCAGATTTATATTCATTGGATCCTGGTTTACACCTGGAATGATATCCGGAAAACTCTGTATCCGTATATCTCTTTCAGTTGTGTTTTGTATTATTTTTCCACTGCGATGTATTTAAATGTAATTTAAATCTCTGATATTTTCTGTGTAATATTTATTCATACTCTGTATATTCTTGTAATCTGATGAAATTGTTGTAATATACAATGAAATGTTCTTCTGTCTGCGTTCCAATTTGTCGCGTTCTCAAAACAATCAAGGGTTTCGAATGGTCTTGGTCAGTTTAGCGACTGATTCGGATCAAGCGAAATTTCTGGTCGTTACATGGTGGTATTAGAGCTTTGGTTTACAGAGCTCGGAGAAAAAGACACATTAGAACCGAACGAAAGAATTCATCAGAAATTGGATTAGTAATATCCAATGAGAATGACTCGTTAGAGATAGGATCAGTAGTATCCTAGAACGAGTGTGAAGAGTATATCATTAAAATGAAAACAATTTTGTTTTGAAAATTTAAATCAATTATTCATATTTGATTATTTATTTTAAATAAATTTGGACAATCCAGAATATAAAGATTTTGCATATACGCCTTGTAAACGTGTATTCGAAGTTTTAATGTACTGGATAGTTATAGAATCACAACCAAGTTGCCCGAGGATAATTTTGGTCACGGGGCACCATCGCCAGTATTTATTTTCGAGTTTCGAAAGTGAGATTTCTATATATTTCAAATTGACTGGTGTGAGAACCGAAATTAGATAGGGCTTATTGTTGTGATTTGGCATCAAAAATGTGATTTTTGACTATATATCAAAGTTATGAATTTGAAATGTTAATTCACTAATTAATTGATGGTTGTGCTGTTTGATTATTGTTCGGATAATTAAATGTTGAACCATTACCCAAATTGAACAAAATAGTGAATTGTATTGAAAATTATTCACATTTGCATGCATGTACATGTACTTACATTGAACAGGTCATAGCAAGGAGGCTAGAGCCGAAGAATAAAATTGTTTGCCCAACAAATAGGTACATGTTTACCATAATTTACTGTTTTGTTTGGGTGATGATGATTTTACGAGCCGATTGGCTTGCCGCTTGGCTTTTTTCCTTTTCTTTAGGATTGAAGAAGGTCATGGGAGGCTATATGAAATATCCCGAAGTCCCCGGAGCAGGGGAGGTTATGGCGAATTTTTTTGAAAATTTAGGGTGTTAGCCAAATTTTTGAAAAATTTGAAAAATTCTTAGAAACTGAAAAGTTGAAGAACTTAAGCCGTAATGGAAATAATGTAAGTTGAGTTGATTTGTAAAACAACTTTCGGCTTCATTCCTTTTCGCAGACGAAAAGTTTTAAGTGGGGGAGATTGTAATAACCCGGAAATCTGAGCCAATTTAAAATTTTTATTTGGCAATTTTAGTGAATTTTGATTATTTAAAATGAATTATTTTAAATAATATCGACGAGAAATTTATTTTGAATAGAATTCGAATGTATCTATTTACATACGTCGTCATTAGAATATAAATATTTATTTTAAATTATAAAAGGAATTGAAAATGGAGCGGTAGTTCGATAATTCGATTTCAAAATTCAAATGAATGTACCAGGTGCCAAATAAATCGAATTTTAGTGAAACCAAAAATATTTGAATCTAATTGAGAATATCTTTCCAACGAATCAGAAAAATCAAAATTTCATAGCGGGGATAAAAAGATATGTCCAGTTGAAAATTCAAAATAGTCACTATGGAATTCTGGCCCTTAAAAATGGGAATTTTGCAAACGACCTCGATTTTCGACGAAACCACTTTTGTTGGATCCGAGATGTCAAATTATTGCTTGGTTTCAAATTTCATAATTTTTCGAATCAATATGTGAGCGTGGCAAAGGAAAACGCGTTTGACCAGTTTGAGTTGATTTTAATCGACTGGAAACTGGCCATTTTTCAAACGGTCTTAGAATTTGATGAAACTGGCTTTGTTAGGACCGTATCGTCAATACGAAGCTAGAAAATATTTTTCTGGAATTTATTGAGTCTGTATGTGGCCCCGGTAAATTGAAATGCACGTTCAAATTCAATATATAGAGTTATATGTTGATTTTGACGAAAACTGATCGTAATGACCGAATTAGCTTACATACATATCCCATTGTGTTCGGAATGGGGGTGATAAGCTAAGGGCGACAATCATTGGGCCACGTTTGGTGTTCGAATAAAAAGTCAACTTTTGAAATGAAGTATAATATAATATAAAATTAAAACAAGCCCTCACTCTCCTTTATCTCTCCTCAGCCCCCCCCCCCCCCACCAGTTATTTTCAGAAATCAAAATTGAAAAAGGAAAAAAACTAGACGACGAATCGCGCCCACCACAACGCCGCCGCCCCTCCTCCGCAGCTACCTCGCCTGCCCTTCCCCCCTCCAGCACCACCTCAAACCCCAAACCCCCCTCGCAACCGACGCCCCAGGACCGCGAACCCACCAGACCCGCCTCAGCTCCCTGCGACGCCAACCACTTCGCCCCTCCCCAAATCCATCGCAGTCAAAGCTTCTCCAAATCCAGACCCCGATAGTGAACTCCGTCTCGACAAGAAATGTGAGTTTTAATATTGTTTCATTTATTTAAATAATTAAAAATAGGATTTCTTTTAAAGTAATTAGTTTATTAGAATGAACAAATTTTTATATGATCAAAGATAGATATTTTATAGGATAAAAGTCTGATTTTTTATTGGTAAGAAAGATGAGATTTTATTTTTTATTTTTATGAAAAGTTATCATTTTTATATGAATAGCATAGGAATAAAAATAGGATTTTATCGTATGTGCGGATCCATAAAGAAAGGATTTTTATAGGGTGTTCATGGGGATAAAAATATGATTTTTATATCATAGGAAGAATAAAACTATGATTTTTATTTTTGTAGAGTAATTAAAATATAATTTTTATTATATTACTAGCGGTGTAAAAATAGAATTTTTGTCTATATAATAGCGGTGTAAAAATAGAATTTTTATCAATATAGTAGTAGTGTAAAAATATGATTTTTATAAAAAGAAAAATATAAAAATGTGATTTTTATATATGTAGTGGCTGCGGGCAACGAAAGTAACAGAAGGGCGAACATGACGAAGATCTCCTACATTAGAAGGGTCGTGGCGTTTGGGTTAGCTGTTCGGTGAGAACTTCTCACTTTTAATTTAATTTTCTTGTTAAAATATATACTAGGATGCAGACGGTGTTTAGCAGCACCCGACACCCGTCGTCCACAGACCATGGACGGCTTGTATGCTTGTTTGTTTGATTTTGATGTGTAGTTGGTTGTGTGATGTGATGTGAAATGAAATAAAAATATTTATATAGTTAAAAATATTTTACAGTTGAAAATAGAATTTTTAACGTGTATTTAAAAGGAAATAAATATAAACAAATTGAAGGATTTGTTTATATAAACACATTTGACTGATATGGATTGGGACGATAAATTTTACACATTGCCTAACTGCACAAATAAAACCTATGTTTGATTGTTTGAAAACCACACACGGGTATTGGGATGATATATGACATACACTAGTCCCAATAATTAGCTGTATGTCGATTGATTGATTGATAAGCTGTTATAAGCGTTAAATATTTATGTTTGATGCTTATACAGTGTAGAACACACTCTGGATGATGGTTGATTATTTATCGTTGTTATTTTATACATGTGTTATAGAAAATCCATATAATTAACGTTATATGGCAATTGATTGGGCCTCATTCCAGTTTTTAAAAAGAAATATTTGAAATGGAAATATTTGAAAAGAAATATTTGTAAAGAAATATTTGAAATAGAAATATTTGAAAAGAAATATTTGAAATAAAATATTTGAAAATAGAAATATATAAAGCCGTGTTGATTAGATATGCGCTATTTTGACGTGAACGATATTTATATCGATTATATTCGTTTTTATTTTATATAATGAATATTGAAAAGTGATTTCAAAATCGAATATTTTGAAATGAAATTCAAAATTAAATTGAATTGAAACGAATTAGAATTCGAATAGAATTGAAATGAATTAGAATTCGAATTAAATTGAAACGAATTAGAATTCGAATTGAATTGAAAATAATATGAATTCGAATCGAATTGAAATTGAGCGGAAATCAATTTGAAATGAATTCGAATTGAAAATGAATTCGAACCGAAATTGAATAGAATTGAATTCGAATTGAAATTGAATAAAATGAATTCGAATTGAATTGAATTGAAAACCAACTGAAATTGAATTAAAAATCGATTTGAATTGAAATCAATTTGAAATGAAGTTGGAATCATTTTGAAAACGATTTATAAAATACGTTTTAAAAGGAAATCGACAAAATAAATATTATATATATTATATATATAATATAATGGCATAAATAGAATGCGCCGCGCCACGGCAGTTCGTGAATTTCGACCATTGAATTTGAATGGATATTGCGGGAGATCCGACCGTCGGATTCTCCTAAAATCGGAACCGTTGGGTTCATATCGAAAAGAGCTTTCTAACGGATATTAGAGATTTGAAATCTAACGGCTGGATTTCGAATTATGTCCAAATCAATTTGGAAAAGGTCGCTGTTAGTGCAGTTCGATGGCCGTTGATGGAAATCGACTGTACGGGCCTTGATAAAATTATTAAAAATAGTAATAATTTGTGTAAAATCCTAAGAAATGATTTGGGAAGAATTGAGATGAAAAACTCCATATTTGAAAAGATAAAAGTAGATTTTTATCGAAATGAACTAGTTTTAACTAAAATAATAATTTATTTATTTTTAAAATAAATAAAATGGATTTGAAATGATTTTGAAATATAACCATAATTTCCAATAATCGAATTGGAAGGGATTTGAATCAAAATTGTCTTCGGAATATTTCGATGTTGGATTTCGTGATGATACATATATTGTTATGGGAATTTGAAAGATATATTAATATCGATATTTCCAATACGATATTTGTTAGTCGTAGAATTTGATATTAAATATAGTGAATATTAGGCACACATTCCTAAAACGAAACTTAATTAGGCTCACCCCCGCTCATAAACTTATTGTAAATTTAGTCCCTATTTTTTGAAAATTCATCAAAAAAATACAAAAAAATTTTAAAAAACCATGTAAATTCGTATTTAATTAAAACAATTAATCGTGAAAAAAATCAGATCAAAAAAACATTAAAAACAACGTCAAAATCATGAAATACAGAAAATCAACGAAATGCAGTAAATTGCATCAAAACATGCATATAAATCGATTAGTTGCATACATGTATGCATTTATTTCAAATCTGCGTCAAAACTGCAGTATAAATGCATACATGTATGCACATATTGTTAAAACATGCATCTGCTGATGCATTTATTTAAAAACTGCATACCTACGTGCAACTTATTCACGTTTGCATATATTTTGACATATATGCACACATGTATGCAGTTATATAGAAAAACTGCATACATGTATGCAATTTTTCAAACAGGCGTGCATAAATATATGCATGTGTATTCGAATAGTTGCATAAATGTATGCAACTATTCGTAAAAGTTGCATACATTTATGCAACTTTTTTTTTTAATTTCTGTCGACTTCCGAGAATATTTATAGATTTTAGATTATTTTTTTTAAGTGATAGCGCCTGAAAATTTGGACAGAAAACGAAAGAGGCGGAGGTATGGAAATTGGCAGGCGGAAGATTCCAAGCGGCAGCTAAAATAGGGGGCGGGTTTACAGAGAAAACATTACAGGGATGTGGTGTGAATTTAAAACTTGCAAATAGTTGCATACATGTATGCAACTTTTGCCAATAGTTGCATACATGTATGCAAGTATTTCTGAAGCTGTTTTAGTTGAAAATGTATGCAGAAACTTGCATACATGTGTGCAACTATTTGAAATACTTGCACACATGTATGCAAGTATTTACATGTGAAAATAAAATGTGTGCAGAAACTTGCATACATGTATGCAACTATTTTAAATACTTGCACACATGTATGCAAGTATTGCATGTAAAAATATAACAGAGAAATACTTGCACAGATGAATACAAGTATTCCAAATATGTGCATGATTTGATGCAAATTACTGCATTTTTCGTTGTTTTCTGTATTTTTTTGATTTTGATGCATGTTTTGATTTTATTATGATCTGAATTTTTGGGCGAGTACATGTTTAATTTAAATACGAATTATCGTGATTTTTTTATATTTTTTTATATTTTTTTTATGAATTTTCGAAAAATAAGGACTAAATTTACAATAAGTTTATGACCGGGTTTTTTTTATATTTTGAAACTTAATAAGGACCTCTAAAAAACGCACCCTTAAATATAAGCCGGTACATTTTCTATTTCAGAGCTTTATATTTAATATCAAATGGGATTTGGGTTTATTGTGAACAGTGTTTTAAATAACACTTGTTCTTTAACCCGATAATTAATGTGTTGTGATTGTGGGTTGTCGTAAATGGTATCTTCAAAAATACTGTTCTTAGACCCAAAGGTGTTAAGAAAATCAGAAACTAACTGGAGATTAGTTAAGTTGAATGGTTTCTGGGGTATTGATCTGATGTTGGTTTCGGCCTTCGGGGTTAATACTTAGGGAATCGCTCACTTGCTAATTTACGGTTTGGGACTGATTGAAATGTGATGTGATTTTGGGGTTTATCATGAACCGTGTTTTAATTGACACTGATTCTTTAACCCAGTCAAAGATTAAAACTAAGTGGAGTTTTAATGAATCTTTAATTAGATTGAAAAGATCGAGAATGGAGTATCACCAGTTTTACTCCAGACGGTAGTTAAATCTTTAATTAGATTTGAACGTGAAATGGTAATTGAATTTACCGATAACACCGTGGTGTTAGATATGAAGTATGACCAGATTTACTTCATGGGATAAATAGGTTGGGTGTGGGAAATAAAATAAATAATTACTTCGGTATGGTTCGCTTATCCCGACTAGTTTGAATTGATATTCAAAAGAAGATTAAAGAATAAATTTAAAATAATTTATCTTTGATAAAATTAATGGGAACCTTTCCCTAAGAAGGTGAAATTTAGAAACTAACTGTAGGATAGCTAAGCAAAACGGTTTCCTGGGTACTGATCTGATGCTGGTTTCGGCCTTCGGGGTTAATATTTGGGGAATTATTCTCTTGTTGATTTACGGTTAGTGACTGATGAATTGGAACGAGGAATATGTTGTATTTGTGTAACACTTGTTTATTATATACGCGAGCTATTCAGAAAGACCAGGTTTATCCCATTCTGAATAACTGATTCGACGATGATTCGAAGATGAAGACGGTGGTTGAAGACCAGAGGTCTTCACATCGTTTGGTTGATTGCTGATGATCTTGATTGGGATGTACACCCAAGAGGAGGGAATCAGTCGGTGATCGTCCAGATGTACTTGGAGATCGATGGATATGCGAGGAATAAGGTTCCTCTGGTTTCGTTCAGTCCCAGAACGGACTTGCAAATGGATGTGTGTCTGAGATCGGATTTCATTCTGTGTGATTGATATCGGTTGCATAGCGTGAATTGCCTGTGTGGCATGCTGAGATGCAAATGATCAAGGCTTCTGCTGAAAAGCAGTGACTTGTGGTTGATGATCAAAGCACAGCCTGTGTGGCACAGCTTTGTGTAGCGTTGATTCGCGAGCCTCACACCCCGGTTGTGAACCAGAAACGGGAGAGGACATTAGGGAGGACATACGTTTCCTTCTAGCTAGAAGTGGCGTCAGTGGTTTTACACGCCCTGACGAGTTTGACTTATGTGGTTGTTGCTGTTGCGAGGCGCCTCGGATATATCAGTGACTATGTGAAGCCGATGGAGTCATTCGTTGACTCATTCACACCCCAAAGGGTGGGGAAACGCAGTGTTCAGGAATATTAATCCACATCGGTGGACCGGCCCTGACGATCCAAAGGCTTGACTGAGTACTTGCCTGAGACACGGGCTAGAGCGTCTCGAATTCGGTAGAGGACTATCTTTTGCCTCGGTTCACAGATGGAAATCCATCTTCCAATATGTGACGTTCCGATTTTAGTTGTAATCCTATATATGGCGACATAGTGGGATGGGGCGCTTATGCCGTCTATGATTGATACTTGTGATTTGAAGTTGTTTTATACACTATGCACTTATATTAGTATCAAATAATTTGTTTTAAACGTATCAAGCATTCTTGGCTATTATAAGGTAAAAACCCTATCCTCCGGCTTGCGTTGCATTGTGTGATGGAACCCGGGTCTTATAATAGCTTCATTGTTCTTTATTTAGCATTGCGTTGTTGTTTTATGCACTGGTATTCTTGGGAGGAAACCCGTTCTGTGTTATACGGCGTGGTCCCTTGATGTACCGAACTTTAAAATAAAGATTAATAACTGTTTTAGTTCTCACACCAGTCACATGACTGACCTGGAGTTTATTGTTTTAACCTAAACTTTGGGTGCCCTTATTTTGACACGGGCAGCTAGTAGTTTTGGTTTTGCAAATTTTTATTCACAGGATCCTGGTTTACAGTTGGAATGATATCCGGAAAGCTATGTATCCGTATATCTCTATCAGTTGTGTTTTGTATTATTTTTCCACTACGATGTATTTAAATGTAATTTAAATCTCTGATATTTTCTGTGTAATATTTATTCATACTCTGCATATTCTTGTATTTTGATGAAATTGTTGTAATATACAATGAAATGTTCTTCTGTCTGCGTTCCAATTTGTCGTGTTTTCAAAACAATCAGGGGTTTCGAACGGTCTTGGTCGGTTTAGCGACTGATTTGGATCGAGCGAAATTTCTGGTTGTTACAAACTCTATCCTCCAGCTTGCGTTGCATTGTGCGAGGGGACCTGAGTCTTATAATAGCTTGATTTTTATAAAAAGTGTGGCAATGATTTAATAATTTACTTTATTTCATGCACTAGAAATCATTGGAGTAAACCCGTTCCACGAAAGTGGCGTGGTCCTTTGATTTGCTGTATTATTTTTGCTTAATTAGTTAAGTAGATTTCTCATACCAGTCCCATGACTGACTCGTAGTTTGTTTCACCTTGCAAACTCGGGTGCCCTTATTTTCACACAGGCGGCCTAGTATCAGGTAGTTGGACATATTTTGGCTTGGCACTTCAGCAGGAGTGCGTCTTTTGGCTCATGGCGAGGTTTGACTTCATAGTGTTGACTATTGATTTTTCGCCATTACTATCTATGTATATGATTCCGCCTCTGGCGATGTAGACTGATATTCCTTTTATGTACTCTCTATGTATATGTACCGCTTATGGCGATGTAGACTGATCATGTACTTTTATGCACTAAGTTGTATCCTACACTGTGCTCTCTGATGTTGTGATATGTATGATTCCGCTACAATATTTATGTAAATTATTCTATTTCTTGATCATGCTATTATCTGCATTATGCTAATGATGATTAATGTGTTATGTTCCAATGATTATCCTTAACACCGTCGTACGGCGATTTGGGATCGTCACACTGATTTTCCGGGTTGATACAGCAGCGTAGGCTTAACCCTACGATGAAAGAAGTAGTTCGCAAAGAAATTATTAAACTCCTTGACAGTGGTATCATTTACCCCATTTCTGATAGCTTATGGGTCATCCCCATTCATTTCGTTCCTAAAAAGTCGTGACTCACCATTGTCGTAAACGAAAAATCAATCTTTTTCCAACTCGTACTCAAACAGGTTGGCGTGTTTGCATTGATTGTCCCAAATTAAATGCTGCAACATGTAAAGATCACTTTCTTTTCCCGTTCATCCATCAAATGCTTGAACGTTTAGCCGGTCACGAATTCTATTGCTTTGTTGATGGTTATTCCGGATATAACCAAATTCCAATCGCTCCTGAAAAATCAAGAGAAAATGACTTTCACATGTCCATTCAGTACTTTCGCTTATCGATATATTCCTTTCGTACTTTGCAATGCTCCTGCGACTTTCCAACGATGTATGGTTGACATCTTCTCCGATATGATCGAAAGCTTTCTTGAAGTTTTTATGGATGATTTTTCGATATTTCGCGATTCTTTTTCCTCTTACTTACATCATCTTGAACTTGTTTTAAATCGATGTAAGGAGAAACACTAAACACTGAATTGGGAAAAATGCCACTTTATGGTCAAACAAGGCATTGTCCTTGGACATGTAATTTCAAATAATGGCACTGAGGTAGATAAAGCGAAAGTTGACGTTATTTCAAAACTACCCATTCCAAAATGCATTAAGGACATTTGTTCATTTCTTGTGCATGCTGGCTTTTACCGACGTTTTGTGAAAGATTTCAGCAAAATCGCTCGTCCTTTGACTACTCTTCTAGGAAAGGACATCCCATTCGACTTTGACTCTGAATGTGTCGCTTCTTTTGAACGTCTTAAAAACGAACTCATTTCTGCTCCGATAATTTGCTTGCCCAATTGGGAACTTCCTTTTAAATTCATATGTGACACCTCTAACTACGCGGTTGGTGCTGTTTTGGGACAACGCATCCACACAATCCTTCACATAATTTACTACTCGTGTATGACCTTTAACGATGCTCAACTCAATTATACGACCATCGAGAAAGAACTTTTAGCAGTCGTCTTTGCGCTCGAGAAATTTCGATCTTACTTAATTGCCTCCCACATCACGGTCTACACTGACCATTCTTCTCTTCAACACCTTTTTGCTAAAAAGGATGCTAAATCATGCTTAATTCGATGGATTCTTTTACTTCAGGAATTTGTTCTTATAATCAAAGACAAAAAAGGATCCGATAGCGTCATTGTCGATCACTTGTCTCATCTTCCGAAGGCACCAGCTTCTTTACCAATCAACGAAAACTTTCCAGATGAACAACTCCTTTCTGTTTCAATCGATCCTTGGTTTGTCGACATAGTGATCAATTTAGTCACTAAGGAAACTCCCTCCTTTTGGTCCAAACATGATAAATACAAATTTCTTTCCCAAGTGAAATACTTCTACTGGAACGACCACGACTTGTTTAAGTATTGTCCAGACCAAATCATTCGTCGATGCGTTCCTCATAGCGAAATTAGCAGTGTTCTCTTGTTCTACCATGATCATGCGTGCGGTGGACATTTTGGCCTTAGAAAAACCGCTGAAAATGTGCTTCAATGTGGTTTTTATTGGCCTACTCTCTTTAAAGATTCGTTCGAATTCTATAAAACTTGTAATCATTGCCAAATGCTAGGAAAGATTTCTCGACAAAATATGATGCCTTTGAACCCATCCTTACAATCGAACTCTTTGTAGTATGGGGTATCGACTTCATTGGACCTTTCCCAAACTCTTTCGAAAACTTTTATATTCTTCTCGCCGTCGACTACGTTTTGAAATGGGTCAAAGCCGTTCCATGTAAAACCAATGATCATAAAATTGTTGTGAAATTTCTAAAAGAAAACATCTTTTCGAGGTTCGGCACACCTCGCACAATAATAAGCGATAATGGAACACATTTCTCTAATCGATCTTTTGGATCCTTAATTAAAAAAACACGATAGCCTATAAGTTGTCCTTATCATCTGCAAACATGTGGTCCAGTCGAAGTGTCGAATCATCAAATAAGATAGAATTTGAACAAAACTGTGAATAAAAATCGAAAAGATTGGTCATAGAAATTGATCGATGCGCTTAGGCTTACCGTACTGCTTTTAAAACTAATCTCGAAATGTCCCTTTTCCGATTGGTTTATGGTACATCATGTCATTTTCCCGTTGAACTTGAACATAAGGCACTTTGGGCAATAAAGAACTTAAACTTTGATCTTGAACAAGCTGGAGAAAACCAAAAATTGCAACTCAATGAATTAGAAGAAATTAGGAATGACGCATACAAAAGCGTAATAATTTACAAGGAAAACACCAAAGTTTTTCATGACAAGTCAATCCTAAGAAAGACATTTTTGGCAGACCAAAAAGTTCTATTATATGACTCACGACTTCAATTATTTCCTAGGATGTTAAAGTCAAGATGGACCGGATCATATGTTGTTAGAACTATTTTTCCATACGGTGCAAACAAAATAGAAAACCCGAGGGATGGATCCATATTCAAAGTCAACGGTCAAGGACCACTGTTTCAAATCTCACAAATATCGCCCGAGATCTCCTCCGAGATCTCGTTTTGGGCTCCTTCCGAAATGAAACAGCAAATATCACTCTAAATCTCCTTTCGAATATACCGTCCGAGATATTGCAATATTGAACGATATAGACCGAGACGAAATACTGGAATATCGTCCGAGATCTTAGTTCTTTTGTTTAAATTTCGGGCCAGAACTAGAACTATAATTAAATAACTCAAATCTAGCCATATCAATCTTTTGTTATTTTACATTTTGCATGTTAAATGACTATATTGTATGTTCGTATATGTTCTACAATGCTTATGATTTTCATATTCGTCTTTTTACATACATGTTACTTATGAAATTATGTATTTTATGGTCTGTTTATGCTGATTTTTTTAATGTTTTGGACCCTTTTAATGTTTCTAGTCTAACAATATTCCTGTTTTAAGCATATTACGATTTAAAGTATGAATGATCTTCCACAAAATGAAGTATAATAAAGTTATTTTTCATTATAAGTTTAAGTTACTATGTTTTTGATAGCATTCATAAAAATCATTTTGTTAAAATATCATTTTTAACATATCATGTACCCCGAGATTGTTTCGATATTAACTTTCAGACCCAAGATGAAAATCCGAAACGGACTCCCGAGTTAGACTCGTCTCGTCCGAGATCTCCCCAGATAGGAGACTGAGTCTATAAAATCCCCGAGATGAAACACCGCTGATATTTGTGATTTAAAACCTTGTCAATGACTAAAACTATTCTTGGACTTGCTCACTGATCGAGAGAAGGAGCTTATGATTCTTCATGAGCCATGCTACGTTAAGTGAGAAAGTTAAGTTTAACCCTCCTTTGTAAATATGTAAATATTTCTCTTCCGTTCACTCGTTATGTAATGCATTGACTGTGGGGACACAACCAAAATTAAGTGGGGGGGGTGTGAAGACCCGTAACTTCCCCGGTGAGGAAAGCACGGATAGTTCGGGAACAAGCCACATCAGAACGCAGACGGGAGAACATTTCATTATATATTACAACAATTCCATCAGAATACAAGAATATGCATAATATAAATGAATATTACACAGAAATATCAGAGATTACAATATATTACATAGCAGCAGAAAATAATACAATACACAACTAGAAGAGATATACGGATACAAAGCTTTTCGGATATCGTTCCAGCTGTAAACCGGGATCCTGTGAATATAAATCTGCAAAACCAAAGCTACTAGCTGCCCGTGTCAAAATAAGGGCACCCAGAGTTTAGGTTAAAACAATAAACACCAAGTCAGTCATGGGACTGGTGTGAGAACTAAAACAATTATAAATCTTTATTTTAAAGTTCGGTAAATCAAGGGACCACGCCGTATAACACGGAACGGGTTTCCTCCCAAGAATACCAATGCATAAAACTAACAGCGCAATGCTAAATAAAGAAAAATGAAGCTATTATACGACCCATGTCCTATCACACAATGCAACGCAAGCCGGGGATAGGGTTTTCCCTTATAATAGCCAAACATGCTTAGTACGTTTGAAACAAATCATTTGATACTATTATAAGTGCATAGTGTATAAACCAACTTCAAGTCATAAGTATCAATCATAGACGCCATGGGTAGCATATATCATGTCGTCATACTAGGCTCTACAAATAAAACCGCAAATGTCACGTATTTTAAAGTTGGATTTCCATATGTGAACCGAGGCCAGGGATCGTCCTCTACCGATTCGAGGCAATCTAGCCCATGTCTCAAGACCCAGACTCAGGTGGGCCCTTGGAGCGACAGGGTTGGTCCACCGATGTGGATTAAAATGCCTGAACAATACGTCTCTCCGCCCTATGGGGCGTAAATGAGCCAACAAATGACTCCATCGGACCCGGATCGTCCGATCAAACCGAGGCGCCTCGCAACAACAACAACCACATAAGTCAAACTCGTCAGGGGGTGTAAAACCACTGACGCTACTTCTAGCTAGAAAGAAACGCATGTCTTCCCTGAGGTCCTCTCCCGTTTCTGGTCCACTCCCTGGGTGTGAGGCGCGCGAATCAACGTTACACAAAGTTATGCCACAAAGGCCGTGCTTTGACCATCCACCACAAGACTCTTCTTTTCAACAGAGGCCTTGATCATATTGCCAATTAGGCATACCACACAGGCAATTCGCTCCATGCGTTTGATATCCATCGATATATAACCCCTGAGCTCGTACGTCTCAGAGAAGGGTGTTAAGCAAGAGAATAAATTCTCCATCGCCAAACAGATATATATTTAATAGAAATCAATCACACAGACTGAAATCCAATGTCAGACACACAGTCCATTTACAAGTCCGTTCTGGGTCTGAACGAAACCAGAGGCACCTAGTACCCCGCATATCCATCGATCACCAAGTACGTATGGACGATCACTAACTGTTTCCATCTTCGTGGGTGTACATCCCAATCAAGATCATCAGTAATTATCCAAACGACGTGAAGACCTCCGGTCTTCAACCACCGTCTTCACCTTCGACTTATCGTCGTATCAGTTATTCAGAATGGGATAAACCCGGTCTTTCCGAATAACTCGCGTATATAATAAACAAGTGTTACACAAACACAACATACGCCTCATTCAATTCATCAGTCACTAACCGTAAATTAACAAGAGAATAATTCCCTAAATATTAACCCCGAAGGCCGAAACCAACATCAAATCAATATCCAGAAAACCATTCTGCTTAGCTAACCGACAGTTAGTTTCTAAATTTCACATTCATAGGGAATGGTTACCATTAATTTTATCAAAGATAAATCCTTTAAATTTATTCTTTAATCTACTTTTTAATATCAATTCAAACTAGTCGGGATTAACGAACCTTACCGAAGTAATCGTTTGTTTTAATTTCCCAATCCCAACCTATTCATCCCATGAAGTAAAACTGGAAATACTTCATATCTAACACCACGGTGTTATCGGTAAATTTAATTACCATTTCACGTTTAAATCTAATTAAAGAATTAACTATCGCCTGGAGAAAAACTGGTGATACTCCATTCTCGATCATTTCAATCTAATTAAAGATTCATTAAAACTCCACTTAGTTTTTAATCTTTAACTGGGTTAAAGAATCAGTGTCATTTAAAACACTGTTCACGATAAACCCAAAAATCAATACCAATACAATTCCAATTAAATATTATTTAATTGGTACACTTCATTAAATCTAAATAAGAAGATTTAATCTTTTTCTCAACTAGGTTCAAGAACAGTGTTAATGAAGACACCATTCACAACAAACCCAAATCACATTTGATATTAAATACAAGGCTCTTAATAGAAAATATATCGGCTTATATTCAATATTAAATTCCACGACCAACAAATATCATATTGGAAATAACGATATATAAATATCTTTCAAATTTCCATAACAACATCTGTATAATCACGAAATCCAACATCGAAATATTCCGAAGACAATTTCGATTCAAATCCATTCCAATTCAATTATTGGAAATTCTGGTTACTTTTAAAACCCTTTTTAAATTCAATTTATGTATTTAAAAATAAATAGAATTATAATTCTAGTTCAAAACTAGTTCATTTCGATAAAAATCTATTTTTATCTTTTCAAATATGGAGTTTTTCATCCAAATTCTTCCCAAATCATTTCTTAGGATTTTACACAAATTATTACTATTTTTAATAATTTTATCAAGGCCCGTACAGTCGATTTCCATCAACGGCCATCGAACTTCACTTACAACGACCTTTTCCAAATTTGATTTGGACATGATTCCAAATCCAACCGTTAGATTTCAAATTTCTAATATTCGTTAGAAAGCTCTTTTCGATAGGAACCCAATGGTTCTAGTTTTAAGAGAATCCGACTGTCGGATCTCCCGCAATATTCATTCGAAGTCAACGGTCGAAATTCGCGAACTGCCGCGGCGCGGCGCGTTCTATTCAGGCCGTTTAAAATGTATTTAATAAATCGTTTTAAATTCGTTTTCAAAACGATTTCAACTTCTTATTGATTTCTAATTCAATTTCAGTTCGTTTTCAATTCAATTCAATTTCAATTCGAATTCATTTATATTCAATTTCAATTCGAATTCATTTATATTCAATTTCAATTCGAATTCATTTCTATCCAATTTAATTCGAATTTAAATTCTTTTCAAAATATCAGTTTTTGAAATCACTTTCGATATTCATTATAAAATGAATAAAATCGATATAAATATCGTTCACGTCAAAATGGCGTCAATCTAATCAACATGGCTTCATATATTTCTATTTTCAAATATTCTATTTCAAATATTTCTATTTCACATATTTCTTTTTCAAATATTCTATTTCAAATATTACTATTCCAAATATTTTTTTTTTCAAATATTTCTGTTTCAAATATTTCTATTTCAAATATTTCTATTTCAAATATTTCTATTTCAAATATTTCTTTTTCAAATATTCTATTTCAAATATGGAACGAGGCACAATCAATTGCCATATAATGTTAATTATATGGATTTTCTACAACACATGTATACAATAACAACGATGAATAATCAACCATCATCCAAAGTGCATTCTACATTGTATAAGCATCGAATATAAATATTTAACGCTTATAACAGTTTGTCAATCAATCGATCGACATACGACTAAATAATCGGGATTAGTGTACGTCAAATATCATCCCAATACCCGTGTGGGGTTTCAAACAATCAAACACATATTTTATTTGTGCAGTTGGGCGATGTGTAAAATTTATCGTCCCAATCAATATCAGTCAAATGTGTGTATATAAAAAAATCGTCCGATTTGTTTATTTTTATTTCATATACACATTAAAAATTCTATTTTTAACTACAAAATATTTTCCACTATAAAATATTTTATTTCAATTATATAAATGTTTTATTTCATTTCACATCACATCACGCAATCAACTACACATCAAAATCAAACAAACAAGCATACAAGCCATCCATGGTCTGTGGACGACGGGTGTCAGGTGCTACTAAACACCGTCTGCATCCTAGTATATATTTCAACTAGAAAAAAATTTAAAAGTGAGAAGTTCTCATAGAGGGTTCCACCCCGCCGTGCTTTGCTTTTGAATTGCTGAATGGCTTGAATTTGCTTGACATTCCCACTCAACAATTTCACGCTGTTTACAATAAAAATCATATTTTTATTCTATACATTATATAAAAATCATATTTTTATTCTATACATTATATAAAATTCATATTTTTATGTCGTTATATATATTTTATAAATCACTTCTATTTAAAATTTAACATCGAACTTTCACATGATTAAAGATCAAATCTTTATATATAAAAATTCTATTTTTATTACCTAAAAATATGAAAATAGATTCAATGTTTTATATAGAAGAAACCTATTTCTACAACACTATAATATATATAAAAATCATAAATTTTTATATTATCAAAACCATATATACATTTCAGATTTTTAAATCACTAAAGGTTATATTTTTATTCCACTATTTCATAAATATTCTTGTATAAATAAATCAAAGTAAAGAAAAACTCACATTAAAAAAGGGGGGAATGGTTTGTGTGCTCGCTGGAGGCGAAGGAGGGGCTTCGGGTGCCTCGCCGGTGGAATTGGGTCAGGGGGGAGATGCACTAGGCGGCGGCCGGGCGCTGATGGTCGGAGTGGGGCCCGACGTTGTGGGGCAGGGCTAGGGCGTCGGTCTTCTTCGATTTGGGCGCGTGGTGGGTAATCGATTGGAGGAGGGGCGCCTAGAGAAGGGGATGGCGAAGGAGGAGGTAGTGAGCTAGCGGAGGGGCGCTGGCATGGGCGGCGATCCCCCCTTCCGTTGTTTTTTTTCCTCCGTGGTGAAAACCGTCGGGAGTGAGAATGAAAGGGATGGGAGTGGTCAACGCTTTATAATAGAATATATATATATATTTAATTTAATTCTTTATTTAATACCAAAAAGTAACTTTTTATTTCGAACCCCAAACGAGACCGACCGCCTATCATCCCTAGCTAAATACCCCCATTCCGAACACAATGGGATATGTCACATAGGCCAATTCGATCGTTACGTCCATTTTTCGTCAAAATCAACATATAACTCTGTATATTGAATTTGAACCAGTATTTTTTTCTTAAATCTCCTTTTTGAATATCAATTCAAAACTAGTCGGGATTAGCGAACCACACCGAAGTAATCATTTATTTTATTTCCCAGTAAATTGAAATACGGGTTCAAATTCAATATATAGAGTTATATGTTGATTTTAACGAAAACTGATCGAAACGAGCGAATCAGCTTACGGTACATATCCCATTGTGTTTGGAATGGGGGTAATTAGCTATGGACGACAGGCGGTGGGTCTCGTTTAGAGGTCAAAGGTAAAAGTTGCTTTTTCGGTTAATTAAATAAAAAAAATATAAAATCCCTTATTCCTCTATACAGTCAACGTCCCTCCTTTTCTTTTTCTCTCTCCCCGATTAAAGAAAAAACTTCTTCCTCGTCGATTCCACTCACCTCATTGACCACCATCGTGCCGCCAGCCAACGCGCCGCCCACCGCACTTCCGCCTCCCCTCCGGCAACCCTTCCCCATCCTTCTCTGCGCCCCCTCCTTCTTCCTCGAACCCAAAACAACACCAAACCTCGTAAGACCCAATCCCTAGCCATCGTGGGTGCTGCCTCCGCTACGCCACCACTGGCGCACCAGACCCACCACCGCGAAGCCACCGCTCAGCCCCTTCATCTCAGACCAGCGCAAGTGCCCCTCTCCCTCAGAAAATACAGTAAGTATATCCTCTTTTAAATTTCGATTTTGATTTTGTTTATAAAATGTCTTGATTTTTGTTTATAGGAAATATAAAGTATAAATTTTGTTTATATAAAGTGTAGATCTTTAATCACATACAGAACTAATTTATTTTTTACCATACAAAGAAATGATTTTTATTGGTTTAAAAATATAAAACATTTTGATTTAAAAATAAAAAATACATTGATTTGAAAGGATAAAATGGCGAGGATAAAGATATGATCTTTAATATATATAAAGCGAAATAAAAATACAATCTTTAGAATATATGAAGTGAATCAAAAATATGAAATTATTTTTAGAAGAAAAAAATTTAATTTTTATATAATGTAGAAGTTAAAAATATAATTTTTATATAACGTAGAATATAAAAATTTGATTTTTATAAATGTGGCGATATAAAAATATAATCTTTTATATATGTATAGCAATAAAATTCGATTTTTATATAGGAGGTAGCGATGAAAAGATTGTATTTTTATAAATGAAAAGTTAGATCTTTTAAAAATAGAAAGACGAGGTTTTTAGAAATATATAAACATCATATTGAAAATGTGATTTTTAATACGAGCAGCGTGAAAAGGGTGGCGTAGGAAGTTTGGGCAAATCCAGACGGTTCTGAAATTCCAGAAATATAGAATGGTGGAGTGGAACCCCAAGGTGAGAACTCCTCACTTTTGAATTTATTTATAGCTAAATTGTATACTAGGATGCAGAAGGTGTTTAGTAGCACCCGACACCCGTCGTCCACAGACCATGGATGACTTGTTTGTTTGGTTGCTATGTTGTGAAAATTGATTGTGTGATGTGAAATGAAATAAAATATTTTTATAGTTAAAAATATTTTATAGTTAAAAATAGAATTTTTAATGTGTATTTAAAATAAATATTTATAAACAAATCAGAGATTTGTTTATATACACTGATTTAAATGATATTGATTGGGACGATAAATTTTGCACATCACCCAACTGCACAAATAAAATCTGTGTTTGATTGTTTGAAACCCCACACGGGTATTGGGATGATATATGACATACACTAATCCCAATAATTAGTTGTATGTCGATTGATTGATTGACAGACTGACATAAGCGTTAAATATTTATATTTGATGCTTATACAGTGTAGAACGCACTCTGGATGATGGTTGATTATTTATCGTCGTTATTTTATACATGTGTCGTAGAAAATCCATATAATTAACATTATATGGTAATTGATTGGGCCTCATTCCAGTTTTGAATAGAAATATTTGAAACGAAATATTTGAAAGATAAATATTTGAAAGAGAAATATTTGAAAGAGAAGTATTTGAAAAAGAAAAATTTGAAAATAGAAATATATAAAGCCGTGTTGATTAGACTTGCGCCATTTTGACGTGAACGATATTTATATCGATTTTATTCAAACTGAAATGAATATTGAAGTGATTTGAAATTTGAATTAAATTGAAGTGATTTAAAATTCGAATAGAATTGAAATTCGAATTAAATTGAAATGATTTGAAATTTGAATAGAATTGAAATTCAAATTAAATTGAAATAGAAATGAAATGGTTTTGAATTGAATTTAAACGAATTGAAATTGAATAGAAATGGAATCGTTTTGAATTGAATTTAAACGAATTGAAATTGAATGGAAATGAAATCGTTTTGAATTGAATTTAAATGAATTGAAATTGAAATCGATTTGAAATGAAATTAAAACGAATTTATATTGGAAAATTCAATCTTGATTTGAATTAGAAAAGGAAGTTGAAATCGTTTCGAAAATGAATTTAAAACAATTTATAAAATACGTTTTAAAAGGAAATCGACGAAGTATATATATTATATATATATATATTATATATATAATATAATGGCCTGAATAGAACGTGCCGCGCTGTGGCAGTTCGTGAATTTCGACCATTGACTTCGAATGGACATTGCGGGAGATCCGACCGTCGGATTCTCCTAAAACCGGGACCGTTGGGTTCGTATCGAAAAGAGCTTTCTAACGAATATTGGAAATTTGAAATCTAATGGTTGTATTTTGAATTATGTCCAAATCAAATTTGAAAAAGGTCATTGTAAGTGCAGTTCGATGGCCGTTGATGGAAATCGACTGTACGGGCCTTGATAAAATTATTAAAAATAGTAATAATTTGTGTAAAATCATAAGAAATGATTTGTGAAGAATTGGGATGAAAAATTCTATATTTGAAAAGATAAAAATAGATTTTTATCGAAATGAACTAGTTTTGAACTAGAATTAAAATCAACTTATTTTTTTGAAATAAATAAATTGGATTTGAAATGGTTTTAAAAATAACCAGAATTTCCAATAATTGAATTGGAGGGGATTTGAATCGAAATTGTCTTCGGAATATTTCGATGTTGGATTTCGTGATTATACAGATATTGTAATGGAAATTTGAAAGATATATTTATATCGTTATTTCCCATACGATATTTGTTGGTCGTAGAATTTGATATTGAATATAAGCCGATATATTTTCTATTCAAAGCCTTGTATTTGATATCAAATGTGATTTGGGTTTGTCGTGAATGGTGTCTTCATTAACACTGTTCTTAAGCCCTGTTGAGAAAAAGATTAAATCTTTTTATTTAAATCTAATGAAGTGTACCAATAAAATAATATTTAATTGGTATTGAATTTTGGGTTTATCGTGAATAGTGTTTTAAATAACATTTGTTCTTTAACCCGATAATTAATGGAATGTGACTTTGTGTTTATCGTGAACCGTGTTTTAAATGACACTGATTCTTTAACCCAGTTAAGGATTAAAACTAAGTGGAGTTTTTGTGAAAACCCAAAACTTCCCCGGTGGGGAAAGCACGGATAGTTCGAGAACAACCCACAAAGGAACGCATACGGAAGAACATTTCATTGTTAATTACAACAATTCCACCAGATACAAGAATATACAGAGTACAGATGAATAAAATACATTCGATAAATATCAGAGATTACAATACATTACATAGCAGCGGAAAATAATACAAAATACAACTAGAAGGAGATATACGGATACAAAGCTTTCCGAATATCGTTCCAGCTGTAAATCAGGATCCTGTGAATATAAATTTGCAAAACCAAAACTATTAGCTGCTCGTGTCAAAATAAGGGCACCCAGAGTTTAGGTTAAAACAATAAACTCCATGTCAGTCATGGGACTGGTGTGAGAACTAAAACAGTTATTAATCTTTATTTTAAAGTTAGGTAAATCAAGGGACCACGCCGTATAACACGGAACGGGTTTCCTCCCAAGAATACCAGTGCATAAAACAATAGCGCAATGCTAAATAAAGAAAAATGAAGCTATTATAAGACCCAGGTCCTATCACACAATGCAACGCAAGCCGGGGGATAGGATTTTACCTTATAATAGCCAAAGAATGCTTGATACGTGAAATTTCATGTTTTATTATTACTATAAGTGTATAGTGTCAAAACAATTTCAAATCATAAGTATCAATCATAGGCAACATGAGCGTCCCATGCCACTATGTCGCCATATATAGGTTTACAATCAAAACCGCACAGTCACGTATTGGATCGTCAGGGGCGGTCCACAGATGTGGATTATTATGCCTGAACACTACATCTCCCCACCCTATGGGGTGTCAATGAGTCCAATGACTCCATCGGTCCCGGATCGACCGATATAACTGAGGCGTCTCGCAACAGCAACAACCACATAAGTCAAACTCGTCAGGGCGTGTAAAACCACTGATGCCAATTCTAGCTAGAAAGAAACGCATGTCCTCCCTGAGGTCCTTCTCCCGTTTCTGGTTCACAACCGGGGTGTGTGGATCACGAATCAACGTTACACAAAGCTATGCCACACAGGCCGTGCTTTGATCATCACCACAAGACTTTGCTTTTAAACAGAAGCCTTGATCATTTGCATCTTAGCATGCCACAAAAGCAAACCACTCCATGCAACCGGTATCCATCAATCACATAGAATGATATCCAATGTCAGACACAATCCATTTACAAGTCCGTTCTCGGTCTGAACGAAACTGTAGGCACCTTGTACCTCGCATATCCATCGATCTCCAAGTACATCTGGATGATCACCAACTGTTTCTCTCCTTTGGGGTGTAAAGCCCAATCAAGATCATCAGTAATTGTCCAAAGGACGTGAAGACCTCGGGTCTTCGACCACCGTCTTCATCTTCGACACCACGTCGAATCAGTTATTCAGAATAGGATAAACCCGGTCTTTCTGAATAACACACATATATAATAAACGAGTGTTACACAAACACAACATAAGCTTTATTTCAATTCAGAGTATTCTTTTATTCAAATATTCCTATATTTTGGGAAAGGTTCCCATTAATTTTATCAAAGATAAGTTCTTTAAATTTATTCTTAAATCTCCTTTTTGAATATCAATTCAAAACTAGTCAGGATTAGCGAACCACACCGAAGTAATCATTTATTTTATTTCCCAATCCCAACCTATTCATCCCATGAAGTAAAACTGGTAATACTTCATATCTAACACCACGGTGTTATCGGTAAATTCAATTACCATTTAACGGTCAAATCTTATTAAAGATTTAACTATCGCTTGGAGCAAAACTGGTGATACTCCCTTCTCGATCTTTTCAATCTAATTAACGATTCATTAAAACTCCACTTAGTTTTAATCTTTAGCTACGTTAAAGAATCAGTGTCATTTAAAACATGATTCACGATAAACCCAAAATCACGTTCCTTTAATTGTCGGGATAAAGAACAAGTGTTATTTAAAACACTGTTCACGATAAACCCAAAAATCAATACCAATTCAATTCCAATTAAATGTCATTTAATTGGTACACTTCATTAAACATAAATAAAAAGATTTAATCTTTTTCTCAACTAGGCTTAAGAAAAGTGTTAATGAAGACACCATTCACGACAAAGCCAAATCACATTTGATATTAAATACAAGGCTCGGAATAGAAAATATATCGGCTTATATTCAATATCAAATTCTATGACCAACAAATATCGTATTGCAAATAGCGATATATATATATATATATATATATATATATATATTTCTAACTTCCATAACAATATCCGTATAATCACGAAATCCAACATCGAATTATTCCGAAGACAATTTCGATTCCAATCCCTCCCAATGCAATTATTGAAAATTCTGGTTATTTTCAAAACCATTTCAAATCTAATTTATTTATTCTAAAAATAAATAAATTATTATTCTAGTTCAAAACTAGTTCATTTCGATAAAAATCTATTTTTATCTTTTCAAATGTGGATTTTTTCATCCCAATTTATCCCAAATCATTTCTTATGATTTCACACAAATTATTATTATTTTAATAATTTTATCAAGGCCTGTACAGTCGATTTCCATCAACGGCCATAGAATTGCACTTACAATGACCTTTTCCAAATTTTATTTGGACATAATTCCAAATCCAACCGTTAGATTTCAAATCTCTAACATTCTTTAGAAATCTCGTTTCGATACGAACCCAAGGTTCCAGTTTTAGGAGAATCCAACGTCGGATCTCCCGCAATATCCATTCGAAGTCAATGGTCGAAATTCACGAACTGCCGCGGCGTGGCTCGTTCTATTCAGGCCATTATATTATATATATAATATATACTTCATCGATTTCCTTTTAAAACATATTATATAAATCGTTTTAAATTTGTTTTCAAAATGATTTCAACTTCCTTTTCAAATTCAAATCCAGATTGAATTTTTCAATATAAATTGAATTTTAATTTCATTTCAAATCGATTTCAATTTGAATCGATTTCAATTCAATTTCAATTCATTTAAATTCAATTCAAAACGATTTCATTTCTATTTCAATTTAATTCGAATTCAAATTCTATTCGAATTTCAATTCACTTCAATATTCATTTCAATTTGAATAAAATCGATATAAATATCGTTCACGTCAAAATGGTGCAAATCTAATCAACATGGCTTTATATATTTCTATTTTCAAATATTTCTATTTCAAAAATTCCTATTTCAAATACTTCTATTTCAAAACTGGAATGAGGCCCAATCAATTACCATATAATGTTAATTAAATGGATATTCTACAACACATGTATAAAATAAGAACCATAAAAAATCAACCATCACCCAGAGTGCACCACACAACTGCATAAGCATTAAATATAAATAATTAGCTCTTACACAGTCTATCGACCAATCGATCGACATACAACTAAATAATTGGGATTAGTGTATTCCAAATATCATCCCAATACCCGTGTGGGGTTTCAAACAATCAAACACAGATTTTATTTGTGCTGTTGGGCGATGTGTATAATTTATCGTCCCAATCAATATCAATCAAATCAGTGTATACAAACAAATCTCCGATTTGTTTATAAATATTTATTTCATATACACGTTAAAAATTCTATTTTTAACTATAAAATATTTCTAACTATATAATATTTTATTTCATTTCACATCACATCACAAAACCAACTACACATCAAAATCAAACAAACAAGCATACAAGCCGTCCATGGTCTATGGACGATGGGTGTCGGGTGCTACTAAACACCGTCTGCATCCTTGTATATATTTTAACTAGAAATAAATTAAAAAGTGAGAAGTTCTCACCGACTAGCTAAACCAAACGCCTCGACTCTTCTTATGTAGGAAATCTTCACCTTTTCGTCTTTTGTCACTTCCGTTGCCCGTATTCACTAAATATATATAAAAATCACATTTTATATTCTCTTTACTTTACGATAAAATAAAGTTCATATTTTTATTCTACATCATATATTTACAATGCTTCTTTCTATATAAAAATTATATTTTTATATTTCTACTGCTTATATAAAGATTGAATTTTTATTATCATACGTATATAAAAATTATGTTTCTAACCTTTCTATATTATAAAAATTATATTTCTAACCTTTCTATATTTTAAAAATTATATTTTTAAAACCATATACATACAAATTATATTTTTCCTTTGCTACTCAGAAAATAAAAATCTCATCTTTATTTATTGTTCACATAGATAAAAATCACAACTTTATTTATCATACATTTTAATCCTTTACATAAAAAAAACTGAAAATAAAAAAATCAATGCCCTTTTCAATTTCAAAGATCCGATTTTCCTCTAATTTAAATTAACTAATTACGTATGGATAAATAAATAAATAAAACGCACCTTATTTTATTTTTATTTCTTAAGAGGAGGGGGCGTTGCCACTCTCTGTATGCGGAAGGGATGTTGAGGGGCGTCGGAGGTAGGGCGGTGCTGGAGCCAAGGGGTCACGCAGGTGGGTCGTCGGGTCTCACGGGGTGGCGAAATCGGGACTGGCGGTTGTGATTTGGGTGGAGGAATGGAGGTGTGGACGGGTTTAAGAGGAGAAGGGGGAGGCCGTAGGGGAAGTGCCGCCGTTGGGGGGAAGGCGCGGTGGAGCGATGGGAGCCGGACGGGAGTGGAGGCGGGCTAAGCGACGGATCTAAGGAGCGATCCTCTTTTTTTTCGATTTGAACGAGAATATGAAAGAGGGGAGATGCATTGACCAAGTTAAGAAGAAAAGGGGTGGGCCAAGTTTAATTATTTATATTTAATTTATTTTTAAATTTCCTAAAAGCAACTTTTTACTTTGAACTCGTAACAAGACCCACCACCTATCATCCATAGCTAATTACCCCCATTCCAAACACAATAGGATATGTATCGTAAGCTGATTCACTCATTTCGATCAGTTTTCGTCAAAATCAACATATAACTCTATATATTGAATTTGAACGCGCATTTCAATTTACCGGGGCCACATACTAACAAGAAAAATTACCGAAAAATATTTTCTAGCTTCGTATTGACGATACGGTCCTAACAAAACTAGTTTCATCAAATTCTGAGATCGTTAGAAAAATGGCCATTTTCCAGTCGATTAAAATCAACTAAAACTGGTCAAACGCGTTTTCCTTTGCCACGCTCACATATTGAATCGAAAAATTATGAAATTTGAAACCTAGCAATAACTTGACATCGTGGATCCAACAAAAGTGGTTTGGTCGAAATCCGAGGTCGTTTGCAAAATTTCCATTTTTAAGGGCCGAAATTCCATAGCGACTATTTTGAAAGTTCAACTGGACATATCTTTTGATTCCCGCTATGAAATTTCAATTTTTCAGATTCGTTGGAAAGATATTCTCAATTATATTCTATTATTTTTGGTTTTACTAAAATCCGGTTTGTTTTGAATCATGTACATTCATTTGAAATTAGAAATCGATTTATCGAACTACCACGCCATTTCAGGATCGTTTTATAATTATAAATAAATATTTCTATTCAAACGACGATCTATATAAATATATACGTTCTAATCTGTTCAAAATAAATTTCTCGTCGTCTTTATTTAAAATAATTCATTCTAAATATTCAAAATTCGTTAAAATTGCCAAAATAAAAATTTTAAACTGGCTCGCATTTCCGAGTTATTACAGTTTTAATGAATCTTTAATTAGATTGAAATGGTCGAGAATAGAGTATCACCAGTTTTGCTCCAGGCGATAGTTAAATCTTTAATTAGATTTGAACGTGATATGGTAGTTGAATTTACCGATAACACCGTGGTGTTAGATATGAAGTATGACCAGTTTTACTTCATGGGATGAATAGGTTGGGATTGGGAAATAAAATAAATGATTACTTCGGTGTTGTTCGCTAATCCCGACTAGTTTGAATTGATATTCAAGGAAGATTAAAGATTAAATTTAAAGAATTTATCTTTGATAAAATTAATGGGAACCTTTCCCAAAGTGTAAGAATATTTAAGTAAAAGAATATTCAGAATTGGAATGAGGCATATGTTGTGTTTGTGTAACACTTGTTTATTATATACGTGAGTTATTCAGAAAGACCGGGTTTGTCCCATTCTGAATAACTGATTCGACGTGGTGTCGAGGATGAAGACGGTGATCGAAGATCGGAAGTCTTCACATCGTTTTGGTGATTACTGATGATCTTGATTGTGCCATACACCCAAGAGGAGGGAATCATTTAGTGGTCTTCAAGACATACTTGGAGATCGATGGATATGTGTGGTACTAGGTGCCTCCGGTTTCATTCAGACCCAGAAGAACTTGTAAATGGACTGTGTGTCTGACATTGGATTTTAGTCTGTGTGATTGATTTCTATTAAATATATATTTGTTTGGCGGCGTGGAATTTATTCTCTTTCTTAACGCCCTTCTCAGAGATGTACGAGCTCAGGGGTTATATATTGATGGATATCAAACGCATGGCGTGAATTGCCTGTGTGGCATGCCTAAGTGGAAATTGATCAAGGCTTCTATTGAAAAGCAAAGTCTTGTGGTAATGATCAAAGCACGACCTGTGTGGCGTAGCTTTGTGTAACGTTGATTTGTGAGCCTTACACCCCGGTTGTGAACCAGAAACGCGAGAGGACCTCAAGGAGGACATGCGTTTCCTTCTAGGTAGAAGTGGCATCAGTGGTTTTACATGCCCTGACGAGTTTGACTTATGTGGTTGTTGCTATTACGAGGCGCCTCAGTTTGATCGGACGATCCGGGTCCGATGGAGTCATTCGTTGGCTCATTTTCGCCACCAAAGGGCGGGGAAACGTAGTGTTCAGGCATAATAATCCACATCGGTGGACCGGCTATGATGATCCAAGGCTTGCCTGCGCGCTTGCCTGAGACTCGGGCTAGACAGTCTCGAATTCGGTAGAGGACTATCTTTTGCCTCGGTTCACAAATGGAAATCTAAGTTCCAAATACGTGACATTTGCGCTTTTGATTGTAATTCTATATATGGCAACATAATGGCATGGGACGCTCATGTCGCCTGTGATTGAAATTTATGATTGAAATTGTTTTAACACTATACACTTATAGTAATAAGAAAACATGAAATTTAGCGTATCAAGCATTCTTTGGCTATTATAAGGTAAAACCCTATCCTCCGGCTTGCGTTGTATTGTGTGATGGGACCTGGGTCTTATAATAGCTTCATTGTTCTTTATTTAGCATTGCGCTGTTGTTTTATGCACTGGTATTCTTGGGAGGAAACCCGTTCCGTGTCATACGGCGTGGTCCCTTGATTTACCGAACTTTAAAATAAAGATTAACAATTGTTTTAGTTCTCACACCAGTCACATGACTGACCTGGAGTTTATTGTTTCAACCTAAACTCTGGGTGCCCTTATTTTGACATGGGCAACTAGTAGTTTTGGTTTTGCAGATTTATATTCATAGGATCCTGGTTTACAGCTGGAATGATATTCGGAAAGCTTTGTATTCTTATATCTACTTCTAGTTGTGGTTTGTATTATTTTCCGCTGCTATGTAATGTATTGCAATCTCTGATATATATCGAATGTATTTTATTCATTTATGCTCTGTATATTCTTGTATTCAGATGAATTGTTGTAATTAACAATGAAATGTTCTTCTGTCTGCGTTCTGTTGTGGCTTGTTCTCGACTCAATCCGGGCTTTCCTCACCCGGGAAGTTCGGGTCGTTTCAACTGGTCTATAGGGAGATTCGTAGGTGATAAGTATGAAATGTTTTCTAAATTGTAATCCGATTAAATGAATGGTTGATTGAGACTGCTTGCGATAACATTTTAGATCCCATAAGGAAGTTTGCTAAGATTTTCTCGCTTAACTCTCTCTCGTATGTAAAAGGAAAAAAAGGAAAAAAAGAATAATCCAAGGGTATCCAACATTGCTAGTACATCTAGCGTTGGTGCGCAAATTTGCCAAGCTCTGTCACAATTCCCATGTAAGTTGTAATGCAGTGCATTGTTTATACCTTGGTCGCATTTCATGAGTTGGACACAATGAAAAAATGAAGTGTGTATATATAATAATAATCTAAGGGAATGCAACATTGCTAGTACATGTAGCATTGGTGTGCAAACTCGCCAAGCTCTGTGCCAACTCCCATAAAAGTCGTAATGTAGTGCGTTGGTTATATCATGACCTCATTTCATGAGTTGGACACCTAAGGATTACCGACCCTCATGTAAGTCGTAATACAATGTAGGGGTGGTATACCTAGGTTTTTGTAAATAATAATAATGTAAATATTTTTTAATAATGAGAGAGTTAGCACTTGAAATCCAATCACACTCTTCACATATTTATTCTTGTTTAGTTGAATAAATGAACATTTTTGCGTATGTTATATGATCAAACCATGTTTTAAATATTTTCAAAATCATCACTTATTTTGGGAAAAAAGGGGGTCACTTGTGCATGTTTAAATTTGTGAAATCTTTTACTTGTTCCTTGTTATTAACTCTTATGGGAATTTAGGAGCTAAAATGATATATATACATAAGGAGATGAAGGAAAGCATGCACATATACTAGAGGAGGCAAAGAAATTAATTCATCTAATGGATAGTGGAGGGCCCATCTTTCGACTAGCCCACTTGCTCTTAAGCTTCATATTATTGAATGGGACAAAAGGCCTCATGCATTATACATGACAAATTAGTGGCTAATATCAATTAGAAGCTTATGAATGGGCATTTTGGGGAATTCCCAAGGAAATTGATTAGGATTTTAGATCATGTATATATACCCCTTTGTTTCATGTATTTAGTATCTTCTTTTGAGCATATGAAAGTGAAAGTGATCAAATAAATAAAAATGGCATCCAAGCCTATTTCTTTCACGTCTCTTTTATGTCTCTTTTAATTTCTATGATCTACTTTATGTTCATAGTTTTGATTTATTTACATGATCTCTACTTCATGTTCATAGTTATATTTATTTACATGCACTTAGTGTAGTTCATTTCTTGTTCAATTTAGATTTTCTTTCATTTTGCTTTATTTATCAATGTTGAAACTTACATGTATTAATATGATAACATATATTAGAAGCTAAGCCCCTACAAATTAGGGGTAAAGAAACACTCTAATTTTATGTAAGTTCAACATTTATATGATTTGTGATCTCTCATTTTGTGCTTCTTGATAGTAGATATTGATGTAAGTTTATACATATGAGTTTGATAGCTTATGTTGTATTTGCAAATAAGCTATTCGTATTCAATATAAACACAAGTTACATCAATATTTGCTAAGTTGTTTTTGATTATGAAATATAAGAAAGAACAAAATTTGATGATCTATGTCACTGATTACAATAGTGAATAGATCATACTAAAAATAGATTTTGCTTTGTTTTCATTTTCATGAGAATAATTAGTGGTTTAATTATTGTGTTATAGTTTGATAGTTTATGTTATGTTAACTAATAACATAAATGAAGTACACTTATGATAAATGCAGAATTTACGTCACTTAATATTAAAAATAGAGATCATGGATTATATGTTTGTTAATTTGCATAAATATGAGAGGGGATTTACCTCTAAATTGCTCTCTAATCTCATATTTAGCCCTCAACTTAGTTTCTAGTTTTCTTTAGTTTTTTTAGTAAAAATCCAAAGTTTGGTTTAATTTGATTGAGTAAGATTAAAGTTGTTTCTTTCCCCGTGGATCGACACGTATTAACAATTGTACGTCATGCACTTGCAGTCTTATTACAATATTTCGTGCGATAGTTTTCTAAGTGATAGAATAACCGTTTTGCGAATAGTGTCCTGGTCGACGCTTCTCCTCCCACCTCTCATGTCGGAGGCGGAACATGAGCGACCAACGTGCCCTCATCTCTAGCAAATACCTCCTCACCGTCGGTCTCACCCCCGTTGGTCTCCTTCTGAAGCTTGGTTGCTATATGTAGTTTAGGTCCAGTGGACGGCATCTTTCTCATTTGGCTAGGAGATCCTTTGTCTTTTGACGCCTTCTCTTTCGTCCCACCGCCTGCGGTAGCAGGCCTGGTTATCACTTTATCGTCAGGGAGCATCCCTGCACGACGAAGGCGCTCCTGACATATGACTGTATCGGTAGAGCAAGACTTTGCCGAAATCGCTCGCAGAGCCTCAAGGCGTTTTGATACTCGAAGTCAGTTGGCGCCTCAGGATTTCCTGCCAAGTCAAAACAAAGTCGAAAATAAGACATCAGTTCCACAAGCTTTATAATAAAATGCAGAGTTCAAGAATGCTTACTTCCTTCCAGTCATAACCTTTCATGTCCAGGAGGACAGAGCACACAAATCCATTCATATTTTTATACTGTCGGCTTGGGCCATGCTCCGACAAAAAACTTGGTATTGGGCGAAGCTTCGAGGAAATACTGAGACAGCGATATATTAACTCTTCTCTTTAGTTGAAACAAGTACCAAGCACCCTCTCTGGTAGGTTCTAAATTCAAATACTCCCGATAAATAACATAAATGCCTAAGAGCGAGGCATATGCATTTGGGTGCTACTGTGATGGGGCAATGCAGAAGTAATACAACGTGTCTGTAACAACCCAGCTTTTTGCCCGGTTTTCGCTGGTAATTAAACCAACTTAAACCATTCATAAAGACGAATTGTTAGGGATACTTACACATTTGCACAAAATAATAGGAACATTTCCATTATCATTACAATAATATTACATCAGCGTTAAAAATCATCGTACATCGATTACACAACGGAATAGATACTACATTCATTAGAAGAATATGCATGCTCCAAGATATAATAGCTCCAGCTAAACTAGCATCCTTCTCCAACCAACTCCAAGTCTAAAATGCAAAACAAACTACTATGCTACCCGTGCAAATATTATGGGCACCCAGAGTTAAGGTGTGGGAAAAATAACCTCCAGGTAAGTCATGGGACTGGTGTGAGAACTAAAAACAGTTTTCTTTAGGGTTAATTTTAAAGTTAGGCATTTCACCGGACCATGCCGCTAATGCGGAACGGGTTTACTCCATGTGAATACAACTTCATAGAAATTGTAACGACCCGAAATCCGCCTTATGGGAAATCACGGATTGAGTCAAGAACAAGCCACAAAAGAGCGCAGACGCAAGAACATTTTATTGTTTATTACAACAATTCATCAGAATACAAGTATATACAGAGTATAAATAAATATTATACAACAGAAAATATCAGTGATTACAATACATTACATAGCAGCGGAAAATAATACAATACACAGCTAGAAGTAATACACGGATACAGAGCTTTCCGAGTATCTTTCCAGCTGTAAATCAGTATCCTGTGAATATAAATCTACAAAACCAAAACTACTAGCTGCCCGTGTCAAAATAAGGGCACGCAGAGTTTAGGTTAAAACAACAAACTCCAGGTCTGTCATGTGACTGGTGTGAGAACTTAAATAGTTATTGATCTTTATTTTAAAGTTAGGTAAATCAAGGGACCCAGCTGTATAACACGGAAAGGGTTTCCTCCCAAGAACACCAGTGCATAAAACAACAGCGCAATGCTAAATAAAGAACAATGAAGCTATTATAAGACCCAGGTCCCATCACACAATGCAACACAAGCCGGATGATAGGGTTTTACCTTATAATAGCCAAAGAATGCTTGATACGTTTAAAACAAATTATTTTGATAGTACTATAAGTGTATAGTGTATAAAACAACTTCAAATCATAAGTAACAATCATAGACGGCATAAGTGCCCCCATACCACTATGTCGCCATATATAGGTTATACAATCAAAACCGCAAAGTCACATATTAGAAGTTGGATTTCTATATGTGAACCAAGGCAAAAGATAGTCCTCTACCGAAATCGAGACGCTCTAGCCCGTGTCTCAGGCAAGCGCGTAGGCAAGCCTTTGGATCGTCAGGGCCGATCCCCCGATGTGGATTAAAATGCCTGAACACTCCCCACCCTATGTGGTGTCAATGAGTCCAATGACTCCGTCGGCTCCACATAGTCACCGATATATCCGAGGCGCCTCGCAACAGCAACAACCACATAAGTCAAACTCGTCAGGGCGTGTAAAACCACTAACGCCACTTCTAGCTAGAAGGAAATGCATGCCCTCCCTGATGTCCTCTCCCGTTTCTGGTTCACAACCGGGGTGTGAGGCTCGCGAATTGTAACACCCCGTATGTTTAATAACTAGCTATAATATAAAACGGGGCAGAATTAAATTTAAAAATCTGAATCAGGAGAAACGGGCTATGCCATTGCGTTCGTCTCGGAAAAATATGCGAAATAGAGTCCGAGTTTTCGAAAATCGAAGTCCGTATGACCCAGATATGGCCCAAAGAAGTTTTCAAAAATTTAAAAATAGATTTAAAAACAGAAATTTTCAATTTTCAGAAGTGGCGGGAAAAATCCCGCCAGACCCAGGGGGTCGACCTGGGGGTCGACTGGGGAGACGACCTCCCCCCCCCCCCCCAGGTCGACTGGGGAGTCGACCCTAGGGTCGACTGGGGAGTCGACCCTAGGGTCGACCTGGGGGTCGACCTCCCTGGTCGAGCCCAGGTGACCTGGGTGCATCAGTTTGGCTTTTGGGCTGGGTCTGGTGGCTTGTGACGAGATCTGACGGCTCTAATATAATTTAGGGTTAATCTAAGGGCATAAAACACCTAACTAATCTATAAATACACCGTAAAACTACCCTAATTCATACTAAAATTGGAGACAACACCGTTATGCCGTCAAAATGCAACTTGAAGGAGCCTCCACCAATCTAAAGAGGAAGATAGCTTCTCAAATCAATCTCTAAACAACTCTAGCAACTTAATCTTCTTCTTAGGAGTGCTAGTCAACAAGTTGTGAGTTTTCTATAGCCTTAAAGACCAATTATTGAAATGATTATGATAGGATATAATGAGGTTATGGCTATGAATGTGGATCAATGCAAGATTATGTTATCATATGCTATGTGTTAATGATGTTATGCATGTCATGCAAGTTATATGCTATGTGTTAATGATGTTATGCATGTTATGCAAGTCATATGCTATGTGATTATGATGTTATGCAAGTTATATGCTATATGTTAATGATGTTATGCATGTTATGCAAGTTATATGCTATGTGTTTATGAAGTTATGCAAGTTATGCAAGTCATATGCTACATGTTCATGAAGTTATGCAAGTTATGCAAGTCATATGATACATGTTCATGATGTTATGCAAGTTATGCAAGTTATGTGCTATATGTTCATGAAGTTATGCAAGTTATGCAAGTCATATGCTATGAGTTTATGATGTTATGTAAGATATGCAAGTCATATGAGAAACATTGATCCATTATGACACCATGATATGCAAGTTTGGTGTATGATTATATGCTAGTTCATACATGATATGTCATGCAAGTTTGGTGTATGATTATATGCAAGTTCATATATGACATGTTATGCAAGTTTGGTGTTTGATTATATGCAAGTAACATGTGCAAGTTTACACCTTAGTATGATATGCATACATATGCAAGTTAACCCCTTTGTATGTCATACATACATATGCAAGTTTACCCCTTTGTATGACATAAATAACTTATGCAAGTTAACCTCTTTATGACAAATGTGATTCATGCCAGTTTGGGTTGATTATTTATGCTAGTTGGGTTGATGCTATATGCATGTTGACACCTTTAAACCCATGTTGATGTTAATGTGATGCAAGTTGAACCCATTGTATTTGTGATGAATCTTCCCTTTTATGTCATGTTGACGAATTACGTGGGGAACAATGGGGTTAATATACATGTTACTGAAATGGTGTGAAGTTGGTATGATTATGCATACCATAAAGTGGATGGACATAATTGAGTCAATTATGTACATCATTAAAATTGGAATTAACTAGGGAAAATTAATTCGGGGGTGATTAATTAGGTGTAATTAATCGACTAAGACACGAGGTTGGACCCTTTTGTAGCGTAAGACTGCCCGGAACCGACCGGCAAATCCAGCGGCTACAATGATTGGCCCAATGTGAGAGGTCGTAGGCACAAACTAAATACGTGACAAGTGTATAGACACGAGGTTAGACTCGGTTATGGCGTAAGGCTGCCCGGACCCAACCGGCAAATCCAGCTGCCATAAAAGATAGTCTAATGTGAGAGGTCTTTACAACGGTTACGTTCTTAATCATTTAAGAAACATTTAAACAGATAAGCATGTAGTGGGCATGAGGGGATAAGTGGATGCCTTGGGCGGCATGTGGAAAAATCTAGTGGTTGCCTTGGGGGGCAATAGAGAATACGATTAGAATACTTAACCAAAGTGGAACATGTAATTAAACATGATTAAAGGGTTAAGTAAGTGCCTTGGGTGGCATGGGGAAAATCTAATGGTTTCCTTGGGTGGCAATGGAAGATAAAACTAGAATACTTAACCAAAGTGGAACATGTAATTAAACATGATTAAAGGGTTAAGTGGGTGCCTTGGGTGGCATGTGGAAATCAAGTGGGTGCCTTGGGTGGCATGTAGAAATCTAGTGGGTGCCTTGAGTGGCAATTGAAAAATGATTAGATGACTTAACCAAACCTTAACATGTAAGTGGGCATGATTACGAAAAAGGGGTTAAGTGGGATGCACTAGATAAAATGACAAGCTTAAGTAGTAGCTTGTGGGGGCCCATTTCAACCAGTAACCCATATGTATCTTATTGGGCTCGACCCATGTCGAGGACAGGACACGCGTACTGGGCTTGACTATAAGAGGCCAAAAAGGGGTAGCGGTGGCAAGGCGAGTCCAACGGGTTTCATATGCGTGTGTGGACCCAGGCTGGTAGGTAAGACATTGTTGCATCGTGTAGATATAAGCCGTGCACCATTGATAGTATCGGGTTGCTACTTTGGGGAGTGATACACCCCACTATGGGGCCAGCACGGGTATCTACGGTAGGGAGCCGATTGCTTGGGGAGTAGCAGGTACACCTAGTGGAGATAGGGGCAGACGGCACCTATGTAGTCAGCTAGGGGTACAAGAGACTACTATTAAAATTACTAAGTTGTGGGTACACCTAGTGGTGATAGGGGCAGACGGCATCTATGTAGACAACTAGGGGTACACGAAACTACTATTAAAATTTACTAAGTACACTTAGTGGGATCAACCTTTAAGTAGGAATTACCCTTGGGTGGGTAGAACTGGTGTGGTGCAGTGTAGGAATTATCCTTGGGTGGGTAGATCTAGGGTGGTGCACTGTAGTATTTATCCTTGGGTGGATAGGCGCGTCTTTACCGTTATCTTAGTTTATCCTAAGTCTAGTTGGCTACTTAGTGTAGTCATTTATCCCCAGTCGTACCGTACCGGGTTTATATCATACCCTAATTACTTTAATGATTGTATTGTTAAGGTTATAGGGCTCACTCAGACTTATGTCTGACCCCGTTGTTTTCATCTTTTTCCCCAACCCTCAGGTTCTCAGAGTGGGCCTAGCACTAGTCGGCTTTGATCAGATTGCTTTGTCTATCTTTTGGAGCTTGGACTCTTGAAGAAAAGCTCGGTTATCTTTTCCATTATGGCTATTAGTATGTAGTGGGATTATGTACTTATGTTTTAACGAGATGGATATTTGTACTTGACTCTTGTTTGTTTTTGAGATGTAACCAAATATGTTTACCTTCTGCTGCAATGAAATGATGTCTTAAAATTTCAAGTATTACTTATATCTGTCTTGTTGTAATTTTTCAGTTCTATATTCACTTAAATACTCCACCGAAGCTAAGGCATTCCCTTTGTGAGTTACCTTAGCGGGTGTGGGGTGTTACACGTGGTATCAGAGCTTAAAGTTACCGGAACAGATAAAATTTTTAGAAAACTATTTTTCTAAAAACATTTTTTTGAAAGAAGTATTTTCGAAAACATGTCTTTAAAGAGAAAAGTTTTTAAAAGAAAAGCATAATCCCCAATAGCCATATATCCTTCCTTCGATTCTCCGTTTTGAATCTCTTCCTCTTTCTCTTTTTGAATTTCCCCTCCGCGTATAGATGTCTTTTTAAGATAAGTAAGGACTTCCGTATGAAGGACGGAAGAACCACTTCAAGGGACTAAGTCGTTTGCCGGGCTAAGAAGTTAGTCCAAGGAGGTGGAGGGCTTATGGGTACCTTTAAGATGGACGAGAGAGGAAGGTTCAAATAGCTATTAGGTATATAAAGGACGAAACTTCATCGTGGTAAGAAGGCCACGAAAGGAGAATGTGAAGGGGAAGGCTAGTTGTTTTGGAGAAATAGGACACTTTGGGGTTGTCCAAAGAGGTAAGGACGAAGTACAGGATCTTCTGGAGGGTGGATGTATTCCCTCACGACGGGTATACCTGATAGGGGTAGGACCGTCTAAGTTGAAATTTGGTTCTCTCGATCATCCTGTTCAAACTTTATTCGACTCTAGTGCACCACATTCGTTTATCTCATCATCATTAGTTGAGTCACTGCACCTAGACACCAGTTTAGTAGAGGATCCCGTGGTTGTTTCAAACCCAATTGGGGGCTCCACTTATTTGTTTATGATATGTTTGGGTTTGAAGATCCTCATACTTAGCGTTGAGTTTAGAGGTGATGCTTTTGTTTGGGCTTCACGGGCTATGGGTTGATTTTGGGCATGGACTGGTTATCCAGTAATGATGTCGTTCTTGATTGTGAAAGGAGAGTTGTTAAGCTCGTGACCCGCTTGGGTAACACTCTCGAGATCTTTTGAAATCCCATAGATTTTGTTATGCTAAGTTGTCTTGAATCGCTTGACGCTTCGGTCGAGAGTTTGCGATCTGTTAGAGTGGTCCGGGAATACTCGGATGAGTTTGAGGAGGTGAAGGGCTTACCTCCGAAGCGGGAGATAGACCTCCGAATATATCTGGTAGACGATGCTAAACCATTATCTTTGTCAGTGCGCCACATGGCTCTTAGTGGGAGGAGGGAACTCCATAAGCAAGTAGGGGAGTTGCTTGAGAAGGGGTTCATAAGACGAAGTATATCGGAGTGGGCTGCTCCAGTAGTTTTTGCCACGAAGGCGGATGGGTCCCTCAGACTTTGTGTAGACTATAGAGAACTCAACAAGCTCACAAAGAAGAATAGACACCCATTGCCGAGGATTGATGATCTTTTTGATCAGTTGGTTGGCGCCTCAGTGTTTTCACAGTGGGACTTGGCCACGGAATTTCATTGGTTGGGAGTGACTGAGGATAGTATAGAGAAGACCGCCTTTAGGGCTCCGGATGGTTTCTATGAGTGGCTGGTGATGCCATTTGGTTTGACGATTACCCCCGCATACATTGTTGGTTTGATGAGTAGGGTGTTCAGGGAGTACCTAAATAACTTCGTAGTGGTCTTTGTGGATGACATCTTGGTCTTTTCTAAAGAGCGAAATAAGTTTTCGTGTGTTCTTAATGGGTTAAGCAAAGCCACTTAATTGATCAACGGTGGTTTTGGAGCGAGACTGGCAAGGACATCCAAAGTTGGACAAGGGCTTAATTATTTAGCTGTTTTTACCAGTATCATCTCATGTAGGTCGTCTGAATTCGAAGGAGGTGTCCCTTGGGTGTTTGTCTGATATTGGTTTAGGCATTTGGGGCTTGCACTTGGGGGATGACGAGTTTGACTAGGATGGTCTGCGTGAGAGATGGATAGTTGTGACGATTTTGTATTGGAGAATATCCTGGTTTTCTCCAGAAGTGGAGAAAAGCATGCCCTATATCTTAGGGAAGTGTTGGAGACTCTTCGAGCGCATAGTCTTGAGACAGCAAAGGTGGATGAAGTTCTTAGCATCCTAAGATTTCGAGATAGCGTATACACCTGGCAAGGGTAACGTGGTGGCGGACGCCTTGAGAAGAAAAAGGTTGTCCTTGAGTCCATTGTTCGTGGAACGACGAAGCTTGGAATTTATCTCGATGTTTGATTTCAGACCTTCCGTTGACTATATAGCCGGTTTGCTAGCATCCTTGGAGGTCAGACCTACTCTTTTGAGATGGATTGGCGAGGCACGGCGGGACGACCCACAGTTGGTTGAGTTGGTAGAGAGGCTCATAAGGGGGGGAGTCGTCCAGCCATTTTAGTAGGTATACCCTAAACGATAAGGGGTGCTTGCGTAGAGACGGTAGACTTTGTGTACCGCAAGACGAGGGATTAAGGAAGGCTATTCTTGATGATGCACACCGTTCTAGGATGACCATTTATCCCGGTAGGGATAAGATGTACCAAGCCGTGAAGCGAGTTCCCTTTTGGGCCGGTATGAAGAAAGATGTGGCCGAGTATGTCGCTAGATGCTAGGTGTGCCAACAAGTGAAAACGGAGCAAAAGAAACCCGGGTTGTTGCTTCATCCATTAGAAGTTCCGCAATGGAAGTGGGATGGCGTCTCGATGGATTTTATTGATAGGTTACCTAGGTCGAAGAAGGGTAATACGGGAATTTAGGTTGTGGTAGACAGACTTACTAAGAGCGCCCATTTCATACCCGTAAAGGGCAAGAAGACTGCTCCATGGCTAGCTTCGGTTTATCTTCGAGAGATAGTTCAGTTGCATAGGGAATATGACGTGTTCCATGTGTCACATTTGAGGAAGTGCCTACATGAGACCGCAGAGGTGGTAGAGCCGAGCTTGCTTAAAGAAGTGGAGGTAGAGCGTGATGCGACTATTCGACGAGCTCCTACCCGCATCCTTGGGTCAGAGATTAGGAAGTTGAGAAACAGAGAGGTTCGACTAGTCAAAGTGCCAAGGGGAGAAGATGAGAGTAATGCTACTTGGGTGACAGAAGCGAATATGCGTTCATTTTACCCATTCCTTTTTGAGGATATGTCTTTTAACTTCTCCTTTATCGTTTGTCTAGTACTTATCTTATCTTTAGTATGTCCTCTCATTAGTATCTTTGACCTTTAGATAGGGAAAACCTATGGTTGAAACATGTGTTTGAGACATGTTATGATTGATGGATGCGAGTGGATGCAAGTGGTTGCTAGTGGTTGCTCGTGGATGCATATACACACACTCTTGGCACTAGATCGGCTCAATCACTTCATATTGCATATTGCATAAAATTGTGTGTAGGAAACTATATTAATGGATGTATAATGGTTGCGTTATCATATGGATGATGCATTTTGGTGTATGGTTCTGCACACATGCAGAAATAGTATGTGTCGATAGGGATCTTTCGCATACATATTGGATGCATGGCACTATCATGGTTTGCATTAAGGAGGTCAACTAAATAAGTGGACTGCCTAATTTTGCATTAGACAGGGAACATATACACACACTCTTTGCATATGTTCATACAGCATTAGAAACTTTAAGGACAATGGATGCCAGTGTTTGATGGTTTAAGTAGATGGTTGTTTGGATGGTAGGATACATTCTTCTTGACTTAGAGATTTCGGGGACGAAATCCTTTAAGTAGGGGAGAATGTAACACCCCGTATGTTGAATAACTAGCTATAATATAAAACGGGGCAGAATTAAATTTAAAAATCTGAATCAGGGGAAACGGGCTTTGCCATTGCGTTCATCTCGGAAAAATACGCGAAATAGATTCCGAGTTTTCGAAAATCGGAGTCCGTATGACCCAGATATGGCCCGAAGAAGTTTTCAGAAATTTAAAAACAGAAATTTTCAATTTTCAGAAGTGGCGGGAAAAATCCCGCCAGACCCAGGGGGTCGACCTGGGGGTCAACTGGGGAGTCGACCTCCCCCCCCCCCCCCAGGTCGACTGGGGAGTCGACCCTAGGGTCGACCTGGGGGTCGACCTCCCTGGTCGAGCCCAGGTGACCTGGGTGCATCAGTTTGGCTTTTGGGCTAGGTCTGGTGCCTTGTGACGAGATCTGACGGCTCTAATCTAATTTAGGGTTAATCTAAGGGCCTAAAACACCTAACTAATCTATAAATACACCGTAAAACTACCCTAATTCATACTAAAATTGGAGACAACACCGTTATGCCGTCAAAATGCAACTTGAAGGAGCCTCCACCAATCTAAAGAGGAAGATAGCTTCTCAAATCAATCTCTAAACAACTCTAGCAACTTAATCTTCTTCTTAGGAGTGCTAATCAACAAGTTATGAGTTTTCTATAGCCTTAATGACCAATTATTGAAATGATTATGATAGGATATAATGAGGTTATGGCTATGAATGTGAATCAATGCAAGATTATGTTATCATATGCTATGTGTTAATGATGTTATGCATGTCATGCAAGTTATATGCTATGTGTTAATGATGTTATGCATGTCATGCAAGTTATATGCTATGTGTTAATGATGTTATGCATGTTATGCAAGTCATATGCTATGTGATTATGATGTTATGCAAGTTATATGCTATATGTTAATGATGTTATGCATGTTATGCAAGTTAATGCTATGTGTTTATGAAGTTATGCAAGTTATGCAAGTCATATGCTATATGTTCATGAAGTTATGCAAGTTATGCAAGTCATATGATACATGTTCATGATGTTATGCAAGTTATGCAAGTTATGTACTATATGTTCATGAAGTTATGCAAGTTGTGCAAGTCATATGATACATGTTCATGATGTTATGCAAGTTATGCAAGTCATATGTTATGTGATTATGATGTTATGCAAGTTATGCAAGTCATATGCTATGTGTTTGTGGTGTTATGCAAGTTATGCAAGTCATATGCTATTAGTTTATGATGTTATGCAAAATATGCAAGTCATATGAGAAACATTGATCCATTATGACACCATGATATGCAAGTTTGGTGTATGATTATATGCTAGTTCATACATGATATGTTATGCAAGTTTGGTGTATGATTATATGCAAGTTCATATATGACATGTTATGCAAGTTTGGTGTTTGATTATATGCAAGTAACATGTGCAAGTTTACACCTTAGTATGATATGCATACATATGCAAGTTAACCCCTTTGTATGTCATACATACATATGCAAGTTTACCCCGTTTTATGACATAAATAACTTATGCAAGTTAACCTCTTTATGACATATGTGATTCATGCAAGTTTGGGTTGATTATTTATGCTAGTTGGGTTGATGCTATATGCATGTTGACACCTTTAAACCCATGTTCATGTTAATGTGATGCAAGTTGAACCCATTGTATTTGTGATGAATCTTCCATTTTATGTCATGTTGACAAATTACGTGGGGAACGATGGGGTTAATATACATGTTAATGAAATGGTGTGAAGTTGGTACGATTATGCATACCATAAAGTGGATGGACATAATTGAGTCAATTATGTACATCATTAAAATTGGAATTAATTAGGGAAAATTAATTCGTGGGTGAATAATTAGGTGTAATTAATCGACTAAGACACAAGGTTGGACCCTTTTGTAGCGTAAGACTGCCCGGAACTGACCGGCAAATCCAGCGGCTACAAATGATTGGCCCAATGTGAGAGGTCTTAGGCACAAACTAAATACGTGACAAGTGTATAGACACGAGGTTAGACTCGGTTATGGCGTAAGGCTGCCCGGACCCAACCGGCAAATCCAGCTGCCATAAAAGATAGTCTAATGTGAGAGGTCTTTACAACGGTTACGTTCTTAATCAGTTAAGAAACACTTAACCAGATAAGAATGTAGTGGGCATGAGGGGTTAAGTGGGTGCCTTGGTTGGCATGTGGAAAAATCTAGTGGTTGCCTTGGGTGGCAATAGAGAATACGATTAGAATACTTAACCAAAGTGGAACATGTAATTAATCATGATTAAAGGGTTAATTAAGTGCCTTGGGTGGCATGGGGAAAATCTAATGGTTTCCTTGGGTGGTAATGGAAGATAAAACTAGAATACTTAACCAAAGTGGAACATGTAATTAAACATGATTAAAGGGTTAAGTGGGTGCCTTGGGTGGCATGTGGAAATCATGTGGGTGCCTTGGGTGGCATGTAGAAATCTAGTGGGTGCCTTGAGTGGCAATTGAAAAATGATTAGATGACTTAACCTAACCTTAACATGTAAGTGGGCATGATTATGAAAAAGGGGTTAAGTGGGATGCACTAGATAAAATGACAAGCTTAAGTAGTAGCTTGTGGGGGCCCATTTCAACCAGTAACCCATATGTATCTTATTGGGCTCGACCCATGTCGAGGACGGGACACGCGTACTGGGCTTGACTATAAGAGGCCAAAAAGGGGTAGCGGTGGCAACGCGAGTCCAATGGGTTTCATATGCGTGTGTGGACCCGGGCTGTTAGGTAAGACATTGTTGCATCGTGTAGATATAAGCCATGCACCATTGATAGTATCGGGTTGCCACTTTGGGGAGTGATACACCCCACTGTGGGGCCAGCACGGGTATCTACAGTAGGGAGCCGATCTCTTGGGGAGTAGCAGGTACACCTAGTGGAGATAGGGGCAGACGGCACCTATGTAGTCAGCTAGGGGTACAAGAGACTACTATTAAAATTACTAAGTTGTGGGTACACCTAGTGGAGATAGGGGCAGACAACACCTATGTAGACAACTCGGGGTACACGAAACTACTATTAAAATGTACTAAGTACACTTAGTGGGATCAACCTTTAAGTAGGAATTACCCTTGGGTGGGTAGAACTGGTGTGGTGTAGTGTAGGAATTATCCTTGGGTGGGTAGATCTGGGGTGGTGCAGTGTAGTATTTATCCTTGGGTGGATAGGCGCATCTTTACCGTTATCTTAGTTTATCCTAAGTCTAGTTGGCTACTTAGTGTAGTCATTTATCCCCAGTCGTACCGTACTAGGTTTATATCGTACCCTAATTACTTTAATGATTGTATTGTTAAGGTTATAGGGCTCACTCAAACTTATGTCTGACCCCGTTGTTTTTATCTTTTTCCCCAACCCTCAGGTTCTCAGAGTTGGCCTAGCACAAGTGGGCTTTGATCAGATTGCTTTATCTATCTTTTGGAGCTTGGACTCTTGAAGAAAAGCTCAGTTATCTTTTCCATTATGGCTATTAGTATGTAGTGGGATTATGTACTTATGTTTTAACGAGATGGATATTTTGTACTTGACTCTTGTTGGTTTTTGAGATGTAACCAAACATGTTTACCTTCTGCTGCAATGAAATGATGTCTTAAAATTTCAAGTATTACTTATATCTGTCTTGTTGTAATTTTTCAGTTCTATATTCACTTAAATACTCCACCGAAGCTAAGGCATTCCCTTTGTGAGTGACCTTAGCGGGTGTGGGGTGTTACACGGATCAACGCTACACAAAGCTATGCCACATAGGCAGTGCTTTGATCATCAACCACAAGACTTTGCTTTTCAACAGAAACATTGATCATTTGCCACTTAGGCATGCCACACAGGCAATTCACTTCATGCGATTGATACCCATCAATATATAACCCCTGAGCTCGTACGTCTCAAAGAAGGGCGTTAAGCAAGAGAATAAATTCTCCGCCGCCAAAAAAAAATATATTTAATTGAAATCAATCACACAGAATAAAATCCAATGTCAGACACACAGTAAATTTACAAGTTCGTTCTGGATCTGAACGAAACTGGAGTCACCTTGTACATCGCATATCCATCGATCTCCAAGTACGTCTGGACGATCACCAACTGATTCCCTCCTCTTGGGTGTACAGCCCAATCAAGATCATCAGTAATCACCCAAACGATGTGAATACCTCCGGTCTTCGACCACCATCTTCATCCTCGACACCACGTCGAATCAGTTATTCAGAATGGGATAAACCCAGTCTTTCTAAATAACTCGCGTATATAATAAACAAGTGTTACACAAACACAACATACACCTCATTCCAATTCAGAATATTCTTTTATTCAAATATTCATATACTTTTGGAAAGGTTCCCATTAATTTTATCAAAGACAAATTCTTTAAATTTATTCTTCAATCTTCTTTTGAATATCAATTCAAACTAGTCGGGATTAGCGAACCACACCGAAGTAATCATTTATTTTATTTCCCAATCCCTACCTATTCATCCCATGAAGTAAAACTGGTCATACTTCATATCTAACACCACGGTGTTATCGGTAAATTCAATTACCATTTCACGTTCAAATCTAATTAAAGATTTACCTATCGTCTGGAGCAAAACTGGTGCTACCCCATTCTCGATTATTTCTATCTAATTAAAGGTTCGTTAAAACTCCACTTAGTTTTAATCTTCCCAAAACCAAATATCATGTCTTTAACTGGGTTAGAGAACCAACGTCATTTGAAGCACGGTTCACTATAAACCCAAAATCACATTCCATTAATTATCAGGTTAAAGAACAAGTGTTATTTAAAACACCATTCACGATAAACATGAAAATCAATTCCAATTCAATTCCAATTAAATACCATTTAATTGGTACAATTCATTAAATCTAAATAAAAAGATTTAATCTTTTTCTCAACGGGGTTTAAGAACAGTGTTAATGAAGACACCATTCACGAAAAACCCAAATCCCATTTGATATTAAATACAAGACTCTGAATAGAAAATATATCGGCTTATATTCAATATCAAATTCTACGACCAACAAATATCGTATTGGAAATAACGATATAAATATATCTTTCAAACTTCCATAACAATATCTGTATACTCACGAAACCCAACATCGAAATATTCCGAAGACAATTTCAATTCAAATCCATTCCAATTCACGTACAGGAAATTCTGGTTATTTTCAAAACCCTTTCAAATTCAGTTTATTTATTTTAAAAATAAATAAATTATTATTCTAGTTCAAAACTATTTCATCTCGATAAAAATCTATTTTTATCTTTTCAAATATGGAGTTTTTCATCCTGATTTTTCCCAAATCATTTCTTATGATTTTACACAAATTATTTCTATTTTTAATAATTTTATCAAGGCCCGTACAGTCGATTTCCATCAACGGCCATTGAACTACACTTACAACGACCTTTTCCAAATTTGATTTGGACATAATTCCCAATCCAACTGTTGGTTTTCAAATTTCTAATATTCTTGGAAAGCTCTTTTCGATACGAACCCAACGGTTCTGGTTTTAGGAGAATCCGAAGGTCGGATCTCCCGCAATCTCCATTCGAAGTCAATGGTCGAAATTCACAAACTACCACGGTGCGTCGCGTTCTATTCAGGCCATTATATATATATATATATATATATATATATATATATTATATTTCGTCGATTTCCTTTCAAAACGTATTTTATAAATTGCTTTAAATTCGTTTTCAAAATGATTTCAACTTCGTATTCAATTTCTAATCAAAATTGAATATTCCAATATAAATTCGTTTTAATTTCATTTCAAATCTATTTCAATTCAATTTCAATTTATTTCGAATTTCAATTCATTTCAATTTAATTCGAATTTCAAATCTTTTCTATTTAATTCGAATTTCAAATCATTTCAATTTAATTCGAATTTCAAATCATTTCAATTTAATTCGAATTTCAAATCTATTTCAATTTAGTTCAAACTTCAAATCTATTTCAATATCCATTGAAAAATGAATAAAATTGATATAAATATCGTTCACGTCAAAATGGTGTCAATCTAATCAACACGGCTTCATATATTTCTATTTTCAAATATTCTATTTCAAATATTTCTTTTTCAAATATTTCTATTCAAATATTTCTTTTCAAATATTTCTATTCAAAACTGGAATGACGCTCAATCGATTACCATATGATGTTAATTATATGGATTTTCTACAAAACATGTATAAAATAACAACGATAAATAATCAACCATCATCCAGAGTGCATTCTACACTGTATAAGCATCAAATATAAATATTTAACGCTTATGATAGTCTGTTAATCAATTGATCGACATACAACTAATTACTGGGATTAGTGTATGTCATATATCATCCCAATACCTGTGTGGGGTTTCAAACAATCAAACACAGATTTTATTTGTGCAGTTGGGCGATTTGTAAAATTTATCGTCCCAATCAATATCAGTCAAATGTGTGTATATAAACAAATCGTTCGATTTGTTTATATTAATTTATTTCATTTCATATACACATTAAAAATTCTATTTTTAACTATAAAATATTTTTAACTGTATAAATATTTTATTTCATTTCACATGACATTACACAATCAACTACACATCAAAATCAAACAAACAAGCATACAAGCCGTCCATGGTCTGTGGACGACGGGTTTTGGTTGCTACCAAACACCGTCTGCATCCTAGTACATATTTCAAACTAGAAATAAATTAAAGGTGAGGAGTTATCAGAGAGGGTTCCACTTCGTCGTGCTTTGTTGTTGAATTGCTGAACCGTCTAGATCTGCTTGAAATTCCAATGCAGTTCTTTTCACGCTGTTCAAATAAAAATTATATTTTTATTACTTCTTTTCAATAAATAAAAATCATATTTTTATTTCTACTTTATATATTTTCTCAATGCTCCTTCCTATATGAAAATTATATTTTTACTCTTTCTATATTATAAAAATCATATTTTTACTCTTTCTATATTATTTTTATTCTTTCTATAATATAAAAATCATATTTTTATTCTTTCTATAATATAAAAATCATATTTTTGCACTTTCCATAATATAAAAATCATATTTTTATTCTTTCTGTAATATAAAAATCATATTTTTATAATCTCTACTTTATAAAAATTATTTTTTTATTCTTTTTCACTTCAAAAAAATGATCTTTTTCCAATTAACATCATAACTTTACTTCGCTACAACATATAAAATAATCGTATTTTTAATTCAAATATTAACATATAAAATCTTGTTAAAAATCTGAAATTTCTACGCTATAATATGTGCTAAAAATCTGAAATTTAAAACAATGTGGTATATAAATTTAAAACTCACTTTTCTTCATTTTAGAAATCGAAGCTTGGTGGAGGTGTGGGTGCTGATGATCTGCATGCCGGGGAGAGGAAGTCGCGGCTGGCCTGGGGCGGTCTTAGGGCTTGCGGCGGTCTTCAGGTGAGTGGGGTGGTGCGGACTAAGGCGGTTTCGTTCGAAGGGGGCGGAGAGAGAAGGGGTTGGACGAGAAAGGAGGGGGAGCTGATCGCCGACGTGAGGGTGGGTTCGAGGAGAAAGGGCGCGATCGACGAGGCGTCTGGGTTTTTTTTCTTTTTGTTTTGATTTCTGACGTGGGTTTGGGGAAGAAAGTAAAGGGGGCTAAGGTTATATAATAATATATATTAATTATTTAATTATTTTTAATTTCAAAAAGTACCTTTTTATTTTGAACTCGAAATCTAACCCACTGACTGTTGCCCCTAGCTAATTACCCCCATTCCGAACACAATGGGATATGCATCGTAGGCTGATTCGATCGCTTCGATCAATTTTCGTCAAAATCAACATATAACTCTATATATTGAATTTGAATGTGCATTACAATTTACTGAGGTCACATACTAACTCGAAAAATTCCCAAAAAATTATTTCTAGCTTCGTATTGACGATACAGTCCTAACAAATCAAGTTTCGTCAAATTCTGAGACCGTTTGAAAAATGGCCATTTTCCAGTCGATCAAAATCAACTAAAACTGGTCAAATGCGTTTTCCTTTGCCACGATCACATATTGATTCGAAAAATTATGAAATTCGGAATCTAGCAATAACTTGACATTGCGGATCCAACAAAAGTGGTTTCGTCGAAATCCGAGGTCGTTTGCATAATGGCCATATTTAAGGGCCAGAATTCCATAACGACCATTCTGAATTTTCAACTGGACATATCTTTTGATTCCCGCAATGAAATTTCAATTTTTATGATTTTGGAAAGATATTCTCAATTAGATTCAAATATTTTTGGTTTCGCTAAAATCCTTTTTATTTTGAATCCTGTACATTCATTTGAATATTGAAATCGAATTATTGAGCTACTGTGCCATTTTCAATTCCTTTTATAAATTTAAATAATAATTTATATTCTATCGACGATCTATATAAATATATACGTTCTAATTTTATTCAAAATAAATTTCTCATCATTATTATTTAAAATAATTCATTTTAAATATTCAAAATTCAATAAAATTGCCAAAATAAAAATTTTAAATTCGCTCGGATTTCCAGGTTATTACAGAAATTCAAAATGACTTTTTGTAAGATGAAACTAACATAAGGTCTCGCGGCACACACACACATTTCAAACACACACATGGGCGAGGTTTCTCCTTATGCAGTCAAAAATGCTTGATACATGAAAATCCTCTTTCAATACTATAATATAGTGTGAAAAATCCTTTTGAAAGTAAATGTATCAATCTTAGCCAGCATAGGTACCATATACTATATCGATGTATGGTATACAACTAAAATCGTATGAGCTCATCGCGGAGATTGGGTTTCCCACAATGACAAGGAAAAGGAACTTCCTTCCGAACCGAATTTTGAACACCTCTAGAGGGATGTCCGAGGATCAACAGTGATGCTCCTCGTGCCAACACAAGGTCGGGTTACCTCTGTAACTAGATAACTTATGGTACGCCTGAGTATGTCACCTTCCGGTCGTTACCGACCTTTCCGAGCGCGCACTAACAAAGATCACAAAAGTAGATGATTTTACCATATAGGTTAACACCTAGGCTCCATACCATAGTGCCCCTTTTATCTAGAAGGAGACAACACCCCATAAGTCTACTACATTACTTCATGTTTTGGCCATTTATTGAGGTGTGGGGCTTGCCGAGGTCCCGATATACACAAAGCTATGCTTAAATAAGCCATGATTTGATCATCCATAGCTTATCATATAACTTAAGTATGACACATTGTCCAATGCATTACTGATTTCTATCAATATATAACCTCTAAGAGCATACATCTTAGAGAAGGGTGTAAACAAGAGAATAAATTTTCTACCACTAAACAGATACATATTTACACAGGGATCAATTCTGCGCAGTCAATTACAATGTCAGACACACAATACATACAAGCACGTTCTGGGTTTGAACGAAACCACAATCTAGAATTCCTTCACATACGTTTGGGCTTCTTGCCACTGAGCTAATATAAAATCCATCTACAAATGGGAGCTACCCATTTGAGACATTCAGCAAGTCGTCCATACGATATGATAGGTCCTGGTCTTCAATACTATCTTTAATGTCTTCAGTTGCTCCACAGTCGTATTACTACTTGGAATGGTTTTTGGACATACATCTGATCCCGGTCTTTCGAAATAATAAGTGCAATTAAAAAAATACAATTACAGAACACAAAGGCTTTCAACAAAATCTTCTGCCATCTTGAATTTTGTTAAACTTACTTAAATCCATTCTCAAATTATAATAAAATCCATATTTAACAAACCTTTTAAATCAATGATAATTTAGCCTCAAACCCTTAATTAATTTTCCGTTTGATAACTCGTTACCGAAAATCCAGTTTCCTTTGAAAACCCTTAACCCATATTTTAACCATAGTTACAAATAAATTGATTTCCCAACATTCAATTCTTTAATCTTAACTAAAAGATTATACTTTCTTCCAAATTCCTTACCTTTAATTTCCTCAAATCAAAGATTTGATTAAATCCTCAAATTACGATATGAATTTCCCTAACTCAATCTCATTGGGTTTCAAGAATGATATTACAGAAGATACGATTCAAAACAAAACCCAAACCAATCATATTGAACGTAAGTTACATAGAAATTGTATCTACTTATATTCGATATCAATTCTCATAATCAACGCATGATATAAGTGGAATAATGATATAATAATATCTTCGAAATTCCACAAAGAGTATACGTTTAAACCACAGAATTTCATATCAAATATCTGAAGATTATTTATATACAACTTATCTCAATCAATATAGGAAAGTCGTATCTTGATTAAAAGATTTATCCAACTCTTTGACATAAGATCTGGATAGAAATATCATCAACATATACTCAGTATTAATCTCGGTACCCAACTTACACTATAAGCGGAATAACGGTGAACTCCCTTTTAAATTCCTCAAATAGTAAGAGTCATCATTTAACAAATTAACACCAAACATCCGAACATTTATCTCCAAACTTATCTAATTATTTAAAATTGAAAAACCCATTTCAATATCAAATAAATCAATTTAAATTCCATATAAAACATTTTCAATACTTTTAAATCTTTGAGAACATTCCACCAATCATTTACAAATGATTACTTATAGTTCAGAAAACAATTTGCAGGTTAAAAACTTCAAAATAGATTGTTTCGAAAGAAAGCGTTATAATAGTGTTTTCAAAAGCGTTAAAAAATTGTTACAAAACAGTTGTCTTAACTATTTTGATCAAAATATCGTTTATCTTAGCAAAAACTTAAACTTTACAATTTAAAACACTTTTGCATAATTTATAATGATTTTACAAGTTTTTTCCATATTTTTAAAACATTTAAAATAGTTGTTTATAGTTATAGTCGACTCTGCTCTCACATTGACTTTTTTCAAAACGGTTTTAAAAATAACTTGAAAATTATAACTCAAAATTAAAATATGCTTTCACTCATTTGAAAGCTCTTGTTGATGGAAATCAAATGTTTTTCGTTTCTTGGAAATCCTCTCTGTCATCCTAGAATATTCAGGTATTTATTTATTCATTTCAAGAAACGTTATCAATGTATATGAATTTATACATATGTGTCTTTTCTAATTATTAACCTTCAATTTCAATAGTACTATTGCTTCTAATTATGAAGGAGATTTGTCGATCACCAATGTGATACCATAATTGTTGTGTCATAATGTGTGCGCAACAACATCAACAATTATTATAAATATTCATAGCAACCATCATCAACATAATTAAATAAATCATAATTGTGCACAAGCATTATAACATTAACGCTTAATAGTGTGTGTTTTATACTATGCATCCATCATCCATCACAACAAACATCAATCATCATTAACTACTACTAATTCATCACTATATTTAAATTTGTCTAACTACTAATTAAATATATAAACCGTGGTTAAAGGGTTCTCACCGAACAGCTTTCCAATCTTCACGGTAGGCGAGCCTAGCTGAGCGAACCGTTGGACTGTATTTCGACGCTTCGTCTTCTTCACCAAAATATATATAATATAATATATACTAATCTCTCTTTCTATTACAAAGGAGGAGGAGGAAGAGGATGACGAACTTTGGCAAGGTGGTGGTGGTGGAAAAGAGGAAGACTTATTCCATGGAAACCATGGCAATAAGCTTTAAGAAGAAGAGAGAAAAGAGAGAAGCGAGAATGAATGAAAAAGTGGAAGGAAAGGGTGGTATTTGTAGGAAAGAGGAGTAAGGAGAGAGTGACACCTCAGGGGGCAAGTGGAAAGCATGCATGAAAGCTTACATCCAAAAATACAAGTGTCCTTATACTTGTCTTAAGGAGGGAAAGTGAACTTTTGGTACCACTTCACTTAAAATGCTACGAAAACTAAGAGCAACACTTAATTCTAATGCTACTAATTCATGTTATAGTTTGACAAATCCGATCGAACGACAAATAGTATCAATAAATCCAAACTTATTAATAATCATTCTCATTTATAATTCAAATAAGATCTAATATATAACTTATCAAAATTATTAAATATTCTTAACCACATATATTTATGTCAACTTCAAATTTAAATTCAAATTGAGTAATAAAACTTCCAATTTTAAATTGGTTAAAAATTCTGGATCATTACAATGTCCCTAATGAAGTTGCTAGTCAGGGGCACATACCCAGTAATGCAAATTTGTCCGTTCCAGGCAGTATAACCCTCTAGCGGAGCATGTGCCCTACCAACTTCGCTCGGTGCACGAACATAATCTACGGGAATACTAAACTACAACGCCATTTTCCAAACTGTTGTTGCATCCATGTACGATTGCTCCGAATCCTACGGATTTTCAAGAACAACTGCATCGGGCAACATATCCGGGGACACAGGAGCTACTGGTGCGTCCCCCTCGATGATCTCCACCTTCACTACCTCTTCATATGCAACTGGAGAATGTTGTCTTTCAGTTTTCCCTCCATGCTCAGACGCTTCAGGCAAGCTTGTCGTTTGAGAAGGGATGGATCTTTCAGTAGTCTAAAGCTCACTGCCCGTCAAGCTTGCATTGCTAGTGGAGTCAGATGTATGCGATGACGGCAAAGAAGCCTCGGCTTCCGAAGTTTTTCTGGGCATGGATCCTGTATGCATTGCTAGCTATACTTTAACACACAAGTGTTTGACATCGCAGTTGAATAACCTGTACCCCTCGTGTTGGTGCAAACAAACATGTACGTGTTGTGTTATGCAATATATTAAGATGATATTGTTCACAAGTCAAGAGCGTAGATCGCAGTTACAACGACAAGTATTTTTCGACTGCCGCCATCATCAAAATCAATCAACTAGATTCACACCGACTCGCGACTACGTGACGCTTAAGGTCAATAGAAGAAAAGCCAAATAGTTAGGCAGTTTGATCACAGTTAAAGTATATGCTCTAATCCTATGTGTACACTCGAATTGTCAGTCACACGACCGTCGTCATATGCATTGGTTGAATCACGCAAATGATGCAAAGACGATATGAATACAGAAGAAGAAAATCAAAAGTTCAAAGTCTCAGGAGTGATAACCAAAACAGGAGTAAGGGCCCCATAACCCAGGGACAACAGAAAGACTTCATACCCACGGGGTATGAACCTCATACCTCGCAGGGTACGAAGTTCGTACCCTATGAAGCACAAGCCTCGTACTCCGCGGGGTACGGAGTTCGTACCCCATAAGGCACGAACCTCGTACCAAATAAGGCACGAACCTCGTACCCCACAGGGTACTAAGTTCGTACCTAACAGGTCACGAACCTCGTACCTTATGGGGTACGAACCCCGTACATCTTAGAGTATGAAGTTCGTATCTCGAGGTACAAAACTTTGTACCCTGAGTAGGTACGAGTTATCGAACCTCTGAAGTTAATGGGTGTGAATCCCTCCTCCACTGTCACTAATGCATGCCTCTTCGAGCTCTTGCCTCCCTTTTCCTTCCCTCTATAAATCCTTTCTTCCTCCAACAAATAACCACCTCTTCATTTTTTGGTCCCCATGAGCTCCCCTCAAGCACGAGATCCGACACCCGCACAAAGCCGGCAAGGGACACAGACCGAGGCGCACTTGTTGAGAGAGGTAATGGAACCCAATTTCAATGTCGAAGTTGGGATCGGATCCAAAACTCAGTGCTCGAATCGTGAGCAATAAAACAAAGAAGAAAGAAATGGAGGAAGAGGGAGTATTTATAAAGATGGGCTGCTGACCCCTCGTGTTCCACACAGGGCACGATGTTTCGTACCCTGGAGGGGTACCAAATTCCGTACCCCACCAGGGGATGGGATCTCGTACCCTATTTGGGGCACGAAAATCTCAAACCCCCAGCTAGGTTATGAGATAAAAAAGAGAGGATGAATATGTGTATAAATAATATATATACTTACTTTATACGCTATACGCATATGTGCACAATGCATACGCATACTAATGGTAATGAGAGCTCAAGCGCAATATAATGCAAGTACTTAGTGACTTAAACACACCGTCGCGTCACCCACGACTCGTTTACGATTCTATAGTAAACTAGCTCAATAAATAACATCTATTTTTATAAGTTTACAAGAAAAGCCGACGACTTGGCAACTACTTCAACCAACACAAAGCACAGCATGTCAAGACAAGACATAGTTTCGGGGGAAAACATTAACCGATGCTTTGGTCCAGTTCCCAAAAGTAAGCAAGGCATGCTCAAATCTATGTATCGCGTGAAGCCAAAGCCGAGAAGGTCGCCAAGGAGTAAACGAAATGAGCTGAGAAGGGACCATGCCAACAAGAACGTCGCCACTGCTCTAAATATCGCTAAACGAATGTCTTGGCCCCCACAAAGTTATAAACCCTGACTAGCTCAACTCCTCGTGACCTTTAGTATATTCTTCGTACCCTAGGGAGGGGTATGAGTTTTTGGCATGCACGCTACGGGATCCGAGATTCTAAGGTTTGGCTACAAGGGATACGAGATTCCTGGTTTTGGTCGCCTATTTCTACCTACTCCTACCTACTTCCAGCTAACCACTCCACTGTAAATATCCCTCAACCTCACACTTGAAAGGGGTTGGAATTTGGTGACTAGACATCTCTTGATATCTCCAAGTAGCCTCTTTAATGGCATCTATGCTTTGAGGAAGAAGAAGGGCACAAATGTCTTTTTCGTAATATATTAATTTATGATAATTATGACATCATATAACTTAGAGATGTATGTAAAGGAATGTCATGAGATGTTCCCAAACATGTAACTCTTCACTAGTAATAATATTCCAACGACTCTTCCAAAGTGGACGTAGGCCTCTCGCGATACCGAACCACTAAAAATATCTTGTGTCATTTACTACTTTCCACACTTACTTTTCTGGGCGAAACTATAATTCTTAAGTGTTGTATATAATGTAGTTGTATACACAGTTATATGATTTTTGTTTGATGATATTAACCAAATAAATATTATTTTAAATGTGTTTGTTACTATATTGTTCTATATTTACATCACAGATAGGAATATAATATTTATATTTAAATAGATTACGACTGTATAAACATTCAGTATTTACACAATATTTTATTTAAATATAATTTTTTTTCCAAATATTCAAACAGTACAACTATTTATAACTCCACTCCCAAAATATTGTAGTTGTAAATAAACTGAATATAATAGACAAGTTTGTTTGAACACAATAAAATGATATTTTATTTCAAACAAAATTGTTTATTACAAATACCAGCACATTTTTCCCTGCAACACTCAATATACAGTCACTTTTGCATACATAAAATTTTATTAACACAGACACTTCACTCAATAAAACTTTTTGATTTATATTATTAACTGTCTTCAGTCTTCAATCTTCACAGCTCTTCACTGTCAGTCCAGTCATCACCTTCTTACCTGTCACATGAAACACACATGGAGTCCACTGCAATAGAAATTAAATTGTATACGTGCAAATATAAATTTTATTTTTGAAATGTATTTGCCTCAGAATTCCGGTGTGTTTCTCACCAGTTTTCATGAGTTGATCTGATTTATATAACCATCAATCTGTGTCTAGACAGTATGTTTATACAGTACAGGGACAAGAAATTTTCTAAATGGCTGCATGTACAAATGTGCATGAATATATTTGTGTGCTGTAGTGTCCCGAAATTCCGGTATAATTTGAGCTGACCAAATAACACAAGTCCAACCCAAATTACACTGGAAACCCGAAAACTAATAGAAAGAAAACAGAGGGTGAGAATAGATAAGATAGAAAATTAGAATAGATGTAGAAGAAGAACATACAACATCAGAGTAACACGAATCTCACAGCGGAACGAACAACATATAACAGATAACATATCTTTGAAATAAAATCACTATATGTATACAGTAACATTATCAGCGTACAACACTTACAACACAGCGGAAATAAACAATAGTTATATAATCCTGAAGCTTCCTGCTCCAAGCTCTCCAAGTATATCTGAAAAATCCCGACTACTTGACTGCCCATACAAAATTGGGCACCCAAGAGTTTAGGTAAAACAAAACAAACTCCGGGTCCGTCTTGTGACTGGTATGAGTAAACAATTTAAAACAGCTTGAGCAATTGAACGATATCTCATAAGACCACGCCGTATAACGGAACGGGCGCCGTATAACAAAATGGGTTTTTCCCTTATGAGAATCCAAATCAATTTGATTTAACTTACAAATCATTTTGAAAGAAACAATGATCTTTATATCAAAATTCTTTTGATATTATATTAGTGTCTATCAATCACAGTATAATAATCATCCAGCAGAAACGCTTTCATCTCACGTTCTACATATATGGCATGCAATCAAAACCGCGAGCACTTATTGGATAATGGGTTACCAACTATGATAAGGTATGGAACCACCTTTCGATAGTGTACCTCTAAAGAGGAATACACTGGGTTCAACAAGAACATCTTGCCACCCGTCCATACATGACCCACCACTCATTTTGCTTGAGTGTATCAAATGTATATCACCAACGGTTGGAATCAGCAACCGTTTCCCAAATGGGACATCATCGATAGATTAAAGAATGAAATGAATATCTCTAGATAGGCGATAATACACCCTACTTGGCAGCCAACCCCTTAGCCATGATGACTGCCCGATTTTTGTCATTTCCCAGTTGTGAGGTTAGAGGCCACACTCATCTCTGACAGATCAGACATTTATTCACTTTGAATGTCACATCATCATACCCACCAAATCACAAATTGATTCCCCTAAAAATACTACGGGTATACAGCTAAGAGAAACGAATTCCTCCACTACCAAACGTACATACGTTTGAAGAGATCAACTTATGCGATCTATTAAATATACTCTGTAAGACATTCTTCATACAGGTCGTCCTGGGACTGGACAAACCAAAGGCACTATTCTGCAAACAGGACAGCCCTTGCATAACTCCGTCTTCAATTATCTTCATTATATTTGACTGCAACACTAATGCCCATACGGAGTGGTTTTTAGATAAGGAATCTGATCCCGGTCTCTCCGTATTGACAATGGAAAATTGGTCAAAAACTTTGATAGTCGGTGACTTAACTATCAAAGAAAAACACGTATGCAAACAATGGTCGTATCTCCAAATGGAAATCTTACCGAGCAAATCATCAATCAACACTGATTCCCCTTAATTCAATTTGTCACTCAATTATCCATATTCCAAACCCTGTTTCCATATATTCAACATTTCTTATTTTCTAAATTTAGAATACATTCTTTATTAACATTAGAAAACATTTCCATTTCTTATTTTCTTATATTAGAAATCATTTTTGTTTCTTATTTGGAAAACGTTTCCAAAACTCCTACATTGGATTTAAACAGATGTTTAAATCAAACATCGCTATGCCAACTCAAACCATTATACTCGTTAACTAAATTCACTTAACCAATCTTCACTGTCGAATCTTAGCCATTCCTTAGTTACTAATGACGCCAATCAAGTTGGGGTATAACTACCTCTCAGACCTTAACTATACAAAATTTATAACTTTGAAACAGACAAGGTTCACCTTTTTTAAACCTTTAACAAACTTCCAAACGTAACTCTCTTTCGAATAAATCCCAATTCGATGACTCTCTTAGAATAGCCATATTCGATTAACTCTATTCAACTAACACTATTCGATTAACTCTAATCGATTTACTCTTATCAGTTAGCTCTATTTGATTAACTCTGTTCTGTTAACTCAATTTGATTAACTATATTGGATTAACTCTACTTGATTAACCCTAATCGATTAACTCTATTGGATTTACTGTAATCAATTAACTCTTATCAATTAACTCCTATCATTTAACTCTTTCGAATAAACTATATTCGATTAACTCCTTTCGAATAAACTATATTCGATTTACTCCTTTAACTCTATTCGAATAAACTATATTTGATTAACTCCTTTAACTGTATTCGAATAAACTATATTCGATTTAACTCTAACTCTGATCGATTAAATATAATTGATTTACTTTATTCGAATTACTTTAATCGATTAACTCTATCAATTAACTCTATTTGATTAATTCTAATTCGATTAACTTTAATCCATTAACTCTTATCACTTAGCTCCTTTGATTAGCTCTACTTCCATATTCAATTTCAAATATCGATGTTGAAATCGATTTTTACTTCTTTATATAAGTCCTGACTTATATATTCTATTTATCCAATGATACATATTTTATTTTATTTATAAAATATTATTTATAAATTAATCTTCTCAATCTATCAGCTAGAACAGATTCTATTTAAAATATTTACTTTAAATCCATATCATGTTATACCCGTTTGTGAAGCACGGGTCTAAACCTTTCAATTGTAAAATTCTCTTTTTATATAATTCTATTCATTTTTCAAGTATTTCCTTTTATAATCTATTTTACAAATATTTCCTCTTTTTTTTTTTTTTTTTTACAAATATCCCCTCTTTCTATTTGTTTTACAATTATTTCGTTTTTTATTCTATTTATTTGACAAATAAATATTCCTTTTCAGTTTTATTTAATTAACAAATAAAAATTTCTTTTTATAAAATTCTTTGATTTTATAATTATAATATTTTCAGTATACACTTTGAAAATTCCCTTTATACATTCCAATATTCTTATGGTATTTAAAATACCCAAATAACAATGATCGATATCATCCAAACACACATAATCAACAAAAGATTATATATCACATCATATATCACAATATATGAAGAAAAACAGTATTTTAAATATTGAGGAATCTAGTTGGATCCCTCCAACTTGTTTCCCTGCATACACAGATGTTAAACAATATAATTAACATCAACTTCATTTCTATGTGAACTGTTCTGATAACAGAATCAATATAAAATTAATGATTTATATATATAATTATATCTATATATTTAACCAATCAATTAGCAATTCAATAAAACAATCAACACACAAATATCAATCATTATTTGTCAATTCTAAAAATACATTATAAAAATATAGATGATAGAGTTGGGGAGTTTTACTCACATTGGATGGTTATCATTGAATAACAAATAACTATCGTTGATTTGAATCAAATCAGGTCAATTTATTTTCTATAAATTGTAACGGGCTCCAATCCACTCCCCGTCAGTTTCATGTTGTAGCCCTCGTCCATACGATCCCATCGGATCTTGTTTTGTCAGATTCTGATATCGTATGCCCAAGTTATTGATCATACAAATTTACGTATACAATATTTAATTTAAATTCTTAAGCTCATTAAAACCTTTGGGCCTCACCACTTCAGCCGACCCAATACCCAATTCGTTTGACCTACTACCCAATCCTTCTTCCTCCCATCGCATACTCCCTCTCCAGACCCAAACGAAGCCATTTCCCAAACTTTTGATCTAAACTGCTCCTCCTCCTCTTCACAGAAACTTCGATAAAAACACTCATCCAACTCTCCTCTTAAATCTCAATCACCCAAATCCCAACTCGCAGCACTCGAAGTCCCCTATCAAAATACGATCATCATCTTCCAACCACGGTATCAGTGCAAACCGCGATGCAAACAAACTCAGATCCTTCCCAAACTTTCGTACCAAGTTCCAAATCAATCCCCGATCCTCAATACCACATTCATTTCGTGATTCGAAGCTTAAACTCGCAATTACCCCTAACCCTAGTTGTCGCTGGTAACGTCGGGTTCCAAAAAAATACAATCGCACCTTTTTAAACTGGTATGATATCGAAGATAACAAGATAAGGATCGTGAATATACATATTTGAGGATTTACAGAATTTGTTTAGATTTGATCTTGATTTTTGAAGAAGGATTGTTTTTCTGTGTGAACAAAAATGAGCGACGATGGCATTTTGACCAAGGAAATGAAAATGGATTAGGTTTTAGAAAGTGGAAGGGTATTTATAGAAATAAAATATTATTTTTATATTTGAATATAATATTTATTTTTACTCCTATGCTACTTCTATTTATCTTTAAAAATTCGTACGACCACATATAATATCCAAAAATCATGAAAATGGGCATGCAGCTATAGTTTGACATTATGGACCCAACGAAATTGTTTTCATCAAATTCCGACTCCGTTTGGTCACACAACATATTTATAACTATCAAAATATCGACTGTTTTTCACATCAAAAATCCATACGGCCACATACTGACTCCAAAAATCACGAAAGTTGAAGTCTAACAATAATTTCATATTACGGAACCAAAAAAATTAGTTTCATCAAAAACGGAGGTCGTTTGCAAAACTGGTTATTTTTAAAGCTCTAAATAGCCCATTTAAATATATAAATATATTTAAAAATAATTAAATTAAATATTTAAAAATAAATATTATCGTATATATTCACAATAGAATATCATATAGCTCCAATGGGATTTATAACTCGGTATTTCAAAGTTCTCAGTTATATCGATATTCAATTTATATTTAAATCCTTTTTAAAATATAAATAAATCGTTATAAATTTTAAAGGAATTCCATAGCAACTTTTTCTAAAATTTGATTTGGACATAAATCAAAATCTACATAATGAAATCCCGATTTTTCTCTTCCATTAGAAAAATATACTTCCCCAGCTCCGAACGTTTCTTGTTTCATAGAAATCCGATTTAAAACGAATTTGGTGTATTCAATTGAAGTTCTAATCGACAAATAGCGAACTGCCACGCCATTTCAAGCTCGATTTTAATTATGATATAATCTATATGTTCAAATGGCGTTTATAAATATATTCGTTGATATAATTCAACTCTAAACCGAATTATATATATTGGATTGTCAAATTCACACAATATTGCCATTTCTACTATTTTCGACTATTTCAGAAATTAAATATACTATTTATTTATTATATTAATTAAATATTCAATAGTTATTTTAATTTAAACCATTTAAATTACCAAACCATATTTTAAATAATTAAATAAAATTAATTATTATACCATATGAAAATACGGGACATTACATATGCACTGCCTCGCCAAACAGTGTACAGCTGAGGAATAGCCGCGTGGACAATCTCAGCTCAGTGCACATATGAAATCAACAATGATCAAAGAACAACACATGCAAACATATAAAGCTACAACATAAAGGTGACATGAAACAACATGGGTGGAAAAGTCAAATAGTCGACATGTACAAGGCAGTATGTTCAGCTATCACAAAGTGGTCGACCCAAGTCTATGGTACATCAAGTTCATGCGCGTTTATTTACAGGTTGGTCGAGATAGCCATTTTAGGACATGACAGCAACATGCTTGTGGTGCTCAAGGATCAAGCTTGTGATTTGGTGAAAACTCAAGAAAAGTGTAGTCCTCAAACACAACAAGGAAACTTTATGGATGGTATATAGTTAAGAAACTTCAGCAAAGTTCATGGTCATGTCAATACAGCCAAGTATACATGAAGAAAGTCAACGTGCAGATCACAATGGTCAAGCAGCTATTTGACATAGCAATTTCAAGTTTAGTTTTATTTTCAAATACAAACTGGAGCAATCATATAATGGATCCCAGTCTCAAGATAGTGCAACATAATCAGTTTCATATGTACATGTACATCAAAATTTCAGCTTGTATAAACCAGAAAGCAAATAAGTATAGCCTTAGCAAGAAAATGCGAAACTAAATGGGAAGTATGGCATCATGTACAGTTTGAATTCACAAGTATAAAGCATTGGTGTAAATAAAGAATATACATGGTCCAACAATTTCACAAAATGGTGCAGGTCCACAAGTGACATAGTAGCTGTTTCAAAGTGCACAAATCAACAGGTCTACATGGTACATTACAAGTATACAGGATGGATCATTTGAAAAAGTATTGTATCGGTGCATATGCAAATTACAACTGGGTTCAACAAAGCATGATAAAGCCATGACAAGGATAAACAGGGAGCTCAAGTGTACATGGAATAAGTGTACCATGTGCATACACAGCAAACAAGAATGCATCATAGGATGGCAAACAGCTTAGCAGTAAAAGGTAATTTCCATGTCAACATACAAGTAGTTCAAAGAGGATAATACAGAGAATGGAATAAGTCAAATAAGAACAAGAATACACAATGAGCATATTCAGAAATATTTAGCAAGCATCAGTGTTTAACATTCAAGGCAGTTTTTCATTTCTGGCAAGATTTATTTTTGCCAAACAGGATTGCAGAAAATCGAGAATGAAAAAAGTGTATGGAAACAAGGTAAATGTGCAGGAGATTTTCCAGCTTATTATCAACCATATATGGAAAGAAATCAACCATTCAGTTTTTGGCAAAAAGATTAATTTAAATCAATGCATAGTTTTGCTAGTGTTAACGTTGTTTCACGAAACACACGTACAAATTCAAACAAGATTTAAAGGGAGAATGAAATTTTGGGAAAGTTTTTTCAAAGAAATAATTCATTCATCAATTTTCCCAGAAATATTTTTTTGGCAGGGAAATTCTTTCAGAATTCAAACCAAAAACAATCACGCAAGCAAAGGTGGAAACCATTCAAAATCCGGAAAGCTTTCACAACCGAGGATGTCAAAAACCAAAAGAAGAAATTGTGCCATTAATTCAGCAAGTCATTAAACGAAATCAGAGAGATTTTAAGGATTTTCTAATCCTTTATCACCAATTCATCATAGACTTTTAAGCATCAAAAAACACAAAACGATTCTAGAGGGATTCAAAGACCAAAAAATCACAGAGAACTCACTTTTTTTACTCGAGATAAATCCCAAATCGTGGATAAGCAGAGCATCTTTCATTCGAAGCATTAGTGATTTAATTCCAAAAGAAAACGGTCGATATTCAATTTGGGATATGAGAGAAACCCTATTCTCCATTTAACCGCCGCCATTTTTGATTACCAGAGGAAAAGGGAATGGGGTTAAACCATTTTCAAAGAGGCCGGCCAAGTTTTTTTTATAAGGGAGATTTATTTATGGACTAGGGTTTTAAGTGTTTTTATTTTTTTATTTGTATTGTTTTGTTTTTCTTTTGTAAACCATCAAAACAGTTCTAGAGTATGTAAAATTCTAAGATCCAGTTAGGTTTTAGCTGGCAATTAACTAGAGTCTGTAAAATTTAGGGTTTACTGGTTACGGGTTGTAATCAGGGGAAATCTGGTCTAGTGGATATAGACCAGTTTAGGGTTTTGAGCGTAGGGTTAGTACATGAGTAGGGAGTGCAAGTTTACAGTGTTTGTAAGTGGGATCTGTTATTAACTCCTAGTAGAAACCTTAGGAATGCAGCAGGATTTTGCCGAAGCTGGGTATCTCTATGTGTTATTTCCATTTTGCTTTTTATTTCTGCTGTATTCTATGAACTGTTATTATTTAATATCCTGTCAGATTTTTAACTCAGCGAAAAACTGTGAAAAACCCTATTCACCCCCCTCTAGGGTTATTCTATATCCAATAAGTGTTACCAGAGCTTGGTTTTCTTTAACCCTAGAATCATGGATCCTAGTTGTCAGTCTTCTAAGAATCAGTCCGGTCGTATTCCTTCTATTTTCAATGGTACAAATTTTTTAAATTGGAAATTAGAAACAGATTTATATTTAAAATCTGTTGATAGTAAATGTTGGGATACTGTTATTAATGGTTATTATATGGTCAATAGGAAAGATATTGGATTTAATTCTCGTGTTATTCACACTTTGTATTCTTGTATTGATGATGTCCAATATAGCCTTATCTCTCATTGCTTGACCGTATAGGAAATATGGAATTTTCTCGATATGAAGTACGGAAAGACTGACAACAGCAGCTCAACACTCAAAATGGGTAAATCAGATTGAGATCTATGCTCAGTAGAAGAAACAAATGAAAATTCAAGTAGATCAGACGATGGAGACTCCACAGACAATGAGATTGAAAGTTTCTCATATGAAGAGTTAGTTTATATGTGTACTGATTTAACAAAAATCATTGTTAAAATCCATCGTAAAAACAAATCTTTAAAATCTAAAAATCACGAGTTAAATAGCAGAATTAACTGTTTGGAATCAGAATTTACAAATGTCATGAAATCAGAAAATTCAGACTATGGAAGTTGTTTGAAATTGAAAACTGACCTTGTTCATCTCAATAAAAATATTCGAAGGCTTAAAGAGGAAATTCTGATTTTAAAAGATAACGAGGTTGAGCTAAAAGCTTTAAACAATTCTTTGCAAAAATAATTTAATAATTTTAAGGCCATCAAAAATTCCAAACATGAAATTGCTGAAAAAGAAAGCTTGTTGAAAAGTGATTTAATTTTAAACGAGCTTGAAAAAGAGATTGAAAATTTCAAGCAACTTGAATTTGAAAAACAAATTAAATTTGATTCTGAAATATTTGATTCCAAGACCATAATAAAACTTGTTGAAAACGAAAATTTGTTTTTGAAAAAAAATGATACTGAAAAGAGAAAGATCAGCATTAATCGTTGTTCAAATCTGATAAAAGAAAATTCTTATCTTAAATACAATATTCAACGATTAGAGTCAACTTTGGATAAATTTTCTAATATGGAAAAATTATTGACTATGCTGTTGCAAAAAAAAAATTCAATTGGTCATAAACGAGGTGTTGGTTTTGGAAAAACAAGTGGTTTTGAAAAGTGAATTCTTGTAATTTTAAAAATCCTTCAAACAACTTTGAAAATAATCATTTTGAAAATTTAAACTCTGATAATTTCAAAGGATTTTTAAATCATCAACGAAATAAGATTTTGTTTGATAACAATCTATTTAATCCATTTTGCACCCCAAAAAGAAATAAAGTTAATTCTTCTAAAATCAAACAGATTTGGGTTCCTAAGGGGATGAAGGTAAATTCCAATGGGTTGTTTTACCAACAAGTTTGGGTACCGAAAGACATGAACAAAACTTTGAGTGGTGTTACTAATTTTGTTAGACCACTCAATTCTCTAAACTATTAGGTACTTGAGGAGGCTGAGGAATTGCTGCGCAAAAAGAGATTTGAAACCAAGCTGGACTATATTTCTGTATCATTCATAGTTCCTTAGCCAAGAATGTTGAGTTAGAGATTCTGATTTACATTGGATTTTGGTATGATCTCTAAACTCACTTTCGTAAATATTTTTTTCTTGTTTATTTCTCCTTCTACCTCCTATTTTTTGTTTTCAATTTGTCACTGCTATACTTTTCTTCTTTGTGCTTCTTTAACTTCCAATAGCAGAACTCTTGATTCTCTGGATATTTTATTCACTTGAAAGAAAATCTGTTGTTTTAAATCTTATCCAGGCCTTTAATCTAAACTTGTATATATCTGCAATTGTTTTGAAGTTCATTTTCTGTTTTTTGAATTCCTAATAGTGTTGATGTATTCTTGTTATATCTTAAACACTGTTAGAATGAATTCTAGATTTCTTTCGAAGAACTGAAAGTTTAATGGAATTTCACACAACACTATTTTTTTGAGTTTTCTTCTAATTCATTTTAGAAAAACTTAAAATGTTATACTCATTACAGCACATTGCTACTTACCAGTTGTGATAATTTCATTGATTTTCATATTGGCTTGGAAATTTTAATCTGCTTTAATCTCAGTGATATATCTTGAAAATCATCGTTATTCATGATCATTATGGCTAGAATCTGTTTGTTTGAAATCATCTGAAATTATTGATATTTTGAATAATTACACACCTCCTAAATTTGAAATTATCAACCTTGTATGACTGATTCATTATATTTCAGCACTCAACACTGATTCAAGTGATTTCAAATAAATTATTTTGGATCAAGAATATCTATTAAACCTGATCTAAATGATCTGAAATTTCTTGTATACTTGTCATAAAATTGCTTGTAAAAAATTATTGAAAATATGGTCATAAAACTTGTTGTTATTTCATGATTATTTGATTTGAATATCTATTTGTTTAAAATCATTTGAAATTATTGATTTACTGAATCACACACATATCTCGAACAAAAAATTTATAATCTGGTGTGATTGATTCATTAAATTTTGATATTTTCATATTCCTTCAAATGATTTGAAATAAACAATATTTTTAAATCTGGGATCATGAATCATCTTTTGTGACCATCTGAAATTTCTATTAAACATTTTCTAATAGGTCTGATTCATAACTGTTTTCCGGTACTGCTCCGATATTGCTTTTTCAAATTTGTCTGATAAAGTGCTTGCTTTGATTATTCCATGTCTGCTGGTCTGATAAAAAGAATCCCTTTTGAAAAATGATTTAGTTAACTATTTTTTTCTGTCTCCAACTTTGGAAAATATGCCTAATCTGATTGTCTTGTCTGTTTGGTCTTTGTTGTTAAAATTCTGTTGTCTATAATATTCTTGTTCATCTCCAGTGTCATGTTAAAATCATCATAAATAAAGACACCAACTGGTATCAGATGTGCGGTATTTTTTTATATTTTACTCTCTCTTGTCATGTATAGGTCTTCATATTTCTTTTGTAATTTTTTTTAATTTTAAGATTATCTATTGATTATTCATTCAGAAATTGAAATCAATATCCAAATTGAACTGCATTTATAATTCATCAAATTTGTTATAAGATTTTGAAATTGTGATGAATTGTGACTGCAGTATATTTCACAATAAGAGGTGATTTTTATTTAGATTTTCATGATGGTTGAATAATTATTATAATATCTTTGAATTGGCAATTATTCACGACCATCTTCTTTATCAATAATATTTTTCCATCCCTCATGATTTTATACTAATGTGCAGAGTTTTTTTTTAAATCTTTTTGAATAAATAGTGAAAACATTTGTGATGGAAATATGATTGTGTTATTCTTATTCAGAATTAGTGATAATTGAAAGTTTTCAATGGTCTTGGTACAGTTGAGCATATTTCATAATATAATTAATTTAGAAATTTATTTCATAGTCCATTTTTGTACCTACCACATTTATATCATTCATATTAGTTTTATATACCGAGGAGTTTTTCTTTAGAAGCTGAAAATGATAAATATATAATAAATACATAAGTGTGCCTATAACCTCATTTAAAAATCCAAGCTTTGGTCATGCATGGTTAAGAGACAACTTATAATTTAAGTTTCGACTTACCTCATTTAAAAATCCAAGATCGAGTTATGCGTGGTCAGTGTGCTCTTAAATTAAAAAAAATGTGCTATAAATAGAAATTAATTTGGAATTCTCCTTGGTGTGTAAAAATAAGTCTATCAATCCATATTATAATATGTAAAATGTGTTGAAATCTTATGATGTATTATAATTTATTGACTGATAGGTATTAGGATTTGAGATTATTTGATTTTGTCACTTAAATTGAATTATTAATTATAGTCCAAATCCATCACTGTTTTTTGAACTTCATCTTTAAAAATTCTTTTGAAAATAATTGGAAATCATTGTGTTTTGAACTCTCTCCATTATATGTAAATTTCATCATAAATCCGTTGTTCTCTACAATGTGAAATATGCCACTTGTTCTCAGGTATTATGATTTTTGTTTGACTGATTGAGATTTATGATAATTGTTCTTCCTCTGAAGCTGAAATTATATTTATTGGTCACTTCTCATCTATATTTTAAATTCTGAATACTTTTGATGATAACAACAGGGGTAGAATGGATAGAGATTTTGATTTATGAGTGAATATTTTAATTTATGAGTGAATAATTTATAAATAGTTTTTTTTGAAAATTCATATTATTTAATTCATTCTTATTCACTCATGCACAGTTAAAGGGGTAGTTATCTGTTGTAAGGGGAGCTAATAAATAGGTGGAGTTCAATATTCACTGTCAAACACATTTATTGTGCTCAAAATCTTTTATTTGTTTGTCATCATCAAAAGAGGGAGATTGTTGTATACAACGTAGTAGTATACACAATTATATGATTTTTGTTTGATGATAACAACCAAATAAATATTATATTAAATGTGTTTGTTACTGTACTTTTCAATATATACATCACAGACAGGAATATAATATTTATATTTAAATAGTTATGGCTGTATAGACATTACGATATTTACATAGTATTATATTTAAATATAAATTTTTTATTTCAAATATTCAAACAGTACAACTATTTATAACTCCACTATTTGAACACATCACATTTCATATACATTCCCAGAATATTCTACTTGTAATGAAATTGAATATAATAGACAAGTTTGTTTGAACATGATAAAATGATATTTTATTTCAAACAAAATTTGTTTATTACAAATATCAATACATTTCTCCCTGCAACACCCAATATACAATCACTTTTACATACATAAAATTTTATTGACACAGACACATCACTCAATACAGACTTTTTGATTTATACTATTAACTGTCTTCAGTCTTCACAGCTTTTCACTATCAGTCCAGTCATCACCTGCTTACCTGTCAGATGAAACACACACAGCCCACTGCAATAGAAATAAAACTGTATACGTGGATTTTTTTTTTAAAATGTATTTGCCTCAGAATTTTGGTGTGTTTCTCATCATTTTTCACGACTTGATCTGATTTATATAACCATCAATCTGTGTCTGTACAGTATGTATATATGGTACAGGGACAAGAAAATTTTCTGAATGGCTACATGTACAAACGTGGATGAATATACACGTGTGCACTGCCTCGCCAAACAGTGTGAAGCTGAGGTGTAGCCGCGTGGACCATCTTGTAATGACCAGCATTTTTCAACGACATAAATAATTTATTTAATTATTTAAATAATGGTTTGATTATTTAAAATGACCAGAATTAAATAATATGGAATATTTAATTAAAATAAATAATATAATAATATATTTAATTTCTGAAATAGTCAGAAATAGTGGAATTCACCAAATAATGTGAATTGGATCATCTGTGATATTTAATCTAGTTTAGAATTGAATTAGAATAACGAAGATATTATTTGAAAGACAGTTGAACGTATATTTTATATCATAATTATAATCGAGCTCGTAATGGCGCTGCTGTTCATAATTTGGCGATTCGAACTTCAACTGAATATACGGGGTTCGTTTTAAATCGGATTTATGTGAAACAAGAAACGTTAGGAGCTAGTGAAGTATATTTTTCTAGTGGAAGAGAAAAATCGGGATTTCGTCATGTAGATTTTAGTTATGTCTGAATCAAATTTTAGAAAAGTCGCTATGGAATTCCTTTATAATTTATATCGATTTATTATAATTAAAAATGGATTTTTTAAGTATAAATCGAATATCGATGTAACATTGGATTTGAAATATCGAGTTATAAATCCTAGTGTGGCAGAATGATATCATGTTGTGAATATATATGATAATATTTATTTTTAAATATTAAATTTTAATGTTTTTAAATGTACTTATATATTTAAAGGGGTTATTTAGAGCTTTAAAAATAACCAGTTTTGCAAAGGACCTCAGAATTCAACGAAACTAATTTTGTTGGATCCGCAACATCAAATTATTTCTAGATTTCAGTTTTCGTGATTTTTTGAAGTCAGTATGTGGTCGTATGGGATTTCAATGTGAGAAACAGTCGATATTTTGTCAGTTAAAAATACGCTGTGTGAGCAAACGAAGTCTGTATTCGACGAAACCAGTTTCGTTGGGATCGTAATGTCAAACAGTAGCAAAAACTGGGTCAACGTGGAAACATTTTCTGGATGATCACGATTTTTAGATTGGGGGAGAAAGTGGAAGACGGGTTTGGTATTTAAAATGTGGATGGGCTCAGAGTAGTTGGGCAGGTAAAGGAAAGGTGAGGCCCAAACAAAAATTTGGTTTAAGTTCTAAATTTTAATTGCGTATAAACTTGTGAATTTCATACCATGCTCATACATCATCAGAATTGAACAAAACAAGATCCGTTGGGATCGTATGGTCGAGAACAACACAATGAGACTGACAGGAAGTTCATCGGAGCTCGTTACAGTTTATAGCGAAATAAATTGTCCGTCTGAATCAAGCGATGGTTATCGTTATTAGCGATGATCGTCCAATGTGAGTAAACTCACTAACTCTTCTCAGTTATATTTTTATAACGTATTTTTATAATTGATAAATAATGGTTGTTTGCTATGTGTTGGCTCTTTGGTTGAACTGCTAGTCAGTTTATTGAAAATATAGATAACAATATATATATATATATATATATATATGAATATATATAAATCGTTAATTGAATACTGATTCTGTGTTATCAGAATATTCCATACTCGTGTTGTTTATGTGAATTAACATCTGTGGATGTAGGGAAACAGGTCGGAGTGACCCAACTGGGTTCCTCAACATTCATTTTACTGTTTTTTTAATATATTGTGTTATATGATGTGATATGAAACCTGTTGTTGATTTTGTATGGTTAAATGATACCGATCATTGTTATATGGTATGTTAAATACCATACGGAATACTGGAATGTTAAAAAGGAAATTTTCAATGTTATATTGAAAAAGAAACATTTATAAAATCAATAGATTTTATAAATAGAAAACTATTTATGTAGAAAATAAATAGATTAAAAAGAAATATTTATTTGTAAATCAAATAGATAGGATTGAAAAAGAAATATTTGTAAACTATTTACAAATTGAATTCAAAGGGATATTTATTTGAAAAATTAATAGAATAGAAAGGGGAAATGTGTGTAAAGTAAACAGAAAAGGGAATAGTTAGATTATCAAAGGAATTACTTATAAAATCAATAGATTTTATAAATTGAAATATTTTACAGAATAAATAGATTTATTAAAAAGGAATTTATTTTGTAAATAAATAGATTTTAAAAGGAAATACTTGAAAGGTGACTAGAATTATATAAAAGGAGAATTTTACATTTGAAAGATTTAAACACGTGCTTCGCACATGGGTATAATATGATATGGATTTAAAGCAAAGGTTTTAAATAAAATCTATTCTGACCGATAGATTAAGAAGATAAATTTATGAATAATATTTTATAAATCAAATGAAATGTTTATAACTGGATAAATAGAATATATAGGTCAGGACTTATATAGAGAAGTAAGAATCGATTTCAACATCGATATTTGAAACTGGATAAACGTAGAGTTAATCAGTTAGAGTTAATCAGTAGAGTTTATCAGATAGAGTTAATCAATTAGAGTTAACCAGTTAGAGTTAATTAGTTAGAGTTGATCGAATTAGAATTAATTGAATATTAGTTATTCAATTAGAGTTGATCGAATATAGTTATTTGAGATAGAGTTAGTCAATAATAGTTATTTAGGATGTGTTGCCATTTCGTATGACTGCTAGCGCAATTCGCAGGGCTGCAGATAGCCTATGGCGGTCGGATTGTGATCGCTGCGATCTAGAGTCAAGCGAATGGAGTTAAATTGAACATTATCCATTCGAAATAAAGTTAAAAACTGACATAGTTATTCGAATATAAGTTAATCGAATATTAGTTATTCGACAGAAGTTAAATAAGTTGAGTTAATCAAACCGAGTTAATCCAAATGAGTAAATCGAAAGGAGCTATCCGAAATAGTTTATTCGAATAGAATTAAAGGAGTTATTCGAAATAGTTTATTCGGATAGAATTAATGGAGTTAATCAAATATAGTTATTCGAAAGGAGATTAATCGAATGTAAATCATTCGAGGAGAATTAATCGAATGTAAATCATTTGAAGAGAATTAACTGAATGTAAATCATTCGAGGAGAATTAATCGAATGTAAAACATTCGAAGGGAGATTATCGAATACAGTTATTCGAAGAAAGAGCTATCAAATATAGTTTATTCGAAAGAGTATTATCGAATAGTGATTATTCGAGAGTGAATTATACATTGTAATTCGATTATATCGAATTAAGGAAAGTGATATTTACTTACGTTTCAAATCAAGTTTTTAATTATTTATTAAAAAATTAGTTGGTTGTTTAATTATCCAAATTAATAAAGAAAAGTTATATTTATGTTAATATATATATACGAAAGCATGAAATTATAACACTAGCATTACAATCAAATGATTTATGACGTGGATTCGTAAATAGAATCCGAGTGTTTGCGTAAGGAAGTTTGTTGAAGGGTTATATGATGAACTTGGTCTATTTCGAGGTTAGAAATGTTGTTCAGTTAAGGTCTGAGAGGTTTTTATACCCCAACTTGATTGACTTCGTTTTGTACTAAGAAATGGTTAAAGTTCGATAGTGAAGATGGATTAAGTGAATATAGTTAATGAGTGCAATGGTTTAAATTGGCTTAGTGATGTTTTATTTAAACATCTGTTTAAATCAAATGAATATGTTTTGGAAACATTTTCCAAACATAATCATAGATATTTTCTAATCATAGAAAATGAACTCTAAATGAGAAGAATACTGGAATGACAGTAATACGTGAAATAGGGATGGAAATGTTTTCCAATGATTGATGACGTTTATTTCATAAATTTAGGGAATAAGAGATGTTGAGTATATAGAAATGGGAAATGAATGAATTAATGATAAATTAAATTAAAAGGATGAATGTTGAATGTTGATTGATCGATAGAATTTCCATATGGAAATGATATTGTTGTGCACACCTGTTTTTCTTTGATAGTTAAATCCCCGACTATCGAAGTTTTTAACCATTTTACCATCGCCAATATAGAGAGACTAGGATCAGTTATATTATCTGAAAACCACTATGTATGGACGTTTGCGTTGCGATCAAATATTGAAGACGGAGCTATGTTAGGGCTATCCTGTTTACAGAATAGTGCCTTCGGTTTGTCCAGTCCCAGGACAAACGTGAATGGACGAATGTCCGATAGAGTATATCTAACGGATTGCATAATTTGATCTCTTCAAACGTAATTACGTGTGGTGGTGGAGGAATTCGTTTCTCTTAGCTTTATACCCGTGATATTTTTGAGGAAATCAATTCGTGATTTGGTGGGTATGACGATGTGGCATTCAAAGTAAATGAATGTATGATCTGTCAAAGATACATTATGACCTTAAGCCTCATCAACCGGGAAATGACAGAAATCGGGCAGGCAGCATGGCTAAGTGGGTCGCTCCCATTAGCGTGTATATCACATATCTAGAGAAAATCCAATTTATTCTTTTATCTATTATCGATGTTGTCCCTTTTCAGGAAGACGGTAGGTAGCTCCTTACCATTGTTGATATACATTCGATACACTGAAGCGAAATGTGTGGTCAGTCATGTGAGGGCCGGGTTGCAAGATGTTCTTGTTGAACCCAGTGTATTTGTCTCTAGAGATACACTATCGGCAGGTGGTCCCATACCTTGTTATAGTCGAAATCCAATTTCCAATAAGTGCCCGCGGTTTTTGTTTGTATACTATATATGCGGAACGTGAGATGCAAGCGTTCTGCTAGATTGTCAATTACTTATGATTAGACATTATTATAATATCATACAAGTATTGATTTCCAAATTGTCTTTGGTTATCGTAAGGTAAAAACCATCCGTGTTTATGTGCGGATCGGTCTTACGATTATCTTTTCTTTTGAAAAGGGATTTTGAAAAGTTAAACTAAATGATTTGAGTTTACTCACACCAGTCCCATGACTAACCAAGAGTTTATTTTGCTTTCGTTTTCCCTAAACTCTTGAGTACCCAAATTTGAACGGGAAGTCAAGTAGTTCAGATCTTTACAGATATACTTGGAGGAGCTTGAAGTAGGAGGCTTCAGGATTTTATAGCTATTGTTATTTACGCTGTGTGTGATTGTTGTACTCTGATAATGTTATCGTATACCGTTATTTCAAAGCTATGTTATGTATTATATTTCAATTCGTTCCGCTGTGAGATTTGTGTTTACTCTGATTGTGTTCTTCTTCCTCTTCTATTCTAATTTTCTGTCTTATCTATCCTCACCCTCTAACTTCTTTCTATTAATGATTAGGTATTTCCGATGTCTGAATAGTCAACATGGTAGTTTTGTGTTGATTTTCGGAGTCGAAAATCCCATTTCGTTACAGTGGCATCAGAGCTGAAGGTTAAGTGATTACCTTGGCTCTGTGGCATGACTCAGTAGAGATTGGGTTAGTAATACCCTAGATTGTGTTTGAGTGTATATATACGAATGAACGTATTTGTAGATTGAATAATAATGATTTTATATTGTGGTGATTTATTGGTTGAGTAGTTTGTGAATTCTAGTCGATCAGTTTGATCCACTGCATCGGTAGGAATTTCTAAATACTCGAATACGATGAACCGACACAGTATATTTTGAAAAAGGGTAGATGGAATAATTTTACCCAAATATATTTGATATAAAAGAAAGGTATATCTTGGAATTATTATTATATATTGGATGTGTTGATTGATTATAATTGAAAATGGTTATGTAAATAACCAATTTGAACTCGTATAATATAAAAGCAAATTAATTAAATTTGAATTTAAATCATAAATTTGGAATTAAAATTCCGAAAACTGGGGAAAATGTGTTGTAAGTGGATTTGAGTTAAATATAAGAAGATTTTAAGATCCTGGGTGATTTTAAATTGTTTAAAAGCATCGTGAATGATATTTTGAAAAAGATTTCAAAATGAAATTGTTTAAAAATGGTTTTTTTTAGAGTGATATATTATTGAACTCACTTTGATAAGTGGAAAATAACTCTGATGTTGCTGGCCACATCATCAGTGTTCATTTTCTAGTTCTAAGTGACGGATTACTACCAAGATTTTGTGTTGAATTGTTTTGAGGAAAACAAGTTGTTTTGGATTTCGAAAGGGAAATTTTTGATTATTTGTGAAAAGCAAAGTTATTTATAACTCCCAGGAAAAGATCGTCGGAATTAAATTTTTTTTTAAAGAAATTGTGAAAGCTAATATAAATTGAATTGAAATCAATTAACTGGGAATTAAATTGGAATATAATATATCAAGTGGAATCAGATTTTGAATTGCGAGATAGAAATCTGAAATTGTATTGGATTGATGAGTTAGGGGTTTGAAATCGAGAATTAACCCTGAGTTTGAAATGGTAATTGGCTTGTTTAAGAGAATAGCTGTGTTTAGAATAAATTGATCAGAGATTGATTGGGATGACTTTGGTATATGCTGAATTGGCAGCCGAATGAAAGGATGCAATGGTATGCCCAAGAAAAGGTACATGTTTAAGTTTCCATATGAGGTTTTATGTGCCGAATCGGCAAGCCGCTTGGCTATTTGATTTTCTTTTGGATTGGAAAGGGCCTAGAGAGGCGAGTTAGGGTTTGAAATATTGACCGGTACAAAGGAGGTGCTGGGGAAAATTTTCGAAAATTTCGGGTGTTAGAAAATTTTCAGGATTTTAGAAAATTTTTGGTGATAATTATTAATGAATATTTTAATTGAAATAAATTAATTCAGTTAAAGCGGAAGTTAAAAGAGTAAACAAATAAATGTATACTAGTCAATAGGGTTTGTTCTCTACCTTAGCAATTTCGGGGACGAAATTATTTTAAGGGGGAAAGAATGAAACGACCCGCATTTTTCAGCGATATAAATAATTTATTTAATTATTTAAATAATGGTTTGATTATTTAAAATGACCAGAATTAAATAATATGGAATATTTAATTAAAATAAATAATATAATAATATATTTAATTTCTGAAATAGTCAGAAATAGTGCAATTCACAAAATAGTGTGAATTGGATCATCTGTGATATTTAATCCAGTTTAGAATTGAATTAGAATAATGAAGATGTTATTTGAACGACAGTTGAACGTATATTTTATATTATAATTATAATCGAGCTCGAAATGGCACTGCAGTTCATAATTTGGCGATTCGAACTTCAATTGAATATATGGGGTTCGTTTTAATTCGGATTTCTGTGAAACAAGAAACGTTAGGAGCTAGTGAAGTATATTTTTCTAGTGCAAGAGAAAAATCGGGATTTCGTCGTGTAGATTTTTAGTTATGTCTAAATCAAATTTTAGAAAAGTCGCTATGGAATTCCTTTATAATTTATATCAATTTATTATAATTTAAAATGGATTTTTTAAGTATAAATCGAATATCGATGTAACATTGGATTTGAAATATCGAATTATAAATCCCAGTGTAGCAATATGATATCATGTTGTGAATATATATGATAATATTTATTTTTAAATATTAAATTTAAATGTTTTTAAATGTATTTATATATTTAAAGGGTTAATTAGAGCTTTAAAAATAACCAGTTTTGCAAAGGACCTCAGAATTCAACGAAACTAATTTTGTTGGATCCGCAACATCAAATTATTTCTAGATTTTAGTTTTCGTGATTTTTTGAAGTCAGTATGTGGTCTTACAGGATTTCAATGTGAGAAACAGTCAATATTTTGATAGTTAAAAATACGCTGTGTGAGCAAACAAAGTCGGAATTCGACGAAACCAGTTTCATTGGGATCGTAATGTCAAACAATAGTTACATGTCCATTTTCGTGATTTTTGGGGGTCATATGTGATCACAGGAGTTTTATAGGACATAGAAAAATAGTGTTTGCTTGAAATAAAATTGAATAATCGAATAAAAAAATATAAGACCCACCCTATAAATAACCCTCAACATCTATAACCCTAAACTATTTTTCCAGTGGTCAAGGGTTTGAGCTGCCATCGTTCTTCACCAAAACATGAAAAACCCTCTTTCAAGAATCATAGAAAAAGAAATCAAAATCCTATAAATCCTCTTACACATATATTGGCACTCGAAATTCAATCCTCTCCATTTCCGTATGTTTTGTTCAGGGTGCGACGCTGTTCTCGTATGTTGGAAAATGTACAGCGAAGTTAGGGTTTTGATTTATTGGCGAATCGAGGCATCGTTTGTGTATGTAAGGTTTAAATTAGAATGAGCAATGGAAACCGCACTTCTGAGAGTTTTTTTTGCTCATTCCGATGTCTTGGATGTCGTGCGACACTTTGAAGTGTCGAGGAAGAGCTGCCAACGAAATGGTCAAGTCCGCGTCGAGTTCAGTGGTTGGGTGACAGAATGGTAGGGCTAGCGAAGAGGTATTGGGTGGTGGTAGTTGCGGGGTCGGGCATTGACCATTGCTGTTGTGGTGGTTGGTCAAATGGGGGTCAATGGGGAAACATTTTCTAGATGATCACGATTTTTAGATTGGGGGAGAAAGTGGAAGACGGGTTTGGTATTTAAAATGTGGATGGGCTCAAAGTAGTTGGGCAGGTAAAGGAAAGGTGAGGCCCAAACGAAAATTTGGTTTAAGTTTTAAATTTTAATTGCGTATAAACTTGTGAATTTCATACCATGCTCATACATTATCAGAATTAAACAAAACAATATACGTTGGGATCGTATGGATGAGAACAACACAATGAGACTGACTGGAAGTTCATCGGAGCTTGTTACAGTTTATAGCGAAATAAATTGTCCGTCTAAATCAAGCGATGGTTATCGTTATTAGCGATGATCGTCCAATGTGAGTAAACTCACTAACTCTTCTCAGTTATATTTTTATAATATATTTTTATAATTGATAAATAATGGTTGTTTGCTGTGTGTTGGCTGTTTGGTTGAACTGCTAGTCAGTTGATTGAAAATATAGATAACTATATATATATATATATATATATATATATATATATATATATATATATAAATCGTTAATCGAATACTGATTCTGTGTTATCATAATATTCCATACTCGTGTTATTTATGTGAATTAACATCTGTGTATGTAGGAAACAGGTCGGAGGGACCCAATCGGGTTCCTCAACATTTATTTTACTGTTTTTTTCATATATTGTGTTATATGATGTGATATGAAACCTGTTGTAGATTTTGTATGGTAAAATGATACCGATCATTATTATATGGTATGTTAAATACCATACGGAATACTGGAATGTTAAAAAGGAAATTTTCGATGTTATATTGAAAAAGAAATATTTATAAAATCAATAGATTTTATAAATAGAAAACTATTTAAGTAGAAAATAAATAGATTAAAAAGAAATATTTATTTGTAAATCAAATAGATAGGATGGAAAAAGAAATATTTGTAAACTGTTTACAAATTGAACTGAAAGGGATATTTATTTGAAAAATTAATAGAATAGAAAGGGGAAATGCGTGTAATGTAAATAGAAACGGGAATAGTTAGATTATCAAAGGAATTACTTATAAAAAAATAGATTTTATAAATTGAAATATTTTATAGAATAAATAGATTTATTAAAAAGGAATTTATTTTGTAAATAAATAGATTTTAAAAGGAAATACTTGAAAGGTGACTAGAATTGTATAAAAGAGAATTTTACATTTGAAAGATTTAAACCCATGCTTCGCACATGGGTATAATATGATATGGATTTAAAGCAAAGGTTTTAAATAAAATCTATTCTGACCGATAGATTGAGAAGATAAATTTATAAATAATATTTTACAAATCAAACGAAATGTTTATCAATGGATAAATAGAATATATAGGTCAGGACTTTTATAGAGAAGTAAGAATCGATTTCAACATCGATATTTGAAACTGAATAAATGTAGAGTTAATCAGTTAGAGTTAATCATTAGAGTTAATCAGATAGAGTTAATCAGTTAGAGTTGACCAGTTAGAGTTAATTAGTTAGAGTTAATCGAATTAGAATTAATTGAATATTAGTTATTCAATTTGAGTTGATCGAATATAGTTATTTGAGATAGAGTTAGTTAAACATAGTTATTTAGGATGTATTGCCATTTCTTACGACTGCTAGCGCAATTCGCGGGTTTGTAGATAGCCTATGGCGGTCGGATGTTTCCTGAGGGAATCAGGCATAACCATTGTGATCGCTGCGATCTAGAGTCAAGCGAATGGAGTTAAATTGAATATTAGCCATTCGAAATAAAATTAAAAACTGACATAGTTATTCGAATAGAAGTTAATCGAATATTAGTTATTCGACAGAAGATAAATAAGTTGATTTAATCAAACCGAGTTAATCCAAATGAGTAAATCTAAAGGAGCTATTCGAAATATTTTATTCAAATTGAATTAAAGAAGTTATTCGAAATAGTTTATTCGGATAGAATTAAGGGAGTTAATCGAATATGGTTATTCGAAAGGGGATTAATCGAATGTAAATCATTCGAAGAGAATTAATTGAATGTAAATAATTCGAAGAGAATTAATTGAATGTAAATCATTCAAGGAGAATTAATCGAATGTAAAACATTCGATGGGAGATTATCGAATACAGTTATTCGAAAAAAGAGTTCGAAAGAGAGTTATCAAATAGTGATTATTCGAGAGTGAATTATACATTGGAATTCGATTATAACGAATTAAGGAAAGTGATATTTACTTATGTTTCAAATCAACTTTTTACTTATTTGTTAATAAATTAGTTGGTTGTCTAATTGTCCAAAATAATAAAGAAATGTTATATTTAACTTAATATATATATATATATATTCGAAAGCATGAAATTATAACACTAGCGTTATAATCGAATGATTTTTGAAGTAGATTCGTAAATAGAATCCGAGAGTTTGCGTAAGGAAGTTTGTTGAAGGGTTATAAGATGAACTTTGTCTATTTCGAGGTTAGAAATGTTGTTCAGTTAAGATCTGAGAGGTAATTATACCCCAACTTGATTGACTTCATTTTTAACTAAGAAATGGTTAAAGTTCGATAGTGAAGATGGATTAAGTGAATATAGTTAATGAGTGCAGTGGTTTAAATTGGCTTAGTGATGTTTTATTTAAACATCTGTTTAAATCAAATGAATAAGTTTTGGAAACATTTTCCAAACATAATCAGAGATATTTTCTAATCATAGAAAATGAACTGTAAATGAGAAGAATACTGGAATGACAGTAATACGTGAAATAGGGATGGAAATTTTTTCCAATGATTGATGACGTATATTTCATAAATTTAGGGAATTAGAGATGTTGAGTATATAGAATTGGGAAATGAATTAATTAATGATAAATTAAATTAAAAGGATGAATGTTGAGTGATCTATAAAATTTCCATCTGGAAATGATATCGTTGTTTGCACACCTCTTTTTCTTTGATAGTTAAATCATCGACTATCGAAGTTTTTGACCATTTTTCCGTCGTCAATATGGAGAGACCGAGATCATAATATTATCTGAAACCCACTCTGTATGAACGTTCGCGTTGCGATCAAATATTGAAGACGGATCTATGCAAGGGCTATCCTGTTTACATAATAGTGCCTTCGGTTTGTCCAGTCCCAGGACAAATGTGAATGGACAAATGTCCGACAGAGTATATGAGACGACCGGGAATTCCGCTCGATCCGAATCAGTCACTAAACCGACCAAGTCCGTACGAAACGCCTAATTGTTTTGAGAACACGACAAAATAGAATGTGGACGGAAGAACATTTCATTGTTATTACAACAATTCCATCAGAATACAAGAATATACAGAGTATGAATAAATATAATACATTCGATAAATATCAGAGATTACAATACATTACATAGCAGCGGAAAATAATACAATACACAACTAGAAGTAATACGCGGATACAAAGCTTTCCGAGTATCGTTCCAGCTGTAAATCAGGATCCTGTGAATATAAATCTGCAAAACCAAAACTACTAGCTGCCCGTGTCAAAATAAGGGCACCCAGAGTTTAGGTTAAAACAATAAACTCCAGGTCAGTCATGGGACTGGTGTGAGAACTAAAACAGTTATTAATCTTTACTTTAAAGTTAGGTAAATTAAGGGACCACGCCGTATAACATGGAACGGTTATCCTCCCAAGAATACCAGTGCATAAAACAAACAGCGCAATGCTAAATAAAGGAAAATGAAGCTATTATAAGACCCAGGTCGCATCACACAATGCAACTCAAGTCGGAGGATAGGGTTTTCACCTTATAATAGCCAAAGCATGCTTGATACGTTAAAACAAATCATTTGATACTATTATAAGTGTATAGTGTATAAAACAACTTCAAATCATAAGTATCAATCATAGACGGCATAAGTGCCCCATCCCACTATGTCGCCATACTGGGGTCTACAAATAAAACTGCAAGATCACGTATTGGAAGTTGGATTTCCATCTGCGAAGTGAGGCAAAATATAGTCCTCACCAATTCGAGACTATCTACCCCGAGCCTCAGGAACAGCCGCAACTGCCCCTTGGATCATCAGGGCCAGTCCACCGATGTGGATTAAAATTCCTGAACACTGCATTTCCCCGCCGTATGGGGCGTAAATGAGCCAATGAATGACTCCATCAGACCCGGATCGTCCGATTAAACCGCGGCGCCTCGCAACAGCAACAACCACATAAGTCAAACTCGTCAGGGCATGTAAAACCACTGACGCCACTTCTAGCTAGAAAGAAACGCATGCCCTCCCTGAGGTCCTCTCCCGTTTTTGGTTCACACCGAGGTGTGAGGCTCGCGAATCAACGTTACACAAAGCTGTGCCACACAGGCTGTGCTTTGATCATCACCCACAAGACTTTGCTTTTCAACAGAAGCCTTGATCATATTACCACATAGGCAATTCACTCCATGCGTTTGATATCTGAAACACCCCACCTCCGTTAGGGTCACTCTCAAAGGGAATGCCCTAATTTTGGTGGAGGTTTATAAGTATAAATCACAGATATACAAGACAGATATAATAACACATATTTTTGTACAGCGGAAAACAACAACTTTTATTTCATTAAAATACGTGTTACACCAACCATACCATAATTGTCTTACAATAGTTCCAAAAACATAACATCTTCATAACTGTCTTCATTACATTATTTAAAGAAGCATAAAGAAAACATAAATAAACTGCAAAAGTCCCATAATTGCTGTCCAAAGCCATAGTCCAAAACGAAAAGATCCAAGCAGTACATTCTTTCTCTTCAAGCTGGATATGAAGGCTGGTCAAGCTGCGGTGTTCCCTCCCTATGGACCTGGGGGGGAACGGAAGAAAAGAAGACGAAAGAAAAGTAGAGTCAGACATAAAGGCTTAGTAAGTCTAGGACTATTCAGTCTATGAATAAAGAACTGGGTATGATAAGTATAAACTAGAAATGGGAAAGCACCATAAACTTAGTTAAGTTGTCTAGGGTCGAATATACTATCGTACCCCATATTAACCTCTGTACCCATATAAACTAGTTCCCAACAGGAACCCCATAATCAGGGTGAAGTGATCCTTTTCTGATGATCGGCTCCTACTCGCATAGTTAAATGTGTCTTACGGCCCCCGATGTTGTAGTTACCCATGCTGGTCCCACCATGGGGTGTATCAAGTCCCATGGTGGCAGCCCGACACAACCCTAGAATGCACAGGTATGCTACTGGTGCCCAGTGCCTTATTTTTCTGCGCCGGAGTGTGTGCACGCCCGCACCCCGTTAGAACCTACAGTGCTGCACCACCGCCGTCGATTTGACCTCTTACAGTCAGCCAGTTAATCGTGCCCCACCCTGCCTAGTTTCAGGGTATCATGATACGCCTTGTGGGGTTATTGCTGAAAAGGGTCCCCCGCTACTAGGTTTTCTATTTCTAGCCAACATGCTAAGTTGGTTAAGTGTTTTATAAACCTAACCCCCAATCAGTCTGTTTAGTTTAGCATGTTCTATTTTGATTAAGTATCAATATAATTTACTTAATCCTATCAATCCTGACTCAGCCTTAATTGTCTTATTAAAGCCTTGACCTCTCACATTAGACAGCTATTGTTGTGGCTGCCTGTTGTCGGTTGGGTCCGGGCAGTCTTACGCCACAACTCAGTCTAACCTCGGGTCCTTATTGGGCTCCGTGTTTAACCACCCACATTGGATAGGTATTGTTGTGACTACTGGACAGCCGGGCGGTTCCGGGCAGGTTTACATCACAACTCAATCCAACCTCGGGTTAAACACATCTTATTTTCTACATTTACATATTTTCTACATTTACATATCTTGTTGGCATGCGTCGAACATGCCAACACATATGTTCTATATTTTAGCCCAAACGTCATTACCCCCGTTTTACACGTTCGTTCAAATGTAAGGTGTGTTGGGTTTAATACTTAAACCCAATTTAGCCATATGAAAAGAGGAGGCTTATAATATGGTGTTTATAAGGTAACATAAAAAGGGGAGTGTGAACGCATGGACTTGCAACATAACGATTAAATTTACATAAGGTAGGCACATGTGAACTTGCAACTGAAACAAAATATAATATAAGCAATACTTAAACATGAATCATTCTATTCACATAATCGTGGTATAAACAAAACATAAATCATTCTATTCGTGTAGTCATGGCATAAATGATACTTAAACATGAACCATTCTAATCATATAATTATGGCATAATCATAATTGAACATGAGTCCTTCTATTCATATAGTCATGGCATAAACATAATTGAACATGAATCCTACTATTCATATAATCATGGTTTTTATCCTATCTATGTAACTTGTAAGTGGGTTGTAATTCTAGTGTAATTTCTAATGTAACTTATGTGCCAAATATATTATCATATGATTATGATAACAACATAAGCCTAGAAACATGTTTTTAACTAGGCATAATAACAAACATAGTTTAGTCATGTTCATAAAGTTAATACAAGCTTACAAAGATGCTTGCTTTTGTCACTATTACAAAATCATGATACTTGAACTATGATGCCAATTCCAACATAACCTTCATATGAATCATAATACTTAAGTGGATCAAATTACACTAAAGATGACCATAGAATTATATATCATGTTGGCATAACAATAGATCATAGACTTGCATGAATTTCAAATAAACTATTACAACATATAGTCGTTATTTTCAACATGAATCGTATACTTGCAATTATCAAATGGGTGTTGTAAATAACTACCACAAACATGTAGTTTTCAATATGAATCATATGCTTACATGAATCCCAATTAAAATTCCACAACATGTGGTTGTCAACATAAACCATATACTTGTATGAATCAAATCGTACACCATAGCATTTCCAAATCAAAATAGCATACGAACATAAGTTATTATCGCCACAATTCCATTTCGTTGTTAACTTCCAACGCAAATCGCGTATTTGCAAATATCCAATCGTATACCATAATATTCCCAAATCGTTTAGCATCAAAGCAACATACAAATATAGATTATTATCGCCACAATTCCATTTCTTACTTTACACAAATTAACACAATTATTTAATTCACATCGGAATAGCACTCTACTTACAACGTGTGACGAATCTTCAATTCAGGAATCTGAATTCTGAATTTGGAGATGTTATCCTTTGTTGTAGGCGTCGCTTTGATTTGATTAACGTTGCTTTAAGCTTTTGATTTATCTCCTAATTGTATCTCTATTTCTGACGGCTATCCTCAGTCTCTCCTCATCAGCATGACGGTCTCATCTCCATTTTAGTTTATGTGAATTAGGGTTAGTCTTAGGTCCTTTTTATAGAGTTTTTGAGTTAATTTAGACCGTCGATGAAGCTTGGTTTAACAATAGCCGTTCGTTCAAAGAAGAAACCAACCAGGAGTTGACACCTAGCACTAGTGACAAGGAAAGGCTCAGAAAATCGACCAAACATAGACCAGGCCAGCCAGGGTGGTCTGGGTTCGACCTGGCTCAGGGGCCATGTCGACTCCCCAGTCGACTCCCAGGTCGACTCTAGAGTCGACCTACCTGGGCAGGTCGACACCTAGGTCGACTCCCAGGTCGACCTGGCCTGGCAGGTCGACCCTAGGGTCGACCCCCAGGTCGACCTGGTGGGTTTGGGCGGGAATTTTCCTGCCTACTCTGATGGGTCTGAAATTTAAATCTGTTTTCGAATTTTGAATTTTATGAAACTTCATCGGGCCATAATTTGGTCATACGGGCTCCGTTTTTCGAAAACTCGGACTCTATTTCGCGTATTTTTCCGAGTCGAACGGAATGGCGTATCCCGTTTCCCTTAATACTTCGTTTTGAAATTAGTTATACTTTAATTTGTGAATTTCACAGTTATAGAATACACGGGGTGTTACAATATCCATCAATATATAACCTCTAAGCTCATACGTCTCAGAGAAGGGTGTTAAGCAAGATAATAAATTCTCAGCCGCCAAACAGATATATATTTAATAGAAATCAACCACACTGAATAAAATCCAATGTTAGACATACAGTCCATTTACAAGTTCGTTCTGGGTCTGAACGAAACTGGAGCCACTTTCCTTGCATATCCATCGATCTCCAAGTACATCTGGACGATCATCAACTGTTTCTCTCCTCTTGGGTGTACAGCCCAATTGAGATCATCAGCAATAACCCAAACGATGTGGAGATTTCCTGTCTTCGACCACCGTCTTCATCTTCGACACCACGTCGAATCATTTATTCAGAATGGGATAAACCCGGTCTTTTTGAATAACTCGCGTATATAATAAACAAGTGTTACACAAACACAATATACGCCTCATTCCAATTCAGAATATTCTTTTGTTCAAATATTCTTGAACTTTGGGAAAGGTTCCCATTAATTTTATCAAAGATAAATTCTTTAAATTTATTCTTTAATCTTCTTTGAATATCAATTCAAACTAGTCGGGATTAGTGAACAACACCGGAGTAATCATTTATTTTATTTCTCAATCCCCACCTACTCATCTCATGAAGTAAAACTGGTAATACTTCATATCTAACACCACGGTGTTATCGGTAAATTCAATTACCATTTCACATTCAAATCTAATTAAAGATTTAACTATCGCCTGGAGCAAAACTGGTGATACTCCATTCTTGATCTTTTCAATCTAATTAAAATTCATTAAAACTCCACTTAGTTTTAATCTTTAACTGGGTTAAAGAATCAGTGTCATTTAAAACACGGTTCACGATAAACCCAAAATCACATTCTATTAATTATCGGGTTAAAGGACAAGTGTTATTTAAAACACTGTTCACAATAAACCCCAAAAATCAATACAATTTCAATTCCAATTAAATATTATTTAATTGGTACACTTCATTAAATCTAAATAAAAAGATTTAATCTTTTTCTCAACTGGGCTTAAGAACAGTGTTAATGAAGACACCATTCACGACAAACCCAAATCACACTTGATATTAAATACAAGGCTCTGAATAGAAAATATACCGGCTTATATTCAATATCAAATTCTACGACCAACAAATATCGTATTGGATATAACGATATTAATATATCTTTCAAATTCCCATAACAATATATGTATAATCACGAAATCCAACATTGAAATATTCCGAAGACAATTTCGATTCAAATCCTGTAACACCCCGAATCTTAGTTAATACTAAAATTCACTAATTACAGGATAAACAATCTCAGATGTGGGAATTGGGGGTAACGGGCTGCGTTATTACGTTCGTCTCGGAAAAATACGTGAAATAGAGTCCGAGTTTTCGAAAATCGGAGTCCGTATGGCCCAGTTATGGCCCAATGAAGTTTGCAGAAAATTCAAAACTAAAACAGATTTAAAAATTTAAAATATTCAGATTGAGAATGGGCCAGGCGGGGTCAGGCGGGAAGCTTCCCGCCCAACCCATGTCGACAGGGCTGTCGACAGGCCTGTCGACAGGGGTGTCGACATGCCTGTCGACTTGCCTGTCGACAGGGTGGCGCCGTTCTTTGAACCTGGGTGCACCAGGTTGCACCAGGTTGGGTTTCAGGCTGGCTAGGAGGGCTGGTTCTAGAGATTTCCTAAATCTAAGGGTCCTAATCTAATCTAGGGTTAATCTAAGGGCCTAAAACACTCACCTAATCCTATAAATAAGACCATAACCCTACCCTAATTCATTCATAATTAAGTCTTGTAACTAAACTATGGCAAATTGAAATTTGAGCATGGCCTCCACTAGTTCATGAAGGAAGTTGCAAGCTAATCCCTCTCAAATCATTCTCTAATCATCATTATCTTCATAGTTGCAACTAATTCTACTTCATAAGGTTGCTAATCTTAAGTTTGGTGAGTTTCTATCACTTTAACATTAATTGTTAAAGTAAGTAGAATGGGTGTAATGAGACTTATGGTCTTAAATGCGGATTAGTGAGTTTAAATCATGTATAATGATATGTTACTCTATGTTGTTCTATGTTTATGCATATATGTGATAAGTTGTTTTATGCATGCTTAATAAGTTGATTTATGCATGTTTAACAAGTTGATATATGCATGTTTAATAAGTGGATTTATGCATATTTAGTAAGTGGAGTTATGCATGTTTAGCAAAGTGATATGCAAGTTAAGTGTAGGTTTAATTGCAAGTTGAAAGTGATATGCAAGTTATGCATGCTTATGCAAGTGTATGGATACTTATGCAAGTCATGTATATGTTTAAATGCAAGATTTATGTGATATGCAAGTTATGCATGCTTATGCGAGTATATGAATACTTATGCAAGATATGTATATGCTTAAATGACATGATATGCAAGTTATTCATGTTTGTGCAAGTATGTGAATGGTTATGCAAGTATGTGGATGCTTATGCAAGTATATGAATACTTATGCAAGTTATGTGTATGCTTAAATGCATGTTTAACATGTTATGCAAGTTATGAGAATGCCTATATGCAAGTTCAACATGTTATGCAAGATATGTGTATGTTAATATGCAAGTTTGGGTTTATATGTAGTTGGGTTAATATATGCTCATATATGCAAGTTGACATCCTCTTAACCCATGACAAAGTTGTATGTTAAACCCATGATATTTGTAATGATCTTCCCCTTTGTTATGTCATGAAATGAGAACGGTTTACGTGGGGAACGATGGGGTGGTAAATATGTTAATAAATGAATGATTGGGTATGATTAAGCATACCATAAAAATAAATTACCATAAGTGGGAATTTACCTATTGAGTTAGGTCTACCCCATGGGAATTTACCTATTGAGTTAGGTCTACCCATGTTATGGAAAACTTGATATTAATTAGGGATAATTAATATGGGGGTGATTAATTAGGTGTAATTAATCGACTAAGACACGAGGTTGGACTCATTTGTAGTGTAAAACTGCCCGGACCCGACCGGCTTAACCAGTTGCTACAAATGTCAGCCCAATGTGAGAGGTCTTAGCCATAAATTAAATACGTGATTAAGGTAAAGACACGAGGTTAGACTCTGTTATGATGTAAGACTGCCCGGATTCTATCGGCTTAACCAGGCGGTCATAACAGCCAGTCTAATGTGGGAGGTCTTTATGGGAGATCACGGTCTTAATTAATTAAGAAACACTTAACCATAGTAGCATGTAGTGGGACATGAGGGGTTAAGTGGGTGCCTTGGGTGGCATGAGGAGATTTTGTGATTGCCTTGGGTGGCATGTGGAATCTAGTGGGTTGCCTTGGGTGGCAATAGAAAATACGATTAGAATACTTAACCAAGTGGAAACATGTAATTAAACATGATTAAAGGGTTAAGTGGGATACACTAGATATTTGACAAGCTTAAGTGGGTAGCTTGTGGGGGCCCACTTCAACCAATATCCCAAACGTATCTTTGTGGGCTCGACCCATGTCGAGTGACGGGACACGCATATTGGGCTTGATTATAAGAGGCCAAAACGGGTTAGCGGTGGCAACGCAAGTCCAACGGGCTTCATATGCGTGTGTGGGCCCGGGCTGGTAGATAAGCCGTTGTTGCATCGTGTAGATATAAAGCCGTGCACCGTTAGTATTGGGTAGCCACTTTAGGGGAGTGATACACCCCACTGTGGGACCAGCACGGGTATCTACGGTAGGGAGCCGATCGATGGGGAGTAGGGGTACACCTAAGGAAGATAGGGGCAGACGGCACCTATGTAGGCGTACACGAAACTACTGGGTAAGAATTACTGGGTACACCTAGTGGAGATAGGGGCAGACGGCACCTATGTAGTGGGCTAGGGGTACATGGAACTACTGGGGAAATTTTCTAAGTCCTTGGAAGGGATCAACCTTTAAGTAGGAATGACTGGTGTGGTGCAGTTAGTAATTATCCTTGGGTGGGTAGATGCGTCCTGACGGTTATCTTAGTTTATCCTAAGTCTACCAAGCTGCTTAGTGTAGCCATTCATCCCCAGATATTACCGTGGTCAAGTTTATGTCTTCTCTGGTTACTTTAATGATTGTATTGTTAAAGTTATAGGGCTCACTCAGACTTATGTCTGACCCCGTTGTTTTTATCTTTTTCCCAACCCTCAGGTCCTACGGTGGATCCTAGCGGTAGTAGAGCTTGATCGGATTGCTGTTCCAGTCTTGAGGAGCTTGAGTGGATGTAAAGCTCCAGTTATCCAGTTATCTTTTCTTTTGTTCTGGCTATTGTATGAGAGAGTGGGATTATGTACTTCTTTATTTTGATGGATATTGTACTTGACTTTTACCATGGTTTTATGATGTAACCAGACATGTTTATTTCCGCTGTTATGAGATGATGTTTTAAAATTTCAAGTACTATTTATATCTGTCTTGTTGTAATTTTTCTGTTCTATATTCACTAAAATACTCCACCGATGCTATGGCATTCCCTTAGTGAGTGACCCTAGCGGGCGTGGGGTGTTACACGTGGTATCAGAGCAAAGGTTACCGGAACAGATAAAATTTTTAGAAAACTATTTTTCTAAAACATTTTTGGAAAAGATATTTTCAAAAACATGTCTTTTAAGAGAAAAGTTTTTGAAAGAAAATCATAATCCCCAATAGCCATATCTATATCCTTCGAATTCTCCGTTTTGAATCTTTCCTTTTTCGTTTCAGCATGGCTGAGGATCTTAACTTTCCGGAGGGTGTGACGGTACCAGTATGGTATAGGAGATTGATGGAGGCTAGGGCCACCACTGCGGGTCCAGCGAATATTCCTCCACCAACCGTAGCACCCGATCTTCCTCCTCCCCCTCCTCCTCGCACGGATACTTTTGCTAAGACTTGCAAGGAATTTAAAGCTATGGGAGGGAAACCTTTTCAAGGATCTGAAACCTTTGTGGAGGCTAGAGATTGGCTTAAGGAGGTGGAAGAGTTGATAGATATTTTTGAGATGGAAGAAGGGAAGAAAGTCAAGTTGGCTGCTTGGTTAATGAAGGGAGAGGCCTCATTTTGGTGGGAGGTTACTAATGGAGAACGCCCCGTTGATTCTTGGGCGGATTTTAGGCAAAGATTTGTGGCAAAGTTTCTCTCAAGGGCGGAGGAAAACTTGTATATGGAAAGATTCTTGACTTTAAAGCAAGGAAATCTTTCGGTGAAGGAATATGTTAACAAGTTTAATCAATTGGCAAGGTTTGGCCTAGACATGGTGAATACACCGGAGAAGAAGGCTTTGAGGTTCGTGAAAGGCTTGAATGAACCGATGCATGGGTTGGCTATGACTCACATCCCTATGGGGGCCACCTTTGAGAAGCTAGTTGACATGGCACTCATGTATGAGGAAGAGAAGGGTCCTAATGCTAATAAGGCACCCGAGAAGAAGGGAGATCAAAAGAGACCTCAACAACAGCAAAGCAAAGGTGGGAAAGGCAACGGTGGCAAGGGCAAGAAGAAGAAGTGTTTCAATTGTGGGACACCTGGCCACCTAAGCAAGGATTGTCGCAAGAAGAAGAAGACCGGTTGCTTCCACTGTGGCGAAGCAGGGCACTTAGTGAAGGATTGCCCTAAGAAAGGGCAAAGGACGGGATCTACCTCAGGAGGACAGGTGCAAGCTCTTATGGCACCGAGTCAGGCTAGGGGGCAAGTACAGGCTCTCGCGGTTCCACCGATTCAGGAGAGAGGTAGAACTATTTCCGTTGAAAGTCTGGTTTTTCTATTTGATTATCCTGTCCGTACATTGTTTGATTCAGGCGCATCGCATTCGTTTATCTCATCATCATTAGTTGAGTCACTGCACCTAGACACCAGTCTGGTAGATGATCCCTTGGTTGTTTCAAACCCAATTGGGGGCTCCACTTATTTGTCCATGATATGTTTGGGTTTGAAGATTTCTATACTTAGCATTGAGTTTAGATGTGATGCTTTTGTGTTGGGCTTCACGGGCTATGGGTTGATTTTGGGCATGGACTGGTTATCCAGTAATGGTGCCGTTCTTGATTGCGAAAGGAGAGTTGTTAGGCTCATGACCCGCTTGGGTAACACTCTCGTGATTTCTTGTAACCCCAGGGACTCTGTTATGCTAAGTTATCTTGAATCGCTTGACGCTTCGGTCGAGAGTTTGCAATCTGTTAGAGTGGTCCGGGAATATCCGGATGTGTTCGAGGAGGTGAAGGGCTTACCTCCGAATCGGGAGATTGACTTCCGAATATATTTGGTGGATAATGCTAAACCGGTATCTTTACCAGTGCGCCACATGGCTCCTCGTGATAGGAGGGAACTCCATAAGCAAGTAGGGGAGTTGCTTGAGAAGGGGTTCATAAGACGGAGCATATCGGAGTGGGGTGCTCCAGTAGTATTTGCTACGAAGGCGGATGGGTCCCTCAGACTTTGTGTAGACTATAGAGAACTCAACAAGCTCACAAAGAAGAATAGACACCCATTGCCGAGGATTGATGATCTTTTCGATCAGTTGGTTGGCGCTTCAGTATTTTCTCAGTTGGACTTAGCCATGGGGTTTCATCAGTTGAGGGTGGCTGAGGATAGCATAGACAAGACTGCCTTTAGGACTCCGGATGGTTTCTATGAGTGGCTGGTGATGCCATTTGGGTTGACGAACGCCCCTGCATACTTTGTTGACTTGATGAGTAGGGTGTTCAGGGAGTTCCTTAATAAATTTGTGGTGGTCTTTGTGGATGATATCTTAGTATTTTCTAAGAGTGAAGAAGAGCATGCCCTACATCTTGGGGAAGTGTTGAAGACTCTTCGAGCACATAGCCTTAAGGCTAAATTCTCTAAATGTCACTTCTGGAGGAGGGAAGTGCGGTTCTTGGGGCATGTGGTCTCCAAGGAAGGGATAGCTGTGGATCCCGCGAAGGTAGTATCAATTCAGGATTGGAAGGTTCCGAAGAATGCTACCGAAGTAAGAAGTTTCTTGGGGTTGGCGGGTTATTATAGGAAGTTTATCAAGGACTTCGCGAAGATATCAGCCCCATTAACCCGCTTAACAAAGAAGAATCTTGTTTTCACATGGGACGTAGATTGTGATGATGCGTTCCGACGGTTAAAGAGAGCTTTAACCACGGCTCCAGTTCTAGTGTTGCCAGATGGGAGCAAGCCATTTGTTGTCTATACCGATGCCTGTGGGACAGGCCTTGGCGCAGTCTTAATGCAAGAGGGAAGGGTGATAGCCTATGGTGGAAGGCAGTTAAGGCCACATGAGAAAAATTACCCTACCCATGATTTAGAGCTGGCTGCTATTGTTTTTGCGCTTAAGATCTGGCGCCATTATCTTCTTGGTGAGAGATTTGAGTTGTTCACTGACCATAAATCATTGAAGTACTTGTTTTCTCAGAAAGATTTGAATCTGAGATAGCAAAGGTGGATGGAGTTCTTAGCATCCTATGACTTCGAGATATTGTATACCCCTGGCAAGGGTAACGTGGTGGCGGACGCCTTGAGTAGGAAGAGGTTGTCCTTGAGTCCATTGTTCGTGGAACGACGAAGCTTGGAGTTTATCTCGATGTTTGATTTCAGACCTTTCATTGATTATGTACCCGGTTTGCTAGCTTCCTTGGAAGTTAGGCCTACTCTTTTGGGGCGGATTGGGGAAGCACAAAGGGACGACCCACAGTTGGTTGAGTTGATAGAGAAGCTCATAAGGGGGGAGTCGTCCAGCCATTTGAGTAGGTACACCCTAGACGGCAGGGGGTGCTTGCGTAGAGACGGTAGACTTTGTGTACCGCTAGATGAAGGGTTGAGGAAGGCTATTCTTGATGATGCACACCGTTCTAGGATGACCATTCATCCCGGTGGGGATAAGATGTACCAAGATATGAAGAGGGTTTTCTTCTGGGCCGGTATGAAGAAAGATGTGGCCGAATATGTAGCTCGATGCTTGGTATGTCAGCAGGTGAAGGCGGAGCAAAGGAAGCCAGGTGGGTTGCTTCACCCATTGGAGGTTCCGCAATGGAAGTGGGATAGCGTCTCGATGGATTTTATTGACGGATTACCCAGGTCGAGGAAGGGTAATACAGGAATTTGGGTGGTGGTAGATAGACTTACTAAGAGCGCCCATTTCATACCTGTGAAGAGCAAGAGGACTGCTCCATGGCTAGCTTCAGTATATCTGCGAGAGATAGTTCGATTACATGGGGTACCCTCTAGTATAGTTAGTGATCGAGATCCTATCTTCACTAGCGAGTTCTGGAGAAGTTTGCAAGAAGCAGTAGGGACTCAATTGTGTCTGAGCACTGCATATCATCCTCAGACAGACGGCCAGACTGAGAGGGTGAATCGGGTTCTAGAAGACCTTTTGAGGCTTTGTATCTTAGATTTTGGAGGTACATGGGAAGAGCATCTTCCACTGGTGGAGTTCGCATATAATAACAGCTTTCAGTCCAGTATTGGTATGGCTCCTTTCGAAGCTCTCTATGGAAGGCCTTGTAGATCACCTACATGTTGGTGGGAGTCTACGGATAAGATCTTGCTTGGGCCTGATATGGTTAGGGAGACTTCAGAGAAGATCGAGTTGATTCGAAGAAGGATGAAAGCAGCGCAGGATAGGCAAAAATCTTATGCGGACAAGAGAAGGACGGATCTTGAATTTGAGGTTGGGGATATGGTTTTTGTCAAGGTATCTCCGTTAAGAAATGTTGTTCGCTTCGGATCCGTTGGGAAGTTAGCACCGAGGTTTGTTGGGCCGTTTCCTATCAAGGAAAGGATTGGACGGATGGCTTATAGGGTGGAGTTGCCCGACAGACTTAGTGGTGTTCATGATGTATTCCATGTATCACATCTGAGGAAGTGCTTACATAAGACCGCAGAGGTGGTAGAGCCGAGCTTCCTTAGAGATGTAGAGGTTGAGCGTGATGCGACGATTCGACGAGCTCCTACTCGCATCCTTGGGTCAGAGACTAAGAAATTGAGGAATCGAGAGGTTCAGCTAGTCAAAGTGCAATGGGGAGAAGATGAGAGACACGCAACTTGGGAAACGGAAGCGAAGATGCGTTCATTGTACCCATTTCTTTTTGAGGGTATGTCTTTACTTTCTCCTTAATCGTTTGTCTAGTACTTATCTTAATCTTTAGTATGTCCTCTCGTTAGTACCTTTGACCTTTAGATAGGGTAAACCTATGGTTGAAACATGTGTTTGAGACATGTTATGGTTGATGGATGCAAGTGGATGCAAGTGTTTGCTAGTGGTTGCTCGTGGATGCATATACACACACTCTAGGCACTAGATCGGCTCAGTCACTGCATATTGAATATTGCATAAAATTGTGTGTAGGAAGATATATTTATGGATGTATAATGGTTGTGTTATCACATGGATGATGCATTTTGGTGAATGATTGTGCACTCATGTAGATATTGTATGTGTCGATAGGGTTTTCTCGCATACATAATGGATACATGGCACTATCATGGTTTGCATATGTTCATACATTAGATAGGGAACATATACACACACTCTTTGCATATGCTCATACATCATTAGAAATTGTTCTAAGGACAATGGATGCCCGTGGTTGATGGTTTGAGTAGATGGTTGTTTGGATGGTAGGATATGCATTCTCCTTAGCTTAGAGATTTCGAGGACGAAATCCTTTAAGGAGGGGAGAATGTAACACCCCGAATCTTAGTTAATACTAAAATTCACTAATTACAGGATAAACAATCTCAGATGTAGGAATTGGGGGTAACGGGCTGCGTTATTACGTTCGTCTCGGAAAAATACGTGAAATAGAGTCCGAGTTTTCGAAAATCGGAGTCCGTATGGCCCAGTTATGGCCCAATGAAGTTTGCAGAAAATTCAAAACTAAAACAGATTTAAAAATTTAAAATATTCAGATTGAGAATGGGCCAGGCGGGGTCAGGCGGGAAGCTTCCCGCCCAACCCATGTCGACAGGGCTGTCGACAGGCCTGTCGACAGGGGTGTCGACATGCCTGTCGACTTGCCTGTCGACAGGGTGGCGCCGTTCTTTGAACCTGGGTGCACCAGGTTGCACCAGGTTGGGTTTCAGGCTGGCTAGGAGGGCTGGTTCTAGAGATTTCCTAAATCTAAGGGTCCTAATCTAATCTAGGGTTAATCTAAGGGCCTAAAACACTCACCTAATCCTATAAATAAGACCATAACCCTACCCTAATTCATTCATAATTAAGTCTTGTAACTAAACTATGGCAAATTGAAATTTGAGCATGGCCTCCACTAGTTCATGAAGGAAGTTGCAAGCTAATCCCTCTCAAATCATTCTCTAATCATCATTATCTTCATAGTTGCAACTAATTCTACTTCATAAGGTTGCTAATCTTAAGTTTGGTGAGTTTCTATCACTTTAACATTAATTGTTAAAGTAAGTAGAATGGGTGTAATGAGACTTATGGTCTTAAATGCGGATTAGTGAGTTTAAATCATGTATAATGATATGTTACTCTATGTTGTTCTATGTTTATGCATATATGTGATAAGTTGTTTTATGCATGCTTAATAAGTTGATTTATGCATGTTTAACAAGTTGATATATGCATGTTTAATAAGTGGATTTATGCATATTTAGTAAGTGGAGTTATGCATGTTTAGCAAAGTGATATGCAAGTTAAGTGTAGGTTTAATTGCAAGTTGAAAGTGATATGCAAGTTATGCATGCTTATGCAAGTGTATGGATACTTATGCAAGTCATGTATATGTTTAAATGCAAGATTTATGTGATATGCAAGTTATGCATGCTTATGCGAGTATATGAATACTTATGCAAGATATGTATATGCTTAAATGACATGATATGCAAGTTATTCATGTTTGTGCAAGTATGTGAATGGTTATGCAAGTATGTGGATGCTTATGCAAGTATATGAATACTTATGCAAGTTATGTGTATGCTTAAATGCATGTTTAACATGTTATGCAAGTTATGAGAATGCCTATATGCAAGTTCAACATGTTATGCAAGATATGTGTATGTTAATATGCAAGTTTGGGTTTATATGTAGTTGGGTTAATATATGCTCATATATGCAAGTTGACATCCTCTTAACCCATGACAAAGTTGTATGTTAAACCCATGATATTTGTAATGATCTTCCCCTTTGTTATGTCATGAAATGAGAACGGTTTACGTGGGGAACGATGGGGTGGTAAATATGTTAATAAATGAATGATTGGGTATGATTAAGCATACCATAAAAATAAATTACCATAAGTGGGAATTTACCTATTGAGTTAGGTCTACCCCATGGGAATTTACCTATTGAGTTAGGTCTACCCATGTTATGGAAAACTTGATATTAATTAGGGATAATTAATATGGGGGTGATTAATTAGGTGTAATTAATCGACTAAGACACGAGGTTGGACTCATTTGTAGTGTAAAACTGCCCGGACCCGACCGGCTTAACCAGTTGCTACAAATGTCAGCCCAATGTGAGAGGTCTTAGCCATAAATTAAATACGTGATTAAGGTAAAGACACGAGGTTAGACTCTGTTATGATGTAAGACTGCCCGGATTCTACCGGCTTAACCAGGCGGTCATAACAGCCAGTCTAATGTGGGAGGTCTTTATGGGAGATCACGGTCTTAATTAATTAAGAAACACTTAACCATAGTAGCATGTAGTGGGACATGAGGGGTTAAGTGGGTGCCTTGGGTGGCATGAGGAGATTTTGTGATTGCCTTGGGTGGCATGTGGAATCTAGTGGGTTGCCTTGGGTGGCAATAGAAAATACAATTAGAGTACTTAACCAAGTGGAAACATGTAATTAAACATGATTAAAGGGTTAAGTGGGATACACTAGATATTTGACAAGCTTAAGTGGGTAGCTTGTGGGGGCCCACTTCAACCAATATCCCAAACGTATCTTTGTGGGCTCGACCCATGTCGAGTGACGGGACACGCATATTGGGCTTGATTATAAGAGGCCAAAACGGGTTAGCGGTGGCAACGCAAGTCCAACGGGCTTCATATGCGTGTGTGGGCCCGGGCTGGTAGATAAGCCGTTGTTGCATCGTGTAGATATAAAGCCGTGCACCGTTAGTATTGGGTAGCCACTTTAGGGGAGTGATACACCCCACTGTGGGACCAGCACGGGTATCTACGGTAGGGAGCCGATCGATGGGGAGTAGGGGTACACCTAAGGAAGATAGGGGCAGACGGCACCTATGTAGGCATACACGAAACTACTGGGTAAGAATTACTGGGTACACCTAGTGGAGATAGGGGCAGACGGCACCTATGTAGTGGGCTAGGGGTACATGGAACTACTGGGGAAATTTTCTAAGTCCTTGGAAGGGATCAACCTTTAAGTAGGAATGACTGGTGTGGTGCAGTTAGTAATTATCCTTGGGTGGGTAGATGCGTCCTGACGGTTATCTTAGTTTATCCTAAGTCTACCAAGCTGCTTAGTGTAGCCATTCATCCCCAGATATTACCGTGGTCAAGTTTATGTCTTCTCTGGTTACTTTAATGATTGTATTGTTAAAGTTATAGGGCTCACTCAGACTTATGTCTGACCCCGTTGTTTTTATCTTTTTCCCAACCCTCAGGTCCTACGGTGGATCCTAGCGGTAGTAGAGCTTGATCGGATTGCTGTTCCAGTCTTGAGGAGCTTGAGTGGATGTAAAGCTCCAGTTATCCAGTTATCTTTTCTTTTGTTCTGGCTATTGTATGAGAGAGTGGGATTATGTACTTCTTTATTTTGATGGATATTGTACTTGACTTTTACCATGGTTTTATGATGTAACCAGACATGTTTATTTCCGCTGTTATGAGATGATGTTTTAAAATTTCAAGTACTATTTATATCTGTCTTGTTGTAATTTTTCTGTTCTATATTCACTAAAATACTCCACCGATGCTATGGCATTCCCTTAGTGAGTGACCCTAGCGGGCGTGGGGTGTTACAAATCCCTTCCAATTCAATTATTGGAAATTCTGGTTATATTTCAAAACCATTTCAAATTCACTTTATTTATTTCAAAAATAAATGAATTATAATTCTAGTTCAAAACTAGTTCATTTCGATAAAAAACTATTTTTATCTTTTCAAATATGTAGTTTTTCATCCCAATTCTTCACAAATCATTTCTTATGATTTTTCACGCATTATTACTATTTTTCATAATTTTATCAAGGCCCATACAGTCGATTTCCATCAACGGCCATCGAACTGCACTTACATCGACCTTTTCCAAATTTGATTTGGACATAATTCCAAATCCAAATGTTAGATTTCTAATTTCTCACATTCGGTAGAAAGCTCTTTTCAAAATGAACCCAACGGTTCTAGTTTTAGGAGAATCCGACAGTCGGAACTCCCGCAATATCCATTCGAAGTCAATGGTCGAAATTCGCAAACTGCCGCACCGCGGCGCGTTCTATTCAGGCCATTATATATCTATATATATATTATATATATATATCGTCGATTTCCTTTTAAAACATATTTTAAAAACTGTTTTAAATTCTTTTTCGAAATGATTTCAACTTCTTTTTCAAATTCAAATCAAAATTGAATTTTCCCTTACAAATTTGTTTTAAATTCATTTAAAATTGACTTCAATTTAAATCGATTTTCAGTTCAATTTCAATACGTTTTAAACTCAATTCAAAACGATTTCAATTCTATTTCAATCTAATTCGAATTTAAATTCTTTTCAATAAAATTTGAATTTCAATTCTTTCCAATATAATTGGAATTTCGAAATCACTTTAATTATTCATCGCGTCAAAATGGCGTCAATCTAATCAACTCGGCTTCATATATTTCTATTTTCAAATATTCTATTTCAAATATTTCTATTTCAAATATTTCTTTTTCAAATATTCCTATTTCAAATATTTCTTTTTCAAATCTGGAATGAGGCCTAATCAATTACCATATAATGTTAATTATATGGATTTTCTACCACATATGTATAAAATAACAACGATAAATAATCAACCATCATCCAGAGTGCACCACACAACTGCATAAGCATTAAATATAAATAATCAATGCTTACAAAGTCTGTCGACCAATCGATCGACATACAACTAAATAACTGGGATTAGTGTATGCCAAATATCATCCAAATACCCGTGTGGGGTTTCAAACAATCAAACACATATTTTATTTGTGCAGTTGGGCGATGTGTAAAATTTATCGTCCCAATCAATATCAATCAAATCAGTGTATATAAACAAATCTCCGATTTGATTATAAATATTTATTTTATATACACGTTAAAAATTCTATTTTCCACTATAAAATATTTTTAATTATATAAATATTTTATTTCATTTCACATCACATCACACAATCAACTACACATCAAAATCAAACAAACAAGCATACAAGCCGTCCATGGTCTGTGGACGACGGGTGTCGGGTGCTACTAAGCACCGTCTGCATCCTATTATATATTTTAACTAGATAATTAAATTAAAAGTGAGAAGTTATCACCTTTGGGATCCACTCCTCCATTTATTTCTGAAATTCAGAACAGTCTGGATCTGCCCGTACTTCCAACGCAGTCTTCTCTACACTGTTCGTATTAAAAATCATATCTTTATTTTGTTATTCATAGATATGATAAAAATCCTATTTTTATCTAACTAAAAATAATATTCATATATACGATAAAAATTCTATTTTTATCTACCAAAAATAATATTCATTCAACTAGAATCATATCTTTATAGAAACAAAATCATATTTCTTTGTAGAAGCAAAAATCATATATTTCTTTATACTGCTCTATATATTTAATAAAAACACATTTTTATTTATGTTATTTATATTCAAAAATAACATTTTTAAATATGATATATATATATTTCAAAAACACAATTTTAAAACAAAGTTATTTGAATAAATTTTAGATCTAAAACAATGAAATTTAAATAAATTTCAGATCTAAAAAGAATTGCCTAATTAACCTTCCCATTGATTATCTCTTCATCGTTCAGACATACATGAGGAAACCCATCGCTCCAATGCTAGGGTTCACAGTTTCCCCTCCTACAGCACGCCGGAACCCAATCAAAACCCATCACTGTCGAGCCCCCACCTCCCTCCATCAACGCCTGGAGGATCTTGAGATTCGAACCCCCTAGTGGCCGAGAAATGCCATGAACAACTACCCCTTTGAGCACCTGATTCGGCCACTGTAACACCCTACCTCCGCCAGAGTGACTCTTGCAAGCACTCTGACTTTGGAGGGGCGTTTGAATCAGGTAAACATGCATAATGATATATCAAGGCAGAACAAGAACATATGTATATATGTAAACAGAGTAAATAACATAGATAAAACAGCGGAAGATTTCATACTATTTCAAAACAAGTCTGGTACAACATAGCTTTCCAAATAAACAAGTCTAGATAAAAACAACGTTAACTGAAAAACTGAAATACATAAGTACTATCCCCAAATAAGTGATAACCATAGCTAGCTTCATGTCAAAACTGTACATGAGCTGAAATCCCACAAGCAAGCAATCCGAAATCATAGCTAAGCTCCAACGTTCCCACCCTGAGAACCTGGGGGGGGGGGGATGGAAGAAAAGAGGCGAAAGAAAACAGGTCAGTCAAAAAGACTGAGTAAGCCCTACTACAATCAATGTAAACTGGTAAAGTTAACTGGCATGAGCAGCAGGGATGAACATAAGGATAACAACATACTAGCATGATGATTAACTAACAAGGTAGATAAAGGTGTCATCGCATAATCAGGTTTAAGGTTTTTGCACCACAGGTGTACTAGCAAACTAACATGACTTGAATAAACAAGTATTGATCCGTTGGCCCAAGCTTTGGCCCAATAACATGTAGTGATCCCAATACGAGGTCCAAAGTGTAAACAAGAAGTGATCCCCAGGCCCAAGTTTGGCCCAAGCATCATGAATGACCTAAACCAAGGTCCAACTAGCACGGTCTAGTCGATCGGCTCCCTATAAGCCTAACTCGTCAAGTGTCGGTGTCATACGGCCCAACTACGAAGTGTAGCTAAACTGTGATAGGTCCACCCTAGGGTGTATCAAGTCCTAGGGTGTCAACCACTGACACAAATCAATGCACGCACAGTCTAAACCTACTGGTGCCCGTGCCTGCTTTTTCAACTTCGGACCATGTGCACGACCATGGCCCGCCTGAACCCACACCGGCGCACCTACTCAGCCGTCGTTTTGGTCGCTTACATGGCATCCAGTAATCGTGCCCCTCCCTAGCCTAGTCCCTAGGGTATCATGATACAACTAAAAGGGTTACTGGTGCAAAGGACCACGTAACTAGGGTTTCCTTAATGGGTTAAACGTGGTTAACCCAACCCATTCAAGTACCAAGTTGGTTAAGTGTACCCAAGGTTCATGACTTAACCCTACCAACCCATCGTGTTTAATTGGTTAAGTATTCATGCGGTCCATGACTTAACCCTAATCATGAGGCATTAATTAATTTAATGCGCCTTAACCTCTCACATTAGACTTTGTTACGGTTACTAGTTAAGCCGGTCGGTTCCGGGTAGCTTTACACCACAACTTGGTCTAACCTCGGGTTCAAGGTACAACATGACCAACTTCTCACATTGGGTCTTATTGTTTGTAGCAACTAGTTAAGCCAGTCGGTTCCGGGTAGGTTTACGCTACAAACTCAACCCAACCTCGAGTTGGTCACACTTATATTTTCTAAGTGTCATGTCCATCATGTTTCCAAAACACATTACTAGTTTTCAAGCAATTGGGTAGACCTAACTTAATAGGTAAATTCCCAATGGGTAGACCTAACTTAATAGGTAAATTCCCAAGCTTATGTTTTTATGTCTTTTAAGTTTACCCAACCCTAAACGCAATCCCATCGCTTACATATCGCAATAGCGCATAAAGGATAGAAAGAGGGAACTTGGCATAATCGTGACATAAAGGTGTTTAAGCCACAAGTTCAACATGGTGGCATATGAAAAGTACATATGTTCATATACTTGCATATTACATTTTAGGCCTCAAAAGCATGCATAAAACCAAACTTAGCATATTGGTGATACATGGTGATTAATGACATGTAAAAATGGCCATAAGTTCGCATTTAGCCTCACATGCAAGTTATCATAAGGGATATGATAACTTACATGTTGCCAAAATGCAACCTTTAGCATAAAGCTTGAAGCTTTATGTTCATAAGCCCAAGATAAGCTTGCATAACATGCTAACATGAGCCAAATGATCAACCCAAACTTGCATAACATAACTTGCATATCATATGGCAAACTTGCATATCAAACTTGCATAACATAACTTGCATATCATATGACAAACTTGCATATCAAACTTGCATAACATAACTTGATGAACTTGCATATCACATCATAGTAAACTTGCAAAACACATCATAGTAAACTTGCATATCATGGTAAACTTGCATATCATACATTTAACTTTAGAGTTTATGTATGAAAGTAGAATACGGCTTACAATGCTTAGGAAATATGACAAAGCCCTTATGCAACCAATTAAACCCAAAATTCAAGCTTTAATAGAAAACCCTTAAGCCAAAATGATCAAAATTCTTGCTTTATGATGAAAATATAGAAACTTGACTTGAATCCAAGCTAATGATGCTCATACAAGCTTGAAAACACTTGTATGCATGGAAAATCTCATAGAAATTTATTTAGGAATTTTATGAAGAGAGTGGAGGCCATGAGAGGATTGATTTTGCCATAGTTTAGTCACTAGAATGAATAATGATGATTTAGGGTTAGGTTAGGGTCTTATTTAAAGATTAGGCAAGTGTTTTAGGCCATAGTATTAAACCCTAGTTGCAATCTCAGCCCTTAAAACCGAATCTGGCCCCCAAGCTCAACACAATCTCAAAATGGTGCACCAGGCTAAACAGCCCGGCTGGACCAAGTCGACAGCCAAGTCGACAGGGCTGTCGACTTGGGTCCAACCAAGTCGACTCCCAAGTCGACAGGCCTGTCGACTTGGGTGCTCTGGCGGAAATTTTCCCGCCTGGCCCAAACTGGCCCAATTTTCCAATTTCAAACTTGAATTTGAAATATGTTTTTACTTAGAAATTTTATGAAAACTTCGTTGGGTCTTAATCGGGTCATACAGACTTCGATTTTCGAAAACCCGGACTCTATTTCGCGTATTTTTCCGAGACGAACGCAATGGCATAGCCCGTTTCCCTTGATTCAGATTTTTAAATTAAATTCTACCTCGATTTTCATTATTACAGGTTATTGAAAATACGGGTTGTTACATTCTCCCTTTCTTAAAGGATTTCGTCCCCGAAATCTTCAAGTTAGGAAGAACGTATCCTACCATCCAACATCCATCTACTCAAAACATCATCCACGAGCAATCATTGTCCTTACAAGATTCTAAATGTTGTATGAACATATGCAAAGGTGTGTGTATATGTCCTTATCTAATGCAAATATCATCAATGCAAATTATGTTAGTGAAATGAATCCATATGTATGCAATTCCTAACATAATGTATAGTATCTATATGTGTGCACATAACATACATCCATATGCAACATCCATGTGATAACACGAAAATTTTCATCCATGAATAAGCATAAACACTCATGCATATGCAATATGAGGAGTGTGTGAGCCGATCTAGTGCCTAACGTGTATCATGCATCCACGAGTAACCACTTGCAAACACTTGCAACCACTTGCAACCATCAAGCATAACATGTTTCAAACACATGTTTCATCCAAAGGGTTTCTACCTAAGGTTCTCATGACAAGATTAACACGATAAACTAGATAAACATGGATAGCAAAGAGAAAGATATGCTACAAAGAGATCGGGAAGATAAGCAGGATATACTCCTCTTTCGGATTACAAGAAATCCCTTCCGAACCCAACCCATATTCTACAAAAGCCCAAAAGGTTTAGTCAACCTAACGGACCCCTTCAAACCCTGACATGTATTACTAGCCAATAAGTCATACCTCCCGACAGAAATAGGACCGAGAATGGGACCGAGAGGATATACGTAAAAAGATAACATGCGAGTAAGTTCCACAGGAAAACAAGGATCAAGGATATATTCTTAGAAAGAGATATGATGCGCGTATCTAGCCTTCAATCTTCTAAGTCACGTTTCCTTGAGCTTAACTCCACTGTGCTTTGACCGTCTTTTACCTCATGATTTCTTAGCTTCTTAACTCTTATTTCCAAATACGAGTTGGAACCCATTTCATTGTCGCCTCTCGTCTTCCTCTTTCACTTACTCTTCTATCATTCTTGGCTTAAAATATGACCACATGGTTTCATGCAAGCTCTCCAAAATTCACTAGTGAATCCTGGATCTTGTTTACTTACTATAACGTATTCCACGCAGCAGAACTTTTCTTGGAAATACCAATCCACATTGCCAATTGCTCTAACGTGATTTTCGATAACTCATGCTTGAACGAAATGAATCATCCGCCTACGAATGATAGGCCATACTTAGATCCAGTTACTTGCCCATGACTTCCCGTAGACTATCTCAAAACTGACTGGTGAAGATTGAGTCATGGTTACTAACTATACTTTAGGGAACCTCGTGCAACCGCTTTATTTCTTGAAAGTAAACTGTCGCTAGCTATGATGCAGTCCTTTCGCTCTTTACCGGAGTGAAATGAGCACTCTTCGTGAGTCTACCTACTACGACCCACATGCTCGTATTCTCTTTCCTTGACCTAGGCAGTCCATTCACGAAATCCTTCGTGACGTTTTACTACTTCCATTGCGGGGACCTCCAATGGATGTAATAGCCCACCGGGCTTTTATGACTCTTCCTTTAACCTGTTGGCACAACATGTACCTTGGGACAAACTCGGCCACCTCCTCGGGTGATGTGCATCTTCAAGAGCCTTCTTTCTCTCATCGCGTCTTAGCCATCCCTTGTCATCTATAGCGAGGTGTCTTAACATCTTGCCTCGAATCAACTTGTCCATGATCTCGACTAACTACGGGTCTTCTTTCTGCGAAGTCCCTACTTGATCCAGAAGGGTAGGACTAAGCTCAAGGGATGCTAAATAACTAATTAAACTGAGAGAACTTCTTACTTCAGTTGCATTCCTTGGGGTCTTCCAATCCTGAATTGCAACTTCCTTAGGGAAGATCAGAATATCATCTACAAAGACCACGACAAACTTGTTCAAGAACTCGCTGAACACCCTACTCATCCAGTCCACGAAGTAGGTAGGTGCGAATGGCATGACCAGCCATTCTAAGAATCCATCTGGAGTTCTGGACGCAGTCTTGTCTATACTATCCTCAGCTACTCTGAGCTGATGGAATCCAGTAGCAAGATCAAGAGAAAACAGATGTTCCTACAAGCTGATCAAACAAATCATCGATCCTTGGCAATGGTTGTCTATTCTCTTTGTTTAACTCACGATAATCGACACAAAGTCGAAGAGAACCATCTGCCTTGGTAGTAAATACTACAGGCGCTCCCCATTCAGATATACTTCATCTAATGAAGTTCTTCTCAAGCAACTCCTTTACTTGCTTACTTAGCTCCCGCCTTTCACGCGGAGCCATGTGCCGAACGGGTAAAGAAACCGACTTTGCATTATCCACCAGATAAATGCGGAAATCAATCTCTCGCTTAGGGGGCAACCCCCTAACTTCATCAAAAACATCCGGATACTCTCGAACCACTCTCACAGACTGAAGAATTTCCATTGACGAGTCGAGTGATTCAAGATAGCACAACATGACGGGACCTCTCGGATCACAAGAAACCTCTAGGGTATTTCCGAGGCGAGTCACGAGCCTCACAACCCTATGCTCACAATCAAGGATGGCTCCATATGTGGACAGCCAATCCATGCCCAATATCAATCCGTATCCCCTAAAACCAAGAACATAAGCACTGCACAAGAACTCTACACTCAGTATAGAGATCCTCAAATCACCACATATCATAGACAAATGGGCAGAACCCCCAATAGGATTTGAGACACAGACGGGATCATCTACCAAGCTAGTACTAAGGTGCAACCTATCAATAAGATCAGATGAGATAAAGCTATGCGATGCACCAGAATCAAACAAGGTACGAACTGGAAAATCAGAAATATATACAAGGCTCTCAACAGAAATACTACCTCGATCGGGAACTGGAGTGACATTGAGAGCATGAACTTGCCCTCCTGAAGGTCCAGCACGCTGAGTCTTACCCTGGCCTTGCCCTTTCTTCTTCGGGCAATCCTTACTGAAATGTCCAGTCTTACCGCAGAAAAAGCATTCACCATTCTTCCTTTTCCTCTTCTTACAATCCTTAATAAGATGCCCAACTGAACCGCAAAAATGGCACTTTTCCTTGTTGTTCTTGCCCTTGTTGTTGTTCCCCTTGTTGCCTTGACTCTTGTTCTTGTTCTGATTGCCTTGACTGCTTTGACTACTTGAATTACCCTGATTTCCTTTTCCCTGGGAATCAGTCTTCTTGGCTTGAGTATCATTTTTCTTGACATCTCCCTGAAGTAACGCCATATCAACCAAGCTCTCAAACGTGGCCCCATGGGGAATATGTGACATAGCCAATCCCTGCAACGGCTCATTCAATCCTCTAGCAAAACGAAGAGCCTTCTTCTGAGGAGTATTCACCATATCCAAGCCAAAATGAGCTAACTGATTGAATTTGTTCACATATTCTTTGACAGACATATCTCCTTGTTTCAAATTTATGAACCTCTCCATTTGCAGATTCTCCTCAGCAGAAGATAGAAAATTAAGCACGAACCTTGCCCTGAAATCGGCCCAAGTCTCAACAGGCCTAGTACCATTGGTGACTTCCCACCAATAAGCGGCCTCATCCTTCATAAGCCAAACAGCCAACAAGATCTTCCTCTGATCGTCTAACCCAAAGATAGCAAATAAATCCTCGGTCTCTTTCAACCAATTTCTGGCCTCTACAAAAGTCTCAGTGCCTTGAAAGTTCCTGCCACCCATTGCTTTTAAATCATTGCAAGTCTTTGCGAAGTCAGCCTGAGGATGCTGAGGGTGAGGAGGAAGAGGAACCTCAGCGACAGGAGGAGGAAGAACATTAACTACCGGAGGAGGAGGAGGAACATCTGCGGGGCCGGCTTCGGTAGCCCTAGCCTCCAAAAGTCTCCTATACCAAACAGGTACGTGTACTCCTTCCGGAATAGCAGAGTTATCGGCCATACTGAAAACGAAGAAAAAGATAGATTCAGAATGGAGAAAAACGAAGGAATTTTTGCTAATGGCTTTTTGGGGAATAGTATTTAAAATAAACTAGACTTTTCTTTGAAAAATACGTTATACTTGGTTTTGAAAATAGATTTACAAAAGTTAAAAAAAAAAACCTTTTTGTTCCTTCTCGTAAACCATATGCTCTGATACCAAATGTAACACCCCACCTCCGCCAGGGTGACTCTTGCAAGCACTCTGACTTTGGAGGGGCGTTTGAATCAGGTAAACATGCATAATGATATATCAAGGAAGAACAAGAACATATGTATATATGTAAACAGAGTAAATAACATAGATAAAACAGCGGAAGATTTCATACTATTTCAAAACAAGTCTGGTACAACATAGCTTTCCAAATAAACAAGTCTAGATAAAAACAACGTTAACTGAAAAACTGAAATACATAAGTACTACCCCCAAATAAGAGATAACCATAGCTAGCTTCATGTCGAAACCGTACATGAGCTGAAATCCCACAAGCAAGCAATCCGAAATCCAAGCTAAGCTCCAACGTTCCCACCCTGAGAACCTGGGGGGGGGGGGGGGACGGAAGAAAAGAGGCGAAAGAAAACAGGTCAGTCAAAAAGACCGAGTAAGCCCTACTACAATCAATGTAAACTGGTAAAGTTAACTGACATGAGCAGCAGGGATGAACATAAGGATAACAACATACTAGCATGATGATTAACTAACAAGGTAGATAAAGGTGTCATCGCATAATCAGGTTTAAGGTTTTTGCACCACAGGTGTACTAGCAAACTAACATGACTTGAATAAACAAGTATTAATCCCTTGGCCCAAGCTTTGGCCCAATAACATGTAGTGATCCCAATACGAGGTCCAAAGTGTAAACAAGAAGTGATCCCCAGGCTTAAGTTTGGCCCAAGCATCATGAATGACCTAAACCAAGGTCCAACTAGCACGGTCTAGTCGATCGGCTCCATATTAGCCTAACTCGTCAAGTGTCGGTGTCATACGGCCCAACTACGAAGTGTAGCTAAACTGTGCTAGGTCCACCCTAGGGTGTATCAAGTCCTAGGGTGTCAACCACTGACACAAATCAATGCACGCACAGTCTAAACCTACTGGTGCCCGTGCCTGCTTTTTCAACTTCGGACCATGTGCACGACCATGGCCCGCCTGAACCCACACCGGCGCACCTACTCAGCCGTCGTTTTGGTCGCTTACATGGCATCCAGTAATCGTGCCCCTCCCTAGCCTAGTCCCTAGGGTATCATGATACAACTAAGAGGGTTACTGGTGCAAAGGACCACGTAACTAGGGTTTCCTTAATGGGTTAAATGTGGTTAACCCAACCCATTCAAGTACCAAGTTGGTTAAGTGTACCCATGGTTCATGACTTAACCCTACCAACCCATCGTGTTTAATTGGTTAAGTATTCAAGCGGTCCATCACTTAACCCTAATCATGAGGCATAAATTAATTTAATGCGCCTTAACCTCTCACATTATACTTTGTTGCGGTTACTAGTTAAGCCGGTCGGTTCCGGGTAGCTTTACACCACAACTTGGTCTAACCTCGGGTTCAAGGTACAACATGACCAACATCTCACATTGGGTCCTATTGTTTGTAGCAACTAGTTAAGCCGGTCGGTTCCGGGTAGGTTTACGCTACAAACTCAACCCAACCTCGAGTTGGTCACGCTTATATTTTCTAAGTGTCATGTCCATCATTTTTCCAAAACACATTACAAATTTTCAAGCAATTGGGTAGACCTAACTTAATAGGTAAATTCCCAATGGGTAGACCTAACTTAATAGGTAAATTCCCAAGCTTATGTTTTTATGTCTTTTAAGTTTACCCAACCCCAAACGCAATCCCATCGCTTACATATCGCAATAGCGCATAAAGGATAGAAAGAGGGAACTTGGCATAATCGTGACATAAAGGTGTTGAAGCCACAAGTTCAACATGGTGGCATATGAAATGCACATATGTTCATATACTTGTATATTACATTTTAGGCCTCAAAAGCATGCATAAAACCAAACTTAGCATATTGGTGATACATGGTGATAAATGACATGTAAAAATGGCCATAAGTTCGCATTTAGCCTCACATGCAAGTTATCATAAGGGATATGATAACTTACATGTTGCCAAAATGCAACCTTTAGCATAAAGCTTGAAGCTTTATGTTCATAAGCCCAAGATAAGCTTGCATAACGTGCTAACATGAGCCAAATGATCAACCCAAACTTGCACAACATAACTTGCATATCATATGGCAAACTTGCATATCAAACTTGCATAACCTAACTTGCATATCATATGACAAACTTGCATATCAAACTTGCATAACATAACTTGATGAACTTGCATATCACATCATAGTAAACTTGCAAAACACATCATAGTAAACTTGCATATCATGGTAAACTTGCATATCATACATTTAACTTTAGAGTTTAAGTATGAAAGTAGAATAGGGCTTACAATGCTTAGGAAATATGACAAAGCTCTTATGCAACCAATTAAACCCAAAATGCAAGCTTTAATAGAAAACCCTTAAGCCAAAATGATCAAAACTCTTGCTTTATGATGCAAATATAGAAACTTGACTTGAATGCAAGCTAATGATGCTCATACAAGCTTGAAAACACTTGTATGCATGGAAAATCTCATAGAAATTTATTTAGGAATTTTATGAAGAGAGTGGAGGCCATGAGAGGATTGATTTTGCCATAGTTTAGTTACTAGAATGAATAATGATGATTTAGGGTTAGGTTAGGGTCTTATTTATAGATTAGGCAAGTGTTTTAGGCCATAGGATTAAACCCTAGTTGCAATCTCAGCCCTTAAAATCGAATCTGGCCCCCAAGCTCAACACAATCTCAAAATGGTGCACCAGGCTAAACAACGCGGCTGGACCAAGTCGACAGTCAAGTCGACAGGGCTGTCGACTTGGGTCCAACCAAGTCGACTCCCAAGTCGACAGGCCTGTCGACTTGGGTGCTTTGGCGGGAATTTTCCCACCTGGCCCAAACTGGCCCAAATTTCCAATTTCAAACTTGAATTTGAAATCTGTTTTTACTTAGAAATTTTCTGAAAACTTCGTTGGGCCTTAATCGGGTCATACGGACTCCGATTTTCGAAAACCCGGACTCTATTTCGCGTATTTTTCCGAGACGAACGCAATGGCATAGCCCGTTTTCCTTGATTCAGATTTTTAAATTAAATTCTGCCTCGATTTTCATTATTACAGGTTATTGAAAATACGGGTTGTTACAGCCACCACACAACGCCATTCCATATCCTAACCATTGGTTAGGTAGATCAACCCTTGCTCTTCTATTTTCGCATAGAAGAATTCTGATTTCAGTTGGTAGACGGTGAGATCGAATGTGGTTTTATTTGGAACGAAATCCGCCTTTGAAATCGCTTGTATAGCGGCTGGGAAGAACGTTGACCCTCGGTAGAAAAAGATAAGGTTTTGACCAAGGGTTTGACTCCTTTTATATTAAACTATTTATTTTTATTTAATTCGAAAAAAGAGATTTTTGCATTCTAACCCAAAATCCAACCCAACGACTATCGCCCGTAGCTAAATACCCCCATTCCGAACACAATGGGATATGTTTCACAAGCCCATTCGATTGTTTCAGTCAGTTATTCTTCAAATTAAAATATAAAACATTCAAATATGGATTTGAACATACATTTTAATTTACCGGGAACACATACTGACTCTAAAAATTCCCGAAAAAAAATCTAGCTATGTTTTGATGATACGGTCCCAACAAAACTAGTTTTGTCGAATTCTGAGACCGTTTGAAAAATGGCCCTTTTCTGGTCGATCCAATTTACTAGAAATCAACCAAACACATTTTCCTTTGCACGCTCACATACTAGCTTTAAAAATTATGAAATTTGAAACCTAGCAATAATTTGACATCGCGGATCCAACAAAAGTGGTTTCATCGAAAACCGAGACCGTTTGCAAAATCGCCATTTTTAAGGGCCAGAATTCCATAGCGACTATTATGAAATTTCAACTGGACATAACTTTTTATCCCCGCTATGAAATTCCGATTTTTCTGATTTGTTGGAAAGATATTCTCAATTAGATTCAAATATTTTTGGTTTCGCTAAAATCCGGTTTATTTTGAATCCTGTACGTTCATTTGAATTTTGAAATTGAATTATTGAACTACCACGCCATTTTCAATTCCTGTTATAATTTAAAATAATTTTTTTTTATTCTAACGACGATCTATATAATATATACGTTCGAATTCTATTCAATATAAATTTCTCGTTGATATTATTTAAAATAATTCATTTTAAATAATCAAAATTCGCTAAAATTGCCAAAATAAAAATTTTAAATTGGCTCGGATTTTCGGGTTATTACAGCATATCTAACGGATCGTATAAGTTGATCTCTTCAAATGTACTTACGTTTGGTGGCAGAGGAATTCGTTTCTCTTAGCTTTATACCCGTGGTATTTTTGAGGAAATCAATTTGTGAGTTGGCGGGTATGACGATGTGGCATTCAAAGTAAATGAATGTATGATCTGTCAAAGATACGTTATGACCTCAAGCCTCATCAACTGGGAAATGACAGAAATCGGGCAGGCAGCATGGCTAAGTGGGTCGCTCCCATTAGGGTGTATATCACCTATCTAGGTAAAATCCAATTTATACTTTTATCTATTATCGATGTTGTCCCTTTTCGGGAAGACGATGGGTAGCTCCCAAACGTTGGTGATATATATTCGATACACTCAAGCGAAATTAGTGGTCGGTCATGTGAGGGCCGGGTTGCAAGATGTTCTTGTTGAACTAGTGTATTCGTCTCTAGATATACACTATCGGCAGGTGGTCCCATACCTTGTCATAGTCGGAATCCAATTTCCAATAAGCGCCCGCGGTTTTTATTTGTATACTATATATGCGAAACGTGAGATGCAAGCGTTCTGCTAGATTGTCAATTACTTGTGATTAGACATTATTATAATATCAGACAAGTATTGATTTCCAAACTATCTTGGGTTATCGTAAGGTAAAAACCATCCGTGTTTATGTGTGGATCAGTCTTACGATTATCTTTTCTTTTGAAAAGGGATTTTGAAAAGTTAAACCAAATGATTTGAGTTTACTCACACCAGTCCCATGACTGACCCAGAGTTTATTTTGTTTTTGTTTTCCCTAAACTCTTGGGCGCCCAAATTTGTACGGGCAGTCAATTAGTTCAGGTCTCTACATATATAATTGGAGGAGCTTGAAGCTGGAGGCTTCAGGATTTTATAGCTATTGTTATTTCCGCTATGTGTAAGTGTTGTACTCTGATAATGTTATCGTATACCATCTATTTCAAAGCTATGTTATGTATTATATTTCAATTCGTTCCGCTGTGAGATTCGTGTTTACTCTTATTGTGTTCTTCTTCTTCTTCTATTCTAATTTTCTATCTTATCTATCCTCACCCTCTAACTTCTTTCTATTAATGATCTGGTATTTCCGATGTCTGAATAGTCAACATGGTAGTTTTGTGTTGATTTTCGGAGTCGAAAAACCCAGTTCGTTACACATCTCGACTCAGAGCACATATGAAATAAAAAATGATCAAAGAACAACACATGCAAACACATTGAGCTACAACATAAAGGTGATATGAAACAGCATTGGTGGAAAAGTCAAATGGTCAACATGTACAAGGAAGTATGTTCAGCTATCACAAAGTGGTCGAGCCCAAGTCTATGTTACATCAAGTTCATGCGCGTTTATTTGGAAGGTGGTCGAGAGAGCCATATTAGGACATGACAGCAACAAGCTTGTGGGGCTCAAGGATCAAGCATGTGATTTGGTGAAAACTCAAGAAAAGTGTAGTCCTCAAACACAACAAGGAAACTTTGTGGATGGTATATAGTTAAGAAACTTCAGCAAAGTTCATGGTCATGTCAATACAGCCAAGTATACATGAAGCAAGTCAAAGTGCAGATCAAAACGGTCAAGCAGCTAAGACATGTTCGAGTTTGACACAGCAATTTCATGTTCAGTTTCAGTTTCAAATACAAACTGGATCAATCATATAATAGATCCCACTCTAGAGACAGTGCAACTGTAGCGACCCGAACTTCCCCATCTCCGAAAGAAGAGAAAGAACGAATTACCGTGAGAACACGACAAAATAGAACGCAAACAGAAGAACATTTCAATGTTAATTACAACAATTCCATCAAATACAAGAATATATAGAGTATAAATGAATAAAACACATTCGATAAATATCAGAGATTACAATATATTACATAGCTGCGGAAAATAATACAAAATACAACTAAAGAAGATACACGGATACAGAGCTTTCCGAGCATCGTTCCAGCTGTAAATCAGGATCCTGTGAATATAAATCTGCAAAACCAAAACTACTAGCTGCCCGTGCGGAAAATAGGGGCACCCAGAGTTTAGGTTAAAACAATAAACTGCAGGTCAGTCATGTGACTGGTGTGAGAACTAAAACAGTTATTTAAAACTTTACTTTAAAAGAGAGTAATTCAAGGGACCACGCCGTATAACACGGAACAGGTTTCCTCCCATGAACACTAGTGCATATAAGTAAACAACACAATGCTTTTTCAAAAAAATGAAGCTATTATAAGACCCAGGTCCCATCACACAATGCAACGCAAGCCGGAGGATAGGGTTTTCCTTATAATAGCCAAACATGCTTGGTACGTTTAAAACAAATCATTTGATACTATTATAGGTGTATAGTGTCAAAACAATTTCTATCATAAATATCAATCATAGACGGCATGGGTGCCATATATCATGTCGCCATACTAGTTCTACAATTAAAACCGCAATATCACGTATTGGAAAACTGGATTTCCGTCATGAGTCGAGGCAAGGGGCAAGCTCCTCTCTGTTCGAGACACTCTAGCAAATGTCCCAAGACCGCACACAGCAATCCTTGGATCTTCAGGGCCGGTCCTCTCTTACTTTTGAGGATTAATTATTCCTAAACACACGTTTCCCGGTCCTATCAGACCTATATCCGATGCGCCTCGTACCCAACAACCAAACAGGTGAAAAGTATATAAATGTCTGCCAGTTTAAGCACTGACACCACCCATAGCTAGGAAGAAACGTCGTGCTCTCCCTGCAGACACTGTCCCGTTTTTGACTCATACCGAGGTGTGAGGCCCGCGAATTCACGTTATACACAAAGCTACGCCACACAGGCCGTGCTTTGATCATCAACCACAAGACTTTGCTTTTCAATTGAAGCCTTGATCATTTGCCACTTACGCGTGGCACACTGGCAATTCACTCCATGCGACTGATGTACATCGATATACAACCTCTTAGCTCGTACGTCTCAAAGAAGGGCATTAAGCAAGAGAATAAATTCTCCGCCGCCAAATAGATGTATATTTAATAGAGATCAATCAATACAGAATAAAATCCAATGTCAGACACACAATCCATTTACAAGTTCGGTCTAGGTCTGAACGAAACCGGAGGCACTTTCCTCGCATATCCATTGATCTCCAAGTACGTCTGGACGATCACCAACTGTTTCCCTCATCCTGGGTGTACATCCCAATCGAGATCATCAGTCATCACCCAAACGATGTGAAGACTTCCGGTCTTCAACCACCTACTTCATCTTCGACTTACCGTCGAATCAGTTATTCAGAATGGGTATAAACCCGGCCTTTCTGAATAACCCACGTATATAATAAACAAATGTTACACAAACGCCTCATTCCAATTCAGAATATTCTTTTATTCACAAAATCACATTCTTAGGGAAAGGTTCCCATTAATTTTATCCAAGATAAATTCTTCTAAAATTATTCTTTAATCTTCCTTTGGATATCATTTCAAACCATATTATGGTTTTCCAAACTATTCGAGATTAACAAACCACACCGAAGTAATTATTTATTTTATTTCCCAATCCCAACCTATATATCCCATGGAGCAAAACTGGTAATACTCCATATCTAACACCACGGTGCTATCTGTAAAGTTAATTACCATTTCACGTTCAAATCTAATTAAAGATTTAACTATCGCTTTGGAGCAAAACTGGTGGTACTCCATTCTCGATCACCTTTCAGATTTGATAATTTAAATTATCAATTCACATTTCAATCTAATTAGAGATTCATTAAAACTCCACTTATTTTAATCTTTTCAAAAATCAATATCCTGTCTTTAACTGGGTTAAAGAACCAATGTCATCTAAATCACGGTTCACGATAAACCCAAAATCACATTCAAATTCAATTCCAATTAAATATCAATTAATTGATACACTTCATTAAATTTAAATAGAAAGATTTAATCTTTTTTTCTCTATTGTGCTTAAGAACGGTGTTAATGAAGACACCATTCACGACAAACCCAAATCACATTTGAAATTAAATACAAGACTATGAATAGAAAATATTTGGCTTATATTCAATATCAAATTCTGAAACCAACAAATATCATATTGGAAATAACGATATAAATATATCTTTCAAACTCCCATTACAATATCTATATAATCACGAAATCTAACATCGAAATATTCCAAAGATAATTTCGATTCAAATCTATTTCCACTTCACGTATTGGGAATTTTGATTATTTTTAAAACCACTTTCAAATTCAATTTATTTATTTCAAAAATAAATTGATTTTAATTCTAGTTCAAAACTAGTTCACTTTGATAAAAATCTATTTTTATCTTTTCAAATGTGGAATTTTTCATCCCAGTTCTTCACAAACTACTTCTTATGATTTTACACAAATTATAGATATTTTTAATAATTTTATCAAAGCCCGTACAGTCAATTTCCATCAACGGCCATCGAACTGCACTTATAGCGACCTTTTCAAAATTTGATTTGGACATAATTCCAAATCCAACTGTTAGATTTCTAATTTGAAATTTTCGTTAGAAATCTCTTTTCGATACGAACCCAACGGTTCCGGTTTTAGGAGAATCATAAGGTCGGATCTCCCGTAATATCCATTCGAAGTCAATGGTCGAAATTCGTGAACTACCGCAGCGCGGCGCGTTCTATTCAGGCCATTATATATATATATATATATATATATTATATATTTCGTCGTTTTTCTTTCTAAAACGAATTTTATAAATTGTTTAAATTCGTTTTCGAAACGATTTCAACTTCCCTTTCAACTTCAAATCAGAATTGAATTTTCCACATCATCGATATACAAATGATAATATTTTCAAAACGTTATATTTAGAAATCACTTCTTTTTCCATATTCATTATAAAAACGAATATACTCGATATAAATATCGCTCACGTCAAAATGGCGCAACTCTAATCAACACGACTTTATATATTTCAATAAATTCATTTTTATATTCAACAAATGAATATTTATTCCATTCAACACATGAATCTATATTTCTTTCAACACATGAATATTCTCAACACATGAGCACTGTCAACACATGACTATTTATATTGTTTAATATATTTTATAAAACTATGGTATCTATCGTTTGATTTTCAATCAGACTCTAACTGTAAAGTAGTAAGAGAATGATTTCCTAGGTATTGACGTCGAAGGCCGGAACCAATATCAGATCAATACCCTGGAAACCACTCATCTTATCTATTTTCCAGTTAGTTTCTAACTTTAAATATGATAAAGATGTAAATTTTATTGTTAAAATATTTCTTTCAACACATGATTATTTATTCTATTCAACACATGAATATATACTTCCTTATTTTCTTTATTTTCCCAATTGGAACGAGGCTCAATCAATTACCATATAATGTTAATTATATGGTTTCCATACAACACATGTATATAATCACAACGATAAATAATCAATCATCATCCAAAGTGCACCACACAACTGCATAAGCATTAAATATAAATAATTAACGCTTATAACAGCCTGTCAATCAATCGATCGACATACCACTAATCAATCGGGATGAGTGGACTTCAAATATCATCCCAACACTCGTGTGGGGTTTCAAATCAACAAACACATATTTATATTCACACACAAGTTAAAAATAATATTTTTAACGATCAAATATTTTTAACTATATAAATATTTTATTTCACGTCACACAATCAATTTTCAAAACACATCAAACAATCAAACATACAAGCCATCCATGGTCTGTGGATGACGGGTGTCGGGTGCTACTAAGCACCGTCTGCATCCTAGTGTATATTTTAACTAGAAAAACAAGATTTAAAGTGAGAAGTTCTCACCGACTAGCTAATCCAAACGCCTCGACTCTTCATATGTAGGAATCTTCGTCGTGCTTGCCTTTCTGTCACTCTCATTGCCCGTAGCCACTACATATATAAAAATCACATTTTTTTATATTGTTGCTATGTATATAAAAATCAAAATTTTATACTACTACTATATAGATAAAAATTCTGTTTTTACAATGGTGTTTGTATAATAAAGATTATATTTTAATCACGTTATTCTCTACATAAAAATTCTGCCTTTTTATTTCATCACTATAAAAATCACATTTTTACTTCATTATATATATATATAATAAAAATCAGAATTTTATTTCGTTACGTATATAAGGATGATATTTTTACTATCTTACCTATATAAAAATTATATTTTTATACTTCTACAATATAAAAGATTATATTTTTATACTTTTACATATACTTTTACATATAAAAGATTATATTTTTGTACTTCTACATGTAAAAGATTATATTTTTGTACTTCTACATATAAAAGATTATATTTTTATCACGCTATCCTCTATATAAAAATTATATTTTTATATATCTACTTCTAATATAAAGATCGAATCTTTACCATCAATATAATACAAAAATCATATTTTTATTCTTCACAAATCATTTCTTTCTATGATGGAAAGCCTAATCTTTTCTATAAACAAATCATAACTTTGTTTTAAAATAAAAATTAAATCTTTTCGGTGTAAAAAAAAACTAATCTAACCTAAAATAGACTGAAAATGATATGCGAATAAACTGAAAACATATAAAAAAACAAAGTTAGATTAAATAAAACACTTACAGCGTGAGGGGGGAGAAAGGAAATCGCAGGGGGGCTAAAGGGCGGTCGGCGGCGTCGGAGGGGTACTGGAGTGCGGAGGGGGTGGTCGACGTGGAGGGCGGCGGATCTGAGGTGAAGGGAGTACGCGGTCATAACGTCGGAGAGGAGGAGAAGAAGAGGCGGAGGAGTAGGAGATGGAAGGGAGACTTGGTGCGGTGGTCCCGCCCTAGGCGGCGACGGCGTACAACCGGGGGGGGGGGGGGGATTTCCATCCCCCCTTCTCTCTCCTTTTTTTTATTTTAATTTTTAAAATGAATGAAACGTGGGGGGGGGGGGAGGAGAGGAGATAAAGGGAGAGAGTGAGGGAAGTTTTATATTATTATTTTTATTATTTATTTTAATTTTAAATTCCATACAGCAACTTTTGTATTCGAACTCAAAATCAAGCCCACCACCTGTCGTCCGTAGCTAATTGCACCCACTCCGAACACAATGGGATATGTATCGTAGGCTGATTCAATCATTTCGATCAGTTTTCGTCAAAATCAACATATAACTCTATATACTGAATTTGAACGCACATTTCAATTTACCGGGGCCGCATACTGACCCAAAAAATTCCTGATAAATATTTTCTAACTTCGTATTGTCGATACGGTCCTAACAAAACTAATTTCGTCGAATTTTGAGACCAACTGAAAAATGGCCATTTTCCGGTCGATTGAAATCAACTAAAACTGGTCAAACGCGTTTTCCTTCGCCACGCTCACATATTGATTCGAAAAATTATGAAATTTTGAATCTAGCAATAACTTGACATCACGGATCCAACAAAAGTTGGTTTGTCGAAATCCGAGGTCGTTTGCAAAATTCCCATTTTTAAGGGCCGAAATTCCATAGCGACTATTCTGAATTTTCAGCTGGGCATATCTTTTGATTCCCGCTATGAAATTTTGATTTTTTGGATTCGTTGGAAAGATATCCTCAAATAGATTCTAATATTTTTGGTTTCGCTCAAATCCGGTTTGTTTTGCACCCGGTACATTCATTTGAAGTTTGAAATCGATTTATCGAACTACCGCGCCATTTTCAATTCCTTTTATAATTATAAATAATTATTTATATTCTAACGATGACGAATATAAATATATACGTTCTAATTCTATTCAAAATAAATTTCTCGTCGATATTATTTAAAATAGTCTATTTTAAATATTCAAAATTCATTGAAATTGCCAAAATAAAAAATTTAAACTGTCCCAGATTTTCCGGGTTATTACAGCAACATAATCAGTTTCATATGTACGTGTACGTTAGAATTTCAGCATGTATAGACCAGAAAGCAAACAAGTATAGCCCAAGCAAGAAAATGCAAAACTGAATAGGAAGTGTGGCATCATGTACAGTTTGAATTCACATGTATAAAGCATTGGTGTAAATAAAGCAAATACACGGTCCAGTAATTTCACAAAACGGTGCAGGTTCGCAAGTGACATAGTAGCTGTTTCAAAATGCACAAATCAACAGGTCTACATGGTACATTACAAGTATACATGATGGAACATTTGAACAAGATTTGTATGGGTGCATATGCAAATTACAACAGGGTTCAACAAAGCATGATAAAGCCATGACAAGGATGAACAGGGAGGTCAAATGTACATGGAGCAAGTGTACCAGTGCATACACAGCAACCAAAAATGTATCATAGGATGGAAAACAGCTTAGCAGTAAAAGGTAATTTCCTGTCAACATATAAGCAGTTCAAAGAGGATAATACATTGCATGGAACAGGTCAAAGAAGAACAAGAATACACAGTGAGCAAATTCAGAAAAATTTGGCAAGCATCAATGTTTAACATTCATGGCGGTTTTTCATTTCTGGCAAGATTTATTTTTGCCAAACAGGATTGCAGAAAATCGATTATGAAATAATTGTATAGAAACAAGGTAAATGTGCAGGAGATTTTCTAGTTTATTATCAACCATATATCGTAAGAAATCAACCATTCAGGTTTTGGCAAGAAGATTAATTTAAATCAATGCACAGTTTTGCCAGTGTTAACATTGTTTCAGGAAACACACATACAAATTCAAACAAGATTTAAAGGGAGAAAAAAAATTTAGGAAAGTTTTTTCATAGAAATTATTTGCTCATTAATTTTCATATATATAGCAAGTATGATTTCCCAGAAATACTTTTTTTGGCAAGGAAATTCTTTCAGAATTCAAACCAGAAACAATCACGCAAGCAAAAGTGGAACTATTCAAAATAAGGAAAGCTTTCACAGCCGAGGATGTCAAAAACAAAAAGAGGAAATTGTGCCAACAATTCAGCAAGTAATTAAAAAAATCAGAGAGAGTTAAAAGATTTTCTAATCCTATTTATCACCAATTCATCATAGGCTTTTAAGCATCGAAAAACACGGAACGATTCTAGAGGAATTCAAAGACAAAATAAAACACAGAGAACTCACTTTTTTTTAATCGAGATAAATCCCAAATCGTGGACAAGCAGAGCATCTTTGATTCTAGAGGAAAATGTGACCCCGGTAATTTGAAATGTACGTTTAAAATTCAATATAGTGATTTAAATGTAAATTCAAAGGAAACTGATTGTAACAGCCGAATCAACCTACGATACATATCCCATTGTGTTCGGAATGGGGGTAAAATGCTATGGAGGATAGGCGGTGGGCCTCGTTTCGAGGTAGTATGAAAAAGTCAAGTTTAGGTTGAATTAAATAATTAAATAATAAAAAAAAACAACCCCTTTCCTTTATCTCTGCCCCCCTCCCCGATTAAATTCATTCAAAATAAAATAAGAAAAAAAAACCCGATCTTTAAATCGCCTCCCCCCCCCCTCTCTTCTTCGTCGACGGCGCCGCCACCAGGGGGAGGACCGTCGCCCTCCTCCCCTCTACTCCGCCAACCTCCTCCTACCTCGAGACGCTCTCCTCATCTCCTCTTCAAGTGGCGACGCAAACCCCCCCCCCCCCCCCCCCCCGGTCGCTTTCACCCGCCGCCGCCTCCCCAGCATCTTGCCGCCTCGCCTGACCTCTTCCACCCCGCTTCCAGCACCTCCTCCCACCACCGAGAACGCAGCATACCCCCCCCCCCTCTGTAAGTTTTTTTTAATTTATTTATTTTATTTTTATTTTATATAAATAGAAAAAAAACTGAATTTTATTTTATTTAGAATCTGAATTTTATTTTGTTTAAAAAAACTGAATTTTATTTTATTTAGAATCTGAATTTTATTTTGTTTAAAAAAACTGAATTTTATTTTATTTAAAATCTGAATTTTATTTTGTTTAAAAACGGAATTTTATTTACTTTAAAAACTGGTTTTTATTTATGTTGTAAAGTAAGAAAAATATAATCTTTTATATTGTCGAAAGAAAAATATGATTTTTATATATTGAACTTCGAAATAAAAATATGATTTTTATATATTGAACTTCGAAAGAAAAATATGATTTTTATATATTGAACTTCGAAATAAAAATATGATTTTTATATATTGAACTTCAAAAGTAAAATATGATTTTTATATATTGAACTTCGAAATAAAAATATGATTTTTTATATATTGAACTTCGAAATAAAAATATGATTTTTATATATTGAACTTCGAAATAAAAATATGATTTTTATATATTGAATAGCGAAGTAAAAATTCGATTTTTACATAGGTAGTGAAAGTGGGCGACGAAGGTAACAAAAAGGCGAGAACGAAGAAGATTTATATCAAAGAAGAGTCAAGATGATTGGATAGCTATCGGTGAGAATTTCTCACTCTTCAATTTCTTTTCTAGTTATATATATATACTAGGATGCAGACGGTGCTTAGTAGCACCCGACACAATCGTCCACAGACCATGGACTTGTTTGTTTGGTTGCATAAATTAGTTAGATTATTTGCTTGGATTGAATTGTTTGGTGAGATGAATGGATTTGATTGATGTGTGAATGGCGTGGGCCTTCACTGGACCGGGGATAAGGCTAGGCCTCGTCCCGTTTCTAGTATCGTGCCGTTATGCCGCCGAAATTTTCTAAAATATGTTAGAAAAATAAAAATATCATTTTATTTAAAGAATGAACTGAATAGAAATTCATATGTTGGAATAAAATGTTTTGTCGTTAAAAATATAATTTTTAACGTGAATGTGAATAAAATAAAATATTCAATTACAAACCGGACGGTTTGTTTGTGTACACCTATTTGAAAGACATTGATTGGGACGATAAATTTCGCACATCGCCCAACTGCACAAATAAAATCTGTGTTTGATTGTTTGAAACCCCACACGGGTGTTGGGATGAAATTTGAAGTTCACTCATCCTGATTGATTAAATATGTCGATCGATAGATTGACAGGCTGTTATAAGCGTTAGATATCTATATTTGATGCTTATACAGTGTAGTGCACTTTGGTTGATGGTTGATTATTTTTCAATGCTATTATACATGTATTGTATGGAAATCCATATAATTAACTTTATATGGTAATTGATTGGGCCTCATTCCAGTTTTAAAATAGAAATATTTGAAACAGAAATATTCGAAATGGAATATTTGAGAATATCAATATATGAAGCCGTGTTGATTAGATTGACGCCATTTTGACGTGAACGATATTTATATCGATTTTATTCATTTTAAAATGAATATTAAAAAGTAATTTTGAAATCGAATATTTCGAAATAAATTGAATTGAAAACGATTTCGAAATGAATTGAATTGAAAACGATTTCGAAATGAATTGAATTGAAAACGATTTCGAATTGAATTGAATTGAAAACGATTTCGAAATGAATTGAATTGAAAACGATTTCGAAATGAATTGAATTGAAAACGATTTCGAAATGAATTGAATTGAAAACGATTTCGAAATGAATTGAATTGAAAACGATTTCGAAATGAATTGAATTGAAAACGATTTCGAAATGAAATGAATTGAAAACGATTTCGAAATAAATTGAATTGAAAACGATTTCGAAATAAATTGAATTGAAAACGATTTCGAAATGAATTGAGTTTAAAACGATTTCGAAATGAATTGAATTGAAAACGATTTCGAAATTAATTGAATTGAAAACGATTTCGAAATGAATTGAATTGAAAACGATTTCGAAATGAATTGAATTGAAAACGATTTCGAAATGAATTGAATAGAAAACGATTTCGAAATGAATTGAATTGAAAACGATTTCGAAATGAATTGAATTGAAAACGATTTCGAAATGAATTGAATTGAAAACGAATTCGAAATGAATTGAATTGAAAACGAATTCAAATTGAATTGAAAGTGAATTGAAATGAATTCAAATTGAATTGAAATTTGAATTGAATAGAAATGAATTTTAAAACGAATTTATAAAGATGAATTCAATTTTGATTTGAATTGAAATGGAAGTTGAAATTGCTTTTGAAACGAATTTAAAACTGTTTATATAATTCGTTTTAAATATAAATCGACGAAGTATATATTATATATATTATATATATAATATAATGGCCTGAATAGAACGCGCCACGCCGCGGCAGTTCGTGAATTTCGACCATTTATTTCAAACGGACATTGCGGGAGATCCGACCGTCGGATTCTCCTAAAACTGGAACCGTTGGGTTCGTATCGAAAAGAGCTTTCTAAAGAATATTAGAAATTTGAAATCTAACGGTTGGATTTGGAGTTACGTCCAAATCAAATTTGAAAAAGGTCGCTGTAAGTGCAGTTCGATGGCCATTGATGGAAATCGACTGTACGGGCCTTGATAAAATTATTAAAAATAATAATAATTTGTGTAAAATCAAAAGAAATGATTTGTGAAGATTTGGGATGAAAAACTCCATATTTGAAAAGATAAAAATAGATTTTTATCGAAATGAACTGGTTTTGAACTAGAATTATAATTCTATTTATTTTTAAATAAATAAATTGAATTTAAAAAGGGTTTTAAAAATAACCAGAATATCCAATGATTGCATTGGAGTGGATTTGAATCGAAATCGTCTTCGGAATATTTCGATGTTGGAATTCGTGATTATACAGATGTTGTTATGGAAATTTGAAAGATATATATTTATATCGTTATTTCCAATACGACATTTGTTAGTCGTAGAATTTGATATTGAATATAAGCCGATATATTTTCTATTCAGAGCCTTGTATTGAATATCAAATGTGATTTGGGTTTGTCGTGAATGGTGTCTTCACTAACACTGTTCTTGAACCCAGTTGAGAAAAAAATTAAATCTTTTTATTTAGATTTAATGAAGTGCACCAATTAAACGATATTTAATTGGAATTGAATTGGTATTGATTTTTGGGTTTATCGTGAATAGTGTTTTAAATAACACTTGTTCTTTAACCCGATAATTAATGGAATGTGATTTTGGGTTTATCGTGAACCGTGTTTTAAATGACACTGATTCTTTAACCCAGTTAAAGATTAAAACTAAGCGGAGTTTTAATGAACCTTTAATTAGATTGGAAAGATCGAAATGGAGTATCACCAGTTTTGCTCCAGGCGATGGTTAAATCTTTAATCAGATTTGAACGTGAAATGGTAATTGAATTTACCGATAACACTGTGGTGTTAGATATGAAGTACTACCAGTTTTACTTCATGGGATGAATAGGTTGGGATTGGGAAATAAAACAAATGATTTCTTCGGTGTGGTTCGCTAATTCCGACTAGTTTGAATTGATATTCAAAGGAGATTAAAGAATAAATTTAAAGAATTTATCTTGGATAAAATTAATGGGAACTTTTCCCAAAGTATAAGAATATTTGAATAAAAGAATATTCTGAATTGGAATGAGGCGTATGTTGTGTTTGTGTAACACTTTTATAATATATACGCGAGTTATTCAGAAAGACCGGGTTTATCCCATTCTGAATAACTGATTCGACGTGGTGTCGAAGATGAAGACGGTGGTCGAAGACCGGAAGTCTTCACGTCGTTTGGGTGATTACTGATGATCTTGATTGGGCTGTACACCCAAGAAGATGGAAACAGTTAGTGATCGTCCAGACGTGCTTGGAGATCGATGGATATGCGGGGTACTAGGTGCCTCCGGTTTCGTTCAGACCCAGAACGGACTTGTAAATGGACTGTGTGTCTGACATTGGATTTTAGTCTTTGTGATTGATTTCTATTAAATATATATCTGTTTGGCGGCGGAGAATTTATTCTCTTGCTTAACGACCTTCTCTGAGACATACGAGCTCAGGGGTTATATACTGATGGATATCAAACACATAGAGTGAATTGCCTGTGTGGCATGCCTAAGTGGCAATAGATCGAGGCTTCTGTTGAAAAGCAAAGTCTTGTGGTGATGATCAAAGCACAGCCTGTGTGGCACAACTTTGTGTAACATAAATTCGCGAGTTTCACACCCGGTATGAACCAGAATCGGGAGACGGACCTCAGGGAGGGCATGCGTTTCCTTCTAGCTAAAAAGTGGCGTCAGTGGTTTTACACGCCCTGACGAGTTTGACTTATGTGGTTGTTGCTGTTGCGAGGCGCCTCGGTTTGATCGGACGATCCGGGTCCGATGGAGTCATTTGTTGGCTCATTTACGCCCAAAGGGCGGGGAAACGTAATGTTCAGGCATAATAATCCACATCGGTGGACCAGCCCTGTCGCTCCATGGGGCAGTTGCGGCTGTTCCTGAGACATGGGCTAGATTGTCTCGAATCGGTTGAGGACTATCTTTTGCCTTGGTTCATAGACGGAAATCCAATTTCCAAATACGTGACATTTGCGGTTTTATTTGTAGAGCCTAGTATGGCGACATAGTGGGATGGGGCGCTCATGCCGCCTATGATTGATACTTATGATTTGAAGTTGTTTTATACACTATGCACTTATAATAGTATCAAATAATGTGTTTTAAATGTATCAAGCATGCTTTGGCTGTTATAAGGTAAAAACCCTATCCTCCGGCTTGCGTTGCATTGTGTGATGGGACCTGGGTCTTATAGCAGCTTCATTTTTCTTTATTTAGCATTGCGCTGTTTGTTTTATGCACTGGTATTCTTGGGAGGAAACCCGTTCCGTGTTACGGCGTGGTCCCTTGGTTTACCGAACTTTAAAATAAAGAATTATAACTGTTTTAGTTCTCACACCAGTCCCATGACTGACCTGGAGTTTATTGTTTTGACCTAAACTCTGGGTGCCCCTATTTTGACACGGGCAGCTAGTAGTTTTGGTTTTGCAGATTTATATTCACAGGATCCTGGTTTACAGTTGGAACGATATCCGAAAAGCTTTGTATCCGTATATCTCATTCTAGTTGTGTATTGTATTATTTTTCCGCTGCTATGTATTTAAATGTAATTTAAATCTCTGATATTTCTGTGTAATATTCATTTATACTCTGTATATTCTTGTAATCTGATGCATTGTTGTAATACACAATGAAATGTTCTTTTATATGCGTTCTGATTTGTCCGGTTCTCAAAACAATTCGTTCTTTCTCTCTCTCTTCGGAGACCGGGGAAGTTCGGGTCGTTTCATCGTGGTATCAGAGCTTTGGTTTACAAAGCTCAGAGAACAAGGCACATTAGAACCATACGAAAGAATTCATCAGATATTGGATTAGTAAAAATCCAATGGGAATGACTCGTTAGAGATGGGATCAGTAGTATCCTAGAACGAGTGTGAAGAGTATATTTTTAAAATGAAAACCAATTTTGTTTTGAAAATTTAAATCAACTATTCGTATTTGATTATTTGTTTATATTGATTTTGGACAATTCAGTATATAAAGAATTTGCATATACGCCTTGCAAACGTATATTCAAAGTTTTAATATATTGGATAGATATAGCATCACACTCTAGTCGCCCGGAGATGATATTGATGATAGCGATCGCATCATCAACATTTATGTTCGAGTTTCGAAGGTGTGATTTTCTATATATTTCCATTAGACTGGTGTGAGAACCAAAACTAATATAGCTAGAATACATTGTTGTGATTTCGCATCAAAACATGATTTTTGTATATGTATCAAAATTATGAATTTGAAACTCTAATTCACTAATTGATTGATGTTTGTGTTGTTTGTTTAATTGTTTGATAATTTTGAACCATTATGCCTAATTTGATCAAATATTGAATTGTATTGAGAATTGGTCGCATTTGCTTGCATATACATATACTTACGTTGAACAGGTCATAGCAAGGAGGCTAGAGCCAGAGAATAAAATTTGTTTGCCCGACAAATAGGTACATGTTTACTACATAATTTACTGTTTTGTTTGGGTGATGATGATTTTATGAGCCTATTGGCTAGCCGCTTGGCTTTTTCTTTTTCTTTTTGAGATCTGAAGGACCGGGGAAGCTATTTAAAATTCCCCGATGCTCCCGGTGCAGGGGAGGTTATGGCGAAATTTTTCGAAAATTTAGGGTGTTAGCCAAATTTTTGAAATTTTGAAAATTCTCAGAAACTAAAGAGTTGGAGAATGGAAGCCAGATCGAACGTAGAGCTGATTAATCAAACCACTTTCGACTTTGTTCCTTTTCGGGGATGAAAAGTTTTAAGTGGGGGAGATTGTAACAACCCGGAAAATCTGGGCCAGTTTAAAATTTTTATTTTGGCAATTTTAGCGAATTTTGAATATTTAAAATAGATTATTTTAAATAATATCGACGATAAATTTATTTTGAATATAATTCGAACGTATATATTATATACGTCGTCGTTAGAATATATAATATTTATATATAATTATAAATAGAATTGAAAATGGCGCGGTAGTTCGATAATTCGATTTCAAACTTCAATTGAATGTACCGGGTGCAAAACAATCCGGATTTTAGTGAAACCAAAAATAATGGAATCTAATAGTGAATATCTTTCCAACGAATCCGAATAATCAAAATTTCATAGCGGGAATCAAAAGATATGTCCAGTTGAAAATTCTGAATAGTCACTATGGAATTCAGGCCCTTAAAAATGGAAATTTTGCAAACGACCTCGGATTTCAACGAAACCACTTTTGTTGGGTCCGTGATGTTGAGTTATTGCTAGATTCCAAATTTCATAATTTTTCGAATCAATATGTGAGCGTGGCAAAGGAAAACGCGTTTGACCGGTTTTAGTTGATTTTAATCGACTGGAAAATGACCAATTTTCTAACGGTCTCAGAATTCGACGAAACTAGTTTTGTTAGGACCGTATCGTCAATACGAAGCTAGAAAATATTTTTCAGGAATTTTTCTAGTTAGTATGTGACCCCGGTAATTTGAAATGTACGTTTAAAATTCAATATAGTGATTTAAATGTAAATTCAAAGGAAACTGATTGTAACAGCCGAATCAACCTACGATACATATCCCATTGTGTTCGGAATGGGGGTAAAATGCTATGGAGGACAGGCGGTGGGCCTCGTTTCGAGGTAGTATGAAAAAGTCAACTTTAGGTTGAATTAAATAATTAAATAAAAAAAAAACAACCCCTTTCCTTTATCTCTGGCCCCCCCCGATTAAATTCATTCAAAATAAAATAAGAAAAAAAAAACCCTGATCTTTAAATCGCTTCCCCCCCTCTCTTCTTCGTCGACGGCGCCGCCACCAGGGGGAGGACCGCCGCCCTCCTCCCCTCTGCTCCGCCAACCTCCTCCTACCTCGAGACGCTCTCCTCTTCTCCTCCTCAAGTCGCGACGCAACCCCCCCCCCCATCGCTTTCACCCGCCGCCGCCTCCCCAGCATCTTGCCGCCTCGCCTGACCTCTTCCACCCCGCTTCCAGCACCTCCTCCCACCACCGAGAACGCAGCATACCCCCCCTCTGTAAGTTTTTTTTAATTTATTTATTTTATTTTTATTTTATATAAATAGAAAAAAAACTGAATTTTATTTTATTCAGAATCTGAATTTTATTTTGTTTAAAAAAACTGAATTTTATTTTATTTAGAATCTAAATTTTATTTTGTTTAAAAAAACTGAATTTTATTTTATTTAAAATCTGAATTTTATTTTGTTTAAAAACGGAATTTTATTTACTTTAAAAACTGGTTTTTATTTATGTTGTAAAGTAAGAAAAATATAATCTTTTATATTGTCGAAAGAAAAATATGATTTTTATATATTGAACTTCGAAATAAAAATATGATTTTTATATATTGAACTTCGAAAGAAAAATATGATTTTTATATATTGAACTTCGAAATAAAAATATGATTTTTATATATTGAACTTCGAAAGAAAAATATGATTTTTATATATTGAACTTCGAAATAAAAATATGATTTTTTATATATTGAACTTCGAAATAAAAATATGATTTTTATATATTGAACTTCGAAATAAAAATATGATTTTTATATATTGAATAGCGAAGTAAAATTCGATTTTTACATAGGTAGTGAAAGCGGGCGACGAAGGTAACAAAAAGGCGAGAACGAAGAAGATTTATATCAAAGAAGAGTCAAGATGATTGGATAGCTATCGGTGAGAATTTCTCACTCTTCAATTTCTTTTCTAGTTATATATATATACTAGGATGCAGACGGTGCTTAGTAGCACCCGACACAATCGTCCACAGACCATGGACTTGTTTGTTTGGTTATATAAATTAGTTAGATTATTTGCTCGGATTGAATTGTTTGGTGAGATGAATGGATTTGATTGATGCGTGAATGGCGTGGGCCTTCACTGGACCGGGGATAAGGCTAGGCCTCGTCCCGTTTCTAGTATCGTGCCGTTATGCCGCCGAAATTTTCTAAAATATGTTAGAAAAATAAAAATATCATTTTATTTAAAGAATGAACTGAATAGAAATTCATATGTTGGAATAAAATGTTTTGTCGTTAAAAATATAATTTTTAACGTGAATGTGAATAAAATAAAATATTCATTTACAAACCGGACGGTTTGTTTGTGTACACCTATTTGAAAGACATTGATTGGGACGATAAATTTCGCACATTGCCCAACTGCACAAATAAAATCTGTGTTTGATTGTTTGAAACCCCACACGGGTGTTGGGATGAAATTTGAAGTTCACTCATCCTGATTGATTAAATATGTCGATCGATAGATTGACAGGCTGTTATAAGCGTTAGATATCTATATTTGATGCTTATACAGTGTAGTGCACTTTGGTTGATGGTTGATTATTTTTCAATGCTATTATACATTTGTTGTATGAAAATCCATATAATTAACTTTATATGGTAATTGATTGGGCCTCATTCCAGTTTTAAAATAGAAATATTTGAAATAGAAATATTCGAAATGGAATATTTGAGAATATCAATATATGAAGCCGTGTTGATTAGATTGACGACATTTTGACGTGAACGATATTTATATCGATTTTATTCATTTTAAAATGAATATTAAAAAGTAATTTTGAAATCGAATATTTCGAAATAAATTGAATTGAAAACGATTTCGAAATGAATTGAACTAAAAACGATTTCGAAATGAATTGAATTGAAAACGATTTCGAAATGAATTGAATTGAAAATGATTTCGAAATGAATTGAATTGAAAACGATTTCGAAATGAATTGAATTGAAAACGATTTCGAAATGAATTGAATTGAAAACGATTTCGAAATGAATTGAATTGAAAACGATTTCGAAATGAATTGAATTGAAAACGATTTCGAAATGAATTGAATTGAAAACGATTTCGAAATGAATTGAATTGAAAACGATTTCGAAATGAATTGAATTGAAAACGATTTCGAAATGAATTGAATTGAAAACGATTTCGAAATGAATTGAATTGAAAACGATTTCGAAATGAATTGAATTGAAAACGATTTCGAAATGAATTGAATTGAAAACGATTTCGAAATTAATTGAATTGAAAACGATTTCGAAATGAATTGAATTGAAAACGATTTCGAAATGAATTGAATTGAAAACGAATTCAAAATGAATTGAATTGAGAACGAATTCAAATTGAATTGAAAGCTAATTGAAATGAATTCAAATTGAATTGAAATTTGAATTGAATAGAAATGAATTTTAAAACGAATTTATAAAGATGAATTCAATTTTGATTTGAATTGAAATGGAAGTTGAAATTGCTTTTGAAACGAATTTAAAACTGTTTATATAATTCGTTTTAAATAGAAATCGACGAAGTATATATTATATATATTATATATATAATATAATGGCCTGAATAGAACGCGCCACGCCGCGGCAGTTCGTGAATTTCGACCATTTATTTCAAACAGACATTGCGGGAGATCCGACCGTCGGATTCTCCTAAAACCGGAACCGTTGGGTTCGTATCGAAAAGAGCTTTCTAACGAATATTAGAAATTTGAAATATAACGGTTGGATTTGGAGTTACGTCCAAATCAAAATTGAAAAAGGTCGCTATAAGTGCAGTTCGATGGCCATTGATGGAAATCGACTGTACGGGCCTTGATAAAATTATTAAAAATAATAATAATTTGTGTAAAATCATAAGAAATGATTTGTGAAGATTTGGGATGAAAAACTCCATATTTGAAACGATAAAAATAGATTTTTATCGAAATGAACTAGTTTTGAACTAGAATTATAATTCTATTTATTTTTAAATAAATAAATTGAATTTAAAAAGGGTTTTAAAAATAACCAGAATATCCAATGATTGCATTGGAGTGGATTTGAATCGAAATCGTCTTCGGAATATTTCGATGTTGGAATTCGTGATTATACAGATGTTGTTATGGAAGTTTGAAAGATATATATTTATATCGTTATTTCCAATACGACATTTGTTAGTCGTAGAATTTGATATTGAATATAAGCCGATATATTTTCTATTCAGAGCCTTGTATTGAATATCAAATGTGATTTGGGTTTGTCGTGAATGGTGTCTTCACCAACACTGTTCTTGAACCCAGTTGAGAAAAAAATTAAATCTTTTTATTTAGATTTAATGAAGTGCACCAATTAAACGATATTTAATTGGAATTGAATTGGTATTGATTTTTGGGTTTATCGTGAACAGTGTTTTAAATAACACTTGTTCTTTAACCCGATAATTAATGGAATGTGATTTTGGGTTTATCGTGAACCGTGTTTTAAATGACACTGATTCTTTAACCCAGTTAAAGATTAAAACTAAGTGGAGTTTTAATGAACCTTTAATTAGATTGAAAAGATCGAAATGGAGTATCACCAGTTTTGCTCCAGGCGATGGTTAAATCTTTAATCAGATTTGAACGTGAAATGGTAATTGAATTTACCGATAACACTGTGGTGTTAGATATGAAGTACTACCAGTTTTACTTCATGAGATGAATAGGTTGGGATTGGGAAATAAAATAAATGATTTCTTCGGTGTGGTTCGCTAATCCCGACTAGTTTGAATTGATATTCAAAGGAGATTAAAGAATAAATTTAAAGAATTTATCTTGGATAAAATTAATGGGAACTTTTCCCAAAGTATAAGAATATTTGAATAAAAGAATATTCTGAATTGGAATGAGGCGTATGTTGTGTTTGTGTAACACTTTTATAATATATACGCGAGTTATTCAGAAAGACCGGGTTTATCCCATTCTGAATAACTGATTCGACGTGGTGTCGAAGATGAAGACGGGGGTCGAAGACCGGAAGTCTTCACGTCGTTTGGGTGATTACTGATGATCTTGATTGGGCTGTACACCCAAGAAGATGGAAACAGTTAGTGATCGTCCAGACGTGCTTGGAGATCGATGGATATGCGGGGTACTAGGTGCCTCCGGTTTCGTTCAGACCCAGAACGGACTTGTAAATGGACTGTGTGTCTGACATTGGATTTTAGTCTTTGTGATTGATTTCTATTAAATATATATCTGTTTGGCGGCGGAGAATTTATTCTCTTGCTTAACGCCCTTCTCTGAGACATACGAGCTCAGGGGTTATATACTGATGGATATCAAACACATAGAGTGAATTGCCTGTGTGGCATGCCTAAGTGGCAATAGATCGAGGCTTCTGTTGAAAAGCAAAGTCTTGTGGTGATGATCAAAGCACAGCCTGTGTGGCACAGCTTTGTGTAACGTGAATTCGCGAGTTTCACACCCGGTATGAACCAGAAACGGGAGACGGACCTCAGGGAGGGCATGCGTTTCCTTCTAGCTAAAAAGTGGCGTCAGTGGTTTTACACGCCCTGACGAGTTTGACTTATGTGGTTGTTGCTGTTGCGAGGCGCCTCGGTTTGATCGGACGATCCGGGTCCGATGGAGTCATTTGTTGGCTCATTTACGCCCCAAAGGGCGGGGAAACGTAGTGTTCAGGCATAATAATCCACATCGGTGGACCGGCCCTGTCGCTCCATGGGGCAGTTGCGGCTGTTCCTGAGACATGGGCTAGATTGTCTCGAATCGGTTGAGGACTATCTTTTGCCTCGGTTCATAGACGGAAATCCAATTTCCAAATACGTGACATTTGCGGTTTTATTTGTAGAGCCTAGTATGGCGACATAGTGGGATGGGGCGCTCATGCCGCCTATGATTGATACTTATGATTTGAAGTTGTTTTATACACTATGCACTTATAATAGTATCAAATAATGTGTTTTAAACGTATCAAGCATGCTTTGGCTGTTATAAGGTAAAAACCCTATCCTCCAGCTTGCGTTGCATTGTGTGATGGGACCTAGGTCTTATAGCAGCTTCATTTTTCTTTATTTAGCATTGCGCTGTTTGCTTAATGCACTGGTATTCTTGGGAGGAAACCCGTTCCATGTTACGGCGTGGTCCCTTGGTTTACCGAACTTTAAAATAAAGAATTATAACTGTTTTAGTTCTCACACCAGTCCCATGACTGACCTGGAGTTTATTGTTTTGACCTAAACTCTGGGTGCCCCTATTTTGACACGGGCAGCTAGTAGTTTTGGTTTTGCAGATTTATATTCACAGGATCCTGGTTTACAGGTGGAACGATATCCGGAAAGCTTTGTATCCGTATATCTCATTCTAGTTGTGTATTGTATTATTTTTCCGCTGCTATGTATTTAAATGTAATTTAAATCTCTGATATTTCTGTGTAATATTCATTTATACTCTGTATATTCTTGTAATCTGATGCATTGTTGTAATACACAATGAAATGTTCTTTTATATGCGTTCTGATTTGTCCGGTTCTCAAAACAATTCATTCTTTCTCTCTCTCTTCGGAGACCGGGGAAGTTCGGGTCGTTTCAAGGGTTTTAAGTCTTTTTATTTTTTAATTGTATTGTTTTGTTTTTCTTTTGTCAACCATCAAAACAGTTCTAGATTCTGTAAAATTCTAGGATCCAGTTAGGTTTTAGCTAGCGGTTAACTAGAGTTTGTAAAATCTAGGGTTTACTCGTTATGGGTTGTAATCAGTGGAAATCTGGTCTAGTGGATATAGACCCATCTAGGGTTTTGAGCATAGGGTTAGTATAGGAGCAGGGTGTGTGAGTTTACAGTGTCTGTAAGCGGGATCTGTTATTAACTCCTAGTAGAAACCTTAGGAATGCGGCAGTAAGCAGGATTTTGCCGATGCTTGGTATCTCTGTGTGTTATTTCCATTCTACTTTTTATTTCTGCTGTATTCTATGATCTGTTTATTATTTAATATCCTGTCAGATTTTTAACACAGCGAAAAACTATGAAAAACCTTATTCACCCCCTCTAGGGTTATTCTAGATCCAACATTAAGTAATAAGAATCTTGGATGTTAACGACATATTTTGCTGTCAACATAAATATATTAACCTCTAATTCTTACCAAATTAGAAAACATTTCCCTTTTCTTATTTAACATAAGAATATCCAATGATCATCACTTCTAATTCATTAGCCTCCCTTTGTAAATTGGTAAGTGAATAAATCTCTCGGTATCAACCCCGAAGGCCGAAACCAACATCTGACACCTCAAAACTTACTCTACTCAACCAATGTACAACAAGTTATAATTTCTTAAAACCCACATCATATTCCCTCTTTACCATTTTTAAAGCGACTTTATCCCTTTGTAATCTCATAAATCATTTCCAATTTTATTTAAATATCATTTCATAAAATAGTTTAAACTAACCTCAACAAGCAAATATCACAAATTCCATTTCGAAAACCCTTCACCATTTATTTACAAAATTCTTAATCTTTTATAAATTCCCTATCCATTTATTTATAATTTCCTAAAACAATTCTCTTCACATTTATAAACCAACGTTAAAAATTTCCAACCCTATTCGATAACCGTTTACTAAATCATTTAAAATACTAGGCTTTATATCCAAAATTAAATACTAGTTTCACATTTTAAAATTACAGGTCTACACTCTCATTCTATTTCCAAATCCATTTATTTGCTAATTTCATTGATAAATGCTATTTAATCACATTTTGTATTTTTATAAACAACGTTTGCAAAAACATTCATTTGTTACAAAAAATCACTTTTAAATTCTTATAATCAATTCTTGTATACTTAAGATTCCACTAATCCATTTCAATATTTTAAATCTTATAAAATTCCATGTACGCCACTTAAGCCCTGCTTTTCAGTTATTTTAACATTCTCATTTAGCTTATATCGCTTAACCATTTATTATTTAATATCATGGAATTTCCATCTATTTATAATATAAATAGTTATACAAAATATAAATAAAACTTTGGCACTTATTTTTAAACAAAAATCATGCTTCAAATCCTTATATAAATATAACTTCGAAAACTTTCAGAATCGATTTAACATCGATTACAAAAAAAATCTTTTGTTTTATCAATGGTACAAAATAGGCAAATGTCTTCTACAGTACAAACCCGTGAAATATTAACCAATTTCACATCAAATAAATCACATCCAATCATACAGATAAATGTTATTAATATTAGTAAGGAATCCAGTTGGATTCCTCCAACTTGTTTATCCATGCATCACAAATTTGATATTATAATATAATAAAATTTAATAACTACTGGTGAGGAATCCAGTTGGATCAGTCCAACTTGTTATTCCTTGCATACAAATACATTACCTCAATATAATCATAATTCATGAGAATATACAATTCAACTGATAATTTCTATAAACATCCAATAACGATAATTTAACATCAACCATTTGATTTAACACGTTTACATAAATATAAAAAGTGACCAATTAGGTAAGTTACCTTAATTGGTTCCAATAGTTAAACTAATGTTTTGGTTTTAATTAAATTAAACGAATTGTTCAATTTAAATAATACATCCGATATACATAAAATATTTGGCACACATTCAACGAACATCCAATAATTATCAATCACAGCACGCAAGCATTAAACCCGACTTATATAAAATATAAGTGGGATAAACTGAGTGAGTAAACTCACTTAGCTTTTTTTGGCTGAAGCGGTTTCGTTATAGTTAATTTGAATAGTCATTTGATTTAACTGTAATTTCCAGATGTCTCCCTTTTTGTCCTAATTAGTTTTAGAATGTAGAGCTCATTCCCATGATTCCAACGTAGCTCGTTAGGTCCAGTTTCATTAATGTAGGCACAAGTTATGGAATTATAAATAATATGATTTACATTAAACAATTTATTTCCTTATTTAATTTTATTAAATTTTGATTACTTTTTAAATCAACATTTACGGCAGAACCTTAATATTTGTTCCTCGCTATCTTTGTTTTTCTTGAGCTCGAACGCAACTCAATATGTTGTCTTTGTTCACGAATAAAAACATGTGCACGAATTTTAGTATTGCGGCTATATGATTTAATTATTCGTTATTAACCTCTTATTTAACATTATTAAGATAATTACGTTTTTATTATTCGGTTACCCATAGGTTACTGTGTTTCTCCCATCGCGAATATTCTTCCTTAGGGCATTTAGTTCCTGTTCAAGAACTGATATCAATACGATTATAAACTATATAATTAAACCCTAATTATATGATTAATTATAATTAATTATGTTTATATTTTGATACCAGGTTGAATAGTTTTAAATCCTTATTTCCATCTTACTGCTTTTCGTCTGCTTCAAACTTTCTTCCCACGTTACCCAACTTTGATTCCCTTACACGTCGTTGCCTTCCCAGTTGCTTCGTTCTTGTTCAAAAATCATCTCGTCCGAAGTGCTTCATTCCAGTTTCTTCATATACTGCTTCTACCCATCACGCAGCAAACCACTTAACCCCAAATGGCTTGCTGCCTCAACCTCATTACTAAGCCACCCTCCGGCGATCGTTGTTCCATTTTTTGCTGCCACAAGGAGCACCTCCACCTCGCCAGTGGTCGCCCAAAACAGCTCAGCACTCGGTCACTTCATGTACCCTTAAAACATTTCAAACTTCGGCACTTTCAGGGCTGATCTTAGCCGTCTCGAACCCCGAGATAAGATCATCGCCAATCAAAATATATAGCTCGAATTGCTCAATGCTTTTTTAGTTGACGTATGTGGCTATAATAGATCGAATTATAAATTTTTGAAGAGAGAAGGACTCAATCTTTTCAGCCGTTAAGTGATGACGGAGGCGACATAAAAATAGGTTGACTAGCTAAGTGGGAAAATTAGGGTATTGACTTTAGTATGGGTATATATATGGGAGGCCAATTAATTTAATAATATTAAACCAAACTTAACATTGAAATAATGCGCAAAAACACTCATATACAATCCCTGTTTTGGATGAAATTTGAAATCCTAGCATAAAACAATATTCTAGACATGATGGAAAAGGTTTCGTCAAATTTCGTGATCATTTGTGAAAATTCCTTAGTGAATCGACAAGCATTTAAATAGCATACGATTACAAAATAAATCCAATTAACTTAAAAATTGAAATACTATAATTATATATCATTACGGATTTAATAAAACTAGTTTTGCTAAAAACGGAGTTTAATAGAGAATCCAATATCCTTAATTTCCAAATTAAATTGAAAAACTGATTATATAAAAATACAGGCGTTTACTACTCTCACGGTCAACCGGTTAATCCGATCAATACGAAAATCGAAATCCTATGATTATTTAACATTGCGGATCCAATGAAACTAATTTCATCGAAAATCGTGACCATTTGCAAAAATGGTTATTTTTATGGATAATATAATATAAATAAAATATTAATTAAATCAAAAAATAATATAATTAAATAATAATAAATAATATTATCATAATTATCCAAATAAATGTATATATATGTATAGCTTCAAATATAAAAAAATATGGATTATATAACTCAACATCATCAGTTTTGAGTTAAAACCTTATCCACGTTATATGAAGATCCTTGTTAAATTTATTAAATAAACGTTATTGTTTATAAACGATTTCCATAGCGACTAATTCAAAATTTGAATTTGACACAACTAACAACCTATAATATGAAATATGGATTTTTCTCATACATTAGGAAATATCATCAGTTAAATTCAAACATTTCTTATTACAAAGAAATCCGACTTATATCGGATCCGGTCTATTCAATTGAAGTTCAAAACTCAATATTACGAACTACCATGCCATTATGAGCTCATTTTATATTAAATATAAATTTAACATTCAAAATTCATTTTATAAACTAATTTAATATTAAAATCCATAAATATTCTAAATCAATATTTAAAATATTAAAATAAATTAAATATTTTACTAACAAAAATAGCGGACATTACAATGTGGCAATAAATAAATCGAAAAATTTACAAGTGAAAATATATCTATAGTTCCAATTGAAAAATACAGTCTACCATTGTCATGAACCAATAAATCCATTATAAAAAATTAAGTGTAAATAGTGATTAATTTTGATATGTTATTTTTTTTAAACATACTATAAGTTGAATATCATTTCCAAAACAATTCGTGAAAGACTATCTTTAGATATTCTACTAAAGAGATAAATTAACTGTCATATGTTAACTTTCATAAAATCTGTAAATACAATCTCGAAGAGATCTGTATATGCAACCAATTTTATTAAATAGTTTGAAAACATTATAAGTGTCCAAGAAATAATATTTTTCCATTGTTAATAAACCTTTTATTTTCCGTTGAACTCTCTAGAAGAGAAATAGGTTTGTATTCCAAACTATGACTATCCGATAAGTAATCATAATTAATTCTAAAAAGTGATATTTGAGATTTAATTGAAGAATAAAACTAAACAACTTGAAGTTGTATACATAATTTATTTTAAATATATTGCCTTCAATATGATTCCATACCAGATGTTTTTAACATTATCATATGGTTTACAATGATTCACCTTGACATTGCTTGATAAGCAAAAATTAATGATTTGGATACTTATAAATTTATTTTTATTTTCGAAATTTATGTGACAAAAATCTTTTGTGCTATACCAGATGAACATTTCTTTGGCCATTAAACACATAATTGAGTCATTGTTAATTTTCATATTTAATACATGAATATTTCTCTATGGAATCCTATCAAGGATAAGTTTATTATTTTGATTATAAATATTGCAATATTCTTTTAAAAAAATACTGAAAATTCTTTATCCCATAGTTGCGTTATGCTTAATAAATTATGTTTTGAATTTACAAGAAAATATTTGTAATGTGAGAATTTTTGGATGTATAGTCATTGTTGCCATCACATTTCCAATGACACAACCTTTTGAATTATATCAAAACTTGAAAGTTCCTATAACGACCCAAATGTTTGATCGGATAATTTTAAATATTTAATATTGTTTTAAATATGGAATTAATAATATAAAAGAAGTTTTATGGTGAGTAATTGATTAATAATCGATATACAGTTTATTTCGAATATATATAATCATCGTAATATATGAATCTGAAATATATCAATTCGAAATTCAAACGGAGTCAAATTAATTTAGATAATTAATCAAAATTCTATTTGAATATAATCAATGATAATATAATTTATTATCGAGAAATTTATTTGTTTAAAATTTAATTTATGTTGATTTAAATTAATATCTTTTCCATACTATTAAATGGGGCTTCGAAAACAGTTCCAGTGTGTTCAGGATAATGGTATAACCCTAGGAATGCCGGTTTTTGCATTCGAATAGGAGTTCGAAATCAACGGGATAATTTAATTAATTAAATTATACCAGTTAATTCAAAACTAAAATAAATAAATAAAGGGTTTCCTTCTACCCTAAGTAAATTAATATACAGTACATGGCAAGTACAATAGACATTAAATCAAGTAGACTAATTTCCTTCATGATGAAGTCTTCTTCTTCTATATAAAACCGTGACATTCTCCCTTTTTTCCCCTTTCATTGTCATTCTGCCAAAAACAATTGGATCAAAGCTTTAAAAACGGAAATGGTCGTGCTCTGTAAAACTATAAACTCCCTTCCTCAAAATCGCTAAAGCCTGAGGCTTCCACTTTAAATCCAAACAACAACAAAATGTCCATCACTTATAAATTCAAATTAGAGACCAAAGCCGTTCATGATTTCATTCCTTCAAACTTGTATAAACTCGACTTCGTACTAGCAGCTACAAATCTGGATGCGACAGATGATTAGGGGTTACTTGCGACTGGGGACGTGATTAAGTCACGGTTTCTGTTGAATTCGATATCAGAGCAGTGATGTTAGGGTTGAGTTTTGGGGGTTTCTTTCATTGGTTCAATTTTTGGGAGGATTCTAGGGAAGTCAAAGGTCCACCGCAGATCATGATTTGGGGACTGACGAGTCTCTGGTGGCATCACGATTTGCTGTGCGATGGTGGAAGTGGCCATCGAGTTCACGCAGCAGGTCAGATTTGGTTTTTTTGGAATTTTTCTGTTTAATGTACCATGGGTTTTAAGGGATACTTACTGGCGTTTGAATTCTTTGGTGAACATTTCGAATGGGATATGCTATTGGAGTGGTGCGAGGTTGAATTAAAGAGCTCGATAATGGGGAGAAAGTGTGTAACACCGCATTTCCGTTAAAGTCATTCACAAAGGGAATTCATTAACTTCCATGAAGCATTATAAGTAAACAGAACAGAATATTACAAGACAGATACGTCCAGTAGTACTTGAAAATTTTATAACTTTATTACAGCAGAAACAGTAATAAGTTTGGTGTCCTTCAAAGTCACAATACCAAAACCCAAGTACACAAGTATCAGTCTTATACCAAAATCCTTCAGAATGCATAATTTTAAAACCATAATCCCCAACATAAACTGCCATTAGAAGGTAGAGTCCAAGCCCAACAATACTTCAAGCACTTCAATCACAGAGGATATGAATCAAGCTCCTATGTTTCCACACTGAGCACCTGGGGGGGAGGACAAAAAGAAAAAGAGGCGAAAACAAACGAGGTCAGACATAAGTTTGGCGAGTCCAGTAACTTTCAGCATATAAATAGATAGTAGTATCACGACATGTAAATAAAACTGGATGAGAGATTACAACAATAGGAGTAGCAGGTATGCTTAAGTTAAACAGAAGAAATAGAATGATATAGACCAAGATATGCTTCTTACCTATATCTTACTTCTCTGCACTAATACTTAGTATAACAGGATTAGGTGTTACCCTAATGTCTAAACTGAAATAGAAACGGAAACAGAATAATCTTTACAGAAACAGAAAGCTAGTAATGGGCCTTTACCACCCCAACAAATAAAAAAGGCACAGAAACAAAATGCTAATAATGGGCCTTTACCACCCCAACTAAAGGGCCTTTACCACCCCAACAGAAACAGACGGTACACCAATAGAAACAGACAGAACTAGGTGTACCCTAAATTCTACCCCAAGCGATCGGCTCCCTAATACATAAATACCCTGTGCCGGCCCCACAAAAGGGTGTACCATTCCCTAAAGTGGCAACTTATAGACACAGACCTATTTACAGTTGTCACGGTGTCTTACATCCTCAAAGCAGACTGGATCCATGCACGCACATGGCCCGGTTGGAATGCGCCATCGGCACCCCTTGCCTTTATCAGAGTGAACCTCTTACAATTAGTTCAGTAAGCATGCCCTGGACCCCTCCTAGGTTTGGGTCATAGTTTTTGATACTAGAAAAGGGTTACTGTCTAATATGGGCCCCACACAACAGATGACATAAGTAATTTTCCCCTCCTAACCTTGTGTCCCCATACTAACAGATTTCAAATTAACTTGCTTACAGATTTAAGATGTACAAAGTTCAGATTTACTAGTTCTCAGATCAGACATACAGGTTAACAAGTTTTCAGATGAACGGATCAGATATACAGATTAACAGACTTACAAATTGTTTCACCTAACCTTGTATTGGGCCTACAGATTACCGAAACGGGTTTAATTAGATTCATCCGCCTAGTTGATTTAATCTTATCTACCCAATACGCTTTAGGCATCATATTTATCCTAGATTTTCATTGATTAGTTACTAATGCACAGAACCCTAACATTAGGTTGGTAGCTTGTGGCCGCTGGATGTGTCGGGCGGTTCCGGGCAGACTTCTGCCACAAGCCAGACCTAACCTCGTGTCTAAGAATCTTTTAGTTATGCCTACGTCCTCTCACATTAGACTGACAGTTTGCGGTTGCTGGTTAAGCCAGTTGGATCCGGGTAGGCTTCTACCGCAAATAGAGTCTAACCTCGTGTCTCAGCATTCTTAATTTTAGCTAAAGTATTCATTCACAAATTATGCCAGTATTAGGCTAATTATGCAAATTCAACAAATTTAACTTCTTTACAAGTTACAGCAGATTATCCAAAGTTCTACTAACTCGTTTGCCTCAATTTTAGATCGAGCCTACAGATTTTCATACCCCAAATTTGCCGTATTCAGTTTCACCAGTTTAAGCAGATTAGGCAATTTAACAGATTTAATCATAAAATTTAGCTAATTTTACAAGCCCAAATTATGGTCATAATTCATAATATAACATATGCCCCAAATTTTAGTTAAATTTACAAAGTACAGAATATTCTCAAAAGAACCCCAAATCATGATATACAAATACGAATTATGCCAAATCATAGCCTTTGATTTCAGCGTATGCCTAATATCCAAAATCCCCATTTAAGCGTATGCACATTTAATAGTCATCCTATTATAATATAGATCTTTCCACCCAAGTCATGTACACAATTATTCTCCTTCTTACAAATCACAGACTATCATATATAGTATGCCCAGATCTAGATCTTAAATTACAACATATGATCTTTTCTCAAATGAGTCACATATCAGTCATGTCTAATTATGCATCATTCACTATTTTTCCCCAATTTAGCGTTCGTGCGTCAATCTCTTATGAGATTTGGCTGAGGCTCGTGGTAGCCTGGCTATAGAACCGAAAGAAGGAAGAGATACAGAATAGTTACTATAATATTAATAAGATAGATCTACATAGAAAAAAAGATCTGATAAACAAGAATATGCATAATCTCAAATTCAGATTTATAACCATGTCAAGACCATTATTAAATTTCATATCTGAAAATACCTATACTCACCTTGGTTGGATTCTAGAAGAAAAAGGGTTGTAGTTGTTCTTTTTGAATCCTATTCAGATTGGAAGAAGAAGAAGCAATAGTTCTAGCTTAGGTTTTAGCACAGCATAGACGCCACTAATTTATTTTAATTAGAACTAAAGCAGCATAGCATTACAATGGTTTGGTGTGGAGAGAAAGTGGTGTTTGGGGGTGTTTAAATAGCATAGGGTTCAACGAATCTGGTCAGAACGGGCGTCGAAATGCAGAAAAACGAACCAGTCCTCGGATCCGGAAATAGGGGGAGGTCGACCCCCAACTCGACCCCCTGGTCGACCTATGTGAGCCAGGTCGACCCACTGATTGAACTGGTTCTTGGGCGGGAAATTTCCCGCCCAGCCCGGGTGTGTGATTTGAATTCCGAAATTGAATCTGAGCTGATTTAATTTTTTTTTAAATTTTCTGAAACTTCTGAAGGTCATAACTTCTTCATACTGAGTCCGATTTACGCAAACTCGGACTCTATCTCAAGAATAATTCCGAGATGAACGCAATGGCATAACCTGTTTCCCTTAATTATTCTTTTAAAAATTAAGTATACTTTGTTTTGTTACTTTTATGTTCACAGAAAATACGGGGTGTTACATTCTCCCCTCCTTAAAGGATTTCGTCCCCGAAATCTTCAAGTTAAGAAGAATGTGTCCTACCATCCAATCACCCATCTACCCAACCATCATCCACAAGCATCCACTGTCCTTAGAAAACTTCTAATGTTGTATAAACATATGCAAAAGTGTGTGTATATGTCTCTTATCTAATGCAAAGATTAGGCGGTCTACTGATTTAGTTGACCTCCTCAATTCAAATTTATGTTAGTGCCACGAGTGCAATTATATATGTATTGAAGAAATCCTATTTGATACACATCATTTCTATACGAGTGCATAAGCATTCGTCCAAATGCTACATCCATGTGACGAGTCAATCATTTTGCATCCACAAAAATTGAAAAATGCGCACACATCCATATGCAGTATGAGAGTGCTTTTGAGCCAATCTAGTGCCTAGTGTGTGTATATGCATCCACGAGCAACCACTTGCATCCACTTGCAACCAACAAACATAACATGTCTCAAACACATGTTTACACCTATTAGTTCCTACCTAAAGGTCGAGGACTCGATCGATAGGATATAGCCAAGTGATAGAAGCATGTACAATTAAAACAAAAGTTTTGTTCCTATTAGACATTGGTTAAGAGAATAAATCTCTATGTATCAACCCCGAAGACCGAAATCAACATCAGATTGACACTCAGAGAATTACTCCCATTAAACAATGTCAAAACTGGAAATCCACTTCATGCTTCGAGTAAAAACCCCTATCCTTTTTAGAAATATTCAGATACTTACAGACTACTGGTACAGATCAGATTATCAAAACCCAGAATGTATGCGTCATAGTCAACTTAACGCCCAACACAGATACCCCCAACTTATCACAAACAGATGAGTCGTAACCCTTATGGGGTTTGAGACTATAGCGGGATCAGAAACAAGACTATTATTAAAGTGCAGAGTCTCAATTACAGAATCAAAATGCCAGAATCAAAAAGAGTTTTAATTCAATAATCAGATAAGGAAATTAAACCATCTACAGAAATTTTCCTATCCCTATCCTATCCACCTGGCATGTGAGCATTCACCTGCCTGTGATAACCCCAAACTTCTGTGGTGTGAAAGTTAGGATAATCATTTGGAATACAACATATTGATAACAACAACAGATCTCAGATAATGTCATAACACATAATCATTGCAGCGGAAAGATATAGGTCATACACATCACATCAACAGAACCACAGAGTACACAGTTTACAGGATACAACTTAGCAAAATAAAAGTTTGAATCAAAAGGAATAAGTTTCAAAGGAAATAGATCTAAACTCCATGACGTACATAAAAATACAAGATAGGATAAAGTCTCTAAAGCAAAAGATAAAGATAAAAGAGAGACTTCGCCTTCTCCTTCCAAGCAGTCTTCAATCCAGAAATGCCTACTTAAGAACCTGTCACTTGGCTGCCCGTGTAAAGAGAGGGCACCCGAGTTTGCAAAGTGAAACAAACATCGAGTCAGTCATGGGACTGGTATGAGAAATCTTTTATATTAGTTAACATTTTTGGCGAATCACAGGAAGTTTACTCCATTGGATTGCCAGTGCATAATTGAATAAAGTTTATACAAAAATAACGAAATGACTTTTGAAAAATGAAATCATCATAAGACTCAAGTCCTATCATACAATGCAACGCACACAGGAGGATAGAGTTTTCCCTTATGATGATCAAACATGCTTAATACGCAAAAAATAATATTTTAATATTATTGTTAGTGTCTAAGCAGTATTAAAATACTTCAATATAAATATAGCAATCCTAAACGGCATAGGTACCATATACTATGTCGCCATATATAAGTTTACAATCAAGACCGTAATGTCGTATTGGAAATTGGTTTTCTGTCATGAAATCGAGGCTAGGGATCGTCCTCTTCCGATTCGAGACACTCTAGCAAATGCCTCAGGATCACACCTATGGGCAAGCCTTGGAGCTGTAGGGCCGGTCCCCACCTAACGGTAGTGGATTAGTTATACTTAAACACACATTTCCCGGTCCCTTTGGACCTATAATATGACCACTTCCGGCCTATAAAACCTGAGGTACCTCAATCCAACATCCACATAAGTAAAATGCCAGCCAGTTTAAGCACTGACACTATCCCTAGCTAGAAGAAACGTTTGCACTCCCTACGGTCCATATCCCTTTTTGACTCATACCGAGGTGTGAGGCTCGTGAAGTCATGCTATACACAAAGCTATGCCTAAACAGGCTATGATTTGATCATCAACCACAAGGCCTGCTTTTCAACAAAAGCCTTGATCATTGCATCTTGGCGTGCCACATAGACAATTCATGCCATGCGATCGATAACTATTGCTATATACCAGGATGTTAAGTAGAGAATGAATTATCCACCACCAAACAGACATATATTAATAAAAATCGGTTTAATTACATGGGATGAATTCCAATGTCAGAACCGCATCCATTTACAAGTCCGTTCTGGGTCTGAACGAAACCAGAGACACCAAAGAGGCGCTCGCTTATCCACACGACCAACACATACGTCCGCACAACTACTACTTCAACCTCGTCCTGGGAGCAAGTCAGTCCAAGGCATCAGTAGTCGTCGTCCATTCGATGTGAAGATCGCAGGTCTTCAACCATCGTCTTCTTATATCTTTGATTTAATCGCCGTGCAATTATTTCAAACGAGTTAAACTCGGTCTTTTCAAATAATTGTCGCATAATTATCATTTAAAACATTTCATTTATATTTATAACTATTTATTGCTATTTTTATTTATTTGAAAATAGCTCAAAATAAATAAATGATGCTTCGAGTCAGTGGGCGGTCCTGGCGCTGTTTTTACCAAATTTAGATTTACACATATCTTAAAATCTAACCATCGGATTTTGATGAAATTTATATCGTTGGAAAGCTCTTCCCAAAGCGGTCCTAACGGTTCCAATTTTGGGGAAGTCCAACGGTCGGATCTTTCGGTATAATCGTCTAAAGTTACGATTGCCGATATGCGAACTGCCGCGCGCGTTTCGTTAAAATTTATATTTATTTCTATATATATAAACATTTATAGATATAAATCGTTTAGCGATTTCAACTACTATAATTTTTTCTTTTCATCGCACCTAAAGTGACGATAAAATTAACATTTCTAACTTCTACTCTTTTATCTCATCTTGTCATGATGATAAAAATGTGTTTCATAAATTCATGTTTTTATTTGCAACTGGTTTGCAAATAAAAATCCACTTATTTAAAATGGTGTTTTTATTTTATTCTACATGTGCATAAATGTTTTTTTTTTTACTTCTCCTTATTTATTTACACCACAATGTAAATAGATGGTTTCATTTACTTATTTATTTAACTAAATGTAAAAAAGTGCTTTCACTATAAATATGTTCTTTTTGTTTATATATGGAATTGTAAATAAAAAGTCATCGCAAAACTTGCTCTTTCTATTTACATAAGAAAATGTAAATAAAGTAAATTCTTTTTATTCCTTTTTTGTTTTTTTTCCTTGTTTATTTACACCAAATGCAAATAAATGTCCCTTTTGTCTAATTCATTTTTAATACATAAAAATGTACTTTTTCTCTAATTCATTTTTATAACATAAAAATGTACTTTTTCTTTGATTCATTTTTATAACATGAAAATGTACTTTTTTCTTTGATTCATTTTTATAACATGAAAATGTACTTTTTTTCTTTGATTCCTTTTTATAACATAAAAATGTACTTTTTTCTTTGATTCATTTTTATAACATAAAAATGTACTTTTTTCTTTAGCATTGAAAATATAAATTTTCTATTTCTTTTTCTTTACATTGGAAAAATGTAAATTTTCTAATATTACATTAAAGGTATGTTTTTAAATGTAAAACATATTTCTTAATAAAAATATGTTTTTAAATGTAGATCACATTTCTTAATAAAATATGATTCTTTTACTACTCGTTTTATTTCATGTTATATTGTGTTGTGAACACAACAACATCAAAAAATGAACTTATTTGTCTATGTAATATTTGCATTGTAAAATGCAAATAAAAATGTGAACTTTTATTTCCAAGTTTTTGGTGTCAACGTATATGTTAAATACGATATCTCAATCTAAATTTTGGTGTCAACCTACGTGTAATTTAGTGTTTAAGTTTTCATGTCAACACAACGATGACAACTATAATTCGGTGTCAGGTTTCATGTCAACACACACATCAACAACATATGATTTAGTGTATAATTCTCATGAATCAAAACAAAGGTCTCATCTTTATTTTATTTTGTAAATCAAAATAAAATATATAATCTTTATTTATCTTTTAATTAAAATTTAAAAGATTTAAACTTTCTTTATTTTATAAATCATAAAACAAAATTAAGATTCAACCCTTTTCGTTTATTTTGCAAATCAAAATAAAAATCAAAACTTTCATTTATTTTGTGAATAAAAAGTAAAGATTTAGCTTTTTTTATTTTGTTAATCAAAATAAAAATTCAACTTTTCATTTTATGTTGTGAATCAAAAATAAAGATTTAGACTTTCTTTATTTTATAAACCATAAACCAAAATAAAGATTCAACTTTTTTATTTTATTTCAAAATATTCTTTCTTTCATTTTGTAAAACAAAATAAAAATTCAAACGTTATTTAGTAATTCAGAATAAAAATTCAATTTTTCATTTCTAGAATGAAATAAAAATAAAATAAAAATAAAATAATAAAGATGAGAACTTTATAGAGATTACATCAGATTTTATAGATCTAAACCAACATGGCTATATCATGACATCACAACACATCTTAACAACCATACAACAATCATAACATCGCAGATCAGAAATAATAACATACAGATCGTGATTTCATAAATATAATTAATTTAATAAATCAGAATTCTCACAAATATTGAATTCTGAATAGATTCGCTTTGAATTTGGCCAAAAATTAGACTTGCTCACAATTGTTTCTACTCTGTCTAGAAAAATAGATCTCTGAATTGCTATCCCGACAGTCCTGAAATCGTCAAATTCCGAGTTCAAACGAACGAGTTATGTTCAAATTAAGATGGATAATATTTTATATTAATTAATTAATGAGTTAATTAAAGAATTAACCTTCTTCTACCTACAGATACAAGGCCGCCGATTTACCCACTAGGTTCAATACTAGGGCTCCGATTTGCACTCAACACAGGGGGCTAGGAGATGAATAGACAGGGGGGTGCTGGAGGGGAACGGCCGGCGCTTCGATGGGGGGTGTGGCGGCGAGCTCGGTGCACCCTGGTGGGCTCGGCGGCGGTGCAAAGCCATGGGTTTTGGGGGGTCATTGCTCGGCCTGTGTCGACTTAGGGGAGATCCAACCGTACCAAGCTGAAGAGGGGAAGGAGAGCTTCGATTTGGTATATAGGTTGGAGTCTAATTCGCTGAGATGAAGAGATTTTAAGGGGAGAAAGTCAGAGCTTTTCGGCCATGGATGTGGGTGGGTGGCGGCTATAGCAGAGCGTGAATAGTGTTTTAGGGTTTGGGATTTTCTAATTTTTATACTATTTTATGTGTAATTTTATAAAAAAAACCATAACTTTTAAACCGTACTGATTCCAGTCCAGCAGAAGGTGTCTCTAGCAAATAACCCATATTCCGGATCCAACGGGCCAGGTCTCGTCAGCCCAAACAGCTTTCTGTGGTATGAATTATTTAAATTAATAATTAAATCCTTTACAAATTTAATTCGCTCGTATAAATAAATTCACCGAGGCCACATACGGACCCAGAAAAATACGGAAAAAATTATACTTGGCTTCGTTATGACGATACGGTCCTAACAAAACTAATTTCATCGAATTCTGAGACTGTTTGAAAAATGGCTATTTTTTAGTCGACCAAATTTGACTAAAATTGACAAAACACATTTTCCTTCGCCACGCTCTCATATTAATTCGAAAAATTCTAAAAATTGAAACCTAGCAATAATTTGACATTCCGGTTCCAACAAAAGTGGTTTCGTCGAAAACAGAGATTGTTTGAAAATTGACTATTTTCACTGGCTTTAATATTATTTAAAAATGAAATTTTTAATTTCTGCAACATTTTTCCACCAAATTATTTAAAATAAATTTTTTAAATTGGTTCGGATTTTCCGGGTCGTTACAATCTAACCCACTTAAGAGTTTTTCGTCCTCGAAAAGGAAACAAAGTAAAGTAGGAAACAAGACGGAAAATGTAAATTGGGGTAAACGTACCTTAATACAAGAGTTATTCGGAGATGTCCATTTTGCACTTGGGGTAAGCCTTTTGATGCTATCCTCTGTCTCCTAAGTACAGTCTCTAGGATCCCCACTCCATTGAACCTTGACTAGGTTGATCCTCTTGTCCTCAAAATTTTGTTTTTTTTTTTGCCAATGATCTTAATCGGGTCTTTTCTCACTGTTGGATACGGAGCAATATCCAGGAAGTGTTGATTTAATTCATCCTTAATCAGATTTGGATCATTCACATGCTTGCGGAGTTGAAACACATGAAATACATCATGCACCCTGGCAACCAGTCAGGCAACTAAACTCTATAAGCGAGAGTACCAATCCTTTCGAGAATAGGGAAAGGACCAATGAATCTCGATGCCAACTTTCCCGTCTTCCCAAAATGAATCACGCCTCTCAAAGGAGAAACCTTCAAGTATACTCGATCACCCACAAAGAATTCTAAATTTCTTCTTCACTGGTCCGCATAGCTCTTCTGTCGGCTCTGAGCAGTCAACAAGCGTTTCTTAATCAAGTCAACCATATCCGATGCTTCACGAACCATGTCGGGGCCCAAGACTAGGCGATTGCCTGACTCCACCCAACATGCCGGAGATCTGCATGGCCTGCCATATAGTAATTCAAACGGTGACATCTTCAAGCTTACTTGGTAGCTATTATTATAAGAGAATTCCACCAAGTGCAATTGATCCTCCCATGAACCGCCACAATCAAGAATGCAAGCTCGCAACAAGTCTTCTAAAACACGGTTCACCCTCTCAGTCTGGCCATTTATCTGAGGGTGATAGGCAGAGCTCAGATTCAACGTGGTCCCAAGCTCTTCTTGGAAAGCTTCCCAGAATTTGCTGGTAAATAATGGATCCCGATCACTGACAATGCTTTTGGGAACCCCATGTAGTCTAACTATCTCTTTATAATAAAGCTGCGCCGGGCAACGAGCAGTTCTATTGGACCGAACAGGGATGAAATGAGCAGACTTTGTTAAGCGATCCACAATCACCCATATGCTATCGTTACCTTTTCTGGTTCGAGGCAAGCCATCAATGAAATCCATGGAGATTTCCTCCCACTTCCAACCTGCAACTCCCAGCGGTTGCAACAAACCTGCCAGTTTCTGCTGATCACTTTTAACTTGTTGACAAGTGGGACATCTGGCAACAAAAATAGAAACATCTGTCTTCATCAACCTCCACCAAAATGTGTGCTTGAGGTCATGATACATCTTTCTCACCCCAGGGTGAACACTAAGCTTAGATTTATGGCATTCATCCATGACCTCCCTTCTGAGCTTTGAGTCATACGGGACACAGATTCGGCCTAATAGCCTTAGAATCCCTTTGTCGTCAATTTGGAGACTCGTGGTTTCGCCATCCTGAATTCTTTTGAAATCCTCTGAATAAATTTATCATCCTTCTGAAGAGCAGAGACTTTATCAATCAGAGTAGGAGTGATTATGAGATTGGCGAGAATAAGCTTGTCATCATCTGAATTCATTCTACTGAGCGCATCGGCCACAACGTTGGCTTTCCCTGGAGTATATAGGATATCCAGATCATATGATGCAAGAAATTCAACCGAGCGTTGCTACCTCATTTTCAAATCTCTTTGGGTAAAAAGATGTTTCAAGGATTTGCGATTCGTGTATATTTCAAACTTCTCACCCAAGAGATAGTGCCTCCATATTTTAAGAGCAAACACAATGGCCATTAGCTCAAGATCATGCGTGGAATAATTCTTTTCATGCGGTTTCAGCTGGCGGCTAGCATATACGACTACTTTGCCTCTTTGCATCAACACCGCACCAACACCTTAAATAAATAAGGGGTAACATGTTAAAATGAGATTTGACATTAAAGGAAAATGTTATCTCTGACATGTTGATTTATAAAAGAAACAACCTTGTTTAGAAGCGTCGGTCCAGACCTTCAAATCCTGATTGCCATCTATGATGGTCAACACAGGAGCATTGGTCAACCTTCTTTTCAGCTCTTGGAAGGCTGTCTCACATTCGGGTGTCCAATTGAATTTCGTATGCTTCTTGGTCAGGTTTGTCAATGGACAAGCTACCTTCAAAAAATCTTTGACAAATTTCCGATAATAGCCAGCTAGTCCTAAGAAACTTCTGACCTCTGTGGGAGTTCTAGGCTGCTTCCAATCTTGGATGGCTGAGATCTTTCCTAGATCTACTGAGATGCCTTCTTTTGATAGTAATGGCCGAGGAATTTTACCTCTTCTTGCCAGAATATGCATTTGGAAAATTTGGCTTTTAGCACATTTCTTCGCAAAATCTCCAAGACTTCTCTCAGATGTTGTTCATGCTCAGCAGTGGGTTTAGAAAAGATGAGGATGTCATCGATGAATACGAGCACAAATTTATTTAAAACATCTCTGAACACTCTATTCATTAGATCAAAAAAGTATGCTGGAGCATTACGTAGACCGAAGGGCATTACTAGCCATTCATAAAATATATCCGGTCCTCTAAAAGCAGTTAAAGGCACACACTCTTCTGCAATGCGAAGTTGATGAAAGCCTGTAGCTGGGTCCATCCTAGAAAATTCTCGTGCTCCATGCAAGCGGTCAAGTAAGTCATCAATACGCGGTACTGGGTATTTATTTTTTAGTGTTTGTTTGTTGAGATCGCGGTAATCCACACATACCCTGAGGGTACTGTCTGATTTTGGGACGAACACCACCGCTGCACCCCATTCTGAGAAACTAGGCCTGATCAGACCCTTCCACAAAAGCTGCTTCGTTTGATTTCTTAGCTCCTCCTTTTCTTTTGGTGACATTCTCCGAATAGGATGTACAACAGGCCATGCATTCAGAGCTAAGTCAATTCTGAAGCTGATTTCTCTATGCGGAGGTAAGCCCTCAACTTCTTTGAATACATCAGCGTAATCTTTGACGACAGGGATATCCTCAATAGAAGTAGGGGCAACTTCTAGAGAAGACCAGAATGTTTTTCTGTCGGTGGCAGAGCCGTGGCATGGTATAGATATGGTATCTCCAAATTTGGGTTTGATCTTAACTATTCTTTCAGCGCATACTAACTCAGCCTCATACTTTGCTAGCCAATCTATACCAAGTATGATATCATATCCAGAAAACTCCATGATGATCAAATTAAAAGGAAACTGATAGCGAGAATAGGAGATAGGCACTTTACAATACTGATCTAGAATGAGGGAAACTCCTATCGGACTATTAGCTCTAATCAAATTTTTGAGTTTTCTTGGTTTCAGTTTCAACTTTTTAATTGCATCATTAGAAATAAAGCTTCGTGCAGCACCAGTATCAAATAAGACAGTAATAGGAATGTTTTTAATATTAAGAGTACCTCCTAAGACAACGGGTTTACCTGGACCTTCGGCAGAAGCTGGTGCATCTGCTACCTCGTAAACATGTGCCACTTCAGTTTTCTTCAACAGGGGACAGTTTCTGGCAAAGTGTCCCGGCTTATGGCAGTTATTGCAATCCTGAGTGTTCCAGGGGTTTTGACCACGATCCTAGAAATCTGGTGTAACACCCCGCCTCCGCTAGGGTCACTCGCAAAGGAATGCACTAGCTTTAGAGGGGCATTATTGGTAAACATGCACAGAAATATCACAAGACAGAACATATAAGATAGCGGAAGTAAAATCAAACTTTCATAACATGAATAAATAAGGTCTAAAGCCTTTTACATCAGAGTACATCAAAACCTGTCTTGCAATAATAAAGAAGCATAAAGACTTTTTCATAAATTATTCCCCAAGTAAAAACAGTAAAGTAGCCATAGCCAAAAAAAGTCCAAGCCATCCATGATGACCTTCAAGCAGAAGAAGTCCGAACTGAACAACAGTGTTTCCTCCCTGTAACCTGGGGGGGAACGGAAGAAAAGAGGCAAAACAAAACGGGTCAGTCAAAAAGACTGAGTAAGCCCTATCTACTATCAGCATAAAAACTAGTAAAGTTAACTGACATGAGAAACTGAGATGAACATAAGCATGATGACAAGATAGATAAGCTAAATCAAAATAACATGATGAACTACTGAACTCAGATAAACTAAAGTGTCATGATAAATTACGATGTCAAGATAAAACAAGGTATCCCATCGTCAAGTTCCTGTCTAGTATAATATCCCCAAGATATCTATCACGTATAACGCCCCATGGTATCTATCCTGTACATCTGCTCTGCACCTACTGTACTAGTATCCCAACTGTATCATGTGTTATCCGTGAATGACCCTTACTCAAAAGTCGTATAATGGTCCATGTCAACCTAATATGCCGTATATATAGGTTACTCAACTCATATGTTCATTTCCGTGTATAAGTTTAGTCCCTTGCCGTAGACCATACGGGCTTTCCCATGAGATTCTATATTACTTTAACATAGTTCCATGATCCTTAAGATCGGTTTGGACTGTTACCCTAAACCTAGCTAGGGTCTTCCAACATGAATTATCGTTTGTGCAACTAGGACTTACGCTACCTAGGGCTACTAGGGATTATGCTTACCTATTGCACGTTTTCGTATCTCGGTTTTGGTTCAACCACCCAGGGCCACTAGGATTAACGCTAACCGTCAACCGCGCCCTTTTCCCACGCATTCGTCGTGAATCGTTTTTCCATGACTGTATGCACATGTATCACATCGTGCCATCCGAGTCCTGTCACAGGGAAGATCATGAAATACAGGACTCGGTCGGGAGCTTTCGATTTATCTGCCGATTCAGATGCTAAGGTCTGTTTTTCTATACGTGGCTATGGTCCCACGCGACCCCTCCCTCAACTAGCGAAAGACAAGACAGGATAAATCCTGTATGAGAACACACTACTGGCCAACCCACAATCTAACCCTACCGCAACCATAATTAGATAGCAATTATGGTCTATTGGGTGTTCTCTGCCTTTCCGTACGTACACGCTTGACCAAAGATGGTAGGTAGTCTGGCGAAATGCTATCTAGGGTACGACCGTGTATCGTCGACTATCCCCTATCCATCCCCGTCTTTAGGTCGCTCGCATAGCAACCAAGGCATACTCTTGGTTCTTCTAATGCAGACCTTAACCTCTCATGAGCCTAGTATGATCACCTGGCAGCTCATAGAGGGATACCAAGAATATCCTCACGTTCCCCGAAGCCGCTGCTTTGTTACCCAGTTCGCTGGAGCCTTTATCTAAATCAGATAACTTGCTCCTACTCGTGTGCTTGAACGATGAACTACCGTATTAGGTTACTCATCTATCTATGAACTGGTCTAGATTTTCTTGACTAAGAATTATTACTTAGTTATCCTTCAACTAAGGTTTACCACTTAGCCTTATTCCCGTTATCCTTGTTAACTACAGTTATCCACCTAATCCTCAGAACTAGGGTTTACATAATGGATTAAGTGTCACTTAAGTTCATGACTTAACCCGTCTACAAATCATGTCAAAATTGGCTAAGTATCCAAGTCCAAGACTTAACCCTACAAACCATGTTCACGTCTGTTAAGTATGTATTAACTTGACCCTATCAAATTACTGAGTCCAATTGGTCAAGTGTATTCAAACGATTCGTGACTTAGCCTTTTCATGTTATCACGTTGGATTGGTTAAGTATTGGTTAACTTAACCTCAATAAATTCACGAGTTAGATTGGTTAAGTATAGGTCACTTAACCACATCAAATCATCATGTTAGATTAGTTAAGTGTTTGACTTAACCCCATTAAACTACCAAGTGGGATTAGTTAAGTCTAGGCTAACTTAACCCCATCCGATTTCCATGTTTAGACTAGTTGAGTCTAATCTTAACCCCATCCATTAACTGTATTTTCGGTTAAGCGTCATTAAGAAAACTTACTTAACCTTATCAAGTTATCGGGTTGGATTGATTAAGTGTTGGTTAACTTAACCACATCCCCTAGCTGTATTATACGGTTGAGCGTAATTAGGAAAGCCTAATTAACCGTATCAAATTCACGTGTTGGTTTGGTTAAGTGTCGGTTAACTTAACCCCGTCCACTAGTCGTATAAAATGGTTAAGTGTCATTAGGCAAATCAAGTTACTTAACCTACCCAACCTTGTCATGTTTTGTTAAGTATCATTAGCCTAACCAAATTACTTAACCCATTTGTCCATGTCATATTTGGTTAAGAATCATTAATCAAATTAACTTAACCCTATCATGTGGCATTAATTACTTAATGCACCTTCACCTCTCACATTAGACTTTGTTGTGGTTACTAGTTAAGCCGGTCGGTTCCGGGTAGCTTTACACCACAACTTGGTCTAACCTCGGGTTCAAGCACAACATGACCAAATTCTCACATTGGGTCCTATTGTTTGCAACTACTAGTTAGGCCGGTCGGTTCCGGGTAGTTTTACGTTGCAAACTCAACCCAACCTCGAGTTGGCCACACTTATATTATCTAAGTGTCATGTCCGTCATGTTTCCAAAACATGTTACAAGTTTTCAAGCATTTGGGTAGACCTAACTTAATAGGTAAATTCCCAAAGGGTAGACCTAACTTAATAGGTAAATTCCCAAGCTTATGTTTTTATGCATACTTACATGTCAACTTCCATGTTATATTTCAAGTCATATTTTCAAGTTATATTTTCATATCATTAGAAATTACCCATAACATAACCCAACGCTTTTAAACTCGCATATACATTCGCAACAACATAATGGATTAAAAGAAGAGACTTGGCAAAGGCATGACAAAGATGGATATTAAGCCACAAGTTGAACATGGTGGAAAATGAGACATAATGTGTTCATTAACTTGCATGTTACCTTCTTAAGCCTCAAAAACATGCATAAACCCAAACTTGGCACATAAGCAAATCATGGTGACAAAAGACATGGAATGATGACTAGTAACTCGCATATATCATCATATAAGGGTTATGGCTTCATATGCAAGTTGACATAAAGGTTATGAAGGTTCTCATGTTGCCTAATGCAACATTTCAACATAAAGGTTGTAGCTTTTACCCCACAAGATCAAGATAATGACTTCATAAACTTGCATGACATGATAGCATGAATCATACTCAATGATCAAACCCAAACTTGCAACATGAACATTTAACTTCATAGTTAATATCTACGAGTAGGGAAAGGGCTTACATTGCTATGAAGGCACAAATCGATTAAATGAAAGATTGAGACAAAGCCTATGCATGTCATCATCCAAAAACCCAAAGATGCAAGCTCTAAATCAATAAAAACCCCATCTTTATGAACAAAGATCAAAGCTTTAGCCTTGAAATCAACTTGAGAGGCTCTCATACAAACATTAGGACTCTCTAACACTCTCACGATCATGAAATCTCTCATAGGAATTTACTTAGGAATTTTAGAATGAGGGTGGAGGCCATGAGAGTGAAAATTTTGCCATAGTTTAGTTGCAAGAATGAATAATGAGGGTTTAGGGTAGGCTTAGGGGTGTTTTTATAGAGATTAGGGTAGTTTTAGGCCCTTAGATTAACCCTAGGATGGATCTGAGCCATCAAACCACGCTGGAAGCTTCCAGAACAAGACCAGAGACATGTGCAGGTGCACCAAGCCAAGATGGCTCGGCCACCATAAGTCGACCCCTAAGTCGACAGGGCTGTCGACTTGGGTGAGGCCATGTCGACTCCCAAGTCGACAGGGCTGTCGACTTGGGGTGCCTGGCGGGAAATTTTCCCGCCTAGCCTTCCAGCCCTAATTTTTGAAATTAGAACTCGTTTTGAACTTGAATTTTCTGAAAACTTCGTCGGACCATTACTTGGTCATACGGACTCCGATTCTCGAAAACTCAGACTCTATTTCGCGTATTTTTCCGACACGAACGCAACGGCATAGCCCATTTTACTTGATTCAGAATTTAAAATTTAATTCTGCCTTGATTCTCCTCTTAACATGTTATCGAAATACGGGTTGTTACATTCTCCCCACCTTTTAGGATTTCATCCCTGAAATCTCCAAGTTAGGAAGAACATATCCTACCATCCATCATCCATCTACTCAAAATATCATCCACAAGCAACCATTGTCCTTAGATGATTTCTAATGCTGTATGAATATATGCAAAACGTGTGTGTACATGTTCCTTAGCTAATGCTAATGATCAGGCCTAAATAATCTTTCTAATGCGAAATGTGTATAGTGCCATGAATACAACATGTATGCAAATAATCCTAGTCATATAGATACTATATGCGTGCACAATCATTCATTCATATGCAACAACCACATGATAATACATTCGATTTCATCCATAAACAAGTATAAATACTCGTGCATATGCAATATGAAATGTGACCGAGTCGAGCTAGTATCTAATGTATATTCGCGCATCCACGAGCAGCCACTTGCAACCACTTGCAACCATATCAATCATAACATGTTTCAAATACATGTTTACATCCATAGGGTTCTACCTAGAATTCCCTGAAACAGGGTCGAGAAGATAAACAAGACAAACTCCTTACGGGGTTTGTAACAGAAAATAGGACTGAGCGGACGTCCACAAAAGATAGCCTACAAGTAAGCTCTACCGAAAACAGGGATCAAGGATATACTCCCAAAAAGAGATATCATGAGCGTATCTAGTCTTTGACCATCAAAGTCGTATTTCCTCGTGCTTAATTCCATTGTGCCCTGACCGTCCTTTAACTTCGCGATTTCGTAGCTTCTTATTTCCTGTTTCCATAACATGAGCTGGAACTCATTTCTTCGTCGCCTCTCGTTCCACTTGCACTTATCCTTTTCCTAGAATACTTGACGCAAACATGACTGCGTACTCACGATCTCATGCAAGCTTTCCAAAATTCACTAGTGAATCTCGGACCTCGTACCACAAGGTATTCCACGTAGAAGAACAGATATCAACCAGGTTATCAAGCGCACTTACTAGGGTGATTCCCATAACCCATGCATAAGTGAAATAAACCATCCGTCTTATCGGCGAACACCACTCGATCGGGCTTCAAATTTCCAATAAAGGCATCACGAGATTCTAAGTAACTAATCATGACCGGACCCAAAAGGTTACACGAGACTCCGAGGGTATTACCAAGGCTAGTCAAGAGTCTAACTACCCTCCTATCAAAACCGAGAGTGGCACCCCTTACTGGATAACCACTTCATCCTTAGAATCCATCCATAGCTTATAAACATAAGCATTATTTCCAAGCTCAACACTTGACATAAACATTCTCAAATCCAAACAGACCATGTATAAATGGACTGATTCTCCAATAGGACTTTGAGACAAAAAATGGGATCCTCTATTACGCTAGTACTTAAGGTGCAGAGACTCAACTATCGAAGCAGACTTAAGTGATACGATGATCAAAGTAAAGTCCTAAAGGGATGATAGAGAAGAAGAGCTAAACCTTTAACAAGATCGTTACCCTCCTTCCGAGGTACCCTAGAAATGAGAGCATACTATTACCCTCCCGATGATCTTGTCCTTGTCCCATAATACTTAACTATCCACCCCGTTTTACCATGCCAAAGGTACTCTCTCGTCATGGGTTTCATTGTTCATCTTTCTCCCTCCTTTGAGGACTAAGCCATAACAACAGTTGCTTATCCTTAAGCTGGTATCCTTTACCCTTACTCTTATTATCCTTTCTTGTAACACGGCAATGGGTCTCTAGAGAACCACCTCCATCGTATGGAAAGCACTCTCGTAGATAGAAAAGACTTGTCGCAGTTAAAACCACTGTGACTACAGATGGAGGAAAGAAAGGAAAAGAGATTCAATTAAGGAAACAAGGATAGTGCTAATGGCCTTTGGGGAATAGCCTTTTTCTTTTTAAAAGAAAATTTTCTTGAAAAATTCTTCTTTGTAAACGATTTTCAAATAGTTTTCAAAAGGGTTTTTTTTTTTAAAACTTTTGCCCAGTCTGGTAACCTTCTGCTCTGATACCAAATGTAACACCCCGCCTCCGCTAGGGTCACTCGCAAAGGAATGCACTAGCTTTAGAGGGGCATTATTGGTAAACATGCACAGAAATATCACAAGACAGAACATATAAGATAGCGGAAGTAAAATCAAACTTTCATAACATGAATAAATAAGGTCTAAAGCCTTTTACATCAGAGTACATCAAAACCTATCTTGCAATAATAAAGAAGCATAAAGACTTTTTCATAAATTATTCCCTAAGTAAAAACAGTAAAGTAGCCATAGCCAAAAAAAGTCCAAGCCATCCATGATGACCTTCAAGCAGAAGAAGTCCGAACTGAACAACAGTGTTTCCTCCCTGTAACCTGGGGGGGGGCGAAACGGAAGAAAAGAGGCGAAACAAAACGGGTCAGTCAAAAAGACTGAGTAAGCCCTATCTGCTATCAGCATAAAAACTAGTAAAGTTAACTGACATGAGAAACTGAGATGAACATAAGCATGATGACAAGATAGATAAGCTAAATCAAAATAACATGATGAACTACTGAACTCAGATAAACTAAAGTGTCATGATAAATTACGATGTCAAGATAAAACAAGGTATCCCATCGTCAAGTTCCTGTCTAGTATAATATCCCCAAGATATCTATCACGTATAACGCCCCATGGTATCTATCCTGTACATCTGGTCTGCACCTACCGTACTAGTATCCCAACTGTATCATGTGTTATCCGTGAATGACCCTTACTCAAAAGTCGTATAATGGTCAACCTAATATGCCGCATATATAGGTTACTCAACTCATATGTTCATTTCCGTGTATAAGTTTAGTCCCTTGCCGTAGACCATACGGACTTTCCCATGAGATTCTATATTACTTTAACATAGTTCCATGATCCTTAACATCGGTTTGGACTGTTACCCTAAACCTAGCTAGGGTCTTCCAACATGAATTATCGTTTGTGCAACTAGGACTTATGCTACCTAGGGCTACTAGGGATAATGCTTACCTATTGCACGTTTTCGTATCTCGGTTTTGGTTCAACCACCCAGGGCCACTAGGATTTACGCTAACCGTCAACCGCGCCCTTTTCCCTCGCATTCATCGTGAATCGTTTTTCCATGACTGTATGCACATGTATCACATCGTGCCATCCAAGTCCTGTCACAGGGCAGATCATGAAATACAGGACTTGGTCGGGAGCTTTCGATTTATCTGCCGATGCAGATGCTAAGGTCTGTTTTTCTATACGTGGCTATGGTCCCACGCGACCCCTCCCTCAACTAGCGAAAGACAAGATAGGATAAATCCTGTATGAGAACACACTACTGGCCAACCCACAATCTAGCCCTACCGCAACCATAATTAGATAGCAATTATGGTCTATTGGGTGTTCTCTGCCTTTCCGTACGTACACGCTTGACCAAAGATGGTAGGTAGTCTGGCGAAATGCTATCTAGGGTACGACCGTGTATCGTCGACTATCCCCTATCCATCCCCGTCTTTAGGTCGCTCGCATAGCAACCAAGGCATACTCTTGGTTCTTCTAACGCAGACCTTAACCTCTCATGAGCCTAGTATGATCACCTGGCAGCTCATAGAGGGATACCAAGAATATCCTCACGTTCCCCGAAGCCGCTGCTTCGTTACCCAGTTCGCTGGAGCCTTTATCTAAATCAGATAACTTGCTCCTACTCGTGTGCTTGAACGATGACCTACCGTATTAGGTTACTCATCTATCTATGAACTGGTCTAGATTTTCTTGACTAAGAATTATTACTTAGTTATCCTTCAACTAAGGTTTACCACTTAGCCTTATTCCCGTTATCCTTGTTAACTACAGTTATCAACCTAATCCTCAGAACTAGGGTTTACATAATGGATTAAGTGTCACTTAAGTTCATGACTTAACCCGTCTACAAATCATGTCAAAATTGGCTAAGTATCCAAGTCCAAGACTTAACCCTACAAACCATGTTCACGTTGGTTAAGTGTGTATTAACTTGACCCTATCAAATTACTGAGTCCAATTGGTCAAGTGTATTCAAACGATTCGTGACATAGCCTTTTCATGTTATCACGTTGGATTGGTTAAGTATTGGTTAACTTAACCTCATTAAATTCACGAGTTAGATTGGTTAAGTATAGGTCACTTAACCACATCAAATCATCATGTTAGATTAGTTAAGTGTTTGACTTAACCCCATTAAACTACCAAGTGGGATTAGTTAAGTCTAGGCTAACTTAACCCCATCCGATTTCCATGTTTAGACTAGTTGAGTCTAATCTTAACCCCATCCATTAACTGTATTTTCGGTTAAGCGTCATTAAGAAAACTTACTTAACCTTATCAAGTTATCGGGTTGGATTGATTAAGTGTTGGTTAACTTAACCACATCCCCTAGCTGTATTATACGGTTGAGCGTAATTAGGAAAGCCTAATTAACCGTATCAAATTCACGTGTTGGTTTGGTTAAGTGTCTGTTAACTTAACCCCGTCCACTAGTCGTATAAAATGGTTAAGTGTCATTAGGCAAATCAAGTTACTTAACCTACCCAACCTTGTCATGTTTTGTTAAGTATCATTAGCCTAACCAAATTACTTAACCCATTTGTCCATGTCATATTTGGTTAAGAATAATTAATCAAATTAACTTAACCCCATCATGTGGCATTAATTACTTAATGCACCTTCACCTCTCACATTAGACTTTGTTGTGGTTACTAGTTAAGCCGGTCGGTTCCGGGTAGCTTTACACCACAACTTGGTCTAACCTCGGGTTCAAGCACAACATGACCAACTTCTCACATTGGGTCCTATTGTTTGCAACTACTAGTTAGGCCGGTCGGTTCCGGGTAGTTTTACGTTGCAAACTCAACCCAACCTCGAGTTGGCCACACTTATATTATCTAAGTGTCATGTCCGTCATGTTTCCAAAACATGTTACAAGTTTTCAAGCATCTGGGTAGACCTAACTTAATAGGTAAATTCCCAAAGGGTAGACCTAACTTAATAGGTAAATTCCCAAGCTTATGTTTTTATGCATACTTACATGTCAACTTCCATGTTATATTTCAAGTCATATTTTCAAGTTGTATTTTCATATCATTAGAAATTACCCATAACATAACCCAACGCTTTTAAACTCGCATATACGTTCGCAACAACGTAATGGATTAAAAGAAGAGACTTGGCAAAGGCATGACAAAGATGGATATTAAGCCACAAGTTGAACATGGTGGCAAATGAGACATAATGTGTTCATTAACTTGCATGTTACCTTCTTAAGCCTCAAAAACATGCATAAACCCAAACTTGGCACATAAGCAAATCATGGTGACAAAAGACATGGAATGATGACTAGTAACTCGCATATATCATCATATAAGGGTTATGGCTTCATATGCAAGTTGACATAAAGGTTATGAAGGTTCTCATGTTGCCTAATGCAACATTTCAACATAAAGGTTGTAGCTTTTAGCCCACAAGATCAAGATAATGACTTCATAAACTTGCATGACATGATAGCATGAATCATACTCAATGATCAAACCCAAACTTGCAACATGAACATTTAACTTCATAGTTAATATATAAGAGTAGGGAAAGGGCTTACATTGCTATGTAGGAACAAATCGATTAAATGAAAGATTGAGACAAAGCCTATGCATGTCATCATCCAAAAACCCAAAGATGCAAGCTCTAAATCAATAAAAACCCCATCTTTATGAACAAAGATCAAAGCTTTAGCCTTGAAATCAACTTGAGAGGCTCTCATACAAACATAAGGACTCTCTAACACTCTCATGATCATGAAATCTCTCATAGGAATTTACTTAGGAATTTTAGAATGAGGGTGGAGGCCATGAGAGTGAAAATTTTGCCATAGTTTAGTTGCAAGAATGAATAATGAGGGTTTAGGGTAGGCTTAGGGGTGTTTTTATAGAGATTAGGGTAGTTTTAGGCCCTTAGATTAACGCTAGGATGGATCTGAGCCATAAAACCACGTTGGAAGTTTCCAGAACAAGACCAGAGACATGTGCAGGTGCACCAAGCCAAGATGGCTCGGCCACCATAAGTCGACCTCCAAGTCGACAGGGCTGTCGACTTGGGTGAGGCCATCTCGACTCCCAAGTCGACAGGGCTGTCGACTTGGGGTGCCTGGCGGGAAATTTTCCCGCCTAGCCTTCCAGCCCTAATTTTTGAAATTAGAACTCGTTTTGAACTTGAATTTTCTGAAAACTTCGTCGGACCATAACTTGGTCATACGGACTCCGATTCTCGAAAACTCAGACTCTATTTCGCGTATTTTTCTGAGACGAACGCAATGGCATAGCCCGTTTTACTTGATTCAGAATTTAAAATTAAATTCTGCCTTGATTCTCGTCTTAACATGTTATCAAAATACGGGTTGTTACATCTGGCCATGATTCTGACTAGCTCCTGATTCGTTCCTCTTGGCCTTTTTAGGAGCTTTACACTCGAAATCAAAATGTCCAATCTTGCCGAAGTTATAGCATATCACCTTGCTCCTGTCTCTCTTCTTCCCTTGGGGCTTAGCAGTAGAAGAATTGCTTGCCTCCGGTTTCTTGTTAGCCTGTTCCTTCTGATTGTTGCCTTGACTTTTCACTCTATCCTGCAGTCCAGACTCGTCATTTTCCTCATAGCGGCATGCCATCTCTACTACTTCATTGAAGGGAAGCTTGATATGAGCATTGACTCGGTTCAAATATTCCTTTGACAGACCCTTGATAAATTTATTATTCTTCTCTACCGGATCTTGAATTAACCCAGGAGCATATCATGAAAGCTCATCAAACTTCCTCACATACTAAGAAACGGTCATATTCCCTTACTGTAGGTTAACGAACTGCTCGCGCAGGCGCTCTCTTGCTTGTGGGGGTACATACTTCTCATTGAAAAGTTCCTTAAATTTGGCCCAAGACATATTGGTAACGTCATTGCTGATCCTTACCGTATCCCACCAATGGCCGGATTCATCCTTTAGTTGCCATACTACCAGGAAACGCTTTCGCTGATCTTCTAATTTTAAGCCCTGTAGGATCTTTTCACAATCTTTAAGCCATGCCTCTGCCTGAATCGTAGACTCTCGCCCCGTGAAAGGTACACCTCATAGGTTTTTGAATTTCTTTGACATTCTCTCCAAATCGAAGGGCTGTGGAGGTGGAGGTGGTTGTGCTACGACCTCTGAAGTATGCTGTTCCTGAGTGATGGGGGTCTCGTCTCTAGTTGTAATAACCCGGAAATCCGAGCCAATTTAAAAATTTTATTTTGGCAATTTTGGTGAATTTTGAATATTTAAAATGAATTATTTTAAATAATAACGATGAGAAATTTATGTTGAATAGAATTCGAATGTATATATTTATTCGAATCGTCGATAGAATATAAATATTTATTTATATTTATAAAAGGAATTGAAAATGGCGCGGTAGTTCGATAATTCGATTTCAAACTTCAATTGAACATACCGGGTGCAAAATAAACCGGATTTTAGTGAAACCAAAAATATTTGAATCTAATTGAGAATATCTTTCCAACGAATTCGAAAAAGCAAAATTTCATAGCGGGAATCAAAAGTTACGTCCAGTTGGAATTTCAGAATAGTCGCTATGGAATTTCGGCCCTTGAAAATGGCCATTTTGCAAACGACCTCGGAATTCGACGAAACCACTTTTGCTGGATCCGTGATGTCAAGTTATTTCTAGATTCCAATTTTCGTAATTTTTCGAATCAATATGTGAGTGTGGAAAAGGAAAACGCGTTTGACCAGTTTCAGTTGATTTTAAGTGACTGGAAAATGGCCATTTTTCATATGACCTCAGAATTCGACGAAACTAGTTTTGTTAGGACCGTATCGTCAATTAGAAGCTAGAAAATATTTTTCGGGAATTTTTCTAGTTAGTATGTGGCCCCGATAAAGTGAAATGCGCATTCAAATTCAATATATAGAGTTATATGTTGATTTTGACGGAAACTGATCGAAACGATCGAATCAGCTTACGTTACATATCCCATTGTATTCGGAATGGGGGTAATTAGCTACGGACGACAGGCGGTGGGTTCGATTTCGAGGTCGAAATAAAAAGTTACTTTTTGGGAGTTAATTAAGGAATTAAATAAATATATAAATATATGGCCCCCTATATATCTCTCCACCGTTCAGAAAAAAAAAGAGAAACCCGTTGACCCTCAGGCACCCCTTCAAATCGATCGTCGCCCTCCACCAAGGCGTCGCCCACGCCCCGCAGCTCAGGCGAGCCCTCCGATCGAGATCCCCCCTCATTCCCTCTCTCTCTTACTTCGAATCGCCTCCCCCTCTGCCTGATCGCCGACAACATCAAGCCCTTCCTCCCTCAGCCACCGTTGACCACGCTGCCACCCACGACGCCCCTCAACTCAGGCGACATGCCTACCTCCACCGCCATCCACTTCTGCTTCACCTCCTCCTCCTAGACCACCGCCAGCAACGTACAGCAAACCCCCCCATTCAAAACTAAGGCAAATCTAATTTATTTCATTTTATTTCAGTTTCTTTAATTATTTACTTATATAAAACTGAATATATAATGATGATTTTTTTATATGAGAAAGATCGTATTTTTTTACAACATGAAATGATCTTTAAATAAAATTAGAAATTAGTTGTTTTAATTTAAATAAAAATCAGATTTTTTAAAAGAAGAAAAGATTTGGTTTTTATTGTTGACAAGATTGGATTTTTATAGTTTAGAATATGAGATTTTTTTTTTTTAACATGAAAAGGCGATTTTCATAATGTAAAGATTAGAGTTTTTAAAAGATAAAGATTAGTTTTTTTTTAGATTTTCATTTAAACAAAGTCAAGAGATTTATTCATAATAAAAATATGATTTTTAAATAGTGGCGATAATAAAAATATGATTTTTATATATTGAATAGCAAAGTAAAAATTCGATTTTTATATATTGAATAGCAAAGTAAAAATTTGATTTTTATATATTGAATAGCAAAGTAAAAATTCGATTTTTATATATTGAATAGCAAAGTAAAAATTCGAATTTTATATATTGAATAGCAAAGTAAAAATTCAATTTTTATATATTGAATAGCAAAGTAAAAATTCGATTTTTAAATATTGAATAGCGAAGTAAAAATTCGATTTTTATATATTGAATAGCAAAGTAAAAAATTCGATTTTTATATATGTAGTGGCTACGGACAATGAAATTGACAAAAGGTAAGCAACGGCGAAGATTTCTACATAAGAAGAGTCATGGGATTGGATTAGCTAATCTATGATAACTTCTCACTTTTGAATTTATTTCTAGTTGAAATATATACTAGGATGCAGACGGTGTTTAGTAGCACCCGACACCCATCGTCCACACACCATGGACTGCTTGTATGCTTGTTTGTTTGATTTTGATGTGTAGCTGATTGTGTGATGTGATGTGAAATGAAATAAAATATTTATATAGTTAAAATATTTTATAGTTGAAAGTAGAATTTTTAACGTGTATGTAAAATGAAATAAAAATAAACAGATCGAACGATTTGTTTATATACATATATTTGACTGATATTGATTAGGACGATAAATTTTACAAATCGTCCAACTACACAAATAAAATCTGTGTTTGATTGTTTGAAACCCCACACGGGTATTGGGACGATATATGACGTACACTAGTCCCAATAATTAGCTGAATGTCGATCGATTGATTGACAGACTGTTATAAGCGTTGAATATTTATATTCGATGCTTATACAACATAGAATGCACTTTGGATGATGGTTGATTATTCATCGTTGTTATTGTATACATGTGTTGTAGAAAATCCATATAATTAACATTATATGGTAATTGATTGGGCCTCATTCCATATTTGAAAAAGAAATATTTGAAATAGAAATATTTGAAAAAGAAATATTTGAAATAGAAATATTTGAAATAGAAATATTTGAAATAGAATATTTGAAAATAAAAATATATAAAGTCGTGTTGATTAGATAGACGCCATTTTGACGTGAACGATATTTATATCGATTATAATCGTTTTATAATGAATATTGAAAAGTGATTTCAAAATTGAATATTTTGAAATGAAATTTGAATTATATTGAAAAGAATAGAAATTCAAATTAAACTGAAAAGAATTGAAATTCGAATTAAACTGAATAGAATTGAAATTCGAATTATATTGAAATGAATTGAAATTCGAATTATATTTAAAGTGAATTGAAATCCGAATTAAACTGAATAGGATTGAAATTCGAATTAGAATGAAATAGAATTGAAATCGTTTTGAATTGAGTTTAAAACATATTGAAATTGAACTAAAAACCAATTCGAATTGAAATCGATTTGAAATGAATTTAAAACGAATTTATATTGGAATATTCAATTTTGATTTGAAATTGAATATGAAGTTGAAACTGTTTTGAAAATGAATTTAAAACGATTTATAAACCACATTTTGAATTAAAATTGACGAAGTACATATTATATATAATTTATATATAATATAATGGCCTGAATAGAACGCGCCGCGCCGTGGCAGTTAGCGAATTTCGACCATTGACTTCGAACGGATATTACGGGAGATCCGACCGTTGGATTCTCCTAAAACCGGAACCATTGGATTCGCATCGACAAGAGCTTTCTAAGGAATATTAGAAATTAGAAATCTAACGGTTGGATTTGGAATTATGTCCAAATCAAATTTGTAAAAGGTCGCTATAAGTGCAGTTCGATGGCCGTTGATGGAAACCGACTGTACGGGCCTGATAAAATTATTACAAATAGTAATAATTTATGTAAAATCATAAGAAATGATTTGAGAAGAATTGGGATGAAAAACTCCATATTTGAAAAGATAAAAATAGATTTTTATCGAGATGAACTAGTTTTGAACTAGAATTATAATTCTATTTATTTTTAAATAAATAAATTGGATTTGTAATGGTTTTGAATATAACCAGAATTTCCAATAATTATATTGGAATGGATTTGAATCGAAATTTTCTTCGGAATATTTCGATATTGGATTTCGTGATGATACAGATATTGTTATGGGAATTTGAAAGATATAGATATATAGATCGTTATTTCCAATACGATATTTGTTGGTCGTAAAATTTGATATTGAATATAAGCCGATATATTTTCTATTCAGAGCCTTGTATTTAATATCAAATGTGATTTGGGTTTGTCGTGAATGGTGTCTTCATTAACACTGTTCTTGAACCCAGTTGAGAAAAGATTAAATCTTTTTATTTAGATTTAATGAAGTGTACCAATTAAATAATATTTAATTGGAATTGAAAGGATATTGATTTTTGGGTTTATCGTGAACAGTGTTTTAAATAACACTTGTTCTTTAACCCGATAATTAATGAAATGTGATTTTGGGTTGTCGTGAACAGTATCTTCAATAATACTGTTCTTAGACCCAAAGGAGTTAAGAAAATTCAGAAACTAACTGGAGATTAGTTGAGTTGAATGGTTTCTGGGGTACTTATCTGATGTTGGTTTCGGCCTTTGGGGTTTATACTTAGGGAACTGCTCACTTGCTAATTCACGGTTAGGGACTGAATGAAAAGTGATTTTGGGTTTATCGTGAACCGTGTTTTAAATGACACTGATTCTTTCACCCAGTTAAAGATTAAAACTAAGTGAAGTTTTAATGAATCTTTAATTAGATTGAAACGATTGAGAATGGAGTAACACTAGTTTTGCTCTAGGTGATAGTTAAATCTTTAATTAGATTTGAACGTGAAATGGTAATTGAATTTACCGATAACACCGCGGTGTTAGATATGAAGTATGACCAGTTTTACTTCATGGGATGAATAGGTTGGGATTGGGTAATAAAATAAATGATTACTTCGGTGTGGTTCGTTAATCCTGACTAGTTTGAATTGATATTCAAAAGAAGATTATAGAATAAATTTAAAAGAATTTATCTTTGATAAAATTAATGGGAACCTTTCCCTAAGAATGTGAAATTTAGAAACTAACTATCGGTTAGCTAAGCAGAATGGTTTTCTGGATATTGATCTGATGTTGGTTTCGACTTTCAGGGTTAATATTTGGGGAATTATTCTTTTGTTAATTTACGGTTAGTGACTGATGAATTGGATTGAGGCGTATGTTGTGTTTTTGTAACACTTGTTTATTATATACGCGAGTTATTCAGAAAGACCGAGTTTATCCCATTCTAAATAACTGATACGATGATAAGTCGAAGATGAAGACGGTGGTCAAAGACCAGAGTTCTTCACGTCGTTTGGATAATTACTGATGATCTTGATTGGGCTATACACCCAAGAAGATGGAAACAGTTGGTGATCGTGCAGACGTACTTGGAGATCGATGGATATGTGGGGTTCAAGGTGCCTCCGGTTTCGTTCAGTCCCAGAACGAACTTGTAAATGGAATGTGTTTCTGACATTGGATTTTAGTCTGTGTGATTGATTTCTATTAAATATATATCTATTTGGCGGCGGAGAATTTATTCTCTTGCTTAACGCCCTTCTCTGAGACGTAGGAGCTCAGAGGTTGTATATCGATGAATATCAAACGCATGGAGTGAATTGCCTGTGTGGCTTGCCTAAGTGGCAGTATGATCAAGGCTTCTGTTGAAAGGCAGAGTCTTGTGGTTGATGATCAAAGCACAACCTTTGTGGCGTAGCTTTGTGTAGCGTGAATTCGCGAGCCTCACACCCCGGTGGTGAACCAAAAAGGGGAGAGGACCTCAGGGAGGACATGCGTTTCTTTCTAGTTAAAGTGGCGTCAGTGGTTTTAAACGCCCTGACGAGTTTGACTTATGTGGTTGTTGCGGTTGCGAGGCACCTCGGTTTGATTGGACGATCCGGGTCCGATGGAGTCATTCGTTGGCTCATGTACGCCCCATAGGGCGGGGAAACGTAGTGTTCAGGCATTTTAATCAACATCGGTGGACCGGCCCTGTCGCTCCAAGGGTCGATGCGCTCTGACCCTGAGGCTTGAGCTAGAGAGTCTCGAAGACGGTGAGGACGATCCCTAGCCTCAGTTCACAGACGGAAATCCAATTTCCAAATACGTGACATTTGCGGTTTTAATTGCAGAACTAGTATGGCGACATGATATATGTTACCCATGTCGTCTATGATTGACACTTATGATTTGAAATTGTTTTATACACTATGCACTTCTAATAGTATCAAATGATTTGTTTTAAACGTACTAAGCATATTTGGCTATTATAAGGGAAAACCCTATTCCCCGGCTTGCGTTGCATTGTGTGATAGGACCTGGGTCTTATAATAACTTCATTTTTCCAAAAAGCATTGCGCTGTTTCGTTATATGCACAGTTATTCTTGGGAGGAAACCAGTTCCGTGTTATACGGCGTGGTCCCTTGATATATCTGATTTAAAGTAAAGTTTTAAATAAATGTTTTTGTTCTCACACCAGTCCCATGACTGACCTGGAGTTTATTGTTTTAACCTAAACTCTGGGTGCCCTTATTTTGACACGGGCAGCTAGTAGTTGGTTTTGCAGATTTATATTCACAAGATCCTGGTTTACAACTGAACGATATCCAGAAAGCTTTGTATCCGTATATCTCCTTCTAGTTCTGTTTTGTATTATTTCCGCTGCGATGTATTTAAATGTAATTTAAATCTCTGATATTTCTGTGTAATATTCATTCATACTCTGTATATTCTTGTATTCTGATGGAATTGTTGTAATATACAAGGAAATGTTCTTCCGTCTGCGTTATGTTTTGTCGTGTTCTCAAAACAATCAGGCGTTTCGAACGGTCTGGGTCAGTTTAGCGACTGATTCGGATCGAGCGAGATTCCTTGTTGTCACATTTGGTATCAGAGCTTTGTTTTACAAAGCTCAGAGAACAAGACACGTTAGAACCAAACGAAAGAATTCATCAGAAATTGGATTAGTAATATCCAGTGGGAATGACTCGTTAGAGATGGGATCAGTAGTATCCTAGAATGAGTGTGAAGAGTATTTTTAAAATGAAAACAAGAATTGTTTTGAAATTTAAATCAATTATTCGTATTTGATTATTTATTTTATATTGAATTTGGACAATCCAATATATAAAGATTTTGCATATATGTCTTGCAAATGTGTATTCGAAGTTTTAATGTATTGGATAGTTATAGAATCACACTCTAGTGCCCGGGGATAATTCTGGTGATAGGGCGCCATCGCCAGTATTTATTTTCGAGTTTCGAAAGTGAGATTTCTATATATTTCCAATTGACTGGTGTGAGAACCGAAACTAGATAGGGCTTATTGTTGTGATTTGGCATCAAAAATCTGATTTTTGACTAGATATCGAAGTTATGAATTTCAAATGATAATCAACTAATTGATTGCTGATTGTGTTGTTTGATTATTGGTTGAGTAATTAAAATTTGAACCATATAGCCAATTTGAACCAAATATTGAATTGTATTGAAAATTAGTTGCATTTGCATGCATATACATGTACTTACATTGAACAGGTCATAGCAAAGAGGCTAGAGCAGAAGAATAAAAATTGTTTTCCCGACAAATAGGTACATGTTTACCATAATTTACTGTTTTGTTTGGGTGATGATGATTTTATGAGACGATTGGCTTTTTCTTTTTCTTTTTGAGATCAGAAGGCCTGTATGGCAATTTCGGTATTTTCCCGTGCTCCCAGTGCAGGGGAGGTTATGGCGAAATTTTTCGAAAATTTAGGGTGTTAGCCAAGTTTTTGAAAAATTTGAAAAGTTCTTAGAAACTGAAAAGTTGAAGAACTTAAGCCGTAATCAAAATAAGGAAAGTTGAGTTGGTATTTAAAACAATTTTCGGCTTCGCTCCTTTTCGGGGACGAAAAGTTTTAAGTGGGGGAGATTGTAATAACCCGGAAATCCGAGCCAATTTAAAATTTTTATGTTGGCAATTTTGGTGAATTTTGAATATTTAAAATGAATTATTTTAAATAATAACGAAGAGAAATTTATGTTGAATAGAATTCGAACGTATATATTTATTCGAATCGTCGATAGAATATAAATATTTATTTATATTTATAAAAGGAATTGAAAATGGTGTGGTAGTTCGATAATTCGATTAGAAACTTCAATTGAACATACCGGGTGCAAAATAAACCGGATTTTAGTGAAACCAAAAATATTTGAATCTAATTGAGAATATCTTTCCAACGAATCCGAAAAATCAAAATTTCATAACGGGAATCAAAAGTTACGTCCAGTTGAAATTTCAGAATAGTCGCTATGGAATTTCGACCCTTGAAAATGGCCATTTTGCAAACGACCTCGGAATCCGATGATACCACTTTTGTTGGATCCGTGATGTCAAGTTATTACTAGATTCCAATTTTCGTAATTTTTCGAATCAATTTGTGAGTGTGGCAAAGGAAAACGCGTTTGACTAGTTTCAGTTGATTTTAATCGACCGGAAAATGACCATTTTTCATATGACCTCAGAATTCGACAAAACTAGTTTTGTTAGGACCGTATCGTCAATTAGAAGCTAGAAAATATTTTTCGGGAATTATTCTAGTTAGTATGTGGCCCCGATAAAGTGAAATGCGCGTTCAAATTCAATATATAGAGTTATATGTTGATTTTGACGGAAACTGATCGAAACGATCAAATCAGCTTACGATACATATCCCATTGTGTTCGAAATAGGGGTAATTAGCTACGGACGACAGGCGGTGGGTTCGATTTCGAGGTCGAAAAAAAAGTTACTTTTTGGGAGTTAATTAAGGAATTAAATAAATATATAAATATATGGCCCCCTATATATCTCTCCATTGTTCAGAAAAAAAAAAAAGAAACCCATTGACACTCAGGCCACCCCTCAAATCGATGGCCGCCCTCCACCAAGGCGCCGCCCACGACCCGCAGCTCAGGCGAGCCCTCTGATCGAGATCCCTCCTCGTTCCCTCTCTCTCTTACTTCGAATCACCTCACCCTCTGCCTGACCGCCGACGACATCAAGCCCCGCCTCCCTCGGCCACCGTTGACCCCGCTGCCACCCACGACGCCCCTCACCTTAGGCGACGCGCCTACCTCCACCGCCATCCACTTTTGCTTCACCTCCTCCTCCTAGACCACCGCCAGCAACGTACAGCAAACCACCCCCCCCCTAATTCAAAACTAAGGTAAATCTTATTTATTTCATTTTATTTCTGTTTCTTTAATTATTTACTTATATAAAACTGAATATATAATGATGGTTTTTTTTATATGAGAAAGATCGTATTTTTTTACAACATGAAATGATCTTTATATAAAATTAGAAATTATTTGTTTTAATGTAAATAAAAATCAGATTTTTTAAAAGAAGAAAAGATTTGGTTTTTATTGTTGACAAGATTGGATTTTTATAGTTTGGAATATGAGATTTTTTTTTTAACATGAAAAGGCGATTTTCATAACATAAAGATTAGAGTTTTTAAAAGATAAAGATTAGTTTTTTTTTAGATTTTCATTTAAACAAAGTCAAGAGATTTATTTATAATAAAAATATGATTTTTATATAGTGGCAATAATAAAAATATGATTTTTATATATTGAATAGCAAAGTAAAAATTTGATTTTTATATATTGAATAACATAGTAAAAATTCGATTTTTATATATTGTATAGCAAAGTAAAAATTCGATTTTTATATGTTGAATAGCAAAGTAAAAATTCGATTTTTATATATTGAATAGCAAAGTAAAAATTCAATTTTTATATATTGAATAGCAAAGTATAAATTCGATTTTTATATATTGAACAGCGAAGTAAAAATTCGATTTTTGTATATTGAATAGCAAAGTAAAAATTCGATTTCTATATATGTAGTGGTTACGGACAATGAAATTGACAAAAGGCGATCAACGATGAAGATTTCTACATAAGAAGAGTCGTGGGATTGGATTAGCTAATCTGTGAGAACTTTTCACTTTTAAATTTATTTCTAGTTGAAATATATTCTAGGATGCAGATGGTGTTTAGTAGCACCCGACAACCGTCGTCCACATACCATGGACGGTTTGTATGCTTGTTTGTTTGATTTTGATGTTTAGCTGATTATGTGATGTGATGTGAAATGAAAGAAAATATTTATATAGTTAAAATATTTTATAGTTGAAAGTAGAATTTTTAATGTGTTTGTAAAATGAAATAAAAATAATCAGATCGGACGATTTGTTTATATACACATATTTGACTGATATTGATTGGACGATAAATTTTACACATCGTCCAACTGCACAAATAAAATCTGTGTTTGATTGTTTGAAACTCTACACGGGTATTGGGAAGATATATGACGTACACTAGTCCCAATAATTAGCAGAATGTCGATCGATTGATTGACAGACTGTTATAAGCGTTGAATATTTATATTTGATGCTTATATAGCATAGAATGCACTTTGGATGATGGTTGATTATTCATCGTTGTTATTGTATACATGCGTTGTAGAAAATCCATATAATTAACATTATATGATAATTGATTGGGCCTCATTGCATATTTGAAAAAGAAATATTTGAAATAGAAATATTTGAAAAAGAAATATCTGAAATAGAAATATTTGAAATAGAAATATTTGAAATAGAATATTTGAAAATAAAAATATATGAAGCCATTTTGATTAGATAGACGCCATTTTGACGTGAACGATATTTATATCGATTATAATCGTTTTATAATGAATATTGAAAAGTGATTTCAAAATCGAATATTTTGAAATGAAATTCGAATTATATTGAAAAGAATAGAAATTCGAATTAAACTGAAAAGAATTGAAATTTGAATTAAACTGAATAGAATTGAAATTCGAATTATATTGAAATGAATTGAAATTCGAATTATATTCAAAATGAATTGAAATTCGAATTAAACTGAATAGAATTGAAATTCGAATTAGACTGAAATAGAATTGAAATCGTTTTGACTTGAGTTTAAAACATATTGAAATTGAACTGAAAACCAATTCGAATTGAATTCGATTTGATATGAATTTAATACGAATTTATATTGGAATATTCAATTTTGATTTGAAATTGAATATGAAGTTGAAACTTTTTTGAAAATAAATTTAAAACGATTTATAAAGCACGTTTTGAATCGAAATCGACGAAGTATATATTATATATATTATATATATAATATAATGGTCGGAATAGAACCCGCCACACCGCGGCAGTTCACGAATTTCGACCATTGACTTCGAACGGATACTACGGGAGATCCGACCGTCGGATTCTCCTTAAACTGGAACCGTTGGGTTCCTATCGAAAAGAGATTTCTAAGGAATATTAGAAATTAGAAATCTAACGGTTGGATTTGGAACTATGTCGAAATCAAATTTGGAAAAGGTCGCTGTAAGTGCAGTTCGATGGCCGTTGGTGGAAATTGACTGTACGGGCCTTGATAAAATTATTAAAAATAGTAATAATTTGTGTAAAATCATAAGAAATGATTTGAGAAGAATTGGGGTGAAAAACTCTATATTTTAAAAGATAAAAATAGATTTTTATCGAAATGAACTAGTTTTGAACTAGAATTATAATTCTATTTATTTTTAAATAAATAAATTGGATTTGAAATGGTTTTGAAAATAACCAGAATTTCCAATAATTATATTGGAATGGATTTGAATCGAAATTGTCTTCGGAATATTTCGATATTGGATTTCGTGATGATACAGATATTGTTATGGGAATTTGAAAGATATAGATATATAAATCGTTATTTCCAATACGATATTTGTTGGTCGTAGAACTTGATATTGAATATAAGCCGATATATTTTCTATTCAGAGCCTTGTATTTAATATCAAATGTGATTTGGGTTTGTCGTGAATGGTGTCTTCATTAACACTGTTCTTGAACCCAGTTGAGAAAAGATTAAATCTTTTTATTTAGATTTAATGAAGTGTACAAATTAAATAATATTTAATTGGAATTGAATGGATATTGATTTTTGGGTTTATCGTGAACAGTGTTTTAAATAACACTTGTTCTTTAACCCGATAATTAAAGAAATGTGATTTTGGGTTGACGTGAATGGTATCTTCAATAATACTGTTCTTAGACCCAAAGGAGTTAAGAAAATTCAGAAACTAACTGGAGATTAGTTGAGTTGAATGGTTTCTGGGGTATTGATCTGATGTTAGTTTCAGCCTTCGGGGTTAATACTTAGGGAACTGCTCACTTGCTAATTCACGGTTAGGGACTGAATGAAAAGTGATTTTGGGTTTACCGTGAACCGTGTTTTAAATGACACTGATTCTTTCACCCAGTTAAAGATTAAAACTAAGTGAAGTTTTAATGAATCTTTAATTAGATTGAAACGATCGAGAATGGAGTATCACCAGTTTTGCTCCAGGCGATAGTTAAATCTTTAATTAGATTTGAACGTGAAATGGTAATTGAATTTACCGATAACACCGTGGTGTTAGATATGAAGTATGACCAGTTTTACTTCATTGGATGAATAGATTGGGATTGGGAAATAAAATAAATGATTACTTCGGTGTTGTTCGCTAATCCCGACTAGTTTGAATTGATACTCAAAAGAAGATTAATGAATATATTTGAAAGAATTTATCTTTGATAAAATTAATGGGAACCTTTCCCTAAGAATGTGAAATTTTGAAACTAATTGTCGGTTAGCTAAGCAGAATGGTTTTCTTGATATTGATCTGACGTTGGTTTCGGCCTTCGGGGTTAATATTTAGGGAATTATTCTCTTGTTAATTTACGGTTAGTGACTGATGAATTGGAATGAGGCGTATGTTGTGTTTGTGTAACACTTGTTTATTATATATGCGAGTTATTCGGAAAGACCGGGTTTATCCCATTCTTAATAACTGATACGACGATAAGTCGAAGATGAAGACGGTGGTCGAAGACCAGAGGTCTTCACGTCGTTTGGATAATTACTGATGATCTTGATTGGGTTGTACACCCAAGAAGATTGAAACACTTGGTGATCGTCCAGACGTACTTGGAGATCGATGGATATGCGGGGTACTAGGTGCCTTCGGTTTCGTTCAGACCCAGAACGAACTTGTAAATGGACTGTGTGTCTGACATTGGATTTTAGTCTGTGTGATTGATTTCTATTAAATATATATCTGTTTGGCGGCGGAGAATTTATTCTCTTGCTTAACGCCCTTCTCTGAGATATACGAGCTTAGAGGTTATATATCGATGGATATCAAATGCATGGAGTGAATTGCCTGTGTGGCATGCCTAAGTGGCAGTAGGACCAAGGCTTCTGTTGAAAAGCAGAGTCTTGTGGTTGATGATCAAAGCACGACCTTTGTGGCATATCTTTGTGTAGCGTGAATTCGCGAGCCTCACACCCCAGTGGTGAACCAAAAACGGGAGAGGACCTCAAGGAGGACATGCGTTTCTTTCTAGTTAGAAGTGGCGTCAGTGGTTTTACACGCCCTGACGAGTTTGACTTATGTGGTTGTTGCTGTTGCGAGGCGCCTCGCTTTGATTGGATGATCCGGGTCCGATGGAGTCATTCGTTGGCTCAATTACACCCCATAGGGCGGGGAAACGTAGTGTTCAGGCATTTTAATCCACATCGGTGAAACGGACTGTCGCTCCAAGGGTCGATGCGCTTTGACCCCGAGGCTCAAGCTAGAGAGTCTCGAAGACGGTGAGGACGATCCCTAGCCTCAGTTCACAGACGAAAATCCAATTTCCGAATATGTGACATTTGCGGTTTTAATTGTAGAACTAGTATGGCGACATGATATATGGTACCCATGCCGTCTAATATTGATACTTATGATTTGAAATTGTTTTACACACTATGCACTTCTAATAGTATCAAATGATTTGTTTTAAACATACTAAGCATATTTGTCTATTATAAGGGAAAACCCTATCCCCCGGCTTGCGTTGCATTGTGCGATAGGACCTGGGTCTTGTAATAGCTTCATTTTTCCAAAAAGCATTGCGCTATTTCGTTATATGCACAGTTATTCTTGGGAGGAAACCCTTTCCGTGTTATATGGCGTGGTCCCTTGATATATCTGATTTAAAGTAAAGTTTTAAATAACTATTTTAGTTCTCACACCAGTCCCATGACTGACTTGGAGTTTATTGTTTTAACCTAAACTCTTGGTGACCTTATTTTGACACAGGCAGCTAGTAGATTTGGTTTTGTAGATTTATATTCATAGGATCCTGGTTTATAGCTGGAACGATATCCGGAAAGCTTTGTATCCGTATATCTCCTTCTAGTTGTGTTTTGTATTATTTCCGCTACGATGTATTTAATTATAATTTAAATCTCTGATATTTCTGTGTAATATTCATTCATACTCTGTATATTCTTGTATTCTGATGGAATTGTTGTAATATACAAGGAAATGTTCTTCCATCTGCGTTATGTTTTGTCATGTTCTCAAAACAATCAGGCGTTTCGAACGGTCTGGGTCAGTTTAGCGACTGATTCAGATCGAGCAAGATTCCTTGTTATCACACTAGTTTGCCCTCGGGCTCCTCCTCTGGACCCGCCGCGAGTTCCACCTCGGGCTCCTCCCCGGGCTGTTCTTGCTCTAGTATCCATTTAAACCAGTCTGTACCATCAAGGAAAGAGTTAGACCAACAGAAATGAAAATATTCAAGAAAAGATAAGGTAAGGACAAGATGAAAAGATAATGATGTAATGACTGATAAATATGTGCTATTCTGTTGTGCTCATTCTAGGACATTGCTAGTCCAATCTCTAAGAAGCTACTCGCCTAAGAATAATGTGGATTCTATCTAGACGAATTGTTCTAAATACGTTATATTCCGAAGCTAAGGTTAACCTTAGGCTCTGATACCAACTGTGATAACCCCAAACTTTCGTGGTGTAAAAGTTAGGATAATCATTTGGAATACAACATATTTATAACAACAATAGATCTCAGATAATATCATAACACATAATCATTGCAGCGGAAAGATATAGGTCAAACACATCACATCAACAGAACCACAGAGTACGCAGTTTATAGGATACAACTTAGCAAAGTAAAAGTCTGAATTAAAAGGAATAAGTTTCAAAGGAAATAGATCCAAACTCCATGACGTACATCAAAATACAAGATAGGGTAAAATCTCTAAAGCAAAAGATAAAGATAAAAGAGAGTCTTCGCCTTCTTCTTCCGAGCAGTATTCAATCCGGAAATGCCTACTTAAGAAACAGTCACTTGGTTTCCCGTGTAAAGAGAGGGCACCCGAGTTTGCAAAGTGAAACAAACATCGAGTCAGTCATGGGACTGGTATGAGAAATCTTTTATACTAGTTAACATTTTTGGCGAATCACAGGAGGTTTACTCCATTGGATTGCCAGTGCATAATTGAATAAAGTTTATACAAAAATGACAACTTTTGAAAAATGAAATCATCATAAGACTCAAGTCCTATCATACAATGCAACGCACACAGGAGGATAGAGTTTTCCCTTATGATGATCAAACATGCTTAATACACGAAAAATAATATTTTAATATTTTTGTTAGTGTCTAAGCAGTATTAAAATACTTCAATATAAATGTAGCAATCCTAGATGGCATAGGTACCATATACTATGTCGCCATATATAAGTTTACAATCAAGACCTTAATGTCGTATTGGAAATTGGTTTTCTGTCATGAAATCGAGGCTAGGGATCGTCCTCTTCCGATTCGAGACACTCTAGCAAATGCCTCAGGATCACACCTATGGGCAACCCTTGGAGCGGTAGGGCCAGTCCCCACCTAACGGTAGTGGATTAGTTATGCCTGAACACATGTTTCTCAGCCCTTTTGGACCTATAGTATGACCACTTCCGGCCTATAAAACCTGAGGTACCTCAATCCAACATCGACATAAGTAAAATGCCAGCCATTTTAAGCACGGACACTACCCCTAGCTAGAAAGAAACGTGTGCTCTCCCTACGGTCCATATCCCGTTTTTGACTCATACCAGGGTGTGAGGCCCACGAAGTCACACTATACACAAAGCTATGCCTAAACAGACTATGCTTTGATCATCAACCCTTGATCATTGCATCTTGGCGTGCCACATTGACAATTCACGCCATGCGAACGAAAACTATTACTATATACCAGGGTGTTAAGCAGAGAATAAATTCTCCACCACCAAACAGACATATATTAATACAAATCGATTTAATTACATGGGATGAATTCCATCGTCAGACCGGCATCCATTTACAAGTCCGTTCTGGGTCTGAACGAAACCGGAGACACCAAAGAGGCGCTCGCTTATCTGCACGACCAACACATACATCCAGACAACTACTGCTTCAACCCCGTCCTGGGAGCAAGTCAGTCCAAGGCATCAGTAGTCGTCGTTCATTCGATGTGAAGATCGCCGAACTTCAACCATCATCTTCTTATATCTTTGATTTAATCGCCGTGCAATTATTTGAAACGAGTTAAACTCGGTCTTTTCAAATAATTATCGCATAATTATCATTTAAAACATTTCATGTATACTTATAAATATTTATCGCTATTTTTATTTATTTGAAAATAGCTCAAAATAAATAAACGACGCTTCAGGTCAGTGGGCGACCGTGGTTCTGTTTTTACCAAATTTTGATTTACACATATCCTAAAATCTAACCGTCGGATTTTGATGATATTTATATCGTTGGAAAGCTCTTCCCAAAGCGGTCCTAACGGTTCCAGTTTTGGGGAAATCCAACGGTCGGATCTTTCGGTATAATCGTTCAAAGTTACGATTGCTGATATGAGAACTGCCGCGCGCGTTTCGTTAAAATTTATATTTATTTATATATATATATATAAACATTTATAGATATAAATCATTTAGCGATTTCAACTATTATAATTTATTCTTTTCATCGCACCTAAAGTGACGATAAAGTTAACATTTCTAACTTCTACTCTTTTATCGCATCTTGTCGTGATGATAAAAATGTGTTTCATAAATTCATGTTTTTATTTTCAAATGGTTTGCAAATAAAAGTCCACTTATTTAAAATGGTGTTCTATATGTGCATAAATGTGATATTTTTTTAACTTCTCCTTATTTATTTATGCCACAATGTGAATAGATGGTTTCATTTCCTTATTTATTTAACTAAATGTAAATAAGTGCTTTCACTATAAATATGTTCTTTTTATTTACATAAGGAGTTGTAAATAAAAAGTCATCACAAAACTTGCTCTTTCTATTTACATAAGAAAATGTAAATAAAGTAAATTCTTTTTATTCCTTTTTAGTTTTTTTTCCTTGTTTATTTACACCAAATGCAAATAAATGTCCCTTTTGTCTAATTCATTTTTAATACATAAAAATGTACTTTTTCTCTAATTCATTTTTATAACATAAAAATGTACTTTTTCTTAGATTCATTTTTATAACATGAAAATGTACTTTTTTCTTTGATTCATTTTTATAGCATGAAAATGTACTTTTTTCTTTGATTAAAAATGTACTTTTTTCTTTGATTCATTTTTATAACATGAAAATGTACTTTTTCCTTTGATTCATTTTTATAACATGAAAATGTACTTTTTTCTTTGATTCATTTTTATAACATAAAAATGTACTTTTTTCTTTGATTCATTTTTATAACATAAAAATGTACTTTTTTCTTTAGCATTGAAAATGTAAATTTTCTATTTCTTTTTCCTTACATTGGAAAATGTAAATTTTCTAATATTACATTATAGGTATGTTTTTAAATGTAAAACATAATCTTAATAAAAATATATTTTTTCATGTAGATCATATTTCTTAATAAAATATGATTCTTTTACTACTCCTTTTATTTCATGTTATATTTGTGTTGTGAACACAACAACAACAAAAAAAATGAACTTATTTGTCTATGTAATATTTGCATTGTAAAATGCAAATAAAAAGGTGAACTTTTATTTCCAAGTTTTTGGTGTCAACGTATATGTTAAATACGATATCTCAATCTAAATTTTGGTGTCAACCTACATGTAATTTAGTGTTTAAGTTTTCATGTCAACACAACGATGGCAACTATAATTCGGTGTTGGGTTTCATGTCAACACACACACCAACAACATATGATTTGGTGCATAATTCTCATGAATCAAAACAATGGTCTCATCTTTATTTTATTTTGTAAATCAAAATAAAATATCTAATCTTTATTTATCTTTTAATTAAAATTTAAAACATTAAACTTTCTTTATTTTATAAATCATAAAACAAAATAAAGATTCAACCCTTTTCATTTATTTTGCAAATCAAAATAAAAATCCAAACTTTCATTTATTCGGTGAATCAAAAATAAAGATTTACCTTTCTTTTATTTTGTTAATCAAAATAAAAATTCAAGTTTTCATTTTATGTTGTGAATCTAAAATAAAGATTTAAACTTCTTTATTTTACAAACCATAAAACAAAATAAAGATTCAACTTTTTTATTTTATTTCAAAATATTCTAACTTTCTTTTATTTTGTAAAACAAAATAAAAATTCAAACTTTATTTAGTAATTCAGAATAAAAATTCAATTTTACATTTCTAGAAAGAAATAAAAATAAAATAATAAAGATGAGAACTTTATAGAGATTACATTAGAATTTGTAGATCTAAACTAACATGGCTATATCATGACATCACAACACATCTTAACAACCATACAACAATCACAACATCGCAGATCAGAAATAATAACATACAGATCGTGATTTCATAAATATAATTAATTTAATAAATCAGAATTCTCACAGATATTGAACTCTGAATAGATCCGCTTTGAATTTGGCCAAAAATTAGACTTGCTCAGAATTGTTTCTACTCTTTCTAGAAAAATAGATCTCTGAATTTCGATCCTGACGGTCCTGAAATCGTCAAGTTCCGAGTTCGAACGAACGAGTTATGTTCAAATTAAGATGGATAATATTTTATATTAATTAATTAATGAAGTAATTAATTAAAGAATTAACCTTCTTCCACCTACAGATACAAGGCCACCGATTTACCCACTAGGTTCAATACTAGGGCTCCGATTTGCACTCAACACAGGGGGCTAGGAGATGATCAGACAGGGGGTGCTAGGGAGGTACGGCCGGCGCTTTGGTGGGGGGGGGGGTGGCGGCGAGCTCGGTGCACCCTGGTGGGCCCAGAGGCGGTGCAAAGTCGTGGGTTTTGGGGGGTCAGTGCTCGGCCTGTGTCGACTTAGGGGAGATCCATTCGTACCAAGCTGAAGAGGGGAAGGAGAGCTTCGATTTGGTATATAGGTTGGAGTCTAATTCGCCTAGATGAAGGAGATTTTAAGTGGAGAAAGTCAGAGCTTTTCGGCCATGGATGCGTGTGGGTGGCAGCTGTAGGAGAGCATGAATAGTGTTTTAGGGTTTGGGATTTTACAATTTTTATAGTATTTTATGTGTAATTTTATAAAAAAAAACCATAACTTTTAAACCGTATTGATTCTAGTCCAGCAGAAGGTGTCTTTGGCAAATAACCCATATTTCGGATCCAACGGGCCAGGTACCATCAGCCCAAACGGCTGTCTTTTTCCTGAATTATTTAAATTAATAATTAAATCCTTTATAAATTTAATTCGCTCATATAAATAAATTCACCGAGGCCACATACGGACTCAGAAAAATACAGAAAAAATTATATTTGGCTTCGTTATGACGACACGGTCCTAACAAAACTAATTTCGTTGAATTCTGAGACTGTTTGAAAAATGGCTATTTTCAGTCGACCAAATTTGACTAAAATCGACAAAACACATTTTCCTTCGCCACGCTCACATATTAATTCGAAAAATTCAAAAAATTGAAACCTAGCAATAATTTGACATTCCGGTTCCAACAAAAGTGGTTTCATTGAAAACAGAGATCGCTTGAAAATTGACTATTTTCACTGGCTTTAATATTATTTAAAAATGAAATTTTTAATTTCTGCCACATCTTTCCACCAAATTGTTTAAATAAAAATTTTAAATTGGTTCGGATTTTCCGGGTCGTTACACTGCCCTTCGGAAGTAGGTCATGTCCTCTGCCCTTACCCTCGTTTCTTCGGACAGTCCCTAGTGAAGTGTCCCATCTCACCACAGTTGAAGCAAACGCCCTTCCTCTTTCTGCAATCCTTGTTCATATGAGTCAAGCTTCCACAAATAAAGCACTTTTTCTCCTACTTATCTTTAGACTTTTCATCCTTCTTTTGTGTTTCCTTTTTGGGCCACGCTTTCTTGTTCTGTGGTCCTTCGAACTTTTCCTCTTTTTTCTCGCTTTTGGCTTCCTCTTCATGCATCAATGCCATGCCAACCAATTTCTCGAAGGTAGCCCCCATAGAAATGTGGGTCATAGCCAACCCATGTAGCGGCTCAATCAAACCTTTAACAAATCTTAGGGCCTTCTTTTCAGGTGTTTTCACCAAGTCTAAGCCAAATCTCGCCAACTAATTGAACTTGTTAACATACTCTTTACTGATAAATTCACCTGCTTCAACGCCAAGAACATATCCATGTATAAATTCTCTTCTGCTCGTGAGAGAAATTTCATCTCGAATCTATGCCTAAAGTCCATCCATGTCTCCACTGGACGCTCTCCATTCGTGACCTCCCACCAAAACGAAGCTTTGTCCTTCATTAACCAAGCAGCTAATTGGACCTTCCTTCCATCTTCTATCTCGAAGATACCAAACAAATTTTCCACCTCCTTAAGCCAATTTCGAGCTTCAACAAATGTCTCTGACCCGTGAAATGGTTTCCCGCCCATTGCCTGAAAGTCTTTGCATAACTTCGAAAAAGTATCAACGTGGGGAGGGGGAGGAGGAGGAGCGGCTACAGCTGGGGGAAGAGGAACGTCTGTTTGGCTTGCAGCGGTGGCCCTAGCCTCTAGATACCTTCTGAACCAGGTTGGTATCGGTATGCCCTCGGGTATCTCGGGTACCCCAGACATGCTGAAAAGAAAAAGGAAGAGATTCAAAATGGAGAATCGAAAGACAAATATATGGCTTTTGGGGGATTATGTTTTTCAAATAAACTTTACTTTTGAAAATACTTCCTTTTTAAAATCTTTTTGAAAATAGTTTTCAAAAAGTTTTTATCAAATCTGGTAACCTTCAGCTCTGATACGAAGTGTAACACCCCATGTCCATTAATGTCATTCACAAAGGGAATGCATTAACTTCCATGAAGCATTATAAGTAAACAGAACAGAATATTACAAGACAGATACGCAAAGTAGTAATTGAAAAATTTACAACTTAATTGCAACAGAAACAGAAATAAGTTTGGTTACATCCTTCAAAATCGCAATACCAAAACCCAAGTACACATGTATCAGTCTTATACCAAAATCCTTCAGAATGTATAATTTTAAAACCATAATCCCCAACGTAAACTGCCATAAAAAGGTAGAGTCAAAGCCAAGCAATACTTTAAGAACTTCAAGCAGAGAGGATATGAATCAAGCTCCAATATTTCCACCCTGAGCACCAGGAGGGAAACAGAAAGAAAAAGAGGAGAAAACAAACGAGGTCAGACATAAAGTCTGGCGAGTCCAGTAACTGTAACACCCCGTGTATTCTCTAACTGTGAAATTAACAAATTAAAGTATAATTAATTTGAAATCAAAGAACAAAGGGAAACGGGATACGCCATTGCGTTCGTCTCGGAAAAATACGCGAAATAGAGTCCGAGTTTTCGAAAAACGGAGTCCGTATGAAGAAGATATGGCCTTCGGAAGTTTCTGAATTAAATTTAAAATTCAAACAGAGTAAAACAGCTCAGAAAAATTCCAAAATCGGGCCCAATTGGCCAGGGCGGGAAAACTCCCGCCTAATGCGCCCAAGTCGACTGGGCTGTAGACCTGGTCTAGCCAGGTCGACAGGGCTGTCGACAGGGCTGTCGACCTGGTCCAGAGCCAGGTCGAACCCAGCCCAACCTGGCTGGCCTATTCTATGTTGGTCGATTTTCTGCAGTCTGCTTTGTCATTAGGGCTAGGTGGCAGGCTCTAATTGGTCTCTCCTTAGGATGAATGGCTACGATCAAACCAAGCAACATCAGTGGTCCTAATCAGTTCATAAACCCTATAAAAATGACCCTAGACTCAACCTAATTTATTCATTCAAAAATAAGAACAAGGCCACCATGTTGCTGAGGAACGACTAAGAGTAGCCACCAATTGGAGAGAGGATTAGGAGGCAAATTCTAAAGCATAAAGCAACTTAATCAAATCAAATCGCATCTCCAAATTCCTAAATCGGAGAATTCGCCACACAATTGTAAGTAGAGTATTATTTTGGTAGGAACAAATAACTGTGTTTGTTTGTATACTTGATTGCGGTGATAAAAAATTCATAGTTGGGCGTTACTATGATTCTTATCGATTTGGAATATTGTATACGTTTGGATATTCTCGAATGATGTTATTCATTATGAAAAACTACATGTTTGCGGTAGTTTTATGCAAGTATACGTTTGGAATATTCGCAAATTATGTAATCCTTGTTGAAGCTACATGTATGTAGTTGATTAATTGAAATTCATGCAAGTTTGGGGTTTTGCTACTATGCCATCATAATGTATATTTTTGTACAAAAATCATTTTGTTCGTAATTGGAACAAATTTGGGTTATTATAGTTCATATGAAACTATGTTGAAATTTTGGCACCATGATCTATGTATTAAGCCATGCTTTTGTACTAGAAAACCTATTTGCAAACTTATGAATATGACTAGGCTATGATTGATATTTTGCATAACTGAAATCCATGTTAGGTCTATATTGTTAACAAGAATTATATGATGACATATGTGGTACATAGCTAGGTTAGATTCAAAAATCCCTTTTGCAAGTTTGCATGACCAAAGTAAAAATCATGATTTCATGTTAGAAATATTTATGCCATGGTTATGTGAATAGATTTAAAATCAGGATTAAGTTGAAGTATACTTTTGTATTAGTCACAAAAGTAAGCACCTTTGTAAACATGTAGTAATCTTATAAACATGATTTGCTTATGTTTGATATTATGCCTAAATAAAATATAGGTTTACGTTGTAGTTAAGCCTATGTGTCAATAGTGATATTCTTAACTTAACTACAAGTTTACATGGTTTGATTCATGTCACTTATGCTTTATGACCAAAGTATATGTTACTCCTATGCAAGTACACCAGTTTCTATTTTGTAGTTCCAACGTCACATTGCAAGTTCATGCGTTCACATTCCCCTTTTTGTGTATGTAATCACGCTTTAAGCCTCCCCTTTTCGCATGGCTAAGTTGGGCTTAAAAAGGCTAAGCCCAACATATATATAATAAACGGACGTGTTAAATGGGGGAAAATAACGTTGGGTTAAAATTACTAATAAATGAAAATATAAAATAGAAGGGCCCAAATTCAAGTATGGGTTGGGCCCATGATTGGTGTAACCTTTACACCATTAGCTTAATAATGGGCCGCAAATATTTACATATAAGAAAATAAAGAAGAAAGACAAAATATGTAAATATAGAACATACGACTTATTTAACCCGAGGTTGGATTGAGTTGTGATGTAAACCTGCCCGGAACCGCCCGGCTGTCCAGTAGTCACAACAATACCTATCCAATGTGGGAGGTTAAACATGGAGCCCAATAAGGACCCGAGGTTAGACTGAGTTGTGGCGTAAGACTGCCCGGAACCAACCGGCAGCAGGCAGCCACAACAATACCTGTCTAATGTGAGAGGTCAAGGCTTTAATAAGACAATTAAGGCTGAGTCAGGATTTTTAGGATTAAGTGAACTAAAGACTTAATCAAAATGGAACATGCTAAACTAAACGGACTGGTGGGGGTTAGGTTAGAAAACACTTAACCAACTTAGCATGTTGGCTAGAGATAGAAAACCTAATAATGGGGGGACCCTTTTCAGCAGTAACCCTAGAAGGTGTATCAGGATACCCTGAAACTAGGCAGGGTGGGGCACGATTACTGGGCTGATTGTAAGAGGTCAAATCGACGGCGGTGGTGTAGCAGTGTAGGTTCTAACGGGGTGCGGGCGTGCACACACTCCGGCGCAGAAAAATAAGGCACTGGACACCAGTAGCATACCTGTGCATCCTAGGATTGTGTCGGGCCGCCACCATGGGACTTGATACACCCCATGGTGGGACCAGCATAGGTAACTACAACATCGGGGGCCGTAAGACACATGTAACTATGCGAGTAGGAGCCGATCATCATAGAATGGATCACATCACCCTGATTATGGGGTGCCAGTTGGAAACTAGTTTATATGGGTTCAGAGATTTACATGGGGTACGATAGTATATTCGACCCTAGACAACTTAACCAAGTTTATAGTGCTTTCCCACTTCTTGTTTATACTTATCATACCCAGTTCTTTATTCATAGACAGAATAGTACTAGACTTACTCAGGCTTTATGTCTGACTCTACTTTTCTTTCGTCTTCTTTTCTTCCGTTCCCCCCCCCCCAGGTCCACAGGGAGGGAACACTGCAGCTTGACCAGCCTTAACATCCAGCTTGAAGAGGAGAAATGTATTGCTTGGACCTTTTCGTTTTGAACTATGGCTTTGGACAACCACTATGGGGCTTTTGCAGTTTATCTATGTTTTCTTTATGCTTCTTTAAATAATGTAATCAAGACAGATTATGAAAGTGTTATGTTATGTTTTTGGAAAGGATGTAAGACTATCATGGTGATGTTGTTGTAACACGTATTTGCTTTTATGAAATAAAAGTTGTTGTTTTTCCGCTGTTTACAAATATGTGTTCTTATATCTGTCTTGTATATCTGTGACTTATACTTATAAACCTCCACCAAAATTAGGGCATTCCCTTTGAGAGTGACCCTAATGGAGGTGGGGTGTTTCACTTGAATTCAGAGCATAGGTTTACCAGATAAGATAAAAAGTTTTGAAAAATTATTTTCAAAAAGGAAATTTAAAGAAGCATTTTTAAAAGAAAAATATTATTTTATTTTAAAAAGACAAAGTCCACTCCCCAAAGCCATAGGTACTATCTCTTATCCTTCGTTTTGAATCTATCCTTTTTGTTCCAGCATGTCCGAAGATCTTAACCTGCCAGAAGGGGTACCAATACCTGGTTTGTTTAGACGGTTCTTAGAAGAAAGGGCCACTCAGCCAGGTCCTACCGTTCCTCCTCCCCCAGCTGCCGGAAATCATCCAGCTGCAGCGACACCTTTTCCTCCACCTCCTCCTCGGGGAAACACATTTGCTAAGATATGTAAAGATTTTAAAGCTATGGGAGGAAAGGATTTCCATGGAACTGAGTCCTTCGTGGCAGCTAGAAATTGGCTGAAAGAAACTGAGGACCTATTCATCATCTTTGAGGTAGAGGATAGACAAAAAGTACAATTGGCAGTGTGGCTATTGAAGGGCGAGGCTTCCTACTGGTGGGAAGTCGCTAATGCTGAAAGACCGGTGGAGACATGGGAGGACTTTAGGGCAAGGTTTGAGACTAAATTTCTCTCAGATGCGGAAAGAAGTTTGCAGTTGGAAAAATTCTTATTTCTTAAGCAAGGGGACAAGACAGTCAGAGAGTATGTGAATCAGTTCGATGAGCTGGCTAGGTTTGGGCTTGACCTAGTCAACACCCCGCACAAGAAGGCTCTCCGTTTCGTCAAAGGGTTGAATGAGCCATTACACAGTTTGGCCATGACCCATATACCCATGGGAGCCACGTATGAAAGATTGGTGCAAATGGCATTGCTGAATGAAGAGGATAAGGGCAAGAAGGAGACAAAGGCAGAAAGCTCTCAAGGGAAGAAAGAAGTTTTGCAGCCTAAGAAGACAGACTTTAAGAAGGGCGGGAAAAGCAAAAAAGAGAAGAGGAAGTGCAATTTCTGTGGCAAAGTGGGGCACTTAGTAAAGGACTGCCGGAAAAAGAAGGCCAAGGAGAATGGTGGGTGCTTTTCTAGCGGTGAGACAGGCCACAGGGCTAAGGACTGCCCAAAGAAACGAGGACAGGGGCAGAGGGCTGGATCCACCCCAGGGGCACAGGTTCATGTGCTGGAAGCGCCACCTCTGCAACAGCGAGGTATAAATACTTCTGCAGAAAGCATAGTTTATCTTTATGATCACCCCGTTCGCACTTTATTTGATTCTGGCGCATCACACTCCTTTATCTCGTCAGCTTTAGTAGAATCTCTGCACCTAAAAACTAGTATGGTAGAGGACCCCTTAATTGTTTCAAACCCAATTGGGGGCCCAGCTCATTTGTCTATGATCTGTGTGGGATTGAAAATTTCTATTCTAAGTGTAGAATTTCAATGTAGTGCCTTTGTTTTGGGCTTTTCGGGTTATGGTTTGATTTTGGGTATGGATTGGCTATCCAGTAATGGGGCCATCCTTGATTGTGAGAAAAGGGTTGTTAGGCTCCTAACCCAGCTCGGTAATACTTTGGAAATTTCTTGTAATCCCTCGTATGCGGTTATGCTTAGTTATCTTGAATCGCTAGATGCCTCTGTTGAAAATTTGCAATCAGTTAGAGTGGTCCGGGAATATCCGGATGTCTTCGAAGAGGTGAAGGGCTTGCCTCCGAAGCGGGAAATAGACTTCCGCATATATCTTGTAGATAATGCAAAGCCCGTTGCGTTGCCCGTTAGACACATGGCTCCACGAGAAAGGAAAGAGCTCAGTAAACAGATTAAAGAGCTTCTAGAAAAGGGGTTCATTAGGAGAAGCATTTCAGAATGGGGCGCTCCGGTGGTGTTCGCTACAAAGGAGGATGGTTCACTCCGTCTATGTGTTGACTACAGGGAGCTCAACAAGCTAACGAAAAAGAATAGGCACCCTCTCCCTAGAATTGACGATTTGTTTGACCAGCTTGTAGGAGCGTCTGTTTTCTCCCAACTCGATTTAGCAACCGGTTTTCACCAGCTAAGGGTGGCTGAAGATAGCATCGATAAAACGGCATTCAGAACCCCAGACGGCTTCTTTGAATGGCTTGTCATGCCTTTCGGCTTGAAAAATGCACCTGCTTACTTCGTGGACCTGATGAGTAGGGTATTTAGAGATTTCCTCAACAAGTTCGTAGTAGTCTTCGTAGATGATATCCTTATCTTCTCAAAGAGTGAAGAGGAACATGCTCAGCACTTAAGGGCAATCATGGAAACTTTGCGAGTCCATCAACTAAAAGCCAAATTCTCCAAATGCCACTTTTGGAGAGAAGAGGTGAGGTTCCTTGGGCACATAATATCCAAACAAGGGTTAGCAGTGGACCCTGCTAAGGTAGTGGCGGTACAGGATTGGAAGACACCAAGGAATGCAACTGAGGTCCGAAGCATTCTAGGACTAGCAGGTTTCTATCGAAAGTTTATAAGGGATTTTGCGAAAATCTCAGCCCCACTCACGAAATTGACTAAGAAGAATCTAGTGTTCAATTGGGATTTGGATTGCGAGTTTGCTTTCCAACGACTGAAAAGGGCTCTCACAACAGCCCCAGTTTTGACGCTGCCAGATGGGAGCAAGATGTTCACTGTTTATACGGATGCATGTGGGACAAGGCTAGGTGCCGTCTTAATGCAAGAAGGAAGGGTAGTAGCTTAGGGCGGGAGGCAGTTGAAAGTGCACGAAAATAACTACCCAACCCAAAATCTTGAGTTAGCCGCCATCGTCTTTGCACTCAAGTCTTGGCGACACTATCTCCTAGGTGAGAAGTTCGAACTTTACACTGACCATAAATCGTTGAAATATCTTTTCTCGCAGAAGGATCTTAACTTGAGGCAACAAAGATGGATGGAGTTTCTTGCCTCGTACGATTTCGAAATCTCCTACACTCCGGGCAAAGGCAACGTAGTGGCAGACACGTTGAGCCGAAAGAAATTGACCCTAAGCCCGTTGTTTGTTGAAAGACAAAGCCTAGAGTTTATAGCCAGCTTCAACTTTAGGCCTTCCTCCGATTTCGTACCAGGCTTACTAGCATCTCTCGAAGTGCGCCCAACTTTAATGGATTCAGTAGGGACAGCACGACGCGAAGACCCTCAGCTTGTGGAAACAATTGATAGGCTAATTAGGGGTGAGACTTCAAGTCACCTCAACAGATACTCCATCGACGATAAGGGTTTGCTAAGGCGAGACGGAAGACTATGCGTCCCACAGACAAAAGATTTAATAAAGAAGGTTCTCGAGGAAGCACATCACTCCAAGATGACGATACACCCAGGCGGAGATAAAATGTACAAAGATATAAAAAGGACTTTCTTCTGGAACGGCATGAAAAAGGACGTGGCAGAGTTCGTTTCTAAGTGTATGGTGTGCCAACAGGTTAAGGCGGAACAGAAAAAGCCTGGCGGACTACTACATCCTCTGGAGGTCCCGCAGTGGAAGTGGGATAGCATCTCAATGGACTTCATCGATGGGCTGCCTAGGTCTAGGAGAGGCAACACTAGCATTTGGGTAATAGTGGATAGGCTTACTAAAAGCGCCCACTTTTTACCTGTCAAAATTAAAAGAACTGCCTCATCCCTAGCATCACTTTACCTCAAGGAAATCGTTCGACTCCATGGAATACCATCTAGCATTATTAGTGACCGAGACCCCATCTTCACCAGTGAGTTTTGGCAGAGTCTGCAAGAAGCAGTAGGAACGCAGTTATGCTTGAGCACAGCCTATCATCCCCAAACCGACGGCCAAACAGAGAGAGTGAACAGAGTTTTGGAAGACCTTTTAAGGCTATGCGTCCTTGACTTCGGAGGGACATGGGAAGACCACCTTCCTTTGGTGGAATTTGCCTACAACAACAGTTATCGAGCAACCATCGGAATGGCGCCCTTCGAAGCTTTATATGGAAGACCGTGCCGATCGCCCACTTGTTGGTGGGAGTCTACTGATAAGCTCATACTTGGACCAGATATGATCCGAGAGACTTCAGAGAAAGTAGACTTAATACGAAGAAGGATGAAGACGGCCCAAGACAGACAAAAGTCCTATGCCGACAAGAGAAGGACCGACCTTGAATTTGAGGTTGGAGACGGAGTTTTTCTCAAGGTATCACCACTAAGAAACGTTGTTCGTTTTGGAACCACAGGAAAGCTAGCACCAAGGTTCGTAGGGCCATTCCCTATCATCGAGAAAATTGGGAAAATGGCCTATAGATTAGAGCTACCCGAGAAGTTGGCTGGAGTCCACAACGTTTTTCACGTTTCACATCTCCGAAAATGTCTACATGAGTCTGCTGAAGTGGTATAGCCAAATATCCTCGAAGAGGCCGAAGTGGAACGCGAAGCAACCATAAGGAAAGTTCCAACCCGCATATTAGGAACGGAAGTGAAGAAACTACGCAACCGCGAAGTCAAGCTCGTCAAAGTTCAGTGGAGCGACGCCGAGGGAGATGCGACTTGGGAAACTGAAGCTAGAATACGCACTGCCTACCCTTTTCTGTTCGAGGGTACATCCTTGACCTTTCCTTTTCCTTAAGTTGCGCTTTTATCTATCTTATCTTTTAGGTAGAAACCCTTTGGATGGAAACATGTAATTGAAACATGTTATGGATGATGGTTGCAAGTGGTTGCAAGTGATTGCTAGTGGTTGCTCGTGGTTGCATATACACACACAATCTAGGGTTTAGATCGGCTCAGTCACTTCATATTGCATATGCATATATGTTTGCATTCGTATATGGTTGAACTATAATGTGTTGTCATATGGATGTTGCATTTGTATGAATGATTGTGCACTCATGTAGAATCATGAATAGGAAAAATTTGCATACATAATGGATTCATGGCACTTACATAATTCGCATTAAGGAGGTCAACTGAATCAGTAGACCGCCTGATTTTGCATTAGATAAGTACATGTACACACACACTTCGCATATGATCATGAAGCATTAGAAGTCTTTTAAGGACAATGGATGCTCGTGTTTGATGGATGAGTAGATGGATGATTGGATGTTAGGATATACATTCCTCCTAACTTGAAGATTTCGGGGACGAAATCCTTTTAAGTGGGGGAGAATGTAACACCCCGTGTATTCTCTAACTGTGAAATTAACAAATTAAAGTATAATTAATTTGAAATCAAAGAACTAAGGGAAACGGGATATGCCATTGCGTTCCTCTCGGAAAAATACGCGAAATAGAGTCCAAGTTTTCGAAAAACGGAGTCCGTATGAAGAAGATATGGCCTTCGGAAGTTTCTGAATTAAATTTAAAATTCGAACAGAGTAAAACAGCTCAGAAAAATTCCAAAATCGGGCCCAATTGGCCAGGGCGGGAAAACTCCCGCCTAATGCGCCCAAGTCGACTGGGCTGTCGACCTGGTCTAGCCAGGTCGACAGGGCTGTCGACAGGGCTGTCGACCTGGTCCAGAGCCAGGTCGAACCCAGCCCAACCTGGCTGGCCTATTCTATGTTGGTCGATTTTTTGCAGTCTGCTTTGTCATTAGGGCTAGGTGGCAGGCTCTAATTGGTCTCTCCTTAGGATGAATGGCTACGATCAAACCAAGCAACATCAATGGTCCTAATCAGTTCATAAACCCTATAAAAATGACCCTAGACTCAACCTAATCTATTCATTCAAAAATAAGAACAAGGCCACCATGTTGCTGAGGAACGACTAAGAGTAGCCACCAATTGGAGAGAGGATTAGGAGGCAAATTCTAAAGCATAAAGCAACTTAATCAAATCAAATCGCATCTCCAAATTCCTAAATCGGAGAATTCGCCACACAATTGTAAGTAGAGTATTATTTTGGTAGGAACAAATAACTGTGTTGGTTTGTATACTTGATTGTGGTGATAAATAATTCATAGTTGGGCGTTACTATGATTCTTATCGATTTGGAATATTGTATACGTTTGGATATTCTCGAATGATGTTATTCATTATGAAAAACTACATGTTTGCGGTAGTTTTATGCAAGTATATGTTTGGAATATTCGCAAATTATGTAATCCTTGTTGAAGCTACATGTATGTAGTTGATTAATTGAAATTCATGCAAGTTTAGGGTTTTGCTACTATGCCATCATAATGTATATTTTTGTACAAAAATCATTTTGTACGTAATTGGAACAAATTTGGGTTATTATAGTTCATATGAAACTATGTTGAAATTTTGGCACCATGATCTATGTATTAAGCCATGCTTTTGTACTAGAAAACCTATTTGCAAACTTATGAATATGACTAGGCTATGATTGATATTTTGCATAACTGAAATCCATGTTAGGTCTATATTGTTAACAAGAATTATATGATGACATATGTGGTACATAGCTAGGTTAGATTCAAAAATCCCTTTTGCAAGTTTGCATGACCAAAGTAAAAATCATGATTTCATGTTAGAAATATTTATGCCATGGTTATGTGAATAGATTTAAAATCAGGATTAAGTTGAAGTATACTTTTGTATTAGTCACAAAAGTAAGCACCTTTGTAAACATGTAGTAATCTTATAAACATGAATTGCTTATGTTTGATATTATGCCTAAATAAAATATAGGTTTATGTTGTAGTTAAGCCTATGTGTCAATAGTGATATTCTTAACTTAACTACAAGTTTACATGGTTTGATTCATGTCACTTATGCTTTATGACCAAAGTATATGTTACTCCTATGCAAGTACACCAGTTTCTATTTTGTAGTTCCAACGTCACATTGCAAGTTCATGCGTTCACATTCCCCTTTTTGTGTATGTAATCACGCTTTAAGCCTCCCCTTTTCGCATGGCAAAGTTGGGCTTAAAAAGGCTAAGCCCAACATATATATAATAAACGGACGTGTTAAACGGGGGTAAATAACGTTGGGTTAAAATTACTAATAAATGAAAATATAAAATAGAAGGGCCCAAATTCAAGTATGGGTTGGGCCCATGATTGGTGTAACCTTTACACCATTAGCTTAATAATGGGCCGCAAATATTTACATATAAGAAAATAAAGAAGAAAGACAAAATATGTAAATATAGAACATACGATGTGTTTAACCCGAGGTTGGATTGAGTTGTGATGTAAACCTGCCCGGAACCGCCCGGCTGTCCAGTAGTCACAACAATACCTATCCAATGTGGGAGGTTAAACATGGAGCCCAATAAGGACCCGAGGTTAGACTGAGTTGTGGCGTAAGACTGCCCGGAACCAACCGGCAATAGGCAGCCACAACAATACCTGTCTAATGTGAGAGGTCAAGGCTTTAATAAGACAATTAAGGCTGAGTCAGGATTTTTAGCATTAAGTGAACTAAAGACTTAATCAAAATGGAACATGCTAAACTAAACGGACTGGTGGGGGTTAGGTTAGAAAACACTTAACCAACTTAGCATGTTGGCTAGAGATAGAAAACCTAGTAACGGGGGGACCCTTTTCAGCAGTAACCCTAGAAGGTGTATCAGGATACCCTGAAACTAGGCAGGGTGGGGCACGATTACTGGGCTGATTGTAAGAGGTCAAATCGACGGCGGTGGTGTAGCAGTGTAGGTTCTAACGGGGTGCGGGCGTGCACACACTCTGGCGCAGAAAAATAAGGCACTGGACACCAGTAGCATACCTGTGCATCCTAGGATTGTGTCGGGCCGCCACCATGGGACTTGATACACCCCATGGTGGGACCAGCATAGGTAACTACAACATCGGGGGCCGTAAGACACATGTAACTATGCGAGTAGGAGCCGATCATCATAGAATGGATCACATCACCCTGATTATGGGGTGCCAGTTGGAAACTAGTTTATATGGGTTCAGAGATTTACATGGGGTACGATAGTATATTCGACCCTAGACAACTTAACCAAGTTTATAGTGCTTTCCCACTTCTTGTTTATACTTATCATACCCAGTTCTTTATTCATAAACAGAATAGTACTAGACTTACTCAGGCTTTATGTCTGACTCTACTTTTTTTTCGTCTTCTTTTCTTCCGTTTCCCCCTCCCCCCCCCCCCAGGTCCACCGGGAGGGAACACTTCAGCTTGACCAGCCTTAACATCCAGCTTGAAGAGGAGAAATGTATTGCTTGGACCTTTTCGTTTTGAACTATGGCTTTGGACAACCACTATGGGGCTTTTGCAGTTTATCTATGTTTTCTTTATGCTTCTTTAAATAATGTAATCAAGACAGATTATGAAAGTGTTATGTTATGTTTTTTGGAAAGGATGTAAGACTATCATGGTGATGTTGTTGTAACACGTATTTGCTTTTATGAAATAAAAGTTGTTGTTTTTCCGCTGTTTACAAATATGTGTTCTTATATCTGTCTTGTATATCTGTGACTTATACTTATAAACCTCCACCAAAATTAAGGCATTCCCTTTGAGAGTGACCCTAATGGAGGTGGGGTGTTTCAGTAACTTTCAGCATATAAACTGATAGTAGTACCATGACATGTAAATAAAACTGGATGAGAGATTACAGCAATAAGAGTAGCAGGTATGCTTAAGTTAAACAGAAGAAACAGAATGATATAGACCAAGATATGCTTCTTGCCTATATCTTACTTCTCTACACTAATACTTAGTATAACAGGATTAGGTGTTACCCTAATGTCTAAACTGAAACAAAAATGGAAACAGAATAATCTTTACAGAAACAGAATGCTAGTAATGGGCCTTTACCACCCCAACAGAGACAGAAGGTACGGAAATAGAATGCTAATAATGGGCCTTTACCACCCGAACTAATGGGCCTTTACCACCCAACAGAAATAGGCAGCACAGGAACAGAATGCTAATAATGGGCCTTTACCACCCCCAACAAATGGGCCTTTAGCACCCCAGTAGAAACACATGGTACACCAACAGAAACATACAGAACTAGGTGTACCCTAAATTCTACCTCAAGCGATCGGCTCCCTTATACATAAATACCTTGTGCCGGCCTCACAGAAGGGTGTATCATTCGCTAAAATGGCAACCTATAGACAAGACCTATTTACAGATGTCACGGTGTCCTACATCCTTATTGCAGACCAGATCCGTGCACGCACATGAACTAGTTGGAATGCGCCATAGACACCCCGCGCCATTACCAGAGTGAACCTCATACAGATTTCAAATCACAGACTAACATGGGTCATAGTTTTTGATACCAGAAAAGGGTTATTGACTAACATGGGTCCCACACAAAAGATGACACAAGTAATTTTCCCCTCCTAACCTTGTGTTCCCAAACCAATAGATTTCAGATTAACTTGCTTACAGATTTCAAATGTACAAAGTTGAGATCTACTAGTTCTCATATCAGACAAACACGTTAACATGTTTTCAGACTAACGGATCAGATATACAGATTAACAGACTTACAGATTGTTTCATCTAACCTTGTATTGTGCCTACAGATTTCCGAAACGGGTTTATTAGATTCATCCGCCCAATTGATTTAACCTTATCCACCCAACACGCTTTCGGCATCATATTTATCCTAGATTTGTATTAATTAATTACTAATGCACAGACCCCTTACATTAGGTTGGTAGCTTGTGGCCGCTGGATGTGCCAAGCAGTTCCGGCCTGACTTCTGCCACAAGCCAGACCTAACCTCGTGTCTAAGCAGCTTTTAGTTATGCCTACGACCTTTCACATTATAATGATAGTTTGCGGTTGCTGGTTAATCCCGTTGGGTCCTAGCAGGCTTCTACCGCAAACAGAGTCTGTCCTCGTGTCTCAGCATTCTTATTTTTAGCTAAAGTATTCATTCACAGATTATGCCAATATTAGACTAATTATGCCAATTCAACAAATTTAACTTCTTTACAAGTTACAACAGATTATTCAATGTTCTACTAACTCGTTTTCCTCAATTTTAGATCAAGCCTACAGATTTTCATACCCCAAATTTACCGTATTCAGTTTCACCAGTTTCAGCAGATTAGGAAATTTAACAGATTTAATCTTAAAATTAAGCCTAATTTTACATGCCCAAATTATGGTCATAATTCATAATACGACATATGCCCCAATTTTTTGTTAAATTTACACAGTATAGAATATTCTCCAAAAAAAAAACCAAATCATGATATACAAATACGAATTATGCCAAATTTTAACCTTTGATTTCAGCGTATGCCTAATATCCAAAATCCCCATTTAAACGTATTCATATTTAATAGTAGTCCTATTATAATATAGATCTTTATGCCCAAGTCATATGCACAATAATTCTCCTTCTTCCAAATCACAGACTATCATATATAGTATGCCCAGATCCAGATCTTAAATTTCAACCTATGATCTTTTCTCAAATCAGCCACAAATCAGTCATGTCTAATTATGCATCATTCACTATTTTTTCCCAAATTTAGCGTTCGTGGTCAATCTCTTATGAGATTTGGCTCAGGCTCATGGTAGCCTGACTATAGAACAGAAAGAAGGAAGAGATACAAAATAGTTACTATAATATTAATAAGATAGATCTAAAGAGAAAAACAGATTTGATAAAAAAGAATATGCATAATTTCAAATTCAGATTTATAACCATGTCAAGATCATAATTAAATCTCATATCTGAAAATAACCTTACTCACCTTGGTTGGATTCTAAAAGAAAAAGGGTTGTAGTTATTCTCTTTTAATCCTATTCAGATTGGAAGAACAAAAAGCACTTGTTCTAGCTTAGGTTTTAGCAGAATAGAGACACCATTAATTTATTTTAATTAGAACTGAAGCAGCATAGCGTTACAATGGTTTGGTGTGGAGAGAAAGTGAGGTTTGGGGGTATTTAAATAGCATAGGGATCAATGAATATGGTCAGAACGGGCGTCCAAATGCAGAAAAACGAACCAGTCCTCGGATCTGGAAATAAAGGGGAGGTCGATCCCCAGGTCAACCCCCTGGGTCGACCTATGTGACCCAGGTCAACCCCCTGGCGTGTGATTTGAATTTTGAACTTAAATCTGAGCTTTTTTAACTTATTTAGATTTTCTGAAACTTCTGAAGGCCATAACTTCTTCATACGGAGTTTGATTTACGCAAACTCGGACTCTATCTGAAGTAGAATTCCGAGACGAACGCAACGACGTAACTAGTTTCCCTTAACTATTCTTTTAAAAATTAAGTATACTTTGATTTTTTACTATTATGTTCACAGAAAATACGAGGTGTTACAAAGTGGGTGCAGTTGTGTAATTTTTGAGTGGCTGATGCTTAAGTGCGACTGGAATAAAGGTGTGAAGATGTTGATCAAGTTTGAGATAGGGGTTATTGGTTGGTATATTGATGACAGGATGCAATGATAAGGGTTAGGAATCTAGAAAAGAGAAATAGTCAAAGGTAATAATTTTAATTCAGTAATTAAATTTTTTATGACATTTAAATTGTTAGTAGCTTAAAAAGGTCGTATTTAATTAATACGAGGTCCAAAAAAATAATGCAAGGCGAGTTGGACTCGTAATGGGAAATGGAATTCCTGGGAATTTTCGGAATCAACTGGAATCAGAATGAATCGAATATAAAGAAATAAAATCAAGGTGAGTAAATATCACTTGGATTTTATATTAAACTTTTTTTTGTCGTTAAAAATATCTATTGGTTGTTTGGTTGCATTTGAATATTATTGTGGCTATTATATACATATATATATATGTATACATATATATATATATATATATGTATATATAATACATATATATATTAGTTTTTTAGGATTAGTGTTTGTAGTTAATATATATATATATATATATATTGGTGATTGGATAGTTCCCGCACTTCCATTAGCGGATGCCTGCAGTATCATTAGCGGATGACCCTATGCGCCCCACGCTATGATACTGGATGACCTTCTATACCATGATATTGTGCCTCAAAGCAGTATGGGTATTATTTATGTTGGCTAAAGTTTGTGGATGTAGGAAAACAGGTTGGAGGGATCCAATTGGATTCCTCAAAAATATTATTATTTGTTTTTTTTTTTCATATATATTATCATATATGATGTGTTAGAAAACATGTAGTTGATAAATGTGTGGTTTTGATTGGCTGAATATCACAGGCCCTAAATTATTAATTTATAAAAATATCATGAAAAAGGATTTTTAGATTTAAAAGGGAAAATCTATTTTTCTAAAATAGAATTTTAATTTCGAATGGGCTGTAAAGATATTAACTTGTTTTGAATAAATAAAACTAATATTGAATTTATAAACGATGTTTATAAATTAAATAATACAAGAAAAACAAGTATGGGAAATTTATAAATGATATTTATAAATTAAACAATGCAGGAAATTGAAGTAAATTTATAAACAACATTTAAAAATAAATGGAATAATTTTCATTGGATAATGCAGGAAATTGAATTGAATTTAAAAACGGTGTTTATAAATGAAGTGGAAAAATTATCGTTTGATAATTTGAACATTTAAATTCAAATGTGAATTTAAAAATAGAAATGTGAAATCGTTGTAAAGAAGTAAATGATGAAATTTATTATGATGTTTAGAATGTAAATTGAACTAAAAACATATCCATATGGATTTACGATTTGATTTCGATTAGATCAAATTTGTTTAAATAAAATATTTTCAGAAAAGATATTAAGATTGTATTAAATAGAATTTTAAATTTAAATATGAAAATAGATTTTATATATATAAGTCAAAATAAACTGAATATTCCAAGAATAAGATTTTGGTTTTCAAATAGACTTCGAAATGGAACTTGTCGAATATATATAACAAGCAAGTTTATAAACGATGTTTATGAATGTGGTGAATTTACTATCAAGAGATAATTTATCATTTCTAATTCCAGTATGAATTTAAATTATAATTTGGAATCATTTTGAAAAAGGGAACAATAGTTTTTATTCCGTAATTTGGAATATAAAACAAATTGAGTTTAAATAGATTGAAATGAAACTTGTTATAATATGTATAAACAAAAAAGTTAGATTTATAAACGATGTTCATAAATCGAGTGAAATAAACTATCATTCGATAATTTAAACATTTAAATTCAAGTATGAATTTAAAGGTGAATTAGAAAACGGTTTGAAATAGAACGATAAATTTTATTCTGGAATTCGGAATATAAATTATAGTGAGAAAAATCCAATGGATTTATACTTATAATTTGATTATATCAAATAATAAAAATAAATTTATTTATAAAGGGAATTAGAATTTAATATAGCAAATTTAGTATAAATAAATTTATAATCGAGTAAATAAAAAATGGACGATTATAAACGATCGGAATATTTAGTTGAATTGGGAAAACTCGTTTAATATATATATTGAAAATATATTAGAATGAAGTTGAAATTTATTACAAACGAAATTTAAATGCTTATATATATTAATATAATTAAAATGAACTCGCCGTAGAGTGGTAGTTCTTTAATTTGGCATTTCGAACTTCAAGTGAGTGTACATAACTCAACTTAAGCTGGAATTATATGAAATAGGAATCGTCAGGACCGATTAGATCATAGTTTTCTAATGGAGGAGAAAATTCTGGATTTAATAGTATAGATTTCGAGTTATGACAAAATCAAATTTTCAAAAAAAAAAAACAGCGCCATAACTATTATTAAACCATAACTGTTTACTTAAATAAATAAAAGGATTTTAAGTGAATAAAAATTCGAATTACCATTAGAAAAATCCAGATTTGAGATACAAAATAAATATGAACTCAAGTGGAGTAAGTGAATTGATTTTCGAAACAAAATCAGATTTTTAATTATTTAATAGAATTAGCTGATTTGAAGGATAATTATTTAATGGGATTTTGAATCGAAATTGGCGTTGGATAAGAGAATTGGGTTAGTAAATTCATATTTGAAATCGAATATGAAACTGGAGTTGAAAATGGAACTCGAATGGTTTATAAGTCAATTAAAAATATAATTGAACGTGATATGCTCAAATAAAAAGCAAAATGGGCAAAAGGAGCTAACTGACGAATAATTTAGTGAACTATGTTAAAATTGATCAGATTGGGTTGGAAAAACTTATAGATAGGCATATATGGGTTAGACAGGAATGGAATGAAGTGTATGAAGATTATATTTCTAGTGTCCGACAAAAAGATGCACATTTGAATTCCATATGAGGTTTTATGCGCCGAATCGGCAAGCCGCTTGGCTTTTTGATTTTCTTTTTAATGGAAAGAGCCTGTGGAAGCGAGTTGAGGTTTGAACTATCAATCAGTACAAAGGAGGTGCTAGCGAATTTTTCCGAAAATTTAAGGAGTTAGAATATTTTTAAGAAATTTAATAACTAGAATTATATATATATATATATATGTATACATATATATATATATATATATATATATATATATGGAATTCGATAAGGAAACGAACTTAAAATAGAGTATTATAAACAAGAAGGAAATCTACAATTAAATCTGTTAAAAACAGAAAGAGAAATGCGTATACATTTTGAAAATTAATAATTGGTTTTTACGTTGTTGATTATTCGAGGTAAGTGGCCTTGCCTGTTTTGAAGTTAAGAATGTTATTCAGTCAAGGTCTGAGAGGTAATTGTACCCCAACTTGATTGATTTCATTATTTTTCGATAAATAGCAAGATTCAGTCTTGAAGAGTAATGTTTGAATATGATTTAGTTGAATGCAGTATTTTGGGTTGTTGTAATGATGTTTTACACAACATTCGATTTGACCCAAGGAAGTGAAATTTTGGAAAATATAATAAAAAAATATTTCCTAAGTATGAAACAAACGAGTCAGGAAAAGAGATAAGTAATTGGAATATTTTCCAATTATAAATAAAAGATATTTTCTATGTATAGAAAATAAAAGGAATCGATATATGGAAATGTTTTCCAAATAGTGTAAGAGGCCAAGATGGTTGTCGAAAATATCGTGTTAACGAATTTTGATAAGGAAATGGGGAAGTGATTTAATTAATGAAGTATTAATTAAGGGGCCCAGTGTTTATTTGTTGCTTTGGATGAATCTTGTTTTTCTTCAATAGTTAAATAACCGACTATCGAAGTACTTGCCAATACCGTTGTCAATATGGAGAGACCAGTTCAATTATTATCCGAGAACCACTCCGTATTGACAGCAGCATTGCGAATTAGATTATATGAAGATAATCGAAGACGTAGTAAAGTGCAAGGGATTTTTCTGTTAATTTTAGGTATAAATTGCCTAAGATGGATTGATGGAAATTATACCTTCAATTTCGTTTAGTCCCAAAATGAAGTTGTATGGACGAGTGTCTGACAGAGTATTTCCATTGATCACATATGTTGTCTGTATAAATATATATGGTGGTGGAGAATTTATTCTCCTAACATAGTATCTAGATTATATTTGTACAAATCATATAGTGATTAACGGATCTAACAATGTGGCGTTCAAAGCGATTGTGCTATCAGTGGATGATAAGTAAATCATAGCCTCAGGCCTCAACAATCGGTAAATGACAAAATTTGGGCAAGCAACGTAGCTATGTGGGTAGCTCCCAATTAGGGTGTATTATAACCTATCTATAGAAATTCATTCCATTCTTTATTCTATTTGATGCTATCCCATTCGGGAAAACGGTTGTTGATTCCAACCGTTGGTGATATACATTCGATACACTCAAGCGAAATGAGTGGTTGATCATGTGCGGCCAGGTTACAAGTTGTTCATGTTGAACCAGTGTATTCTCCTCTAGAGATACACTATCAGAAGGTGGTTCCATACCTTGGCATAGTTGGAAATTCAATACCCAATAAGTGCTCGCAGTTTTGAATGTATATTATATATATGTGGAGCGTGAGATGCAAACGGTCCACTAGATTGTTATTTATTTGATTTAAACATTATTATTATATCAAAAGAGTTTTGATATAAAGATTATCATTTCTTTCAAAAGGATTTTGAAAGTTAAATCAAGTGTTTTGGATTCTCATAAGGGAAACACCGTTCCGTGTTATACGGCGTGGTCTTACGAGATATCGTTTATTTTCTCTAACTATTTTAAATTGTTTGCTTATATCAGTCCCATGACTGACCTAGAGTTTATTTTGTTTTGTTTTACTTAAACTCTTGGGTGCCCAAATTTGTTCGGGCAGTAAAGTAGTTTAGGATTTTATAAATTTATCTTAAGAAGTTTGGACCAGGAGGCTTCAGGTTATCTAGTTATTGTTATTTTCGTTTGTTGCAAGTATTGTACTCTGATAATGATATGCTATACAATATAAAAAAATTGTACTCCAAAAGCTGATTTATATATTATATTTTATTCCGCTGCGATTGTGATATTCTATGTTGTTATTTCTGTTTTTCTTCTACCTTTTTCTTCTTTATTTCATAACAATTCGTATTTCTGTGATATTTGGGTTGCACGTATGGTGTATTTAGTCAAGTCTGATAGTATGGATTTGCGGGCCGTTACAGTTCCACCCTCTGAATAGAGGATATTTGTCAACATCTCTTTGTTTCTCGTCATGTGTTGTAACGGCCGCCCATTTCCAACCATTTAAATCAATAATAAAACTATGTCAGGGATTGGCTTATACCAGGTATTGACCTGCCTTTATGTAAGGCAATCCCATCATGGATTTCCTTTTATCGAAGAGCATAAAACTTGGGGATGAATATCGATAAACTCGAACACACATATCCAAAGCTGCAAGAATCTTGAATGCGTGGATGTAGGACACTTGGATTTCAGATCGTTAAAGCCCAGGTTGGTATGGCCCATGTCGACGTACTTCAACTCAAAATCTTGAAACACTATCCTGCTCCAGTTTGGTGAGAAGCCCAGTTCGATGTTCTTGGCTCGGCATGCAACATCACCCTATCACATGAAAATTAGATTTTCTGATCAGTAAATCTAGTTCAGCTATGCTGAACAAGACTATACCGAGCCGTACTTTAGATGTTCATTTGAGACCTACTCAATTGCTTAAACGAGATCCACTTATCATGCATTGACCTCCAGAGATGCTGCTATGCGTCTTGGTCGAACCAAATCTGCTTCAACCTGTCTTGGCCAATCCAGATTTTGTAAATCCTATAAATATTTGATTTTCGGATTTCTCCAGGGATCGTTTTCTTCTCCAAACATTTGGACGCTACAGAGACAAGAATTATTTCTTAATATCCGTATTTATCACTACAAATCAACTGCGTCTTGTAATCTACATAGTATAAATAAAAGATCACCATAAGTGGACGTAGGAAAATCACCAAAACACTTTAATTTCTTGTGTTCTCTTACTTTTTTCCGCAATCTTTGATTTTGTGACAATGAAATTATCTGAATTACTTCATTTGAGTGTTTAACTTGGAAGGACCAATTTTCAAGTAAACATTTTGGCGCACCAGGAAATGGCTCAAGAAATTTGGAATTCTGCTGAAATTGCATTGCTAGTTGTTACTTACAACTTTCTATCATGTTGTAAACAAATAAAGATACCTCTCGTGCTGGAAGGAAGGAAGAAGACCAGGAGGCGTCTTTTACTAGGAACCCCTCGGTCTACTTGATAAGGGAGGAGTTGGATGAAGCCATGGGCAAATAACAATAGTGCTTCCAATAACAGGAAGACACGATGCAAGAGATTCTAGCACAACTCAGAGAGGCTAGAGGTTAGGTGCATGGAGCTGGAACATGTCACAGCAAGAAAGTAGCACCACTACCACACTTGGTGGCACAACCAACAGGCCACCTCAGGCTCGAACATTGCAAGCAGAGATTTCGACTTGACAATGTCGAACCGGAAATTAGGCTTGACCATGTCTAGTTGGGTCGGGCTGGGGTAAGCTCCCAACTACTCCTCACACCCTACGAGCTCTAGCGATGTAGGTAGGCATGAATAAATATTCAGAGCCAAGGAGCATCAGTAAATAAGGGGAAACAACCACCCTAAAGAATCTAGATGACTTTGGTCCAAATTTAATGACAAGCGGTGTTTTAACTGAGAACGCAGGCTTGGAAAGTCTCAACGGTCCAGTAGCTGGCAATAGTGATTGGAGTATGTTGATTTGAGGTGGTGGTAAAGTTATTGATATCATTAGAAGGTAACTTGTGGAGGACTATTGAATCAGAACATGTAGAACGTGCAAAGAATTCCTTTTGCTCCAAACATAAAAAATCGGGAAAACCCCTGAACTTTAGACTACCGGTATTGAAGTCTTACGATGGATGGAAGGATCCAACATTCTGTCTCATGCGATACATTAAGAAAATGGAAATGTTGGTGGCATCAGAAGAGGTGATGGACAAGTTCTTCGCCTTCTTTTTTATCAAATATAGTTGCTTAGTGGTTCAGGCTGTTGGAAAGCGACTCGATCAACAACTGAACATGATTGATTGAAAGATTCATGGGGAAATTCCGAGTCCACGTGGCATGATGTAACAACCCGTAAAATGCGAGCCAGTTTGAAAATTTTATTTTGGCAATTTTAGCGGGTTTTGAATATTTAAAATGAATTATTTTAAATAATATCGACGAGAAATTTATTTGGAATAGAATTCGAACGTATATATTATATACGTCGTCGTTAGAATATATAATAATTATATATAATTATAAAAGGAATAGAAAATGGCGCGGTAGTTCGAAAATTCGATTTCTAATTTCAAATGAATATACAGAATTCAATATAAGTCAGAATTGAACGAAACAAGAAATATTTGAATCTGTATAACTATATCTTTGTAACGAAGTTGACAAACTGAGATTTCATCTTAGAAATGATAAGATATGTCCAGTTTAAAATTAGAAATAGTCGCTGTGGAATTTATATATATTTTAATATAATATATAGCCCTTAAAAATAGCCATTTTGCAAACGACCTCGGATTTCGACGAAACAAGTTTTGTTGGGTCCGGGATGTAAAGTTATTGTTAGATTCCAAATTTCATAATTTTTCAAATCAATATGTGAGCGTGGCAAAGGAAAACGCGTTTGACCAGTTTCAGTTGATTTTAATCGACTGGAAATTGGCCATTTTTCTAACGGTCTTGGAATTCGACGAAACTAGTTTTGTTAGGACCGTATCGTCAATACGAAGCTAGAAAATATTTTTATGGAATTTATAGAGTTAGTATGTGACCCCGGTAATTTGAAATGTACGTTTAAAATTCAATATAGTGATTTAAATGAAAATTCAAAAGGAAACTGATTGTAACTATCGAATCAGCTTGCGATACATATCCCATTGGGTTCGGAATGGGGGTGAAACGCTATGGGCGTCAGGCGTTGGGCCTCGTTTCGTGGTCCTGGGTAAAAGTCAACTTTAAATAAAAAAAAATAAAAAAAAAATAAATAAATAATATTTTTAAATTCCCTCCCCTTTATCTTTCTTCTGCCCCCCCCCCCCCCCGATTTCACTTTACAGGAAAGAAAAAAAAGAAAAAAAAAAGAGCAGATCGAAATCGCGATCGCCCCCCCCCCCTCCCCCCCCCCCCCCGTAGCCATCGTCGCCGCCGCCTCCATCTCCACCTACGTGCGCCTCTCCCCTCAGCCCTCCCCTCTCCTCCGCGACCCCTCCCTGGCCCCAACGACCTCGTCGAACCCCGCCTAGCGCGAACGCCGACAACCCCCGATCCCCCTCCGCCCACGCACCCACCGCCTTGGCCTACGCCGCTCCCCTCCGCTGCCCTGAGCTCCGCCATCGACCGATTAGCCTGCCCCCCCCCTACAAGAAAACCCGTAAGTTTTTTTTTTTTATTATTTACTTTCATTTATTCACTGATTTTCTTGTTTTACTTTAAATCTGAGATGATTTTAAAAAGATAAAAAAAACTGATTTTTGTTTAAAAATAAAAACTGATTTGGTTTTAAAAAAAAAAAAAAAGAAAAACTGATTTAGTTTTAATAATAAAAACTGATTTTTACAAGTTTTAAAAACTGAATTTTATTTTGATGTTAAAAACTGAATTTTATTTTGATGTTAAAACTGAATTTTATTTACTTTAAAAACTGGTTTTTATTTATGTGGCAAAGTTATAAAAATATAATCTTTATTGAGTAGAAGATTTAAAAATATGATTTTTATATTTTTAAAGTATTAAAAATATAATCTTTACTATGTAGAAGTGATAAAAATATAGTTTTTATATTTCTAAAGTATTAAAAGTATAATCTTTACTATGTAGAAGTGATAAAAATATAGTTTTTATATTTCTAAATTATTAAAAGTATAATCTTTACTATGTAGAAGTGGTAAAAATATAATTTTTACATGTTAGGAATATTAAAAATATCATCTTTTTATAGGTAGCAAAATAAAATGTGATTTCTATAGGGATGATATTGAAAAGGCAAAATTTTTATATATTGAACTTTGAAATAAAAATTCGATTTTTATATATTGAATAGCGAACTAAAAATTCGATTTTTATATATTGAACTTTGAAATAAAAATTAAATTTTTATATATTGAACTTTGAAATAAAAATTCGATTTTTATATATTGAATAGCGAACTAAAAATTCGATTTTTATATATTGAACTTTGAAATAAAAATTCGATTTTTATATATTGAACTTTGAAATAAAAATTCGATTTTTATATATTGAACTTTGAAATAAAAATTCGATTTTTATATATGGAATAGCGAAGTAAAAATTCGATTTTTACATATGTAGTGAAAGCGGGCGACGAAGGTAACAAAAGGGCGAGAACGAAGAAAATCTATATCAAAGAAGAGTCAAGATGTTTGGATAGCTATATGTGAGAATTTCTCACCTTTCAATTTTATTTCTAGTTATATATATATACTAGGATGCAGACGGTGCTTATTAGAAGCACCCGACACCCGTCCACATACCATGGACTTGTTTGTTTGGTTGTGTAGTTGGTTAGATTATTTGATTTGGATTTGATTGATTGGTTGAATTGGAAATTGATTAAAATTGATATGTGAATGGCGTGGGCCTTCACTAGACCGGGGATAAGGCTAGGCCTTGTCCCGTTTCTAGTATCGTGCCGTTATGCCGCCGAAATTTTCTAAAATATGTTAGAAAAATAAAAATATCATTTTATTTAATAAATGAATTGAATAGAAATTCATAGGTTGAAATAAAATGTTTTATCGTTAAAAATATAATTTTTAACGTGAATATGAAAATAGTGAAGTGAATAAATATTCATTTACAAACCAGATGGTTTGTTTATGTACACTTATTTGAATGACATTGATTGGGACGATAAATTTTACACATCGCCCAACTGCACAAATAAAATCTGCGTTTGTTTGTTTGAAACCCCACACGGGTGTTGGGATGGAATATGAATTTCACTCATCCTGATTGATTAAATATGTCGATCGATTGATTGACAGGCTGTTATAAGCGTTGAATATCTATATTTGATGCTTATACAGTGTAGTGCACTTTGGTTGATGGTTGATTATTTTCAATGTTATTATATACATGTGTTGTATGAAAATCCGTATAATTAATTTTATATGGTAATTGATTGGGCCTCATTCCAATCGTGAAAATAAAGAATATTTTGATAATAACAAATATTTTGATAATAGGAAATATTTGAAATAGAATATTTGAAAATAGAAATTTATGAAGCCGTGTTGATTAGATTGACGCCATTTTGACGTAAACGATATTTATATCGATTTTATTCATTTTAAAATGAATATTGAAAAGTAATCTCGAAATCGAATATTTCGAAATGAATTGAATTGAAAACGATTTCGAAATGAATTGAATTGAAAACGATTTCGAAATGAATTGAATTGAAAACGATTTCGAAATGAATTGAATTGAAAACGATTTCGAAATGAATTGAATTGAAAACGATTTCGAAATGAATTGAATTGAAAACGATTTCGAAATGAATTGAATTGAAAACGATTTCGAAATGAATTGAATTGAAAACGATTTCGAAATGAATTGAATTGAAAACGATTTCGAAATGAATTGAATTGAAAACGATTTCGAAATGAATTGAATTGAAAACGATTTCGAAATGAATTGAATTGAAAACGATTTCGAAATGAATTGAATTGAAAACGATTTCGAAATGAATTGAATTGAAAACGAATTCTAATTGAATTGAAAGCGAATTGAAATGAATTCAAATTGAATTGAAATTTGAATTGAACAGAAGTGAATTTTGAAACGAATTTATAAAGAAGAATTCAATTTCGATTTGAATTGAAATGGAAGTTGAAATTACTTTTGAAACGAGTTTAAAACTATTTATATAATTCGTTTTAAATAGAAATCGACGAAATATATATTATATATATAATATATATAATATAATGGCCTGAATAGAACGCGCCGCGCCGCGGCAGTTCGTGAATTTCGACCATTTATTTCAAACGGACATTACGGGAGATCCGACCGTCGGATTCTCCTAAAACCGGAACCGTTGGGTTCGTATCGAAAAGAGCTTTCTAACGAATATTAGAAATTAGAAATCTAACGGTTGGATTTGGAATTATGTCCAAATCAAATTTGAAAAAGGTCGCTGTAAGTGCAGTTCGATGGCCGTTGATGGAAATCGACTGTACGAGCCTTGATAAAATTATTAAAAATAGTAATAATTTGTGTAAAATCATAAGAAATGATTTGTGAAGATTTGGGATGAAAAACTCCATATTTGAAAAGATAAAAATAGATTTTTATCGAAATGAACTAGTTTTGAACTAGAATTATAATTCTATTTATTTTTAAATAAATAAATTGAATTCGAAAAGGGTTTTAAAAGTAACCAAAATTCCAATGATTGCATTGGAGTGGATTTGAATCGAAATTGTCTTCAGAATATTTCGATGTTGGAATTCGTGATTATACAGGTGTTGTTATGGAAATTTGAAAGATATATATGTATATCGTTATTTCCAATACGACATTTGTTAGTCGTAGAATTCGATATTGAATATAAGCCGATATATTTTCTATTCAGAGCCTTGTATTGAATATCGAATGTGATTTGGGTTTGTCGTGAATGGTGTCTTCACTAACACTGTTCTTGAACCCAGTTGAGAAAAGATTAAATCTTTTTATTTAGATTTAATGAAGTGTACCAATTAAATGATATTTAATTGGAATTGAATTGATATTGATTTTTGGGTTTATCGTGAACAGTGTTTTAAATAACACTCGTTCTTTAACCCGATAATTAATGGAATGATTTTTGGGTTTATCGTGAACAGTGTTTTTAAATAACACTCGTTCTTTAACCCGATAATTAATGGAATGATTTTTGGGTTTATCGTGAACAGTGTTTTTAAATAACACTCGTTCTTTAACCCGATAATTACTGGAATGTGACTTTGGGTTTATCGCGAACCGTGTTTTTAGATGACACTGATTCTTTAACCCAGTCACAGATTAAAACTAAGTGGAGTTTTAATGAATCTTTAATTAGATTGAAAAGATCGAGAATGGAGTATCACCAGTTTTGCTCCAGGCGATAGTTAAATCTTTAATTAGATTTGAACGTGAAATTTAGAAACTAACTGTCGGTTAGCCAAGCAGAATGGTTTTCTGGATATTGATCTGATGTTGGTTTCGGCCTTCGGGGTTAATATTTGGGGAATTATTCTCTTGACTAATTTACGGTTAGTGACTAATGAATTGGAATGAGGCGTATGTTGTGTTTGTGTAACACTTATTTAAATATACGCGAGTTATTCGGAAAGACCGGGTTTATCCCATTCTGAATAACTGATACGACGATAAGTCGAAGATGAAGACGATGGTCGAAGACCGGAGGTCTTCACGTCGTTTGGGTGATAACTGATGATCTTGATTGGGCTGTACACCCAAGAAGATGGAAACAGTTAGTGATCGTCCAGACGTACTTGGAGATCGATGGATATGCGGGGTACTAGGTGCCTCCGGTTTCGTTCAGACCCAGGACGGACTTGTAAATGGACTGTGTGTCTGACATCGGATTTCATTCTGTGTGACTGATATCGGTTGCATAGGATGGTTTGCCTGTGTGGCATGCTAAGATGCAAATGATCAAGGCTTCTGTTGAAAAGCAAAGTCTTGTGGTGATGATCAAAGCACGGCCTTTGTGGCGTAGCTTTGTGTAACGTTTACCTCGCGTGTTTCACACCCGGTATGAACCAAAAACGGGAGACGGACCTCAGGGAGGACTTGCGTTTCTTTCTAGCTAGAAGTGGCGTCAGTGGTTTTTCACGCCCTGACGAGTTTGACTTATGTGGTTGTTGCTGTTGCGAGGCGCCTCGGTTATATCGGTTTCGGCCGATGCATTCTGGTCGGCTGACGGACCAGACTTACACCCCATAGGGTGGGGAAACGTAGTGTTCAGGCATAATAATCCACATCGGTGGACCGGCCCTGACGATCTAAAGGCTTGCCTGCGCGCTTGCCTGTGGCTCGGGCTAGAGAGTCACGAATCGGTTGAGGACTATCTTTTGCCTCGGTTCATAGACGGAAATCCAATTTCCAAATACGTGACATTTGCGGTTTTATTTGTAAACCTATATATGGCGACATGATATATGGTACCCATGCCGCCTATGATTGATACTTATGATTTGAAGTGTTTTATACACTATGCACTTATGATAGTATCAAAGGATTTGTTTTAAAACGTATCAAGCATTCTTTGGCTGTTATAAGGGAAAACCCTATCCTCGACTGCGTTGCATTGTGTGATGGGACCTGGGTCTTATAACAGCTTCATTTTTCTTTATTTAGCATTGCGCTGTTTGTTTTATGCACTGGTATTCTTGGGAGGAAACCCGTTCCGTGTTATACGGCGTGGTCCCTTGATTTACCTTTAAAAATAATGATTAATAACTGTTTTAGTTCTCACACCAGTCACATGACTGACCTGGAGTTTATTGTTTTAACCTAAACTCTGGGTGCCCTTATTTTGACACGGGCAGCTAGTAGTTTCGGTTTTTGCAGATTTATATTCACAGGATCCTGGTTTACAGCTGGGATGATATCCGGAAAGCTTTGTATCCGTATATCTCTTCCAGTTGTGTATTGTATTATTTTCCGCTGCTATGTATTTAAATGTAATTTAAATCTCTGATATTTCTGTGTAATATTCGTTTATACTCTGTATATTCTTGTAATCTGATGCATTGTTGTTATAAGCAATGAAATGTTCTTCTGTATGCGTTCTGTTGTGGCTTGTTCTCGAACTATCCGACGCTTTCCTTTACGGGGAAGTTGCGGGTCTTTACATTTGGTATCAGAGCTTTGGTTTACAAAGCTAGAGAACAAGACACATTAGAACCCTACGAAAGAATTCATCAGATATTGGATTAGTAATATCCAATTAGAATGACTCGTTAGAGATGGGATCAGTAGTATCCTAGAACGAGTGTGAAGAGTATATTTTTCAAATGAAAACAAATTTTGTTTTGAAAATTTAAATCAATTATTCGTAGTTGATTATTTATTTATATTGATGTGGACAATCCAGTATATGTAGATTTTGCGTATACGTCTGATCCGCGTGTATTCAAAGTTTTAATATATTAGATTGATATAGAATCACATTCTAGACGCCCGGAGATGGTTCTGATGATTGATCGATCATCATCCGAACTTATGTTCGTGTTTCGAAGGTGTGATTTTCTATATATTTCCATTAGGCTGGTGTGAGAACCAAAACTTATATATAGTTAGAACACATTGTTGTGATTTGGCATCAAAAATCTGATTTTTGTATATGTATCAAAATTATGAATTTTAAACTCTAAATCCACTAATTGATTGATGTTTGCGTTGTTTGTTTATTTGTTTGCTAATTTTGAACCATTTATGCCTATTAGAACCAAATATTGAACTATATTGAAATTTGGTTGCATTTGCTTGCATATACATATATATCTTTGAACAGGTCATAGCAAGGAGGCTAGAGCAGAGAATAAAATTTGTTTGCCCGACAAATAGGTACATGTTTACTACATAATTTCCTGTTTTGTTTGGGTGATGATGATTTTGTGAGCCTATTGGCTAGCCGCTTGGCTTTTTCTTTTTCTTTTTGAGATCTGAAGGACCGGGGAAGCTATTTGAAATTCCCCGACGCTCCCGGTGCAGGGGAGGTTATGGCGAAATTTTTCAAAAATTTAGGGTGTTAGCCAAATTTTTGAAATTTTGAAAATTCTCAGAAACTAAAGAGTTGGAGAATGGAAGCCAGATCGAGCGTAGAGCTGAATAATCAAACCACTTTCGACTTTATTCCTTTTAGAGGACAAAAAGTTTTAAGTGGGGGAGATTGTAACAACCCGTAAAATGCGAGCCAGTTTGAAAATTTTATTTTGGCAATTTTAGCGGGTTTTGAATATTTAAAATGAATTATTTTAAATAATATCGACGAGAAATTTATTTGGAATAGAATTCGAACGTATATATTATATACGTCGTCGTTAGAATATATAATAATTATATATAATTATAAAAGGAATAGAAAATGGCGCGGTAGTTCGAAAATTCGATTTCTAATTTCAAATGAATATACAGAATTCAATATAAGTCAGAATTGAACGAAACAAGAAATATTTGAATCTGTATAACTATATCTTTGTAACGAAGTTGACAAACTGAGATTTCATCTTAGAAATGATAAGATATGTCCAGTTTAAAATTAGAAATAGTCGCTGTGGAATTTATATATATTTTAATATAATATATAGCCCTTAAAAATAGCCATTTTGCAAACGACCTCGGATTTCGACGAAACCAGTTTTGTTGGGTCCGGGATGTAAAGTTATTGTTAGATTCCAAATTTCATAATTTTTCAAATCAATATGTGAGCGTGGCAAAGGAAAACGCGTTTGACCAGTTTCAGTTGATTTTAATCGACTGGAAATTGGCCATTTTTCTAACGGTCTCGGAATTCGACGAAACTAGTTTTGTTAGGACCGTATCGTCAATACGAAGCTAGAAAATATTTTTATGGAATTTATAGAGTTAGTATGTGACCCCGGTAATTTGAAATGTACGTTTAAAATTCAATATAGTGATTTAAATGAAAATTCAAAAGGAAACTGATTGTAACTATCGAATCAGCTTGCGATACATATCCCATTGGGTTCGGAATGGGGGTGAAACGCTATGGGCGTCAGGCGTTGGGCCTCGTTTCGTGGTCCTGGGTAAAAGTCAACTTTAAATAAAAAAAAAAATAAAAAAAAAATAAATAAATAATATTTTTAAATTCCCTCCCCTTTATCTTTCTTCTGCCCCCCCCCCCCCCCGATTTCACTTTACAGGAAAGAAAAAAAAGAAAAAAAAAAAAAAAAGCAGATCGAAATCGCGATCGCCCCCCCCCCCCCCCCCCCCCCCCGTAGCCATCGTCGCCGCCGCCTCCATCTCCACCTACGTGCGCCTCTCCCCTCAGCCCTCCCCTCTCCTCCGCGACCCCTCCCTGGCCCCAACGACCTCGTCGAACCCCGCCTAGCGCGAACGCCAACAACCCCCGATCCCCCTCCGCCCACGCACCCACCGCCTTGGCCTACGCCGCTGCCCTGAGCTCCGCCATCGACCGATTAGCCTGCCCCCCCCCCCCTACAAGAAAACCCGCAAGTTTTTTTTTTTTATTATTTACTTTCATTTATTCACTGATTATCTTGTTTTACTTTAAATCTGAGATGATTTTAAAAAGATAAAAAAAACTGATTTTTGTTTAAAAATAAAAACTGATTTGGTTTTAAAAAAAAAAAAAAAAAAAACTGATTTAGTTTTAATAATAAAAACTGATTTTTACAAGTTTTAAAAACTGAATTTTATTTTGATGTTAAAAACTGAATTTTATTTTGATGTTAAAACTGAATTTTATTTACTTTAAAAACTGGTTTTTATTTATGTGGCAAAGTTATAAAAATATAATCTTTATTGAGTAGAAGATTTAAAAATATGATTTTTATATTTTTAAAGTATTAAAAATATAATCTTTACTATGTAGAAGTGATAAAAATATAGTTTTTATATTTCTAAAGTATTAAAAGTATAATCTTTACTATGTAGAAGTGATAAAAATATAGTTTTTATATTTCTAAATTATTAAAAGTATAATCTTTACTATGTAGAAGTGGTAAAAATATAATTTTTACATGTTAGGAATATTAAAAATATCATCTTTTTATAGGTAGCAAAATAAAATGTGATTTCTATAGGGATGATATTGAAAAGGCAAAATTTTTATATATTGAACTTTGAAATAAAAATTCGATTTTTATATATTGAATAGCGAACTAAAAATTCGATTTTTATATATTGAACTTTGAAATAAAAATTAAATTTTTATATATTGAACTTTGAAATAAAAATTCGATTTTTATATATTGAATAGCGAACTAAAAATTCGATTTTTATATATTGAACTTTGAAATAAAAATTCGATTTTTATATATTGAACTTTGAAATAAAAATTCGATTTTTATATATTGAACTTTGAAATAAAAATTCGATTTTTATATATTGAACTTTGAAATAAAAATTCGATTTTTATATATGGAATAGCGAAGTAAAAATTCGATTTTTACATATGTAGTGAAAGCGGGCGACGAAGGTAACAAAAGGGCGAGAACGAAGAAAATCTATATCAAAGAAGAGTCAAGATGTTTGGATAGCTATATGTGAGAATTTCTCACCTTTCAATTTTATTTCTAGTTATATATATATACTAGGATGCAGACGGTGCTTATTAGAAGCACCCGACACCCGTCCACATACCATGGACTTGTTTGTTTGGTTGTGTAGTTGGTTAGATTATTTGATTTGGATTTGATTGATTGGTTGAATTGGAAATTGATTAAAATTGATATGTGAATGGCGTGGGCCTTCACTAGACCGGGGATAAGGCTAGGCCTTGTCCCGTTTCTAGTATCGTGCCGTTATGCCGCCGAAATTTTCTAAAATATGTTAGAAAAATAAAAATATCATTTTATTTAATAAATGAATTGAATAGAAATTCATAGGTTGAAATAAAATGTTTTATCGTTAAAAATATAATTTTTAACGTGAATATGAAAATAGTGAAGTGAATAAATATTCATTTACAAACCAGATGGTTTGTTTATGTACACTTATTTGAATGACATTGATTGGGACGATAAATTTTACACATCGCCCAACTGCACAAATAAAATCTGCGTTTGTTTGTTTGAAACCCCACACGGGTGTTGGGATGGAATATGAATTTCACTCATCCTGATTGATTAAATATGTCGATCGATTGATTGACAGGCTGTTATAAGCGTTGAATATCTATATTTGATGCTTATACAGTGTAGTGCACTTTGGTTGATGGTTGATTATTTTCAATGTTATTATATACATGTGTTGTATGAAAATCCGTATAATTAATTTTATATGGTAATTGATTGGGCCTCATTCCAATCGTGAAAATAAAGAATATTTTGATAATAACAAATATTTTGATAATAGGAAATATTTGAAATAGAATATTTGAAAATAGAAATTTATGAAGCCGTGTTGATTAGATTGACGCCATTTTGACGTAAACGATATTTATATCGATTTTATTCATTTTAAAATGAATATTGAAAAGTAATCTCGAAATCGAATATTTCGAAATGAATTGAATTGAAAACGATTTCGAAATGAATTGAATTGAAAACGATTTCGAAATGAATTGAATTGAAAACGATTTCGAAATGAATTGAATTGAAAACGATTTCGAAATGAATTGAATTGAAAACGATTTCGAAATGAATTGAATTGAAAACGATTTCGAAATGAATTGAATTGAAAACGATTTCGAAATGAATTGAATTGAAAACGATTTCGAAATGAATTGAATTGAAAACGATTTCGAAATGAATTGAATTGAAAACGATTTCGAAATGAATTGAATTGAAAACGATTTCGAAATGAATTGAATTGAAAACGATTTTGAAATGAATTGAATTGAAAACGATTTCGAAATGAATTGAATTGAAAACGAATTCTAATTGAATTGAAAGCGAATTGAAATGAATTCAAATTGAATTGAAATTTGAATTGAACAGAAGTGAATTTTGAAACGAATTTATAAAGAAGAATTCAATTTCGATTTGAATTGAAATGGAAGTTGAAATTACTTTTGAAACGAGTTTAAAACTATTTATATAATTCGTTTTAAATAGAAATCGACGAAATATATATTATATATATAATATATATAATATAATGGCCTGAATAGAACGCGCCGCGCCGCGGCAGTTCGTGAATTTCGACCATTTATTTCAAACGGACATTACGGGAGATCCGACCGTCGGATTCTCCTAAAACCGGAACCGTTGGGTTCGTATCGAAAAGAGCTTTCTAACGAATATTAGAAATTAGAAATCTAACGGTTGGATTTGGAATTATGTCCAAATCAAATTTGAAAAAGGTCGCTGTAAGTGCAGTTCGATGGCCGTTGATGGAAATCGACTGTACGAGCCTTGATAAAATTATTAAAAATAGTAATAATTTGTGTAAAATCATAAGAAATGATTTGTGAAGATTTGGGATGAAAAACTCCATATTTGAAAAGATAAAAATAGATTTTTATCGAAATGAACTAGTTTTGAACTAGAATTATAATTCTATTTATTTTTAAATAAATAAATTGAATTCGAAAAGGGTTTTAAAAGTAACCAAAATTCCAATGATTGCATTGGAGTGGATTTGAATCGAAATTGTCTTCAGAATATTTCGATGTTGGAATTCGTGATTATACAGGTGTTGTTATGGAAATTTGAAAGATATATATGTATATCGTTATTTCCAATACGACATTTGTTAGTCGTAGAATTCGATATTGAATATAAGCCGATATATTTTCTATTCAGAGCCTTGTATTGAATATCGAATGTGATTTGGGTTTGTCGTGAATGGTGTCTTCACTAACACTGTTCTTGAACCCAGTTGAGAAAAGATTAAATCTTTTTATTTAGATTTAATGAAGTGTACCAATTAAATGATATTTAATTGGAATTGAATTGATATTGATTTTTGGGTTTATCGTGAACAGTGTTTTAAATAACACTCGTTCTTTAACCCGATAATTAATGGAATGATTTTTGGGTTTATCGTGAACAGTGTTTTTAAATAACACTCGTTCTTTAACCCGATAATTAATGGAATGATTTTTGGGTTTATCGTGAACAGTGTTTTTAAATAACACTCGTTCTTTAACCCGATAATTACTGGAATGTGACTTTGGGTTTATCGCGAACCGTGTTTTTAGATGACACTGATTCTTTAACCCAGTCACAGATTAAAACTAAGTGGAGTTTTAATGAATCTTTAATTAGATTGAAAAGATCGAGAATGGAGTATCACCAGTTTTGCTCCAGGCGATAGTTAAATCTTTAATTAGATTTGAACGTGAAATTTAGAAACTAACTGTCGGTTAGCCAAGCAGAATGGTTTTCTGGATATTGATCTGATGTTGGTTTCGGCCTTCGGGGTTAATATTTGGGGAATTATTCTCTTGACTAATTTACGGTTAGTGACTAATGAATTGGAATGAGGCGTATGTTGTGTTTGTGTAACACTTATTTAAATATACGCGAGTTATTCGGAAAGACCGGGTTTATCCCATTCTGAATAACTGATACGACGATAAGTCGAAGATGAAGACGATGGTCGAAGACCGGAGGTCTTCACGTCGTTTGGGTGATAACTGATGATCTTGATTGGGCTGTACACCCAAGAAGATGGAAACAGTTAGTGATCGTCCAGACGTACTTGGAGATCGATGGATATGCGGGGTACTAGGTGCCTCCGGTTTCGTTCAGACCCAGGACGGACTTGTAAATGGACTGTGTGTCTGACATCGGATTTCATTCTGTGTGACTGATATCGGTTGCATAGGATGGTTTGCCTGTGTGGCATGCTAAGATGCAAATGATCAAGGCTTCTGTTGAAAAGCAAAGTCTTGTGGTGATGATCAAAGCACGGCCTTTGTGGCGTAGCTTTGTGTAACGTTTACCTCGCGTGTTTCACACCCGGTATGAACCAAAAACGGGAGACGGACCTCAGGGAGGACTTGCGTTTCTTTCTAGCTAGAAGTGGCGTCAGTGGTTTTTCACGCCCTGACGAGTTTGACTTATGTGGTTGTTGCTGTTGCGAGGCGCCTCGGTTATATCGGTTTCGGCCGATGCATTCTGGTCGGCTGACGGACCAGACTTACACCCCATAGGGTGGGGAAACGTAGTGTTCAGGCATAATAATCCACATCGGTGGACCGGCCCTGACGATCTAAAGGCTTGCCTGCGCGCTTGCCTGTGGCTCGGGCTAGAGAGTCACGAATCGGTTGAGGACTATCTTTTGCCTCGGTTCATAGACGGAAATCCAATTTCCAAATACGTGACATTTGCGGTTTTATTTGTAAACCTATATATGGCGACATGATATATGGTACCCATGCCGCCTATGATTGATACTTATGATTTGAAGTGTTTTATACACTATGCACTTATGATAGTATCAAAGGATTTGTTTTAAAACGTATCAAGCATTCTTTGGCTGTTATAAGGGAAAAACCTATCCTCGACTGCGTTGCATTGTGTGATGGGACCTGGGTCTTATAACAGCTTCATTTTTCTTTATTTAGCATTGCGCTGTTTGTTTTATGCACTGGTATTCTTTGGAGGAAACCCGTTCCGTGTTATACGGCGTGGTCCCTTGATTTACCTTTAAAAATAAAGATTAATAACTGTTTTAGTTCTCACACCAGTCACATGACTGACCTGGAGTTTATTGTTTTAACCTAAACTCTGGGTGCCCTTATTTTGACACGGGCAGCTAGTAGTTTCGGTTTTTGCAGATTTATATTCACAGGATCCTGGTTTACAGCTGGGATGATATCCGGAAAGCTTTGTATCCGTATATCTCTTCTAGTTGTGTATTGTATTATTTTCCGCTGCTATGTATTTAAATGTAATTTAAATCTCTGATATTTCTGTGTAATATTCGTTTATACTCTGTATATTCTTGTAATCTGATGCATTGTTGTTATAAGCAATGAAATGTTCTTCTGTATGCGTTCTGTTGTGGCTTGTTCTCGAACTATCCGACGCTTTCCTTTACGGGGAAGTTGCGGGTCTTTACACATGACCAAACAATGTGAAGACATTGACAAAGGCAACACATAATTCTGGAGAATCTATATGTACTTTCCTGGAGAGAGTCAACACTGCAGTAGCTATAGTCGACGAACTAGACCCATCGATGGTGCTGATGGTGGCTGTTTCTGGCATCTTGTTTAGTACCAAAATTAAAATATCATTGGAGTGAGATCATCCGCAAAATCTATATGAATACTACTTCGAAATCGATAGGTTATTAAGAGAAGAGAATGTGAAAGTTGATCGCGAAGCTCTGAGTATAATGCAACTAGAGATGATGAACATCCAGTAAATGAAAGCACAACGTTGAGAACGACTAAGGCCGAGATAGCAAGTTTAAAAGAGGGTCTAAATATGACTCATATAATAGGTTGAATTCACATATGGAAGAAATTTGTCATAAAATAATAGGCCTAATCCTACTAAGGAGATCATCCAGAAGAGAGCCCACAACACGTGATCGAACATCTGGGAAATTCTACTCATTTAACAAAAGAGCTGGACACGACACAGAGAAGTGAAAAATCTTCGTCATGTCATAGAAGAGTTTGTCAGGAGGGGAAAACTCCAAAACTATATCCTACATGGAACCCCTTCTATGGGATCTATCCAGCCATCGAATGGTCAACGAGGAAATGAGACTTGTTCACGAGGAGGCTTTTTCATTAACCAACAGGTCTGTATGGATGTTGGACAATGAATGATGGCTATGTTGGCTCATGCATGTACCATACTAACCTTTTGTTCCTAGGCATGCTTTGTACTCAACAACAAACCATCGCTTCATTTTTTTTAAATAAAATAGGTGTTTGTGTCCACCGACACATGTATGGGACTAATCGCTAGACCCAATGCGTGTTCTGTACTCGACAATGCACCATCATACTTGGTTTTATCTTGAACTTGTAATAAATGGCCTAACCTCCAACTCTTATACGGAATCCACCAGTGATTATCAGGCTAGCTCTAAGATGGTGATAAACCATATACTTTTATCAAGCTTAATGAACTTATGTTCTATGTACTTTAATCAAATGTTCTACAAGTATGGCTGATGCTTTTTGAACGCTGAGTTTGCAATCACGTTTTATCTTAACAAAAAACCTTAGATCATCATGTATGGTTAATTAACGGTAAGGGATAGGCAATTTCGTCATATATTGATAGGTTTGCTTATCCAAGATCGTCAAGTATGGTTGACGGTTGGCAAAAGTAGAGCAGCACTCGCACATGATCCCGTTCGACCAGGACCGTCAAGTATGGTTTATGCTCGGCAAGATCCCGGTGAGGCTAGGATCATCAAGTATGGTTGATGCTTGGTAAGGGTTTGACGATCCTAGATGCGAGCAAGTCTAATCAGGATTGTCAAGCATGGTTCATGCTTGGCAAGGTCTAGGTAACCCCCTTACATGGACTCACTTAGTTAGGATCATCGAGGTATGGTTTATGCCTGGCAAGAGCCTGGAAAGGCCACGAACCATTAGTTGTGACTAACATCCGAAAGGAACATAGTGAGGCTTGAGTCATCAAGTGTGGTTGACGCTTGACTTACAGGAATTCCAATCACCAATTATGGTTAATATTTGGCTCAAACTAAATACCGACATGATGCTCCGATAGATATTGAAATCACGAATGATCCAACGAGTTCGCAAACCTCAAGCGCTGAGTCAACTGAAGTCCAAAACACATCTTCTACAACAAGATATGTTTCAAGTGGCAAGTGTTGACATTCCTTTTTGCAAGGCACTCCCATCATTGATTTCCATTCCTTGCAGCTCTTAAGACTTGGGGATGAACATCGACAAACTCAAATGCACATATCCAAAGAAGTAAGAGTCTTGAACGCTTGGACGTGGGTCTCTTGGATTTTAAATTTGTAAAACCCGGGTGGACAAAGCCCGACTCAATGTACTTCAATTCAACATCTCGAATCCTCATCCTACTCTGGTTCGGTGAGAAGCTCAGTTCAAAATCGCTTCGTTTCGATGTTCCCTGGCTTAGAGTACCACGTCACCCATCATATAAACACTTGATTTCTGAATCAGCCAATTCGGTTCAGCAATGTCGAACCGAACTTTGGATGTTCACCGAATACCTATTCAATTGCTTAAACGTGATCCATTATCATACCGTGACCTCTGGAGATGCTTCTACATGTCTTTGTCGAACCCGATCTGTCTTTGATGTCTTGGCAGACCGGGATTTTGTAGCTCCAATAGATAAATATTTTTTGGACTTCTCAAGGGATTGTTTTCTTCTCCAGACACTTGAATGCTGCAGAAACAAGAATTACTCCTTCCTATTCATATTTTTTTTCTACTAATCGGTTGTAACTTTTAATCTGTATAGTAGAAATAGAAGATTACCAGAAGTAGACCTTGGCAAATCGCCGAACCAATATAATTTCTTGTGTTTTTTTACTTTTCTACACAATATGTGATTCCGAGACTGTGAAATTATCTGTGAATTGCTTCATTTGATTGTTTAACTCGGAAGAAAAAAAAATAGTTAACACCAATTATCACTATTTTAAAATAATGGCTTCCACTAAACTACTTTCCTCTGACGCCTTGCTCTTGGATGCTCCCATTGTTGATGATCTACCGTTGACTCCCGATGATCTCCACCCTTTCCCCAGCAATCCATCTAGGGCTCCTCATCCTCTGATGACAGAGGAACTCCTCCATGTCCCTTGCCCTAAACCTTCTCCTCTTCCTTCCTTGCTTCCAAACCTCCTTCTCCGTGCAATCTGGTTGTTCTTATGCAACAGTTGTTAAAATCAAACTCTTCCCCCACTTCTCCCATTACTTCCCAAACCGCGTTCCTTGGCCAGTGGAGGGCTTCCAACTACTTTTTCCTCTATCTTGCACACTCTCAAATTTCCGTAATCCAATAGTCGTTGCTTCAATTGTGCAGGCTTCAGACATATGGCCGGTAACTGTAGGAACCCAAAGATTTGTTTCTCCTATGGTACATTGTAACCCTCGAAATTTGGAATAATTAAGTTAGTTGTTTAGTTATATTACAAAAATGAAATTTGAGAAAACGATGGGATTTGAGTAAGAAACTTACTCTATTTCGTTCGCGATGGAATTCTTGTCAACTTTCATGTTTGGAACTTCGGGGACAGAGTCCATAAGAAAAAGTTACGAATGAAATACGAAATAGATAGTAAATAAATAAATATAGAATATGCATTTATGGTAGCATGTAATTACCATATATCTCCCCACCTCACACAGGACGCAGGTTGACCTGGGATCGACCTTGAGGTCACAGATCGATTGCCCTTCGAGTTCAGGTCAAGCTTGACTCATTGTGACAGCTAGGGTTTTATATTATAAAACTTTATGTCAGTGGTCGGATTTTTTTGGAAGTAAATCTAATGGTTCAAAGTCATTTCTATGCCTATAAATAAAGGGCTAAACCCCACTCTTTTGCTCATATTTTCTAGTGGTAGCAGTCACGCTCTATTATTTCCATTTGTCATATCTCTTATAAAATTCTAAAATTTAAACACAAACAAATAAGATTAACCAGGATTAGAGATATTGAATCCAGATTTCTGCAAAAGTATTGGTTCTATGAATAGGTAATCTTTACTAATAGTTTTCCTTCTCCATTTCCAAATTTTCTTTCAGATCCACAAATCTGAATATGTATATATGTATCCCCTTTTTATATAAACTGTAGATCTGTAGGATTTGGAATTATTGGCCTAAAAGCAATATTCAGAGTTAGATTTGGAATGGATTTCAAGGGATGGGAAATGTATTCATTGTTAAAAATATCATATTTGTTTTGTTTTTGTTAAATCCGGATTTATATGCCTAAAAGTATCAAATTTTTTTAGTTCATGTAAATCTGAAATTTGTACATATAAATGTGATATGGACTTGCAGGTCTTTGAGATTTAATATTCTTATCTTGCCTACAATTCTTTAATAAGTTTTCTGGTTATTGCAATCACCCTAAGTCCGAAAATTAGTCCCTAAACATTGTAAGATATATGAAGTTGTTATTCCAAATTTACAAGGGTATTGTTTGGGTTTTTATTTGATGGTTGTAAATTAGCATTTTTTGCTCTTTTAAAAAAGGCATTATTTGAAACATGCAAGAAATATAAATAAATCATATAAGAAGAGTTGTGTAAATTTACGTACTTTGTATGTAGTTCACATCATCTGTTACAAATAAAATACAACCTATTTCTTTTGATTTAAAATATGTCAATATTCCCTCTTTTAAATAGTTTGGGAAAGTTTTACAATAATTAAGGTAAATAACCTTTTTAAATTGATTTTGACTCAAAAAATTAAATTGAAAAAGGATTGTTCTTTCCATTAGCTTGGAATAGAACATGAAATAATAATAATAAAACATAATTAATGACCGTGTAAATATCATGCTATATATTATTACTTTATCTGTCCAACCTTGCATAATTGACACTATAAATAGCATTAATAACTTATGTTGCGCGTTTGAACGTTGAATGGTTTCCACTTTTTATGGGAACAAGTGCGCACCCGTGCTTTGCGCACGGTTGTGGAAAAAATATTGTAGCTTCATTTATATTTAAGTTCACAAATGAAGGGAAGTGCTACAAGAATACGATATGGAAAGTTACAGACCACATAGATATGTTTTATTTTTGAAGGTAAAAGAAAATAAAAATTAAAGAGGGACAAAGTTAAAAATATAGGATGAGGTTATCCTGTATAGGGATACTTGTAAAGATGTATGTAATAACTATGAGTTTTCATAATTTGTCATCACGAATGAAAATGAAATTTCAAATTTGAATTGCATTAGAAGTAATCTCAGTTTTAAGCTGCTAAAAAATGTAAATATAGCATTCCAACAAAATAATAATATTTTTTATTCAAACGACTACTATATTATTGTATGTGAACGCATTGATACAAGTCAGTTAGGAGATACTGTTCTTGGCAGCTCAAGACAATTCGAAATATGCAAAAATCATACTAGAAGCTACAACATATTAAATGTGTCCATACAGTAGTGAATTAAAAAAAATCTTCTGGCAACAGTAACATGATTCATCCAGAAAATGTTCTCACAGAGTATTTTGGACTAATGAAACATTAAAAGTGGTTAAAATTTAATTTAAACTATTACTGCGCAGCTTCGTAAAAGGACTTGCATCCCGCCTGATAGCTTTCTCATTCATAAGTGCAATGTTTTCCTGGAATATCAAGAGCAACCTACCAAAATAAAAATAAGTATTCCAAAATAAGTGACATTGCAACGTAAACTTCTGTACTAGTGTTACAGAAATTGAAAGTCTTACAAACCCAACAATGGTTAGTACCTTTTGGAACGCTATGTTTGTGCTAACCGCACAAAACCAAGCAAAAAGAAAGCCAAAAATACTAATATTCATGTTTTTGCAAATTTTCTCAACTGTGACAGATACCACTGAAGTTGATTTTGCTTTTCCTAGAGATCTTTTTGTCTGTAGCATCCACTACTAAATGTGACATTCATGTAATTAGCAGTACAATTAATTATATAAACCTCCAATATTGTTCAAACCTTCAAATCTATGTCCTTTAAGATAATCCTATGTGCTTTTTATATAGAAAATTAGGAGTACAATCAATTGTTGGTGAAATTGTTGTAGAGTGAATTAAAATAGATGAATAAAAATTAATGAAAAATTACATATAAATATTGATTCTTCCAGAAACTAACAAAAATTTGTCTTGCTCGTTGTAGTTAGAATAATCAGTTTCTCCAAATCCGTAATTAAACTCAAAGTTGCTAGTTTGATTTGATTATAGAGTTAATGTTACATTAAAGTAAAAGATAGCTGCAGGTTGTCTCCGATTGATACGAAGACTGGTTTTTCATAAAGACTTAAGGATGAAGGTTTTAATTGAAAATTTAAGTATATAAATTATCCAGTTTTCTTTGAACCTTTCCAAATTTTCATCGTGCAAGTAAATAACTATGATTTTTGTTATCAAACTTTTCCTTACTTGATTGATCCTCTGTACTCTTTTCTTTCTTTATATTCCAAATTCAAATTAATTAATGAAGTCAATTGACTATTTCACTTGCCTTTAGTATTTTCACACATAGCCCAATTAATTGATTGATTAAACCTATTAGTTAATTTGTTTCTTTATATACTTGATGAATATTTTGTACTAAGCTCCTGAAAATAAATTATTGCGAAAATAGACTTGTTTGTTTATATACTTATTGTGAAAATAGGCTAAAAAAATTGCTCATTCTGAAAATGCGCATGAACAAATTTGTTCATGCGCATTTCCGGAATGCGTATGGTTATTATGTTAGGGACTGCGGCATGGATCGTTCAAGCAGAGCAAACATTAGAGGTAGGATGAATAGTGTTTGTAGGAATTTAAAAAAAAAACTAAAAACTAGAGAGAACAATGGGATGAATCAAACACCACAAATACAATCACAGACACAGATTCAAAAACAGATGCAAAATAAATAGAAATAAAAGTGCAAAAAAGGTAAGAACTCACTGGATTTTATACTGGTTTGGATCACTCCTACGTCCAGTCCCGCACAAAGCTGGATTGCGTAGAGTTTTATTACTATTTTCAAATAGCCAAATACAACCTCCTTTATTTCATGGCTCATCAAGGAGACACCGACTCCTTTCCCTTGATTTCACGGCTCAATAAGGGCACACCGACTCCTATTCCTTGATTTCATGGTTATAAGGATAAACTGATAAATCTTTGACTTACAAACAGAGTCATTCAACCCACGAAATTACAAAACAGCCCTATAACTCCTCAATAGCACTTGATTCAGGGAGTAGAGTGTAGAGAGAAAAAGTTTTATCAAATCAGAAGTGAATTTGGCAGAGTATAAGTGTAAAAACCATAAAAATGAAGAAGAATAATGATAGGATGAAAGGGATGAAGATGGAGAAGAGGAGATGTAAGAAAGTTTGGTTTTAACCTCTTTTTTATAGAGAAATAAGGGTTGCAATAGTTCTGAAGCATTTTGAATAGTGCAAAGACTCTTCCTTTCAAATTAAGAAAAATAGTTGTTATATGTCTACATACATATTTTACTATGTCGACATACACATGTATAAATTTCATTTTCAAAACATTTTTCAAGAGTTTTGATATAATGTTAATTCTGGAAATTCTTGAGTAAAATTATAATGTTGTAAATAAATATTATATGATAGAAAAACATATCAAAACATATTTTTAAACTATATAAACATATTTATAAAATTATAAGGTTTTAAACTATATAATATAAATAAAGTTTGTGTAAAAACATAGTTTGAAAAACAAAGAAGAATAAAAATAGAAACAAATATAAAAACAAGATAGAGAGGATTGAATAAAACAGAAAAACAAAATAGAGAAGATAGAAAAACAAAATAGAGAAGATAGAAAAACAAAATAAAAGGGATTGAGAAACGAATTGAAAATTCAGAATTTGAATTTGAATTTGAATTTGGATTTGAACCTGGAGTGCTATTTAGAGTCTTACTAAATCTAGACTCTATAATTATATTAATCTTGAACTCGTGAAATATTGATTACTCATGAGTCTTGAATTTACTCTGAATTCTGAATCTCTAAAGCTCTTAAACTGTAATTCCTATATATAAATCCTTCATATATATATATATATATTAGATAAAGATGTTAGTATATAATTTATAATCAATGATAATTGAAATAAGGTTGTTGTCATCAAAACTCCATTCTCCAACAATCTCCCTCTTTTTGATGATGGCAACCTTAGTTTATAAAATATCATACCTTTACATACCTGTTTGATGATGATCCTCTTATACTCCCCCTATCTATAAGAATTCTATAAAACTATGCCTATATTTTATAATTTCTCCCCCTTGGGAATTATCAAAAGGAAAGATTAAAGACACTCCCCCTATGTTAAAGAACTGTAGAATCAAAGGAATATTCTTAAAAATACCCCCCTAAATTGAATAAAACTCTAAATAGAACATAAGTAACTGTGCTTAAAAAAAATACTCGCCCTTAATTTATTAACCAATTCTAAGTAGAACATTCCTACTCTATTTAAACTAAAGAGAATAATAATTAACATGATAATTAAACACAGACCAAATAAAGCATCATTATTACACATGTTTGTTTGATATATATACACAATCCAATCCAAACTAAGTCATACCATATGTCTTAATATGTACAATTTTCAAACAATATAATCTAATTCACACCACACCATATTTAAACAAATCAATCAAATCGTACCAAACAACTAAAGGTCTCTTGGAACATCAACCAATTCATCTTATTCAGTAATTGGATTCTTCTGGATATCTTTCCATTCTTCTACAATGTTATGAGATGTTTGGTTGTTTTCATTTCTGAAATGAGGAGAAATATCCCAACGAATTACATCAAAATGTTTTTCTTTATGTTTAACCATCCTCATTTTGATCAACTCTAGTTTGTGCTAATTACATAGTACTATGGAGAGAGCTTTCTTGTAAGAATTTAAAGAATCATCAAGGCTTTCACTTATATTATGAATAGGATTTGTCATGGATTTAGTAAGAAATGATTAAGGAAGAAGGATTAATGGAATAATGAAGTTTTCTGGAGGAAATGGACTTAAATAGGGTCTGTAATTCGTTGGTTTTTGAATGGACACGAGTAGTTATTTAATTTTAAAATTTGAAAAAGTTTGAAAAGTTTTCGGTTATATGTCGACATTCATGTTTTGTTATGTCAACATACATGTTTTGTTAGGTCGACATACTACAGTACATTTTTTGAAAATTTTGAATTCTTTTGAACTCTTGTAATATTATAATATATTTTATGATTTTTTCAGAAACATAAAGATGATTTAAACAGAAATAATACTCCATTCACTACTTAAAAGAAATCAAATACATCCATCTAAACAAGACACACTTAAATATAAGATTCGAAAGCAAGTATAAGGAAATATATAAAGATAGATTAAACTAAATGGCCTAGTTTTCAGATGATGATGAGGAAGATGAAATTCCAAGCTTTCTTCCTATCTTGACCATGAATTTGGTCAATTTGGAAAACCTTTTGTTAAACTTCTTGTTAAGCTTCTTTTTATTTTTGACGATTTTCGCTTGATTGTGAATAATCGTGTCTTTGAGGTTACGATTTGAGGTTGGGTAATCAATGATTTCCATAGAAGTCTCTTCTTCTACTACTTCAATTGGGTCTTACTCTTGTTTCAATCGAGCTTGTTTGGCCTCATATGTCCCATAAGGTTTGAAAGTGATAGGAATTTGCATAAGATGAATATTTGATGCGTCAAACACTTTCGTAGAGACAAATTCTTCTCCGTGAAGATCAACTCCAAAGTATTTGAAAATGCGAGTGAGATAATGTGATAACCCGGATTCCGACGAACCGATTTTTTTTTCAAAAATCCAATCCATCGAAACCCTAGTTGGTTGCTCTGGTATCCTACAGAAAAAGACAGAGAAAAGAGATATGTCAGAGTTCGGAAAACACCCCACAACGGAAGGAGTAAAATATAATATATTTAAAACACAACTTTACCTTAATCAAAATACAGCTAAATCAGTATTCCCAAAGCTATAAGTCTCTGTCTAACCTGTGAATGTTATGAGGAAGGTGTCAGAACATAAGTTCTGTGTGAATGAATTTAAACTACACTTCTTGAATAGTCCTACATATACTGTTCAATTTCAATTTCTTATTTATTAGGTTATACATGTTATTAGCGCTCAAAGCTTATACACACGTCGCACCCATCTACCCCCTAGTAGATTAACCTAATATAGTATATATGTAGCTACCCCCAAACTGAGGTACACCCAGTGATACGCCACTTGCATGGTCTCCTCTGTATCGCCACAGTAATATGCGCAGTCCCTCATCCTATGTCATAGTAACGTACAACACTATATCCGCGTAGAACCACTATCGTTGTGCTACGTAAGCGTACTGACTGCTGTCCTTGAACTATCCGATCGAGTTTGGTTCCATCACCGAATAATGCCCTTTATTCTACGATACACCACCCAAAGCAGACATGGTTGTACCTAGAATTTCCCACGTACGTATCATCAATTGTACTCGATGTTTCTACTGCACATAATCTCTACTTGTGCACCCAAGTTCCGTGGTAGGACTACACCAGAAAACACGAACCTTGGTCGGGAGCTTTTCTATATCTGTACAGGCTCGCCTCTAAGAGTGTCCAATATACAGATATCCCTCAGGTCTGGTTTTTCTATGGTGGTTATGGCCCCACCTCAACCCCTCCCTCAATTAGTAAAGACCACATGAGCTAAGCGACCACCCTTAACAAGCAAACAATCTAAACATCCATGTGGGGTCTCCCTGCACCCGTCCCTTGATAGCACAGGTTAACGATTTCTAGGGGTTAGATCTTGTCTTTTCGCATTCCTTAGGTTGCTGGTGACAGGAGTCTGGAAAAATTGCTACCGTTTGGTCTTGACCCTCCACCTCCGCCTGAGGCAATCGCAAAACCACCCTTAATGCCACCGCGTACAGCATTCTGACTGCCCCCTACTTGTGCACTCAAGGCCCACACACCTGGTAGTTCCACGGAGACCCAACCTCAGTAATCCTAGCCTGAAGCTAAACCACTAAAGAGGACTACCAAGAGCACCTTTAACGTTCCAGCAAGCCACATGCTTCGCCTTCCAGTCCGTTGGAGCCGCCAAAATAGCGAAAGTGCGCTCTCCTCGTGCCTTATGACACCTTCATAATCTACCTCGTTGGGTTATTCATCCTACAACGTACGGACTGCTTCAAGTGCCTTAGTTTTATATGTCATTAGATCCTAAGTCTAACCATTTATTTCACGCTTGTGCCACCTCGTCAACTTTCTCATTTAACTTGGTTATTCACATTAGCTTCCTTTTATTCGTATTCACCAAGTTACCCTTGGTTATTAATTCAATATATACTTAACCCACTTAAGTCCATTAATAAGCCCACAACATGTTATTTTCCAATTTCATAAATTAATCCCTTTTTGGGTTACAACAACATGTTATACTTAATTCATAATTAAGTATGCCTTATTGTAACAACCCGAAAATCTGGGCCAGTTTAAAATTTTTAGTTTGGCAATTTCAGCGAATTTTGAATATTTAAAATAGATTAATTTAAATAATATCAACGAAAAATTTATTTTGAATATAAATAGAACGTATATATTATATACGCCATCGTTAGAATATAAATAATTATATATAATTATAAATAAAATTGAAAATGGCGCGGTAGTTCGATAATTCGACTTCAAACTTCAATTGAATGTACCGGGTGCAAAACAATCCGGATTTTAGTGAAACCAAAAATAATGGGATCTAATTGATGATATCTTTCCAACGAATCTGACAAATCGAAAGTTCGTAGCGGGAATCAAAAGATATGTCCAGTTGAAAATTCTGAATAGTCGCTATGGAATTCAGGCCCTTAAAAATGGACATTTTGCAAACGACCTCGGATTTTGACGAAACCACTTTTGTTGGGTCCGGGATGTCAAGTTATTGCTAGGTTTCAAATTTCATAATTTTTCGAATCAATGTGTGAGCGTGGCAAAGGAAAACGCGTTTGACCAGTTTCAGTTGATTTTAATCGACTGGAAAATGGCCATTTTTCCAACGGTCTCAGAATTCGGCGAAATTAGTTTTGTTAGGACCGTATCGTCAATACGAAGCTAGAAAATATTTTTATGGGATTTATAGAGTTAGTATGTGACCCCGGTAATTTGAAAAGTACGTTTAAAATTCAATATAGTGATTTAAATGTGAATTTAACGGAAACTGATTGAAACGATTGAATCAGCGTGCGGTACATATCCCATTGTGTTCGGAATGGGGGTAAAACGCTATGGATGACAGGTGGTGGACCTCGTTTCGAGTTCGTATGTAAAAGTCAACCTTTTTGCGAAATTAAATAATTAAATAATAAAATAATAAAATAATTTTAATTTCCCTCCCCTTTATCTTTCTTCCTGGCCCCCCCGTTCACTTTTATTTCAATAAACAAAAAAAGAAAAAAAAGAAAGCTGCAGCGGAAGCCGCCGCCTTCACCGACGGTCAGAACTTCCACCGCGCCTCCGATCTTCTCCCCCCCCCCTCTTCCTTGCACTCGTTCCCCCCTCCATCGATCGAAGCCATCGCGAGCCCCCCCCCGAAGCCATCGCCTCCCTGTTCGAATCTTCCCACCGCCGACCGCCACCAGAAACCCCCCCCCCCAGCCGACGATCTTCCCACCGCCGACCGCCACCAGAAACCCCCCCCCCCTCTGTAAGTTTTTTCGTTTTGCTATTTTATTTTTAATGATTAAAAACTGATTTTAAAATGATTTTTAAAACTGATTTTTTTTAGGGTTTAAATACTGATTTTAAAAGGGGTTTAAAACTGATTTTTTTTAATAAAAATAAAAACTGATTTGTTTAAAAAATAAAAACTGATTTGTTTATAAAAATAAAAACTGATTTGTTTAAAAAAATAAAAACTGATTTGTTTAAAATAGTTAAAACTGTTTTTTTTAGAAAATAAAAACTGATTTGTTTAAAATAGTAAAAACTGTTTTTTTAGAAAGGTTAAAAACTGAATAATGTAAAGGTTAAAAACTGAATTATGTAAAAGTAAAAACAGATTTTTTATAAAAGTAAAAACTGATTTTTTTTAAAAGTAAAAACTGATTTTTAGAAAAAGGTTTGAACTTTAAATAGAAAAGGTTTAAACTTTAAAAAGAAAAAGGTTTTAACTTCAAAGAGAAAAAGGTTTGAGCTTTAGAATGGAAAAAGATTTGAACTTTAAAAAGTAAAAATCAGATTTTTATATATTGAAAGTCGAAGTAAAAACCAGATCTTTATATATTGAATAACATAGTAAAAATTCGATTTTTACCTATGTAGAGAATACAGGCAACGAAAGCAACAAGAAGGCGAAATAGGCGAAGATTTCTATTAAGGAAGAATCGTGTCATTGGATAGCTATTGGTGAGAACTTCTCACTCTAAAATTCTTCTTCTAGTTATATATATACTAGGATGCAGACGGTGCTTAGTAGCACCCGACACAATCGTCCACAGACCATGGACTTGTTTGTTTGGTTGCATAGATTAGTTTGATGATTTGATTTGAATTTGGTTGTTTGGTGAATATGATTGATGTGCGAATGGCGTGGGCCTTCACTAGACCGGGGATAAGGCTAGGCCTCGTCCCGTTTCTAGTATCGTGCCGTTATGCCGCCGAAATTTTCTAAAATAAGTTAGGAAAATAAAAATATCATTCTATTTAGAGAATGAACTGAATAGAAATTCATATGTTGGAATAAAATGTTTTATCGTTAAAAATATAATTTTTAACGTGAATGTGAATAAATAAATATTCATTTACAAACCAGACGGTTTGTTTATGTACACTTATTTGAATGACATTGATTGGGACGATAAATTTTCACATCGCCCAACTGCACAACTAAAATCTGTGTTTGATTGTTTGAAACCCCACACGGGTGTTGGGATGAAATATGAATTTCACTCATCCTGATTGATTAAATATGTCGATCGATTGATTGACAGGCTGTTATAAGCGTTGAATATCTATATTTGATGCTTATACAGTGTAGTGCACTTTGGTTGATGGTTGATTATTTTTCAATGCTATTATATACATGTGTTGTATGGAAATCCATATAATTAATTTTATATGGTAATTGATTGGGCCTCATTCCAATTTGAAAAATAAAGAAAATTTGAAAATAGAAATTTATGAAGCCGTGTTGATTAGATTGACGCCATTTTGACGTGAATGATATTTATATCGACTTTATTCATTTCAAAAATGAATATTGAAAAGTGAAATGGAAATCGACGATTTCGAAATGAATTGAAAACGATTTCGAAATAAATTGAATTGAAATTTGAATTGAATAGAAATGAATATTGAAAAGTGAAATGGAAATCGACGATTTCGAAATGAATTGAAAACGATTTAGAAATAAATTGAATTGAAATTTGAATTGAATAGAAATGAATATTGAAAAGTGAAATGGAAATCGACGATTTCGAAATGAATTGAAAACGATTTCGAAATAAATTGAATTGAAATTTGAATTGAATAGAAATGAACATTGAAAAGTGAAATGGAAATCGACGATTTCGAAATGAATTGAAACGATTTCGAAATAAATTGAATTGAAATTTGAATTGAATAGAAATGAATATTGAAAAGTGAAACGGAAATCGACGATTTCGAAATGAATTGAAAACGATTTCGAAATAAATTGAATTGAAATTTAAATTGAATAAAATGAATATTGAAAAGTGAAATGGAAATCGACGATTTCGAAATGAATTGAAAACGATTTCGAAATAAATTGAATTGAAATTTGAATTGAATAGAAATGAATATTGAAAAGTGAAACGGAAATCGACGATTTCGAAATGAATTGAAAACGATTTCGAAATAAATTGAATTGAAATTTAAATTGAATAGAAATGAATATTGAAAAGTGAAACGGAAATCGACGATTTCGAAATGAATTGAAAACGATTTCGAAATAAATTGAATTGAAATTTAAATTGAATAGAAATGAATATTGAAAAGTGAAATGGAAATCGACGATTTCGAATTGAATTGAAAACGATTTCGAAATGAATTGAATTGAAAACGATTTCGAAATGAATTGAATTGATAACGATTTCGAAAGGAATTGAATTGAAAACGATTTCGAAATGAATTGAATTGAAAACGATTTCGAAATGAATTGAATTGAAAACGATTTCGAAATGAAATGAATTGAGAACGATTTCGAAATAAATTGAATTGAAAACGATTTCGAAATGAATTGAAAACGAATTCAAATTGAATTGAAAGCGAGTTGAAATGAATTCAAATTGAATTGAAATTTGAATTGAATAGAAATGAATTTTGAAACGAATTTATAAAGAAGAATTCAATTTCGATTTGAATTGAAATGGAAGTTGAAATTGCTTTTGAAACGAATTTAAAACTATTTATATAATTTGTTTTAAATGAAAATCGACGATATATATATTATATATATTATATATATAATATAATGGCCTGAATAGAACGCGCCGCGCCGCGGCAGTTCGTGAATTTCGACCATTTATTTCAAACGGACATTACGGGAGATCCGACCGTCAGATTCTCCTAAAACCGGAACCGTTGGGTTCATATCGAAAAGAGCTTTCTAACGAATGTTAGAAATTTGAAATCTAACGGTTGGATTTGGAGATACGTCCAAATCAAATTTGAAAAAGGTCGCTGTAAGTGCAGTTCGATGGCCGTTGTTGGAAATCGACTGTACGGGCCTTGATAAAATTATTAAAAATAGTAATAATTTGTGTAAAATCATAAGAAATGATTTGAGAAGAACTGGGATGAAAAACTCCATATTTGAAAAGATAAAAATAGATTTTTATCGAAATGAACTAGTTTTGAACTAGAATTATAATTCTATTTATTTTTAAATAAATAAATTGAATTTGAAATGGTTTTGAAAATAACCAAAATTTCCAATGACTGCATTGGAGTGGATTTGAATCGAAATTGTCTTCGGAATATTTCGATGTTGGAATTCGTGATTATACAGGTGTGGTTATGGAAATTTGAAAGATATATATTCATATCGTTATTTCCAATACGACATTTGTTAGTCGTAGAATTCGATATTGAATATAAGCCGATATATTTTCTATTCAGAGCCTTGTATTGAATATCGAATGTGATTTGGGTTTGTCGTGAATGGTGTCTTCACTAACACTGTTCTTGAACCCAGTTGAGAAAAGATTAAATCTTTTTATTTAGATTTAATGAAGTGTACCAATTAAATAATATTTAATTGGAATTGAATGGATATTGATTTTTGGGTTTATCGTGAACAGTGTTTTAAACAACACTCGTTCTTTAACCCGATAATTAATGAATGTGACTTTGGGTTTATCGTGAACTGCGTTTTAAATGACACTGATTCTTTAACCCAGTCAAAGATTAAAACTAAGTGGAGTTTTAATGAATCTTTAAATAGATTGAAAGGATCGAGAATGGAGTATCACCAGTTCTTGTTGCAGTCGTGATGGGGGGTTCTCGCTTCGCAGTTTCGTGGCGAACGGGAGACTCTTACACCCACATGTCCCTTGTGGTGGGGGTTGGTTCGCCAGTGGGCACGAGACTCGAGAGGGTTGCCGTAAAACAAGTAACTGGGGGACCATGTGAAAGCCACGGTGGGTTTTACCTGCTGCTTGGGGGATGAAGGGATGGTTGCAAAGCCTACCGGAGTTCGTCGGCTATTTTACACGTGGTATCAGAGCTTTGGTTTACAAAGCAGAGAACAAGACACATTAGAACCATACGAAAGAATTCATCAGATATTGGATTAGTAATATCCAATTAGAATGACTCGTTAGAGATGGGATCAGTAGTATCCTAGAACGAGTGTGAAGAGTATATTTTTGAAAATGAAAACATTTTTGTTTTGAAAATTTAAATCAATTATTCGTATTTGATTATTTAATTGATCTGGACAGTCCAGTATATAAAGAATTTGCATATACGCCTTGCAAACGTATATTCAGAGTTTTAATATATTGGATAGATATAGCATCACACTCTAGTCGCCCGAAGATGATATTGATGATGGTGCATCATCATCAGCATTTATATTCGAGTGTCGAAGGTGTGATATCTATATATTTCCTATTGACTGGTGTGAGAACCAAAATTAGATAGGGCTTATTGTTGTGATTTGGCATCAAAAATCTGATTTTTGACTATGTATCAAATTATGAATTTGAAACTCTAATTCACTAATTGATTGATGTTTGTGTTGTTTGTTTATTTGTTTGATAATTTTTGAACCATTTAGCCTAATTGAATCAAATATTGAATTATATTGAAAATTGGTCGCATTTGCTTGCATATACATATTCTTACATTGAACAGGTCATAGCAAGGAGGCTAGAGCAGAGAATAAAATTTGTTTGCCCAACAAATAGGTACATGTTTACTACATAATTTACTGAATTGTTTGGGTGATGATGATTTTGTGAGCCTATTGGCTAGCCGCTTGGCTTTTTCTTTTTCTTTTTGAGATTAGAAGGACCGGGGAAGCTATTTGAAATTCCCCGATGCTCCCATTGCAGGGGAGGTTATGGCGAAATTTTTCGAAAATTTAGGGTGTTAGCCAAATTTTTGAAATTTTTGAAAAGTTCTAGAAACTAAAAAGTTGAAGAACTTAAGCCGTAATCAAAACAATGGAAGTTGAGTTGAATAGTCAAACCACTTTCGGCTTTGTTCCTTTTCGGGGACGAAAAGTTTTAAGTGGGGGAGATTGTAACAACCCGAAAATCTGGGCCAGTTTAAAATTTTTAGTTTCGCAATTTCAGAGAATTTTGAATATTTAAAATAGATTATTTTAAATAATATCGACGAAAAATTTATTTTGAATATAAATAGAACGTATATATTATATACGCCGTCGTTAGAATATAAATAATTATATATAATTATAAATAAAATTGAAAATGGCGCGGTAGTTCGATAATACGACTTCAAACTTCAATTGAATGTACCGGGTGCAAAACAATCCGGATTTTAGTGAAACCAAAAATAATGGGATCTAATTGATGATATCTTTCCAACGAATCTGACAAATCGAAAGTTCATAGCGGGAATCAAAAGATATGTCCAGTTGAAAATTCTGAATAGTCGCTATGGAATTCAGGCCCTTAAAAATGGACATTTTGCAAACGACCTCGGATTTCGACGAAACCACTTTTGTTGGGTCCGGGATGTCAAGTTATTGCTAGGTTTCAAATTTCATAATTTTTCGAATCAATGTGTGAGCGTGGCAAAGGAAAACGCGTTTGACCAGTTTCAGTTGATTTTAATCTACTGGAAAATGGCCATTTTTCCATCGGTCTCAGAATTCGGCGAAATTAGTTTTGTTAGGACCGTATCGTCAATACGAAGCTAGAAAATATTTTTATGGGATTTATAGAGTTAGTATGTGACCCCGGTAATTTGAAAAGTACGTTTAAAATTCAATATAGTGATTTAAATGTAAATTTAACGGAAACTGATTGAAACGATTGAATCAGCGTGCGGTACATATCCAATTGTGTTCGGAATGGGGGTAAAACGCTATGGACGACAGGTGGTGGACCTCGTTTCGAGGTCGTATGTAAAAGTCAACCTTTTTGCGAAATTAAATAATAAAATAATAAAATAATTTTAATTTCCCTCCCCTTTATCTTTCTTCCTGGCCCCCCCGTTCACTTTTATTTCAGTAAACAAAAAAAAAAAAAGAAGAAGAAAGCAGCAGCGGAAGCCGCCGCCTTCACCGACGGTCAGAACTTCCACCGCACCTCCGATCTTCTCCCCCCCCCCTCTTCCTTGCACTCGTTCCCCCCTCCATTGATCGAAGCCATCGCGAGCCCCCCCCCCCGAAGCCATCGCCTCCCTGTTCGAATCTTCCCACCGCCGACCGCCACCAGAAAACCCACCCCAGCCGACGATCTTCCCACCGCCGACCGCCACCAGAAACCCCCCCCCCTTCTGTAAGTTTTTTCGTTTTGCTATTTTATTTTTAATGATTAAAAACTGATTTTAAAATGATTTTTAAAACTGATTTTTTTTAGGGTTTAAATACTGATTTTAAAAGGGGTTTAAAACTGATTTTTTTTAATAAAAATAAAAACTGATTGGTTTAAAAAATAAAAACTGATTTGTTTATAAAAATAAAAACTGATTTGTTTAAAAAAATAAAAACTGATTTGTTTATAAAAATAAAAACTGATTTGTTTAAAATAGTTAAAACTGTTTTTTTAGAAAATAAAAACTGATTTGTTTAAAATAGTAAAAACTGTTTTTTTAGAAAGGTTAAAAACTGAATTATGTAAAGGTTAAAAACTGAATTATGTAAAAGTAAAAACTGATTTTTTATAAAAGTAAAAACTGATTTTTTTTAAAAGTAAAAACTGATTTTTAGAAAAAGGTTTGAACTTTAAATAGAAAAAGTTTAAACTTTAAAAAGAAAAAGGTTTTAACTTCAAAGAGAAAAAGGTTTGAGCTTTAGAATGGAAAAAGATTTGAACTTTAACAAGTAAAAATCAGATTTTTATATATTGAAAGTCGAAGTAAAAATCAGATCTTTATATATTGAATAACATAGTAAAAATTCGATTTTTACCTATGTAGAGAATACAGGCAACGAAAGCAACAAGAAGGCGAAATAGGCGAAGATTTCTATTAAGGAAGAATCGTGTCATTGGATAGCTATTGGTGAGAACTTCTCACTCTAAAATTCTTCTTCTAGTTATATATATACTAGGATGCAGACGGTGCTTAGTAGCACCCGACACAATCGTCCACAGACCATGGACTTGTTTGTTTGGTTGCATAGATTAGTTTGATGATTTGATTTGAATTTGGTTGTTTGGTGAATATGATTGATGTGCGAATGGCGTGGGCCTTCACTAGACCGGGGATAAAGCTAGGCCTCGTCCCGTTTCTAGTATCGTGCCGTTATGCCGCCGAAATTTTCTAAAATAAGTTAGGAAAATAAAAATATCATTCTATTTAGAGAATGAACTGAATAGAAATTCATATGTTGGAATAAAATGTTTTATCGTTAAAAATATAATTTTTAACGTGAATGTGAATAAATAAATATTCATTTACAAACCAGACGGTTTGTTTATGTACACTTATTTGAATGACATTGATTGGGACGATAAATTTTACACATCGCCCAACTGCACAACTAAAATCTGTGTTTGATTGTTTGAAACCCCACACGGGTGTTGGGATGAAATATGAATTTCACTCATCCTGATTGATTAAATATGTCGATCGATTGATTGACAGGCTGTTATAAGCGTTGAATATCTATATTTGATGCTTATACAGTGTAGTGCACTTTGGTTGATGGTTGATTATTTTTCAATGCTATTATATACATGTGTTGTATGGAAATCCATATAATTAATTTTATATGGTAATTGATTGGGCCTCATTCCAATTTGAAAAATAAAGAAAATTTGAAAATAGAAATTTATGAAGCCGTGTTGATTAGATTGACGCCATTTTGACGTGAACGATATTTATGTCGACTTTATTCATTTTAAAAATGAATATTGAAAAGTGAAATGGAAATCGACGATTTCGAAATGAATTGAAAACGATTTCGAAATAAATTGAATTGAAATTTGAATTGAATAGAAATGAATATTGAAAAGTGAAATGGAAATCGACGATTTCGAAATGAATTGAAAACGATTTCGAAATAAATTGAATTGAAATTTGAATTGAATAGAAATGAATATTGAAAAGTGAAATTGAAATCGACGATTTCGAAATGAATTGAAAACGATTTCGAAATAAATTGAATTGAAATTTGAATTGAATAGAAATGAATATTGAAAAGTGAAACGGAAATCGACGATTTCGAAATGAATTGAAAACGATTTCGAAATAAATTGAATTGAAATTTAAATTGAATAAAAATGAATATTGAAAAGTGAAATGGAAATCGACGATTTCGAAATGAATTGAAAACGATTTCGAAATAAATTGAATTGAAATTTGAATTGAATAGAAATGAATATTGAAAAGTGAAACGGAAATCGACGATTTCGAAATGAATTGAAAACGATTTCGAAATAAATTGAATTGAAATTTAAATTGAATAGAAATGAATATTGAAAAGTGAAACGGAAATCGACGATTTCGAAATGAATTGAAAACGATTTCGAAATAAATTGAATTGAAATTTAAATTGAATAGAAATGAATATTGAAAAGTGAAATGGAAATCGACGATTTCGAATTGAATTGAAAACGATTTCGCAATGAATTGAATTGAAAACGATTTCGAAATGAATTGAATTGAAAACGATTTCGAAATGAATTGAATTGAAAACGATTTCGAAATGAATTGAATTGAAAACGATTTCGAAATGAATTGAATTGAAAACGATTTCGAAATGAAATGAATTGAGAACGATTTCGAAATAAATTGAATTGAAAACGATTTCGAAATGAATTGAAAACGAATTCAAATTGAATTGAAAGCGAATTGAAATGAATTCAAATTGAATTGAAATTTGAATTGAATAGAAATGAATTTTGAAACGAATTTATAAAGAAGAATTCAATTTCGATTTGAATTGAAATGGAAGTTGAAATTGCTTTTGAAACGAATTTAAAACTATTTATATAATTCGTTTTAAATGGAAATCGACGATATATATATTATATATATTATATATATAATATAATGGCCTGAATAGAACGCGCCGCGCCGCGGCAGTTCGTGAATTTCGACCATTTATTTCAAACGGACATTACGGGAGATCCGACCGTCGGATTCTCCTAAAACCGGAACCGTTGGGTTCGTATCGAAAAGAGCTTTCTAACGAATTATAGAAATTTGAAATCTAACGGTTGGATTTGGAGATACGTCCAAATCAAATTTGAAAAAGGTCGCTTTAAGTGCAGTTCGATGGCCGTTGTCGGAAATCGACTGTACGGGCCTTGATAAAATTATTAAAAATAGTAATAATTTGTGTAAAATCATAAGAAATGATTTGAGAAGAATTGGGATGAAAAACTCCATATTTGAAAAGATAAAAATAGATTTTTATCGAAATGAACTAGTTTTGAACTAGAATTATAATTCTATTTATTTTTAAATAAATAAATTGAATTTGAAATGGTTTTGAAAATAACCAAAATTTCCAATGATTGCATTGGAGTGGATTTGAATCGAAATTGTCTTCGGAATATTTCGATGTTGGAATTCGTGATTATACAGGTGTGGTTATGGAAATTTGAAAGATATATATTCATATCGTTATTTCCAATACGACATTTGTTAGTCGTAGAATTCGATATTGAATATAAGCCGATATATTTTCTATTCAGAGCCTTGTATTGAATATCGAATGTGATTTGGGTTTGTCGTGAATGGTGTCTTCACTAACACTGTATTTGAACCCAGTTGAGAAAAGATTAAATCTTTTTATTTAGATTTAATGAAGTGTACCAATTAAATAATATTTAATTGGAATTGAATGGATATTGATTTTTGGGTTTATCGTGAATAGTGTTTTAAACAACACTCGTTCTTTAACCCGATAATTAATGAATGTGACTTTGTGTTTATCGTGAACTGCGTTTTAAATGACACTGATTCTTTAACCCAGTCACAGATTAAAACTAAGTGGAGTTTTAATGAATCTTTAAATAGATTGAAAGGATCGAGAATGGAGTATCACCAGTTTTACTCCAAGCGATAGTTAAATCTTTAATTAGATTTGAACGTGAAATGGTAATTGAGTTACCGATAACACTGTGGTGTTAGATATGAAGTACTACCAGTTTTACTTCATGGGATGAATAGGTTGGGATTGGGAAATAAAATAAATGATTACTTCGGTGTGGTTCGCTAATCCCGACTAGTTTGAATTGATATTCAAAGGTGATTAAAGAATAAATTTAAAGAATTTATCTTGGATAAAATTAATGGGAACTTTTCCCAAAGTATAGGAATATTTGAATAAAGGAATATTCTGAATTGGAATGAGGCGTATGTTGTGTTTGTGTAACACTTTTATAATATATACGCGAGTTATTCAGAAAGACCGGGTTTATCCCATTCTGAATAACTGATTCGACGTGGTGTCGAAGATGAAGACGGTGGTCGAAGACCAGAAGTCTTCACGTCGTTTGGGTGCTTACTGATGATCTTGATTGGGCTGTACACCCAAGAAGATGGAAACAGTTGGTGATCGTCCAGACGTGCTTGGAGATCGATGGATATGCAGGGTACTAGGTGCCTCCGGTTTCGTTCAGACCCAGAATGGACTTGTAAATGGACTGTGTGTCTGACATTGGATTTTAGTCTAAGTGATTGATTTCTATTAAATATATATCTGTTTGGTGGCGGAGAATTTATTCTCTTGCTTAACGCCCTTCTCTGAGACATACGAGCTCAGGGGTTATATACTGATGGATATCAAACACATAGAGTGAATTGCCTGTGTGGCATGCCTAAGTGGAAATTGATCGAGGCTTCTGTTGAAAAGCAAAGTCTTGGGGTGATGATCAAAGCACAGCCTGTGTGGCACAGCTTTGTGTAACGTGAATTCGCGAGTTTCACACCCGGTATGAACCAGAAACGGGAGACGGACCTCAAGGAGGGCATGCGTTTCCTTCTAGCTAAAAAGTGGCGTCAGTGGTTTTACACGCCCTGACGAGTTTGACTTATGTGGTTGTTGCTGTTGCGAGGCGCCTCGGTTTGATCGGACGATCCGGGTCCGATGGAGTCATTCGTTGGCTCATTTACGCCCCAAAGGGCGGGGAAACGTAGTGTTCAGGCATAATAATCCACATCGGTGGACCGGCCCTGTCGCTCCATGGGGCAGTTGCGGCTGTTCCTGAGACATGGGCTAGATTGTCTCGAATCGGTTGAGGACTATCTTTTGCCTCGGTTCATAGATTGAAATCCTATTTCCAAATACGTGACATTTGCGGTTTTATTTGTAGAACTAGTATGGCGACATGATATATGGTACCCATGCCGCCTATGATTGATACTTATGATTTGAAGTTGTTTTATACACTATGCACTTATAATAGTATCAAACGATTTGTTTTAACCGTATCAAGCATTCTTTGGTTGTTATAAGGGAAAACCCTATCCTCGGCTGCGTTGCATTGTGTGATGGGACCTGGGTCTTATAACAGCTTCATTTTTCTTTATTTAGCATTGCGCTGTTTGTTTTATGCATCGGTATTCTTGGGAGGAAACCCGTTCCGTGTTAGACGGCGTGGTCCCTTGATTTACCTAATGATTTAAAATAAAGATTAACTGTTTTAGTTCTCACACCAGTCACATGACTGACCTGGAGTTTATTGTTTTAACCTAAACTCTGGGTGCCCTTATTTTGACACGGGCAGCTAGTAGTTTTGGTTTTGCAGATTTATATTCACAGGATCCTGGTTTACAGCTGGAACGATATCCGGAAAGCTTTGTATCCGTATATCTCATTCTAGTTGTGTATTGTATTATTTTCCGCTGCGATGTATTTAAATGTAATTTAAATCTCTGATATTTCTGTGTAATATTCATTTATACTCTGTATATTCTTGTAATCTGATGCATTGTTGTAATATACAATGAAATGTTCTTCTGTATACGTTCTGTTGTGGTTTGTTCTCGAACTATCCGACGCTTTCCTTTACGGGGAAGTTACGGGTTTTTACACTTATCCCACATACATACTGATTAGGAGAATAACCCTCTAAACACCAGCCCCGAAGACCGAAATCAACATCAGACTCGCACCAGGAGAATTACTCATCCCAACCAACATATATGATTCTAATTTACTTCTTTTCCACTCATATAACTTATATCATTTTTAATTTCACGTTTCTCCCTTCCCAACCACTTAATTTAAGTATATCTTTACATATAAGTTATCTCGTCTTCCTTATCATTTCCTATAACTTATCTTGTCGCATAAGTTATAATTTCCTCCTATTACCCTTTATTCGTTATTCAAGTTTATTTATAATAGGTTATTTATCATTCCCCATTTCTTGTCATTAATTTTAGATTTGACTTATTTCATAGTACAAGTCGTCCCACTCTTCAAGTCTTGTATTACATCTTAAGTCATAACCTTCCCTTGTCCCTATGACAAGTTTGCCTATTATTTAATTTTACATCACTGCAACTCAAGTTTATAATAGGTAATTACCATTCCCCCATTACTGTGTCATTAATTTTAGATTTGACTTAACCCTTCCTTTTACTTAACCCGTTACTTCAACTTTACCCAATTCAATTAATTTATGATACCATTATGAGTCCGATTTGGTTAAGCATGTCTAAATTCGGTTTCACATGTCACACGTGTCTCACTTAACCCCCTTTATTATGGTTTCCATATCTTACACATATCTTACTACGGTTAAGTCTACCTTAGTCATGTTTTACATCACATGTCTTACAACGGTTAAGTCTACATTAGTCATGCTTTACATGTTATTTATATCACCCACTTAACCCTCTAACCATACCCATGTCACCCACATGTCTTATTATGGTTAGTATTTATTAATTTATTTATAATGCCGTAACGATGTATGACCTCTCACATTAGACGTCCGATCATGGCTACTGGATTTGCCGGGCGGTTCCGGGCAGTCTTACACTACAAACACACCAAACCTCGTGTCATAAACCGTTACGCCTCTAGTTCTTGCCATTGACCTCTCACATTAGACGTCCTCTTGTGGTTGTTGGATTTGTCGGGAGGTTCCGGGCAGTCTTACACCACAAACGTGTCTAACCTCGAGTCATAGGCGTTCATTAACAATCGTCTTTCACCCAAACCCCAAATTCATGTCATATGTTCCAAAGTCAACTTAATTACATTTCATTTTTATGCCTATTTCCAATTTTCCATTCACTACACAAATTACGTAATAGTTAGCCAATTTTCATATTACCCAAATTATCCAATTATAGCCAAATTCACTAATTCCATGTTATTCATACCCAAACATGCCAATTTCCAATATCCAATTATACCCAATTTCATATAACCAATATTTCCCAATATATATATCCCAACATTCCCACATTCATACATATAATCTAATTCACCCTCTAGGCTTACTTTTCAAGTCACGAATAAGTTTCACATTTTATGTTATCCAGTTACATGTTGTTAATATTGAATTATACCAATTCCATATCTAATGACAGTTATGTCAAAATTACATAAATTCAACATTATAGATTATATTCCTCGACTGCATAAAATAGATTATGCCAATATATGCAATAACAATTGTTATGCCATAAACCCCAAAATTACAGATTTTATTCGAATATCCCCATATTCCAAACGTGCGTATTGTATAATAAGATTTCATCTAGGTTCGAGATAACCTAGATCCAAAAATAAAAAGGGGAAAGGATAAAAAGGAGAGAACTCAAACATAGGCATAAATAAAATAACAGATCTTATTAAATTAACATCATATTCATTATGGGGAATGGTAAGCGATAGAAGCAACATTATACAACAAATATAGTTCAAATCCACTCACATTACTGGTTTAAAGAAATAAGCGATTCGTTGTTGATGTAGAATGCTGATTTAATCTTTTTATTTGATTATTAGTGAAGAGCTTGAATCGTTGATGAAGAATTTTGCTCCCTTGATTTGATTAAACTGCAAAGTTGATGAAGAACTTGCAAATTAATTTAGGGTTTTGAGGCGGCGGCCATGTTATGTTGAAGTTTGGCGGCATGGAGGTGTTAGAAGGAATTGTTTTCGAATTAGGTTATGTCTAGGCACTATTTTATAGGTGTAGAGAGTGTTTTAGAGCCATTAGGTTGCCCTAGAAGCTATCCGGTCCGTCCAACACATCAAAAATCGTCACTGCCTAGATCTGGAAAAATCAGGGGGGCGGTCAACACTAAGGCCGACCTCTAGGTCGATCTTCCTGGGTAGGTCGACCCCTAGGTCGACCTCCATGGGTAGGTCGACCCCCAGGTCGACCTCTCTTGGTAGGTAGACCCCCAGGTCGACCTGCCTAGGTATTTTCCTATGTAAATTCGGAATTTTCGTTGAATCATCCGCAGGCCATAACTCTTTCATACGTAGTCCGATTTTCGAAAACTTAGACTCTATTCCAAGCATAATTTTGAGACGAACGCAATGGTAATGTCCGTTTTACTTAATTCCTGATATTTAAATTAAGTATCTTTATTTTATTATGTTCTCTGTTACGTACACTGCCATTGAATTAATATTTCCTTCTCTTTCATGTTAAGAAATTTTCATTGTACATCACCATTATTAACCTATCTATGCATATATATACATTTTTAGTTATATTAAAAATGTGGGGTGTTACAGATAAACACCATAGTATAGAGTGTTTTCTTCTGAAGATACATCTATGGGCTTAAATTCATTTAGAATCATATCAGCCCAATTGATAAGGTAATTAACCATAATGGCACAGATAGCCTTTTGGACTTTAATAGTTGGATTGTTGTAATTTCCGGAATGGGGAGTGGTGGTGTGTTGAAGAATGAGGTTGAAGATTCTTGTTTTTGGACGAAAGAAGCGATTTTTGAATTCTATTTGTAAAAACCCGTAACTTCCCCGGTAAGGAAAGCGCGGATAGTTCGAGAACAACACACAAAAGAACGCAGACGGAAGAACATTTCATTGCTTATTACAACAATTCCATCAGATTACAAGAATATACAAAGTATAAATGAATATTATACATTACAAAATATCAGAGATTACAATACATTACAAATCAGCAGAAAATAATACAAAATACAACTGAATGAGATATAAGGATACAAAGCTTTCCGCATATCATTCCAGCTGTAAACCAGGGTCCTGTGAATATAAATCTGCAAAACCAAAATTACTAGCTGCCCGGGTCAAAATAAGGGCACCCAGAGTTTAGGTTAAAACAACAAACTCCAGGTCAGTCATGGGACTGGTGTGAGAACTATAACAGTTATTAATCTTTATTTTAAAGTTAGGTAAATCAAGGGACCATGCCGCTAACGCGGAACGGGTTTCCTCCCAAGAATACTAGTGCATAAACCCAACAGCGCAATGCTAAATAAAGAAAAATGAAGCTATTATAAGACCCAGGTCCTATCACACAATGCAACGCAAGTCGGGGGATAGGGTTTTCCCTTATAATAGCCAAAGCATGCTTGATACGTTTAAAACAAGTCATTTGATACTAAAATCAGTGTATAGTGTCAAAACAATTTCAAATCATAAGTATCAATCATAGACGGCATGGGTACCATATATCATGTCACCATACAAGGCTCTACAATCAAAACCGCAAATGTCACGTATTTGGAAATTGGATTTTCGTTTGTGAACCGAGGCAAAAGATAGTCCTCCACCGAATTCGATACTCTCTAGCCCGAGCCTCAGGCAAGCGCGCAAGCAAGCCCTGGAGCGACATGGTCAGTCCACCGATGTGGATTAAACTTAAACCCTGAACACTATATTTCCCCACCCTATGGGGTGTAAGTCTGGTCCGTCTACCAACCAGAATGCATCGGTCGAAACCGATATAACCGAGGTGCCTCGCAGCAGCAACAACCACATAAGTCAAACTCGTCAGGGCGTGTAAAACCACTGACGCCACTTCTAACTAGAAAGAAACACATGTCCTCCCTGAGGTCAGTCTCCCATTTTTGGTTCACTACCGGGGTGTGAGGACGGCGAATTCACGTTACACAAAGCCGTGCCACACAGGCTGTGCTTTGATCATCACCCACAAGACTTTGCTTTTCAACAGAAGCCTCGATCATATTGCCACTTAGGCATGCCACACAGGAAATTCACTCCATGCGTTTGATATCCATCAATATATAACCCCTGAGCTCGTACGTCTCAGAGAAGGGCGTTAAGCAAGAGAATAAATTCTCCGTCGCCAAACAGATATATATTTAATAGAAATCAATCACACAGACTAAAATCCAATGTCAGACACACAGTCCATTTACAAGTTCGTTCTGGGTCTGAACGAAACCGGAGGCACCTAGTACCCTGCATATCCATCGATCTCCAATTACGTCTAGATGATCACTAACTGATTTCCTCCTCTTGGGTGTACAACCCAATCAAGATCATCGGTAACCACCCAAACAACGTGAAAACCTCCGGTCTTCATTCACCGTCTTCATCCTCGACACCACGTCGAATCAGTTGTTGAAAATGGGATAAACCCAGTCTTTCTGAAAAACTCGCGTATATAATAAACAAGTTTTCACAAACACAACATACGCCTCATTCCAATTCAGAATATTCTTTTATTCCAATATTTAAATACTTTGGAAAAGGTTCCCATTAATTTTATCAAAGATAAATTCTTTAAATTTATTCTTTAATCTTCCTTGAAAATCAATTCAAACTAGTCGGGATTAGCGAACCACACCGAAGTAATCATTTATTTTATTTCCCCATCCCAACCTATTCATCCCATGAAGTAAAACTGGTCATACTTCATATCTAACACCATGGTGTTATCGTTAAATTCAATTACCATTTCACGTTCAAATCTAATTAATGATTTAACTATTGCCTGGAGTTAAACTGGTGATACTCCATTCTCAATCTTTTCAATCTAATTAAAGATTCATTAAAACTCCACATAGTTTTAATCTTTAACTGGGTTAAAGAATCGGTGTCATTTAAAACACGGTTCACGATAAACCAAAAATCACATTCCATTAATTATCGGGTTAAAGAAAAAGTGTTATTTAAAACACTATTCACGATAAACCCAAAAATCAATACCAATTCAGTTCCAATTAAATATTATTTAATTGGTACACTTCATTAAATCTAAATAAAAAGATTTAATCTTTTTCTCAACTGGGTTTAAGAACAGTGTTAATGAAGACACCATCCACGACAAACAAAAATCACGTTTGATATTAGATACAAGGCTCTGAATAGAAAATATACCAGCTTATATTCAATATCAAATCCTACGACCAACAAATATCGTATTGGAAATAACGATATTAATATATCTTTCAAATTCCCTTAACAATATCTGTATCATCACGAAATCCAACACCGAAATATTCCAAAGACAATTTCGATTCAAATCCCTTCCAATTCAATTATTGCAAATTCTGGTTATATTTCAAAACCATTTCAATTTCACTTTACTTCTTTCAAAAATAAATGAATTATAATTCTAGTTCAAAACTAGTTATTATCGATAAAAATCTATTTTTATTTTTTTTCAAATATGGATTTTTTCATCCCAATTATTCACAAATCATTTCTTATGATTTTACACAAATTATTAATATTTTTAATAATTTTGTCAAGGCCCGTACAGTCGATTTCCATCAACGGCCATCGAACTGCACTTACAGCGACCTTTTCTAAATTTGATTTGGACATAATTCCAAATCCAACTATTAGATTTCTAATCTCTAATATTCGTTAGAAAGCTCTTTTCGATACGAACCTAACGGTTCTGGTTTTAGGAGAATCCGACAGTCGGATCTCCCACAATATTCATTAGAAGTCAATTGTCAAAATTCGCGAACTGTCGCGGCGCGTTCTATTCAGGCCATTATATTATATATAATATATATAATATATACTTCGTCGATTTCCTTTTTAACGATTTTTATAAATCATTTTAAATTCGTTTTCAAAACGACTTCAACCTCCTTTTCAAATTCAAATCAAAATCGAAATTGTTTTTTTACAATATAAATTCATTTTAATTCCATTTCAAATCGATTTCAATTCAATTTCAGTTCGTTTTCAATTCCATTCAATTTCAATTCAAATTCATTTCTATTCAATTCCGTTCGAATTCTAATTCATTTCAATTCAATTCAAATTTTAATTCATTTCAATTCAATTCGAATTCTAATTCATTTCAATTCAATTTCATTCGAATTTCTTTTCTATTCAATTCAATTCGAATTCCATTTCTAAAATATTCAATTATTGAAATCACTTTTCAATATTCATTAAAAACAAATAAAATCGATATAAGTATCGTTCACGTCAAAATGGCATCAATCTAATCAACACGGCTTCATATATTCTATTTTCAAATATTCTATTTCAAATATTTCTTTTTCAAAATTGGAATGAGGCGCAATCAATTACCATATAATGTTAATTATGTGGATTTTCTACAAAATATGTATAAAATAACAACGATCAAAAATCAACCATCATCCAGAGTGCATTCTACACGGTATAAGCATCAAATTTAACTATTAAATGCTTATGACAGTCTGTCAATCAATCGATCGACATACAACTAATTATTGGGATAAGTGTACGTCATATCTCATCCCAATACCCGCGTGGGGTTTCAAACAATCAAACACAGATTTTATTTGTACAGTTGGGTGATGTGTAAAATTTATCGTCCCAATCAATATCAATCAAATCAGTGTATATAAACAAATCGTCCGATCTGTTTATATTTATTTATTTTATATCCACGTTAAAATTTCTATTCTCAACTATAAAATATTTTTAACTATATAAATATTTTATTTCTTTTCACATCACATCACACAATCAACTACACATCAAAATCAAACAAACAAGCATACAAGCCGTCCATAGTCTGTGGACGATGGGTGTCGGGTGCTACTAAACACCGTCTGCATCCTAGATATATTTTAAGTAGAAAATTAAATTAAAAGTGGGAAGTTCTCACCTCAAGCTAATCCAAACGCCACGATTCTTCTTATATAGAGATCTTCGTCGTTCTCACCTTTTGTCACTTTCGTTGCCCGTAGCCACTACATACATAAAAATCGAATTATTACTTTGCTATTCAATATATAAAAATCGAATTTTTACTTTGCTATTCAATATATAAAAATCGAATTTTTACTTTGCTATTCAATATATAAAAATCGAATTTTTACTTTGCTACTATATAGATAAAAATTCTATTTTTACATCGCAATAAAAATCACATTTTTACTTCAACCTATATATAATAAAAATTAGATTTTTATTTCGCTACACCTACAAAGATCAAATTTTTACTATCTATATAATATAAAAATCATATTTTTATTCTTTCTATACTATAAAAATCATATTTTTATACCTCCTACATAATAAAGATCGAATTTTTATCTTACTACACTTATAGAAATTATATTTTTAACCTTCGTATAATATAAAAATTATATCTTTATTATCTATATAATATAAAAAATCCTATTTTTATCTCTACATACACATGCAAATCCCATCTCCACTTAATTAAAAATCTTAACTTTATGTGATAACAAATATTAAATTTATAACAAAGTTAAAAACTGATTTTGCATATATAAAAAAACTAATTACATAAAGCAGAGGCACCTTTAATTTGATTTTTTCTACAGAGAAAGGGGGCCCCACCTGAGGCGCTAGAGGTTGGGGAAGATAGGCGGAGGCTATGGCAAGCGGTGGTGGGTCAGAGGACTGATCGGAGGGAGGGGGAAAGGAGAACAGCGGCGGGGTTTAGTGGATATACGGCTAGGATTTCGTGATTTTGGGGGGGGGGGGGCTGAGGAGGAAGGAGGGAGCGGAGCATGGTCGGAAAGAGGAGGGGGGAGGCGGCGCTCCGCCCACAGCGGCGCCGGGGGAGGGGGGTCGCGTCGCGTGAAGGTGGAGGGGGGTAGGCGACGGTTTTTTTTTTATTTCTGAAGGGGGAAAGAGAAAAGAAAGGGGGGCTATATATATATTATTTAATTTATTTATTTCCAAAAGGCAACCTTTTCTTTCGAACTCGAAATCGAACCCACCTACTATCGTCCATAGCTAATTACCCACATTTCGAACACAATGGGATAGGTATCGTAAGCTAATTCGATCGTTTCAATCAGTTTTTGTGAAAATCAAAATATAACTCTAATATTTTGAATTTGAACGCGCATTTCAATTTACTGGGGTCACATACTAACTCGAAAAATTCCAGAAAAATATTTTCTAGCTTCGTGTTGACGATACGGTCCTAACAAAACTAATTTCATCAAATTCCGAGACCGTTTGAAAAATGACCATTTTCCAGTCGATTAAAATCAACTGAAACTAGTCCAATGCGTTTTCCTTTGCCACGCTCACATATTGATTCAAAAAATTACGAAAATTGGAATCCAGCAATAACTTGACATCACAGATCCAACAAAAGTGGTTTCGTCGAAAACCGAGGTCGTTTGCAAAATTTCCATTTTTAAGGGCCAGAATTCCATAGCGACTATTCTGAAAATTCATTTGACCATAACTTTTGATTCCCGCTATGAACTTTCAATTTTTTGGATTCATTGGAAGGATATTCTCAATTAGATTCAAATATTTTTTGTTTCACTAAAATCCGGTTTATTTTGCACCCGGTATGTTCAATTGAATTTTGAAATCGAATTATCGAACTACCGTGCCATTTTCAATTCCTTTCATAATTTAAAATAATTATTTATTCTAACGATGATCTACATAATATATACGTTCAAATTCTATTCAAAATAAATTTCTCGTCATTATTATTTAAAATAATTCATTTTAAATATTCAAAATTCATTAAAATTGCCAAAATAAATTTTTTAAATTGGCTCGGATTTCCGGGTCATTACAATCTCCCCCACTTAAAACTTTTCGTCCCCGAAAAGGAACGAAGCCGAAAGTTGTTTCGCAAATCAACTCAACTTCCAGTATTTTCATTACGGCTTAAGTTCTTCAACTTTTCAGTTTCTAAGAACTTTTCAAATTTTTCAAAAATTTGGCTAACATACTAAATTTTCGAAAAATTTCGCCATAACCTCCCCTACACCGGGGACTTCGGGATATTTCATATAGCCTCCCATGGCCTTCTTCGATCCAAAAGAAAAATAAAAAGCCAATCGGCTCACAAAATCGTCATTACCCAAACAAAACAATAAATTATGGTAAACATGTACTTATTTGTTGGGCAAAAAATTTTATTCTTCTACTCTAGCCTCCTTGCTATGACCTGTTCAATGTAAGTACATGCATATGCAAGCAAATGCGACTAATTTTCAATACAACTCACTATTTGATTCAATTTGGCTAAAGGTTCAACATTTAATTAATCAAACAACACAATCAACAATCAATTAGTTAATTATCATTTCAAACACATAATTCTGATATATAGTCAAAAATCACATTTTTGATGCCAAATCACTACAATAGGCCCTATCTAATTTTTGTTCTCACACCAGTCTAATGGAAATATATTGACATCACACTTTTGAAACTCGAACACAAGTGCTGATGATGACCTGCCAACATCAGATCCATCTCCGGGCGACTAGAATGTGATTCTATATCTATCTAGTATATTAAAACTTCAAATACACGTGGATCAGACGTATACACAAAGTCTTTATATACTTGATTGTCCAAATTCAATATAAAATAAATAATCAAATACGAGTAATTGATTTACATTTCAAAACAAAAATTGTTTTCATTTTTAAAAATATACACTTCATACTCGTTCAAGGATGCTAGTGATCCCATCCCTAACGAGTCATTCCCATTGGATATTACTAATCCAATATCTGATGAATTCTTTCGTATGGTTCTAATGTGTCTTGTTCTCTGAGCTTTGTAAACCAAAGCTATGATACCAAGTGTAAAAACCCGTAACTTCCCCGGTAAGGAAAGCGCGGATAGTTCGAGAACAACACACAAAAGAACGCAGATGGAAGAACGTTTCATTGCTTATTACAACAATTCCATCAGATTACAAGAATATATAGAGTATAAATGAATATTATACATTACAAAATATTAAAGATTACAATACATTACAAAGTAGCGGAAAATAATACAAAATACAACTAAATGAGATATACGGATACAAAGCTTCCCGGATATCATTCTAGCTGTAAACCAGGGTCCTATGAATATAAATGTGCAAAACCAAAACTACTAGCTGCCCGTGTCAAAATAAGGGCACCCAGAGTTTAGGTTAAAACAATAAACTCCCGGTCAGTCATGGGACTGGTGTGAGAAATAAAACAGTTATTAATCTTTATTTTAAATTTAGGTAAATCAAGGGACCACGCCGCTAACACGGAACGGGTTTCCTCCCAAGAATACTAGTGCATAAAACAAACAGCGCAATGCTAAATAGAGAAAAATGAAGCTATTATAAGACCCAGGTCCTATCACACAATGCAACGCAAGCCGGGGGATAGGGTTTTCCCTTATAATAGCCAAAGCATGCTTGATACGTTTAAAACATGTCATTTGATACTATAATGAGTGTATAGTGTCAAAACAATTTCAAATCATAAGTATCAATCATAGACGGCATGGGTACCATATATCATGTCGCCATACTATGCTCTACAATCAAAACCGCAAATGTCACGTATTTGGAAATTGGATTTCCGTCTGTGAACCGAGGCAAAAGATAGTCCTCCACCGAATTCGACACTCTCTAGCCCGAGCCTCAGGCAAGCGCGCAGGCAAGCCTTGGAGCGACATGGCCGGTCCACCGATGTGGATTAAACTTAAACCCTGAACTCTACGTTTCCCCACCCTATCGGTGTAAGTCTGGTCCGTCTGCCGACCAGAATGCATCGGCCGAAACCGATATAACTGAGGCGCCTGGCAACAGAAACAACCACATAAGTCAAACTCGTCAGGGCGTTTAAAACCACTGGCGCCACTTCTAACTAGAAAGAAACGCATGTCCTCCCTGAGGTCCTTCTCCCGTTTTTGGTTCACTACCGGGGTGTGAGGCCCGCGAATTCACGTTACTCAAAGCTATGCCACACAGGCTGTGCTTTGATCATCACCCACAAGACTTTGCTTTTCAACAGCAGCCTTGATCATATTGCCACTTAGGCCTGCCACACAGGCTATTCACTCCATGCGTTTGATAACCATCAACAAATAACCCCTGAGCTCGTACGTCTCAGAGAAGGGCGTTAAGCAAGAGAATAAATTCTCCGTCGCCAGACAGATATATATTTAATAGAAATCAATCACAAAGACTAAAATCCGATGTCAGACACACAGTCCATTTACAAGTTCGTTCTGGGTCTGAACGAAACCGGAGGCACCTAGTACCCCGCATATCCATCGATCTCCAAGTACGTCTGGACGATCACTAACTGATTCTCTCCTCTTGGGTGTACAACCCAATCAAGATCATCAGTAACCAATCAAACGACGTGAAGACCTCCGGTCTTCATCCACCATCTTCATCCTCGACACCATGTCGAATCAGTTATTCAGAATGGGATAAACTCGGTCTTTCTGAAGAACTCGCATATATAATAAACAAGTGTTACACAAACACAACATAAGCCTCATTCCAATTCAGAATATTCTTTTATTCCAATATTCTTATTCTTTGGGAAAGGTTCCCATTAATTTTATCAAAGATAAATTCTTTAAATTTATTCTTTAATCTTCCTTGAATATCAGTTCAAACTAGTTGGGATTAGCGAACCACACCGACGTAATCATTTATTTTATTTCCCCATCCCAACCTGTTCATCTCATGAAGTAAAACTGGTCATACTTTATATCTAACACCACGGTGTTATCGGTAAATTCAATTACCATTTCACGTTCAAATCTAATTAAAGATTTAACTATCGCCTGGAGTAAAACTGGTGATACTCCATTCTCGATCTTTTCAATCTAATTAAAGATTCATTAAAACTCCACTTAATTTTAATCTTTAACTGGATTAAAGAATCAGTGTCATTTAAAACATGGTTCACGATAAATCCAAAATCACATTCCATTAATTATCGGGTTAAAGAACAAGTGTTATTTAAAACACTGTTCACGATAAACCCAAAAATCAATACAAATTCAATTCCAATTAAATATTATTTAATTGGTACACTTCATTAAATCTAAATAAAAAGATTTAACCTTTTTCTCAACTGGGTTTAAGAACAGTGTTAATGAAGACATCATCCACGACAAACCCAAATCACGTTTGATATTAAATACAAGGCTCTGAATAGAAATTATACCGGCTTATATTCAATATCAAATCTTACGACCAACAAATATTGTATTGGAAATAACGATATTAATATATCTTTCAAATTCCCATAACAATATCTGTATCATCACAAAATCCAACATCGAAATATTCCGAAGACAATTTCGATTCAAATCCCTTCCAATTCAATTATTGGAAATTCAGGTTATATTTCAAAACCATTTCAAATTCACTTTATTTCTTTCAAAAATAAATGAATTATAATTCTAGTTCAAAACTAGTTCATTTCGATAAAAATCTATTTTTATTTTTTTTCAAATATGGAGTTTTTCATACCAATTCTTCACAAATCATTTCTTATGATTTTACACAAATTATTACTATTTTTAATAATTTTATCAAGGCCCGTACAGTCGATTTCCATCAACGGCCATCGAACTGCACTTACAGCGACCTTTTCTAAATTTGATTTGGACATAATTCCAAATCCAACCATTAGATTTATAATCTCTAATATTCGTTAGAAAGCTCTTTTCAATACGAACCCAACGGTTCCGGTTTTAGGAGAATCCGACGGTCGGATCTCCCGCAATATTCATTCGAAATCAATGGTCAAAATTCGCGAACTACCGCGGCGCGGTGCGTTCTATTCAGGCCATTATATTATATATAATATATATAATATATACTTCGTCGATTTCCTTTTAAAACGAATTTTATAAATCGTTTTAAATTCGTTTTCAAAACGACTTCAACCTCCTTTTCAAATTCAAATCAAAATCGATTTTTTTACAATATATATTCATTTTAATTCCATTTCAAATCGATTTCAATTCAATTTCAGTTCGTTTTCAATTCCATTCAATTTCAATTCGAATTCATTTCTATTCAATTCCATTCGAATTCTAATTCATTTAAATTCAGTTCGAATTCTAATTCATTTCAATTCAATTTCATTCGAATTTCTTTTCTATTCAATTCAATTCGAATTCATTTTCTAAAATATTCGATTATTGAAATCACTTTTCAATATTCATTAAAAACAAATAAAATCGATATAAGTATCGTTCACGTCAAAATGGCGTCAATCTAATCAACACGCCTTCATATATTCTATTTTCAAATATTCTATTTCAAATATTTCTTTTTCAAAACTGGAATGAGGCCCAATCAATTACCATATAATGTTAATCATATGGATTTTCTACGACACATGTATAAAATAACAACGATAAAAAATCAACCATCATCCAGAGTGCATTCTACATTGTATAAGCATCAAATATAACTATTTAATGTTTATGACAGTCTGTCAATCAATCGATCGACATACAACTAATTATTGGGATTAGTGTACGTCATATTTCATCCCAATATCCATGTGGGGTTTCAAACAATCAAACACAGATTTTATGAAACGACCCGTAACTTCCCCGTAAACGAAAGCGCCGGATAGTTCGAGAACAAGCCACAACAGAACGCATACGAAAGAACATTTCATTGTATATCACAACAATGCATCAGATTACAAGAATATACAGAGTATAAAAGAATATTACCCAGAAATATCAGAGATTTAAATTACATTTAAATACATCGCAGCGGAAAAATAATACAATACACAACTAGAATGAGATATACGGATACAAAGCTTTCCGGATACCGTTCCAGCTGTAAACCAGGATCCTGTGAATATAAATCTGCAAAACCAAAACTACTAGCTGCCCGTGTCAAAATAAGGGCACCCAGAGTTTAGGTTAAAACAATAAACTCCAGGTCAGTCATGTGACTGGTGTGAGAACTAAAACAGTTATTAATCTTTATTTTAAATCATTAGGTAAATCAAGGGACCACGCCGTATAACACGGAACGGGTTTCCTCCCAAGAATACCAGTGCATAAAACAAACAGCGCAATGCTAAATAAAGAAAAATGAAGCTGTTATAAGACCCAGGTCCTATCACACAATGCAACGCAAGCCGGGGGATAGGGTTTTTACCTTATAACAGCCAAAGAATGCTTGATACGTTTAAAACAAATCATTTGATACTATAATAAGTGCATAGTATATAAAACAACTTCAAATCATAAGTATCAATCATAGGCGGCATGAGCGCCCCATCCCACTATGTCGCCATACTAGGCTCTACAAATAAAACCGCAAATGTCACGTATTTGGAAATTGGATTTCCGTCTATGAACCGAGGCAAAAGATAGTCCTCAACCGTTTTCGTGACTCTCTAGCCCGAGCCACAGGGTCAGAGCGCATCGACCCTTGGATCGTCACGGCCGATCCACCGATGTGGATTAAACTTAAACCTTGAACACTACGTCTCCCCACCCTATGGGGTGTAAGTCTAGTCCGTCTACCGACCAGAATGCATCGGCCGAAACCGATATAACCGAGGTGCCTCGCAACAGCAACAACCACATAAGTCAAACTCGTCAGGGCATGTAAAACCACTGACGCCACTTCTAACTAGAAAGAAACGCAAGTCCTCCCTGAGGTCCGTCTCCCGTTTTTGGTTCATACCGGGTGTGAAACACGCGAGGTAAACGTTACACAAAGCTACGCCACAAAGGTCGTGCATTGATCATCACCACAAGACTTTGCTTTTCAACAGAAGCCTCGATCAATTGCCACTTAGGCATGCCACACAGGCAATTCACTCCATGAGTTTGATATCCATCAATATATAACCCCTGAGCTCGTACGTCTCAGAGAAGGGCGTCAAGCAAGAGAATAAATTCTCCGCCGCCAAACAGATATATATTTAATAGAGATCAATCACACGGACTAAAATCCAATGTCAGACACACAGTCCATTTACAAGTCCGTTCTGGGTCTGAACGAAACCGGAGGCACCTAGTACCTCGCATATCCATCGATCTCCAAGTACGTCTGGACGATCACAAACTGTTTCCATCTTCTTGGGTGTACAGCCCAATCAAGATCATCAGTAATCACCCAGACGACGTGAAGACTTCTGGTCTTCGACCACCGTCTTCATCTTCGACACCACGTCAAATCAGTTATTCAGAATGGGATAAACCTGGTCTTTCTGAATAACTCGCGTATATATTATAAAAGTGTTACACAAACACAACATACGCCTCATTCCACTTCAGAATATTCTTTTATTCAAATATTCCCATACTTTGGGAAAAGTTCCCATTAATTTTATCCAAGATAAATTCTTTAAATTTATTCTTTAATCTCCTTTGAATATCAATTCAAACTAGTCGGGATTAGCGAACCACACCGAAGTAATCATTTATTTTATTTTCCCAATCCCAACCTATTCATCCCATGAAGTAAAACTGGTAGTACTTCATATCTAACACCACAGTGTTATCGGTAATTCAATTACCATTTCACGTTCAAATCTAATTAAAGATTTAACTATCGCTAGGAGTAAAACTGGTGATACTCCATTCTCGATCTTTTCAATCTATTTAAAGATTCATTAAAACTCCACTTAGTTTTAATCTTTAACTGGGTTAAAGAATCAGTGTTATTTAAATAACGGTTCACGATAAAACCAAAGTCACATTCATTAATTATCGGGTTAAAGAACAAGTGTTATTTAAAACACTGTTCACGATAAACCCAAAAATCAATATCAATTCAATTCCAATTAAATATTATTTAATTGGTACACTTCATTAAATCTAAATAAAAAGATTTAATCATTTCTCAACTAGGTTCAAGAACCGTGTTAATGAAGACACCATTCACGACAAACCCAAATCACATTTGATATTAAATACAAGGCTCTGAATAGAAAATATACCGGCTTATATTCAATATCAAATTCTACGACTAACAAATATCGCATTGGAAATAACGATATATATATATATATATATATATATATATATATATATCTTTCAAATTTCCATAACAACATTTGTATAATCACGAAATCCAACATCGAAATATTCCGAAGACAATTTCGATTCAAATCCATTCCAATGCAATCATTGGAAATTTTGGTTATTTTCAAAACCCCTTTTTCAAATTCAATTTATTTATTTACAAATAAATAGAATTATATTTCTAGTTCAAAACTAGCCATTTCGATAAAAATCTATTTTTATCTTTTCAAATATGGAGTTTTTCATCCCAATTCTTTCTAAATCATTTCTTATGATTTTACACAAATTATTACTATTTTTAATAATTTTATCAAGGCCCGTACAGTCGATTTCCATCAATGGCCATCGAACTGCACTTATAGCGAACTTTTTCAAATTTGATTTGGACATAATTCCAAATCCAACCGTTAGATTTCTAATTTCTAATATTCTTAGAAAGCTCTTTTCGATACGAACCCAACGGTTCCGGTTTTAGGAGAATCCGTCGGTCGGATCTCCCGTAACGTCCGTTTGAAATAAATGGTCGAAATTCACGAACTGCCGTGGCGCGGCGCGTTCTATTCAGGCCATTATATTATATATATAATATATATATAATATATTTCGTCGATTTCTATTTAAAACGAATTATATAAATAGTTTTAAATTCGTTTCAAAAGCAATTTCAACTTCCGTTTCAATTCAAATCAAAATTGAATTCTTCTCTATAAATTCGTTTTAAAATTCATTTCTTATTCAATTCAAATTTCAATTCAATTTGAATTCATTTTAATTCACTTTCAATTCAATTTGAATTCGTTTTCAATTCAATTCATTTCGAAATCGTTTTCAATTCAATTCATTTCGAAATCGATTTCAATTCAATTCGAAATCGTTTTCAATTCAATTCATTTCGAAATCGTTATATATTCAATTCAATTCGAAATCGAATAAAATCGATATAAATATCGTTCACGTCAAAATGGCGTCAATCTAATCAACACGGCTTCATAAATTTCTATTTTCAAATATTCTATTTCAAATATTTCTTTTTCAACATAGTTGTTATTATCAAAATATCTCGTTCAACACATGACCAATCTCAATGAATGAGTACTGTCAACACATGAACTTTTATTTTATATTACAAAGATGTAAATTTTATTACTAAAATATTTTGTTCAACACATGACCAATCTCAATGAATGAGTACTGTCAACACATGAACTTTTATTTTATATTACAAAGATGTAAATTTTATTACTAAAATATTTTGTTCAACACATGACCAAACTCAATGAATGAGTACTGTCAACACATGAACTTTTATTTTATAATATTCTTTATTTTCTAAATTGGAATGAGGCCCAATCAATCACCATATAATGTTAATTATATGGATTTTCTTACAACACATGTATATAATAGCATTGAAAAATAATCAACCATCAACCAAAGTGCACTACACTGTATAAGCATCAAATATAGACATTTAACGCTTATAGCAGCTTGTCAATCAATCGATCGACATATTTAATCAATCAGGATGAGTGAACTTCAAATTTCAACCCAACACCCGTGTGGGGTTTCAAACAATCCAACACAGATTTTATTTGTGCAGTTGGGCGATGTGTAAAATTTATCGACCCAATCAACGTCCTTCAAATAGGTGTACATAAACAAACTGTCTGGTTTGTAAATGAATATTTATTTATTCACATTCACGTTAAAAATTATATTTTTAACGATAAAACATTTTATTCCAACATATGAATTTCTATTAAATTCATTCTTTAAATAAAATGATATTTTTATTTTCTAACTTATTTTAGAAAATTTCGGCGGCATAACGGCACGATACTAGAAACGGGACGAGGCCTAGCCTTATCCCCGGTCTAGTGAAGGCCCACGCCATTCACACATCAATCATATCAATTTCATTTCACCAAACAATTCAAATCAACTCAAACAATCTAACTAACAACACAGCCAAACAAACAAGTCCATGGTCTGTGGACGATTGTGTCGGGTGCTACTAAGCACCGTCTGCATCCTTGTATATATATATAACTAGAAAAGAATTTTAGAGTGAGAAGTTCTCACAAATAGCTATCCTAGCTCCACGGTACATCTAATGCAGGAAATCTTTGCCAACTCGCCTTTTTGTCACTTTCGTTGCCCGCTTTCACTACATATGTAAAAATCGAATTTTTACTATGTTATTCAATATATAAAAATCGAATTTTGACTTCGCTATTCAATATATAAAGATATGATTTTTACTTCGACTATCAATATATAAAAATCTGATTTTTTACTTCGACTTTCAATATATAAAAATCTGATTTTTACTTTTTTTTAAAATCTCGTCTTTTCCCTTTTTAAATCTCAAATCTTTTTCTATTAAAAGATTAAACCTTTTTCTATTTCAAAGTTTAAACCTTTTTCTTCTTAAAGTTTGAATCTTTTTCTTCTTAAAGTTTAAATTAAAAATCAGTTTTTAAATCAGTTAAAAATCAGTTTTTAAAGCTTTAAAAAAAATTCAGTTTTTAGTTTCTTTTAAAAATTCAGTTTTAAAATTATTTAAAAATCCATTTTTTTATATTCTTTTAAAAAGAATCAGTTTTAAAATTCTAAAAAGAATCAGTTTTTATATTCATAAAAACAGTTTTTAAAATCTTAAACAATCAGTTTTTATGCAACTTAAAAAAACAGTTTTTAAATTCGAAAATAAAAATAAAAATAAAATAAAATTGCTCACCGCAGATTTCGAAGTGGAGAAGGGAAGAAGAGGGCGTCGGCGGCTCGTTGGTGGCGTTCGGAGGTGTCGCGGTGAGGTAAGGGGGCTGCGGCTTTGATTTGATGTCGCGACTCCGAGACGAGGCTGGGTCGGACGGAAGGGGGGCGTCGAAGTCTTCGTCGGCGGTGGCTTAGGCAGGCGGCGCGGTGAGTCGGGGAGGGAAGGCGGCTGGAGCTCGATCGCGATTGGGTTTTTTTTTTTTATTCTGTTGAATGAATTTGGACGGGGGGGGGGGGGGCAAAGGAAATAAGGGGGTTTTTCTTTTTATTTATTTATTTTTATTTATTATTTTATTATTTTTGAAAGTTGACTTTTACATACGTCATCAACACGAAGCCCACCACCAGTCATCCATAGCGTTTAACCCCCATTCCGAACACAATGGGATATGCATCGTAAGCTGATTTGATCGTCTCGATAAGTTTATGTTGAATTTACATTTAAATCGCTATATTGAATTTTAAACGTACATTTCAAATTACCGGGGTCACATACTAACTCTAAAAATTCTCGAAAAATATTTTCTAGCTTCGTATTGACGATACGGTCCTAACAAAACTAGTTTCGTCGAATTCTGAGACCGTTAGAAAAATGGCCATTTTCCTGTCGATTAAAATCAACTGAAACTGGTCAAACGCGTTTTCTTTTGCCACGCACACATATTGATTCGAAAAATTATGAAATTTGGAATCTAGCAATAATTTTACATCACGGACCCAACAAAACTGGTTTCGTCGAAATCCGAGGTCGTTTGCAAAATGTCCATTTTTAAGGGCCTGAATTCCATAGCGACTATTCAGAATTTTCAACTGGACACATCTTTTGATTCCCGATATGAAATCTTGATTTTTCGGATTCGTTGGAAAGATATTCACAAAGGGATCCTAATGTTTTTGGTTTCACTAAAATCCGGATTGTTTTGCACCCGGTACATTCAATTGAAGTTTGAAATCGAATTATCGAACTACCGCGCCATTTTCAATTCTATTTATAATTATATATAAATATTTATATTCTAACGACGGCGTATATAATATATACGTCGAATTCTATTCAAAATAAATTTCTCGTCGATATTATTTAAAATAATTCATTTTAAATAATCAAAATTCGCTAAAATTGCCAAAATAAAAATTTTAAACTGGCCCAGAATTTCCGGGTTGTTACATTTTATTTGCACAGTTGGGCGATGTGTAAAATTTATCATCCCAATCAATATCAATCAAATCAGTGTATATAAACAAATCATCCAATATGTTTATATTTATTTATTTTATATCCACGTTAAAATTTCTATTTTCAACTATAAAATATTTTAACTATATAAATATTTTATTTCTTTTCACATCACATCACACAATCAACTACACATCAATATCAAACAAACAAGCATACAAGTCGTCCATGGTCTGTGGACGACGGGTGTCGGGTGCTACTAAACACCGTATGCATCCTAGTATATATTTTAACTAGAAAATTAAATTAAAAGTGAGAAGTTCTCACCTCAAGCTAATCCAAACGCAACGACTCTTCTTATGTAGAGATCGTCGTCGTTCTCGCCTTTTGTCACTTTCGTTGCCCGTAGCCACTACATATATAAAAATCGAATTTTTACTTTGCTATTCAATATATAAAAATCGAATTTTTACTTTGCTATTCAATATATAAAAATCGAATTTTTACTTTGCTATTCAATATATAAAAATCGAATTCTTACTTTGCTACTATATAGATAAAAATTCTATTTTTACATCACTATGAAAATCACATTTTTACTTCAACCTATATATGATAAAAATTAGATTTTTATTTCTCTACACCTATAAAGATCAAATTTTTGCTATCTATATAATATAAAAATTGTATTTTTATTCTTTCTATACCATAAAAATCATATTTTTATACCTCCTACATAATAAAGATCGAATTTTTATCTTACTACACTTATAGAAATTGTATTTTTAACCTTCCTATAATATAAAAATTATATCTTTATTATCTATATAATATAAAAATCCTATTTCTATCTCTATATACATGTGCAAATCCTATCTCCACTTAATTAAAATCTTAACTTTATGTGATAACAAATATTAATTTTATAACAAAGCAAAAAACTGATTTTGCATATATAAAAAACTAATTATATAAAGCAGACGCACTTTTAATTTGATTTTTTCTACAGAGGAAGAGGGGCCCCACCTGAGGCGCTGGAGGTTGGGGAAGAAGGGCGGAGGCTATGGCAAGCGGTGGTGGGTCGGAGGACTGTTCGGAGGGAGGGGAAAGGAGAACGGCGGCGGGGTTCATTGGATATAGGGCTAGGGTTTCGTGAGTTTTGGGGGGCGCTAAGGAGGAAGGAGGGAGTGGAGCATGGTCGGAGAGAGGAGGGGGGAGGCGGCGCTCCGCCCACAGCGGCGCCGGGGGGGACGTGTTGCGTGAAGGTGGGGGGGGGGGGGTAGGCGATGGTTTTTTTTTTGTTTTTTTGATTTTGATTTCTAAAGAGGGAATGAGAAAAGAAAGGGGGGCTACATATATATTATTTAATTTATTTATCTCCAAAAGGCAACTTTTTCTTTCGAACTCGAAATCTAACCCACCTACCATCGTCCATAGCTAATTACCCCCATTCCGAACACAATGGGATAGGTATCGTAAGCTGATTCGATCGTTTCAATCAGTTTTCGTCAAAATCAAAATATAACTCTATATTTTGAATTTGAACGCGCATTTCAATTTACTGGGGTCACATACTAACTCTAAAAATTCCAAAAAAAAATGTTTTTTAGTGTCGTATTGACGATACGGTCCTAACAAAACTAATTTCGTCGAATTCCGAGACCATTTGAAAAATGACCATTTTCCAGTCGATTAAAATCAACTAAAACTAGTCAAACGCATTTTCCTTTGCCGCGCTCACATACTGATTCAAAAAATTACGAAAATTGGAATCTAGCAATAACTTGACACAACGGATCCAACAAAAGTGGTTTCGTCGAAAATCGAGGTTGTTTGCAAAATTTCCATTTTTAAGGGCCAGAATTCCATAGCGACTATTCTGAAAATTCATTTGGCCATAACTTTTAATGCCCGCTATGAACTTTCAATTTTTCGGATTCGTTGGAAGGATATTCTCAATTAGATTCAAATATTTTTGGTTTCACTAAAATCCGGTTTATTTTGCACCCGGTACGTTCAATTGAATTTTGAAATCGAATTATCGAACTACCACGCCATTTTCAATTCCTTTCATAATTTAATATAATTATTTTTTCTAACGAGGATCTATATAATATATACGTTCGAATTCTATTCAAAATAAATTTCTCGTCGTTATTATTTAAAATAATTCATTTTATATATACAAAATTCATTAAAATTGTCAAAATAAAATTTTTAAAATTGCTCGGATTTCCGGGTCATTACACCATTGGAGTATCATCTTCGAAGATATCGTGATAGGTTTCTACATCGGTTTCATCAATGGCGAAAGTTGAGAAATCTGTGCCCTCGCTTATACAATTTAGAATTTCTCATAAAAGATCGGTGTCGAGAACAATTTGAGTTCCCTTGACACTACTCCAAATTTGATTTTTCATTGCCTCGATAAAATCCGCAATTGAGATTTGCGTAGAACATCTTCACGAGTTTGGGAAAACATACTTCGTCATTGTTACGAGAGTCAATTAGACTCAAGATTCCGTTGTGTTGAAAAAGAGAAACGAGATCATAAGATGGAAAGTCGCTAAAGATGAGGAAAGCACCCGTGTTAACTTTAGCATTTGCTAAATAGTCATCATATGTTTTAATGGCCTCTTGGTCATTGTAAGGATAACCTTTTATGTTTTTGCTTATCTTCAATTTCTGAGAAGAACTTGAGGAAGCCATTGATATGATGGTTTTGAGGAAGATAGATATGAAGAAAGTTGTTTTGAATTGCGAATGAGAGGTAGAAAGGATGGATATATGTAGAAAATGAACATATATATATATATATATGAATTGAAAGGATATGAATTGAATAGGCATGACTTTTCAGATTGAAAGGACACCTTTTCAGACCTTAGGAGGTGGTGAAAAGATTTGAGGGAAGTTTGAAAGTTTAAACTTTTGAAATTTTAAATTTTAAATTTTAAAACTGCTGTATATGTCGACATGTATATTTCTGTATGTCGACATACAATGCTTATTTCAAAAAGAATTTTGGATTTTCAAGCTTTGAATTAAATTATCGATTTATATTTCAAGTTTAACGATTTCCAGAAATACTTCTAATCCTAATGAACATACAAACAATTTTATTTTGTTAGGTTACTGGTTATTTAATATTATATTATTATTTTGAATTTCAAAATTTGAATTTCAAATTTGAATTTCAAATTTCAAATCGTTTATTAAATTTTAAACTCAAACCAAAGCAAACAAACAAAGCAACCATTCAACCAAATAAAATTAAAATGTAATTAATGCATACCCGGTTTTTTGATTATTTTCTTCATGATCTTCTAAACTCTGAATTGTTGTAAAGAAAATATTTGTATTTACGATTTCTGGTTCTTCATAACTTAATGACGAATCTAAATCATCTAACGTTGTTGCATATGCTTTCTTCCTTTTCCTTGATGAATTTGAGTTGTTCGGTTGTTGAGTAGATTTGTCTGGATATGGACATATTTCTTTACATGTCCTGGTTAGTTGCAGTTAAAGCATCATCCATCATTTAAATTTGAATTAGCTCTATTATAACCCTTCCTTCTATATTTTAGGAATCTTCTAGGCTAATTTGTCATGAGTGCTATTTTTCATAATCTTCACTACTCGAGCCAGAACCGATTGTTGTGGCTTTCAGTGCAATAGACTTCTTTTCAGTTGATCTATTTTCTTTTCTGTAATTGAACTTCATATGACATTGAACTTCATATGACATTAGATTCAGAATTTACTCTTCAATCTTCTTTTCATTGACATTATTGGCTTCCTCTATATCCAAAGTCTTCTGATCCTATTCTTGAGTTAACGAATTTAATATTTTTCTGACTTGATCTGCTTCGGAATAAGTTTTTCCAAGTGTTGTTAGTGAATGCACTATCTCTTGAAATCCTCAATACATATGTGAAATAGACTCATTCTCATTCATTTTAAATAATTCAAATTGATTGACTAGCATGCCGGTCTTAGTCTTTTTAACTTTACCAGTTCCTTTATGAGTAACTTGAAAAGTTCTCCAGATTTCATAAGCAGTTTTACATACTGATACTCTATTAAACTCATTTCTATCTAATGAACAAAATAACATATTCATGGCTTTAGAATTTCTTTGTGCCGCAGCCTTTTGTTCATTTTTCCATTGTCCAAATGCAGTTGTGGGCTCAACATATTCATTTTTTGTACTATTCTTGAGTCTAATCCTACCGGCTGTAAATAAATTTTCATCCTACATGCCCAATATGATTAACTATTACCATTAAATAGTTGTGGTCCAACAGTGCATTGACCCTCTACAAAAGAACTATTATTGTTACCGGTGTTGGTTTCCATTTTACCAATTTTTCAAAAATCAGATAATGAACTTTTTGAAAGACCTTGCTCTGATACCAATTGTTAGGGACTCTGGAATGGATCATTCAGGCAAAGCATACACTAGAGGGGGTGAATAGTGTTTGTATGAATTTAAAAAAAACTAAAAACTAGAGAGAACTATGGTATGAATCCAACACCACAAACACAGACACAGATTCAAAAAACAGATGCAGAATAAATAAAAATAAAAGTGCAGAAAAGGAAAAAACACACCAGATTATATACTGGTTCGGATCACTCCTACGTCTAGTCCAACACAACGCTGGATTGCATAGAGTTTTATCACTATTTTCAAATGGCCAAATACAACCTCCTTGATTTCACGACTCAACAAGGAGAAACCGACTCCTATCCCTTGATTTCACGGCTCAACAAGGGCACACTGACTCCTATTCCTTGATTTCACGGTTATAAGGATAAACCAATTACTCTTTGACTTACAAACATGGTCTTTCAACCCAAGCAATTACAAAACAACCCTATAACTTTTCAATAGCACTTGATTGAGAGAGTAGAGAGTAGATAGTGTAGAGAGAAGAATTTTTATCAAACCAGAAGTGAATTCGGTAGAGTATATGTGTAAAAACCATAAAAATTAAGAAGAATAATGATAGGATGAAAGGAGATGAAGATGGAGAAGAAGAGATGTTAGAAAATTCTGTTTTAACCTCTTTCTATAGAGAATGAAGGGTTGCAACGGTTCTGAAGCATTTGAAATAGTGAAAAGACACTTCCCTTCAAGGTTAGAAAAATAGCTGTTATATGTCAACATACATATTTTACTATGTCGACATACTCATGTATAAATTTCGTTTTCAAAATATTTTTCAAGAGTTTAGATATATTATTAATTCTGTAAATTCTTGAGTAAAATTCTAATGTTGTAAATCAATATTATATGATAGAAAAACATATGAAAACATATTTTTAAACTATATAAATATATTTATAAAATTATAAGGTTTTAAACTATAAAATACAAATAAAGTGTATATAAAAACTTAAGTTTCAAATCAAAGAAGAATTAAAAATAGATACAAATATAAAAAAAATAGGGAGGATTGAAAATAAAAAAGAAAAAGAAAACAGAGAAGATAGAAAAAAAATAGAAGGGATTGAGTAAAGAACTGAAAAATCAGAATTTGAATTTGGATTTTGATTTGAACCTGGAGTGCGCTTTAGAGTCTTACAAAATATAGACTCTATAATTATATCAATCTTGAACTCTTGAAATCTTGATTACTTATAAGTCTGGAATCTACTCTGAATTCTGAATCCCTTAAGCTCTTAAACTGTACAGTCTTTAGTATTAATTCCTGTATACAAATCCTGCATATGTGTGTGTGTGTATATATATGTATATATATTCTAGATAAAGACATTAGTATATATTTTATAATCAGTGATAATTGAAATAAGGTTGTTGTCAACAAAACTCCATTCTCCAACATATTATTCCCAAGGAAAACAGGCCTAGTTTCACAATAAATTATGAAACAAGCCTATTTTTACAATAAGTTACCCCGAGCGGCTTAGTTCAAAAATTTGTCCTATTTTGAAACGTGAAAATATAATAGAGTCAGATATATATGTATACACACACACACACACACACCGTACCTACTCACTGTAAAACTTCCATATTTACAAAACCCAGGTTTAGTATTTTTTAATACATATACTCTATTAGGGAATGTAGAAATATACCATATAAATCAAAAACTATTATTTTAAAACCCTTCTTCATGCATAATCTAATACATCATTAAATAGAAATCATGTTATTAGAAATGCCCTACAAAATGAATATAATTTGCTAATACAGATTTACGACCGTAGTACGCCTGTTCATTATGTGAGACTGCAGGCGGAATTCATGGAAGGAGATAATACATAACATGTAAAACAATTTTGAAACTTTTGAAATCTTGAAACAATAGATTCAATCATAGAAGGATAAATTTTTGAAGCAAGTTTGAAAAAATTACCTGTTATTAGCAGTATTAGATGAGTAGAGGAATCACATTTTATTTGAAAATTAATTGAATCTGATACACATGCACCCAAACGTCCACAAAGGATCACTTGCAGGCCAACAAGGTATCTCGCCAGTCAAACAATGCTAGGATAAAACAAGGAGCATCTTCTAGAATATCAGTTAAAGCCAAAACCGTTACCTTTTGTTAGCTGATCTTCTTTTTAGTATTTTTCCAGCTATTTCTTCTTTTGTCTTTTGCAAAACGGTGGATGAATACACTTGAATACTGAATGATCAGTTACTTTAGTGGTTAGAGATTTGCGGCTAGTAATGCTTGGTAGTGGCTATAATAGTAGGACTGTAATTAGGAAATGTTACAAAAAATTTATGCATTTTCTTCCTGTTATCTTCTTTTCTCTTTTTTCTAGTTGATGTCCACCAACGCATAACCCTGTTGCATCAATTTGATGCTTTTATTTCCCAACTCCCCCTCCCTCTTTGCCACCATGGTTAACCCAAACCATGACAAAACCGAGTCCTTGACGAGGCTATCTCCCAACTTCGTGAAGATTCCACCAACCACATAACATCCATGGAAACTATGCTCTCCGATATCTCCCCTCTCCAAACTTCCTGGAACAATCTAACCACTATGATGCAAGAACTCACCACCAAGTTCACTAATACACGACCTAATTTACAGCCCACCTCGCAACAATCCCCAACCGATAACTGACCACCACCACTCCTCACAACCCCACTTCACCCCACTTTCCTCCCAAACCCAATAGCCATCTAAACACCTGAGTGTGAGTTATGCTGCTTCAATGGATCGAACCCCCTTGATTGGATCTTCCAAGTGGAGAGATTCTTCCTCTATCATGCCACACTGGAAGAGCAAAGGATCGAGCTCTCGAGCTTCTATGTGGAAGGACAAGCTTTGACATGGTATCAATGGATGTACCGAAATAACAACTTTCTTCATGGTCGGCGGACACAAATGCTATTAAACAAAGGTTCGAACCCTCAACTTTCATTAATCGGGAGTCTTCTCTTTCTAAACCCCGGCAAATGGGATCTGTTGATGAATATCAATCAACATTTGAAACAATAAGCAACTGAATAACATCCCTCTCCCCCGACTCATACCTCCATCATTTCCTATCCGGCCTCAAACCGTCAATCAAACACAACCTACAAATACACAACTAACATCACTTTGTCAAGCCATCGACCAAGATAAACTCATCAAAACAAAATACAGCGACTAACGATCTACCTTCTACAAATCGCGATCCTCTACTATTCAAAATCCACCACCACCATTATAACCATCTCCAACACAAACTGCTACACCACCAAGTTCTTCCAATAACCCCCTCCTGCAACAAAACGGTACCACTAATCATCCCATCCACGGCCTCACTTCATCAGAACTAGCCAGCGGAAAGTACAAGGCTTATGCTTCCACTGTGACAACCAATACACACCCGGCCACTGCTGCCTTGTACCCCGAGCACTCCTCCTACTCCCCGATGCAACCACAAATCCACCAGACCACACCCTGCATATTATCGAACCACATAGCGATGAAAACACAGATAATTCCAACACCCAAATTGAACCCTATGTCGCCAAAACCCAAATCGATCTCTCTACCAGTACAACTGACATCAGTCTCCACTCGCTGGCCGGCGCTGCCAGTCCCCGAGCACTGCGCCTAGCCGCCAGCATTAACGGTCACCAGATACTCGCCATAATTGATACTTGATCGACTCACAACTATATCCATCCTCGCGTAGCTAATTTCCTAAAACTTTACTTGGACCAGAATATCCTTTTTTTACAGTGGGGAATGGGGCTAAATTAAAAATTCACGGTAAATGTATACGTGTGCAATTTACCATTCAAGACAATGTTTTTGAAGCCGATCTCCACTTACTTAACTATACGGGCATGAATATGATCTTGGGTATTCAATGGTTGGAGACTTTAGGCCCAATTACTACCGATCACAAATCACTCACTATGAGTTTTGATCACAACTAAAAAATTATCACATTAGCCGGCCTCCCTAACGTCCCTAACATCTCAATTCCATAAATTGTATCGCCTCTTACTTCCATTTACATATCAACCCTCCAACCAATATTTCTCCACCACCAACAACAAACATTCTGTTACCCGTACAAACCATATTAAATCAACACACGTCCATATTTCAAAAACTGACCGAATTGCCTCCTCATCGTTTCCTTGACCACCACATCAATTTAAAACCCAATCACCCACCCGTAAATGTCCGTCCATACTGATAACTTCATTGCCAAACAAAATGAGATTGAAAAACATATCCATGAAATGCTCCATACCAAACACATACAACCTTCCACTTGCCCATTTTCCTCACCCGTACTACTCCTCAAAAAGAAAGGTAGCACTTGGCGTTTTTGTGTTGATTATAGAGTTTTAAACGCTATCACCATCAAAGATCATTTTCCTATTCCAATAATTGATGAACTTTTAGATGAGCCTCACGGCGCCACATACTTCACCAAATTGAATCTACGAAGTGGATATTTCCAAGTACGTGTTCACCCTCTCAACATTCCCAAAAAAATATTCCGTACCCACTAAGGACACTATGAATTCGTCATCATGCCATTTGGCCTCACAAACGCCCCATATACTTTTCAAGCAACCATGAAAAAAAATCTTTAACCCCTACCTCCGTACATTTATTTGTGTTTTCTTCGACGACATCCTCATCTAAAGCCCAACACTTACCACTCACATCTCACACTTACAAACCACCCTCCACCTCCTCACCAACAATCAATTCTCCATCAACCTTTCCAAATGCGCCTTTGCTCTCACAGAAATATACTATTTGGGTCATATCATCTCGGCCAAAGTATTACAAGTCGATCCAAAGAAAATACAAGCCATGATCGATTGGCCCATTCCTCAAACAACAACGGAGCTTTGTGGCTTCTTAGGCCTCACCAGGTATTATAGCAAGTTCATTCATAATTATGCCAAAATAGCCAATCCGCTCACTGATCTACTAAAAAAATTGCCTTTGGACCCAAGCCGCCACTGAGGCTTTCATCTCCCTAAAACGCGCCTTCACCAGTACACTAATTTTGTCCCTACCTAATTTCACCCAAACTTTCACCATTCACACTGACGCCTCCATCACCGCCATTGGTGCCATCCTCTCCCAAAATAAATGTCTAATCTCCTATTTCAGCAAAGCACTCCAACCACTCATACAACGTGCTTCCACCTATTGTCGGGAAATGTACGCCATCACTCCTTCGGTTAAACCTTGGCGACATTACCTCCTAGACCGCCACTTCATCATCATCACCGACCACAAAGCTTACGGCAACTTCTAACTCAAATTATACAAACACTGAAACAGCAACAATGGTTAACCAAATTACTTGGGTTTGATTTCACAATCCTTTATCAACCGGGCCGCCTAAATTTAGTTGTGGATGCCCTATCTTGTCGGCCCACAACGACCGAGCCCACTAAATTAAGTTCCCACTTAACAAGTCCTTCCCTTTATCCTTGTCCACTTTCCTCTCGTTCACTGAAAAAAACACAGCCGCCTCTTTTTCAGATCCACTCCACTCTAAACCTCTACCGCAAATGCCACTCCCAAATTCTTCCCTTCCCATCGCTCAGATCTCCACCGAACCACCGCCACAAGCCCTTAACTCCGACCCAGATCCACCACAACCCTATCCAAGCCCTACCGACCCACCATCATCACCAGTTGCGGACACCACCAGAAACGATTCCGCCACCACACCCATATTTCAAACCCTCATGACAACCTGCTTCCTCCTAACTGACAAAATCAAGGCAGCACTCGCACTAGATCCCCACGCAAAAAAGCTAATACAACAAATCAGTCCAGCTACACCATATTTACAACTTCCCAATGGGTTACTCCTCTACAACGGCAAAATTTTTGTCCTAGAGGCTCATAATCTCCGCACGCAAATTCTAGCTACTCTTCAAAGCTAGGCGGACATCGGGTATTAAAACTACTCTTGCTCGTATTTCAGCAAATTTCTACTGGCCTAATCTACCCACCTCTGTCAAAGAATATGTTAACCACTGCTCCGCATGTTTGCAATCCAAACCCAAAAATACACCACCAAAGGACTTTTGCAACCACTACCAATTCCTTCACATATTTGGGAAGATATCTCGATGGATTTCATCATGCATTTACCTCCCTCGTCCGGCAAAACCATCATATAGGTAATTGTAGACCGGCTCTCCAAGTACATCCATTTCATTGTCTTACCAACATCCACTTCCTCCACTCAACTAGCCCATTGCTTTGTCCAAGAATACGTGTGTCTACACGGGTTTCGTCATTCAATTATTTCCGATAGAGACTGAATCTTTATTTTCCATTCTTGGAAATAACTTTGTCGCATTCATGGAACTGAATTAAAAATAAGCAGTGCCTATGATCCGCAAACGGGCGGCCAAACCGAAGTGGTAAATCTATTATTAGAGACCTACATACGAGCATTTATTGGTGAAACACCCAACCGTTGGGTTCAGCTACTACCGTGGGCCGAATGGTGGTACAACCCTAATTACCATGCTTCCCTTAATACTTCTCCATTTCAAGTCATCTTTGGCGGGCCTCCAACAACCCTTACTAACTGTTATGATGGTGATACCAATCTACACGACTTAGACGAATGGCTCATTGACCGTAATGCTCTCCTCCAACAAATTAAAGCCAACCTCTGGAAAACCCAAACAAGGATGACAAACCACGCGAACCAATACGCACCGACAAAGAATTTGACAACGGCACATGGGTATTCGTTCGCCTACAATCCTACCAACAAACCTCCCTAGGTAGCATACACCATAGATTTTCCTACAAATAATTTGGCCCCTATGAAATTATAGAAAAAATTAGGGCGATTGCCTACAAACACCGCGGACCCAACGATTCCAAAATCCATCCCGTATTCCACATATCTCTCCTCAAATATTGTCCGAACCCAAACTCCACCATACCCACTACACTACCCCCACTCACTCATGAAAGCCATCCATTATACCAACCATCCAAAATCCTTGCTCATCGCCACCTAAACCCCACCACAAACCAAGTGCTTATCCAATGGAAGAACCTAGATTCCGTCGAGGCCACATGGGAAGATTATTCACAATTTGTTCACAGTTTTCCGCGTCTCAACCTTAAGGACAAGGTTGCTTTTGGAGTGGGGAGTTTTGATACTCATGCGCAAAACGTCCACAAAGGATCACTCACAGTCCAGTAAGGTATCTCACTAGTCAAAACAATGCAAGGATAAAACAAGGAGCATCTTCTAGAATACCACTTAAAGCCAAAACTTCTACCTTTTGTCAACAAATCTTCTTTTCAATATTTTTCTAGCTATTTCTTCTTTAGTCTTTTGATAAATGATGGATGAATATGCCAGAATAATAGCTGAATGATCAATTACTTTAGTGGTTAGAGATGAGCGGCTAGTAATTCCTGGTAGTGGCTATAATAGTAGGACTATAATTAGGAAATGTTATGAAAAACTTATGCATTTTCTTCGTGTTATCTTCTTTTCACTTTTCTATGTTAATGTCCACCCACGCATAACACTATTGCATCAGAATCATCAACCTTGATTATCTTTCCTGCCATTTGATTAGCATATTACATAATTAGCAATGGGAAAAATTCATTTAGCAAATAATCAAGGTTGGAGACATAGAGCATGTAGGAGTTCTAAATTAGCGTATAGTAAATAATGGGATGAACTAACTATCCATTAGTCTTTTTCTAATCATGTGGCCATTTTATTAGAAAGAGGAAATAAAAGTTGGTAAGGTCATGTAAAGACTCATTGGGTCCGTTAAATGTAAAATGATAATGAAATGCGAGCTTTCATTTAGAAATATTAGAAATTTATGATGATATGATATATTTCCTATTTTTTAATTTAAATAATAGAAGTAATACATAAAAATTGGTATGTTTGGAAACCCTCTTTAAGTAATAAGTGCTAAAAAGATATAATTGAAAAGGTGTTTACTAAAGCTAGCATAACCATAGGTACTTACTCTGTAGCTTCTGAATACTTTTATATAATATATATAGGTTAACTTTAATAATAAATATATAACTTCTTTTATTTTTGACTAATAGATTAAGTGAATTGAAAATAAGCTTGGTTTTTTATATGAAGAAGCAAGCATTATAGTGGAAACAAAAAAACTTACAAATTTAGTTGATCGTCACTTTTGCTATATGGCATTAGTAGAAGGAAAAGGTTAGACTGAACATAAGAAAAAACAAAGCAGCCAGATTTTTCTATTTCCTTCCATAATTTTTTTCTTAGTTGCTCATGACTTTTAGCTATATTGCATTAGTAGAAGAAGAAAATGTTAGAATAAACATAAGAAAAAAACGAAGTGGCCAGAGTTTTCAATTTTCTCACGTAAATTTCTTTTGAGTTTCATAAATATGGAATATGTAGTGTACTACAAAGGAAACAATAAATATTAAATAGCATTTAGAGGCTAATGATTTAAAATACCTGGACATATTTGTTTTGACTTGTTTGAGTTTTTACTTTTGTCATCCAGTTAGACATATATGAAGCTTTAATCATCATAATTACCGCCTCCATCATTATTATTATCGTAGCCTAGGCGTCTTTCATCAAAAAGATTACCCTCAAATCTTTTTGATCACTACCATAGTGAAACCAATCTGATTGACATTGAAAAGTGTTTATTTTATTACTCTTATGCTTTATCTTTTGTAAATAAATAAATGATACTTTGGGTATTTTTTATGTGTTTTTACAGATTTCAAGCGTTGCCTCCTTCAATTCAAATCAAAGGCCAACTATAAGAAAGAGCTACTTCCTCACATCAAATTCATTTCAATTGCAAAAGAAGTAGTAGCTCACTGGTAAAGGCATAGGAATTGGTGCTGAGAGACCTGAGTTCGAACCCCGTCAAGCTCACTTTTTACCTAAGAAACGGAGCGCGTTCACACTGGCCCTTTGCTTTGAGAAATATCTGGATTAGTGTTATGTTATATATATACATACACATATTCATGTGTATGTATTTATGATGTGCACCAATTAACATTTCAGCAATAGCCATATTCTCATCATGGAATTAAATTCAAATCATTCAATTTCAATTAGAAGAATTTCTGATTGAATTGTTGCCAAGAAGAAAAACCAATTTTGAAGATTTTATCTTATATTGCCTTTGGAGTCTGATAAGCGTCCTTGTTTGGAAGAATTAATTAGATGCAATCTTCTATCAATCAATTAGCCACATGGGAAAATTGAAAGATATGGAAAATATTTACCATGGTATGCCCAGATTTTCTCTAATCAAGTTAGTCAAGGAAGGCAAGAAATATTCATGAATGAGGAGGCCCATTTATTCACAGACCTAATTAGGGTTTTCCCATTCTCATCTATAAATATGTGTTGTAACCATTGTAAAAATTCGTCCATTCTTCTGTACTCTCTTTCAGTCTTAATAAAGCTTTCTTTTCTTTAGTTTCTGCATTTTATTTTCATGGCATATTGTGTTGTCTAGTCAATTAGATTTCCTAGAACACAATTTGCTATTGCTTCTATTTTTACCGTCTGATTAGATTCAGCGGTATTCCTAGTTTTTAATTTTCAGTTGTTGATTTCTTTTCTGCAATTTTATTTCTAGTGTTCTATTTTATTTAATCATTGAATTTATTACAGATCCGATTAGATTCGAATCTGTAGTGAATTTAATTGCATCTTTTATTCGTAGTTTCAGTTTTTATTTTGCTTTGCGAAAAAAATCAACCTCCAGCTTCGTCTAACACGCCCAAGAAAAAAATAATAAATAATAATTTTTAATTAAACCTCCCTGTGTTCGACCTGTATGCTACACGCCTGTATGCTTGCAGAATTTATTACAAATGTCGCGCTTTTCTAATTCATAGACTAGCGTAGATCAAGTTTTTGGCGCCGTTGCCGGGGAGGTAACGATTAAATTTTATTGTTTATTTAAATTCTGATTCGTGTTAGTTTTGTTTGATTTTGTTTTTTTAAATTTTTGTTTGATTTTTTTTTTTTTTTTTTAAAAAGTTCAGTTTTATTTGATTTCTTTCCTTTTTCTTTTTCAATCTCTTTCTTTTCTCACATCCTTCTCTTCAATTCAAAAAAAAAAAAATACAAATATACTCCACGTTCATCCACCTTCACAGTTTTTCAACCCAGTTCGCACAATTTTCACAAAACCCGTACAAGATCCGACACCATCTTCATTGCAAACACCCTACTCATTTCTGCCCTCATCTTCACAAACCAACTCCCACGCAACCTTCACCACAGACTTGGCACCCTATATCACGCAAAACCCATAACATCAAATCGCCCCTTCTAGATTTCAAAGCCCTTAACATCATCAAATAACCCTTCACAAAATCATTCAACATCTTCTTCGCATCACAATTCTTCTCAAACACTTACCGCAAAATCAAACCCCTGCGTCCTTCCCCAATACCTCTTCTCGCCTTCCCAAATTCAATTCACAAGACAGCGCGTTAAAAAGCCAACGTATCTTAAAGGAAAATACGACTTCATTACCTCTGTCACTGTTCCCATCATACTCGCTTCCACTTGTACGTACCTCACTGCGCGTGGACTTTACAACATGGCTCATGGAATTGGCAAGGAAAAAATAGCCTAGATGTAACAATTATGGGTTATATATTTAAGGTGTAATGTTGTTTTTCTGAATGTAATACTGCGTTTTACCTCTTGAATTGATCAATAGACCTTGTTTTATTGGATCAAACTCAGTATGTGTAGCATGCAAAAGGACGATGGAATTCATGGTTCACGTAAAATGTCATGATTTCCAAATTACTGTTGTATGAAATTGCTGCTAAATTGAGTTTGTGAGAAACAGAGACAGCGCACCCAAACCACTCACCATTTCCTTCCATCGCCAAACCGCTATCGCCCCCTCCTCTTCCTGTACTTTCTTCAACATATCACCAGCAACCTCCCTTTCACTTCCCTAACGCCATCAACAAATTTACCCATCGCAATTCCCCTTCAGCAGTCGCAAATCCCTGTCATAATTCGCAGCAAATTCCCGAACCATTAATTTCCCAAACCAACCTACCCATACCCAGTTCGAAAAAAAGGGCATTTTAAGTTCCTGAGAAAGAAAATAAAGGGGCCTGAGTTTTTTTTTAAGGGTCAAACGTAATTTATAGGAAGTTGGTGCGAGTTTATTTTGGTCCTATAATGAAAGCGCGTGGGATTTGTTGACCAAATGCTGAATTGGTTTTGTACGATAGGAGTGTTTTCCATCTTTTGTTTTGATTTTTTTTCTTTATTCCCCTTTTAGTCGAGTTCTTGTGTTTTATTTTATTTTTTTGTTCAGCCAATTTTTGTTTTAAGTTTAGTTTTCTTTATTTGATATTTTTTTCTCCTCTTCTGCTTTCTCCACAAAAAAAAAAAAAAAAAAAACGGAGAATTTTTCAAAACAGGTACAGTGGTAGTTAGAAAAAGGTCCAACAACAGAAAGCAGCAGACAAGTCAAATGGGTTGGAGCGGTTGCACACCAATTGGGGTGTGAACGCGCTAGAGCTTCCCAAATTCACTGGGGGACTGCCGATCAAGGCGAAAACTTTTAAAACTCTACAGGTGCTCTGCTGCAAAAGGAAAAAAAAAATATATATATATAGACAATTGTTGTAAAAAATTTCTGCAGGGGCAGCGGCTTTGAATGTACAATTTTTAATTTCTGCAGCTATTCTGTGTGATTATTGTTATTTCTGCATTTTTATTCATTCTGTTAAGGGCAATACCCCAATTCACATAAGGTGAGGGATTTCATCACCCTTTCCTTAGCCCACAAATTGCATTTCATCGTAGAATCTGACTAATAATAACGGTTAGACGTTGGACTTAAGGGAGTCACGGGCTCATCTAGGGCTTAATTATATTGTGATAGTTGATTCATTTGGAACGAATTATTTCTTGGTGTCTAGACTACGGCAGAGAAATAACCGTTTATAAATATTACGGTGATTCGTAAATATTATATCGGTTGTTACTCTGAAGGTACTTAAACCTTCGGCTGCATTGCTAGGGTGATTCCTGGTGCACCGATAACTCCTGTCCGTTAACTGGCTGAGAAATCTTTTGATCTAAGTAATCAAACGTGTCACTTTATAATTTTGGGTTAAGAGCCAATAAGGACAGAAAACTTCATTGTAGCTAATTTCTGTGCGTGCATTTAACAACAAATGAGTGAAAAAAGTGTTAGCCAACAAAATTCTCCTAGGGGTTCTCGAATCAACCAAAATTTTCCAACCGAATTGGATCAAAATCGAGTGAATCAAAACTTTCCAAACTTTGGAGATCAAAATCAAATAAATCAAAATATTCAAAATCTCAATATCCAAATGGATAGACCCTTGTCTCTTCGTGATCGATGTTATCCTACTAGGACCGTTCAACCATCTGTCATTGTGTTCCCACCAGCTGAAGGAAACAATTTTGAGCTAAAACATTCTTTTATCCAAGGGGTGCCCAAATTTACTGGGTCTGAAAATGCTTATGAATTTCTAAGTGAGTTTGAGTTGTATGCCTTCACAACAAAAATGCAACAACTATCGAACGAATCGATCAAGCTAGGGCTAATTCCATTTGCACTACTTGAAAGTGCTAAAAGATGGCTAAATTCTCTTCCACGACATTCGATAAGAAGTTGGGATGAATTTGTCACTGCATTTTTGAAAAAGTTTTTCCCTTTCCATAAAACTCTCAAAATTCGAACTGAGATAAACCAATTTTGTCAAAATGAGGGGGAAACTTTTTCAAAATACTTTGAGAGATTCAACCAGCTATTATATAGTTGCCCTCATCATGGAATTCTAAAAGATCACTTATGTCAAATTGCATATGAAGGGCTAAACTATCAGACTAGAACTCAACTAGAATCAATGTGTGGAGGAGACTTTATGTCTAAAACAGCCGATGAAGCTTGGCAATTCTTAGAAGATTATTCTGAAAAGGACATGCAGTGGGAATCGATTCGTGTTCCCATTCGTACTTCTACTAGAGGAGTGCATGTCGTGGACCCAAATCAAATTCCTTTAGAAAATCAAACTCCTCAAGCCGGAGAAGGGTTACCCCACTTTTACTCTCAGGACCAAACCAATGCTATAGCTCAAAATAATCCGTACTCATCCACATACAACCCTGGTTGGAGGAACCACCCAAACTTTTCTTGGTCAAACCCCAATAATTCGGCTAACCCATCTCACGTGCAACCCTTTATTCCCAATCCGAATTACCAAGGTCCACCCCCCAATTCTCAAACCTCTCAAGCTACACCTCAATCCAAACAACCTTATAGGCACCCCAATTTTCAATCATCAAACCAATCCTCTCAATCTGCTCTACCATCACAAGATATTGGGCGTCTAGAAAAACAGATGAACTCTTACGAAGCTAAAATAAACTCGCAAGACGCTAATATGGACCAAATGTTTAATATGATGAAGGAATTTATGAAAACTCATGAGAAGGGAAAATTGCCTAGTCAACCCGAGGTGAATCCAAAGTATAACCCTCGTGCTGTAAATTCTTGTGAGGACGAAAACCATAATCCAGTCAACGCTATTACAACCCTTCGATCTGGAAAGAGGATTGATAATAACGTGGACGACCCTGACGAACCTTCTAACCCGACCCCAATCCCTAATCTTGATGATCACCCATTGGCTTCAAATGCCAATTCTTCTAAACCTCCATTTTCCTCAAATGTTGGCAATCCTAACAGTTCTTCTCCCAGTGTCGGCAAACCCGACCCACCTTCGAAAAATAATGTTGGCATTACCAACATTCCATCTTCTACAACCTTACCACCTTCTATTCCCTTGGATGAACCTTCTTCTTCGAATGATGAAACTCATCACAGAGTCAAAGAACCAGTAGCTCCTTTTCCTCATAGACTCAATAATAAGAAGAAAGCGGCAAATTTCAATAAAATTCTGGAAATTTTCAAACAAGTCCGTGTGAACATTCCTCTTTTGGACACCATTGAACAAATCCCTCAATATGCTAAATGTCTTAAGGAATTGTGCACCCAAAAACGTGCGACCAATGTCCCAAAAACCGCTTTTCTAACTGCGAATACAAGCTCTGTTCTTTCGAATCTTGCCCCAGTCAAGTATAAAGACCCTGGCTGCCCTACGATTGATTGTAAAATAGGGAACACTCACATCTCTCATGCCCTACTCGACCTTGGTGCTAGTGTCAACCTTCTCCCTTATACTGTCTATCGTCAACTTGGACTAGGGGAGATTAAACCAACAAACATCACACTTCAACTAGCCGATCGATCTGTCAAAAAGCCATTGGGAATTATCGAAGATGTTTTGATACAGATCGAACAGTTTTACTTCCCTGTTGATTTTATAGTTCTAGAAACAGAGCCTGTCTCAAATCCCAAAGTTCAAATACCATTGATCTTAGGACGCCCTTTCTTAGCAACCTCTAATGCTGTTATTAATTGTAGGAATGGTCAGCTTCGACTTTCCTTCGGGCACCTAACCATTGAGCTAAACATCTTTAATCTCAACAAACAACCTAGGAATTTTGAGATCGATGAAATTGACATGATCCAAACCACAGTTGATGAAACCTCTAGTGACACTTCTGAAGCTTTAAAAATGTGTCTTGACCATTTCGACTCTGATTTCGACGAACTCGAATACATTTCTGAACTAAACAAAATTCTTGACTCCGACACTTCGTCACCTGAATCTAACCAAGGAATGTTGACCAATGTGGACACACACGAACATCCCAAGTTGGACCTCAAACCATTGCCACACGACCTTAAGTATGCATACTTGGACCCATCACAAACTTTTCCCGTAATCTTGGCCTCTGATCTTACCGAGGACCAAGAAGAAAAACTTTTGGATATCTAGCGGGAAAATAAGGACGCCTTGGGGTGGGAAATTAGCGATATAAAAGGAATTAGCCCATCAATTGTGGAACATCGCATACATTTAGTTGATGAGGCTAAACCCACTCGTGAGGCTCAAAGGCGATTAAACCCAAACATGAGAGAAGTGGTCAAGGAGAAAATAATCAAATGTCTAGACAATAACATTATCTATCCCATCTCTGATAGTACTTGGGTGAGCCCGGTACAAGTTGTACCAAAGAAGTCGGGAGTCACAGTGATCAAAAACGACAGTAATGAACTCGTCCCAACAAAAATCAAAACCAAATGGCGTGTGTGCATCGACTATCGAAAGCTTAACTCAGCCACACGAAAAGACCATTTTCCCTTACCTTTTATTGACCAAATGCTCGAACGCTTAGCGGGACATGAGTACTACTGTTTTCTCGATGGATACTCTGGCTATAACCAAATTCATGTTGCTTTAGAAGATCAACATAAGACCACCTTTACTTGTCCCTTTGGAACCTTTGCTTATCGTCGCATGCCTTTTGGTCTTTGTAATGCCCCCGCGACTTTCCAAAGGTGTATGATGAGTATTTTCTCTGATATGGTGGAAGAATTCTTGGAAATATTCATGGACGATTTTTCAATATATGGAGCATCTTTTTCCCAATGTCTCACTCATTTAGAACTAGTCCTTAAGCGTTGTAAGGAAAAATCACTCGTGCTTAATTGGGAAAAATGCCACTTTATGGTAAAAAGGGGGATAGTTCTAGGTCATGTCGTCTCCAAAGATGGCCTAGAAGTCGATAAATCCAAAATCGATTTGATTGCTAATTTACCTCCCCCTAAGTCTGTCAAAGATGTTCGTTCATTTCTTGGCCATGCAGGATTCTATAGAAGATTCATTAAGGATTTCTCAAAAATTTCAAAACCTCTCTCGAATTCACTTGCCAAAGACGTAAAGTTTGAATTTTCCAATGATTGCAAAACATCTTTTGAAACTCTTAAATCACTCTTGACCACAACTCCCATCATTCAACCTCCTGATTGGACTCAACCCTTCGAACTTATGTGCGACGCTTCTGATTTTGCTATTGGAGCCATCTTGGGTCAGCGTATTGATAAACTCCCTCGAGTCATTTATTACGCCAGCAAAACCTTAAACGAGGCCCAACTTAATTACTCAACTACTGATAAGGAATTTTTGGCAGTTGTCTTCGCTCTTGAGAAATTCAAACCATATCTCATAGGATCCAAAGTCATAGTTTACACTGACCATGCTGCCTTACGATATTTGCTTTCTAAGAAAGATGCCAAGGCCCGCTTGATTCGTTTGATCCTTCTTCTTCAAGAATTCGATATAGAAATACGAGATAAAAAGGGTTCTGAAAATGTCGTAGCTGATCACCACTCTCGAATTGTGCACGAAAATGATAACGACACCCAAATCGATGACTATTTTCCTGACGAACAACTCCTTTCGATCTCTAACACCCCTTGGTACGCTGACATTGTGAATTATCTTGTCACACAACAAACACCCGCTGAATGGTCGAAACAAGATAAACAAAAATTTCTCTCAAAAGTTCGAAACTTCTATTGGGATGACCCATATCTTTTCAAATACTGTCCAGACCAAATCATTCGAAGGTGTGTGCCCGATCATGAACACCAAAGTATTCACTCTTTCTCACATGACCATGCTTGTGGCGGTCATTTTGGTGTAAGAAAAACTGCTGCAAAAGTTTTGCAAAGCGGTTTTTATTGGCCCACACTCTTCCGTGACGCTTTTGAATTTTGCCCTAAATGCGAGCGATGTCAAAGAACGGGTCGAATCTCTAAGCGAAACATGATGCCTCTCAACCCCATTTTAGTGATTGAGTTATTCGATGTTTGGGGCATCGATTTCATGGGACCATTCCCTAATTCATTTGGGAATCTTTACATCTTACTTGCGGTAGATTATGTCTCAAAATGGGTTGAAGCCATTCCGACCAAAACCAACGACAACAAGGTTGTTGTCAAATTCCTCAAAGAAAACATCTTTTCACGCTTTGGTACACCTCGAGCTATCATTAGCGATAATGGCACTCATTTCTGTAATCGTGCTTTTGAGTCTTTGCTCAAGAAATACTCAATCACACACAAGCTGTCAACACCTTACCATCCATAAACTAGTGGACAAGTAGAAGTTTCCAATAGACAAATCAAACAAATTCTTGAGAAAACCGTAAATTCCAATAGAAAAGATTGGTCCGTAAAACTGATTGATGCACTTTGGGCTTTTCGCACTGCTTATAAAACCTATCTAGGGATGTCACCATATCGATTAGTCTTTGGAAAGGCCTGTCACTTACCTCTTGAATTAGAGCATCGTGCTCTTTGGGCCATAAAATTTTTGAACTTTGACTTAGAAAAGCCGGCTCACACAGAAAGTTACAAATTTCTGAATTAGAGGAATTAAGAAATTAGGCGTATGAAAATGCGAAAATCTACAAAGAAAGAACCAAAGCCCAACACGACAAAAACATACTTCGTAAGGAATTCAACGTAGGTCAAAAAGTTCTTTTATACGATTCTAGACTTCACTTGTTTCCAGGAAAACTCAGATCTCGATGGACTGGACCTTATGTCGTGAAAACAGTATACCCTCATGGAGCGGTTGAAATTGAAAATCCTAGGGATGGAAAAGTCTTCAAAGTAAACGGTCAACGACTGAAACCATTTTTGGAATTCGAGCAATATGACGAAGATGACTCCATCGATCTGCATGATCATCCACCATGAAATCAGGTGGTACACGTTCTTTCTCTTTTATTTTTCTTTTTCATTTTTTTTTATTTTTGTTTTTCTGCCTTAGACAGTTGGGACTCTGTCTCAATCAAGTGTGGGGGGGGGAGTCTGCATTTCATCCATTTTCATTTTTCTTTGATTTTTATTTCTTTTTATTTTCAGCCATTTTAGATTGTAGTGACATACCATAAAATTTTTTTTTGATATACGACTCATTTTCAACTGATACAGCAATATAAGTTTACAATTTTTAGCCAGTTGATAGTATTTTTCTCTCTCAACTTAGATCGAATAGGAAATATAATGAAAAGTTTAATTTTGAGGGATAATAGTGTAACCGGTACATAGGGAGATTCTTAGGTGATGGCCATGAAATCTATTCTACATTGTAGACATTGTTTAAATAAGTGGAGGACTTAAAATACTTATATTGGCTTTTCAAATCTTTAAAACTAAGTTGTGTTAAGTTGAATTCGCGTAACTCTCTTTTGTGCTTATATTTTCGATAATAATAATAGTAGTACTCCAAGGGTATCCAACATTGCTTGTATATCGAGCGTTGGTGTGCAAACCCGCCAAGCTCTATCCGACACGTTGTTGACAAAGTCAAAGTTGGAATATCTTGGTCTCATTTTATGAGATTGGACACCTAAGGATTACCGACACGTTGTTGACAAAGTCAAAGTCGGCCTGCACAATCCGCCAAGCTCTTTACCTACTCACTGTTAGTCCACGAGGCAGTGCATGGGTGGTAAACCTTGGTCTTTTGAGTTAGGTGTATGTACTTAATCATAAATCTTAAAATTTTATAGAATAAAGAATAAGCGATGATACCCAAACACTTCTTGACCTTATTGATTTGACTAGCCATACATGAGAAAATTAGAATACCACTTTGCAAACTGTGCCAAGCAAACTAAGAATTTATTTCATGGCTGCACTATGTTATCGACCGAACTAACTGGCCAAACTGGAATTTCACATTTGAAAACTTGATCTATATTGAAAATTTGTGACAAGTCGAGGTATCTAAAGTAAAATCAACTGACTAGAAATTGTTAACTTAATTTGTTGTACCACTTTCCTGAAACAAGTCGTGCTTTCATTTTTTTCGTTTTTATTTGCATATGTCCATTGCATTCATGTAGTTTCATTAGAATCATAGCATACTGCATTTGGATTTTGTGGGTAGTATCCGCTGAAAACCCTCACGAGACACCACTCGCCCTGCTGGGGACACCTAGAGGTTTAACGGCTTGTTGCATACGCTCAATGCAATCGTGTTTCCTACGAAAGTGCGACCTATCTAGTTAGTTTTTCATTTTTTGTTTTACTCGAGGACGAGTAAAAGATAAGTGTGGGGGTATTTGATTGACATTGAAAAGTGTTTATTTTATTACTCTTATGTTTTATCTTTTGTAAATAAATAAATGATACTTTGGGTATTTTTTATGTGTTTTTACAGATTTCAAGCGTTGCCTCCTTCAATTCAAATCAAAGGCCAACTACAAGAAAGAGCTACTTCCTCACATCAAATTCATTTCAATTGCAAAAGAAGTAGTAGCTCACTGGTAAAGGCATAGGAATTGGTGCTGAGAGACCTGAGTTCGAACCCCGTCAAGCTCACTTTTTACCTAAGAAACGGAGCGCGTTCACACTGGCCCTTTGCTTTGAGAAATATCTGGATTAGTGTTATGTTATATATATACATACACATATTCATGTGTATGTATTTATGATGTGCACCAATTAACATTTCAGCAATAGCCATATTCTCATCATGGAATTAAATTCAAATCATTCAATTTCAATTAGAAGAATTTCTGATTGAATTGTTGCCAAGAAGAAAAACCAATTTTGAAGATTTTATCTTATATTGCCTTTGGAGTCTGATAAGCGTCCTTGTTTGGAAGAATTAATTAGATGCAATCTTCTATCAATCAATTAGCCACATGGGAAAATTGAAAGATATGGAAAATATTTACCATGGTATGCCCAGATTTTCTCCAATCAAGTTAGTCAAGGAAGGCAAGAAATATTCATGAATGAGGAGGCCCATTTACTCACAGACCTAATTAGGGTTTTCCCATTCTCATCTATAAATATGTGTTGTAACCATTGTAAAAATTCGTCCATTCTTCTGTACTCTCTTTCGGTCTTAATAAAGCTTTCTTTTCTTTAGTTTCTGCATTTTATTTTCATGGCATATTGTGTTGTCTAGTCAATTAGATTTGCTAGAACACAATTTGCTATTGCTTCTATTTTTCTTACTAGTGATTGACCGTCTGATTAGATTCAGCGGTATTCCTAGTTTTTAATTTTCGGCTGTTGATTACTTTTCTGCAATTTTATTTCTAGTGTTCTATTTTATTTAATCATTGAATTTATTACAGATCCGATTAGATTCGAATCTGTAGTGAATTTAATTGCATCTTTTATTCGTAGTTTCAGTTTTTATTTTGCTTTGCGAAAAAAATCAACCTCCAACTTCGTCTAACACGCCCAAGAAAAAAATAATAAATAATAATTTTTAATTAAACCTCCCTGTGTTCGACCTGTATGCTACACGCCTGTATGCTTGCAGAATTTATTACAAATGTCGCGCTTTTCTAATTCATAGACTAGCATAGATCACAATCCTTTTGTAGTCTTGAACCATTTACAGCTTAAAGATTAATCATAACTGCATCTATAAAAAAGGACTAGTTGAAAGTAAGTTTTGATTAACCCTTATGAGTTTCTATCAAATTGACAAATCATTCAAGTACAAAACCCTCATAACTATCAATTAGTTGGTAGTTAGAGCACAAATAATTCTTTTCACCGGTTGGGAATAAATTTAACCGCATGTAAGATTCCATTTCATGTAATTTTTTTATAGATATTTATATAATACTATAATACACTACATGCAAACCACAAGTCTAGAAGCAGAAAACAACTATTTGGTTGGCTACTAAGTTAGTGTTTATATTTTTGCTCATGGAGGGCTCTCTAACATTAGTATAAAGAGGAGCTGTCTTTATTTATATAAACTTAAGAAGAAAAACTTTATTTCAAGACAATGTGAATTACCCAGTTATCATAAAGCCATCCCAATTTTACATCATTTGACTTCAATGTAAGTAAATAGCTATGATTTTAGTTTCCATAAGTTTCCTTCCTTGATTTATCCTCCTTGATCTTTTTCTTCTTTATATCCCAGAATAAATTAATCGATTGACTTAAATAATTAACTTTATTTCCTTAACTATTTTCAAATATGGCCTAATTACACTTGATTGATTAAATCAATTAATAATTTCTGTTTTCTTTGTGTAGTGGAAGAATATCTACATAATGAAAAATTAAAACACACACATATAACCCTCTCCCACAATATACACACACATACACACACACACATTTTATAGCATTCCATATCTACAAAATTCAAGTTAAGAAAAATCTTTATAAATCTATTCTATTTTGCTAATTTAAGAACCTACAAAATAAGTTTAACACCTTTTAAAAGACTTCATTAAGAATAATGTAATACATCATTAAATGGAAACCATGTTATTATAGTTGCCCTATAAAATAAACAAATTTAACTAATATGGATTTATGACCACATTCGCATGTTCATTACATTATATGTGTGTGTGTGTGCACACACACACGCGCACATTCTCTACACATAGACATTCTCTTTGTTGTATCTTATGGTATGCTACTAAATAATATGGAGAAAAGAGCTAGTGTATACCTTGATATGTTTCTCTGCAAAACAAACTACACCACATTACAGTGATTTAATAATCATAACCATAAGTCAAAACGTATAAAACTCACCTAAATGAATACTCTTAAATATTTTTAAGGCAAGTCGACACTCTCCTTCATGAATGATCAACTGCATAGTCAAAGAATACTGCTCAACATAGTTTAGTTTTCATGTTATTATCAAGTAAAAAGCCTACAATAATGTATTATCAGAAAATACCCAATTACCAATAATGGTTAGTATATCAAGGGAAGTGGAAATGAACAACAAAGCATAAGGTGTTGAAAAAGAGAACCAACAAACTAAGAAATTCTCTATTTTCAAGTTAGAGGCGTTATTGTCATAGGCTAAGTGGTATAGGTAGTCAAAGTCAACCAAAAAGAATATTTGCAGGAAAAAAAACGTTAAACTCAAGTACAGCTGGGGATCATAATCTCCAATGTATAAAAGCATAGTACATTTAGATCAATCATTGCAGCTAAACGAAATGCACTGAGTAGAAAAAATTGTCACCAAAAATATATGTTTTAAAAAATTGCTTAAAAGTTCAATAATTTATACACATATGATCTGAAACGAAGCTGAACAAAGACAACATCATAACAATACATATACAGTTTTAACAACTCACTTTTATTGTCATGTAACACCAGCTGGTAAAGCGTTGCAATGATCCTGCGTTTGATCAATGGAGACTTCAAATTATTAATATAGAAATGAGCAAATTTATTAGTATGAAGTAAAGATAGCATTGAAGAGAAAAAAATAGAACTAATATATGTGAATGGACTCATATAAAAAATTGTTAACCAATATGAAATAATAAGAGAACACACCAGTGAATTTAAATCAAACAACAAAAAATAATATACACCATGGACGGTTCGAATTTGAGAGGTAGCTCAATCTCAAGTTTAAGTTATATTTATCTTTTACAATCATTAGTAATTCTTTTTCTTTGACAAAATTATCTTAGAGATCTTGTATATACCCTTTCGTTTTATTTAATAAAGGATCTAATTTTGGTTGTCAAAAGATGCTTAAACTTCATATTGCTTGCAGTGCCTTCCCCACACAAAACTCATATAAAGGTGCTTTATGGAGGTACACAACCAATGCAGTGGTTCACCATGGGTAGAGCAAAGCAAAGAAATAGATTATCATATATCTTAATCGAAAAAAAACTTTTCTGGTGTCAAGTAGAACTATCAAAGAGCAAACAACTGTTGTGGAGAAATTTTGATTCAAGACCGCTCAAATAAAAAAAAAATCCCCAATGCCACGGAAAACGAGATCGTGGTAATAGTGCAAAAATAACTAATCGAACAATCTGAATCTTATCCAAGCCAATCACAATCACCAAACAATGGAAATAATAGAGCAATAACGAGAAACTAAATCACACAGGGATTTATAGTGGTTCCACCGACGTCTTGTCAGCGTACGTCCACTTTGAGAGAGAAACATTTATTAATATCAATAGAAGAGAACAAGAGATTGATTAAAATGATCAAATTTACTAGAAAAATTTGATTTTGTGGAGAAAGGAATTAAAGAAGATTAGCATTGCGTAAACCCTAATTAGAATAAACCTTGATCTAATCTCCTTATTTTCTTGTACCTCCTCCTTTTGGTTCCGATGTAGCTTATATAGACATAGGGAAGTATATGGAAATTCCCAAAATTTCCTCTAGATCAGAGATATCTGAAATATCCGCCAGATCCTAAATATCCTCCAGATCCTAAATATTCTCCAGATCTGAAAATATCCTCCAGATCCTAAATATTCGAAATATCCCCAAATACTCCTCAATCTAACAAATAGTATCGCATACTTCAACACTCCACCTCGATACTATATCCATCTACATCACAAACTTCAATGCACCCAAGCATTTCCTTCTATCTTCAATCAAGAAAGCTTGAATGTTTCCCTAATGAACTCCTGCATAGCCACCGCCCATTGCACTTTACTAACGAGTTCAGGCATAGCCCCCACTCGTCAATGAAGTGTTGAAACATCCAACTCCTAAACCAGTCTCACCAAAAGACAATGTACTCGGGAGTGAAAACGAGTACTTACCATTAAGACAGAACACCAACCTCTCACCGATACTCTTCTACATCCAAGTTTCTCTCTCAACTGTGCCACCATGTAGCACCTAGCATCTCCCCAAGCAAATTAATTTCGAGCCATACTCGAACTTTCCAATCGGCAATGCCTTAGTGAACATGTCCGCCGCGTTATCCTTTGTGTGCACTTTCCGAAGGCATACTTGTCTTCATCCATGGCTACTAGAAATGACTCTCTCACTTCAGTATGCTTCGTTCATGAGCTAAATGCCAAATTCTCTACCAAATGTATAGCACTTTGGCTATCACATCGAACATCGATACTCTCATGTTCGAAGCCCAAGTCACACAATAGTCGCTTCAAATAGAGTGTCTCCTTTGCCGCTTCCAGAGCGGCTATCAACTCTGCCTCTGTAGTGGATAAAGAAACTACGGTTTGCAATCTCGGTCTCCAACTAATGGTCGTACCACCAAGTGTGAAGACATACCCGGAAGTTGATTTCCTACGATCCCTATCACCAGCGTAGTCCGAGTCACAATAACCAACTAACTTGCAACTCAATCCATCAATACCATAAAAAACAAGACCATGAGATGCTGTACCTTTCAAGTATCTCAATATAGCCTTCACGGCTTCCCAATGCGATTTCCCTGGATTAGCCATATACCTACTAACCACCCCGACGGCATTTGCAATATCGGGTCTTGTACACACCATGGCACACATCAAACTTCCAACCGCACTAGCATATGGCACCTTTGTCATATAAGCCTTGTCTTTCTCCTCGATAGTTGATCCCTTACTCAAAAGCGTTATATGCAAAGGTAAAGGTGTATTTAACGCCTTTGCATTCTCCATGCTAAACCGGCAAAGCACCTTCTTAATGTACTCCTTTTGAGTTAATTTCAACTCAAAATGCTTTCGATCTCTTTCAATTTCCATGCCCAAAATCTTCTTTGCTTCTCCAAGATCTTTCATTTCAAACTCCGCATTTAATTTCTCTTTCAACTTGTTGGTTTCTGCCTTGTCCTTAGAAGCAAAGAGCATATCGTCCACATACAAGAGTAAATACACCCAACAATCATTTCCTAACATCTTGAGGTAAATGCAAGCATCCTTTATGCTTTGAGGGAAGCCACTTTCAAGCATGAAATGATCAAATCTCTTGTACCATTGCCTAGTGTAACGAGCAGGGGTTTTCGGCCCAGAAAATCAACATAATTACCTTTACTGTAACTCATGCCGACCTTTAAAACACCGAAAACACTAGACGTTATTAGAAAGAAATTAGAGGGTGAGAAAAGGAAGAAAGAAATATTAGAATAGAAGAAGAAGAAGAAGAAGAACCACAAACACAGAGTCTCACATCGCAGCGGAACAAAATATAATACAGAAATAAATCTTTATTGAGAGCTTTAAAAATACTTACAATATCAGAGTACATCACACCACTGGACAGTTATAATAACCTGTTCCTGTATACAACACACAACAGAATAGTAGCTATATAATATCATACGTCTGTACTCTCCCAACTTGTCTCTTCACAGCATTCGATAATCTGAACCTGTACATCCCGGGCTAACCCGAACATTTACAAAACACCGGGTCAGTCTGGTGAACCAGAGTGAGAAAAATTCAGTAAGTTTAAGGGTATCACACAACCTGATTTTAAAGCTAAAATCCTTTCGAAAGAAAAGAATAATCGTAAGACCAAATCCACACATAAACACGGAAGATTTTTACCTTACGATAACCCAAAAACTTTTTGAAACCAATATCCTTCTGATATTATAATAATGTCTAAATACAAGTAAATATAATCTAGCGGAATGCTTGCATCTCATTCTCCACATATATAGTATACAATCAAAACCGCGGGCGCTTATTGGAGACTGGATTCTGACCTTGACAAGGTATGGGACCACCTACCGAGAGTGTATCTCAAGAGGCGAATATACTGGGTTCATCAAGAACATCTTGCAACCCGGCCCTCACATGACCGACCACTCATTTCGCTTGAGTGTATCGAATGTATATCACCAACGGTTGGGCTTAAACCACCGTTTCCCGAAAAGGGACAGCATCGAATATAGATCAAAGAGGCAAAAGGATTTTCTCTAGATAGGTGATTATACACCCTAATGGGAGCGACCCACATAGCCATGTTGCCTGCCCGATTACTGTCATCCCCCCGGTTGATGAGGCCTGAGGTTTTAATTTCCTTTCAGAACATCTAGTCATCATTTACTTTGAGTGACACATCGTCAGATCCGTCAAGTCACTAGTTGACGTCCACAAATACACTCTGGATATAAAAGAAGTGCCCCTCTTTGCCACCACTCGGCATATTTGTAAAACTCAACATACGTGGTTTCAGGAAATACTCTTTCAGACACTCGTCCATACAAGTCATCCGGTAATAGGATGAACCGAAGGTACTCACCTACTGCATCCAATATAGGAATCACCCCATGGATCAGTAGCGAGAAGTCCTTGCAACCCATAGATTCTAACCACGACAGAACCACAGTTTATCTCTGGCTGCTAAACCAGAGATTATTAGTATTTCATCCGTGAAATGAAGATCTACGGTCTTCAATGCTCCATCACGATCGTCTTTTGTTATCTTCACGTATTTGTTGGTCGGAATGGTTTTCGATTATAAATTCGATCCCGGTCTTTCCGTACCAACAACCATATGGGTCTGATTTGATAGTCGGTGATTTAACTATCAAAATAAACAGTGTTTCAATCATGACAATCCAATGAGTTTACTGTTTCAGTATTCAGCACCACTTGGCCTTTTAAATAAAACAAATGTAAATTCAAACTCTTAAATATTTCAATATTATAAATATAGCTTATCGCTTCATATTTACCATAAGATTACTTTATAAACCATTTCATTTTTAACACTTAGGAAAAACTTATATCATATTTTTACTTTCAAACACTAGCCACATTACTATTATATTGGAAAACCATTTTAACTTATTACACATCAAACGATGTTACAAAATCTCATTTTATTTCATTACTTGAAACAATACCAATGCTTATTCTAATAGAATAAAACCCGTCCTTTACATTTCCTTCTAATTCAAAATTTTCGTTATATTTTCGGTAACTCCTTTCATTTCCCTTTTTCTTTGAAATCCTCAAACCTTCATCACAAATGCTGCGTTATTATTTCTCCAATGATAACTTTACTAATCTCTTTTATCATTACAACTTATACCATTCTCAGATAATTCTGAAGCCATTCAAGTTGGGGTATTTTAATTACCTCTCAGACCTTGATCAACAACGTTCATATCTTAAAATTGACACAAGTCCTAATTCAAAACCCGATTCTTCATTCCAATATCAAATTCAAATACCATTAAACTATTTTATATAAAATACGATTTCATACGACCTTCTTACTCTTTGAAAATCCTTTCTCGAATATAACATTTTCCTTAATTTAATAATTAAGTAATTCCTTATAACACACCACTTTTTACCCTTTTTACCTCTTTTTAAACAATTTTATTTACAATTCATATTTGTCTACAAAATCCAATGATCCATTTCTTCTACCAACCTCTCTCCCACTAATTCTCTCCCAAACCCATTCATCCATTCCTGTTTTGGAAATTTTATTATAATTTCAGCTTCTTACCTAATCTCGATATTAGGTAACGTTAATTGACGATATAACACTTCAAATCTCTTTTATATAACTCTGGTTAAATTCCCCTTTACTTAATTCAAGTAATTAAGTAACATTTAATTCGAGCTATAATAGTCACTTAAAAATTTCTTTAATAACTTTGTTATAAAAATTCAGGTTTAAGCAATACCTGTTGATAAACTTCTTTCACCGATCAATTGGATTTCTTTTCACTTTTTTTGATTTCTTTTCACTTAGATTACTTTTAAATGAATTCCCATGTAAAAGTAATTTTCTAAATTATAATAATTTATCCCATCATTAACTACGTTTGTAGTTAATTACTTTATTAACTAAAATAAGTAATAAATCCTTTTTAAAATCTTATTAAAATCTAAACAATATTCATTAAACTCTTCTATTGGTTTAATTCAATACAAACTAATTTAATGGTCAATCCCAGTTAAAAACTGTTAACTTAGTCAATTTACATCTAGTTATCTCATTAACCGATTAAATTCATTTCCCCTTTTTAATCAATTTATAATATAATTAATTACAATAATTCCATTAAATTGTTTCTTAACAAACCATTATCCAAATTTAACCGTTAGGTTAATTTCTATTCACGTATTTCTAAATCTGATTACCATCAGCATTTGTCTTTATAAAATCAATTATTAACTTAAATAATAAATAATATATATTTACTTCCTTTATAAACTTTTATTCAAAACATATATTTCAAAACCTATCTTTAGTTATAAAATAAATTTTATGACTTTAGTTCTATCAATTTACCTGACATTAAATCGATATAATTTCTTTAAGGCCATTTACTGCTGATTACTCAACCAATATAGCCCATTGGTTAAAACACCACATTGGTTGACTTTTCATTCAATGGTCACTACCAAACTTATTTATCCAATCATGGCAGTTCATATATGATAATATGAAAGATAAATAAGATATTTGAGGAATCCGGTTGGATCCCTCCAACTTGTTCTTCCCTGTATACAAATGGTTATCTCAAATCAGACCATTCAATCATTTAACTGATAATAACGACCATTTAATCCAACTACAAGCAATTTCAAAAAATTCAACCAATTAAACACGTTTATTTTATAAACGTGACCAACAAGGTAAGTTACCTTTGTTGGAACCAATCGTTAGAATAACGATTTGGTATCTCACTGAAATTAAACGACGTTTAATTTCATCAACCAAATCAACCAATATAATTAGCAACAGTCAACCATCAGTAGGCAGAACACACAAAATAAAAACCCAATTTATATAAATGGAAACAAATACTGAGTGAGTTTAACTCACTTTGATTTGAAATCTGTTTATCATTGGAGTTGTTTGATATAGTTAAATTAAACTGACGTCTAATTAAACTATACATCCTGCTTCTTCCAGTACTGTCTCGTTCAACTTCACATTATAGAGTTCGTCACCGTTATCGTAACACAACTTGTTTGGTCCTCTTCTGTAAACAATTGAATGAGTTATTAATATTTTAATATCCATTGTTTTAATTTACAATTACCCTCTTTTATATTTAACTTAATTATTAAATTACTTTTTATTTCTAATTAACGATTGACCCATCTTTGTTCGTTTTTCTCCCCATGAATCCACGTTTAAGGTTGGTGTCATGCTATTACCATTAAACTAAGCTATTTGTAAAATAATGAAATGGGACTTACGTTCATGTATACTCTTGGATTAAGGAGAATTTTAAACAATTACTTAGGTACAATAATTCGGTTAGGCATCGGTGAAATTTTATTTTTATAATATCGGCAAGTATATTAAGTCAAATCTGATATGGTCCACATTACACAAATACTATTACTTCCTATACAGTATTAACTAAAGTCTTAGCTTATATATTGATCCATGTACCGTTATTTACTAAAATTAGGCATATATTATACCATCTACTACCAGCTGTATTCTTCTACTTCGTGAAACGCCATGCACCACACTCGCTTCGAGACTGGTCCCTTCTTCTTTGCCATGCACTGCGCCATTTAGATCGTCCCTCTCACACCGAGTTTCCAACGCTACCAGCAACTGCACCATCAACCGAGACTCCCCTTCATCACAACTTGGCAGCCTCTGCCCTCTTCTTACTGTCGTACACCCGAGGCCGAATGATCTCCAGAGACCAACCCGCACCTCCGAACAGACAGCCTTCACCATGCTTATACGTCCTAGATCCATCTTTCAGCGCACAGATGTAGTGCATGCCCTCTCCTCCTGCTGTTGAATCGTTCTACCCCTTTTTTTTCAATGAAACCATACCCATCGTTTCTAAAAGCTTGACCCCAACTTCAACACGTCGCACCACTTGCCGACATTCGATTACTACTCATGTCTGGAGATCATCTTTAATTTCTTTGTGTTCAGAGTTTTGGGTTTTAAAGGAGAAATGGCTTTCGATTATTGGGGAATTATTGAATTGATTTGTTGGAGGAAACAAGAATGGGTTCGCCATTTCTGGGAACGTAGGAATAATGGGGAAAGAGCAATTATATAGAGCGATAATGTCGTGATCTCCAAGGTGTTAAGGTTGTAGGCACCGTAGGTCAGCTGTGTTGGGGTGATGGGATTCTCAAAAATAAACGTGCAAGTCACGATTATTAAACACCTTCATGCGCATGTAACACAGTAGTGTGGGGTGCAAGGAAAAATGTCTAGGCACAAAGGAAAGAAAAAACTAGGATAGTGGGCTAGAAAATATTAATACTATATTATAACAAATCATCGTCATGAGAAATCGGGTAAAAACCACCACAAACAACATTTGTTTTCTGATAAAAAAGCTAATCCTAGTATAGAAAAATATTCCAGAACAAATGGGACAATTTTCGTCGAATTCCGACATCGTTTGGAAAATTTTCCTTTATATAACCAGAAATAAACAAGCGTTTAATTTTTCCACGGTCACCAGATAAATCAAATCAACTTGAAACCTTGCAAACCTATAATAATTCATCAATACGAACCCAACGGCACCAGTTTCGTTGCATTCTGAGACTGTTTCCCCGGTAGGCTATTTTTACGCGCACCAAAATCCCATTTTTAACGCCAAATTACCCGCTCTCTAAAAATAACAAACAATATATCTATTCTATCTATAGTCGACGATACGAACTCAATGGAATTGGTTTCGCGGCCTAATTCGATCGTCTATTCAAGTTATACCCAAATAACCATTTATTAAATTAATTACGCGCTATAGAAATTGAACGGGCGTTTGTGGCTACCGTGGTCACATACAACATTGATTTGCCATGCCATTCAACACAGTACAATAATTTAATGATACGGTCTCAATGAAACTGATTTCGCCGAAATCTGAGTCCGTTTGTAAAACGGTTATTTTAACGGCCTATATTTAAATAACGTTTTTTCACAGCGACTATTTCAAAATTTGATTTGGCCATAACTAACAAATTATAATATGAAATCTGGATTTTTCTCTTTCATATGAAAATTATTATTAACACGGTTTCAACGTTTCTCGTTTCACAGAAATCCGACTTATATCGAATCCTGTATTTTCGATTGAAGTTCAAAATTCCAATTTACGAACTACAGCGCCATTTCGAGCTCGATTTATATTATATATGAATATATATATCGCTCAACTTCGTTTTAATTAACGATTTAAATATTAAAATCCATTAATATCCCAATATAATATTTAAAATAATAAATTAAATTAAATATTTGACTGCCAAAAACACGGGTCGTAACATTCTTCCCCCCTTAAATTAATTTCGTCCTCAAAATTGCTAAGGTAAGAAATAACATTACAAACCCATTTATTTCCAAATCCAGTTCATTATAAATCAAAACCATTTTATTATAATCAATACAAATTTTCATAAATATCGAAAATTTTCTAATACCTTAAATTCCCAGGAAAATTCGGCAGAGTCTCCCTTGCACGGAGTGACATCTGCGATATCGCAGGAACAGAATATATATACCCGTCGACCAACGGTCCGAAAACAAAAATCAAAACCCAAAATCCAAAATTTTATATTTTCGCGTAGGCGTACCCTTTTGCGAGCGCCATTGAGCATAAACTCTCAACGTATATATGATTTACTCAGCCAATATCAATCTGCCTAACCATCTGGCACCTGTACTCAACTCAATCCACATATTAGTAATAAATATGTGAAATTCTGAAATAATATTTCACTAATCAACTGGTATAACTATACCATTTGCGAAGTCAAACACACAGTATCAATTCATTATCAAATACAAGGTTAAATCGTAAATCCCAATAAATATGCAGTTTCATTCCAGTTTAATTATATCGAAAATTATTCTTTAGTTTTTAATTTATTCAACTTCATTAAATTGTTGACTTATTTCATTCAAAACTGTCAACCATATAATAATAAACAATTCACACTCAACAACCAATGCACAACCAAGTCAACTGAATTCACATTCAATATTAATATTTCTTTTTGGTTTCACATATTTGAACATTAATCGATTATTATTTGATTGATTTCTATTCGATTATTATCTATTCATCAAATTTACAATTTAATTAATTCAATTTTCAATATCATTACTAATTTAATTTCACTTTACCATGTTAAATTTCAATTCAAAATTTCAATTCGATTTGAATCCCATTCAAATAGATCAATCACACTAATATTTCATTAATTGGATAAAATTATTTCCTTTATATACAAAAATATAATTCGGGTAAAATTATTTCATTTACCCTCTTCTTAAAACAATACTGTATCCATGGTCAGTTCTATGCTTCTCAACACTTGAACCGATCAACAAACACAATACAAAACATTTGTATATAAAATTTACAAATACACTCTCATATATATACACTCAATCTCGATCTAGGGTATTACTAACCCCATCTCTATCGTGTTGCACCACAGAGCCAAGGTTATTACTAAATCAATAGCTCTGATACCACTGTAATGAACAGGGGTTTTCATCCCTAAAAATTGACATAATTACCCTTGCTGTAACTCATGCCGACCTTTCAAACACCCAAAAAACTAGATGTTATTAGAAAGAAATTAGAGGGTGAGAAAAGAAAGAAAGAAATATTAGAATAGAAGAAGAATAAGAAGAAGAAGAACCACAAACACCGAGTCTCACATCGCAGCGGAACAAAATATAATACAGAAATAAATCTTTACTGAGAGCTTTAAAAATACTTACAATATCATAGTACATCACACCACTGGACAGTTATAATAACCTGTTCCCGCATACAACACACTGCGGAATAGTAGCTATATAATATCATACGTCTGGACTCTTCCAGCTTGTCTCTTCATAGCATTTGATAATCTGAACTTGTACATCTCGGGCTAACCCGAGCATTTACAAAACACCGGGTCAGTCTGGTGAACCAAAGTGAGAAAAATTCACTAAGTTTAAGGGTATCACACAACCTGATTTTAATGTTAAAATCTTTTCGAAAGAAAAGAATAATCGTAAGACCAAATCCACACATAAACACGGACGGTTTTTACCTTACGATAACCAAAAACATTTTTGAAACCAATATCCTTCTGATATTATAATAATGTCAAAATACAAGTAAATATAATCTAGCGGAACGCTTGCATCTCACGCTCCACATATATAGTATACAATCAAAACCGTGGGAGCTTATTGGAGATTGGATTCCGACATTGACAGGGTATGAGACCACCTGCCGATAGTGTATCTTTAGAGGCGAATATACTGGGTTCGTCAAGAACATCTTGCAACCCAGCCCTCACATGACTGACCACTCATTTCGCTTGAGTGTATCGAATGTTTATCACCAACGATTGGGCTCAAACCACCGTTCCCGAAAAGGGACAGCATCGAATATAGATCAAAGAGGCAAAAGGATTTTCTCTAGATAGGTGATTATACACCCTAATGGGAGCGACCCACATAGCCATGCTGCCTGCCCGATTTCTGTCATCTCCCCGGTTGATGAGGACTGAGGTTTTAATTTCCTTTCATAACATCTGGTCATCATTTACTTTGAGTGACACATCGTCAGATCCGTCAAGTCACTAGTTGACGTCCACAAATACACTCTGGGTATAAAAGAAGTACCCCTCTTTGGCACCACTCGACATATTTGTAAAAATCAACGCACGTGGTTTCAGGAAATACTCTGTCAAACACTCGTCCATACAAGTCATCCTGGAACAGGATGAACCGAAGGTGCTCTCCTACTGCATCCAACATAGAATCACCCCATGGATCAGTAGCGAGAAGTCCTTGCAACCCGTAAATTCTAACCACGATAGAACCATAGTTTATCTTCGGCCGCTAAACCAGAGATTATTAGTAGTTCTTCCGTGAAATGAAGATCTACGGTCTTCAATGCTCCATCACGATCGTCTTCCGTTATCTTCATGTATTTGTTGGTTGGAATGGTTTTCGAGTATAAATTCGATCCCGGTCTTTCCGTACCAACAACCGTATGGGTCTGATTTGATAGGCGGTGATTTAACCGTCAAAATAAATAGTGTTTCAATCATGACAGTCCGATGAGTTTACTGGTTCAGTATTCAGCACCACTTGGCCTTTGAAATAAAACAAATATAAATTCAAACTCTTAAATATCTCAATATTATTAATATAGCTTATCGCTTCTTATTTACCATAAGATTACTTTATAAAAAAATTCATTTTTAACAATTAGGAAAAACTTATATCATATTTTTACTTTCAAACACTAGCCACATTACTATTATATTGAAAAACCATTTTAACTTATTACACATAAAACGATGTTACAAAATCTCATTTTATTTCATTACCTGAAACAACACCAATGCTTATTCTAATAGAATAAAACCCATCCTTTACATTTCCTTATGATTCAAAGATATCGTTATATTTTCGACAACTCCTTTCATTTCCCTTTTTCTTTGAAATCCTCAAACCTTCATCACAAATGCTCCGTTATTATTTCTCCAATGATATCTTTACTAATCTCTTTTATCATTACAACTTATACCATTCTCAGATAATTCTGAAGTCGTTCAAGTTGGGGTATTTTAATTACCTCTCAGACCTTGATCAATAACGTTCATATCTTAAAATTGACACAAGTCGTAATTCAAAACCCGTTTCTTCATTCCAATATCAAATTCATATACCATTAAACTATTTTGTACAAAATACGATTTCATACGACCTTCTTACTCTTTGAAAATCCCTTTCTCAAATATAACATTTTCTTTAATTTAATAATTAAGTAATTCCTTATAACACACCACTTTTTACCCTTTTTACCTCTTTTTAAACAATTTTATTTACAATTCATATTTGTCTACAGAATCCAATGATCCATTTCTTCTACCAACCTCACTCCCACTAGTTCTCTCCCAAACCCATTCATCCATTCCTGTTTTGGAAATTTTATTATAATTTCCCCTTCTTACCTAATCTTGTTATTAGGTAACGTTAATTAACGATATAACACTTCAAATCTCTTTTATATAACTCTGGTTAAATTCCCCTTTACTTAATTCAAATAATTAAGTAACATTTAATTCGAGCTATAATAGTCGCTTAAAAATTTCTTTAATAACTTTGTTATAAAAATTCAGGTTTAAGCAAAACCTGTTGATAATCTTCTTTCACCGATCAATTGGATTTCTTTTCACTTAGATTACTTTTAAATGAATTCCCATGTAAAAGTAATTTTCTAAATTATAATAATTTATCCCATCATTAACTACATTTGTAGTTAATTCCTTTATTAACTAAAATAAGTAATAAATCCTTCTTAAAATCTTATAAAAATCTAAACCATATTCATTAAACTCTTTTATTGGTTTAATTCAATACAAACTAATTTAATGTTCAATCCCAGTTAAAAACTGTTATCTTAATCAATTTACATCTGATTATCTCATTAACCGATTAAATTCATTTCCCCTTTTTAATCAAATTATAATATAACTAATTACGATAATTCCACTAAATAGTTTCTTAACAAACCATTATCCAAATTTAACCGTTAGGTTAATTTCTATTCACGTATTTCTAAATTTGATTACCATCAGCATTTGTCTTTATAAAATCAATTATTAACTTAAATAATAAATAATATATATTTACTTGCTTTATAAAATTTTATTCAAAACATATATTTCAAAACCTATCTTTAGTTATAAAATAAATTTTATGACTTTAGTTCTATCAATTTACCTGACAGTATATCGATATAATTTCTTTAAGGCCATTTACTGCTGATTACTCAACCAATATAGCCCATTGGTTAAAACACAACACAGGCTGACTTTTCATTCAATGGTCACTACCAAAGTTATTTATCCAATCATGATAGTTCATATATGATAATGTGAAAGATAAATAATATATTTGAGGAATTCGGTTGGATCCCTCCAACTTGTTCTTCCCTGTATACAAATGGTTACCTCAAATAAGACCATTCAATTATTTAACTGATAATAACGACCAATTAATCCAACTTCACGCAATTTCAAACAATTCAACCAATTAAACACGTTTATTTTATAAACGTGACCAACAAGGTAAGTTACCTTTGTTGGAAACAATCGTTATAATAACGATTTGGTATCTCACTGAAATTAACGACGGTTTAATTTCATCAATCAAATCAACAAATATAATTAGCAACAGTCAACCATCAGCAGGCAGAGCACACGAAATTAAAACCCAATTTATATAAATGAAAAAAAAAACTGAGTTGGTTTAACTCACTTTGATTTGATATCTGTTTATCGTTGGAGTTGTTTGATATAGTCAAATTAAACTGACGTCTAATTTAACTATACATCCTGCTTCTTCCAGTACTGTCCCGGTTAGCTTCACATTATAGAGTTCGTCACCGTGACCGTAACGCAAATTGTTTGGTCCTTTTCTGTAAATAATTGAATGGGTTATTAATATTTTAATATCCATTGTTTTAATTTATAATTACCCTCTTTTATATTTAACTTAATTATTAAATTAATTTTTATTTCTAATTAATAATTGACCAATCTTTGTTCGTTTTTCTCCCCATGAATCTACGTTTAAGGTTGGTGTCATGCTATTACCATTAAACTAAGCTATTTGTAAAATAATTAAATGGGCCTTACATTCATGTATACACTTGGATTAAGGAGAATTTTAAACACTTACTTAGGTATAATAATTCGGTTAGGCGTGAAATTATATTGTTATAATATCGGCAAGTATGTCAAGTCAAATGGGATATGGACCACATTACACAAATACTATTACTTCCTATACAGTATTAACTAAAGTCTTAGCTTATATATTGATCCATGTACCATTATTTACTAAAATTAGGCATATATTATACCATCTACTACCTGCTGTATTCTTCTACTTTGTGAAACGCCATGCACCAGACTCGCTTCGAGACTGGTCCCTTCCTCTTTGCCATGCACTGCGCCATTCAGATCCTCCTTCTCACACCGAGTTTCCCTCGCTACCAGCAACTGCTACATCAACCGAGACTCCCCTCCACCGTAGCTTGGCAGCCTCCACCCTCTTCTTACTGCCGTACACTCAAGACCGCCTGATCTCCCGAGACCGACCCCCAATAGACAGACTTCACCATGCTTATACGTCCCAGATCCACCTTTCTGTGCACAAATGTAGTGCGTGCCCTCTCCTCCTGTTGCTGAATCATTCTACCCCTTCTTTTTTTTTCAATAAAACCGTATCCATCGTTCTCAAAAAGCTCGACCCCAACTTCAACATGTGGCACCACTTGCCGACATTCGATTACTACTCATGTCTGGTGATCATCCTTCATTTCTTTGTGTTCAGAGTTTTGGGTTTTAAAGGAGAAATGGCTTTCGGTTATTGGGGAATTATTGGATTGATTTGTTGGAGGAAACAAGAATGGGTTCACCATTTCTGGGAACGCAGGAATAATGGGGAAAGAGCGTTTATATAGAGTGATAATGTCGTGATCTCCAAGGTGTTTAGGCTGTAGGCACCGTAGGTAAGCTGTGTTGGGGTGATGGGATTCTCAAAAATAAACGTGCAAGTCACGGTTCGTAAATACCTTCATGCGCAAGTAACACAGTAGTGTGGGGTGCAAGGAAACATGTCTGGGCACAAAGGAAAGAAAAAGCTTGGATAGTGGGCAAGAAAATATTAATACTATATTATAACAAATCTTCGTCATGAGAAATCGGGTTAAAAACCACCACAAATAACTTTTGTTTTCTGATAAAAAAGCTAATCCTAGTATAGAAAAATATTCCGAACCAAATGAGACAAGTTTCGTCGAATTCCGACATCGTTTGGAAAATTTTCCTTTATATTACCAGAAAAAAACACGCGTTTAATTTTTCCACGGCCACCAGATAAATTAAATCAACTTGAAACCTTGCAATCCCATAATAATTCATCAATACGAACCCAACAACACCAGTTTCATTGCATTCTGAGACTGTTTCCCCGGTAGGCTATTTTTACGCACACCGCAATGCCATTTTTAATGCCAAATTACCCGGTCTCCAAAAATAACAAACTATATATCTTTTCTGACTGTAGTCGATGATACGAACTCAATGGAATTGGTTTTGCAGCCTAATTCGATCGTCTATTCAAGTTATACCCAAATAACCATTTATTAAATTAATTACGTGCTATAGAAATTGAACGGGCGTTTGTGGCTGTCGTGGTCACATTCAACTTTGGTTTGCTATGCCATTCAACACCGTACAATAATTTAACGATACGGTCCCAATGAAACTGATTTCGTCGAAATCTGAGTCCGTTTGTAAAACGGCTATTTTAACGGCCTATATTTAAATAACGATTTTTCACAGCGACTATTTCAAAATTTGATTTGGCCATAACTAACAAATTATAATACGAAATCTGGATTTTCTCTTTCATATGAAAATTATTATCAACACGGTTTCAACGTTTCTCGTTTCACAGAAATCCGACTTATATCGAATCCTGTATTTTCAATTGAAGTTCAAAATTCCAATTTAAGAACTACAACGCCATTTCGAGCTCGATTTATATTATATATGAATAAATATCGTTCAACTTCATTTTAAATAACGATTTAAATATTAAAATCCATATATCCCAATATAATATTTAAAATAATAAATTAAATTAAATAATTGACTGCCAAAAACACGGGTCATTACTCCTAGGTGATTGCTTCAAACCATGTAGTGATTTCTTCAACTTGCAAACTAGTTTTGACTTACCTTCTACAACAAATCCTTCCGGTTGCTCCATGTAGATTTCTTCTTCCAAGTCTCCATGCAAGAAGGCGGTTTTCACGTCTAGTTGCTCCAACTCCAAGTCGTAAATAGCAACTAACGTAAGTAATATTCGGATAGAAGTATGCCTCACAACCGGTGCGAAGATCTCATCATACTCCTTTCATTTCCTCTGTGCAAACCCCTTAGCCACTAGCCTAGCTTTGTATCTTCCATTGTCCTTCACCTTATATATCCATTTGCACCTAATAGCCCAGTTTCCTTGAGGATGTGGAACCAATTCCCAAGTATGGTTCTTCATCAATGATTGCATATCTTCCTCTAGGGTGCAAATCCACTTCGAGCTATCACTCGAATCCATGACGTCATCAAGGTCCATTGGCTCATCTTGGACTACATGAAGAGCATAGTCCAAATTCTCACAAAAGCTAAGACAGTTCCAATCACCATATCTTTCGGGTGGCCTTATAGCACGACGACCAACCCGAGTTGCAATGCCATCACACGGTTTTTATTTAGCTCCACCTTGAACTGAATCTTCTCTAGGCTCGTGCACATCAACAACACTACTGGAGGAATCTTGTGGACTATGTGATGTAACATCAACCGCATTCACCCTGCAAGCACCTCCAACAACTCTACTATCTCTAGGCCTGAAAGTGAGAATAACTTCCTTCTCCTTTGATTCACCATGAACCAAATCCGGAACATCCGATGAGCCTTCATTCTCCTTGAATATAGCTGACTCATCAAAAGTAACATGACGAGAAACCATTGCCTTCTTCGTTTCCCGATTCCAAATCCGATAACCTTTGACACCATCCATATAACCGAGAAAAATCCCTTTGAAACCTCTAGGTGAGAGCTTATCATTCCCCGGAAAATGCACATAAACAAGACTGCCAAATACACAAAGATAACTCAAGTCAATCCTCTTCCCCTTCCACACTTTCTTCGGAATTTTGTTATCAATAGCCGAGCATGGAATTCGATTAATAATATGCACCGCGGTTGACAAAGCTTCAAGCCAAAATCCCTTAGACAAAGCCGATGTCAATCTCAAGCATCGAGCTTTCTCTAGTAGAGTTCGTTTCATTCTCTCTGCCATTCCGTTAGATTGCAGATCTTCCAGTGTAGTAAAATGCCTCTGAATATGTAACAACCCGGGTTCCGACAGATCAAATTTTTTTCCGAAATTCTAATCCATCGAGACTCGAGCTGTTTTGCTCTGTGACCCTACAGAAAAGACATAGATAAAGTAATATGTCAGAACTCGTAAAGCATCTAACAGCGGAAGGAATAAAATATGTTGTAATAAAAATATAGCTTTACCTTATTAAACATACTGCTTAACCAGTATCCCAAGCTATCATATCCCTGTCACTACCTAACTTGCGAGTATGTAATGAGGAGGGAGTCAGAACATAAGTTCTGTGAGAATGGGTTTAAACTACAAATGTTGAATAACGCTACATATACCAGTCTATTGCATTTTCTTGTTTATTAGGTTATTTGTGTAAATAACCCTAAAGGCATGTACTCACGTCGCACCCATCTACTCCCTATTAGATCAACCTAATATAGTGTATATGTAGCTACCCCCAACTAAAGTATATCCCACTCGCACGTTCTCCTCCGTATGTACGCATTCCCTTATCCAATACCACATGTCATACAGAATCTCATGTATATATATGTATGTGTATACCAACGCTACGTCTGCATAGAACCTTCATTACTATATTATGTAAGCGTTTGGACTGCCACCCTAGGTTCGACAAGGTTCTGTCATCGAGTAATGCCCCCTAGTCTACGATACACCACCCAGGGTGATGTGTATGTACCTAGACTTTTTCCCACATACGTATCGTCAGTCGTACTTACTGTCTACTTGCACATGTTCTTGTTGTTGAGAAACGAGAATTTCGATTGATAACAACAAAATAAAGATCAATGGAAATCATGACATGGAGCTAAGATTATGGATATATAGATTTTTAAAGGGAGACAGAGCTTATATACAGGGGGAGATAGCAATAAAGATTAAATTATCAAGCTATATTGTCATATATCAAAAAGGGGGAGAATGTTGGGTCAACGGTTTCAATGCTTATTTTGATTAATGACGAGAAGAAGCTTCATGATCGACAAAAAGAAGATTCAATGGTTTCATGGGTTAGAAGTTGGCTATTTAGAGTATTTTATGTTAAAATCTATCCTCAAATAATCATACTTCTCATTGCTTTCAAAATTATGCATGAAAACTCGTTTTTACTGTATATTGACAAAAACAGGTCAACATGTTAAAAATAACGACACCTATTTTTTAATATAACAGGTCAACCTGTTAAAATTAACAGGTCAACAGTTTTTTGAAATAACGGTCAAAAACCTGTCAACCTATTAATTTTTCCTGTCGACCTATTTTTGAATTTCATGAAGAGTCATCTTCTTTCTTGAAAAGTTGCATCCATTTCTCTTCATTAAAAATCACTCCTTTTGATTGCAACTTTTCACTAATAATAACAACTTCTCATTTGCTATAAATACATCATCTTTCATTTATCCAAATCACTGATTCTTGCTCTAATTTCTGATCTTACTTTCTGAATACTCTTGCATTCTAAAAGCTCCCAAATTCAAGTTACTTATTGAATCCTTGATAATATTTCTCTTATTTTGAATCAACAAGCAATTAATTTCCTTCAAAATCTTCGCATTCAATTCATATACTTGAGGATAAGATTATAGGTAGAGTGTACTCAATTGTTGACAAATCAGTGTTGAAAGAAGAACACAATCAGAAGTCAAACTCTTGTAATTTTCCTGTGTGGGTAAGCTTGTAGCCCGTGAAATCAAGTGGGTAATCTTGTAGCCCGTGAAATCAAGTGGGTAAGCTTGTAGCCCATGAAATCAAGTGGGTAAAGTTGTAGCCCATAAATCAAGTAGTGTTGTGAACCTGTTCCTCTGGGTGAAGAGAGGGTGTTGTTTAGTGAAAAGCCGAAGAGGTGCTTCGGGACTGGACGTAGGACTGGAGGTCCGAACCAGTATAAAAATCCTGGTGTCTTTAATCTACTTTACTTTACTTTACTGCATTTATAATTATTTGTGATATATATATTGTTTGCGAATATTTATTCGCATAACTATTGAATAGCTTAAGTTATCACATACATTCCGCATAGCCATATTATAGATCCTGCACAAGTCGTACACACTCGGACTTTTCAATGGGTATCAGAGCGAGGTGATCTGGAGATCGTAACAACATCCTAGAACAAATGGCAATAAAGAAATGTTGTCAAGGCATTAGAAAATGGAAGAGCAACAAAGCAGAATCAGGAGAGCAAGGAAACAAATGTCTCATGGCAAAAGTCAGATCACAATCGGCATGTACAGATTCTTTATATAAAGATCTTTTGTTAAACCATGAGAAATTATTGAAAGAATTTAAAACTTTGAGCAAACTCAATACTGTCATTATAGCTAAGTCAAAAATTTGCGAGCAAGAATATTCCAAATTAAAAGAATATAACAATGTTCTTTTAACGGAAATCGATCTTTTGCAAAATAGAAATAAATCTTTAGAAGATTCTTTAAATAATTCTAGTTCTTTAATTTCGTCTCTTGAAAAAGAGAATGGAGCTTTAACTGAAAAGAATTTAGAACTATCTAAAGAATGTGAGTTTGTAAAGGTGAATAATAATATTTTGCAAAATGAAATTTCTGACTCAAAAGAAAATTTTGAAAAGTTACAATCTTCTTTAGATAATTCAGAATCTCAAATTTTAGGTCCCAAAACTGAGAATGGTACTTTAAAAAGGAAAAATTCTGAATTAAATAAGGAAATTGATGATTCAAAGAATAACAAAATTTCTTTTGAAAATGTCAATAGCGACTTTGGAAATAAATTTGATAAATGTGCAAATAAGTTCGCAAAATTTAATAAAGGTCAAAATGATTTAAATATGATTTTATCTAGATCTCGACCTTTACATGACAAAAGTGGTTTAGGATATAATAAAACTAATTTTGGAAATAGTACTAGATATGCTTTCATGTACAATAAAAATATTACTGCTAGTACTAATGCTCATCCTAAATCCAATTATTATAGAAATTCGAATACTTCTATGACTATAGATCTGTATAATATATCTAGAAGTATGAAAAGGAATATCAATAGAAATTACTTAAGTATTTGGGTTCCTGTAAGTTGGAAAAACAGAGAAAAATATATTGATGATTATTTTGATTCAGTAGTTAATAATGAAAATTTTATCTTTAAAGGTTCCATCAAACCCTCTTGGGTATAGTTACCTTCCATCTAACTCATGGACCCAAACAAAGCAAGTGGGTACCAAAAGTATATATGTCATATTTTTTTGCAGGTACACCACAACAAAGAGAAGGCTATTCGGTATCTCTAAATATCTTTGAAAATTTAGCTTATAAAAAAGCACATGTTTCAATATTTCATCGTCATCGAGGATACAAAATTCATGGGATAAAAATTACAACAAAAATGAAGGTGGAAGTGAAAAATATTCTCCATGGGAACCAAGGAAATAATGATTATATTGGGTCTATGGAGATTTCTTTATATTCCATTTAATAATGTTTTTAGTTCCTTTTTTATGAGTTTACATTCTTTTATTTTAATAAAATGATGTTTGAGTATTGATTTCATTCAAAATATAGCCGAAAAAACAGTTTTATACATATCCTGTCGACCTAAAATAAAAAGTTGTCAACCAAAATAGATGAATTTCAAACCAGAGAGTTTTTAGGTCGACCGGTCCAAAAATATAGGTCGATCGGTTTTGTTTTTTCACAATCCAGAGAGTTTTTAGGTCGACCGGTCCAAATATATAGGTCGACCAGTTTTGTTTTTTTCACAATCCAGAGAGTTTTTAGGTCGACCGGTCCATGAATATAGGTCGACCGGTTTTGTTTCAGGAAGAAAATCGGTTGACCAGTTGAACATTTAGGTCGACCGGTTTGTACTATTTCTTTAATTTTCTCCCACCCGAAACTTTTTAGGTCGACCACCTTGATTTTATAGGTCGACCAGTCTCTCTAAAAACTGTTTTTTTATAAAGACACATCGTTTCAAATTCCAAACTCAAACACCATTTCTTATACTATTTTAAAATTATACTACTCTCGATTATTGAGGTTATTATGATATCTATTCTTTTTAATCGATGACAAAGGGGGAGAAATATTTTACATATACTATTTAAAATATTTGTGCTTAATATGGTAAAAGTATATGTGTGCTAACATTTGTTAATGCATGAATCAAAAGGTAAGATTATTTACTAACAAATGTTGCAGAAATTCAGGGGAAGCTTTATATTCAAAGGGAGAAAATCCAAGATGTTGTCATCAATTAAAAAGGGGGAGAATGTTGAGACACGAGAATTTCGGTTGATAACAACAAAATAAAGATCAATGGAAATCATGACATGGAGCTAAGATTATGGATATATAGATGTTTAAAGGGAGACAGAGCTTATATACAGGGGGAGATAGCAATAAAGATTAAAATATCAAGCTATATTGTCATCAATCAAAAAGAGGGAGAATGTTGAGTCAACGGTTTCAATGCTTATTTTGATTAATGACGAGAAGAAGCTTCATGATCGACAAAAAGACGATTCAATGGTTTCATAGGTTAGAAGTTGGTTATTTAGAGTATTTTATGTTAAAATCTATCCTCAAATAATCATACTTCTCATTGCTTTCAAAATTATGCATGAAAACTCGTTTTTACTGTATATTGACAAAAACAGGTCGACCTGTTAAAAATAACAGGTCAACCTATTTTTAAATATAACAGGTCAACCTGTTAAAATTAACAGGTCAATAGTTTTTTGAAATAACGGTCAAAAACCTGTCAACTTATTAATTTTTCCTGTCGACCTATTTTTGAATTTCATGAAGAGTCATCTTCTTTATTGAAAAGTTGCATCCATTTCTCTTCATTAAAAATCACTCCTTTTGATTGCAACTTTTCACTAATAATTACAACTTCTCATTTGCTATAAATACATCATCTTTCATTCATCCAAATCACCGATTCTTGCTCTAATTTCTGATCTTACTTTCTGAATACTCTTGCATTCTAAAAGCTCCCAAATTCAAGTTACTTATTGAATCCTTGATAATATTTCTCATATTTTGATTCAACAAGCAACTAACTTCCTTCAAAATCTTCGCATTCAATTCATATACTTGAGGATAAGATTATAGGAAGAGTGTACTCAATCGTTGACATATCATTGTTGAAAGAAGAACACAATCAGAAGTGAAACTATTGTAATTGTCCTGTGTGGGTAAGCTTGTAGCCCGTGAAATCAAGTGGGTAAGCTTGTAGCCCGTGAAATCAAGTGGGTAATCTTGTAGCCCGTGAAATCAAGTGGGTAAGCTTGTAGCCCGTGAAATCAAGTGGGTAAACTTGTAGCCCGTAAATCAAGTAGTGTTGTGAACCGGTTCCTCCGGGTGAAGAGAGGGTGTTGTTTAGTGAAAAGCCAAAGAGGAGCTTCGGGACTGGACGTAGGACTGGAGGTCCGAACCAGTATAAAAATCCTGGTGTCGTTACTCTACTTTACTTTAATTTACTACATTTATAATTATTTGTGATATATATATTGTTTGCGAATATTTATTCGCATAACTATTGAATAGCTTAAGTTATCACATACATTCCGCATAGACATATTATAGATCCTGCACAAGTCGTACACACTCGGGCTTTTCACTTGTGACGACCCCATTTCCCGTACAGACGGAGACAAGGGTAATCCTTGGAATATAACACAGAAACAGAAAAATAGCAGAACAAAATTAAATAAATACACCAGATAATGAACAATAGAATATAATGGATAAAAGTAATCATCAGAGTTACACAGTATACAGGATCATATTTAGTACAAATACAGTTCAGCTATACATAAATGTCTACAGCGGAAACAAACAAAATATGTAAAATAGGAGCTGAGCAGCATAAAAAGAGATAAATGATAGAATCCATCTTCAGCTCTAGCTATCCGTATAAAGCCTGCTAAACCTGAATACAAGGCTGCCCGTGTAGAAAAGGGGCACCTGAGTTTGAAAGTGAAACAAACTACGAGTCAGTCATGGGACTGGTATGAGAAATCTACTCAACACATTTAAAATATGGCTAATCACAGGACCACGCCACTTTCGTGGAACGGGTTTACTCAATTGGATCGCCAGTGCTTTAAAAACAAATCATTCCTTTAAACATCGCAATGCTTTTTATCAAAATGAAGCCATTATAAGACTCAGTTCCCATCACACAATGCAACACAAACCTGAGGATAGAGTTTTACCTTATAATGGCCAAAATATGATTGATACGAATAAAACAAAAGCATTTGATACTATTACTAGTGTTTATATGTTTCAAAAATAATTTCAATCATAACTATCAATCATAGACGGCATGGGTACCATATATCATGTCGCCATATATATATATATATATATATATATATATATATATACAGTCAAAACCGCACAGTCACGTATTTGGAAATTGGATTTCTGTCATGAACCAAGGCAAAAGACAGTCCTTACCGACTTCGATACTGCCTAGCCCGAGCCTAAGGACCCAGACTTAGGTGGGCCCTTGGATCGTCAGGGCCGGTCCACCTACGTGGATTAAAATTCCTGAACAATGCGTTTCCCCGCCCTATGGGGCGTAAGTGAGCCAATTAATGACTCCATCGGACCCGGATCGTCCGATCAAACCGAGGCGCCTTGCAACAGTAACAACCACATAAGTCAAACTCGTCAGGGCATGTAAAACCGCTGAAGCCACTTCTAGCTAGGAAGAAACGCAAGTCCTCCCTGAGGTCCTTTCTCCCATTTCTGGTTCATACCGGGTGTGAGCTTCGCGAATTCACGTTACACACAAAGCTACGCCATATGGGCGGTGTTTTAATCATCACCACAAGACTTTTCTTTTCAACAGAAGCCCTGATCATTTGCCACTTAGGCATGCCACACTAGCAATTCATGCCATGCGACTGATGTCCATCGATTTACAACCTCTGAGCTCGTGCGTTTCAGAGAAGGGCGTTAAGCAAAAGAATAAATTCTCCGCCGCCAAACAGATGTATATTTAACAGAGATCAATCAACACAGAATAAAATCCAACGTTAGACAAACAGTCCATTTACAAGTCCGTTCTGGGTCTGAACGAAACCGGAGGCACTATATACCTTGCAAACTCATCGATCACCACGTACATCTGGACGATCAGCACTCATTATCCATATTTCGGGATGCCTCCCAATTAGGACCTCGGTTACCATCCAAACGAGGTGAAGATCTCCGGTCTTGGAACATCGTCTTCATCTTCGATTTCTTATCGTCGATTCAGTTATTCAGAATGGGATAAACCCGGTCTTTCTGAGCATCTCGCGTATATAATAAACAAGTGCAACACTAACATATACACGCATCGTTTCAATTCATTATTCACTAACCGTCAATCAGTAAGAGAACTATTTCCCAAATATTAACCCCAAAGGCCGAAACCTACATCAGATCAACACCCAGGAAACCATTCTACTTAGCTAACCTTCAGTTTATTTCTAAATAACATCCATATCGTTTATAATATTTTATAACGATTTATTGCTATTTTTATTTATTTTAAAATAGCCAATTTATTCAAAACGATGCTTCGGGCCATAACGCGGCCGTGGCACTGTTTTTCTTCAAATTTGATTTACACATATCTGAAAATCTAATTGTTGGATCTTCACAAAATTTACATCATTAGAAAGATCTTTTCAAAACGAATCCAACAGTTCTAGTTTCGGGAAAATCCGACGGTCGGATCTCCCCGTATAATCGTTTGAAGTTTCGATTTCAAAATACGAACTGCAGCGTCGTTATTCGATTATATATAATTATACTTATATATATATATATATATATATATATATAATCGATTCTGGCGTTGTTTTTCTTCAGATTTGAATTAAACATTCCAGACAATCCAACCGTTGGATTTTTACAAAGTTGGTGCCGTTGGAAAGATATTTCCAAAGCGAACCCAACGGTTGCGATTTCAGGAAAATCCGATGGTCGGATCCCCCGGTATAATCGTTTGAAATCACGGTTTCAAAATATGAACTGCAGCAACGTTATTCGATATATTTTAATTCTATATATATATATATATATGTATATATATATATATATATATATATATATCTCGATTCTTCGATTTCAAAGCTATATTCTTTTCATACATTTGATAAAAATGATATTTTTATCTAACTGTCTTCTATTTCAACACTTCGCTATATTTAACAATTCATGTATATAATAAAAATGTGATTTTTATTGTAAAACAATTCATTTCAAAACACTATAATTTTATATAGTTCATATAGGTAATAAAAATAGGATTTTTATTATAAAACAATTTATTTTAAAACATGAATACCATTCAACACATGAATTTCTATTCAACGAATGAATATCGTTTCAACACACGAAGGTTTTCTATACAACGAATACATATAGATTCAACAAATGAAAATAATTCAAACACATGAATATTATTCAAAATTTCGGCAGCATAATGGCAGGGTAGTTAAAACCGGGACCGTCCCTAGTATGGCTCCTCGCTCTACCTTAAAACCTCGCAGTTTTTGACAATGGGGAGTCATGAATCTAGTTCGCAAGCAGGTGGCATGTATATATTTTTCATTTCCACAAACTAATCCTATGTGGTTTCAACCAAATATTTCTCAACCACAAATGGGTATTTTTCAACCACAATCAACCAATATCAACCGCAAACAATTCTAATCAACCATTCGCTATCAATCAATTTTCACACCAATCACAACCAATAAATATCGTCCACGGTTTGTGGACGAGGGGCGTATATATTTATATATAGCAATTCACCTCTATTTCAACACATATATAAATTTTACAATGCATATACAACTTATACATCGAACGTACAACTTATACAACGCTTATACAAGTGGTGTACAACGCTTATATAACTCATACATCGACTATATAATTTATACATCGTCGTTTTCCATATCGTTTATAAATTAGAAAGCTCACATTGGGTTCCACTACACCAAAAATAGCAGAAGGCTCAGAAAAATATGTGGTCTCTTCTAGAAGGTAGAAGACGTCCACACGAGTCCACTGTCTCTTGTTTCAGTGAATTTCGTCAACAAACGAAAAAGATATGATTTTTACAGTGAAATCGAAAATGGTAGCGCTTTAAAGTGCTATAATATATATAATAATTTTAACTGTCGCACCTCTATATTTTTCTTCAAAACTAGGTTTAAGGATTTATTTCAATCCGCGAAGTTGTAGCTCGATCGGAGGATACAACATCGAAGAGGGAGGAACAAGCTTCTCGGCGATGGAGGTCTTGGCCAGTTCGACGGCCCTAGGTGGCGGCGGCGGCGGCCTGAAGCTTCGAACTTCGTGGGCGCGATTCGCACGCAACTCGAGATGGTAGGGGGCGAGGCCTACACGGATTTGAAGAGGGGAGTGAGGGATACCGAAAGTTTAACTGGAGTTGGGGCTGATGGTGGCTATGGCGATCGGAAACAGGGACGGAAGCTTCAATTACTCAGCCGCCATTCAAATCGGGAGAGAGAAGGGATTTTTCTTTTTTCTTTTTTGTATAAAAATTATGATTGGCCGGTGGGTTTTAAAGGGGTTTTCTGACACGACCACCAATCTAAACCAAACGGCTGTCGTTATTAGCATTTTACCCCCATTCCGAACACAATGGGATATGTTTCGTAGGCCCATTCAACTGTTTCAATCAGTTTTCCTTCAATTTAAAATATATAACATTCAATATTTAATTTGAACGTACATTTCAATTTTCTAGGGCCACAAACTGGTTCGAAAAATTCCAGAAAAATAAATCTGGCTACGTTTTGACGATACGGTCCCAACAAAACTAGTTTCATCGAATTCTGAGACGGTTTGCAAAAAGGCCCATTTCTGGTCGATCCAATTTAACTATAATTGACCAAAACACGTTTTCCTTTGCCACACTCACGTACTTACTTCAAAAATTATGAAATTTGAAACCTAGCAATAACTTCTCATCCCAGATCCAACAAAAGTGGTTTCGTCAAATTCCGAGGTCGTTTGCAAAATGGCTAATTTCACGGGCTATATAAATTCCATAGCGACCTTTCTGAAAATTCATTTGGCCATAACTTTTGCTTTCCGCAATGAAACTTCGATTTTTCAGATTCATTAGAAAGGTATTCACTAACAGATTTAAATACTTTTGGTTTCACTCAAATCCGTTTTGTTTTGCACCCAGTATAGTGCGACAAAGTTTGAATTCAATTTTTGAAACTGCAGTGCTTTTTCAGGACTTGTTTATAATTAGAATTAATTATATTCATTTTCAAATGTTGTTTCAAACTCGCTTTCTCTCGCTATTATTTAAAATATTTATTTTAAATATTTAAAATCCATTATTTTAGCCAATTAAAAATTTTCAAACTGGTTCAGATTTTCTGGGTCGTTACAATCTCCCCCACTTAAAAATTTTCGTACCCGAAAAGTAACAAAGTCGAAAGTGGTTTGATTAATAAACTCTACATTCGATCTGGCTTCCATTCTCCAACTTTTCTATTTCCGAGAATTTTCAAATTCTTCAAAAATTTGGCTAACACCCGGAATTTTTGAAAAAATTCGCCATAACCTCCTTTGTACGGGGAGAGGTTTGGAAATTTAGTGGGCCGTATTTGGTACCCAATAAATCCTAATAAGCATACACATATTTATAGTGATATATTCCTGTGTTTACAGAGGAGCGTGTACTGATAATAACTCTAGAGAATAAATTCTCGTCACCCTGTCAAAGCCTGAGGGAGTGTGTATTTTGAATGCTCCAGAGGATAAATCCTCGTCACCTCGTCCCGTGTGGGAAATAAATAGTCCATGTGCCATATCTAATGACTAGAGAGACGTGATTATTGTCAACTCCAGACCCGTGTGGGTTTTTTTATTAATCTGGCAATATTATCGTTATAATTTAAATAGTGCATATTAGTCATCAGTTTGTGACGATCGAAAATCTCGCTCGATCCAAACCAGTCGCTAAACCGACCCAGACTGTTCGAAACGCCTGATCGTTTTGAGAACACGACAAACTAGAACGCAGATGGAAGATCATTTCATAGTATATTACAACAATGCATCAGATGACAAGAATATATAGAGTATAAACAAATAAATATTACACAAAAATATTAGAGATTACAATAAATTACATAGCCGCGGAAAATAATACAATACACAACTAGAAGAGATATACGGATACAAAGCTTTCCGGATATCGTTCCAGCTGTAAACCAGGATCCTGTGAATATAAATCTGCAAAACCAAAACTACTAGCTGCCCGTGTCAAAATAGGGGCACCCAGAGTTTAGGTTAAAACAATAAACTCCAGGTCAGTCATGTGACTGGTGTGAGAACTAAAACAGTTATTAATCTTTATTATTAAAGTTAGGTAAATCAAGTGACCACGCCGTATAACACGGAACGGGTTTCCTCCAAAGAATAACATTGCATAAAACAAACAACGCAATGCTAAATAAAGAAAAATGAAGCTATTATAAGACCCAGGTCCTATCACACAATGCAACGCAAGCCGGTGGATAGGGTTTTTAACTTATAATAGCAAAGAATGCTTGATACGTTTAAAACAGATTATTTGATACTATTATAAGTGCATAGTGTATAGAACAACTTCAAGTCATAAGTATCAATCATAGGCGACATGAGCGTCCCATGCCACTATGTCGCCATAAATAGGTTTACAAATAAAACCGCAAAGTCACGTATTTGGAAATTGGATTTCCATCTATGAACCGAGGAAAAAGATAGTCCTCAACCGATTCGAGACTCTCTAGCCCGAGCCTCAGGTCAGAGCTCGAGTGACCTTGGAGCGATAGGGCCGGTCCACCGATGTGGATTAAACTTAAATCCTGAACACTGCGTTTCCCCGCCCTTTGGGGCGTAAGTCTGGTCCGTCTGCCGACCAGAATGCATCGGCCGAAACCGATATAACCGAGGCGCCTCGCAACAGCAACAACCACACAGGTGAAAAGTATATAAATGTCAGGGCTGGTAAGTCACTGGCACCACCCTAGCTAGAAAGAAACGCATGCCCTCCCGGAGGTCCTCTCCCGTTTTTGGTTCACAACCGGGACGATCACCAACTGTTTCCATCTTCTTGGGTGTACAGCCCAATCAAGATCATTAGTAATCACCCAAACGATGTGAAGACTTTCGGTCTTCAACCACCATCTTCATCTTCGACTTATCGTCATATCAGTTATTCAGAATGGGATAAACCCGGTCTTTCCGAATAACTCGCGTATATTTTAAATAAGTGTTACACAAACACAACATACGCCTCATTCCAATTCATCAATCACTAACCGTAAATTAATCAAGAGAATAATTCCCAAAATATTAACCCCGAAGGCCGAAACCAACATCAGATCAATATACATGAAACCATTCTGCTTAGCTAACCGACAGTTAGTTTCTAAATTTCACATTCATAGGGAAATGTTCCCATTAATTTTATCAAAGATAAATTCTTTATATTTATACTTTTATTTTCTTTTGAATTTCGATTCAACTAGTCGGGATTAACGAACCTTACCGAAGTAATCATTTGTTTTAATTTCCCAATCCCAACCTATTCATCCCTTGAAGTAAAATTGGTTATACTTCATATCTAACACCACGGTGTTATCAGTAAATTCAATTACCATTTCACGTTCAAATCTAATTAAAGATTTAACTAACGCTTGGAGCAAAACTGGTGATACTCCATTTCAATTATTTCAATCTAATTAAAGATTCATTAAAAACTCCACTTAGTTTTAATCTTTGACTGGGTTAAAGAATCAGTTTCATTTAAAACACAGCTCACGGTAAACCCAAAATCACCTTCCATTAATTATCGGGTTAAAGAACAAGTGTTATTTAAAACACTGTTCACGATAAACCAAAAAATCAATGCCAGTTCAGTTCCAATTAAATATCATTTAATTGGTACTCTTCATTAAATCTAAATAAAAAGATTTAATCTTTTCTCAACTGGGTTCAAGAACAGTGTTAATGAAGACACCATTCACGACAAACCCAAATCACATTTGATATTTAACACAAGGCTCTGAATAGAAAATATACTGGCTTATATTCAATATCAAATTCTACAACTAACATATATCGTATTGGAAATAACGATATATATATATATATATATATATATATATATCTTTCAAATTCCCATAACAATATCTGTAACATCACAAAATCCAACATTGAAATAATCCAAAGACAATTTCGATTCAAATCCATTCCAATATAATTATTGGAAATTCTGGTTATTTTCAAAACCATTTCCAATCCAGTTTATTTATTTTTAAAAGTAAAAATAAATAGAATTATAATTCTAGTTCAAAACTAGTTCATTTCGATAAAAATCTATTTTTATCTTTTCAAATATGGAGTTTTTCATCCCAATTCTTACTAAGTCATTTCTTGAGACGACCCGAACTTCCCCGTGAAGGAAAGCACGGATAGAATTGAGGACAAGACAAAATAGAACGCATACAGAAGAACATTTCATTGTTATTACAACAATTCCATCAGATACAAGAATATATAGAGTACAAATGAATAAATTGCATTGGATAAATATCAGAGATTACAATAAATTACATAGCAGCGGAAAATAATACAAAATACAACTGAAAGTGATACACAGATACAGAGCTTTCCGAGCATCGTTCCAGCTGTTAATCAGGACCCTGTGAATATAAATCTGCAAAACCAGAACTATTAGCTGCCCGTACGGAAAATAGGGGCACCCAGAGTTTAGGTTAAAACAATAAACTCCAGGTCAGTCATGGGACTGGTGTGAGAACTAAAACAGTTATTAATATTGGTTTTAAAGTTAGGTAAATCAAGGGACCACGCCATATAACACGGAACGGGTTTCCTCCCAAGAATACCAGTGCATAAAATAAACAGCGCAATGCTAAATAAAGAAAAATGAAGCTGTTATAAGACCCAGGTCCCATCACACAATGCAACGCAAGCCGGAGGATAGGGTTTTTACCTTATAACAGCCAAAGCATGCTTGATACGTTTAAAACACATTATTTGATACTATTAAAAGTGTATAGTGTCAAAACAATTTCAATCATAAATATCAATCATAGGCGGCATGAATGACCCATACCACTATGTCGCCATACTAGGTTCAACAAATAAAACCGCAATATCACGTATTGGAAATTGGATTTCCGTCATGAGTCGAGGCAAGGGGCAAGCTCCTCTCCGCGTTCGAGACACTCTAGCAATGCCTCAGGACCCCACTATGATCCTTGGAATCGGCTGGGCCGGTCCTCTCTTACTTTTGAGGATTGGCAATTCCTGAACACACGTTTCCCGGTCCTTACAGACCTATATCCGAGGCGCCTCATATCCAACAACCACACAGGTGAAAAGTATATAAATGTCAGGGCTGGTAGGTCACTGACACCACCCTAGCTAGAAAGAAACGTCGTGCTCTCCCAGCGGTCCATCTCCCGTTTTTGACTCATACCGAGGTGTGAGGCTCGCAAATTCACGTTATACACAAAGCTACGCCACACAGGCCGTGCTTTGATCATCAACCACAAGACTTTGCTTTTCAACAGAAGCCTTGATCAATTGCCACTTACGCATGCCACATTGGCAATTCACTCCATGCGACTGATGTCCATCGATATACAACCTCTGAGCTCGTAGGTCTCAGAGAAGGGCGTTAAGCAAGAGAATAAATTCTCTGCCGCCAAACAGATGTATATTTAATAGAGATCAATCAACACAGAATAAAATCCAATATCAGACACACAATCCATTTACAAGTTCGTTCTGGGTCTGAACGAAACCGGAGGCACTTTCCTCGCATATCCATCCATCTCCAAGTACGTCTAGACGATCACCAACTGTTTCCCTCATCTTGGGTGTACAGCCCAATCAAGATCATCAGTAATCACCCAAACGATGTGAAGACTTCCGGTCTTCAACCACCGTCTTCATCTTCGACATCTCGTCGAATCGGTTATTCAGAATGGGTATAAACCCGGCCTTTCTGAATAACCCACGTATATAATAAACGAATGTTACACAAACGCCTCATTCCAATTCAGAATATTCTTTTATTCACAAAATCACATTCTTAGGGAAAGGTTCCCATTAATTTTATCAAAGATAAATTCTTCTAAATTTATTCTTTAATCTTCCTTTGGATGTCATTTCAAACCATATTATGGTTTTCCAAACTAGTCGGGATTAGCGAACCACACCGAAGTAATTATTTATTTTATTTCCCAATCCCAACCTATATATCCCATGGAGCAGAACTGGTGATACTCCATTCCTAACACCACGGTGTTATCGGTAAAATTAATTACCATTTCACGTTCAAATCTAATTAAAGATTTAACTATCGCTTTGGAGCAAAACTGGTGGTACTCCATTCTCGATCACCTTTCAGATTTGATAATTTAAATTATCAATTCACATTTTTAATCTAATTAAAGATTCATTAAAACTACACTTAGTCTTAATTCTTTCAAAAATCAACATCTTGCCTTTAACTGGGTTAAAGAACCAATGTCATCTAAAACACGATCCACGATGAACCCAAATCACATTTGATATTAAATACAAGGCTCTGAATAGAAAATATATCGGCTTATATTCAATATCAAATTCTGAAACCAACAAATATCGTATTGGAAATAACGATATAAAATATCTTTCAAATCCCCATAACAATATTTGTATAGTCACGAAATCCAACATCGAAATATCCCGAAGATAATTTCGATTCAACTCCAGTCCAATTCACATATTGGGAATATTGGTTATTTTTAAAATCACTTTCAAATTCAATTTATTTATTTCACAAATAAATTGATTTTAATTCTAGTTCAAAACTAGTTCATTTCGATAAAAATCTATTTTTACCTTTTCAAATGTGGAATTCTCCAGCTCAATTCTTCCCAAATCATTTCTTATGATTTTACACAAATTATAGATATTTTTAATAATTTTATCAAGGCCCGTACAGTCGATTTCCATCAACGGCTATCGAACTGCACTTACAGCGACCTTTTTCGAATTTGATTTGGACATAATTCCAAATCCAACCGTTAGATTTCAAATTTCTAATATTCATTAGAAAGCTCTTTTCGATACGAACCCAACGGTTCTGGTTTTAGGAGAATCCGACGGTCGGATCTCCCGCAATGTCCGTTTGAAATAGATGGTCGAAATTCACGAACTGCCGCGGCGCGGCGCGTTCTATTCAGGCCATTATATTATATATAATATATATAATATATATTTCGTCGGTTTCTATTTAAAACGAATTATATGAATAGTTTTAATTTCGTTTCAAAAGCAATTTCAACTTCCTTTTTCAATTCAAATCAAAATTGAATTCTTCTTTATAAATTCGTTTTAAAATTCATTTCTATTCAATTCAAATTTCAATTCAATTTAAATTCATTTCAATTCGCTTTCAAATCAATTTGAATTCGTTTTCAATTCAATTTATTTCGAAATCGTTTTCAATTCAATTCATTTCAAAATCGTTTTCAATTCAATTCATTTCGAAATCGTTTTCAATTCAATTCATTTCGAAATCGTTTTCAATTCAATTCATTTCGAAATCGTTTTCAATTCAATTCATTTCGAAATCGTTTTCAATTCAATTCATTTCGAAATCGTTTTCAATTCAATTCATTTCGAAATCGTTTTCAATTCAATTCATTTCGAAATCGTTTTCAATTCAATTCATTTCGAAATCGTTTTCAATTCAATTCATTTCGAAATCGTTTTCAATTCAATTCATTTCGAAATCGTTTTCAATTCAATTCATTTCGAAATCGTTTTCAATTCAATTCATTTCGAAATTGTTTTAAAATCGATATAAATATCGTTCACGTCAAAATGGCGTCAAACTAATCAACACGGCTTCATAAATTTCTATTTTCAAATATTCTATTTCAAATATTTATTTTTCAAAATAGTTGTTATTATCAAAATATTTCGTTCAACACATGACCAATCTCAATGGATGAGTACTGTCAACACTTGAAGTTTTATTTTATAATATTCTTTATTTTTCAAATTGGAATGAGGCCCAATCAATTACCATATAAAGTTAATTATATGGATTTTCATACATTACACACATATAATAGCATTGAAAAATAATCAACCATCAACCAAAGTGCACTACACTGTATAAGCATCAAATATAGATATCTAACGCTTATAACAGCCTGTCAATAAATCGATCGACATATTTAATCAATCAGGATGAGTGAACTTCAAATTTCATCCCAACACCCGTGTGGGGTTTCAAACAATCAAACACAGATTTTATTTATGCAGTTGGGCGATGTGTAAAATTTATCGACCCAATCAATATCAGTCAAATCAGTGCATATAAACAAATCGGCCGATTTGTCTATAAATATCTATTTATTCACTTTCACGTTAAAAATTATATTTTTAACGATAAAACATTTTATTCAACCTATGAATATCCTATTCGGTTCATTTATTCAATAAAATGATATTTTTATTTTTCTAACATATTTTAGAAAATTTCGGCGGCATAACGGCACGATACTAGAAACGGGACGAGGCCCAGCCTTATCCCCGGTCTAGTGAAGGCCCACGCCATTCACACATCAATCAAATCCATTCAATTCACTAAATAATTCAATTCAAACCAATAATCTAACCAACTACACAACCAAACAATTTAACAAACAAGCCATCCATGGTCTGTGGATGACGGGTGTCGGGTGCTGCTAAGCACCGTCTGCATCCTAGTATATATATATAACTAGAGAAAGTGATTTTTGAGTGAGAAGTTCTCACCGAAAGCTATCCACTCATCTTGACTCTTCTTCATTCTCGCCTTTTTATCACCTTCATTGCCCGTAGTCACTACATATATAAAAATCACACATTTTTATATTTCGATGTCTTTAAAATAAAAATCACATTTTTATTTACTCACTTTCAATAAAAAAAATCATATTTTTATAATCACTCATATATATAAAAATCGAATTTTTACTTTGCTATTCAATATATAAAAATCACACCTTTTCTAATATAAAAGTTCTATCTTTTCTGATGTAAAAATTCCATCTTTTCTAATGTAAAAATTCTAACTTGATTAGATAAAGATCCCGCCTTTCTACCGATAAAAATTTCGTCTTTCTATACTAAAAATTAAATCTTTCTTGATTCAAAAATCTAATCTTTTCGTTACCGTTCAAACAATAAAGATCCAATTTTTATCGGCCATTTATATGAATAAAAAAAAATCTAATTCATTTACTGATTTTAAATAACCTAAATCCCTATATAAAAAAAATCAGATTTTATTGTAGATAATAAATAAATAAATAAATAAAAATTTAGACACTCACTGTTTTTTTTTTCCGGTTTTACAGAGGGAAGAGGGGGAGGAGCCGTTGAATTGGGGAGGGGGTGGAGGCTGCATCGCGTCCGAGGTGGGGTCAGGCAGGGGGTGGCGCGCTAGGAGGTTGTCAGCGGGGTGGTGGTCGCAGCAGGGGGGCGTTCGAATGGGGCTTCAAACTTGGGGGTGCCGACGGGGTTCTCCTCGAGTTCGGCGAGAGGACGGAGGGGAAGGAGGGGATGGCCTGAGGAGAGAGAGGCACGGCGGTGGAGGGCTTCCGGCGGTGGCACGGCAGCGCGAGGGGTGCGGCTAGGGCTAGGCGCGATTTCGATTTTTTTTTTTTTTTTTTTTTCTATCGATCTGAGGAGGTGAGAGAAGAGAGGTAGAGATTATATATAATAATATATATTTAATTATTTAATTAATTTCAAAAAGCAACTTTTATTTTCGACCTCAAAACGGGACCCACCGCCTGTCATCCATAGCGTTTTACCCCCATTCCGAACACAATGGGATATGTATCGCAAGCTGATTTGACCATTTGAATCAGTTTCCGTTTAATTTACATTTAAATCACTATATTGAATTTTTAAACGTACATTTCAAATTACCGGGGTCACATACTAACTCTATAAATCCCATAAAAATATTTTCTAGCTTCGTATTGACGATACGGTCCTAACAAAACTAGTTTCGTCGAATTCTGAGACCGTTAGAAAAATGGCCATTTTCCAGTCGATTAAAATCAACTAAAACTGGTCAAACGCGTTTTCCTTCGCCACGCTCACATACTGATTCAGAAAATTATGAAATTTGGAACCTAGTAATAACTCGACATCACGGACCCAACAAAACTGGTTTCGTCGAGATCCGAGGTCATTTGCAAAATGTCCATTTTTAAGGGCCTGAATTCCATAGCGACTATTCAGAATTTTCAACTGGACATATCTTTCGATTCCCGCTATGAAATCTTGATTTTTTCGGATTCGTTGGAAAGATATTATCAATTAGATCCTAATGTTTTTAGTTTCACTAAAATCCGAATTGTTTTGCACCCGGTACATTCAATTGAAGTTTGAAATCGAATTATCGAACTACCGCGCCATTTTCAATTCTATTTATAATTATATATAAATATTTATATTCTAACGACGACGTATATAAATATTTACGATCGAATTATATTCAAAATAAATTTCTCGTCGATTTTATTTAAAATAATTCATTTTAAATATTCAAAATTCGCTAAAATTGCCAAAATAAAAATTTTAAACTGGCCCAGATTTTCGGGTTATTACAATCTCCCCCACTTAAAACTTTTCGTCCCCGAAAAGGAACAAAGTCGAAAGTGTTTTGATCAATCAACTCTACGTTCGATCCGGCTTCCATTCTCCAACTTTTTAGTTTCTGAGAATTTTCAAAAATTTGGCTAACACCATAAATTTTCGAAAAATTTCGCCATAACCTCCCCTCCACCGGGAGCATCGGGGAATTTCAAATAGCTTCCCCGGTCCTTCAGATCTCAAAAAGAAAAAGAAAAAGCCAAGCGGCTAGCCAATAGGCTCACAAAATCATCATCACCCAAACAAAATAGTAAATTATGTAGTAAACATGTACCTATTTGTCGGGCAAACAAATTTTATTCTTCGGCTCTAGCCTCCTTGCTATGACCTGTTCAATGTAAGTATATGTATATACAAGCAAATGCGACCAATTTTCAATACAATTCAATATTTGATTATATTAGGCTAAATGGTTAAAAATTAGCAAACAAATAAACAAACAACACAAACATCAATCAATTAGTGGATTAGAGTTTCAAATTCTCAATTTGATATATATATACGGAAAATCTTGTTTTGATGCCAATTCGCAACAAAGTGTTCTAGCTATATAAGTTTTGGTTCTCACACCAGCCTAATGGAAATATATAGATATCACACCTTCGAAACACGAACATAAATACTGATGATGTGGCCACATCATCAGAATTATCCCCGGGTGTCTAGAATGTGATTCTATATCTATCCAATATATTAAAACTACGATATACGTTCATGACGCGTATACGCGAAATCTTTATATATTGGATTGTCCATATTCAAAATAAATAAATATTCAAATACGTATAAAGAGATTTAAATTCTCAAAACAAAATTGTTTTCATTTGAAAATTATACTCTTCACACTCGTCCTAGGATACTACTGATCCTATCTCTAACGAGTCATTCTAATTGGATGTTGCTAATCCAATATCTAATGAATTCTTTCGTATGGTTCTAATGTGTCTTGTTCTCGAGCTCTGTAAACCAAAGCTCTGATACCAACTGAAAGAACCCATAACTTCCCCGTAAAGGAAAGCACGAATACGTTGAGAACAACACACAAAAGGACGTAGACGGAAGAACATTTCATTGTTATTACAACAATTCCATCAGATACAAGAATATATAGAGTACAAATGAATAAATTGCATTGGATAAATATCAAAGATTACAATAAATTACATAGCAGCGGAAAATAATACAAAATACAACTGAAAGTGATACACGGATACAGAGCTTTTCGAGCATCGTTCCAGCTGTTAATCAGGACCCTGTGAATATAAATCTGCAAAACCAAAACTACTAGCTGCACGTACGGAAAATAGGGGTACCCAGAGTTTAGGTTAAAACAATAAACTCCAGGTCAGTCATGGGACTGGTGTGAGAACTAAAACAGTTATTAATATTGGTTTTAAAGTTAGGTAAATCAAGGGACCACGCCGTATATGTAACACCCCGAATTTTAGTTAATACTAAAATTCAATAATTATAGGATAAATAATTTCAGACGTGGGAATTAGGGGTAACGGGCTGCGTTATTGCGTTCGTCTCGGAAAAATACGTGAAATAGAGTCCGAGTTTTCGAAAATCGGAGTCCGTATGGCCCGGTTATGGCCCAGAGAAGTTTGCAGAAAAATTAGAGCTTAAAACAGAATTAGGAGTTTAAATTTAAATTTAAATTTAGAACCAGCGGGGCCAGGCGGGAGGATTCCCGCCTAAGCATGTCGACAGGGCTGTCGACAGGCCTGTCGACAGGGGTGTCGACATGCCTGTCGACTTGCCTGTCGACATGGTGTGTCGAGCCAGGGTGCTTGGGTGCACCAGATCTGGTTTTCTGGTTAGGGCTGGGTCTGGTTCTAGAGGTTTCCTAAATCTAATGGACCTAAATTAATCTAGGGTTAATCCAAGGGCCTAAAACACTTTCTTAATCTATAAATACACCCTAAACCTACCTTAATCCTCACCAAAAATAGAAATAATGGCCTCATGCCGCCAAATCAAATCCTAAAAAGGAGTCCCCATTAATCTAAGAAGGAAGTTTCAAGCTAATCCCTCTCATATCATTCTCTAATCATCTCCATCATCATAATTAGCAACTAATCTCTCTTCACAAGTTGGTTAATCTTGAGTTTGGTGAGTTTCTATCACTTTAACATCAATTGTTAAAGTAAGTAGAATGGGTGTAATGAGACTTATGGTCTTAAATGCGGATTTGTGAGTTTGAATCATGTATGATGATATGTTACTCTATGTTGTTCTATGATTATGCATATGTGATAAGTTGGTTTATGCATGCTTAATAATTTGATTTATGCATGTTTAACAAGTTGATATATGCATGTTTAATAAGTGGATTTATGCATATTTAATAAGTGGAATTATGCATGTTTAGCAAAGTGAGGTATGCAAGTCATGTATATGCTTAAATGACATGATATGCAAGTTATTCATGTTTATGCAAGTATGTGAATGCTTATGCAAGTATGTGGAAGTTTATGCAAGTATGTGAATACTTATGCAAGTTATGTGTATGCTTAAATGCATGTTTAACATGTTATGCAAGTTATGAGAATGCCTATATGCAAGTTCAACATGTTATGCAAGTTATGAGAATGCCTATATGCAAGTTCAACATGTTATGCAAGATATGTGTATGATAATATGCAAGCTCATATGCAACATGTTATGCGAATCATGTGTATGATAATATGCAAGTTTGGGTTTATATGTAGTTGGGTTAACATATGCTCATATATGCATGTTGACATCCTCTTAACCCATGACAAAGTTGTATGTTAAACCCATGATATTTGTAATGATCTTCCCCTTTGTTATGTCACGAAATGAGAACGATTTACGTGGGGAACGATGGGGTGGTAAATATGTTAATAAATGAATGATTGGGTATGATTAAGCATACCATAAAAATAAATTACCATAAGTGGGAATTTACCTATTGAGTTAGGTCTACCCCATGGGAATTTACCTATTGAGTTAGGTCTACCCATGTTATGGAAAACTTGATATTAATTAGGGATAATTAATATGGGGGTGATTAATTAGGTGTAATTAATCGACTAAGACACGAGGTTGGACTCATTTGTAGTGTAAAACTGCCCGGACCCGACCGGCTTAACCAGTTGCTACAAATGTCAGCCCAATGTGAGAGGTCTTAGCCATAAATTAAATACGTGATTAAGGTAAAGACACGAGGTTAGACTCTGTTATGACGTAAGACTGCCCGGATTCTACCGGCTTAACCAGGCGGTCATAACAGCCAGTCTAATGTAGGAGGTCTTTACGGGAGATCACGGTCTTAATTAATTAAGAAACACTTAACCATAATAGCATGTAGTGGGACATGAGGGGTTAAGTGGGTGCCTTGGGTGGCATGAGGAGATTTTGTGATTGCCTTGGGTAGCATGTGGAATCTAGTGGGTTGCCTTGGGTGGCAATAGAAAAATACGATTAGAATACTTAACCAAGTGGAAACATGTAATTAAACATGATTAAAGGGTTAAGTGGGATACACTAGATATTTGACAAGCTTAAGTGGGTAGCTTGTGGGGGCCCATTTCAACCAATATCCCAAACATATCTTTGTGGGCTCGACCCATGTCGAGTGACGGGACACGCATATTGGGCTAGATTATAAGAGGCCAAAACGGGTTAGCGGTGGCAACGCAAGTCCAACGGGCTTCATATGCGTGTGTGGGCCCGGGCTGGTAGATAAGTCGTTGTTGCATCGTGTAGATATAAAGCCGTGCACCGTTAGTATTGGGTAGCCACTTTAGGGGAGTGATACACCCCACTGTGGGACCAGCACGGGTATCTACGGTAGGGAGCCGATCGCTTGGGGAGTAGTGGGTACACCTAATGAAGATAGGGGCAGACGACACCTATGTAGGGGTACACGAAACTACTGGGTAAGAATTACTGGGTACACCTAGTGGAGATAGGGGCAGACGGCACCTATGTAGTGGGCTAGGGGTACATGAAATACTGGGGAAATTTTCTAAGTCCTTGGAAGGGATCAACCTTTAAGTAGGAATGACTGGTGTGGTGCAGTTAGTAATTATCCTTGGGTGGGTAGATGCGTCCTGACGGTTATCTTAGTTTATTCTAAGTCTACGAAGCTGCTTAGTGTAGCCATTCATCCCCAGATATTACCGTAGGTCAAGTTTATGTCTTCTCTGGTTACTTTAATGATTGTATTGTTAAAGTTATAGGACTCACTCAGACTTATGTCTGACCCCGTTGTTTTTATCTTTTTCCCAACCCTCAGGTCCTACGGTGGATCCTAGCAGTAGTAGAGCTTGATCGGATTGCTGTTCCAGTCTTGAGGAGCTTGAGTAGATGTAAAGCTCCAGTTATCTTTTCTTTCGTTCTGGCTATTGTATTGAGAGTGGGATTATGTACTTCTTTATTTTGATGGATATTGTACTTGACTTTTACTGTGGTCTTATGATGTAACCAGACATGTTTATTTCCGCTGTTATGAGATGATGTTTTAAAATTTCAAGTACTACTTATATCTGTCTTGTTGTAATTTTTCTGTTCTATATTCACTAAAATACTCCACCGATGTTATGGCATTCCCTTTGTGAGTGACCCTAGCGGGTTTGGGGTGTTACACGTGGTATCAGAGCAAAGGTTACCGGAACAGATAAAATTTTTAGAAAACTATTTTTCTAAAACATTTTTGGAAAAGATATTTTCAAAAACATGTCTTTTAAGAGAAAAGTTTTTGAAAGAAAAGCATAATCCCCAATAGCCATATCTATATCCTTCGAATTCTCCGTTTTGAATCTTTCCTTTTTCGTTTCAGCATGGCCGAGAATCCTAATCTTCCAGAGGGTGTGACGGTACCAGTATGGTATAGGAGATTGATGGAGGCTAGGGCCACCACTGCGGGTCCAGCAAGTATTCCTCCACCAACCGTAGCACCAGATCTTCCTCCTCCCCCTCCTCCTCGCACGGATACTTTTGCTAAGACTTGCAAGGAATTTAAAGCTATGGGAGGGAAACCTTTTCAAGGATCTGAAACCTTTGTGGAGGCTAGAGATTGGCTTAAAGAGGTGGAAGAGTTGATAGATATCTTTGAGATGGAAGAAGGGAAGAAAGTCAAGTTGGCTGCTTGGTTAATGAAGGGAGAGGCCTCATTCTGGTGGGAGGTCACTAATGGAGAACGTCCCGTTGATTCTTGGGCGGATTTTAGGCAAAGATTTGTGACAAAGTTTCTCTCAAGGGCGGAGGAAAACTTGTATATGGAAAGATTCTTGACTTTAAAGCAAGGAAATCTTTCGGTGAAGGAATAGGTTAACAAGTTTAATCAATTGGCAAGGTTTGGCCTAGACATGGTGAATACACCGGAGAAGAAGGCTTTGAGGTTCGTGAAAGGCTTGAATGAGCCTATGCATGGGTTGGCTATGACTCACATCCCTATGGGGGCCACCTTTGAGAAGCTAGTTGATATGGCACTCATGTATGAGGAAGAGAAGGGTCCTAATGCTAGTAAGGCACCCGAGAAGAAGGGAGATCAAAAGAGACCTCAACAACAACAAAGAAAAGGTGGGAAAGGCAACGGTGGCAAGGGCAAGAAGAAGAAGTGTTTCAATTGTGGGACACCTGGCCACCTAAGCAAGGATTGTCGCAAGAAGAAGAAGACCGGTTGCTTCCACTGTGGCGAAGCAGGGCATTTAGTGAAGGATTGCCCTAAGAAAGGGCAAAGAACGGGATCTACCTCAGGAGGACAGGTGCAAGCTCTTATGGCACCGAGTCAGGCTAGGGGGCGAGTACAGGCTCTCGCGGTTCCACCGATTCAGGAGAGAGGTAGAACTATTTCCGTTGAAAGTCTGGTTTTTCTATTTGATCATCATGTCCGTACATTGTTTGATTCAGGCGCATCGCATTCGTTTATCTCATCATCATAAGTTGAGTCACTGCACCTAGACACCAGTCTGGTAGATGATCCCTTGGTTGTTTCAAACCCAATTGGGGGCTCCACTTATTTGTCCATGATATGTTTGGGTTTGAGGATTTCTATACTTAGCATTGAGTTTAGATGTGATGCTTTTGTATTGGGCTTCACGGGCTATGGGTTGATTTTGGGCATGGACTGGTTATCCAGTAATGGTGCCGTTCTTGATTGTGAAAGGAGAGTTGTTAGGCTGATGACCCGCTTGGGTAACACTCTCGAGATTTCTTGTAATCCCATGGACTCTGTTATGCTAAGTTATCTTGAATCGCTTGACGCTTCGGTCGAGAGTTTGCAATCTATTAGAGTGGTCCGGGAATATCCGGATGTGTTTGAGGAGGTGAAGGGCTTACCTCCGAAGAGGGAGATTGACTTCCGAATATATTTGGTGGATAATGCTAAACCGGTATCTTTACCAGTGCGCCACATGGCTCCTCGTGAGAGGAGGGAACTCCATAAGCAAATAGGGGAGTTGCTCGAGAAGGGGTTCATAAGACGGAGCATATCGGAGTGGGGTGCTCCAGTAGTATTTGCTACGAAGGCGGATGGGTCCCTCAGACTTTGTGTAGACTATAGAGAACTCAACAAGCTCACAAAGAAGAATAGACACCCATTGCCGAGGATAGATGATCTTTTCGATCAGTTGGTTGGCGCTTCAGTATTTTCTCAGTTGGACTTGGCCACGGGGTTTCATCAGTTAAGGGTGGCTGAGGATAGCATAGACAAGACTGCCTTTAGGACTCCGGATGGTTTCTATGAGTGGCTGGTGATGCCATTTGGGTTGACGAACGCCCCTGCAAACTTTGTTGATTTGATGAGTAGGGTGTTCAGGGAGTTCCTTAATAAATTCGTGGTGGTCTTTGTGGATGACATCTTAGTATTTTCTAAGAGTGAAGAAGAGCATGCCCTACATCTTGGGGAAGTGTTGAAGACTCTTCGAGCACATAGCCTTAAGGCTAAATTCTCTAAATGTCACTTCTGGAGGAAGGAAGTACGGTTCTTGGGGCACGTGGTCTCCAAGGAAGGGATAGCTGTGGATCCCGCGAAGGTAGTATCAATTCAGGATTGGAAGGTTCCGAAGAATGCTACCGAAGTAAGAAGTTTCTTGGGGTTGGCGGGTTATTATAGGAAGTTTATTAAAGACTTCGCAAAGATATCAGCCCCATTAACCCGCTTAACAAAGAAGAATCTTGTTTTCACATGGGACGTAGATTGTGATGATGCGTTCCGACGGTTAAAGAGAGCTTTAACCACTGCTCCAGTTTTAGTGTTGCCAGATGGGAGCAAGCCATTTGTTGTCTATACCGATGCCTGTGGGACAGGCCTTGGCGCAGTCTTAATGCAAGAAGGAAGGGTAATAGCCTATGGTGGAAGGCAGTTGAGGGCACATGAGAAAAATTACCCTACCCATTTTCTCGAGCTGGCCGCTATTGTTTTTGCGCTTAAGATTTGGCGCCATTATCTTCTTGGTGAGAGATTCGAGTTGTTCACTGACCATAAATCATTGATGTATTTATTCTCTCAGAAGGATTTAAACTTAAGACAGCAAAGGTGGATGGAGTTCTTAGCATCCTATGACTTCGAGATATTGTATACCCCTGGCAAGGGTAACGTGGTGGCGGACGCCTTGAGTAGGAAGAGGTTGTCCTTGAGTCCATTGTTCGTGGAACGACGAAGCTTGGAATTTATCTCGATGTTTGATTTCAGACATTCCATTGACTATGTACCCGGTTTGCAAGCTTCTTTGGAAGTTAGACCTACTCTTTTGAGGCGGATTGGGGAAGCCCAGAAGGACGACCCACAGTTGGTTGAGTTGATAGAGAAGCTCATAAGGGGGGAATCGTCCAGCCATTTGAGTAGGTACACCCTAGACGGCAGGGGGTGCTTGCGTAGAGACGGTAGACTTTGTGTACCGCTAGATGAAGGGGTGAGGAAGGCTATTCTTGATGATGCACACCGTTCTAGGATGACCATTCATCCCGGTGGGGATAAGATGTACCAAGACATGAAGAGGGTTTTCTTCTGGGCCGGTATGAAGAAAGACGTGGCCGAATATGTCGCTCGATGTTTGGTGTGCCAGCAAGTGAAGGCGGAGCAAAGGAAACCAGGTGGGTTGCTTCACCCATTGGAGGTTCCGAAATGGAAGTGGGATAGCGTCTCGATGGATTTTATTGACGGGTTACCCAAGTCGAGAAAGGGTAATACAGGAATTTGGGTGGTGGTAGATAGACTTACTAAGAGCGCCCATTTCATACCTGTGAAGAGCAAGAGGACCGCTCCATGGCTAGCTTCTGTATATCTTCGAGAGATAGTTCGATTGCATGGGGTACCCTCTAGCATAGTTAGTGATCGAGATCCTATCTTCACTAGCGAGTTCTGGAGAAGTTTGCAAGAAGCAGTGGGGACTCAATTGTGTCTGAGCACCGCATATCATCCTCAGACAGATGGCCAGACTGAGAGGGTGAATCGTGTTCTAGAAGACCTTTTGAGGCTTTGTATCTTAGATTTTGGAGGTACGTGGGAAGAGCATCTTCCACTAGTGGAGTTCGCATATAATAACAGCTTTCAGTCCAGTATTGGTATGGCTCCTTTCGAAGCTCTCTATGGAAGGCCTTGTCGATCACCTACATGTTGGTGGGAGTCTACGGATAAGATCTTGCTTGGGCCTGATATGGTTAGGGAAACTTCAGAGAAGATTGACTTGATTCGAAGAAGGATGAAAGCAGCGCAGGATAGGCAAAAATCTTATGCGGACAGGAGAAGGACGGATCTTGAGTTTGAGGTTGGGGATAGGGTTTTTGTTAAGGTGTCTCCGTTGAGAAATGTTGTTCGCTTCGGATCCGTTGGGAAGTTAGCCCCAAGGTTTGTTGGGCCGTTTCCTATTAAGGAAAGGATTGGACGGATGGCATATAGAGTGGAGTTGCCTGACAGACTTAGTGGTGTCCATGATGTATTCCATGTGTCCCATTTGAGGAAGTGCTTACATGAGACCGCAGAGGTGGTAGAGCCGAGCTTGCTTAGAGATATGGAGGTAGAGCGTGATGCGACTATTCGACGAGCTCCTACTCGCATCCTTGGGTCAGAGACTAGGAAGTTGAGAAACAGAGAGGTTCAGCTAGTCAAAGTGCAATGGGGAGAAGATGAGAGCAACGCGACTTGGGAGACGGAAGCGAAGATGCGTTCATTGTACCCATTTCTTTTTGAGGGTATGTCCTTACTTTCTCCTTTATCGCTTGACTAGTACTTATCTTATCTTTGGTATGTCCTCTCGTTAGTACCGTTGACCTTTAGATAGGGTAAACCTATGGTTGAAACATGTGTTTGAGACATGTTATGGTTGATGGATGCAAGTGGATGCAAGTGTTTGCTAGTGGTTGCTCGTGGATGCATATACACACACTCTAGGCACTAGATCGGCTCAATCACTTCATATTGCATAAAATTGTGTGTAGGATAATATATTTATGGATGTATAATGGTTGTGTTATCACATGGATGATGCATTTTGGTGAATGATTGTGCACTCATGTAGATATTGTATGTGTCGATAGGGTTCTCTCGCATACATAATGGATGCATGGCACTATCATGGTTTGCATATGTTCATACATTAGATAGGGAACATATACACACACTTTTTGCATATGCTCATACATCATTAGAAACTGTTTAAGGACAATGGATGCCTGTGGTTGATGATTTGAGTAGATGGTTGTTTGGATGGTAGGATATGCATTCTCCTTAGCCTAGAGATTTCGGGGACGAAATCCTTTAAGGAGGGGAGAATGTAACACCCCGAATTTTAGTTAATACTAAAATTCAATAATTATAGGATAAATAATTTCAGACGTGGGAATTAGGGGTAACGGGCTGCGTTATTGCGTTCGTCTCGGAAAAATACGTGAAATAGAGTCCGAGTTTTCGAAAATCGGAGTCCGTATGGCCCGGTTATGGCCCAGAGAAGTTTGCAGAAAAATTAGAGCTTAAAACAGAATTAGGAGTTTAAATTTAAATTTAAATTTAGAACCAGCGGGGCCAGGCGGGAGGATTCCCGCCTAAGCATGTCGACAGGGCTGTCGACAGGCCTGTCGACAGGGGTGTCGACATGCCTGTCGACTTGCCTGTCGACATGGTGTGTCGAGCCAGGGTGCTTGGGTGCACCAGATCTGGTTTTCTGGTTAGGGCTGGGTCTGGTTCTAGAGGTTTCCTAAATCTAATGGACCTAAATTAATCTAGGGTTAATCCAAGGGCCTAAAACACTTTCTTAATCTATAAATACACCCTAAACCTACCTTAATCCTCACCAAAAATAGAAATAATGGCCTCATGCCGCCAAATCAAATCCTAAAAAGGAGTCTCCATTAATCTAAGAAGGAAGTTTCAAGCTAATCCCTCTCATATCATTCTCTAATCATCTCCATCATCATAATTAGCAACTAATCTCTCTTCACAAGTTGGTTAATCTTGAGTTTGGTGAGTTTCTATCACTTTAACATCAATTGTTAAAGTAAGTAGAATGGGTGTAATGAGACTTATGGTCTTAAATGCGGATTTGTGAGTTTGAATCATGTATGATGATATGTTACTCTATGTTGTTCTATGATTATGCATATGTGATAAGTTGGTTTATGCATGCTTAATAAGTTGATTTATGCATGTTTAACAAGTTGATATATGCATGTTTAATAAGTGGATTTATGCATATTTAATAAGTGGAATTATGCATGTTTAGCAAAGTGAGGTATGCAAGTCATGTATATGCTTAAATGACATGATATGCAAGTTATTCATGTTTATGCAAGTATGTGAATGCTTATGCAAGTATGTGGAAGTTTATGCAAGTATGTGAATACTTATGCAAGTTATGTGTATGCTTAAATGCATGTTTAACATGTTATGCAAGTTATGAGAATGCCTATATGCAAGTTCAACATGTTATGCAAGTTATGAGAATGCCTATATGCAAGTTCAACATGTTATGCAAGATATGTGTATGATAATATGCAAGCTCATATGCAACATGTTATGCGAATCATGTGTATGATAATATGCAAGTTTGGGTTTATATGTAGTTGGGTTAACATATGCTCATATATGCATGTTGACATCCTCTTAACCCATGACAAAGTTGTATGTTAAACCCATGATATTTGTAATGATCTTCCCCTTTGTTATGTCACGAAATGAGAACGATTTACGTGGGGAACGATGGGGTGGTAAATATGTTAATAAATGAATGATTGGGTATGATTAAGCATACCATAAAAATAAATTACCATAAGTGGGAATTTACCTATTGAGTTAGGTCTACCCCATGGGAATTTACCTATTGAGTTAGGTCTACCCATGTTATGGAAAACTTGATATTAATTAGGGATAATTAATATGGGGGTGATTAATTAGGTGTAATTAATCGACTAAGACACGAGGTTGGACTCATTTGTAGTGTAAAACTGCCCGGACCCGACCGGCTTAACCAGTTGCTACAAATGTCAGCCCAATGTGAGAGGTCTTAGCCATAAATTAAATACGTGATTAAGGTAAAGACACGAGGTTAGACTCTGTTATGACGTAAGACTACCCGGATTCTACCGGCTTAACCAGGCGGTCATAACATCCAGTCTAATGTGGGAGGTCTTTACGGGAGATCACGGTCTTAATTAATTAAGAAACACTTAACCATAATAGCATGTAGTGGTACATGAGGGGTTAAGTGGGTGCCTTGGGTGGCATGAGGAGATTTTGTGATTGCCTTGGGTAGCATGTGGAATCTAGTGGGTTGCCTTGGGTGGCAATAAAAAAATACGATTAGAATACTTAACCAAGTGGAAACATGTAATTAAACATGATTAAAGGGTTAAGTGGGATACACTAGATATTTGACAAGCTTAAGTGGATAGCTTGTGGGGGCCCATTTCAACCAATATCCCAAACGTATCTTTGTGGGCTCGACCCATGTCGAGTGACGGGACACGCATATTGGGCTAGATTATAAGAGGCCAAAACGGGTTAGCGGTGGCAACGCAAGTCCAACGGGCTTCATATGCGTGTGTGGGCCCGGGCTGGTAGATAAGCCGTTGTTGCATCGTGTAGATATAAAGCCGTGCACCGTTAGTATTGGGTAGCCACTTTAGGGGAGTGATACACCCCACTGTGGGACCAGCACGGGTATCTACGGTAGGGAGCCGATCGCTTGGGGAGTAGTGGGTACACCTAATGAAGATAGGGGCAGACGGCACCTATGTAGGGGTACACGAAACTACTGGGTAAGAATTACTGGGTACACCTAGTGGAGATAGGGGCAGACGGCATCTATGTAGTGGGCTAGGGGTACATGAAATACTGGGGAAATTTTCTAAGTCCTTGGAAGGGATCAACCTTTAAGTAGGAATGACTGGTGTGGTGCAGTTAGTAATTATCCTTGGGTGGGTAGATGCGTCCTGACGGTTATCTTAGTTTATTCTAAGTCTACCAAGCTGCTTAGTGTAGCCATTCATCCCCAGATATTACCGTAGGTCAAGTTTATGTCTTCTCTGGTTACTTTAATGATTGTATTGTTAAAGTTATAGGACTCACTCAGACTTATGTCTGACCCCGTTGTTTCTATCTTTTTCCCAACCCTCAGGTCCTACGGTGGATCCTAGCAGTAGTAGAGCTTGATCGGATTGTTGTTCCAGTCTTGAGGAGCTTGAGTAGATGTAAAGCTCCAGTTATCCAGTTATCTTTTCTTTCGTTCTGGCTATTGTATTGAGAGTGGGATTATGTACTTCTTTATTTTGATGGATATTGTACTTGACTTTTACTGTGGTCTTATGATGTAACCAGACATGTTTATTTCCGCTGTTATGAGATGATGTTTTAAAATTTCAAGTACTACTTATATCTGTCTTGTTGTAATTTTTCTGTTCTATATTCACTAAAATACTCCACCGATGCTATGGCATTCCCTTTGTGAGTGACCCTAGCGGGTGTGGGGTGTTACAGTATAACACGGAACGGGTTTCCTCCCAAGAATACCAGTGCATAAAACAAACAGCGCAATGCTAAATAAAGAAAAATGAAGCTGTTATAAGACCCAGGTCCCATCACACAATGCAACGCAAGTCGGAGGATAGGGTTTTTACCTTATAACAGCCAAAGCATGCTTGATACGTTTAAAACACATTATTTGATACTATTAAAAGTGTATAGTGTCAAAACAATTTCAATCATAAATATCAATCATAGGCGGCATGAATGACCCATACCACTATGTCGCCATACTAGGTTCTACAAATAAAACCGCAATATCACGTATTGGAAATTGGATTTCCGTCATGAGTCGAGGCAAGCGGCAAGCTCCTCTCCGCGTTCGAGACACTCTAGCAATGCCTCAGGACCCCACTATGATCCTTGGAATCGGCTGGGCCGGTCCTCTCTTACTTTTGAGGATTGGCAATTCCTGAACACACGTTTCCCGGTCCTTACAGACCTATATCCGAGGCGCCTCATATCCAACAACCACACAGGTGAAAAGTATATAAATGTCAGGGCTGGTAGGTCACTGACACCACCCTAGCTAGAAAGAAACGTCGTGCTCTCCCAGCGGTCCATCTCCCGTTTTTGACTCATACCGAGGTGTGAGGCTCGCAAATTCACGTTATACACAAAGCTACGCCACACAGGCCGTGCTTTGATCATCAACCACAAGACTTTGCTTTTCAACAGAAGCCTTGATCAATTGCCACTTACGCATGCCACATTGGCAATTCACTCCATGCGACTGATGTCCATCGATATACAACCTCTGAGCTCGTATGTCTCAGAGAAGGGCGTTAAGCAAGAGAATAAATTCTCTGCCACCAAACAGATGTATATTTAATAGAGATCAATCAACACAGAATAAAATCCAATGTCAGACACACAATCCATTTACAAGTTCGTTCTGGGTCTGAACGAAACCGGAGGCACTTTCCTCGCATATCCATCCATCTCCAAGTACGTCTGGACGATCACCAACTGTTTCCCTCATCTTGGGTGTACAGCCCAATCAAGATCATCAGTAATCACCCAAACGATGTGAAGACTTCCGGTCTTCAACCACCGTCTTCATCTTCGACATCTCGTCGAATCGGTTATTCAGAATGGGTATAAACCCGGCCTTTCTGAATAACCCACGTATATAATAAACGAATGTTACACAAACACCACAAATGCCTCATTCCAATTCAGAATATTCTTTTATTCACAAAATCACATTCTTAGGGAAAGGTTCCCATTAATTTTATCAAAGATAAATTCTTCTAAATTTATTCTTTAATCTTCCTTTGGATGTCATTTCAAACCATATTATGGTTTTCCAAACTAGTCGGGATTAGCGAACCACACCGAAGTAATTATTTATTTTATTTCCCAATCCCAACCTATATATCCCATGGAGCAGAACTGGTGATACTCCATTCCTAACACCACGGTGTTATCGGTAAAATTAATTACCATTTCACGTTCAAATCTAATTAAAGATTTAACTATCGCTTTGGAGCAAAACTGGTGGTACTCCATTCTCGATCACCTTTCAGATTTGATAATTTAAATTATCAATTCACATTTTTAATCTAATTAAAGATTCATTAAAACTACACTTAGTCTTAATTCTTTCAAAAATCAACATCTTGCCTTTAACTGGGTTAAAGAACCAATGTCATCTAAAACACGATCCACGATGAACCCAAATCACATTTGATATTAAATACAAGGCTCTGAATAGAAAATATATCGGCTTATATTCAATATCAAATTCTGAAACCAACAAATATCGTATTGGAAATAACGATATAAAATATCTTTCAAATCCCCATAACAATATTTGTATAGTCACGAAATCCAACATCGAAATATCCCGAAGATAATTTCTATTCAACTCCAGTCCAATTCACATATTGGGAATATTGGTTATTTTTAAAATCACTTTCAAATTCAATTTATTTATTTCACAAATAAATTGATTTTAATTCTAGTTCAAAACTAGTTCATTTCGATAAAAATCTATTTTTATCTTTTCAAATGTGGAATTCTCCAGCTCAATTCTTCCCAAATCATTTCTTATGATTTTACCCAAATTATAGATATTTTTAATAATTTTATCAAGGCCCGTACAGTCGATTTCCATCAACGGCTATCGAACTGCACTTACAGCGACCTTTTTCGAATTTGATTTGGACATAATTCCAAATCCAACCGTTAGATTTCAAATTTCTAATATTCATTGGAAAGCTCTTTTCGATACGAACCCAACGGTTCTGGTTTTAGGAGAATCAGACGGTCGGATCTCCCGCAATGTCCGTTTGAAATAGATGGTCGAAATTCACGAACTACCGCGGCGCGGCGCGTTCTATTCAGGCCATTATATTATATATAATATATATAATATATATTTCGTCGATTTCTATTTAAAATGAATTATATGAATAGTTTTAATTTCGTTTCAAAAGCAATTTCAACTTCCTTTTTCAATTCAAATCAAAATTGAATTCTTCTTTATAAATTCGTTTTAAAATTCATTTCTATTCAATTCAAATTTCAATTCAATTTGAATTCATTTCAATTCGCTTTCAAATCAATTTGAATTCGTTTTCAATTCAATTCATTTCGAAATCGTTTTCAATTCAATTCATTTCGAAATCGTTTTCAATTCAATTCATTTCGAAATCGTTTTCAATTCAATTCATTTCGAAATCGTTTTCAATTCAATTCATTTCGAAATCGTTTCCAATTCAATTCATTTCGAAATCGTTTTCAATTCATTTCGAAATCGTTTTCAATTCAATTCATTTCGAAATCGTTTTCAATTCAATTCATTTCGAAATCGTTTTCAATTCAATTCATTTCGAAATCTTTTTCAATTCAATTCATTTCGAAATCGTTTTCAATTCAATTCATTTCGAAATCGTTTTCAATTCAATTCATTTCGAAATCGTTTTCAATTCAATTCATTTCGAAATTGTTTTCAATTCAATTCATTTCGAAATCGTTTTCAATTCCATTCATTTCGAAATCGTTTTCAATTCAATTCATTTCGAAATTGTTTTCAATTCAATTCATTTTGAAATCGTTTTCAATTCATTTCGAAATTGTTTTAAAATCGATATAAATATCGTTCACGTCAAAATGGCGTCAAACTAATCAACACGGCTTCATAAATTTCTATTTTCAAATATTCTATTTCAAATATTTCTTTTTCAAAATAGTTGTTATTATCAAAATATTTCGTTCAACACATGACCAATCTCAATGGATGAGTACTGTCAACACTTGAACTTTTATTTTATAATATTCTTTATTTTTCAAATTGGAATGAGGCCCAATCAATTACCATATAAAGTTAATTATATGGATTTTCATACATTACACACATATAATAGCATTGAAAAATAATCAACCATCAACCAAAGTGCACTACACTGTATAAGCATCAAATATAGATATCTAACGCTTATAACAGCCTGTCAATCAATCGATCGACATATTTAATCAATCAGGATGAGTGAACTTCAAATTTCATCCCAACACCCGTGTGGGGTTTCAAACAATCAAACACAGATTTTATTTGTGCAGTTGGGCGATGTGTAAAATTTATCGACCCAATCAATATCAGTCAAATCAGTGCATATAAACAAATCGGCCGATTTGTCTATAAATATCTATTTATTCACTTTCACGTTAAAAATTATATTTTTAACGATAAAACATTTTATTCAACCTATGAATATCCTATTCGGTTCATTTATTCAATAAAATGATATTTTTATTTTTCTAACATATTTTAGAAAAATTCGGCGGCATAACGGCACGATACTAGAAACGGGACGAGGCCTAGCCTTATCCCCGGTCTAGTGAAGGCCCACGCCATTCACACATCAATCAAATCCATTCAATTCACCAAATAATTCAATTCAAACCAATAATCTAACCAACTACACAACCAAACAATTTAACAAACAAGCCATCCATGGTCTGTGGATGACGGGTGTCGGGTGCTGCTAAGCACCGTCTGCATCCTAGTATATATACATAACTAGAGAAAGAGATTTTTGAGTGAGAAGTTCTCACCGAAAGCTATCCACTCATCTTGACTCTTCTTCATTCTCGCCTTTTTATCACCTTCATTGCCCGTAGTCACTACATATATAAAAATCACACATTTTTATATTTCGATGTCTTTAAAATAAAAATCACATTTTTATTTATTCACTTTCAATAAAAAAAATCATATTTTCATAATCACTCATATATATAAAAATCGAATTTTTACTTTGCTATTCAATATATAAAAATCACACTTTTCTAATATAAAAGTTCTATCTTTTCTGATGTAAAAATTCCATCTTTTCTAATGTAAAAATTCTAACTTGATTAGATAAAGATCCCGCCTTTCTACCGATAAAAATTTCGTCTTTCTATACTAAAAATTAAATCTTTCTTGATTCAAAATCTAATCTTTTCGTTACCGTTCAAACAATAAAGATCCAATTTTTATCGGTCATTTATATGAATAAAAAAAATCTAATTCATTTACTGATTTTAAATAACCTAAATCCCTATATAAAAAAATCAGATTTTATTGTAGATAATAAATAAATAAATAAATAAAAATTTAGACACTCACTGTTTTTTTTTCCGGTTTTACAGAGGGAAGAGGGGGAGCCGTTGAATTGGGGAGGGGGTGGAGGCTGCATCGCGTCCGTGGTGTGGTCATGCAGGGGGTGGCGCTCGGCACTGGTGGCGCGCTAGGGGGTTGTCGGCGGGGTGGTGGTCGCAGCAGGGGGGCGTTCGAATGGGGCTTCGAACTTGGGGGTGCCGACGGGGTTCTCCTCGAGTTCGGCGAGAGGACGGAGGGGAAGGAGGGGATGGCCTGAGGAGAGAGAGGCACGGCGGTGGAGGGCTTCCGGCGGTGGCAGGGCGAGGGGAGCGGCTAGGGCTAGGCGCGATTTCGATTTTTTTTTCTTTTTTCTATCGATCTGAGGAGGTGAGAGAAGAGAGGTAGAGATTATATATAATAAAATATATTTAATTATTTAATTAATTTCAAAAAGCAACTTTTATTTTCGACCTCAAAACGAGACCCACCGCCTGTCGTCTATAGCGTTTTACCCCCATTCCGAACACAATGGGATATGTATCGCAAGCTGATTTGACCATTTGAATCAGTTTCCGTTTAATTTACATTTAAATCACTATATTGAATTTTTAAACGTACATTTAAATTACTGGGGTCACATACTAACTCTATAAATCCCATAAAAATATTTTCTAGCTTCGTATTGACGATACGGTCCTAACAAAACTAGTTTCGTCGAATTCTGAGACCGTTAGAAAAATGGCCATTTGCCAGTCGATTAAAATCAACTGAAACTGGTCAAATGCGTTTTCCTTCGCCACGCTCACATACTGATTCAGAAAATTATGAAATTTGGAACCTAGCAATAACTCGACATCACGGACCCAACAAAACTGGTTTCGTCGAGATCCGAGGTCATTTGCAAAATGTCCATTTTTAAGGGCCTGAATTCCATAGCGACTATTCAGAATTTTCAACTGGACATATCTTTCGATTCCCGCTATGAAATCTTGATTTTTTCGGATTCGTTGGAAAGATATTATCAATTAGATCCTAATGTTTTTGGTTTCACTAAAATCCGGATTGTTTTGCACCCGGTACATTCAATTGAAGTTTGAAATCGAATTATCGAACTACCGCGCCATTTTCAATTCTATTTATAATTATATATAAATATTTATATTCTAACGACGACGTATATAAATATTTACGTTCGAATTATATTCAAAATAAATTTCTCATCGATTTTATTTAAAATAATTCATTTTAAATATTCAAAATTCGCTAAAATTGCCAAAATAAAAAATTTAAACTGGCCCAGATTTTCGGGTTATTACATTTCTTATGATTTTACACTAATTATTATTATTTTTAATAATTTTATCAAGGCCCGTACAGTCGATTTCCATCAACGGCCATCGAACTGCACTTACAGCAACCTTTTTCAAATTTGATTTGAACATAATTTCAAATCCAACCATTAGATTTCTAATTTCCAATATTCGTTAGAAAGCTCTTTTTGATACGAACCCAACGGTTCTGGTTTTAGGAGAATCCGACGGTCGGATCTCCCGCAATATCCGTTCGAAGTCAATGGTCGAAATTTGCGAACTGCCGTGGCGCAGCGCGTTCTATCCAGGCCATTATATATTATATATATATATATAGTATATATAATATATACTTCGTCGATTCCAATTCAAAACGTGCTTTATAAATCGTTTTAAATTCATTTTCAAAACGGTTACAACTTAATATACAATTTCAAATCAAAATTGAATATTCCAATATAAATTCGTTTTAAATTGATTTCAAATTGAATCGGTTTCTAATTCAATTTCAGTTCGTTTCCAATTCAATTCAATTCAATTCAATTTCAATTTGAATTCATTTCTATTCATTTTCAATTTCAATGCATTTCTATTCGAATTTCAAACCATTTTAGTTTATTTCGAATTTCAAATCAATTCAGTTTAATTCAAATTTCAATTCGCTTTAAATATAATTCGAATTTCAATTCATTTTAAATATAATTCGAATTTCAATTCATTTCAATATAGTTCGAATTTCAAATCTGTTCAATATTCATTGAAGAATGAATAAAATCGATATAAATATCGTTCACGTCGAAATGGCGTCAATCTAACCAACACGGCTTCATATGTTTCTATTTTCAAATTTTCTATTTCAAATATTTCTATTTCAAATATTTTTAGTTCAAATATTTCTATTCAAATATTTCTATTTTAAATATTTCTTTTTCAAAACTGGAATGAGGCCCAATCAATTACCATATAATGTTAATTATATGGATTTTCTACAATACATGTATACAATAGCAACGATGAATAATCAACCATCATCCAAAGTGCATTCTACACTGTATAAGCATCAAATATAAATATTCAACGCTTATAATAGTCTGTCAATCAATCGATCGACATACAACTCAACAATCGGGATTAGTGTACGTCAAATATCATCCCAATAGCCGTGTGGGGTTTCAAACAATCAAACACAGGTTTTATTTGTGCAGTTGGGCGATGTGTAAAATTTATCGTCCCAATCAATATCAGTCAAATGTGTGTATATAACAAATCGCCGATTTGTTTATAAATATTGATTTTATATAAACGTTAAAAATTCTATTTTTAACTATAAAATATTTTTAACTATATAAATATTTTATTTCTTTTCACATCACATCACACAATCAACTACACCGCAAAATCCAACAAACAAGCATACAAGCCATCCATGGTCTGTGGAAGACGGGTGTCGGGTGCTACTAAACACCGTCTTCATCCTAGTATATATATTAACTAGAAAAATTAAATTAGAGGTGAGAAGTTCTCAAAGATTAGCTAATCCAATCCCTCGGCTCTTCTTACGTAGAAATCTTCGGCGTTCTTGCCTCTTGTCACTTTCGCTGTCCGCTTTCACTACATATATAAAAATCGAATTTTTACTTCGCTATTCAATATATAAAAATCGAATTTTTTACTTTATAAAAATTTCACCTTTCATATATGATCTTTTCCTTAGTCTCGCCTTTGTTAAAAATAAAAATAAAAATCCGACCTTTCTTCTAAAAATCAAAACTTTTTCTGCAAAGTTATACTTACTTCGCTACACTTATAAAAATCATATTTTTAATTTTTCTATAATATAAAATTTAATGCGATGTATATAAAAATCTCAACTTTTGTATATAAAAATCTAGTCTTTCTGAATATAAAAATCTCGTCATTTTATTTAGAAAAATCCAATGATTTCAATTAAAAATCCTATGATTTCAGTTTTAAAAATCCATTGATTTCTTGTTAAAAATCCTATTGTTTCATGTTAAAAATCCTATTCTTTCAAACTGAAAAAAAAACAAGGTCGAAGGAGAAAGAAACTCACATCGTTCAAAGGGGGGAGAAGATGTCGGGTGGCGCAGGTCTGCGGTGCGTCGGAGGAGGGCGGAGCGGTGGACTGCTGGCGGCTAGGCTTCAGTGGCGGTCTCGATTTGAGGGGGGGTTATCTGCTAGGGTTTCGTTAATGAGGCGTCGCGTGGAGGGAGAGGCCGGAAGGGAGGGTTCGTCGGCGAGGGAAGGAGGATTGGCGGTCAGAGGCGCCAGCTACTGGGGCGGTGTGTCGGAGATAGGGGCGACAGTGATCGCTCCTCCGGTGGTTTTTTTTTCGTGCGTTGACTGTGAATAGGAGAGAGAGGGGGGAGAGAAAAGAGTTTATATAAATATATATATATATTTATATATTTATATATTTTAATTTTCCTAAAAGCAACTTTTTAATACGACCTCTAAACGAGGCTCACCGTCTGTCGTCCATAGCTAATTACCCCCGTTCCGAACACAATGGGATATATATCGTACGCTGATTCGAACGTTTCGATCAGTTTTCGTCAAAATCAACGTATAACTCTATATATTGAATTTGAACGCATATTTCAATTTACTGGGGTAACATACTAACTCGAAAAATTCCAGAAAAATATTTTCTATCTTCGTATTGACGATATGGTCCTAACGAAACAAGTTTCGTTGAATTCAGAGACCGTTGGAAAAATGGCCAATTTCCAGTCGATTAAAATCAACTGAAACTGGTCAAAGCGTTTTCCTTTGCCATGCTCACATATTGAATCGAAAAATTATGAAATTTGGAATCTAGCAATAATTTGACACCACGGATCCAACAAAAGTGGTTTCGTCGAAATCCGAGCTCGTTTGCAAAATTCCCATTTTAAGGGCCTGAATTCCATAGCGACTATTCAGAATTTTCAACTGGGCATATCTTTTGATTCCCTCTACGAAATCTTGATCTTTCGGATTCGTTGGAAAGATATTCTCAATTAAATCCTATTATTTTTGGTCTCACTAAAATCCGGATTGTTTTGCACCCGGTACATTCAATTGAAGTTTGAAATCGAATTATCGAACTACCGCGCCTTTTTCAATTCCTATTTATAATTATATATAATTATTTATATTCTAATGACGACTTATATAATATATACGATCTAATTATATTCTAAATAAATTTCTCGTCGATATTATTTAAAATAATTCGTTTTAAATAATCAAAATTCACTAAAATTGCAAAAATAAAATTTTTAAACTAGCCCAGATTTCCGGGTTATTACAGTCTCCCCCACTTAAAACTTTTCGTCCCCGAAAAGGAACAAAGTCGAAAGTGGTTTGATCTTCAACTCTACGTTCGATCTGGCTTCCATTCTCCAACTTTTCAGTTTATGAGAATTCTCAAAAATTTCAAAAATTTGGCTAACACCCGGAATTTTTGAAAAAATTCGCCATAACCTCCCTTGCACCGGGAGCCACGGGAAAATCCCGAAATTGCTATATAGGCCTTCTGATCTCAAAACGAAAAAGAAAAAGCCAAGCGGCTAGCCAATATGCTCATAAAATCATCATCACCGAAACAAAACGGTAAATTGTGATAAACATGTACCTATTTGTCGGGAAACAAATTTTATTCTCTGCTCCAGCCTCCTTGCTATGACCTGTTCAATGTAAGTACATGTATATGCAAGCAAATGCGACCAATTTTCAATATAGTTCAATATTTGGTTAAAGGTTCAACATCTTAATTAATCAACCAATAATAAAACAACTCAACCATCAATCAATTTGTTGACTAGCTTTTGAAATTCATAACTTTGATATATAGTCAAAAATTAGATTTTTGATGCCTAATCACAACAATAAGCCCTATCTAGTTTCGGTTCTCACACCAGTCAAATTGGAAATTTATAGAAATCTCACTTTCGAAACTCGAAAATAAATACTGGCGACGGTGCCCCATCACCAGAATTATCCACGGGCAACTAGAGTATGATTCTATAGCTATCCAGTATATTAAAACTTCGAATACACGTTTGCAAGACATATATGCAAAATCTTTATATATCGGATTGTCCCGATCAATATAAAATAAATAATCAAATACGAATAGTTAATTTTAAATTTTCAAAACAAAATTTGTTTTCATTTTAAAAATATACTCTTCACACTCGTTCTAGGATACCACTGATTCCATCTCTAACGAGTCATTCTAATTGGATATTACTAATCCAATATCTGATGAATTCTTTCGTATGGTTCTAATGTGTCTTGTTCTCTAAGCATTGTAAACCAAAGCTCTGATACCAAATGTGACGATCGAAAATCTCGCTCGGTCCGAACAAGTCCCTAAACCGACCCAGACCTTTCGAAACGCCTGATCGTTTTGAGAACACGACAAACAAGAACGGAGACGGAAGAACATTTCATAGTATATTACAACAATGCATCAGATTACAAGAATATACAGAGTATAAACAAATAAATATTACACAGAAATATCAGAGATTACAGTAAATTACATAGCAGCGGAAAATAATACAATACACAACTAGAAGAAATATACGGATACAAAGCTTTTCGGATATCGTTCCAGCTGTAAACCAGGATCCTGTGAATATAAATCTGCAAAACCAAAACTACTAGTTGCCCGTGTCAAAATAGGGGCACCCAGAGTTTAGGTTATAACAATAAACTCCAGGTCAGTCATGTGACTGGTGTGAGAACTAAAACAGTTATTAATCTTTATTTTTAAAGTTAGGTAAATCAAGGGACCACGGCGTATAACACGGAACGGGTTTCCTCCCAAGAATAACAGTGCATAAAACAAACAGCGCAATGCTAAATAAAGAATAATGAAGCTATTATAAGACCCAGGTCCTATCACACAATGCAACGCAAGCCGAGGGATAGGGTTTTTACCTTATAATAGCCAAGAATGCTTGATACGTTTAAAACAAATTATTTGATACTATTATAAGTGCATAGTGTATAGAACAACTTCAAACTACAAGTATCAATCATAGGCGACATGAGCGTCCCATGCCACTATGTCGCCATAAATAGGTTTACAAATAAAACCGCAAAGTCACGTATTTGGAAATTGGATTTCCATCTATGAACCGAGGCAAAAGATAGTCCTCAACCAATTCGAGACTCTCTAGCCCGAGCCTCAGGTCAGAGCTCGAGTGACCTTGGAGCGACAGGGTCGGTCCACCGATGTAGATTAAACTTAAATCCTGAACACTGCATTTCCTCGCCCTTTGGGGCATAAGTCTGGTCCGTCTGCCGACCAGAATGCATCGGCCGAAACCGATATAACGGAGACGCCTTGCAACAGCAAAAACCACACAGGTGAAAAGTATATAAATGTCAGGGCTGGTAGGTCACTGACACCACCCTAGCTAGAAAGAAACGCATGCCATCCATGAGGTCCTCTCCCGTTTTTGGTTCACAACCGGGGTGCGAGGCTCGCGAATTCACGTTACACAAAGCGGTGCCACACAGGCTGTGCTTTGATCATCACCACAAGACTTTGCTTTTCAACAGAAGCCTCGATCAATTTCCACTTAGGCACGCCACACAGGCAATTCACTCCATGCGTTTGATATCCATCAATATATAACCCCTGAGCTCGTACGTCTCAGAGAAGGGCGTTAAGCAAGGGAATAAATTCTCCGCCGCTAAACAGATATATATTTAATAGAGGTCAATCACACGGACTAAAATCCAATGTCAGACACACAGTCCATTTACAAGTTCGTTCTGGGTCTGAACGAAACCGGAGGCACCTAGTACCCCGCATATCCATCGATCTCCAAGTACGTCTGGACGATCACCAACTGTTTCCATCTTCTTGGGTGTACAACCGAATCAAGATCATCAGTAATCACCCAAACGATGTAAAGACTTCCGGTCTTCAACCATCGTCTTCATCTTCGACTTATCGTCGTATCAGTTATTCAGAATGGGATAAACCCGGTGTTTCCGGATAACTCGCTATATTTTAAATAAGTGTTACACAAACACAACATACACCTCATTTCAATTCATCAGTCACTTACCGTAAATTAATCAAGAGAATAATTCACCAAATATTAACCCCGTAGGCCGAAACCAACATCAGATCAATATCCAGGAAACCATTCTGCTTAGCTAACCGACAGTTAGTTTCTAAATTTCAAATTCACAGGGAAAGGTTCCCATTAATTTTATAAAAGATAAATTCTTTAAATTTATTCTTTAACATCTTCTGAATTTCGATTCAACTAGTCGGGATTAACGAACCTTATCGAAGTAATCATTTATTTTAATTTCCCAACCCCAACCTATTCATCCCATTAAGTAAAACTGGTTATACTTCTTATCTAACACCATGGTGTTATCGGTAAATTCAATTACCATTTCACGTTCAAATCTAATTAAAGACTTAACTAACGCCTGGAGCAAAACTAGTGATACTCCAATTCGATTATTTCAATCTAATTAAAGATTCATTAAAAACTCCACTTAGTTTTAATCTTTGATTGGGTTAAAGAATCAGTGTCATTTAAAACACGGCTCACGGTAAACCCAAAATCACCTTCCATTAATTATCGGGTTAAAGAACAAGTGTTATTTAAAACATTGTTCACAATAAACCCAAAAATCAAAGCCAGTTCAATTCCAATTAAATATCATTTAGTTGGTACTCTTCATTAAATCTAAATAAAAAGATTTAATCTTTTCTCAACTGGGTTCAAGAACAGTGTTAATGAAGACACCATTCATGACAAACCCAAATCACATTTGATATTAAACACAAGGCTCTGAATAGAAAATATACTGGCTTATATTCAATATCAAATTCTATGACTAACAAATATCGTATTGGAAATAACGATATATATATATATATATATATATATATATATATATCTCAAATTCCCATAACAATATCTGTATCATCACAAAATCCAACATTGAAATAATCCAAAGACAATTTCGATTCAAATCCATTCCAATATAATTATTGGAAATTCTGGTTATTTTCAAAACCATTTCAAATCCAGTTTATTTATTTTTAAAAGTAAAAATAAATAGAATTATAATTCTAGTTCAGAACTAGTTCATTTCGATAAAAATCTATTTTTATCTTTTCAAATATGGAGTTTTTCATCCCAATTCTTACTAAATCATTTTTTATGATTTTACACTAATTATTGTTATTTTTAATAATTTTATCAAGCCACGTACAGTCGATTTCCATCAACGGCCATCGAACTGCAGTTACAGCGACCTTTTTCAAATTTGATTTGAACATAATTTCTAATCCAACCGTTAGATTTCTAATTTCAAATATTCGTTAGAAAGCTCTTTTCGATATGAACCCAACGGTTCAGGTTTTAGGAGAATTCGACGGTCGGATCTCCCGCAATATCCGTTCGAAGTCAATGGTCGAAATTCACGAACTACCGTGGCGCGGCAGGTTCTTTTAAGGCCATTATATTATATATATAATATATATAATATATAATTCGTCGATTCCAATTCAAAACGTGCTTTATAAATCGTTTTAAATTCATTTTCAAAACGGTTTCAACTTCATATTCAATTTCAAATCAAAATTGAATATTCCAATATAAATTCTTTTTAAATTCATTTCAAATTGATTGCAAATTGAATCGGTTTCTAATTCAATTTCAGTTCGTTTCCAATTCAATTCAATTCGTTTTTAATTCAATTCAATTTCAATTTGAATTCATTTCTATTCATTTTCAATTTCAATTTATTTCTATTCAAATTTCAAACAATTTCAGTTTATTTCGAATTTCAAATCAATTCAGTTTAATTCGAATTTCAATTTGATTTAAATATAATTCGAATTTCAATTCATTTTAAATATAATTCGAATTTCAATTCATTTCAATATAGTTCGAATTTGAAATCTATTCAATATTCATTGAAGAATGAACAAAATCGATATAAATATCGTTCACGTCGAAATGGCGTCAATCTAACCAACACGGCTTCATATGTTTCTATTTTCAAATATTCTATTTCAAATATTTCTATTTCAAATATTTTTATTTCATATATTTCTATTCAAATATTTCTATTTTAAATATTTCTTTTTCGAAACTGGAATGAGGCCCAATCATTTACCATATAATGTTAATTATATGGATTTTCTATAATACATGTATACAATAGCAACGATGAATAATCAACCATCATCCAAAGTGCATTCTACACTGTATAAGCATCAAATATAAATATTCAATGCTTATAACAGTCTGTCAATCAATCGATCGACATACAAAAAAACAATCGGGATTAGTGTACGTCAAATATCATCCCAATACCCGTGTGATGTTTCAAACAATCAAACACAGGTTTTATTTGTGCAGTTGGGCGATGTGTAAAATTTATCTTCCCAATCAATATCAGTCAAATGTGTGTATATAAACAAATCATCCGATTTGTTTATAAATATTGATTTTATATACAAGTTAAAAATTCTATTTTTAACTATAAAATATTTTTAACTATATAAATATTTTATTTCTTTTCACATCACATCGCACAATCAACTACACAGCAAAATCAAACAAACAAGCATACAAGCCGTCCATGGTCTGTGGACGATGGGTGTCGGGTGCTACTAAACACCGTCTGCATCCTAGTATATATATTAACTAGAAAAATTAAATTAGAGGTGAGAAGTTATCACAGATTAGCTAATCCAATCCCTCGGCTCTTCTTAGGTAGAAATCTTCGTTGTTCTTGCCTCTTGTCACTTTCGTTGTCCGCTTTCACTACATATATAAAAATCGAATTTTTACTTCACTATTCAATATATAAAAATCGAATTTTTTACTTTATAAAAATTTCACCTTTCATATATGATCTTTTCCTTAGTCTCTCCTTTGTTAAAAATAAAAATAAAAATCAGACCTTTCTTCTAAAAATCAAAACTTTTTCTGCAAAGTTATACTTACTTCGCTACACTTATAAAAATCATATTTTTAATTTTTCTATAATATAAAATTTAATGCGATGTATATAAAAATCTCAACTTTTTTATATAAAAATCTAGTCTCTCTAAATATAAAAATCTCGTCATTTTATTTAGAAAAATCCAATGATTTCAATTAAAAATCCTATGATTTCAGTTTTACAAATCCATTGATTTCTTGTTAAAAATCCTATTGTTTCATGTTAAAAATTCAATTGTTTCATACTGAAAAAAAAACAAGGTCGAAGGAGAAAGAAACTCACATGGTTCAGAGGGGGGAGAAGATGTCGGGTGGCGCAGGTCAACGGTGCGTCGGAGGAGGGCGGAGCGTTGGACTGCTGGCGGCTAGGCTTCAGTGGCGGTCTCGATTTGAGCGGGGGTTATCTGCTAGGGTTTCGGGAACGAGGCGTCGCATGGAGGGAGAGGCCAGAAGGGAGGGTTCGTCGGCAAGGGAGGGAGGATTGGCAGTCAGAGGCGCCAGCTACTGGGGCGGCGCGTCGGAGATAGGGGGGCGACAGTGATTGCTCCTCCGGTGGTTTTTTTTTCGTGCGTTGACTGTGAATAGGAGAGAGAGGGGGGGTGAGAAAAGAGTTTATATAAATATATATATTTTAATATTTTAATTTTCCTAAAAGCAACTTTTTAATACGACCTATAAACGAGGCTGACCACCTGTTGTCCATAGCTAATTACCCCTATTCCGAACACAATGGGATATGTATCGTACGCTGAGTCGAACATTTCGATCAGTTTTCATCAAAATCAACGTATAACTCTATATATTGAATTTGAACGCACATTTCAATTTACTGGGGTCACATACTAACTCGAAAAGTTCCAGAAAAATATTTTCTAGCTTCGTATTGAAGATACGGTCCTAAGAAAACTAGTTTCGTCGAATTCTGAGACCGTTGGAAAAATGGCCATTTTCCAGTCGATTAAAATCAACTGAAACTGGTCAAACGCATTTTCCTTTGCCACGCTCACATATTGAATCGAAAAATTATGAAATTTGGAATCTAGCAATAATTTGACACCACAGATCCAACAAAAGTGGTTTCGTCGAAATCCGAGGTCGTTTGCAAAATTCCCATTTTTAAGGGCCTGAATTCCATAGCGACTATTCAGAATTTTCAACTGGACATATCTTTTGATTCCCGCTATGAAATCTTGATCTTTCGGATTCGTTGGAAAGATATTCTCAATTAGATCCTATTATTTTTGGTTTCACTAAAATCCGGATTGTTTTGCACCCGGTACATTCAATTGAAGTTTTAAATCGAATTATCGAACTATCGCGCCATTTTCAATTCCTATTTATAATTATATATAATTATTTATGTTCTAACGACGACGTATATAATATATACGTTCTAATTATATTCTAAATAAATTTCTCGTCAATATTATTTAAAATAATTCATTCTAAATAATCAAAATTCACTAAAATTGCCAAAATAAAATTTTTAAACTGGCCCAGATTTCCTGCCTATTACACAGTTCAACCTGTAAAATATAGTCATCGCCATACAAGCCTCACGCTCGTATGGTAATTCTTCCACCTCGTCACACAAGCTCCAAATTCTTATGTGGTATATGATAAAGTATGCCTATCTTCAGAAGTATGCCATGCAGTGTAGTTCAAAATTAATTGTTACTATCCTATGGTGATGTTTATTATTTCACACAGAACAACCAGCACTCCACATCTAATGGCATTCACAGGAGTTGACATAATAATATTTCGCATCCAACTCATTAAGGTTTACCTATTTGTCGGGCACACAAATAAAATCTTTACTCAACAGCTAATCCATTTACCTGTTCAAACATATATAATGCACAAGTATATATATTTCGATTTATTTTCTAATCAGTTCAATGTGTGATCTAAATGAATAAATTCTACCATTATTCTATTATTGATTAAATTAACTATTGTTTCAATATTTTAATTAATCAAATCTATTATCACACAACACAAACAACAATCAATTTGTTTTAACTTTTCAAATCATATATCTTTTATATATTCAAAAATTATATTTATAAAACAAGACTTCATATATAATCAAAAATACGTTATTTAAAAACATATAACTCTCGACTCATTCTGAGGCACTTCTGACCCCATCTCTAACGAGTTGTTCTGATTCTGCTATACCCATACTAGGATATTACTGATCCTATCTGTAATGAGCTACTCGGCCTAGAACACTACTGGTTCTATCTCTGACGAGTTCGTTAAGATGTTATATTCCAGAACTAACCTTAACCAAAGCTCTGATACCACGTTGTGATGACCCCATTTCCCGTACAGACGGAGACAAGGGTAATCCTTGGAATATAACATAGAAACAAAAAATAGCGGAACAGAATTAAATAAATACACTAGATAATGAACAATAGAATATACTGGATAAAAGTAATCATCATAGTTACACAGTATACAGGATCATACTTAGTACAAATACAGTTCAGCTATACATAAATGTCTACAACGGAAACAAACAAAATATATACAATAGGAGCTGAACATCATAAAAAGAGATAAATGATAGAATCCATCTTCAGCTCCAGCTATCCGGATAAAGCCTGCTAAACATGAATACAAGGCTGCCCGTGTAGAAAAGGGGCACCCGAGTTTGAAAGTTAAACAAACTACGAGTCAGTCATGGGACTGGTATGAGAAATCTACTCAACACATTTAAAATATGGCTAATCACAGGACCACGCCACTTTCGTGGAATGGGTTTACTCAATTGGATCGCCAGTGCTTTAAAAACAAATCATTCCTTTAAACATCGCAATGCTTTTTATCAAAATGAAGCCATTATAAGACTCAGCTCCCATCACACAATGCAACGCAAACCGGAGGATAGAGTTTTATCTTATAATGGCCAAAATATGCTTGATACGAATAAAACAAAAGCATTTGATACTATTACTAGTGTTTATATGTTTCAAAAACAATTTCAATCATAACTATCAATCATAGACGGCATGGGTACCATATATCATGTCTCCATATATATATATACAATCAAAACCGCACAGTCACGTACTTGGAAATTGGATTTCCGTCATGAACCAAGGCAAAAGATAGTCCTTACCGACTTCGAGACTGCCTAGCTCGAGCCTCAGGACCCAGACTCAGGTGGGCCCTTGGATCGTCAAGGCCGGTCCACCGATGTGGATTAAAATTCCTGAACAATGCGTTTCCCCGCCCAATGGGGCATAAGTGAGCCAACGAATGACTCCATCGGACCCGGATCGTCCGATCAAACAGAGGCGCCTCGCAACAGTAACAACCACATAAGTCAAACTCGTCAGGGCGTGTAAAACTGTTGACGCCACTTCTAGCTAGGAAGAAACGCAGGTCCTCCCTAAGGCCCTTTCTCCCGTTTCTGGTTCTTATCGGGTGTTAGGTTCGCAAATTCACGTTATACACAAAGCTACGCTACACAGGCGGTGCTTTGTTCATCACCACAAGACTTTGCTTTTCAACAGAAGCCTTGATCATTTGCCATTTAGGCATGCCACACTAGCAATTCATGCCATGCGACTGATGTCCTTCAATATACAACCTCTGAGCTCGTGTGTTTCAGAGAAGGGAATTAAGCAAAAGAATGAATTCTCCGCAACCAAACAGATGTATATTTAACAGAGATCAATCAACACAGAATAAAATCCAATGTTAGACACACAGTCCATTTACAAGTTCGTTTTGGGTCTGAACAAAACCGGAGGCACTATATACCTCGCAAACCCATCGACCACCACGTACGTCTGTACGATCACCACTCATTATCCATATTTCGGGATGCCTCCCAATCAGGACCTCGGTTACCATCCAAACGAGGTGAAGATCTCCGGTCTTCGACCACCGTCTTCATCTTCGATTTCTTATCGTCGATTCAGTTATTCAGAATGGGATAAACCCGGTCTTTCTGAGCAACTCGCGTATATAATAAACAAGTGCAACACTAACATATACACTGAGAGAACCCGTAACTTCCCCGTAAAGGAAAGAACGAATACTTTGAGAACAACACACAAAAGGACGCAGACGAAAAAAAATATCATTGTTATTACAACAATTCCATCAGATACCAGAATATACAGAGTATAAATGAATAAATTATATTCGATAAATATCAGAGATTACAATAAATTACATAGCAACGGAAAATAATACAAAAGCACAACTAGAAGTGATACACGGATACAGAGCTTTCCGAGCATCGTTCCAGCTGTATATCAGGACCCTGTGAATATAAATCTGCAAAACCAAAACTACTAGCTGCCCGTGCAGAAAATAAGGGCACCCAGAGTTTAGGTTAAAACAATAAACTCCAGGTCAGTCATGTGACTGGTGTGAGAACTAAAACAGTTATTAATATTGGTTTTAAAGTTAGGTAAATCAAGGGACCATGCCGTATAACACGGAACGGGTTTCCTCCCAAGAATACCAGTGCATAGAACAAACAGCGCAATGCTAAATAAAGAAAAATGAAGCTGTTATAAGACCCAGGTCCCATCACACAATGCAACGCAAGCCGGAGGATAGGGTTTTCCCTTATAACAGCCAAAGCATGCTTGATACGTTTAAAACACATTATTTGATACTATTATAGGTGTATAGTGTCAAAACAATTTCAAATCATAAATATCAATCATAGGCGGCATGGGTACCATCTATCATGTCGCCATACTAGTTCTACAATTAAAACCGCAATATCACGTATTGGAAATTGGATTCCGTCATGAGCCGAGGCAAGGGGCAAGCTCCTCTCCGCGTTCGAGACACTCTAGCAATGCCTCAGGACCCCA